>CM064333.1:7475000-9875000 GCA_032595735.1 Pelochelys cantorii | reverse complement strand
GCTTGGTTAGAGAGGCAGTAAGTGCTGGGCCTGCTGGTAGAACCGTGTTCATGGAAGACACCAAGTCAACATAGTCCTTGAAAACATTCCTAATCCAGACAAGGACAGGAGAAGAAAAAAGCAATGGGTCTTGCAAGTTTTTTCTGCATTCGGCAATTTCTAAGTTAATCACAGCAGCAAAGGTCTGAATTTGCTTTGCCCCATCTCATGCTCTTCAATGAAGGCTGAACTTCCAGGACTAAGTGAGGCCATATATTAAGAGGTCGTCTGTTAAGTGCGCGCACACACAATATTGGTCATATGCAAATTGAGACCCACTGGAAAGAGCTAAAGGAAGCATCTTGGCAAGGTTTTCCCCATGAAGATTTTTCCAAGTTGTCTCCAGCCCCTGAAGAACAGCCCAGGGCCCAGCAAGCATTCCCCACAGAATCCAGGGAAACAGCAGGAGACCTATGCCAGTCTTCTGAGCCCTGGAAGGCAGGACTCAACTTGTGGCTGCCTCTCAAAAGGCCCCCGTGAAAAGGGAACCCCACAAAAAAAGAGGGAAGGTTGCATAGTTTAAGGCTATTTTACATTTTGGGCCAGATCCTCAGCTGGTGTAAGTCAGTCTAGCTTCAGTGTACTGACACAGTTGAAAGCTGAGGTAAACGGCTGCACACAGGAAGCCATCTGTTGTTGCACAACAAGAAGCCTCATTGACTCTAAAGTCTACCACTGTCAAATGTGTTCTTGCGTGCCATCTACTGGCACCTCAGGGTATGTCTACACTACCACCCTAGTTCGAACTAGGGTGGTTAATGTAGGCATTCGAAGTTGCAAATGAAGCCCGGGATTTAAATATCCCGCGCTTCATTTGCATCTTGCCGGGCGGGCGCCATTTTTAAATCCCCTTAGGTCGAACTCCGTGCCTGCGGCTACACGCGGCACGGAGTAGGTAGTTCGAATTAGGATCTCTAATCCTAATTAGCCGCGGGCACAGAGTTCGACCTAAGGGGATTTAAAAATGGTGCCCGCCCAGCAAGATGCAAATGAAGCCTGGGATATTTAAATCCCGGGCTTCATTTGCAACTTCGAATGCCTACATTAACCACCCTAGTTCAAACTAGGGTGGTAGTGTAGACATACCCTCAGATATTAACTCTCTACACTCCAACTCACCCAGTTAGCACTTTTGTAAGCAGGGGTATCATTTGATAGCTGGCAAGGGAGGCAATTGCCCCTCCCACCCCCAGATCTTGGTTCGTCCCTCTTCCAGAACTTTCATAGGTCCATGTGATTCACTTCTCCCAACCCTGCCCTGTTTTTAGGAGATATTACCATACGCAATGTTCTAGATGGTGACATAACTTTGCCCGCTTGCAACAATAGCCACCTGAGGAGCCCAACCTATGCTCCTTATCTCTGCAGGCCTGGAAGTGAGGCAGTCTGAGTTCCCACCACTTCTGTTTGGATCCATCCAGTTCCTATCTCCTCACCTACATGAATTTCCAAACTGCTCTCTGGGGGATTAGAGGGAAGAGGCAGATGGTGTCACACAGGAGGGGTGAGATTTGGCATGCAGAAGCACCATTACGTCTCTGGATGTAGGGCAGTCCATAGCTTTTTTGTATCCAAAATTCAGAAACTTTTTAGCTGTGTGGGGATTTTCCACCAAATATTTACAGAAATCCCAACTGCAACAAGGATTCCACACTTCCTGAACTATACAGTAAAAACCTCCAACTGCCCAGCAAAGTCTCTGACTTCAAATCTACAAGAGAAAAAGCTAAACCTAGTTGTATGTGTAATAATAAGAAGGCTAATAATTATACTTAATTAGTTTGCATTGAATATTTCTGCTAGAAGTGTCTGATTGCTAGAAGCTGGGATGGGACAACAGGGGATGGGTCACTTGATAATTGCCTTGTTCTGTTCATGCCCTCCAAAGTTTCTGGCACAGGCCAGCTGTCAGATGACAGGATACTGGGCAAGTTGGACTACTGGCTTGACCCACTCTTGCATTCTAACATCCTTAGCACAGAGTTATCTTGCAATATATTTTAAAAATGTGCATCCATTGGTCTGTCTCTCCATCCACCTGTGAGTCCATTTGTTCAAGAACTCCTAAATGGTAAGAGCTAGGGCCACCAAATTTGGTAGGCAGCTTCCTCTTACCAGACCTTAAAGCAAGGTCAGAGTTTGGGTGTGCCAGGACTATGGGATGTGCCTGGAATTTGTTTCTCATACAATGGAAAGGGAAAGGTCTGTCAGGAGGGACAGTTATACTACAGAATGGCCACAGGGGGCAGCAAGGGAGCAGAGATGGGGACCAGAACAGCTATAACCCCAGCAGGAGGTTGGGGTGGAAAAAGAGACATTTAAGAAAATATATTTAAGAGGGTTTGTCTGTGTGTCTGTCTTTCACTCAGCTGGCTGGGAGACAGACATGTACCTTTTCCCCCAGATGTGCCCGCTGCAGATGCAGCAACCATGGACAGGTGCTTCTCATCTGCCCCTAAGCTGCTGTGGTAAGAGAGGGCTGTGATTGTCCTCTCTCCGCGGGGCAGCCTGCCTACTGATTCCCTCCTTCCCGCCCCCCACCCCAGAACAATGATTTAAATGAAAAAAAACCCCAAAACTTATTTGAGTTAAGGACCCAAGCAACAACGGGTAAATATTCTAGTTGGGTAGATATTTTGCCTACTCTTCCCTATATCTGTACAAACAGCGCATAGAACTCTAGGGAAATCTGACAAGCTTACTTTGCAGAGAGCAGTTGTTTGTGACATTGCAAAGCAGAGATATATTTGCACAGAAGCAGGAGCTGAAAAAGACAGAAGATTTGTAAGAAGCTTAATGTGCAACAGAGCATGATGGTAGGGGTGAACAGGAGGGCACTGGGACAACCAGTTCCTCTGGTCTCTGTATAGTCTCCAGTTGATGTAAAGATCGATGATCCCAGGGAAAACCACCTTATGGGCTGATAATATTTAAATTCTTTTGAAAGCGTAAGTTATGCTCGACCAGCACTTTCTAGTGATTTCTAGAAACCTCTCCCACAGTCTCAGTCTCTGATGAAACGTTTGCATCCAGGTCTACTCTTGTCTGGTCCATATTCTGGAGGAAATGTGTTCTGCCACAATAGATCGTTTTAATCCCTCCTCAGCATGAGAGCGGCAGCAAGGAGTTTACTTACAATTTTTGGTGTCTACTGCACCGAGCCTTGTGCATATTATACTTAAATCTCACAAAAATACAACGAAAAAAATCTTTTTTTTCCAAAGAAATCCAAATATGTAGCCATGCAAATTAGTACCATGTTAAATAGTCTGACATTTTAGTTAAATGTCTCCTACACCAAAGGCTAAATTCAGTTACTCCAGAGCAATGTTCCCTCTATTTTTTCCAACCAGGTGCAGAATACATTTTGTTACATCAATGTTTCTTAAACTGTGTTCTGTGGCACACCCGTGTGCCACGAGACAGTTGGAGGTGTGCTGCAGAGAACAACAGAATTCAAAATGGCCACCCTTAAAGAGGCAGGTGACTTTTTTTTCTCAATAGCTTCCCCCAACCCTTTCCCCTCCCCCTCCAACTTTTTTTTTTTTTTGCTCAATAAAAAAATCCTTGGTGTTCCTCATAAAAAAATTATTGTTTGGTGTTCCTCGGTCTTAAAAAGTTTAAGAAACACTGTGTGACATGCACCAAAGCATGTGTGGATGTGCACCACCAGTAGAAATACATGCTGCAGGCTGTGGGTACTCTGCTAATCAGCTGGGAGGCACTGAAATGTCTCCTGTGTGGCTGCCCAAGATCTCATCTTGCAGGGAACTCTTCCCCAGAGTAAATCTAGAGTAACTCTGTTCAAGCCAGAGGAGTTACTCTTGATATACCCCAGAGCAAGAAATGGCCCCATGTGATAGAGAACACAATGGAACTGAAATTGATTAGACCTAGTGAGAGGATTGCAGAATTTTATTACAAAGTGGATGTAAAGTATACCAGATGAAAGCAGCAGGTTTTACACCCACTTTGCCTCAGTGGAAGTGATTGTTCAAGAAGCAGGGCAACAGAGAAGCAGGCCGATAGCTTGAACTTCAGTGTTGTTAAAGGCATAATGCCTTATCAGCTGTGGTATATCTTAGCCAGAACGGTGTATTAACAGCTGTTCATTCTGTTAAGCATTTAAGCTCCCCTCCTGCAAAGACATCTTTCATTCTGTGCACGTGAATAGTTCTCAGACTTCAAAATTAAGCGAGTGCATCAATCTTTTGCAGGATTATATCCAACATAAGAAGCAACGATACCTCTTTAGATTGCAAGTGGCCGATGGTCATTAAAGGCCCAAGGTGAAGCTGAGTGTAACTATAATCAGGTCCTTTGCTACCAGAGGTATTAAAAGGCTAGTCCGTATTAGTATTCATAAGCCTAGCTCTTGACAATTAGAAAAGGAAATGCTTTCTTTTCTTAAAGCATGAGGTACATTTCCTTTGCACTTTCCAATGCTTGGCCACTGGCACCACTGAAGTTTCATGCTGAGTCTCAGAAGTATAATTACAGGAAGGAGCAATGATAAGTGGAGTTGTTGATTGGAAGTGGCTAGGAGCCAATAGAAGTAGCCCACCCCTCCACAGTCTTATCTCTAGAGGACACAAGGAGTTATCAGACTTTTATCTGTTGTCTTCAAACTTAGCCCTGCTGAATTGCACCAGCTCACAATGGGACTCTTCCTCTGTGAGATCCGTGAGGAGGATTAACGCGCTGAGGGGGATGTGACATTCCAGCAAGTTCACAATTAAAACTACCCAAGTTTTAGCCTCTGTAAATTCAGTCCATGTCTGGCAGCCTTTATTTTAATCTCATGCTGCAATAAGTTGATTTCAGGGAGCTGGCTTTCCATAGGAGGAGGAAAAGATACATCCTGACCCAGAGATAGTCCCAGAAAAAAATGATTCAGAGCTGCAAGTCAGATTACCCAAGCTACCAGCAGAGCCAACTAGTGAAAGCACCAGATGTTGCCACTGGTAGAATGTATGGTCCAATTTGGCACAGAGCTTTTAGTTTTGGCAGCACTATAGATTGCAGAGTCCAACTCTACCCCTAGTGATTGCAAGTCAGCTCTTTCATCTCTTATTGGAAACTGAGTCGATAGAACAAGGGAGGGAGAAGGAGACAGCATAGTCTGGCACCCCCACTGATAAAATGCAGATAAAGCAATCTGCGTTACATGCATACCGGGTCATAACCAATGAAAGTCTCCATGGAATTCAGTTAATTTACTTCAGATCTTAACTTGGTCCAAGGATGACTGAATTTTAAGCAGAGCTGAAGGCGTTTGGGAAAACCAGCCTCATGGGCACTGTCATGTTAAAAAACAAACCAGGGCCCAAAGATTGGGCAGCATGGAAAAGTCAAATTAAAGTTACTAGAGACATTAAAAAATGGCAGGAAAAATTAAGGCAGTAGGAACAATAAATTGCAAGGCAGTGGAATTTTCTCTTCAGTGTGTGGTGCATTTTCTTCCGAACCTTCCAGCTAACTGACAACATGCTACTGGGATGTAGCCCCAGTGAAGAGGAATGTCTGTGGATTTTTGTTTATTGTTTGAAATTTTACCCTTATTTGCTAATGTTCCCACTGATTACTGACAGATGCATGTTTGGTCTTAAACACCATATACAGAGAAATATACAGATGCATCAGGCCATGGAGAAGAAATAAGGACAGTCCTTCTCGAATAAGATCACAGCTGGTGCATTTAATGATTAATTCTGAGCACTTCATTGACAGGGAGCTGTAAGGACAGCTCTCAGGGAAGATTAATCGAGCTAAAACTCGATCATTTGATCTGTGTAACATGGCTACATAACAAGCAAAGGGGGAAAGCTAGAACATGTGTCTGAAGGGTATTATACACCATGTATAAAGGAATTACTTAGCCCAAACCAAGGAGCTATAATATGATGCAACTGGGAAAGGGGAAATTTAGGTTGACCATGAGAACTCTCTCGTGGCTGTAGAATAATCTCCCAGAGGAAACAGAGGTAGGCATCAGGAATTTGAAAATATCCTGACATATCACAAGAACAATATACTATAGAGAACAGTCCTACACTGGAAGGGAGATAGGCTAACAGGTCTTTCCCGTCTCCAGGGTCAGATCCAAAGCTGGTTTCAATCAGCAAAACCTCTAGTTGAAAGAGCGATGCCAATTTACCCTCACTGACCCTAAATTTCTATGGGCTGGGATCTTTGACAACCATTATTCAGGAGGAGGTTCCACTGAGGTCCGGGTGAACATCTGTGATGGCATGAAGATTCCCCAATGACTTAAAAGAATTGACATTGTGATTGTAAGGTTGTTTCTCTCCAAGGGCGCTGCACGGTGCAGTGAGAACGGCCGGAGAACCTCTGACGGCAGAATACAGCTCCTGGTCTTGGGTGAAGGTGGGCTGCCTGAAACTGAACAGAGATAATCATTTCTAAGAGCAACACAAAAGAAATGTCAGATGGTGCTGGCTCCAGTTTCAAAACATTAATTAACAAGTGAGTTATTGGGGGTCCTTCTGCCCTTTAAAAAAAAAAAAGGAGGGAGAGAAAATGCTTGCTGCAAAAAGCAGTTGAGTCGGGACCTCATTACAAGGCAATTACAAGTCTACAGCAAAGGCACTTCTGGAGCTTCCATAAAAACCTTCTGCCACTTTTCCACTGGCCATAGATCATATTTTACAGGCTCAGACATCAGAGGTCTGAGAAGTGAGTAATCTATGAAGAGTTTGCCTTTATCTTTTGCAACCCGCAGGGAAAAGGCTTTGTGGAGATCCAAATGCTCACTGACGGCAAATGGTTCCAGGCGAGACCCCTTTCTTGGGCAGTTTTATCTGCACTGCGGTAACTACCCAGTGGTCCTAGGACTGTATTGCTATTTCAAGTGAGGAGGAGGGGGTGGGGATGAAGGGGCTGAGTTCTTTCTCCAAATCAGTGCAAATGCCTTTCCTGGAGCTCTTTGGAAGCTGATTGCCAGCTCACCTGCAAAATCTGTTAAGGGCCAGACGGTGCCTTTGAGCACAGCCATGTGTAATGGATAGTATGTAAATTGCCCCTTCACAGGACAAGCCCCTGAAGGCTCTGTTACTGAGAGACATCCCTCTGAGGCACAATTCCCTCTGTGCTGCTGGTATGTGCTAGCCGCAAAGATATGATTCTTCATCCATCACCACCCACCCACTGCAAAGGGTAAAGAAGCAGACTCTATTTCCTTTGTATTCTCCTCTCTTCCACTTAACTCCAAGGTATAGGTCACTTGTACAAGAGCTGATGTGGGGTTCTTACTCCCCTACTCCCACCTGCTTGAGCATGTAGTTCAAATTACATGTTCACGCTACAGAGAGAGCACATCTCTTTGAATGCTGCTGCCATGGCTGTAAAAGTGGGCTTGTCATTTTACCATGGCTCCCCACACCTGTTCCTTTCCCCCCAAAGCAAACTCCCGTCATTTAGGAAAGTTGAGCACCATCTGCCAACAGTGCTCTGTTTCATTGTCAGCAAAGCTGCGACTTGTGATAACAGCAGCAAATCTTTTCCATTTTGACATATACAGAATCTAGTATAAACGTAATGGAGAACTGAGCACACCTTCTTCTGGTCTCCCACTCACTGGAAGGAGTTCTTTCCACATTAGAAATTTCAGGGGATGCTCCTGAAAGCTATACATTGTGCCCCAACATATTCAGTTCTGCCGTTTTACAACCAGGTGCATAGTGGGTTGTCCTCCCGTTGGGAAGAAGCCTGTCATCTTGAATCAGGCACAACGAGTTCTGATCAGAGATGTGCTACTCCAGCTCTGTCAATAAGGTGTTAGCAGTTTAACTATATTCCCAGTTCTGCTTCCTGGAACATCAACATATTTAAAGAAGCCACTCCTGAAACTACTCCATTGTATCAGAGACAATGATGGTCACAGACAGAATTTGAGAGAAAGGGGCTCAAGCATATCATTCTGTAACTTCTTTTGCCATGGAAAAGGTTGTCAGTTATCGCTGGCTCCCCAGTAGACAGCAGATCAGTTTTCAATGAACAGCCCAAGTCAGCATCTCACAGGTCATATGTTGGGCTGAATGGAACACGTTGGTTACTGCTTTCATGATCAAAACAAGGGCAGCCAGGACCAATGGTCAGAGGTGGGTCAAACCTGAAGTTGGAACTAGCAGAGGAGTTCATAGGTAGGTTCCAGGGCAGGGTCGATACCAACTGCCAGAGTCCAAGTCAGGTTTCAAGGTCCAGGGCAGGAGAGGAAGTCCAAATCTAACCAAGATAGATACCAGGAGTTCAGGCATGGGAACACTCATGGTAGTTACTGGACAGCTACACACTTGCCTGGACAGTTCCTAGAACCCACTTGGTTTATATAGGGTTATCAATCCAACCAATCAGGAGCCATGATACTGCTGCCTGTCAGACCCACTGAGGCGGGACTTCTTATGGTCTGTGTCCACTGCAGGTTATGGCTAGTAGAGTTCTACAACCTTGTTATAGTTTCCGTTGCGTGGCAACATAGAAATCTCAGCTGCCTGACAAGCCTAAATTCTAAACCCATGAGACCTTACAATTACTGCAGTAGAAACTGGACCATGTCTTTGGTTCTGAGTCACAGAATGTAGGTGATCAGTGACAGGCTGTCACATCACATGTGCCTGCTGGACTACAAACATTTTTTGCACTCCAAAGAGAATGAATCCATGGTTTCCCATGTGGCATCTGCATCTTTCTAAAAACACTAGTATATTTCTCTGCCTGCTCTAATTCTTTTTTCTCCCTCTCTCCAAATGGAGCCAGACTCTTTTGTTGCTTGGATATGAAGAGGCCTGCATTTCATGTTTTCTAAAGATTAGGACACGGTGATTTTACTTGCTGCTCATTCATTGTCACAACCAAAAAACACCCTGAAAGAAAAGCATTTATGTTGTAGCAAATCCCGCAAGGAATATTTTTAAAAGACATGTGCAAATCACAATTTGACAACCCCAAAAGGGATTTTTTCCCTGGAAAAGGGATCTAACTGAGCAGCAGCAATGCACCACAACCACATAGAAGAGGGAATGTGAAGAATAAATTCTCTAATTAGAACTACAAGAGGAAATTTCAGCCTCTGAGGTATATACTGCATCGTTAGGTACAATATAGGTTTTTTAATGATCTTCCTCTAGTGGAAGGAGGATACCGAATGACATCGTTTGACCTTGCCAGTATATGTTTTTTACATTCCTAAAGTTTATGGATGAAATCTTCATCCCACTGCAGTCTCTGGCAATGCTTCCATTCACTTTCATAGAAGTAGAGTTTTAACTCTAGAGTCTAAGTTTAAAAAAATCATTTCAAAGGCCATTTCTCCAGAGACCCCGTCAGCAAAGCCAACTGTTATCTTAAGAATCAGCTGGGACCTGATGGCGTGATGAATGGTGTGGAGCAAGTCAATAAGGAAGTGTGATTTACCACTTCACCTAACACAAGAACCAGCAGTCACCCAACGAAATAGGTGGCATGTAAAAACAAACCTAAGGAAGTATCTCTTTGCACAACACGCAGTTGGCCTGCATTACTCATGAACGGGGCATATTGTGCAGGTCAAAAGTATAACTAGGTTCAGAGAAGAGGTCCATGGAGGGTAGGTCCGTAAGTGGTTATTTGACTGTTAGTTCAGATGGTCAGGGACACAACCCCATCAACGGGGTTTTCCTAAACCTCTGACTGCCAGAAACTGGGAGTGGACGACAGGAGAGGGCATTTGATAGCTGCTGTATTCTATTCATTTCCTCTGAAATATCTGGCACAGGCCACTGTTGAAAGACAAGATACTGGGTGAGAGAGACCACTGTTCTGACCTAGGATAGCCATTCTTATGTGTCCAGCAGAACAGAAGAAAGCGGCCCTTTCAAAAACACAGAGAAAATATTAAGAACACTGATTTGCCCTGCCCGGGGGCAGATTAGGGTTTGGTGGGCCTCTAAGCCAGAGCAGGTGGGGGTCCCTTCCCCATGCCTTCCACCTGCAGCTCTATACTGCCCTCCCACCGCATTCCCAGCACTCATGTGAGGGAGCTGGTTGGGATGCGGAGACTTCTGCTCTGCCTCCCTGGTGCTCCAGCTAGGATGTGGGGTTGAGGTGTAGGAGCTTGGCCCACTCCACCTGTCTGCCCTCCACTCTGGGGAGCTGAGTGGGCAGAACGGGTCAAAGTGCAGGGGCACCCATTTTTCCAGGGAACCTAGGCACAGGTCCCATTGGCCCAGTGGCTAAATTTAGCACTGGCCTTGACCACAGACAGAAAGAGGATATTGGACTAGATGTCCAAGGGTTCTGATTCCATCTGGCTGACTATAGTGCCCTGTGTAGCCTATGACTGGACATTCTGGTAAGAAGTTCTGGGATGCTATTGAAATTTCCAAGAGAGTAAAACACAGTTGTGTTTTTCTTTCATTATAAACAGACCAAATACTATTTTTGCCATTATTAACTCTTCACAACTTTCTTAATTTCATCTCTTCCTCTTCCAGCTCTGAAAACTTTTGAGGTGTGCGTTGTTGGTGTGGCATGAGGGTGCTTTCTTGAAGGGCCTTTTGCAATGGTTTACTTAGCAATCTGAGGCTCAGCTGCTCTGCTCAGAGACCTTGTCATTATAAATGATTATCCTTTGATACTAACTTTGGAGAAGTTGAGTCCTATTGCTATTGTATGAACTGGTGCCCAGATCTGGGACATTTTTGTTTTTTACATCTTCCTCGCTATTATTATATCATATCATATTTCTTGTTATGTAGTTTCTCTGCAAGCAAATTTGTCATACCCTTCTAACTTTGACTACACTTAACTTGAACTATCCCTGACTAAATTTGCAAAATTCATAGATTTTAAGTCAGACGGGACCATTAAATCATCTAACATACAATATTCCATACCAAAGCCCATGAAAGTTTGCCTACTTACTCCAGCATTGAGCCCAATAATAGGTGTTTGACTAAAGCATCTCTTCAAGAAAGGCATCCTGTCTTGATGAAAAGGCACCAAGATATGGAGAATTCACCTCTCCCTGCAGTAGTTCCAATGACTACATCGTGGTTAAAGATTTGTGTCAGAAGAGAACATTCCTCACCTCTGTAAAACACTTGAAAGGATTTTAATCTGTGAGTAGTGCAGGTAAAGCATGACACTGCTTGCAGGATCCTCTTACACTTTCTTTGGCTCTACATCTTAATATCGAGGGCCACTGATAGGGGTATTCTGCTTGCCTTTTAGCCAGAGATTACAAATGCAATTTGTTCCCGTCCCATTGAAGCTGGCTTTAGAAAGGGTGGGGAGAGCAAGTTGGCCTGGTTCTAATGAAAGCAAGGGGTTAATCGATTTCAGTTGACGTGGGCATTAAAAAGGAAAGCAGATTATGAGCCTGACATACAATTCAGCTCATGAATCTCATGTCTGAGTTATACCATGCCTTCACTTCCAGTTTGGAGCAAAGTTACCAAGTGTGACGAATGGTTTGTTGATATTGTGACAGTGGACAATGGACGATTAAATTAAGATGTTCTAATCTGTGAGTTAATGCCATGGTTTTGCAAGGCCAGTCTCCTACCTTGAGCTGGGAGGCCAGAAAACTCCCGGATGATCTACTCTTGCTCAGGTCTCCCGAAAGTGCAAACAAACAGCTATTTTGCTGTTGCATGCTTGTGACTGGGGTGCCAATTGCTCAAGCAATCACTTCCAAAATAAATCCCCACCTCCAATTACAAGCCCATTAAGACTGTATCACATCTCTGTTCCTCCATTGCCCCTGGGGGTAGTAATGTAGTGTTGGCCTCTACAAGTAATAACTTACTAGTTAGACAGATAATCCACTGGCTCCAGGGACCGGGTAAGCAGGTGCACAACACTGTTTACTCTTTGCATCCGGAGCTGAGGGCTGGCTATGAGTGCAAGGAGGATATTTACTCCCTCACATGGCAGCACAGTCCAAGTTATTATCTGGCCCAAAAGTGTATCTTTTAGAAGAACATCCCATCTTGATTCAAACACTGTCCCTCCACCACTATTTCCAATGATTAATTAGTCTATTAAGTTGATGTTGTTGGTAAGGTGTCTAAAATGTTATCAACATGGTACTGGATCCTGCTGTGAGG
The DNA here is from genome assembly GCA_032595735.1 of Pelochelys cantorii. Taxonomy (NCBI): domain Eukaryota; kingdom Metazoa; phylum Chordata; order Testudines; family Trionychidae; genus Pelochelys; species Pelochelys cantorii. Next base: position 9,862,854 of record CM064333.1, on the reverse strand, counting down.
GGAGGGGACTGGACTCGATGACCTCTCGAGGTCCCTTCCAGTTCTAGTGTTCTATGATTCTATGATACGTGTTAATACTCTGTTTGCTCATCACAATCACTGTGCACACAGACATCCCAACGACCTCCTTGAAATATGGCTAACGGCATGATCCTGGAAAAGTCTGAGGATATTTTCCATAGTGGTCCACTTTCTTGTTTTTTTAAAAAACCATTTCCTGGTTTTAAATTGTTATAATGGCCAGTATATCTCTTCCTCACCATATAGGGATGTGGGTAAAAGTTCACATTTCAGATCCTTAAATAGCTATCCAAAGTACACATGAAATCAGTTTGTTACAATGTATGACTCTGTGGGAAAATAGATGGTATAGTTTCAATTGAATTCTATAGATTTGAATAAACTGTCTGCCTCTGCAGTTTGGCTCATACACAAAGATTTGAATACAGTAGAAGAGCTGTTGTCCTAAGTCCAGCTCACCGATGGTTAAAGCTGGTTGAAGAAATGCAATTTTCCTTTTATGGGGAATTTCTACATTCCAAAATTATTTTTTTCATTTCGATCAGAATGAAAAGTTGGCTTTGGGGGTGGGGCGAAATGAAAAAATACGAGAAAACGTTTTGTATCAGAAATGTCAACGTTTTTCTTTTTTTGAATTACAACTAATTAAATGACCTTTTTTGTTCTTAAAAGGTCAATCCAAAATGCCATTTTGTGTTTTGGTACTCCCGATTGGGAAATTAGAAAAAAATCATGGATTATTCTTGGCTTCTTTCCACAGAGAAAATTTTGATTGTGACTAAGATACATTTTCTGGTGGTTGAAATTTTTTTCACTCACAAAGTCTTTCCAATCAGCTCTTCTCACATTCCATTTATCTGAAGCTCAGATATGCTAGGGTCATGAGTCAGGAAGGTTACTCGGCGACAGGGATAACACACACACGGGAGACAAAGAATACGATCCAGACAAAGTGATTTTTAAGGTCTAATGTCTCGTGAACCATACACCTGGAAGCAGCTGCTGTACTTTATTGGAAAGATGGGGTAACATATTTCCAGCTCTGCAGGCTCAGAAGGCATCATGCTTTGAAATTGTCACTGGTACTTCAGACAAGGCTAAAAAGCTTCAGACCATCACAAGCATTTTCCAGGCAATCCAGTCTAGCATGCGGAGTATCATGGACCTGTGTGTCTGATATTCCCCAGATCCCCTCAGTTTGCTGCTTTTGCCAGCTGACTGAAGGAGAGGGGGAAAGAGGAGCTGCAGAGCTGGTTCACGGAAGTGGCTGAGGAGGAACTAGTGTGTCTGCTGATTCCCCCAAGACCCGCTTGCTAAAGAGGGGAGAGAGAAGTCCACCCACAGGCCAGAGCCTCAACTGGTGTGCACGAGCATATCTCCAATGCAGTCAATGAAGATCTGTGGAGTTTCACCAACTGAAAAGCTAGGACCTTGTCATCTGGCCAGCCCTTGAGAAGCAAAGTTGGTTTATTTAAAGTACAGCAAGAGAATAAGAACACAAACAGCAACATGGGGTTAGCATGATCAAAGGTGGCACCTCTTGCAACTTTGAGCGTTAGAGGTGGGAAGCTGGGTCTGAGAATGGCTGGTCTAGGACCTAGCATAAGTTTCCTTCCCACTCCAAACAGCACCACAGCAAGGTAGAAGAGGGACCATTGCCTACACGGGAAAACACAAGCAAGCGATCTACAAGGTAGTAGGCATGATTACACACTTCATTGCCATTCAATCTTTGGACTTTCTGCTGAGACTGCCACCAAGAATGACAATGATAGCCAGCTGGCGATGCACTGGGAACTTCATGCTGTCAGAGCATACATATTTCATCCTTACATGGCTCTGCCTTTTATCAAAATATTTTAATAAGGATTATTTTGGCCACTGGACCGCTCAAAAAAGTTAAAAGCAATTATTCTCCTGCTAGGAGGAAAAATTAAATGTCTGAGCATCCTAGGTTGTGTCTTACTAGCTAGTTTATCTGTATGTGTGGTTGCAATGACTAAAATGACTGGCTTTCCTTACAGAATGTACCACTGGGGATAGACTAATACAGGCAATGGCTTATGGTGTGTATGTCTGATGGTAAAAATCAATGGTTTTCCTCATTGAAAGGTGCCCTCAGGGGCACGAAGCAGTGAACAGCTTATTAGTTTGTATGTGCATGCTGGCAGATGCTAAAGCAGCATTGAAATCAGTCATACACCATAATAAAGTACCCATCCCCATCTAAAAGCTAGCGTGTTCTTATATCTCAGGAGACTATGCATCCATTAACCCAAGCCACGCAGTAACTCATCTCTAACCACAGTAAGGGAATGCAGTAGGAGAGCAACCAATAATGATTTCTTAGGGTTACTGATGCAAGAATATAAAGGATAAATTGCTGGAGTTTAGCAGTCAGATCTTCAGCTGGTGTAAATTGGCGCAGTTCTGTTTAAGCCACTGAAGCTATGCTTATTTACAATGGCCGAGGATTTGGTCCTGAAATGCTTTTCTCACTTGTCAGCAAAGGAAAGCAAAAAGCCGCAAGACACCAACAATTAAGCGCATAGAAACTTCTGATGTTTTCCTGACATAGGTAGATGCCTCTTTGAACATTCGATTCAGGTCATGATCCTGATGCATCAGAACCACCTTCAATAAATATATTGCGACTGAAGTGGTGATTTACCTGTAAACATTGTCGTTCTAGGCAGTTCCATATCAGGCCTTGGGTGTCTTTGCTCTGAGCACACACACATATGCAGCTGTGCAATGCCAGGATTGCCAGTCACACACATAATGGTCATTTCACGTGAAATCCTCTCTTAAGGGCTTCTACAGCTCAGGAAAGGGGCAACAATGTAATGACAAAGCCCTGGCAGGGATGGTTTAGTTGGGGGTGGTCCTCGTTTGGGCAGGGGGTTGGACTTGATGACCTCCTGAGGTCTCTTCCAACCCTATAATTGTATGATAATATAGAGCAGTGGTTCCCAACCTTTTTTATGCCACAGACTGGCAAGCCCATTCACAAACTTTTGGTGGAACGGTAACATTTATTTGCATGTTTGCATATTCATTATGCAAATAACTAATATGCAAACTTGCAAATAAAATATTACCAGTCCACCAAAATATGTACCCCAGCTGGAGTGCCACTGTGAATAGCTGGCTTCAGCTGCAGCAGCCACCCACTACGTGAAAAAGAGTCTGAAGATCCACACAACTGTATCCCAAATCCACTGCAGTCTATGGGAGTCTTTCCAGTGACTTCAGTGGGCTTCAGATCAAACTTTTCATTTTTTTTCTGGGCATCTGACTATCGTCACAAACCACTCGGACAGTCTGGCACAATTTCAGATGACACTTCACAAGAAAGGGCTGGTCTTGGAGTCACCTGAAGGTCATGGTCTAGTTTCACTCGCAGAGCTGCAGGGATCTAGATAGGGACGTCTTTCCGAAAACTTGCCCACACCTCGTTTTGCTTTTGATAGTCTTGCATGTACAGGAGTACTAAACGCACTCAGAGAAAGGGAAAACAAAACAATACAAATACTTGCAGCACCAAAACACTGTTCTGGGCTTTCTTTTTCTAGGATATGTCTAGACTACAGGCTTCTTTCAGAAGAAGCTTTTCTGGAAGAGGTCTTCTGAAAAAACTTCTTCTGAAAGAGAGCATCCACACTGCCCAAGCACATCGAAAAAGTGATCTGCTTTTTTGACAGATAATGTCCACACTGAATGGACGCTATCTTGCATGTAAGCTGTGATTACTATGCATGGAGTGGCCACCAGGGCACCTGTGCTTTTTTCCTCTTTCCTCTTCTTTCAAAAGAACTCCCTGTTTCCCATCCACACACGCCTATTTCTGAAAGAGCTCTTTCAGAAAAAGGCTTCTTCCTTGTAGACAGAGCTTTACCAATGTCAGAAAAACCCCTCTGTTCTTTCAATTTTTTTTGAAAGAACGCATTTGCAGTGTGGACGTAAGTGAAGATTTTTTAGAAAAATGGCCATTTTTCCGAAAAAACTCTGCAGTGTAGACATACCCCTAGAGTCACCATAATAAAGCTATCTGGTTATCTCAAGGAGATGCATTTGATATCCCTTCAAATATCTAGACCCTTTCTAGATAGCAATCCAAGTCATAACATCATTATTAACATTTTAGCATAAAGAGAGTATCATCCTTTAAAAGACAAAGAGGTAAGGCTGAAGCATTTGTACAGCAGTGTAAAAAGAACCCCCAACCATACCACAGTTCCCTTGCTCTATGCGGGCTGAGTATAAATAAGGAATTTTGGCTTCAAATATTCTTAGTCTCTTACCCTTATTCAGCACAAATATTCAGGAAAAACAATGACGCTACTAGTTGGCTTTTTTTTAAAATGCTAAGTCAATGCATAATTACTGGGAAGTATTTTTGACTGAATTTTAGATGAGCATTTTGACAAAATATAATATTGGAAACAATCTTTATCAAACATTCATGTGTAGTGTGAGAGATAAAAACAGGCATCCATAATTCATACGGCACAGTGTATTACCAAGTGTGAATAAGAGGCTGAATTTAAATGAGGAGGTCTGTACAATATTTTCTGCAAGGCATCTGCTTTAATCATTTACATTATTCACTAGACTTTCCAGAACAGTAAATCTTAAATATATATTTGTTTGTAAGAATGTGTATGTAAATACACACATAAGCATACCCACAGATAGATACACTCACACAAATATAGTACACACACAAACACACACAAATACACACTCACAAGCATGTTCCGGACATATACACACTTAAGTCTGATCCAAAGTCCATTGAAGCCAATGGAAAGACTCCGACTGACTTCACATCAAGTCCTTACTGTGGGTTTTTGTTTGTATTTTAAATGGTATGCATATATAGGATGGATGTTCATATACATAAACACAAGCATGTACAGGAATGGGCATTGCAAGGTTAGCTCATATCACAGCTTCTGAGTGACTGGAGTTCTTGCTTATTCAAAGTAGAGGGAATATGAAGAGGTTACTGTTGATATGAGTTAACTATTGTATAGCACTCAATCAATCACAGATCTGAATCTTAATATCAACCTTAATTTTGTAAAGGGGACAATTTAGTAAGATCTCATTCGACAAAGCACTTAAGCATATCCTTAAGTTTCAACACCCCATTGAAATCAGTTGCATCAAGGATTTCAATAACTTGGGTTTTTATAGTTATGTGCCTGATAATACTCTAAATTTTAAAGTTGCAGTAACAGACAAACAGCAGCTTAGAGCTCTATACAACCCCAGGACTACATAGCTGTCTGTGGAAACTTCCTACCTGGGAAGGTTAGGGACCAACATCCACGCAGATTTGTAAAACATTTGAACCTGGGCTTGATATTCATCCATCCACCTGATTAGGGTGGTGAAGGCTAGAGCTTTAACAGGGTTCAATAAAGAGCTAGATAGATTCATGGAGGTTAGGTCCATCAATGGCTATTAGCCAGGATAGGTAGGAATGGTATCCCTAGCCTCTGTTTCTCTGGAGGTAGGTGACCCAGGAGGGATCATGAGAGGATTACCTGTTGTGATCCCTCTCTCTGGGGCATCTGGTATTGGCCACTGTCGGCAGACAGGATACTGGGCTAGACGGACCTTTGGTCTGATCCAGTATGGCCCTTCTTATGTTCTTATGTCTTCTGGGCACACTGCATGCCTAGCACAAGTGACTGCATTCTGCCCAACCTTTTCCTTCTGTTGTTTCACTTATTCTTCAGTTCTCGCCCTAACCTGTTAGACAGTCTTGCTGGCTGCGATCACCAGAGAGCAGTCACGTGTGGGGACATGTCCATGACGGAGTTTGTAAAGTAGGGTTGGTAAAGCTACTCATTAGGAAGGAAAGGCTCTATGTAAATGCAAAATGCTGTTGTTGGTTATCTTCCTCCATTGGTTGCCTGTTGACCTACAAACACACAGAGGAGCAAGGGGATGTAAGATATCTTTTTACCTTGGTTGAGCTGGCTACCTCGGTCATCGCAAGAAGTGGGAGAGAGAGCAGTCTCTAAGGAGCCACTACTGCCCATCACATGGAGATGGGCAAAGAATGCAGGCCTATGGTGGGAAATGAATGAAGCCCAACATAGCAGCCAACAGAGCTGAGTCAAGCTGCTACTGGAACAGAGCAGTAACAGCTTATCTCAGCTCCGTGGCCAGGTGGGAGACAAAAGAATGAATACTGTGGTTTTCTCCTGGGGCACAGAAGTTATGCATTTAATAATATCAGCTCCAAGATCGCCTACTTACTGGAAAAATGTATCCCCTGCCTTTCTTTCAGAGTTTATTGATGATGCCCATCTATATCACTGGATGTTGCCTGTGCCTCCCCCACCATCCCTTAGAAATGTGTCTCTTGATTCTGGGGAATCTGTTTGCCTTGTGCCAGGAACAGTTGGTATTTTTGTCTGACAAGCTGTGTTATTGTTGTTGGGTTTGTTTGTTTGTTTGGAGAGGAATAGCGAACACACATGACGGGGAGGGGGGAGCAAAACATTGAAAAAATCTGTCTCAACAAGCAACTGAGTTACACAGGGCATATTACAAAATTCAAATTTTTTAATTATATCCAGCAGACAAGTCAGCGGGGAATCATGCATGAAATCCAAGCACTCTGAAGACCAAGGGGGGAAATTTCATCTCTCTTTATGAAGCAAAGTCCAAATGATTAAAACGATAGTTGCCCATCATTTTAATTATCTTTCCAGTATGCTTCCTCTAATAGCACTCTCTCCCCTGCTTTGACACAGTGAGGAATTACTTCCCTCCTCCCACTGTGGTGCAAAAGGAAAGCAAGACTCAAGACATCTGATTCTGCCAGCATCTCATTCGCAAGGTAGCTTACAGTGCCCCACTTTTCTCCTTTCACTCTTTTACACTGGGACCCTGAGTGACACATACAGTTCCCAGAATTCATGATTGTGGGGGTGGCATTCTGATTAGAGTCTGAGGCTGGGGAAAGCTCAGAACATAAGAGGCATGTTTAAAAAGACAGAAACACTCCAAAAAAGTGTGAATGGATTTGGAATGAAGCACCACCGAAAGGACAGGGAAGGGTGATGCTATGGGAACCAGTGTGCTCCAAACAAGAATTTCTTTGAGCAGAATGATGCTCTTGTGGCTTCAGGAAACTTCAATTTTACACCTGGCTCTGATACCAACTTGCTCTGTGATCTCGTGTAAACCACTTAGGTTCTCTATGCCTCAGCTTCTTGTCTGTAACACGGGGCTGCTAGTAATGCATTCAAAATGGACAAAAAAAAAAGTCTTCATGCGATGGACTGGCCTTTGCTGTGTTTATATACAACATATTAGACCCCAGTTTCTCTGGGGGCATCTACCTGCTAATATAAACAACAAACAGTAATATATCCGTTGCCTACATGCAAGCTTCAAGAATGGGGGAGGGGGAAAGTTGCATGTTGATAGCTCAGCCATACCTTAGGGATGGGTGAACCTCCAAAGGATTGGAGGGGTTTTGTTCCAATTAATGATTCTAAAGCCTACATAAAGCATATCAAAATTCATCATGCCTGTGTAATCACGCTGCTTTAGAGAACATCTCCCACATCCAGAGTTAATATTCTGACATACTTGATTTAATGCATTCCTAAATGTGCCTATCAATTGGCTTCTAAGAGATTCACAGTAAAACAAATATAACTTCACATATACAGACAAACTAACCCAGAAGCTCTTGCACCCTGATAAACCCAGTAGCTTTCCATCAGAGCACCCCACCAGACAAACAGGATCAATTCAAATATCACCATAAATATAGAACGGGTTTCTCAACACACTGCCACACCGATCCTAGGAATACTGTGTATGCAAATGAAAGCTGCAACTTATGCACAATTCCAGCTGCTCAGTTGGTGGAGAGCAATAGGCTTGTGTTTTTTAGTATTTATATATGCGTGTCCACGTGTACTGAGCTGGCCTCATGCAGCAAATGGGCTGCTGAAAAAAAAATACAGGCAGAGAAGCAGCCTATTCTTCTACATGGCAATATCCTGGTGGCCCACAGGAATGGGGTTAGGCAGCCAAGGACAGTGGGACACACAGATGTGCAGATCAGCAAAACAAGGCGGAGGTTGGTTGGTGTGAAGGGGATGCTCACCTCTCAGTAGCGCCTCCCATCATTTGGTGCACACTTGCACTCCCTGTGCTCGTGATACTCCCTGTCAGCTGCGAGCTTCATCTGCTCGGTCTCCAGTGGCTCGGCCCTCCAGCCAAGTCACGCACAAATGCATAAAGGAACCCCTTCTGAGGTAAATGGTCCAACAGGGCCTGTCCCTGTGTGCTGCCTCTGGCCTCAGTCCTCAGCACTTCTGGGGCTAGCCTTAAGTCTGTGTTGGCTCTGGTATGGGACAGCATTCCCTGGGCATTCTCTATGAGAACTCTAAATCTTGCCCTTCATTGGCCCTGTAAACAAGCCTTATCTCCTTGAGACTTAGGCTACCCTGCCAGTGGGGAATGAGGGGGAGGGAGACCTGGGCCTGCCCACTACTTATTCACCCTTCCCTCAGGGCTGAAGATCTCAACTCCTCTCCTTCCTCACTCTTTTGGTCCTAGCTAGCATAGGGATGTTAACAACTAGTCGACTAGTCAATTCCCCACCCCTTACTGCCTCTATCAGGCAGTAAAGGGGGGGGGAAGAGGGGGTACTTCAAAGCAACAGCACTGCACTGCTGAGCCCAGGATCAGCTGTGCAGCGCTGCCCCTTTGAAACACCACCTGGGCATTTCAAAGCAGCAGCACTGCACAGCTGAGCCCGGGATCAGCTGTGAGGCATTGCCGCACATGGAACCAGGGGTCAGCTGGGGACTCCAGCACAGCATTTCTGTGGAACCCAGGATCATCTGGGGAGTCCCCAGTTGTCCCCGGGTTCTGGGGAAATGCTGCGCGGAACCTGGGGTCAGCTGGGGAGTCCCCCACTGACCCCGGGCTCCATGCTGCACTGCCACTTTGAAATGGACAAGGGCCCCCACTGGAGACTCTTGTACATTTCAAAGCTGGCACACCGGGAGCAGCCCGGAGTCAGCGGGACTTCCCATTGGCCCTGGGTTGCACATGGAGTTCCACATTCCTCCTTTGAAATGTACAAGAGCCCCAGCAGGAGCTCTTGTACATTTCAAAGGAGGAATGCAGAAGAGCCTATTGACTAGTCGAGTAGTCGATGGAAATTCCATCGACTATTCGACTAGTAAAATAACTGATCGTTAACATCCTTAAGCTAGCAACTGATGTTCTCTAGCCCCAGTGCTCCCTTTAGCTGGGCCTGGTGTGCTCGACTTGGCTGCTTTTCTGCAGCCTCTCTAGTCAGGCCTGGAGGATCCACCTTCACTGTTCCTTTTCTGGGGCAGGATGTAATAGGATTGCAAGGCCTCCAGCAGGGTTGTCAAAGAGTCTGATATATACCCCATCACAGTTGGTTTCCCAGTTTTCCCAGAGTTCCCTAGAAGAAAACAAATTCTGAGCTGTGAGCCTGCAAATCTATTACCTATAAAATTAAAATAATCAAGTGTAACTAAAACCTTAAAAGCCAACATTTAAATGCATTGTAAGTCACTTTTTTTAACGTGGCCAGATTCAGCTTAAAGAAACAAATTCCAGCGTCACTATAAATTCAAGAAAAGCCATCATGTAGATCTCACACATTCTGAAACAAGTTTAAATGGAGCAATACTAACAGGTAGTTCTCTAATAGAGACTGCACCAGCATAAATGACAGCTTATAGCAGCCTAATAAACTTTCCCCTCCTACATAATTACTTTCAAAGCATAATGTGCTACCCTGATCCACACCCTCCTCCCCGTCACATGCGCACACACATTTTTCCTTTTGTAATTAAATGGGAAAAAAGTCTCTGAATTCATTTTCTTAACACTTTATAAAATAACAGCAAGATTAATTAAGAGGTCTATATTTCTATTTCAAGGTTCAAATGCTTTCAGTAAGCACACTGTGCTCTCAGAATCCACTGTGTCAGCAGAATCTCTGACTAAAAATACACTTTTTTTCTTTAATTTCTTCCTTCCTATATAACATTTCTAGACGAATGTAAGTAGTTCAGAGCCCTGGGCCACATCCTCAATTGTAGTAAACCACTAGAGCGTCATTGAAGTAAATGGAGTAGGAGCCAACCGTTTCGGCAGAGGAATATTGAATGGGAATAGGCAGGTTGTTTTACTTCTGTATGTGGTACTGGTACAACTGCTACTGGAATACTGTGTCCAGTTCTGGTGTCCACAATTCAAGAAGGACGTGGAAAATTTCTAGAGAGTTCCAGAATGATTAAATGATTGGAAAACCTGCCTCCTAGTGACAAAGATTAGAGAGATCGCCGGTATGTACAAAAACAATGAGGAGTCTTGTGGCACCTTAAAGATTTATTTGGGCATAAGCTTTTGTGGGCAAAGACTCTCTTCATCAGATGCATTGGAATGGAAATTACAGAGGCAGGCATCAATATACCAGCACATGAAAAGAAGGGAGTTACCTTATCCAGTGGAGAACCAGTAACTAGGCCAGTGGTTCTCAACTCATTTCAGTCCATGGACCACCAGGCCAATCAAAAATTTTCGTGGACCACCTCCTTTTTGAGACATGATAAAAAAGAGCAGACAATGAACATTTTGGTTTGAAATTTATTTCTTACTAACAGATTTTTGGTGCCTGCCCACACCATGTGACTTTGGACAATGTTCCTGTGGACTACCGAAAAAGTCACCGTGGACCACCAGTTGAGAACCACAGAACTAGGCCAATTCAGACAGGGTGGATGTAGCTTCATCCCCTACATTTGATGAGGAGGTGTGAATACCCTTAGAGGGAAAATTGCTTTTGTAGTGAGCCAGCCAATCCCAGTTCCTATTCAAACCCAGATGAACAGTGTTAGGTTTGTAAATGAATTGCAACTCTGCCATTTCCCTTTGAAGGCTGTTTTTGAAGAGTTTTTGCTGAAGGATGGACACTTTTAAATCTCTTACTGAGTGTCCAGGGAAAATGAAGTCTTCTTTTGATTTTTGTAGGTCTGATTTGTGTCTATCTCTTCTTTTGCATACAGAATGTCCTGTTTGGCCAAGGTACATGGCAGAGAGGCATTGCTGGCACTTGGTGGCATTTTCACATTAGTAGATGTGCAAGTGCTCGATCTATTTAGTTTATCAATGAGAAGGTCAAGGGTTGATTTTATCACAATAGCTATGTAGGTAGGTGGGGAACAGAAAGCTGACAGAGGGCTCTTCAAACTAGTAGCCAAAGGTAGAACAAAATTCAATGGCTAGAAACTGAAGCTAAACAAATTTATGCTTGAAATAAGGCAGAGATTTCTTTTTTAACAGTGAAGGTTATTAATCATTGGAACAATTTACCAACAGTCATGATGGATTCTCCATCACTGAAAATGTTTAAATCAAGATTGGTTGTTTTTTTTTCCTGGAAGACATACTCTAATTCAGGGGTGGCCAACCCATGGCTCGCCAGCCTCATGCAGCTCTTCACTCCTGAAAGTGCGGCTCGCGAAGCGCCCCCCACCCGCAGCTTGCGAAGCCACTCCATGCGCCCCTATAAACGGCCCCTGGCTCCCTGGGCTCACTGGGTGCAGGGGAGCCATCCAGCGTGGCAAAATGGAAGTGGCAATATAGCAGCAGCCGACGGGAGCCTGATGTGGCCAAAAAGCCTAACCTTCATTTTTAAAGGGGCAGCATCCTTTTTTTTTCCCCCTCAACCATTCTGGTGCAGCTCTTCACATTTTTTCCACCACTGTTTCGGCTCTCTTTGTTTAATGGGTTGGCCATCCTCTATCTAGTTCAACCAGGAGTTAATTCCAGGGAGTTCTAGGGCCTCTTTTATGGTGGAGTCAGCCTAGATGATCACAAAAGTCCTTTCCAGATGAATAATCTGTTAATTAAACTGGACTCTGAGACTGGAAGACTCCCAGTTTGGAGCCAAAGGGGAATAGGCCCTAAAATATCTCTACACAGCAAAGAAAAACAAAACACAATTGACCAGACTTGGGATCTTAGGGCTCTGGTTGTGTGGCTGTTTCATAGCTGTAGACACTGGGGCTTGGGCCGGACCTCAAAATCTGAGACTCTCCCTCTCACAGAGTCTTAGAGCCCCTGCTCCAGCCTAACACCACAAGCCCACAGCAATGAAATAGCCCCACAGCCTAAGCCCTGCAAGCCCAAGTCAGTTGGTATTGGACAGTTGTGGGGTTTTCTTTGTTGTGTAGACATGCTCCAAGATACTTCGGTTCAGTGTTTTTTTCTATAATGGGCTAAGCTGGAACTTCAAATAAAAGACCCTCCTGAACCTTGGAAAGAAAGACTTTGAGATGCACTCGCATGCCTGACTCCAGATGGCTTAGACCATCTCTAATGTGGATGTACACTGTTTCAGGTATAACACATCCTATACAGCTCTCAGCCACATTACTTCTTATCATACACAAGTTTGCAGAACAGATCCAATCTCTTAGGCCCTGTCTACTCAATCCCTCCCCACCTGTCATTGATCTTCCCTATGCAATGTCAGCTATGCAAATTGCGTAGCTGAAGTCCACATACCTACTGCAGTGTCTTCCATGTGTAAGGTTGGCAGGAGGTGCTCTCCCATTGACTCTGACTACACTTCTTGTCCTGGTGGAATACCAGAGTTGATGGGAGAGTGTTCAGAGATCGATTTATCATGTCTGATCAGACACAATAAATAGATCGCTGGTGAATTTATCGTTGCAGTGTCGATACACCATGTAGTGGAGACAAGGCCTTCATTTCTTAAAATTAGCTACTTTCGTATCGTCTTTATTAGAAATTCAAAACTGAAACATGCTGCCTACTATCAAGGAAGGGACACACAAATTAAAAAGAATGAATAAAGCTTTGTTTTATAAGTCACTCAAATTATATTTTTCTTTAGCTTTACACACATTGAAAAGGGCTCCTATCCATATGCTCCAGGGAGATGCACCTGGCACACCTTAAGTTATCAAAAATACCGACTATCCCATATAAAAAATAACTAAAGTACACTAGTGTCATTCATATAACCTTAGCAAACAAGCAAACAAGGGAAAACAAGGGGAAAATAAATTTAAAAAAACTAAAAGAATCCTCTGACCTTAACAATCCACCACTTCTCACAATCCTCTCCACATTTTTTTGCACAAATTGGATACCTACACTGAAGTGATTGTTTCCCTAGTGCCTAATCCTGCAAAGATTTATGCATGTGCTTAATGTATATAAGTGAATAGCACTACCGACTATAAAGGTTTGTATGGCTGGGGCTTGAGTAGTTTAATAAAATCAGCTTAAGTCCTGCTTCAGTATGACTCAAATACATGCTTAACTTTAAGTACGTGCTTAGGTATTTTGCTGAATATGGATAGGCTTAATCATGGGCTTGAAAGTCAAACACATGCTTAAGTGCTTTGCTGAATAGGATCCTTACTGTAAACTAATAGCATAAAGGAACAGAATTACATTGTCTTTCACAGATTTCTTAGAAGTATCAAAGATGGCATACAGTGCATTTAATACCCTTTTTAAAAATTACTTCATCCTTTCCCCTTTTAATATACTGCACATTCTATGAGAAAAGAGAAGGCACATCATATCTTATCTTACAGAAGAGGATCAAGATTTTGGGCCCATATGTTTCAGCAGTTTCTGTGTAGCTGATCACACTTAATCCCCTATGAGGTCAGTGGAAATTGATACCTTCTATGAGTGATGGAGTTGGTTCAATGTGTGGCATCAGGCCTCAGGGGTAAGAGGCTGCCTTATCCTCCCTATTTTCAGATGGTGTCAGCTATAGCCCTGGACAAGAGCTTTTAATCATGCTTTTAACCATGGTAGCTCCCCAAGAGTTAGGCTTAAGGTCAGGGTTAAAAGGAAGAAAGGAAGTCAACCAAATTGTGCAAAGGCTGTTCTCCACTCTGACACTTCAAGTGCAGAAGGTGGGGGCCCACAAGAGACCTTAAAATAGCCTTCCACTAAAGGCTTTTACTTAAAAAACTCCCCAGGGCCACAGACTCCCTGACCTTGGGTGATACACTGCCAGCACCCAAATGCAAACACCCCTTGAGAGCCCAGGAAGACACACTTGGGAATTCCTGTGGGGAATCCTTTCAGTTTAAAAGTTAGTATACAGGGGAGAGAGGGGAAAGGGTGAGTACAGAGGAGTTCATATACCACAAAATAAAATAAATAACCTAATTGTGTCTAACTAAACATTCCCTGTTCACTTACACATCCATTTTCCCAAGGCCCAGTCCTTTCTAGATGTGGATATTGCTGAAAATTCCATGTCTGGTTCCTGATTTACTTCATCTGTCCCCCAGCTCTTGCTCTGAACTCACACAAAAAGACTGAAGCAAGCAGAAGATGCTTTTTGATTTAAATCTCACTCTCTTCCCATCGGCCCTGACAGCTCCTTGCTAACGCTTCCTGGAGACCCACCATCTCATGGGTTTAAACCTTTACAGGCAGTTTAGTTAACGGAATGGCTGGGATGTCTAGAAAAGGGCAGTACCCCTCCCATCCATCACAGTATGCAAGATATAGTTCGGCTGAGAAATTCAGTCCATAGTAGAGAACATAGCCTGAGACAGCCAATTAACTCTCATGAAGCATCTGAGAGGCATTTCCAAATAAAATTGTTTTGATTTTCAGGCATTCCGTTTTTCAGCAAAAAGTCAAAAATTTCCATGGGAGAGCAGAAAAAAAAAATGTTGTGGGGAAAACAGAATTTTCCATAAAGTGTTTGAGAGAATTTTTTGACCAACCCTAAATGACAGGCCTTTCAATTAGCTCAGCCCCCATATAGAGCAACACGATACAATACAGGAGCAGGCAGCGTACTTGGTCTGGATGGCTCCTGAGGGAACAGAATAAGTAATATCCTAAGGAGACAAAGTTACAGAAAGAGGCTGTTTAAGCCCGGACCTAATTCCCAGCTCTCTTCTTGAACATTAGAGAGCCACGTGGCAGCAGCTGTTCTTGTTGGTGAGAGGGAGGTGGAAAGCACTGGTATAAAAAAAGTTATTATTGTTAGAACTAATAATATTCCCAATGTTTATGCAGATTAATTTTAAATGAGTATGTGTAACGGTAAGATTTGATGCTTGCACTAAGAAATTTTTATAATACATATATTTAATTTACAAAATAAATTCTGCTAATTTAATTAGTCCTTCGTTTTGTTTTTGATTCACCACTGAACTGTGAGAAGTCTGTTGTCACAGATCTTCAGAGAACTGGGGTGAGGAACAGAGAGAGAGGGACATCAATTGAAATAGCCAGATGGGGGACTAAATAGAATCGAGGGTTCCTAAAGACAAACATCTGTAATCTCTCAGGCCAAAATCTCAGAGGGAGCATTTCAGTAATTCTCCCCATTCACAAGAAAGATTGCGGAAAAAACTCTTCCCTATCGCTATTCCCATCAGCACATTCCATATTCAAGCCTGATAACATCAGTCAGTCTTCATGGCCCATTTAAATCTTTACTGCTCTACTGAGTCTGCCAGCAGGGATGCTAGCTGAGGAGGGGTGGTTTTTAAAGATGAGACTATTAAACCATGTTTTATTAAAGACTTCTCAATGCAAACAGTAGGAAATCACTTGAAAAGTGGAAATCCAAAAGAAAACAGAAACAACTATTCCGAGTGAGGAATATCCCACGGGGCCTCAGTCGATACATTTACCGCACAGATTTTGATACAGATTTTCAGGCATGCCCTTTTCCACATATGCAAAACTCCAAAGTGCAAACCACCACAGGTTGGCATGACTACATGTGTATGTTCATGAGCAACTTATGGGCTGCATGTCTACAGGCTCCTTGTCGCAAAAGAACCAATGCACAAGCTGCCCTTCTAATTTGTATGGGTATATTGTGGTACAACTATTGGAAAATGAGACTCAGAATGTTTCGAGGGTAACAAAAAATGATCAGGGTGGTGGAGGAAGAAAACACTACACAATCAGTGATAGAAAACTATTCTAAAAATATCCCAATGACAGGGGAAGGGATGGGTCAGTCTTTTACAGCAGACTATGGGCTTGTCTTCACTGCCATGGAGATTGACGCTGTGGTGTTTGATCTTCCAGCATTCGATTTAGCGGGTCTAGTAAACACCCGCTAAATGGAATGCTGATGGCACCCCCATTGAGCGCAGTACTCCTCACAGTCACGAGGAGTCAGGGAAGTCGACGAGAGCATTTCTCCTGTTGACCTCTTGTTGTGAAAATCGATGTAAGTTACTTTGACACAATTATTATAGCTGGAATTGCATATCTTACATTGATTTTCTCTGCCAGGGTAGACCTGGCCTATGACACAAGTGTGGAGCCTCACTCCAGTTCCATCCACAGCAAACATTCCACAATCGGTACTAACAAAGACTGAATAGGCAAGGAGGATGAATTACCGTTTCACCCTCAAAGTTGAGGTTATACAAGGGAATGGGGGGAAATTTTGTGCAGCAAGCTGCTGTACATGTTCAATAGATAAACAAAGAACTTCAGATCCAAGGCTGTCAGATTCAGCCTTTCCAAACATTAGATTCTCTCTTACAAATATGTATACTGTTTAATAATCTTGAAGTGTTGGAAGAACAAGAAAAATGTGGAGCTCAAGACTAGCTGAACTGTCTTGCGTTTTCCCAATTCATATTAATCTTTTGGGTACATCTACACTACATCAGGGAGTGACTGTCCAAGGCCAGGCCCACAGCCTTAGGCTAGCATGTGAATAACAGCTGTGTAGATGGGGTTTTGAGAAAGTGACCCATCTGGAGTGTGGGCTCTAAAACCTGCCCACCCCCCTCAAAGTTGAGAAGCCAAGCAAGGATGTCTACAGCATATTTTTAGCACGCTAGTGTCAGCCTTGTTAACCCAACTCTGCGGACAGTGTGGGAAGCTGGATCTCAGCTGCATTGTAGATGTACTCTTTGTTTCCCAAAGCTTATCAAACCTTACTCAACCGTATCAAGTTCCACAGAGCCTCTGCATGGCTGACACACGGATTATTAGATCTCATAACACGGTGAAACCAGCACCTCATACACCATCTCCTTTGACAGCTGCCTCTGAGTTGTATCCCTGTTCCTGCCACCAATGTTGCTGTTCCTGCTTCATCCACGTGATTTGGCTTGTTCTGTCATTGTATAGGCACTTTGTGATGGGGCCAGCATGTTATCAGAGACTTGAAATATTTCATGCCCCCCTATCCAAAGGTCCCCCTGAGATTAGACATAGTTTAGCATAGGCTCACTTTCACAAGGCACCAGAGATCAAGTGGCAGTGAAGTCAATCTTTCAGAATCTGGGCTGCAATTATCTCTTACCTTCCAAGCATGGTCTTAAACTCTTCAGTGTATCATTCCCCTTGTGTTTCAGGGGAGAAAGGAAATTGATAATTATTAGTCATGAGTTCCAGAAGGGGGGACTCATACCTTCCCCCCCCCATCTCTCCCCTGGCAATGCTTCTGGGACCATCCAAAACCAGATTTCTCCACATTGTTCTGCTACTGCCCCTCAACTCCAGTGTGAAACCATGCAAATCTGTTGTGGCTCCCGCAGTAGAACTGGCCAAGTACATCACGTGGTGGGCTTATTGAGTGAGCGAGTGACAGTCATTGCAATTGTGTTATAAAGCAGATTCATACCTAAGTCACCAGGTGGGAAAGGCTGATGCATTAACCCAGGATGCCCACTTGACTGTCTCCTAAAGATCATGACAGATTTCTTTTCAAGTGCAGAAGAAAATAAATTGCAGGAGGAAAAAAAAAGAGATTTGGGCTTTTTAAAGGCTAATCACTTTCAGGCTCTGTACAGCAAACAGTGAGACTCAGACTGAATCCTTTTACAGCATTACTCATGACAGCTTACAACCCAGACTATTAAACATTCATCAATAAAATTTTAACATCCCATCTTCCCTTTGATATCCTCAACTGCTCCCTACATAAGACAACAAGAAGGCTTTCCACAGCTCAGTGTGATGGCAGGACATCAAAGGCGTCTCCACAGCTAGCCTGCTCCAAACAGTTTGCTTGTATTTTGAAAGTAGAGTTGTCACATGGGAGGGGAGAGAGTAACATAGGAGCTTCTCTCTGGCTTGAGTATATATAATCCCTCCCGAGGGGTGCAGTATGCCCACATTGTGTCTGGGCTGCAAGTCGCAATACACGTTGCTCCTGTTAAGTATCTTGCAGACCACACAGCGGCAGAAAAAGAGCAGTTCCGCCGTGTGTGCTATATGAGCTGCTGGGAAAACCAGAGAGGGTTTTTATCTAAAAGCTGTAGGATTTTGTTCCATCTCTTAATTGAACCATTTGCCGGGGCTGCTGTTTGCGAGGGGGAAGGAACAGAACAAGATCTTGTAAGCAAATAAATCTCTTGGTTTTCCTGCTGCCTCAGGAGAGTGATTTCATGTGATTCTTCACCATTAAAAAAGCCAGGCAGGGGATACACAGCGAGAGGTTCAGTTTGAATTCGCACTCCAAGAAGTCAGATGCCGCGTGGTTAGATCCTGAAAATTAACCTGGAAATTTCACGAGCTCTGGGTAACAGGCAGAAGACTATAGGTATCCTCTACTGTAATTATACTGAAAACACTTGTGATATTTTGCTGCTCCTGTTTCTAGCTTCCAAAAAAATTTAGTTCAGCCTTCACGATTAAGGGCTGGATGCTCATCACGGAAACAAAAAAGAGGGAATTGGCTTTTTAAAATGTGGTCACTTTAAAGGTTTTCGATATGTAGGGACCAGAGCTGAAGTGTATTGAAAGGTTCTTCAGAACAATATCATTCTCCAGCAGGAAGTAAACATTTGGGTAGTCTTGACGTACTTCTTTGAAAAGCTCTGCTTTCCTTCTCTTCCCCCATTTCCTCAATCCCCGCCCCTTTAAAGCTCTTAGAAAATGTCTTTTTTATGTCTCACTCTAGGACCTGGTCTATACGAGACCAGGCAGGTCAGCTTAAGGTATGCTGTCCAGCTACACAAAATGCGTAGCTGGATTCGGCCTATCGTAAGCCGAGCTGCTGTGGTGTCCACATTGCGGGAGGCCGATAGGAGCACATGCTCCCACCAGCTTCCCTGACTCCTCACAGAAGGAGGAGTACCAGACGCTGGTGGGGGCTCTGCATTCCAGTTGGGGATCTGCATTAGACCCGCTAAATCGAACGCTAGAAGATCGACCTCCGGAGGGTCGATCTTCTCTGTAGTGTAGACATGCCCTAAGTGAATAAGCTTGCCTTCAATCTATTCCTACTCTTTGGAATGAAAGAGCTGTCTACACTGGCTGAACTGGACAGGCTTTGACCTTAAATTTGATTCGTTCTGGGGCAGACAGGGTTTGTATTTGACAGGGAAACTACACTCAGCAATGCTGGAGAGTCTTGTTAGGTCTTTTTTGAAAAATGGCCAGACCTCTGTGGCCCATTGTGAAGGTGTTTACTCAGTGCAGCTGTGCCCCTTCTTGGCTGGGTGCTGCATAGCGGCCCTCTCCTCAATAGGACAGCAGTTGCTCCAGCGGTGGGCCCTGAGCAGGAATATTTGCCCTCACTAAAACAGGCAGGTTCTTATAATTAAAAGCAAATACCCTCTCCTCTCCCCTTGTGCTGCTTGGGCCCCTAAGCAATAGCTCAGTCTGCTTATGCCTAGCAGTAGTTGTGGCCCACCACTGCGGTGGTTCCCTCTTTCAGTACCTTGTTTCTCTGGCCAGGTCACCATTTAATCCACCCGTGCTGGGTAACAGTAAACTCAACATTAAACAGGCCAGTGCCCCTTAAGTGCTACCATTAAACTGGATCAAATCTTCTTTCATGCACTCAGATCCAGTTTAATGGTAGCGCTACTATTACCTTTTCAGCTGTCATGACAGCCTCAAGATCAGATATTCTCTGAGATGTACTCCTTCAGATACATAATATGCATCCCTACTTTTACGGGTTTTTCTTTTTATGGAGCCATCTTTATACGTTTGACAAAAACTACTCCAGTATTCGTCTCTATACTGGAATACTTAATTATTTATACCTACTTGTCTCCTTTTGAGCCTTAATTTTATAAACTAAATCTTAATCCATATTTGGACATGTGCCTTTCCATTCATAATTAATTTTTCCACAATTAAAAGCTTTTTACTTTATTTAGCTTTTTTTGGTCTTTCAACTCCTGGGTCTGCATTTAACTCCAACAGCACAGGGAATTCTAATGCTGTGCGCTTTAGTTCACGTACTAAATTCCCAATAATCCTCATGAATTTGTTTGGCACTTTCATTGTTGCAATTCCTATTAACTTTGGCCCCGAAAGTTAAGTCCAGTGATATCATTCAGAGTGTAACTGGCATTTCACTAGCAGTTATCTGAAGTGTGCATATGGATATTGTAATAAATGTATTGCATGCGGCTAGTCGTACCTGTGGTGGCGCGTCGGGGTACCCCGACTCCTGCACCCCCATAATGGCACTGACAGACTCCACCAGCCAGTAGAATAGAGGGAGTTTATTGCTTCTCCAGGATACAGCACAGCATAGATGTCATCTGGTTACAGGAACCGGGCCTAGGATGCCTCAGCCCCCCTTGAGATGGGGGAGACTGGGCCCCTAAATCCCAGCCTCCCTTTCCTCAGGCTGCTTCCTCCATGATTCCAGACAGAAACTAACTCACTCACTTCCAGCCCTGCCCTCAGCCAGGGCTCCACCCCCCTCCTCCCCATTGTTCCGCTCCATGGGAGATACCTGTCTGACTAGTTTCGAAGCCCCCTTGCATAATGACTCATCCCCTGCCCTGCTGGGCCATGTTGCAGACAGCAGGCAGTGGAGGTCACTGACAACCCACTGCCCAGCATAGCAACCAGCAAGGTACCCCCACTACGTCACAGTACCTCTGCTTATATTAAATCTATTTTTTTTAAATTCTGATTTATGATGCTGATCCCTAAGCATGGCAGTCATAGTTGATGAACGGTCTGATTACACTCTGTATACCATCAGCGGTGTTTTCTTATCAGCTCCCCATTTAACACCAGCAATACTTTAAACAGCTTCAGCCTTCCTTTGCTGTTATCTTTAACACAGTGTATATGGTGTTTCCAAAGTAATTTTGTATCCAATATTATGTTCTCCATGCAGACACATTTTGCATTCTTTTGGTGCTTTCTTTTTGGTAAAACCAAACCAAGCCAAGCCAAGCCTTTGGTTTTAACAATGGAGAACTTGAAACACTATGCATTTCCCTAGTCTGAGGACTCATGCCATTCTTTCTTGATTTTGTTTGTTTCCTCATTAAGATACCTCAGTGTTCCTCCTCTAAATCTATGGAGCACAATCATCTGCAAATAGAGTGACACCTACCCCGGCATTTATGCATTTTGGAATCATAATATTCAGTAATATCAGGCTGATGAAACTTCCTTGTGGTGTACGCAATTTTCCCAATGCTGGCTTGCACGGTCCATTTACTCTAAATTCTCTAATCCATCCATGCATTATTCTCTGTACCCCTATTTTACTCACTAAGCCTTCCCTCCATAACATGCTATACAATTTAAAAATACCTAGAAAGACGGCTATCGTGAAACCTTTGTTTCTCCTCATTTTTTTGTATTTCAGTTTCTAGCCTAACAATCTGGACAATGGTGCTTCATCTGCCATTCCTAAAACAAGTCCACACCTTCTCTATAATGCCATTCATTTCCAAATAGGCAACCAGCCTGTCAATCATTCTTCTCTCTGTAATTTTAGTCCCAAAGGACATAAGTGCAATTGGTCTATAGGCATCCACTTTAGTGGACAGTTTGCCTGGTGTTCAGATTGGAGTAAATACTGCATGTTTCCACATCACTGGTAACACTCCTTGGCTACATTGCGCATTCTTGTGCAAGAAGATATGCAAATGAGGCATGGCGATGAATACCGTCACATCTAATTTGCATGCCTAATGAGCCGCCATTTTTGCACAAGGGACTTTTGCACAAGAAGGAGCTGTCTACATTGCTCCTTCTTGTGCAAAAACCCCCTCTTACACAGGAGTCATAATTCCTGAAAATAAGCAGCAGAACAGCTCCTGCACAAGAGGGGTTTTTTGTGCAAGAAGGAGAAGTGTACACAGCTCCTTCTTGCGCAAAAGCCCCTTGCGCAAAATGGTGGCTTATTACGTATGCAAATGAGGTAGTGATATTCATTGCTGCGCCTCATTTGCATATCTTCTTGCACAAGAATGTGCAGTGTAGACATAGCCCTTGTGTCTATATCACATTATACAATTACAAAAGAACCCTCAAATTGCTTTCAGGAAGATAGTTAAACATTACATGTCATATGCAATGTTCCTTCTATTTTTTCCCATCCATGTGTGGAATAATTTTTTAATGTGCACCAATGCATGTGCAGTTGTGCACCACCAATAGAAAAACGTGCTGCTGGCTCTGGGCAGTCTGCTAATCAGCTAGGCGGCATTTGAATCTTTCCTAGGTGGCCACCAAATACATAGCTCACAGGGAGCACTGGCCTTGTTATCTTTACCTGAGGATGTATTTTTGTGTATTTTGGTAGTCTTTCCTCAAGTTCTTGTGTATAAAACCTTTCATTGATCATGACTTTATTCAGTGAACTGTCTTTTAATCTGGCTGCAAACTGCACTTTGTTTTTCATTGTTGCTCACCCCTCAGAAAGTTTTTGTGACTTACACTTCTGCTTTTTTGTTATCAGACCTGCTGTTTTGTCAGCGCTTTTCTGGTCTGAACTTCTTCTTTTTTAATAGCTATCACCTTACTCCTGCCTAGCTAGGCTTGACGATGAATTAAGCATGGCTTCCCCTCAGGGCACATCCTGGTATGTTAATAGGCCGCTGAGGCCCACACAAACCCATCCAGGCCTGTGGGGTACACAACCCACCACACACTTTTTAGCCAGTTATGCACAGGCCTGGTTCAACGTCAATGAACAAATTCCTTTTGACTTCATTGGGCTTTGGATCAGACCTTATTGGAAAAGGTCTTGGGGCTTTATCAGAATTCTGCAGTTAACTCCTTGTCTCATCTGATTTTCCCTTTCATCTTTTCTGTTAGACATGAGCATATACCATTTTTTACCTCCTGCTGCTTACCTGTCATGGACTGGAGCAGGGGTGGGGAACCTCAGGTCCAGCCCCTGAGGCTCAGGGCTCCCCCCCCCAAGTATTGGGGAGCCCACACTGGCCCCTGACCCAAAAAAGGTTCCCTACGCCTGGAGTGGAATTTCAGGACTCATGCCCCTACCCTAGCTGTGCTAAGAAATCAGGGTGAAGTAGGTTGTCAGGGAAACTGGCACGATTTTGAAAAACCTTGAACTCTCTCAATCCCCACTGCACTAGGGTGAAGGAACCAACAGGGAGAAAGTCAGCAAAACAGAGGAAAAAATGTCCTTTGTGTATTATGAAATTGTTTTCCTTTAAATCATTGGATTCCTTCCATTTTAACAGGTGCCTAGAAGTCTATAGAACAGATAACTCAGCAGATACATCCCAAGCAGCCAGCCAAAGCAATTGTATTTTGGCCAGCTGGAGAAGGTGGAGAGACGTGGAGGAGATATTGCTCACCATTTTTACAGTTACTTGATCAGGATTTTGTTTCGTTTTTAGGGATCCCCAGTTGAAAAAACAACTAACAGTAGTCAACAGTAATGGCCCAAAACTCTATGCATTTTTTCATAGGCGGCTCTTTTCTCTAATCCTTATTCAAGCAAACTTCCCCTTAACAATTAAGGCAGCAGCAGTGGCTGGATGCCTGGGCACTTTAAATTGCTGCTGGAGCGCCACTGCATGGTCCATGCAGCTCTGGAGGTTAACTGCCTGGCCCCACCCCTTTGAGCCAAAGCCACACCCCTTCCTGGAGCATGGAGCCTGCTCTCCCACCCCTGGCCGAGGGGCCTGTGGAAGCTGTCGGCTCCCCTGATAAAGGAATACATCATGTAAGGGAGAGAAAAATCATTTTAACTTTCAAAATTTTTCATTTTTCCACTTGTGGTGCGGAGGAGTTCAGCCCAGTGTGCATATGCACATGTACACACGCACATGCCCTGGTAAAGAAACCTAGGTCCTCCTAGCCTGCTTGTCCAGTCAGTTTGGGCAGCTTGACCTTCTCCCATGCTGATCAGCAGCTGAAATGCAGAATAACTTTGGGGAAAGCCATTCTTCCAGGTCAACCCCAAATCCCACAAATATCAACATCACTTCAGACTTCCAGTCCTATTCTTAAAGACTTAAGGCCCTTGAATAATGGGCATAAGCATGTAACCTTTTGGATACTGAGACACATGCTCAAGCCTCCATTCACTCCTGCTCACCAGGGATGAATCTGAGCTGCAGGATGCAGATACGGATGTACATTTTGGGTTTGTGGTGTTTGGCTCTAGGCCCTCAGTTCTGGTGCATCTATTCATTTTAGCTTTGTCCCTGGCTCTTCCTCTGTAATAGATACAAAAACTAGCCCCTTCTTCCCCCCAACCCAACTCCTCCACAGGTGATCTCTGAAGCTGTGTCCTTGGAGGATGGAGTGCCATGTGGGGAGAGAATGGGGTAGTGGCAGGAAGGGGCAGCCTTCGGGCCAGTAATGGACAGCCCCCCGCCGACATGCTGGGAGTGTCGGGACGGATTGTGTCATCACTCAGACCTGGAATGGCCTGCAGGGTGTGAGTTTGAGACCATTGTCATAATCGATGCTGTTTTTCTGGGACTGGGAATGGGTCTAAGCTACAGAATTCAGATCGGGAGCTAAACTTTCCCAAAGGTTGGGAGTGTGCAGGCTTGAGACCCTGGTTTGGAACCACACTCAGCCTTGAGGGAAATGAAGCAGACACCACTGTCTGCCATAGCTAGGAGTTCAGCCTTTTATGACCAAGCTGCCACTGGAAGCAATACATCTGGAACAGTTGGCTCTGTGTGCTGGCAACAATTTTAAGAGACAGCTCATTTGATTTGAGTCAGCAAGCGATGGCTCTAGAAACGAGCAGTATTTGAATCGGGGGTGAGGGTAGGGATGGGACTGGGGGGGGCGGGAGGGGTTCCTTGAAATAACTTTCTTTCATTTACAAGTAGTTTCTTCTACTAAGGCAGTAGTGAGCAACCTATAGCCCAAGGGCTGTATGCCCACAAGACATTTTGTTACTGCTGCCCATGCACAAGGTTGCCAGATTCTGCTGGTTTTCGTCCATGTCCTTTTCATCCTGCTGATATTACAAAAGTGACATGCACGTACAGCAAGGCACGCAAAAAGAAGTGTGCGCTGATTGCACACAACATTGTGAGAGCCGTGCGCTCCCTCCGCACCCGGTCAAAGCACTGCCACGGTTCAGCAGCCACACCCCGCAACTTCTAAGTACCCAAGCACAGTTTAGCAAAACTTCTCTATCCCAGGAGACTGTTTTGATTACAACAATCTTGCAGCCCACTGAGAGGAAGGAGAGCCACTATGTGGCCCACTCACTGGCTTAGGTTGCCCTTCAATGCGCTAAAGCCTTTCTTTCAACAGGGACATTTTCTTTCAATCAGCTCCACCACTGTCAGCAAAGTTGGGAGCCTTCGTCCAGAGAGCCTGCTGGCTGCCAACACTGAGTTCAGCACGCTTCTCACTGACATGGGGCTGGGAAGAATGGTACCAGCTGGCAGACCGACTCTACGCTGGTTCCCATTGTTGCCTAAAGCAGTGGAGTTAATACAGAGGCTCATCAAGAATATCCTGCTTTCTTCCTTCTGCATTGTCTTAATAACCCAAAGACTTGCCGTTTGCATTCAACTGCACTAGTTGCATAGCAATTGTGGCTGCTCACATGCTTTGCTGTGGCTTTTGCATTTTCTTTAGTTTCTCTGGCCTTTTAAAAATCTCTTGCTCCCCTCCCCGCCCTGTCTTCAATGCCTGGAACATTTAGCTGCTTACCACCAGGAAAATGAAAAAAAATGGCAGTCCTTTAGGCACAGACAAAGCTTTTCTTTTGCCTCTCTCACGCGCCTTTGCCTCTGCTGAGGTACTCTGAGGACTTGTCTTTTAACCCAGTATTCTAACTTTCCTAATGAGTAGCAGTGGGTCTATGCTATGGTCCTCTTTCAGATTGGATAGGTGTCACATTTCTGGAATGAATCAGGTGTATGTTCTAGCCCAGTCACTGGATGTAAGCAAGTGGAGGCGATGCACCATCCCTCACGTATTTCTTCTTGCTTGAGAAGCATTTGACCTGGCGGGTTTGGGAAACCTTGCTGCCCTCAGTCAAGCAGTCTCAGACTAATCGAATAACCTTTAGAATCAACGTCGACCTAGTGGGGGGCTTTTCTTTTCTGGGTCTATCTAAAGACTTGAGGACTGACTTCCAAGCCTTTCAAGCTAGCTAACACAGGGCGAGCTGGGAAATGAAATGGCCTAGGCAGACCCAGTGCTTGTGTTTTCCTTTATGAGCCAAGAGGGAATGGAGCCGCGGAGAACAAACAAACACTATAGTCATAGCGCATGCCCTCTAACCCCCTCTGTGCCGTTCCCATGGTGTAAATGAGCTGTCAAAGCCAGTTCAGCTAGCTGCCACCCAGGCATGAGGGCAACCATAGGGATTATACAGCCTTCACATCTGGCTCTGGGCCACTTTCCACGCACCGCCCCCAGTATCAGGGACATGGCTGGAGTACTTCTGCAATCTGCGTGACCCCTTTCAAGATGCGTGCAAGGGAGCAAGGGGTTTTAACCCTACAAATTTCTCTGTCCCTTCCACGCTTTAGGGACACACACCTTTACCCAGTTCCTAGGGTTCAAGGTGCAACCCTGTTAATTTATACACCCATCCTTACCCAATTCCTAGGGCTCAGGGCGTAACTTCCTGTGGGTTTGTAGGTTCTTTTGCCTCTGAAAGAGCCTCACACAGTAATATTCTTATTCTCTGTTTATTGACAATTCTCAAGCAAGCAGAATACACATGCTAAGCACTCAGTGTCATGCTCACCAATCCTGATAAAGGCAGGCAGACTTCCCCTGTTGGCCAGGCAAGGTCAGTCTCTCTGGATCTAGCTGCTGCGCATCACTGTTGTGCAGAAGAGGCTTTGTCTTGGAGGTGAGTTCTTTCAGGTCTTCCCTCCTTTTTCTCAGTCTGCCTGCCTGCCTGCCTTCCTCCCTTTCCCTTTTGCTCTTCTTCCCTTTGCTTTTTCCTTCTTTCCTTTTGCTTGTCTCCTTCTTGGACCCCAGTTTATATAGCAGAACTCGAGTCCTGCTTAGCTATACCATAACCAATTATTTTCGTATAATTTTACTAACCAATCATAACATACTGTAACAGAATTACCTCACCAATCATACCCCACCACCGTAGTTGATTTACACATAGCAAAATTAATTATACAGCAGACTGAAACTGTTCCAAACCAGACAGAGATCACACAGACAAACAATAGGAAAGTGAGGACAATAATCATAGAATGAGAATTCCACAACCTCAACTATTGGTAAACAGTTTCTTGCCAGATGAAATGCTATTAATTAAGTTTTCTTTGCCCATCTTGGCATCTGTTTCTTTATCTGGTGACAGTGGGGGCCATTAGGACAGGATCCCTTCTCACAGCCTCGTGTAACACTATTTTAATGCAATGTGAGTATATGACTCCAGCTGTTACAGCTAATGGCTGCTGCTCTTCAGTCTGGCTGCAGAAGAAGCTTTAGTTTAGGCCTTCCAATATGGCTACAGAAAAACCATATTGTTACATTCATCACCCTGAGTATTGGGGACATGGCTGGAGTACTTCTGCAGTCTGGGTGACCCCTTTCAAGATGCATGAGAGGGAGCAAGGGGTAGCCACATTCACCTACCCACTCAGCTCCTGCAATGCTGCTAGCTGGACTGGACTCAAGCATTGAGTCCAAAGGCTGTACTGAACTCTCTATACCTCCTTAACTGGGTGGAAAGGGGCTGTGTCTTTCAATAGCTAGAAGGAAGCACAAGGTGTCTGCGCAGTGTATATCACATCCCTTTCCAGGAGCTGGACTACATGCAAGGTGACCAACTGTGACAGCTACCAGCTGATGGAGTTCCTCTTACAAATCAAAAACTCGTGAGCCCTGAGAACTCCTGGGTCCTTTGAAGAACCCGTGTCGTGTGGAAGCTATTCTCCCCAAAAGCAAAGGGGAAATGAATGCTTAGGATTAAGGGACAGAAGCTAGCTAGGGGCTGCTCTCCACCTCCATGTGGCGTTTGGTGACGAATAATGTTCTGAAGCGGTACCTTTGTATGAAGGAGCGTCGCTGAACAACTCGGCTTTCATTAACCCGGGGAGCCCTGGGGCAGAGTATTTCCATCCTGGGAATTCTTTGGCCTAGGACCTTTTCCTGCCCCTTTCCCCCACCAGTGCTCTGCAACCCTTATCCAACAAGCCTCTCCCCTCTTTAGATTCCATAGTGACTTCCCATCCAAATGCCAGCCGATCCCGCAGGCACGTGGCAATGATAAAGGATCACAGAAAGAGGCATTTTTCTGCTGGCCACCTGCTGCTGCTCCCGCCGGCCTCTCACTCTTGCCAGCTGCCCTGCTGACTGCCTGCTGCCAGTGGGTTTGGATCTGGGCCAAACCTAGTGATTTCAGCTTTCTGTGATTCCAGCTCCTCAGTGATTTCGGCTCTTGACTCACAGCACAGGCCAGCAGAAAATAAAGAGACTCCTTATGGAGCCTGTTTTAGTTCTATCATTAGAATGGGGTAGCTGTGTGAGGGGGGAGAAAAAGGTTGAACCTGTCTTACAGCTCATGCCTGAAGGGCAGGTAGCCTGCTGGTTCAGAGCTCTGCTCCCCCCCGCCCCAATCCAATCCACCTGAGTCTGGAAGGGAAAGGCTTGTCCATCCGAGATTCTTTCCAATGACAGTGTCTCTCCTGCAAGCATTGGTGGTCATATTTTACAATTCCTACATTTAGGGTTAACATGGTTTGTGACCCCACAGCAGCCAAATTAATAACAATAGGCAAAATACCATTCTAACAATTGACTACCAGGACTATAGCACTGACTGAACTGGATTTACATATGCACACCCAGGATTTCTTTCCCATTCCAGCATGAACTGTATTTACATAACAACAGGTTGAATACCTTACAGGGCTAAACAACTGAGTGAGCATAACCACACCCAGGATTCCTTTCCCCTTTCCAGCTGGTTGCATTGGAAGCATTCATTTAGACCCTGATTACATCCTCCCCCCAGCTAAGAATTTTCTGTCCCGGCAAATCATATTCCCGATTATACCAGCCACATGAGTTCTCCTCAAAGGGTCTGAGAAACCCCATTATGGCTTCCACAAGCCTGTGAGCTAAATGTATCACATCCTCACTAACCACTCCTGGTGCATTGTAAGTTAGCCTGTTTACTGGTTTTATAACCCTGTCATGCCTATTGAGAGTAGGCAGAGCAGGAGCTGTGGAAGCTTCTTCTGGGGATAGAACGCATCCTCTCTACAGACACAGGCCTTTGCACCTCTTGCTGGGATGTCCAGGGCACAAGGGACACCTTCCCCTGGAACATTCCCTCTGCCCATCAACGTAGGTGTGTCTTCACAGGTCCGTTCATCTTCCAGGAGGTCTGAGGATGTAGGTAGGACAAATTCATCATCTCAGGTTGGTCTTGTTGTGGACTTTTCCTTCCACAGGCCTAAATACTTCAGCCATAGGATTCAGAGCCAAAGAAGAGGAGCTCTTCCCATATCTAGCTGATGGAGTTCAGAATCTGGTCTGCATTCTAGGATATTCCATGGGAGCATCTTCCTCTTCAGATTCACTCTCAAAGGTGCTGGGTAAGGGCAAATTAGCCCCACAGGGCCCACCATAGGTGGTAGATTTCGCTGCACACTCCATTTTCGCCAAGGTCCCATGTCATGATCCATTTTGTAAGGAGCACCTACCAACTCTCCCACAGGTAGCAGAAGATTCTGATGCACTGTCTTTACTTGCCCTGACCCCATCTCAGGTGTAATCTCGTAGACCAGCAGATCTCTAAGTTTTTCCACCGTCAGGTATGGCATTGCCTTCCATCTGTCAGCAATCTTGTGCTTGCCAGCAACATTCAAATTTCATAGCAGAACTCTGTCCCCTGGTTGGAGCTTCTGCAGATGCACTCTTGCATCATATCAGTGTTTGTGATGATCCATGTTTTTCCAGGCAGCAGCTGTAGCCAAGCAATAGGCATTCTGCAGCTTTCTCTTAGTTGGGAGACATAGTGCAGGTGTGTCTCATAGCTCTCACCATTCTCTGATATGCCAAAGCATAGGTCTATAGGTAGTATTGGCTCTCATCCAAACATCATGAAATATGGGGTGACTCCTATAGCATCATTCCTTGTAGCATTATAGACAAAAATGCCACATGCTGGTTCCAGTATGCCTTCTGGTCTGGGCATAAAGTCCCCAGTGTACCTCATAGAGTCCGATTGAATCGCTCAGACTGAGGGTCACCTTGGGAGTGGTAAGGTGTTGTTCTGAACTTCTTAATTCCAGACAACCATAGCACCTCCTTCAAGAGGTGATTCTCAAAGTCCCATCCTTGGTCAGTGTATCTGAGTTGGGAGATCATATACCAAAAAATATCTCTGCCACAAAACTCGAGCCATGGTGGTGGCCCTCTGGTCATGTGTGGGATATGCCTGCGTATATTGGGTATAATGGTCAGTCACTACTAAAATGTTCCCCATATTCTTCCTGTCCTCTTCTAAAGACAAGAAATCCAAAGGTGCTGCTGGTGATATTCTCCAGATAGGCTGCTCTAGTAGGCAGAATTTTCCTCTAAACACATCGGGCGCATGTCTCACATTTTTTCCATACTTCTTCGGCCATCCGGGGCCAATAGAACCTACTACAGATAAGTTCAAGAGTTCTCTCCATTGTCAAATGCCCAAAATCATCATGAAGGACTCTCATGGCCAGGGCTCTGTACTCTTTTGGTAGCATGAGTTGTGTTCATCAATTTTGCAAAGGATCTACGGTGATCTGATGGAACACCCTCTGTATTGGTCCCAGTTTGCACCATTCCCTCAACAGTAGTTTACCCTCAGGAGTGGATGGGGCAACTGCACTAGGGTTTTTCCCCTCTCTTTTTGCAAGTAGTGTGTCACGAATGTCAGCATCTTGCAGCTGGGCTTTCTGCCAGTCAGCCGCATTGAGCCTGGGCAATGGAGAATGGTCCAACACAATGTAATTCACTGAGGCAGAGGGCACACTCTTAGGTGGCAGGCCCAGAATTTCTGCAGTGCAGCCATGTAGACTCTCATGAGCCTCAGACTCTTGATAACTTCCATAGCAAATAGCTCTCACTCTGTCCATAGGAATCTCACCAATTTCTGATGGCTGTGGGCGACAAGACAATGCACCTGCATCTACATTGCTTCTCCCTGATCGGTACTGTATACTGAACTCTTAGCTAGCCAAGGCAGCTACCCATCTCTGTCCACTAGCATCCAGCTTAACACTTGTCAATACATAAGTCAGTGGATTGTTGTCTGTCATACTTGAAACTTAGCACCATACAAATAATCACAAAATTTCTCAGTGATGGCCCATTTCAAGGTCAAGAACTCCAGCTTGTGGAAGGGGTAATGAGTTACACTGTCACACAACCCTCAGCTGGCAAAGGCCACTGGTTTACGTTTGCCTTCCACTTCTTGGTATAAAAGCGCTCCCAAGCCCTCCAAATTGGCATCTGTATGTGGGATAAATAGCTTGCTCGGGTCAGCAAAAACTAAGACTGAAGCATGAGTTAGGCAGCTAGTAATGATCTCTCGAAAAGCCCGTTCACAACCCTCATTCCATCATGGTCCAAAGGGCTATATATTCATAGCTAGCTCCCAGCAGACCTACCTCATTACCCTATTGGCTCACTTATCCTCTCCCTGCTCCACCCACTGTCAGTCACACTGGCCAGCGAATCATTTCCCTTCCATCATCAGTTCCCAGTGCGTGAGCTGTGCCACTGCACCTGAGACATGAGTCAGGCTCCAGAGGCAGTGAGGTGGTGGCCATGGCCAGGCATCTTGGGATTTACTCAGCCCCGGAATCCTGACAGAGCCCCAACTTTTGTCAGCTACACCTCCCCCCTCCTCCACAGGCCAGAGCTTGCTAGCCACTTGGCTCCAAGGTATTTGTTGGAACAAAACCCACGGGGAGTTGTTCAAGTGGGAACGTTGCTGTTCTTGTTGTACACAAAAGCAAAATTCCTCCTGGGGGAAGCACAGATCTTGCAGCTAACAACAGCTCTGTGCAGCAAGGCAACGTTTCTGGAAAGCAAAACAAGCCCCCCACAAATACCTGGCTTTTCCACACACAAGAAGAAATGTGAGTTCTTCCATGCACCAGCGTCACTGTCAGTGACACTTCCACTCCACCTTCCCCATTAGCCACTATAATTAAATTGTTCACTGGTCCAATTGGTTTCAGATCAGTTATGGTTATAGTGTAAACTCAGTGTAAATGGCATTAGGATTCTGGTTCCTCGTTACTGAACTGATTTCAGGTGGTCTCGAAACCCATTGAATACAAAAGTCAGCTCATTTTAAATCTCCTGAAATGCGGTCCAAATTATGGCACTAACTAGTGTTATCATTTGTGTAGCTGAATCTACATGTTAGAAAATATCCCCCCTTATAGACAGACCCTAGGACTCCTCCTTGCCCCTTCCAGCTGCCAGGAGGGTGAAAGAAGAGAAATCCCCTCATCCAGCAGTCAGGTTTGGTACATGGCAGAGGGGAGGAGAATGCGGTATTAATATATCAGATGGAGTTTTTAGAAACCCTACCAGCTATTCTCAGCACCAAGTCCTCACAAGATGGAGTGGCTGAAATATGTGTGATGACGATGCAATGCAACATCAGCCCCACACACCATAATTGTGCTACCCCTCCTTGCCGCATCCTTCCCACACCTAGGGTATGTCTACACTAGCCCCCTAGTTCGAACTAGGGAGGCTAATGTAGGCATTCGAAGTTGCAAATAAAGCCCGGGATTTAAATATCCTGGGCTTTATTTGCATCTTCCCGTCCGGGCGCCATTTTTAAATCCCCTTAGTCCAAACTAACTGCCCGCGGCTACACGTGGCAGTCAGAAGTTAATCCGAACTAAGTCCTTAGTTCGGATTAACTGTTACTCCTCCTGCAATGAGGTGTAACAGTTAATCCAAACTAAGCGCTTAGTTTGGATTAACTTCTGACTACTGCGTGTGGCCGCGGGCAGTCAGTTCGAACTAAGGGGATTTAAAAATGGCGCCCGCCCAGGAACATGCAAATGAAGCCCGGGATATTTAAATCCCAGGCTTCATTTGCAAGTTTGAATGCCTATATTAGCCTCCCTAGTTCGAACTAGGGTGGCAGTGTAGACATACCCCCAATGACTGGATTGTGGAGAATGGAGTCCCCCAGCCTTCTGCTAATCCCAGCTGTAGAGTAGGACAAATGACACAGTCCTGTACCTGGCTCTGCTGCCATCCAGTGGCTTGCAAAACAGCCATGGTGAACCATACCTGAGCCACATTGTGCTGCATTTACTTCTGCAATGCCGAGCACTTCTGCCCTTCTCAGAGACAGGAAGCAGGGCTTGACTCCTTGACTCTGTCTGATCTTGGAGTGATTTTCCCCTCAGGTGCCAAGGTAGAATTTTAATGCTTTTAATGGCTGTAAGGGTTGTGTTCATTTTGGTTCTTGGGTGCATGTACTCTTTGAGGATATTTACTCTCTTTGACCAGAAATTCTTTTGAGTAAAAATGACGTCTCACCTGGAGTCTTACACTTCTCCTAGTTTCTGCCTTGCCTTCAACCCACAGGCCCATAACCATGCCCAACAGAAATGGCAGGAGGGATGTAAGTAGGCAGAATATAGTCGGTATTTGGTCAGGACTCTGAGTGGAACACTTGTAATACCTGTGCCAAGTGCCATAGGATTGTGAGTGACAACTGTGGTTAAGGCCTCAGTTTTACATTTCATTTAAAAGTCATAGAATCATAGATGCATAGAATACTAGAATTGGAAGGGAACTTGAGAGGTCATTGAATTCAGTCCCCTGCCCTCACGGAAGGACCAAGCACCGTCTAGACCAGTGTTTCTGAAAGTGTTCCACAAAAGTGTTCTCCCTTTTAAATACTTGAAAACTGTTATCATGTCCCCTCTCAGTCTTCTCCTTTCCAAACTAAACAAGACCAATTCTTTCAGTCTTTCATAGGTGATGTTCTCTAGACCTTTAATCATTCTTCTTGCTCTTCTCTGGACCTTCTCCAATTTCTCCACATTTTTCTTGAAATGTGGTGCCCAGAACTGGACACAATATGTCAGTTGAGGCCTAATCAGCACAGAGTAGCGTGGAAGAATGACTACTTGTGCCTTGCTCACAACACTCCTGTTAATTCATCCCAGAATTAGGCTTGCTTTTTTTGCAATAGTGTCACACTGTTGACTCATATTTAGCCTGTGGTCCACTATAACCCCAGATCCCTTTCTGGAGTACTCCTTCCTAGACAGTCACTTCCCATTCTGTATGTGTGAAATGGATTGTTCCTTCCTAAGTGGAGCACTTTGCATTTGTCCTTATTGAACTTCATCCTATTTACCTCAGACCATTTCTCCAGTTTGTCCAGATCATTTTGAATTTTGACCCTATCCTCCAAAGCAGTTGCAGCCTCTCCCAGCTTGGTATCATCTGCAAACTTAATAAGAGTACTCTCTGTGCCAGTCAGCAACTGGCAAAGTTTAGTAACACCAAAGATGCTGGAGAACCAGTTCAAGAACCACTCATGAAAGAGAGAACGAGTTGGTGCATCATCCTTTCCATCAGCTTGACACTCCTTGGCAGTCTCTAAGCCAAGACCTGGTCAGATTTCTTGGTAGTGAGTGGTTGACAATGCTCATTGCCTCAGGTGGGGCAGTGTTGACATAACTACACCTGAGCTTTACTTATCAAAACGTGATGGAGTGAATATTTTATTTAAAACATTTGTATTAATAATGATTTTTATTTCATTTTATATTAAGGAGCACTATTCCACCCCCCAGACTGGCAGAGCGTATGTGAACAGGCATGTGCGAAAATGAATGCATAGACATAACAGGATATATTCCTAGGGTGGCAACCACTTGATCTCCAAAATAATGCAGCATGGCAGCACTTCATCTCTTATCACAGATATATCAGCATGCCCTTTGGAAAGCCAGACTATATGTACCAGCAGGTACACAATGAACCTTCCATCGCGGCTTATTATAATCTATTATCTCTCCCAATACTATTGGCATTATATTTCAGTGACTACTGAGCACTTAGGATGAAATTCACTCCAATGCAGAAAACAGCACAAAACCAACTTGCCACTCAAGTCTCACTTCAGCTGTCTGAGTTTTTCCCTTTTCTGAACATCTGCAACTCAGCCAAGAGAATACCAGGAGCTCAGTACATCTCAGAACCAGACACATTGTTCAGAGAATGCATTCATTTAAAAGCGTCTAACTTCCGTGACTGAAAAAAGGAGAATCCTTCAGTCTGCAATCAGAAACCTTGACTTCAGAAAGATCTTTAAAGCTACTGCGTCACTGCTCTGGTAACACCTGTAACTTATTAGAGAGAAAATTATAGCTAAGTTTATAGGATATTGTCAAGTTCCCGCCTTGGCATTAACATCAGGAAAGGTGTATTTTGCTCAATGTAGTCAGTAATTTTAAACTTAGATGGTAATGATGGTATTATAGCAATATAATAACAACAATGAAGCCATAAAGCACTAGTCTTGGTATGCTGCTATTCACATTGACTTTGACATGTCTGTAGAAAAAGTAGACTGTAAAGATAACAGGTGGCAATTACCTAAAGTACCACTAGCAGAATGGGAGAAAGTCTCTGTCAACAGCGTTCTTAAAACTGGTAAAATCAATTGCTTTGCCTCAGTTTGAGAAGCAACAGGGAAATCCATGTTTGGACATGGCCACTCATTTTCTTTGTTAAAAAGAAATGTGGGTACATCTACACTAGCTCGTTAGTTCGAGCTAGGTAGGGTAATGAGGGCAACCGGAGTTGCAAATGAAGCCCGGGATTTAAATATCCCGGGCTTCATTTGCATGATCCCGGGCTCCGCCATTTTTAAATCCCCCTTAGTCCGAACTCCGTGCCCGCAGCTACACGTGGCACGGACTAGGTAGTTCGAGTTAAAGATCCTAATTCTAACTACCGTTAATCCTCATGGAATGGAATGAGGAGTAACGGTAGTTCGAATTAGGATCTTTAATTCGAACTACCTAGTCCGTGCCGCGTGTAGCCGCGGGCACGGAGTTCGGACTAAGGGGGATTTAAAAATGGCGGCGCCCAGGAACATGCAAATGAAGCCCGGGATATTTAAATCCCGGGTTTCATTTGCAACTCCGGTTGCCCTCGTTACCCTACCTAGCTCGAACTAACGAGCTAGTGTAGACGTACCCTGTATTAGTTATGCCCAGTGGCATATTGACAACCCCGTGAACATAAGTCCTATCTGCGGGTCTGATCCTAACCCCTCCATAAGCAATGCTCCGTTTGTTGTCTGAGAAGTGGTGCAAACTCCATAGTCTCTAGCACACACAATCTGAGCAAAAACAAGTGTCCAGTGGCACCGTAAAGCCTAAAAAAATATATTCAGGCATAAACTCTCGTGAGATACAGCTCACTTCTTCAGATGCTTGAGGAGAAAGAAAGGAAGGGATTCCAGATATTTCTTCATTTTTAAGGTGCCACCAGACACCTTGCTGTTTTCACTGAAGCAGACTAACATGGCTACCCCTCTGAAACCTGGCAGTCTGAACAGCAGCACTGCAGGCTTTCCACGTGCTTCTAGCTGGATTGGAAGAGACCATGCAAAAGGATGAGATAGCAATTCACTCATCACATGCATTGAGTCCTCAGTCCTGCTCCTGAGACAGCTATTAAAATCAGTCAGCGGCTGGCGCTTATGATCACTACCTTTTATAACGTGGATTCCTGATTTTCAGGAACTCAGCCGAGTCCATTAACTCATTTCACAATCATGAAACGCAGAGGAGACATTTTGGTCATAGTGGCCCTAGTATCTGTGAGATTAGCATGAATCTGTTTTTCCTACAGGCACCACTGAAATTTTCAGTGATTGAGGGGCTTTCCGTCAATCAGGCGGAGAGAGGTAATTCTTCCCCTATATCTTGTGCAGCTGTGAAACAGGCTTTCTGATTTCTGAGCTACAATTGTGGCTTTTATGTCTGATTTAAACAGCTTCCTAGGGCATCCCTTTTGTTATGGAGAGTTTTCAGCTTCCGGCATTCAATCATTTATTTACTGAGATACCTAAATACTAAATAGAGTTAAACTTGGTAATGAATCTGTACATTTTTGATGCGTATATTTTGGTAAGCAGAAGTGGGAAGAGAATTTATATCACTCTACCATGAATCACCTTCCCGTCCAAATAAGCAGCTTCAGTTCAAAACTTTTGTATGACTTTAAACAATCAGTCTTTAACAAATTATGCCAAATCATGGAGAAAAATTCTTAAAATACAGTTGCATCATTACAATTCCCAGTAAATGGCAATGCAGTAATTTTCCTTCCAATGAGTTATAAACAGCTACAGGTTAAAAAAAATAACAGACTCTTGTACTAAAAAGACATTGACTTAGTGGTTTCTAGAGTCCTTCAACTTAAGCCAGAGTTGAGAAGCACAAAATAAGTTTTGAACAAATGCTATGATTAGGTGAACTGTGGACATACTAGGATAAATTAGAAAAGTAATCTGGGGGATAATTTTAGTCAATAAGGGTATGTCTACACTAACTCGTTAGTTCGAGCTAGGTAGGCAAATGAGGGCAACCGGAGTTGCAAATGAAGCCCAGGATTTAAATATCCCGGGCTTCATTTGAATGTTCCCGGGCACCGCCATTTTTAAATCCCCCTTAGTCCGAACTCTGTGCCCGCGGCTACACGCAGCATGGACTAGATAGTTTGAATTAAAGATCCATTCCACGAGGAGTACCGGTAGTTCGAATTAGGATCTTTAATTCGAACTACCTAGTCCGTGCCGCGTGTAGCCGCGGGCACGGAGTTCGGACTAAGGGGGATTTAAAAATGGCGATGCCCGGGAACATGCAAATGAAGCCCAGGATATTTAAATCCCGGGCTTCATTTGCAACTCCGGTTGCCTTCATTTGCCTACCTAGCTCGAACTAACGAGCTAGTGTAGACGTACCCTAAGGTATTTATATCCTGTTTGCAACTATTCACCAATGGTTCACAAGTTTCTCACATTTGTAACTCAGAATTATTCTCTGTAAACACTGTATCTCTTATTTTATGGATTATGCATATGCAGGTCATTTCTAATCATAAAAACTCTAGCTGTTAGTGCCTTTGGACTGAACACAACAGACTATGTTTACCACCCCTTGACTGGGTGAATGCAACTCAAACAATCTGACATGACTACTTGTATTTTATGAATTTGTAGTCCATTATCCATAAATATTTTGCAATATTTGCTTAAAATGCACTGTGTCTGTTAACATTCCCACTGGTGAATTCATTCAGTATAATATGTACAGAAAGAGCACAAAAAAAGGCACATGCATATTAAAAGTGAGTGCATTTACACATTCAAACTAATATACAGGCCAAATCTTTTGATATTCATCCTGCTCTATTTGGAACCCTAGGGGACCAACTTCCTCTCTGTACACTGGTACAAATCCAAAGTGCCACCCGTCTTTGTATGATAATTCTAAATAATACATCATTAGCAGTTTGCATAACCCCAGTGTGGCCATTAGAACAGAGACCTTAAGATCAGCACAACACTTTTTGTGAGTAAAAGCAGTTATCAAAGTGAAAGAACAATCATTATAAGATTATCAGAGCAAGTGCGCTTTGAAAGACAAGTATGCCTGATTCATAATGCCTAGCATGTTGGGACAGGAGAGTACATTGTATACATGTACACAGTGGGGCCCTGGGCAAGGTGTGTGGGGGAGAAGCCTGGGGCTTTGGGCGGATGGGGCGGGGTGGAAGTGGCAGTGATGTGGCTCCCCGAAGCAGCCTTTGGTTCTGCCCGGAGCATGCCCCTTGGTGATTTAAAAGGCCATGGCTCCAGCTGCTGCTGCCACCATAGTAGCCTCACCAGAAGTACAAGGTTCACAGTGTGGCCCTTAGATTCCCTTAGAAGTTCTTCAACCCAACGATGCATCCCTTCCTACATATTTGTACAGTGGCTTGCCCACCCAGTGTTGGTTGGGACCACTGGAAACTATGGTAATATAAATCCATTCAATAAACAAAGAGCAATGAGATTTTGGGGCTAGTTTTGGCTATCCTAGCTGGTCAGCTGGTTTTGTGTGCTTATTCAAAACTGAGCCAAATAACTATTGAACTCTTTAATCATAGCTAATCACCATTAGCAAATGGTTCAAGGCAATGGTGTATAGCTCTATATTAAAGAGATTTTGTGCATTCTAGATTCATAATTCATCTCTAAGATTCTCTTCAGGGGTTAAACGTGATATAGAACATCTTGGTGTGGGAATTTGCCCGTCACACACCTACATTTTAAATTAAACCATTTGGCTGTTGTGGACTTCTAAAGTTCTCTGAGTAGGATTTCATTGATAAGGCTGCAAACAGTGCAAAGAGGAAAATGCCTTTATTCCTCCCTATAGAAATGGCTAGATAGCAGCTAACTAACTCAAAATAATCTATCTATCTATCTAGGTGGCGAGAAGAACTGTCATTCACAGACCACAAAAGTAAGAGAGAGCACAATATGCTGACCAGTTCATATTAGTATATTTCAGTTGCTTTGAACAACAAATGGTGGAGTTGGTGGTTAACAACTGCTCTTAACATTTTATAGGCGTATCCCAGGGCTTGTAATAAAAGCATGAAACCACCTGCTGTGAATGGTGTCCATTATTTGTTGAAGGATCACTCCCATATAACCTGGAAAGGGAAAAGACAGGCTATACACAAGTAATGATGTTAAAGCACATAATCACAGACAGGCCAAGTTAGAGCCGTATATCTAGAATGACATGTTGGTCTTAAAGGCACACTGTCAACACATGACTCAATTTTCTTTACATAAATCTCTCCTGGTCTGGTGCTTAAATCAGGAGACTGGAAGTTAACTTGGGCTATGCCTACACTATGCGCTAGCCTTGTGGTTTTCCAGGTCTTGTGCACATGCCCATGGGAGGGCAATGAGCCCTCGCATGAGTATAGATAGTAACACAGCTATGACAAGCTGGGCTGTGGTGGTGTGCAGTATACACTTGTTTCCTACTTGGCACAGCTAAGCCTGTGCTATTGGCTACGCTACCATTTAGGCTTGCACTAGCTTTCCTTGAGTTACCTGAGTACATGAGCAGGGAGCACACATCTTTTGCTTGCAGTGTAGACAGAGCTTTAGTTGCACTTTACATTATGTTTCCATTTCAACACTCATCCGCTGTGTACATGGATGAAATGCACTCTCCTGCCCTAACATGCTAGGCATTAGGAATCAGGCATA
This sequence comes from Pelochelys cantorii, assembly GCA_032595735.1. NCBI lineage: Eukaryota > Metazoa > Chordata > Testudines > Trionychidae > Pelochelys > Pelochelys cantorii. The sequence continues at coordinate 9,822,275 of CM064333.1, read as the reverse complement.
GCTGTCTCTCATAGCGCGGCTGCTCTGTTAATCTTGCAATGATTGTTCTTTCACTTTGATAACTGCGTTTACTCACAAAAATCATTGTAGAGGGTTAATAAATGATTCATAGATGCATAAAGCATGTTATAAACATGAGACTCATGTTACAGTCACAGGCACTTGTAGATGGATGTGTGCACATCAATAGAAGGTATTATAGATGGATGGAAGCAATGTTTAGACCTGCTGAGCTCAGTAAAAATGCATTAACCATTTATTAAAACATCTACTACACATTTATTAACCTTTCATAAACTATAAATGAAGCTGTTGGCTCTGTTACCGACTTGCTGTGTAACCTTGTGCGTACCACTTAACTTTCTTTTGCCTCAACGTACCCAACTACAAAATGAAATAACATCTAACACCAGAAGTTATGAGCCTGATGCAGAAGTCACCAGGCGGGGAGGAGATTCCCTGCCCGATGTTATATAGGAGACCAAGCAAGATGATCATAATGGTTCCTTCTGGCCATACATTCGCCTACCTCACAAGGTTTTGTGAAGCTGAATTCTTGTCAATAGTTGGACATCCTTGGATGAAACCTGCTGTCTATGGAAGTAACACATTACCATTACCAATTTGTTATATATTGCAAGTAAGCAGACAAGCCAGACACAGTGGGAGGAAAGGCATTATCTCCATTGTACTCACAAGAAATTGAGGCAAAGACTGGTTGGAAAAAAAAAACTATTTTAAAAATAATCCATTGAGAAATCTTTTTATTTCCCTTCTGGTTAATGTTTTGGGGATCACATTGATCCAGCTTGTTCTCTGTTACAATGGGAGCTACAAACTGACATTGTGAAGTTAATATCGCAAAAGCTCAGGATAAAACTCACAAGATTTAGGAAAATTGCATCTTCCCCAATTCTTGATCCCATGATCACCCCCTCCCCATATCAAGCAGTCTCAGTATCCAGCAATAATAAACCTACCAGCTTCTACTCTGCAGATGATTTGCTGCAGTATTCAAGTTCCTGATACCAGGATGATCCAAGGACCTTGCCTTTAATACCCCTCCAAAGCAGAAAAGGCTCTCCAACTTATTTGTGCTCCATACTGCTAGGAGGGCATCTGTCTTGGCACATCCAATTCTGCTTCTAAGCAGATCCTGGAAATGCAAAAAGGGAAAAAAAGCTTTGATTTGGGTTTGGCTCAGGTACTGGCTCAAGTTTCCCATGAAGTGCATGTTTTATATTGTCCAGACTGGTTTGCATTTCCCTTCATGTAATATGAATGAGCAACAGCAGAACCTGAAAGTCTGATATCTAAATTATGTGCACTTTGGGTTAAGTTTAACCAAGTCTGAAGGAATATTTGTAATGGGGAACTCCAGCTCTGCTGAAGTGTGGAGTTGCATTAACAGTCTTACATATAACGCTAAATGGCTAAACTTGTCCCTGTGATCTTTAGCTATCTGGCTACATTTGAATCCTCTCTCAGCAACAATTAAACTGAGCACTTAGGGTGTCTCTACACAGCACCCTAAACTCAAAATAAGAGACGCAATGTGCATATCTTATTTTGAAACTATTTTGAAATAGCTTATTTTGAAATTTGGCACATCTACACAGTGCCAAATTTCAAAATAACGCGCTATTTCTAGCTATCCCTTATCCCTCTTGCAATGAGGTTTACTAGGATGGCAAAACAGCGTGCCCGTTTTTTGAAAAATATTTGGAAATAATGGGTGTCTTGTGTAGACGTGGGGTAGTTATTTCGGGATACCACAGGTATCCCGAAATAGCCATGCAGTGTAGACATACCCCTAAGTTGCAGCAGAATAGGAAAGGAATCAAAGTCACTTTTCAGATTTTAAGGAGAACAAAAAAGAAGTTCCTGTGTTGTACTATACACAGTAGAGACACTGCTTTTAAAACTTCTAAGAGGGAGGCAACACTACTAAATATATACTTTTCCCTAGTAAGACAGCTCTGATACCCTTAGGGCTTGTCTACAAGGGGAAAATGGACCAGCAACGTTATTCTGGAATAGCTCCATGTGTTGATGCACTGTTGTGGAATAAAAGGGAAGGTCGAATCAAGATATGCAACTCCAACTCTATTAATAACCTAGCTGGAGTTGAAATACCTTGTTTCAAGTTTCCCTGCCATCTCCACAGAGGGAGGCTGATGGGAGCAAACGCTCCTGTTGACATCTCTTATTCCTCACAGAAGCAGGAGTACCAGTGCCAACGAGGGCACCCTCTGAGTCGCTTTAGTGAGTCTTAAGTAGACCTGCTAAATTGAACTCAGGAAGATCAATCACAGCAGCACCAGTCTTCCATTAAGTGAAGACATTATTTTAGAAGAGAATGTCCACATGGGGACCTTTTCCAGAATAGCTGTTATGGAGTATCTTGTTGTGCCATAGCTATGCCAGTCAATTTCCCTCTGTAAACAAGTCCTTAGGTTTCATGGTCTTTTGTCAGATTGTTAAATCCCATTTACTCCTTTGTCTCACTTGAGAGACACAGTGAAGTGACTCTTGCTTATTCCCCCACATCTTCATATGTTTCCATCCAAACATATAGAATTAAACTTGGAAACTCACAGCTGCAAGAGAAATATCATGGGAATACCGATTTGTATTATTTATTTATTCAAAAGGTTTCATCCTAAAAGGTTTTAAAGTAACTTTCTTCCATCAAGAGGAAAAAACTTCTAATGCTAAGCTCTTTAACTTATGGGCTAGTTCCTAAGCATGCAGATTACTAAACAGTCTTGTTTGCAAGAAGAATGATGATATCGGTCATCCGACATGGAAGATTATTTTTAATTTTGTTGATGGGTGAATGTTGAGCAGTTGGCTGTTGTCAGGTCTTTTCAGGTAGTTATTCGTGTAGGATTTTAGACGGGGCTTTCTATAAACTGGTGACCACGTCTCCGCAAGACCTTTTCACCCAGACAAGGCCATGTCAGCTTCCTCAGCAATGGGCCAGTGTTTTGTATTTTTGTTGGGATATGGAAGACCGGGAGCTGAAGAGTTCCCATGCACCTGTTATATTATTTTCCCTTTTTCTATTTTAGTCTTTTCTTTTGATTGGCTGGCAGACACCCTAGCATTTTAGTTCTTTGATTTTTAGGGTGTGAAAGTGTGATTGTGTGTGCACGCAGAAACAGGAGCACTTGTAGGCTCTACACAGGGAGGGTACGAGATGCAAAATTTTGAAGAGCACTAGAACTTAGTTTCAAAGATACCTGGGGAAGTATGTTTGGTATTCTGTGTTTAAAGTATCCTACAACACTTAGAGACGCCAGCTCTAAACCGCTAAATTAGAGCTATGGAACTTCCACTTAACAAAATGTCCTGTGAACGCTTGTGTTTGAATGGGTATGAAGGAAAGGGTTAGTAGCCACCACAATAGACCTGAAATTTAAGGAAGAAGCTTTATAATTGGCACCGAGTCTGTGGTTCGGACATTAGATAATTTGAAATAAATATCAAAATATTCAACCAGGTCCAAGCTGGGGTTTGTAACACAGATGGACAGTAACATCCTTAGATTCCTGCTTGGAATTGATAAGGATTGATTATTTGTTTTATTCACCTGATTATTCAATCCCAATTTAACACGGAGAGTAACTTGTTAATTTGACCTTTTTAAAAATCACTATTTGGTAGCGGTATTGGTTTAGACATAAGGTATGTCTACACTGCCCTGCAATTCAGATTATGGGGGGGCGGGAGGAGTGGGGAGCACACCAAAGGTCTGTACTGCAACTCCCTTGTTTGCTGGGACAAACGCAAAGGCTCCTAGTTCATATTCACGTAGTCCCCAAATAGCCCCGTGAGACAATGCAGACAAGCCCTCATTAGTTGTTAACAGAGCTTGGCTTTGGTGATATGGTTTCTTGATTTTATTTTTGCTTATTTGTTTTAATTAAAAATGTATAAAACTGTGATTGCATCGTATTTATTTCAGTAAGTATTTATTTCAGGGCTCCAGAACCTTAGAGGACCTGAGTAGACAATAGCTGACCAACTTAACAGGGAGCCCAGCTTCCTGTAATTAGTCTTTGGTTCTCATCTAGTGCAACACTATTGCACCCATCCATCCCCCGGCCTTTTCCTGAACACTTGTGAAGTGCGAGCACTTCCACTGATGTGGTAAGGAAAAGTAAGAAAGCATTCAAATGCCAGACTTCTTACCTTGGGAAAACAAACATCTATAATAAGCTTCCTTTTGTGTTGCACTCTACCACCCAAGACCACACAGCCTCTAAAATACACCAGAGATAGATATATTTAGCTCATGGCATGCTAAAGAAATAAATTCATGGGTGTCAGAAGGATACATATTTTGTGTACAACCAGTTGCCTCAGGCCACTAGAGGCTACTGCAGGCTAGTAGTAATACAAATCTTCCAGACTCTTCTGTCAGTTATCAAGGTGTGGGGTGGCAGGGGGGAGGAGGGGAGGAAGAAAGGAGGCTATCACAACTAGGAACTTGACAAATTAAACATATAGGAAAACAGATGAGTTTTAAGAATGTACACTTACTCAAAGAGATTTCTGTCAAGAGCCAAAACAATGGCATGAGCTTAAAGCTTCAACTAGACGTTTTGTAATTTTTTAGACAGCAAGTAGCATTCTGGGTAATCTTTTGTTTGCAGTCTGAGAGCAATATTCAGCCTTTTCTTCACCCCTCCTGGAAACATACCCACACAAAACAAACAAACAAACCGAAATCCTATTCTGTTTTTATGTCTCTCTCACAGACAAAGAAATCCCTATGAACCAATTCACTGTTTTCCTGAGCTGTGTACAGTCATTTATATCAGTGCAAGGTGCTAAAATGGGAGCATACCACACCCAATTTGCACTCACACTACACTTGTGTAAATGGCTCCTGGTGGTGCACGATGGGGTAGGGGGTCAGCCCATATATCTTTTTATTCTTTTTTTAAAATATTAGATAATGCGAAAGCTTTACATAAACTAAAAGGAAAACTTGAACGTACACTAGCTAAAATCTAGGCGAATTTGTGCAGCACCTCTTTAAATCAGGCCCTTATTGAATAACAAGTGGGGAAAGGCAGTGTTGTTACATTTTGGATGGTAGTTTGGTGATATTCCCATCTGGGATATGATTTTAAGCATTGGGCCAATGAAGATAAAAGTGATAACTTTAGTAGTACCTAGGACTACCCAGCAATTCATGGAATGCATCTAGTCTTATCTCTTCAAGGGACTGCTTTTTAGCCAGAGATGCAGCCTGCTGCAGACATTGGTGGAATGGCACATGGCATAAAAATGAGGAGTGAAATTTAAAAAACCACTGCACCAAGGGCAAGCAAACTTACCATTTTGTACCCAAAGCAGCTGTGAAAGACCCGTTTTCTCCATCAGTTTATAAAGGATATTCCATCTGTGTATCGGAAACTTTACTGTGGGACATTGCCAAAGCAGGACCGGTCTCTCCCCTTGGGTTTGCACAGAATCCAGAGCCCAGCACAATGGGATTCCAACTCTGAGGCTACGTCTACACTGTGGGTTTTTTGCAGAAGAGGAAATGCAAATGGAGCGCTCATTTGCATATCTCACACTCATTTGTATATCTTCTTCTGATCCTTTTTGCGGAAGAGGTTTTTGCGACAAAAAGCCCTGTGTAGATGGGGGCCATTTGTCGGAAAAAAACCCTCTTGCGCAACAGCCTGTAAACCTCATTTTTTGAGGAATAAGGGATCTTGTGCAAAAGGGTTTTTTTCTGACAAATGGCCCTGTCTACACAGGGCTTTTTATCGCAAAAGCCTCTTCCGCAAAAAGGATCAAAAGGGGATATGCAAATGAGAGTGTGAGATATGCAAATGAGAACTCCATTTGCATTTCCTTTTCTGCAAAACACCCGCAGTGTAACGTAGCCTGACTAGCCCTGGGCACTGGCGTGATCTAATTTAATAACACAGTTGCAACAACAAAGTTTACTTGCACTTGTTGAATCTTCAGTTATTGAGCTCCTGCACAACCTTACATTCTCCTCTGGCAATTAGACCCAGTGATTTCAACAACAGCCCTATCTCACGACAGTTCTTTTCTCTGAAAGCTCCGACTTACTCAATTCTGCATCCCCCCACATTTTCCAGTTCACTCATTTAAGACAGTCACTGCTCTCTCTGCATGTTTTTGTCCCAGTCTATGTCACTCCCCATTTTTAAGATGCATAATTCAACCTGGGCCATATTTGCAGAAGTGGCAGGAGGGCTACCTAGATACTGTGCCACCTCGAGAGTGCCTATCAGAGAGAGGCTGGAGCAAGGGTGGGGAACCTCAGGCCATACGGCCCCAGCTTGCCTGGATCTGGCCCCCAAGGCTCAGAACCACCCCCAGCATTGGGGAGCTTGCACTGATGCTCCAGCCCCACTGCTTCCCCCACCACAGGGCTGGAGACCACAAAATCTACTTGGCTGAGCCCCTATAGGCTCTGGTGGGCAAGGGGAATGTGGGGAGTGTCTTTCCCCTCAGTTCGGGGCCACGTCAGTGGAAAGGCTTTTTTGTTTCTCACTTGTGTGTGGCGCCTGACTGATTTTTCTGTGGGTCAGCAGCCCCCAGCCCTAAAAAGGTTCCTCACCCCTGGGCTAGAGGATGGAAGAGGAAGCAAACTTCCACTCGGGCAAGAATTTGTCACAACGCTGTGGCTTTTGGCATCAAGAAGCCTCAAAGCAGCTGCATGCCCCTTTTGGTGAATTCCCGCTGGTAGAGGAGAAATTCCCCTAGAGGACGTCACTGGTCCATCAGGGAGTATGAAAGGAAAAGTCCAGAGCAGACTTACATGCAGATTTCCCACTGCTGTAAGACCTTTAGGGCCTAAATTGTGGGAAGCCGGCGGGCCAACCTAGCGTGTACCAGTGGCAAACTAGGCCACAGCACCCCTGAAATAGGATTGGTGCAGGCTACTTCCTCAGGACTTGATTTGGAGGCCTGCTTTCCCTCTTTATTCCTCACCCCCATGCTGAGCCAGTTATCACACAAGAAACCCTACTTCTTCTTTAACATGGGGGTGGAGGAAGCTGCGTGCATGCTGTAGGATGGGTCAGTAATAGCACAAGTATGTCTGATTCTAAAAAGGTAGGTATTCCTAGAATAAAAGGAAAGGACTCAAGACCTGCAGCTCATGCTGCATCTCAGTCTCCTAGACCATTTGGGCTGCAGTGTTGAACAGGTGCAGCGTGATGGACGCCTCATGCTGCTGGCTCATTTAATCTGGAGTCAATCCAGAGACACCAGATGGCTGTGATCTTCAGTAGCCAAGAGGAAAAAAAAAATCCATCCCCAGGAACAGATGTCGGTGATGCAGAGGGTTCCAAATAAAGGCTATCTGGGAACCGGTCACTCACCGTCTCACTGGGATGTACCAAAGAGGAGGTCTCCAGGGTGGAGCTGTAAACCCAATCTCAGGGAGGTGACCAAACCTGGGAGTTGCTGTACATTTTCATGTCAGTATACATGAAAACTTTTGGCTAAATTCTCTTCTGTTGTAAGCCGTTGAAAATCCATTGAAGTCACTGGAGCTGCCAAAGGACATAAATATCTCATCAGCCCAGATCTTACTGCAGAGCAACCTACAGAGAGAAAAATACTTCTCGGATGACTCACATCCCTGCAGCAGCATTCCACAACTCACGAGCCCATCGATGGCCTGAGAGGTATTGGCCTTGCCGCTCAATGCCTCTGTCACCTATTCATTCTGGAGTGTTAAAATATACCACAATAACCTTACAGCAGCATTGCTTTATAGAGAGTATAAGGTGCAATTGATGGCACTGGTAGACATTTTAAAACCGGAATCTCCAGATACAGCAAGCAATCAGCACGCTGGCTGGCTAGACAGAGTGGCACACCCAGGAAGTCTGTGGCAAAGCCCAGAAGACATTCTAGGTCCTGAGTCTTCACAAAAATAAGAATCTACGAAGTATCTGTTGCATACAGAAAGACTGCCACTTCTGGGATCAGATGCCAAGCCTGAAGCAGAAACTGGAGTTTCATAAACTTTTTAAAAGTTCTCTATAAAAACTCTTGTTCCACGGAACACCTGGATGGAGAGCATGTCTATTTGCTTGCCTTTACCTTATTTGTAAACTGGATGAGGATAAAGGTCAGACTTTGGAAACTGTTCATAAATGGACCCTCAATATAAAGGATTAATAGATAATTAATAATCTTTTCATAAACGATTAATCAATCATTGGTGTACAACAGATTGCTTAAAGCTTGTTTTATAAACACCTATAATACCTTCTGTTGATGTCCTGATAATTCACTATACAAATATACAAATAGCTGATTTTTCAGTTTGCTGGCTCAATGAAAAAAGTTTTTAAAAAAAGTAAAAAAACCATTTAATCTGGACATGAGCTGGGATGGGCAGGGATGGTGTGTTCCTTACTTCTATTTGCCAGAAACTGAAAATGGGCGACAATGGAGGACTTGGTTCTGAAGCACCTGGCATTGGCCACTGTCAGAAGACCAAATAATGGGCTGGCTGGGACCTGAACCAGGAAGGGGGGACCCGGCTGAGCATGGAGGCCTGACCTTCTCTGGTCTGGCAAATTCCCTTGTATGGGATTGGTCAGGTCCCAAGGGTGCCAGACCGGGGAAGTCCAACCTGTATCACCCACAAAAAAAAAAAAAAAAAAAAAAAAAAATTGGCCCAATATAAGTATATACATCTTTTCATACCTGCAACACGTACTAATCATGTTAATCCCTCACAAGCCATTTATAAATGGAATAAAATAAAGTATACCATGATTAAGTTTTATTTAAACTGAGTAGGAAAAATATGGCTTCACAGAGTACACAGATGGTTCTAACTTGCCCTTCATTAATTTTACAAGGTTTTGCAATGCTACCCACAGTCCTTCTAGTGTAGTCCTTCTCTTTCTGTGATCAAAAGCAAAATATCTTCAAATTCCTCATGCAACTTTCACAAAAGAAGGTTTTTTTTAATACTAAGAACTTACTCTTCTGAATAAACCTTTCTAGAGGGACTTTCTTTTTTGTTTCTCAGCTCTTTGCAGATGTTTCTTTAATTTAGAAGCATTCATTTGTAGCACTCAAAATGTATTTTGAGTTGCTGAACAAAAAATGGTTGTCAGTAGGTCACAGTGCAATCCACCTTTGGGCAAATAAGAGCTTGTATTATAATATTCTGTACTGTTTGGTTTGCCACAGATAAAAAAATATATTTTTCAGCCAATTTTTTTTCCCTTGGTATATTTATTCTAGAAAGGCCCAATGTGTTAGAGAGGAGACATACTCCCACAAGAAAAAGAGCAACTTGCCCAGGAGATAAAAGCACTAGGCCTTATCTTAAACTAAGAAAAACAAGGAAACTATGTGGAAGGATTAAGTCATGTGGAGAAACACTCCAGTCAAAATAAAATTGTCCTTTTGTAAATTACTTTGTCAAATTGAAAAACAACGTATGATGTCTTAATTCTTTTGTTTTAAATGCCAACTTCAATGAGCATTAAATATAAAGTAGGCCTTTTGATTTCAGCTACATAAATTGTACATGGAAATTACTATGAAGATGGGGTTGAGGGGGAAATGTAATTTCAAAGATCTAATTACAGCATGAAACAAGAGAATTCCTGGGATGTTCACGTTAGTTAAACAGAGATTTTTTTTTAGGTCCGGAACTGCAATTTGCAATATAGTGGCATATGGGAATTTCACTCTATTTCATTCCTACCTCACTGTTGCCTCAAGTCAGGAGCCCCCCAGTATTCAACATGGCACTTGAGCATGAGCTTAACTTTGTGAATATGTCATGTTCCACTGACTTCAGTGGGTGTTCCTCATGTGCTTCAATGTGTTGCTGAATGCGGATGGACTTAAGCATATGCGTAAATGCTTTGCTGAATTGGGGCCTATAACAGTGCACTCCATCAAGACCCATTGAACTGTAAATGACTACATTTGGAGAGTAAATTCAAATAATTAAATAGTGAAACTGAGGGTATGTCTACACAGCAAAGTTATTTCGAAATAACAGCCATTATTTCGAAATAACTTTCCTAGTGTCTACACAGCCAAACTGCCATTTCGAAATTCATTCGAAATAGCGGAGCGCTTATTTCGAATTTGGTAAACCTCATTCTGCGAGGAATAATGCCAAATTTGAAATAGTTAATTTGAAATAAGCGCTTTATAGATGCTTATTTCGAAATAGGGGGCCTCCAGCCCTTCCCAGAGTGCCCTGGTGGCCACTCTGGGCACAACCAGAAAAACTTCCTCTCTTCTTCCCCAGCTCTGGAGCCCTTAAAAGGGTACACTCTGGCCACAGTGCCTGTGCCAGCTCCAGGCCTGCCAGCACAGAGCCAGCAGTCACTGCCCTTGACCCAGTGGCCCCACCATGAGCCAGGCAGCCAGTGCCAGCCAGCCCTCCACTGCTCCCCGGGCCCAGTTCCCCAGCTCCCAGGAGCCTGCCAGGGGCCGGAGAAGGTGGGTGCCTTCCTAGTTCAGTGCGGAGATCATGGACCTGATTGAGGTTTGGGGGGATGCCTCCAACGTCCATGATCTCCGCACTAGACGGAGGAATGCGGCCATCTACAGATGGATGGCTGACAGCCTGGCCACCAAAGGCCACATGCTCACCCAGGAGCAGGTGCGCATGAAAATTAAGGAGCTGCGGCAGGCCTATGCCAGGGCCACAGGGGGCAGCTCCTAACCAGGGGCAGACACCTGCCCCTATTTTGATGCCCTGGACCCGTCACCAGTGTCATCCGGGGAGGCAACAACATGTGAATGCCATCACTGTCTCCTTATTGGGGGGTGGGGAGGGACACCAGGGACCACGCGCATGGGCCTTGCTTACCACGGATCACGCAGCAACCTGTGCACATGCGAGCATGTGCTATGCCACCCCTGGGCACGTGGCCGCAGCTGGCTGCCACACAGGGGCCTTGGCCTTTTAGCCTCACGCATGTGTGAAGAGACATGACATGCTCCTGACCCCGGGGTGGGACACAGCAGGACGCCCTCCCTCCACAAGGCCATTCTACACAGAGGCAGGGGACATCTCCCCCCACCTCACCCACACTATACACAGCACAGGGGCATGGGTGCGGTCTTGGGGCAGCCCCCACTCCCGGGGATAGCAGGACATTCCGAACATGGCCTGTGTGCAAGCACAGCGGCTCTGACGGTGCAGGGAACGGTCTTCCTCACTTGCAGAGGGGAGCTGGGCTTCACCCACTGTGTCCCCAGAGATAACTGACCACTTCTCTTATTTCTCCACAGCTGCACCGGCTGCACGTGCAGGGCGCACCACCCTGCCCAGGACATGCTCCCACACCCGAGGACTCTGCAGGCAACCCGTGCAGTGGAGGGGTACCGACAGGAGCACCTGGGGGCACTGCGAGCCCTGCACCGCACCCTCCAGAACTGGGTGCAAGAAGACCTGGAGCTCCAGCAGGAGCAGCTTGCCCAGGGCCGTGTCATCTGCCAACACCTGCTGCCTCCCGAGCTACCGCTCCTCCTCCCACTCCTCCTCCCCCTCCCGCTTCTCCCTCCACACCCTCCATCCCCTCCCCATCCCCCCAGGGACAATGAGGCCCCCGCATCCATGGTGCTGGGAGACAGTTGGCCCGTCGAGACCCCCACCCCTGAGCCCTGAGCTTTCCCTCCCCCTTCTTCCCTTGCTTCCCCCTTCCAGCTCCCTTTTCCCAGGTTTCCCCCTCTCCTCTCCCACCCTCTCTCTCCCTTCTCCCGCCTTCTTTCCCCAGTCTCATCAGAGTTTCATTCCCCGCCCCAGTTTTGATAAATAAAGACAGTTTGTGTTTATAAAAAAACATGTATTGTATTTTACATCAGGAAGGGGAGGTGGTGGGGGGCGGGGGGTAAGTGGAAGGAGGTGAGGGAGGAATGAGGCACAAGCCCCCAGTGGGGCAGACCAGGGAGACTGTTAATGCTCCTCAGGGTGGAAGCTCTCCCGCAGGGCCTCCTGGATACTGACAGCCCCCCGATGGACCTCCCGGATGGCAGCCTGCAGAAAGTGCAGCCAGGCTCACAGCAACGCATCCAAGAGAAGCACCAGAGTGCCCAGGGGCAGTTCCGGCTCCATGTTTCAGAGTGCTGTGGTGTCCCAAGTGAGGGCAACCAGAGCACACAGAAACAAAATGCTTTGCTGTCCCTCATCAAGGTAAGCAAGCAAGCAGGGAAAGCTGAGAACCGGCTGCCCAGGGAAGGGGGGCTGTCCCTTTAAGCACAAGCCTCAGATAGCCTCAGGCAGCAGCCACACAAAGACACTCCTGACCTGATGCCGTGCCTGACCTGGTTCCGGCCGGCCTTAAATGTGATTCCGTGTCCACTCAGTGTGGACGCGCTATTTCGAAATAGCAAAATGCTATTTCGAAATGCATTTTGTGTGTAGACACATTATTTCTAAATAACTTATTTCGAATTAACTATTTCAAAATAAGATATTTCAAAATAACGCTGTAGTGTAGACATACCCTGAGTGATTTAACTGAAAAACTCAACTACATCTTAACTATGGAGTTGCCTACCAACATATCGATCAGAAAGGCATTTATAACAGGCTAACAACTAACAATTAATTTCCATGTTCTCAATGAACTAGAATCTTGAATAGAGTACTCTCATTTTTTAAAATGGGTGTGTATATTGGGGATGCAGAAAGCCTAATGTTGGCATCTGAATTTTCAAGCACACATTACCAGGAGCTTACTGGCAATCAAAATAGGCCTGGGAAATGGGTTGAGAACGGCCCTCCCCATGACATCACCCGTGCGTGCCCCTCAAGTCCCGCCCCCTTTCCCTGCGTCATGTCCTGCACGCGGTGCAGGCGGCGAGTCAGGCTCTGCGTGCTGCATACAGCACAGATGCGGAGCTGCTTGGAGTGAGGGGCAATGGTGTGTGGACATGATGGCCCACCGGGAAATTCCCGGTATCCCGCCAGACCAGTCCGCCCCTGCACATCACCCACAGTCATTTTTTGAGGTTTACAGGATCTTTCGAAAAAACCTTCCCTTTTCGAAAGAACCGTGTCTAGACTGCGGTTTTACTTTCAAAATAGTGCTTTTTTGAAAGAGCGCCATGATGCAATTATGCAAATGAAGCACGGGAAATTCAAATCCCGGCTTCATTTGCAATTTCGAAGTGCCTAATTTACATCCCTCTGTTGAAAGAGGGATGTAGTCTAGACACACCCTCCGACTGAGGGGTTAGCTATTAGAAACTGAAGCTTGTTTTTCTTTTTTCTTTTTCAAGCTCTTTTGGGGTAAAAGAGCTTGGAGTACCCCTGGGGGTGATTTCAAGTGTTCATCCCCCCTCTTTTTTTAGGGGATCAAAGCACTTGATGTGGCAGCAAAATTCCCAAAATCTGGGTACTAGGATTTTTGGGGGAAATATTTGTAGGGCCTGTAGAGGCAAGGTTTTGAAGCTCTCTTGTGGGCCTCACCTTCTGCATTCGTAGTGCCAGAGTGGGGAACAACCTGGACAAGGTCCTAAGAGCATTAGGCCACCCTTTTGGAGAAGTTAAAGTTATGTGAAATCTCTGATACTGGATTTTTCAAGGCAAGCAAACACATTATGGGTATTTACTTTAAAAGCTACTCTCACTTGTTAACCGGTAATAATGGCCAAAGATGGCTAATAAATTTGGGTGCCTCACAACTGGGGGGTCTCCTAAAAAATCACTAGTCCCTTTTGAAAATATTGCATGGTAATAATATATTCATTAGTTCTATTTATATGCCAAGAGTTTGAAAAATAGGTAGGTCCAGGTACGCTCCTAAGCTTCAGTGGAAGCTGCACGAGAGCTCGGACTTTTGAAATCAGGTCTTTTATTTAGGAATAAAAGTATGAACTTTGGCGCCTATTTCTGGAAATCTCTGCTGTACATCTTTGCATTCGGAAGGATCTCAAGTCACTTAGCTGACTCTTCAGTTTATAAATGGATTATGAAGTCATGGCTTTGACTAAAAACACATAATTTGTAAGATGTTACAAATGCAGGAGAGAAGCCGTCAAGTGCAGGCCTTGTCTACATAAAAATGTTGCCCCAGATTCAGACATTAACTAACATAGCTGCACCAATGCAAAGACATGTAAAGCTGCAGCAGTGTCATTTCCCTTGGTTAAAGTGACTTTTCAATGCCACTAGTGCAAAAAGTGGCTTTGCTACTCAAACTAAGGCCGGGTCTACACTCATAGGGAACGTTGAAGCAAGATATACAATGCCAGCTATGTTAATTATGTAGCTGGAGACGATGTACCTTGTTTTACATTTCCCTGCCATCCCCACAGTGGGAGGCCAATGGGAGCAAATGCTACCATCAGTTTCCCTTACTCCTCACATAAGCAGGAGTACCAGCAACTGGCAGGAACACCCCCTGAGTTCAGTTTAGTGAGTCTTAACTAGACTCACTAAATCAAACTCAGGAAGATCGATCACGGCAGCGGTGATCTTCCATTTAATGTAGACAAGGCCTTGGTGTTTGTCTACACCAGTGGCTGAAATTGCGGCAAACTCCCAATGTCCACAAGGGCTTAACGAATCTCTGATGTTCGTCAATGCACAGTTTAATGGCTTTTTGTACAACTAAATTACTACAGTACTATGCCCTGTATAGTATACCAAAGTTAATGATAGCCACACGCATTTAATTGAACTTTCTGGGTTAGATCCCAATACAAAAATGACTAAGCAAATAAATCAAAACAGGAAAGAAGCAGCGCACTTGGGGAAACAGAATCACTGATCAAGTCTAGCACTAAATAAGAAAATGTGAATACAGGAAACATGCCAGGATAACATAAGAGAGAAGATGAGGAACGGCAAGCATTAGTTATTGAGGTTAGTTGCTGGCTTTAGTTAAAAATCAGAGGAATCTGAAGTTGCTTTTTCAGAGCAATTCCCTAGTGGAATCATAACTCACTGAGAGGAAAAGAATTTAAAATAATATACTGTTATTACAGAAAAACTTACAGTACTGGAGGAAAAAATAACCCTCTGTTTACAGTGATGGTTATTTAAGAAGTTGAATCTCCATAAAGAAATGTTTAAGTCATTTGTATCACATTACCACACATCATTGTGTTTGACTAGAGTACTTGGCTTCCAATAGGAAAAGAAACTTATCACAATCAGTGCCAGCACAGCCTAATTCATCCCGAATGGAGGAGGATGATTTCATAATTAATACAGCTGGCAGACATTCATGTCTGGACTAAACATGATTATGTAGGCCCTGCAAATCTTCATCGCTTGTTATGTTTGCTGGTGGCCCTTATTTCATATTCTAAAGACACATTTTTCAAAAGGTTTAATTTTAAGTGAAGTTGGGTGACTAAATCTCTTACTTGACTTAGAACAAGTAACAAAGGACTGAGATTTTCAATTTTTCAGTTCCTGTTCTTGCTAGATACTCAGGCAATTGCCACTAGAACTTCTTCATAATCTTCCTGGTTTCTCTCACTTGGTCTACTTGTGTCTTTATATGTTAAAACAGTTATCAATAATACATTTTAATGCTTGCTTTGCAGTCTACTTCCTAAAATGCCCATGTTTCTCCTTAATATGCCATGACTTTTAATTCAATATGACAAAAAACATACTGGCTTAGTGTAAAGAGTTTTATTTTTCATGATGTTATTGAAATCGTCTAGTGTATCCTGTTGGGTATCCTTTGACCCAGATAAATATACTCCTTGGCTTTTAAATTATTTTCTATTGATCTATTTTTGTTCTGTGCTGAAACTAATTTAGTCTTCTGTACATTCATCCCAGTTCTGAGTTCTCATACCACTCACATTCAGTTTCCTGATTCAGTTCAAGGGTTATTGAAATCTGCAGAACTGAAATGGCCCTCTTATAGGGTGGATGTTGATGCGCTTTTTCCCTTTTAAAAGTGACAGACTCTTGGCCTACTAGACTCTTGGCCTATTACCAGCTGCTTTGTGTTGTTCCACTGGTAGAAAGTACCTGGGAATTAACTGGACATGGTCTCCTGGAGATTCTCCCAGCACAGTCCATGGATTCTGCAGAATGGTTGAAGTGACACTTTGTCTGTACTCCTTCCAGCCCACATCACTGCATTATTGGCTAGAGTAAGGTAGTCTGGTAGCAGTGCTGCTGTGTTCCATTGATCCTTTATGGCTGGAATGGCCTCTTATGGCTGTGGGCATCAGAACATGATTTAGAGTAACTCTGAAGCTAATCCAAATTATTCTTGAGGCTAGGATGGGCCCTAGCTCACTTCAAGATCAGGAAGCCATCAAGATGACTTACAAACACATTGCCTGCCCAACCCTCAGCCGCACCAAGTGCAGCTTGTCTGAATCCAAACCTCTGTTTCATATAATCTAACATTTTCTCCAAATAGGAGATGACACATTTTTGGAACAGTGTCGCCTTTCCTAGCTATTGTCTGTGGATACATCACAATGTTGACAAATTATTATTCAAATTGTTCAATGAATAATTCATCTAAGCATATTTTAGACAATCGGATGTAATGAGGAGTACAAAAGAATACTATAAGTACGTAGGGACAAAATGAGAAAGGCTAAGGCACAAAATGAGTTACAGCTAAGCAAAGCAATAAAAATAGATCTGTAGAGGTTGTGGCTTAGTCCTGGGCCTGCAACCTGTGCTCAGGCCTAGAAGGAAACAGTTAGAGGTCCTTCCCTTTTCCTGGGCCCAGAGTACAGGGCAGCGCAGGCCCCAAAACCGTTCAACTGTCTATAGGCCCAGCCCAAGCCCTGCCTCCAGGACAGTGCGACAAACAGTACAAATAAGGCTCCAACTTGGCTGCAGGCTGAGCAGCAGTTTAGAAGTCCCAGCCCTTGGTCAGTGTGGGGCAACAAGCAGTACAAATAAGGCTCTGATCTGGCTGCAGGCCGAGCAGCAGAACAAATAGTTCACCAGTTTTAAGGCTCTAGCCTGTTACAGGTGGAGCAGGGGTTGAGTCTCCTCACTGGTGGACAGCCGATAAGTGCAGGGGTTTTGCGCTCACAGGGGGAAGCCTGCCACCTGAGGGAAGGAGTGATGGGGGGACGCAGGCCCACCCGCTCCACTGTGCCCCAGCCCAGGGCCCTGACAGTGGCAGCACGGCGGCCACTGGGCTGGAGGAGATCTGGACCACAACACGCTGACCAGGTCTGTGGATCAGCGGGGATCCAAGCTGCAACACGCTGCCCACCCAAACTCCATCTCCTCAGCCGCCCCAGGGTCAGCTGTCCCTAGGCCACTTTCCAGTTTCCCCTGGAGGGTCTACCTGGCTTGGGCACTGCTTCTCGGGGTCGGCTGGGGATGGAAGTGCTGGCAGCATGTCCGTAAGTTCTGGTCCAGTCGTCAGGGTCCAGCGAGAGTTCCTGAGGTCTTGGAGAGTCTTGAGGCCGTGGCAGTGGTCTCAGCAACCCTGACCAATTGTCAAGGCCCAGCAGTGGCTGTGGTGGCCTTGGCTAGACTTCGGGGGCAGATAGCAGCCCTGGCAGCCCAACCCAATCCTCCAATTGAAGGCAGCATGGTTGAACTTTTCTCCACTGGAGCTTGGGCCGAGTGTCTGGCCTGCTCGGTTGCCGGGCTTCAACTAAGCTCTGAGCCCAGCCTTTTATACTTCCAGCCCTGCCTTTCTGCTTCCTGTGGGTGGGGCCAGGTTGCTGTGGCACCACCCACCAAGCAGTCTTAAAGGGCCCTTCCCCTTCCAGGTCAGAGGGAGGCCATATTGCTTGCCTAGACTCATTACAAGATCTTAAAAAATACATTAGAACAGGGCTACTCAATTTTGGAAGCCCCAGGGGCCACAATGATACTTACAGCACATGCTGAGGGCCGCAACTTTAATGTGATTGCATGTACAGGCAAATATATATGCAAATATATGCAAATAGCTTCTTTCACACTGACGGGCATGAATACAAAGATTAAGGCAAGACTACACAACATGCAGGCCCCATTTAAGTCAGTTCTGCTGATATTAATAAAATGCAATATTTACCCCATTTCCACCCATATGACAGCACTTTTAATGAGCAGTGACAGTCCAGGAATTTAACTACTAAAACACATATCAACAGAAGACCATTATATTGATTTGCCATTATGGAGTGTGTTCCTGATGGAGGCCATGTTCAAAGGATCCCACGCACGGGCTGCATGTTGAGCCCTGAGTAAACCCAAACCGCACCGGGGGCCACAAACTAACAGGCTGCGTGTTGAGTAGCCCTGCATTAGGAGCAAGAAAAATAATAAGTTATGTGTAGGTCTTCTATTTAGTAGGGAAATTCTTCCAAATGTATCTAAGGAACTACCCAAAGACATATTAGTCATTACCTTCAAGAATTCATGGGGGTCCGGAGGAATGATGAGTTCCCAGAGGACTGGAGATGTGCAAACATCATACCGATCTTTAAAAGTGGAATAAAGAGATCTGAAGAATTATGGATTAGGCTGCCTATTTTCAAAACCTATACAGATACTGGAACAAACTATTGAAACAATCAATTTGTAAGCATCTAGAGGAGAATACCCAGCATGGATTTGTCAATATAAAATAGTATCAAACCAAACTAATTTCCTTTTTTGACAAGGTCACTGGTCTAGTGGATGGGGGGGGAACTGTAGATGTGATACATCATGATTTTAATAAGGCTTTTGACACAATCATCCATGATATTCTCATAAGCAAATTAGGGAAATGTGGTCTATATGAAATTACTATAAAGTGGGTGCACAATCTGATTGAATAAAGTCTATTAAAAAGTTGTCAAAGTTGGAGTGTGTATCTAGTGGAATCCAGAGAAGACATTCAGGAATCCAGTACTATTTTCATGAATGATTTGGAAATAGAATGGAGAGCATGCCTATACAATTGTGGGTAACACCAAGTTTGGAGGAGTTTCAAGCATGTTGAAGGACAGGATTAAAATAAAAAACAACTTTGACACTTTGGGGAATTGCTCTGAAATTAGAAAGATGAAACTCAAAGACAAGAGCAAAGTACAACATGTAGAAGGAAAGATCAAATGCACAATGACAAAATGGGGAATAACTGGGTAGGTGGTAGTACTGCTGAGAAGGGCCTGGTACTGGATAATAAACTGAACACAACTGCAAAAAACGCTAATGTTCTGGGATATAGGAGTGTCATACATAAGCCATAGGAGGTAATTGTTCTGCTTTTCTCGGTACTGGTGAAGATTCTGTTGGAGACTGTGTCCAATTCTGGGCATCACACTTTAGGAAAGAAATAGATGGACTGAAGAAAGTCCAGAGGACAGCAACAAAGACGATAAAAGGGTTAGAAAACCTGAGCTTTAAGGAAATGTTAGAAAAATTGGTCAGGTTTGATCCTGAGACAAAAGACTGAGGTAGGAGGGGGACCGAATAACAGACTTCAAATATATTAAAAGGCTTTTATAAAGAAGACTGGGATCAGTTGTTCTCCATGTCCACTGAAGGTAGGACAAGACATAATGAGCATAATCTACAGCAAGGGAGATTTAGGTTAGATATTAGAAAAAAAACTTTCTATCTGTAAGTATACTTGAGTTCTTGAATAGGTTTCCAAGGAAGATTGTGGAATCCCCACCCCTGGAGGTTTTTAAAGAACAGGATAGACAAGAACCTGTCAGATATGGTCTAGGTTTACTTGGTTCTGCCTCAGCACAGAGGCCTGAACTAGATGACCTCATGAGGTCCCTCCCAGCCCTACATTTCTATGATTCTGTGTTTGCAAACCCTTTAGTCAGAATGCAGAGGTGTTTTTCCATTTCTTAACGGAAAGTCCCCAACCTTTAGGAACTACTCCTGCTTTCACTCCAAATTAATTTTGTTTTGAAAGAAAGAGATTGCTTCCTGATCAAACAACTCTTGGCTTCTGGCCTGAAATTTATTTCTACAAACATTCACACAAACAAAGCTTTACTGACACGAACATGTGAAATCTTATTTTTAAAAGGGCCAAACCAGAACACAGCCTGGCCGAAAAGGCAGCATGGCTGAAACCATGACAGAATTCACAAATGAGTCTACAAATTCACATTTGTTCCTCACTCTTGCCCCATTTCTAGAAAAATAAGCACTTTCCATCCAACAGCAAAGCCAATAATCCAGGAAGTGAGATGGCACATCTGAGTTGCAGACTGGAACAGAGTGGGGTATGTCTGTTGGGTTTATTCTCCAGTTCTGAGAAAAGCCTCCTCTCACTTTTGCTTTTTCAAAACGTTAATGAAAACCATTCCCAGAACAGGTAATATTTTGTAAAAGTTGACGCAAAGTATAAAGCCAATGTGGCTTAACTGTAGGCGGTGATGTTCAAACATATTTTGTTTTTGTACACCCACTTGATTCACACACCACTTTCTCACAATGACTACATCTTGCACATGAGTAAACAAGGCTGTTGGTATTTTCATTACACTTAACAACAACGAGACAAAGGGCAAGCACCAACCAATCACAGCCCACCTTGTTACTGTGTGACGCAGGCTTCCGATTTGCTCTGATACAATAGAAAATTAGGATTTAAATTAAACAAATGCTGACTAATCAGTACTAATTAATCTAAAAATAAGGAACCCGTGCTTTCAGCCTTTATTAATGGACTGATATGTTTCTTTGGTGAGATCAACATAATGAGTCATTTGTTTTCCTAGTGTTTGTCATTCTACAGCTTTGACAAGTGAAAATGATTTAACGGAAGTCATGAAAATATTAAGAAGTTTGTTGTTAATGGGGCTGGAAAACAGTCAGATATGCTAAAGTAAGACACTACCACACTATTGCATTACATATCTAGGCCATAGATTTGGCAGTCTCAAATGTCTGTTATAATTAAACACGACACCCGTTCATGGGAGTAATGGAAAAAAACAGAACGGCTATCCAGAGGAGAGGATAAAGAATTGCCAGTAGTATAACAGACAGTGTCACTGAAAGCCAGAAAGGCCCACCCAGAGAGATTTTTTCAAGGGGAAGAATGACTCATAGGTTAGTCATACAACTTGATTTTGCATACTGGCCCAAGGGAGACAGTGGGTAAGCGAGAGACTTGACAAACAGCTTGCAAATGCATAAGCAAAAACTGCAGCAGCACCATTGCAAGAAGTTAAGTGGAAGCTGTTATTACTTGAGCTGTGTACATGGTGTTGGAAGCAAAAGGCAATGCAGAATAAAATCCAATCATCAAATAATGGGCTGAAGTGTAGCTATGTCATTCTTTTGCAGTGAGGGGAGGGGAGAAGTAGTATTAAGGGATATCAATCCAGCATGTCCACAGTAGGAAATATTATTTTGAAATAACTTATTTTGAAATAACTGCTCCCAAAATAAGTGTATTCCCCCTGGAAAGCTGGAGTACAGGTTTCAAAATAACCAGCCTATTATTTCGAAATAACAGTCTTCGTAGTGTGGACGCTCCACTTATTATTTCGAAATAAGGGGGTTTATTTCCAAGTAACTCCCTAGTGTAGACCAGGGCATAGTGTCCTTGACTCAGGCCCAGTGCCTCCATGTTCACTTGTACCTCATCCAAAGCAGCCTATTGCACCCATTCAAAGGACATGAGCGTAGCATGCACGACCAACATGCCAGCTTAACTTTGCTGACTGATTGAGTTAGCGGCTTTGCCCTCCTCTGTCTTCAGCCTTTCCTGAGAGTCTGGCATCGCTGTTGGCGGTCACCTAGAGCAGTTCTGTGCTGTGACTGTAGACTAGTTCTGGTGCCAGGGCTCAGGGAAGGTTGTGTGCTTGGACTTTCCGCCCTCCGTGCACGCTTGTGCAAAGGCCAATGCAGACTGACTCAAAGTCGATTTTCAATTAAAAACAAAATGGACTGACACAGCTCGTCAGAAATATTTTCCCTGTGAAAGACACCATCTAACTGGACAACATTTTTCACCCAAGCAGCTGAACAATTTTCCATTTGCCTGGGTGCCAGGTTTAGGTCATTTTTGGTGATGCCCAGAATGGTTTCAAGCAGAGCTGTCGCATCCACAGGACAGACCTTGACAACTCCTCCAGGCCCCATGCTTCAGGATGATGCAGGTCCAGGAATTAATGGGGGGCCTACTACCCCTGGCAGCAGCAAACAACCTACCTCAGCCCGCTGTGCTTTGCCCACCCTTGCTGGCTCCCAGTGCTGCTCGTGAGAAAGGGATGGGGCAGAAGGTGGAAAGAGGTGGGCCAGAAGCTTGGGGAAAGGGGTGGTGTGGAGTGAAGCGTGCCACCACATGGCCCCCATATTTCCCCAGTTGCCCTGGACTCTGTGCCTCCCAGAAGTGCAGGGCTCCCCAAAGCTCAGGTTCTGGAGCTGTATTCCCTGGTCCTTCCTATGCATGGGGCACCTCGCAAAATATAACACCAAACATTGGTGGAGCCAGGCTCAGACTCCAGAATATTGGTGTTTTGACTGAAAAATGTCAACCAGCTCCATGATCTCTCAGAACATGAACCTCTTGCTCTTGTTCTTTCACAACTGTGTCCACACAAGCAACTCTTTTGGCTACTCTTTCGCGTCCCTCTCTACCCAATCCATAGAGGAGATGCCTCTGTTACAACTCCAGCCCCGCAGTATTGACTAACTTTAGCTGCAGGTCATGCTTGTAGTTCTGATGTGCCCCACTATATCAGCCAAGATAGCGGTTCTTGGGCACCACTACAGACTGCCTTCCAACATAAGGAATGGGAGCTGCATTGGGTGTATCTGGTGCCACACACACACATAGACACAGAACCCATTCCGTTGTAAGGCTGTATTGGAGTAAGCTGGGAGTAAATCCATTTAAGTCAATGGCGTTACACTGGCATAAAATCTGGGGCAAGAACATTCAGTCCCATTTATATGGCACTATCCTTACTAGGATGTGACGAGTATGTGAAACCCATACTTGCTGTAACCAAACCTTTACATGAGGAAGGGTTAAATCTCAGTTAGACTTAAAACTGTTGCATAGCCTTCAAATTAAAAAAAAACAAACTGCCTCCATCTGTGAACAATTAAGTCAATCAGGGGTTTTCACTGAGGTTTTTGTAGAGCAGTGGCTGCCTTTCATCCGGATGGAGAGCTGAGAACAGATTCTTGCCCACCAACGAGGAGGAGATTGTGGTGTGAGGTTTCCCCAGTGGGTAACAGGCCTCAGCTCAGAAAGGGCCTGTCTACTCTGAAAGTTACATAGCGTTAGACTAGGTGCTAACTAGCACAACGTTAAAGATGACGTAGAACTCCGTAAGGACAGGGACTGCAGACCATGCCAGCTCCCAGGACTTGTCACAGAATTATTCAGATCCAGCTGACCATTCTTTTTTTAAACCGGGACAGACAGAAAACTAGGCTGAGATTTTCAAGAGGTTCTATGGGAGTTAGGTGTCCTGTTTCCTTAAAATTCCAGTGTCTGTATGTCGGGGGGCGGCCCCACCTCGGGGCGTGCCGCCCACGCCTGGGGCATAGATTAGACTGCTCTGGCCTAGTCTCAAAGTACGGTACCCCTGTATTAGGGGAACTACAGCCCACCAGCCTCGTCCTCTGTACACAGGCTCTGAGGCCTAGTCCTTCAGCCGAGCCCCCACTCACCGGGGATCAGGGAAGGAGGGGTAGGGGGGCCCGGGCCTTCCCTCTCCACCGGGCCCCAACCCAGGGCCCTATCAGTGGCGGGCGGCTCCCACCACTGGCTCGGCGGGGGTTCCTTCCCACAACCCACCGAGCTCTCTGGGGCCTTTCCAGCTCCCTGCCCTGGGTCACTTCCTACCCCCTTCCCCTGGGCTGCAGCGGTCCCACCTGTTGGTGTGAGTCGGGTGGCTGTAGCGGCACCTCCCAAGCCAGCGTCTGGGTAGCGGTGGCAGGTCCGGCGCCTGGGTCCCGGGTGGCTGGCTGGCGGCTCCGGCGTTGGGGCCAACCCCGGTTTGGGCCTGGCAATGAGTCCCACAGGCCTGGCGACTCCCTCTCTGGATGTCAGGTTGGGGACTCTGAAGGTTGGGCCCTAGCTCCTGCTCTAACAGCTTTCTGCCCCAAATGAGCAGGTCTGCAGCCCTTTATACCTTGGGTCTCCTGGGAGCATGCCCAGTAGGGCTGCATGGGTGCAGCCCTCTCAGCCCCCTGAGCCAGGGGGTTGCCCTGGGCTTGAGTGCGGGGCAGGGCCACCCTGTCACACTGTATTTAACATGTATTCTAACACAATGTCCCTTCCAGCATGGAAAAGCCCTAAGGGCAGGCCCACTTATGGGGGGAGGAGGGAAAGAGGATAAAGGGAGCAATTGCTCTGGGGCCCCATAATTCAAAAAGGTTTAGGGCTCCTGGCTGCCACCACTGATACTGTGGCAGCAGCAATGGCTGGAGCGCTGGGCACTTTAAATTGCTGCAGGAGCACTGGGTGGTGCACTCTGGGTAGCTCTGAGGGCTGGGAAGGGAAGGACAGTCTGGGCAGGCCTGAGGGCTGCCTGCCCCCAGCCCTGCCCCTTCTGCCCCAGACCCCGCTCCTTCCAAGAGTGCAAAGCCATCCCCCACCACCCAGGGACCCTGCAAGACTATCTCCTGCCTAAGAGCATTCCTCATCTTTGAGTGACACCTGGAAAACATTCTTTTCCAGAACCAGAAAATCCATAATCTTAATATGGTGGAGAAAGATAATTTTTAAAGCTAAAATGTATATACAATTATATTTCAGTTTGGAAGAGCTAGCAGGCAGGAGACTTGATCACTTAACTCTACCTGTTCTATTCTGGCATGATTGTTCCAGCTGCTCCCTCATTTTGAATGCCCTATCACATACAGCATTGGATACATAATGTAAATGAGGCCACAGAACCCCAGGTGATAGAAAAGTGATGCTAAATAAATTATATACGTATGCCACAGGAGATTGAATACTTTAAAATGATGCGGCAGAGCACTGGGTGGGAAGAAATGTAGTGGCACTCTGTCCATGAGCAAAAGTATAGTGAGAGATACTATAAACCAGTAGAAAACTTACTCTGGCTGCACAGAACAATGACTAGACCTGCGTGTCATCTGAAACTAGCAGCTGGACATGTTATTACAAACTTTTAGACACTCATATTGCAGATATGTAAATGCATCCTGGGATAAATAAATTCTAAGAGTCATACCAAGCTGAAATTAGAACCAATGAGATCCTCTCATAAGCAGGGCCTTAGGGTTCTCGGTAGATAGTGCGCCTCTCTGGAAATGGCACCTTCTGGGAGCTGGGCAGCTTCCAGGTACGACCTATCTATTGCATCAGGCTTTTCTGTATAGAAGCTGATGTTAGTGTAAAGAGATATGTATTGTAAGTATCATGTATTATAAGTATCGCTCGAGGCGTATGTTAATGGTACTATGGAAGTAATGTGAAGCACTCTGATTTAGGTATTGTCTCATAAATAAAAGCTTTGTGGATGTGAGATTAGTTTTTACTTTGGTAAGTGACCATCTGGTATTTTATGCCTGTTGTTACATATTAATAATGTATTATTCTAACTTTATATAAACAAGCACCTTTCACGATGAAGAGTGACAAGGTCTTTTAGAGGCTCTATATATTCGAGTGATTTCCTGCAGAGAATTAGAGACTAACTTGTTATTGGACAGATTATAGTATGGGCATTCGTGAGGGTCTTGAATACAGAAAGCACTTAAGCATGTATTTAAGTTCCATTAAGAAGGCACTTAACATTAAGTTCATGCTTAAGTGCTTTAGGGATGCTTAGGGAGCACAATTAGTTAAAGTTAGGGACACAAGCGGTGGGCAACCATACGAGATTATAAAATCTCCAGCTCTCACTGACACCTTCAGAAGCTCAGTACTGGATTTTCCCTGGATAAACTTCTAAGGGGAATTCTCTTCTACTCTCCATTTTTTACTTCAGCCAGAATTCTGGGCTAACTTTATTTGGTGGACCCCAGCACTGGGTCTTTCAATATGCAGAACATCTATTGAGGACAGCCACCTCCAGAAAGCAGTCATTCTACAGGAGCACAGCTTCACAGCACAGTGATTTAGCAGGTGAGGTAAAGAATACTTTGTCCAATTGAAACTATAAATGTGTGGGTTTTGGCTAAGAAAAATGTTATAATTTAAATGTAAGAATGGCCATCCTGGGTCAGACCAAAGGTCCATCTAGCCCAGTGTCCTGTCTTTGGACAGTGGCCAATGCCAGGTGCCCCAGGGGGAATGAACAGAAAAGGCAATCATCACTCTGGGGTCTTTTACAAACACAGAAGTGTTGCATGGCCAGTGCAAAAGATACCATCTTATGAAAAAAGTACCTCCTAACGACATGCTGGTATATAAAGATGTCAGTCTTTCTGCACAGTCTAAGTCTTCCAAGACCAAGTCTTGCAGCCCTAGAGTTTTCCTTCTTCTTCCTTCTAAGTACTAACCCGATTTGGACTTGCTTTGCTTATAAGATCCAGGAAGTCCATAGCTCAAGGTGGCATGATTAAATGTCCCTCTAGATGGATACATCAGGTAGAGCTGTGTCATTTAATTCACATAGGAAAGGTTGACTTCTTGTAAGATCTGCCTTGGAACCAGGCCTTGCTTTTACCCAACATTAAAAGTTAAATTTATCCAGATACAAGAAAGCCAAATGACTGACCTAAGGTCACATCAGGTGATTTAATTTAACCCAGAACTCTGAATTCTCTGAAGAGTCAACTTCTCTTGCTCTAAATTGGAAAGAGTAAGAGCAGACAGCTTGGAACTGGAGCAACACGAGGCCAGCTGAACTTAACGACACTACTTAAATGAACACAGTTGCCAATGCATTATGAAGTCTTAAAGTTTCATCGCACTAATGCTCTTACCCGTTCCTATCCTATCTGTCAGCTTCTGTCATTTGCACTTGAATCTCATACTTGGCAAATGAACAATAACCATGAACTTTTCACTTTTTATAACAAAAGTTGAGCTTGATTTATTTATGAAAAGCACATTTACGCAGTTCACCAAGTAGAGTGGGGACAAGAATGTATTTACTGGGATTTAATAAAGGACCTTTTACAAACATCGGTGTTGAACAAATATCAACACCCATTAGGGGATAACAAGTCTCAATGACAGGTGCAGAAAGCCTGTTATTTTGAAATATATCAGGCTCGCTATTCCGATGTCCCTGTAAACCTCATCCCATGAGGCATAAGGGACGTTTCGGAATAGTGGGTTACTTCGAAATTTGGCACAGTGTAGACAGCGCCAAATTATGAAAGAAGCTACTTCAAAACTGACTCAAAATAAGCTACACAATTTGCGTAGCTCAAATTGCATAGCTTATTTCGAGCTACCGGTGCAGTGTAGACGCACCCTTTAGGGCCAAAAAGGGAAGGAAGTTCTAGAAACAAAGGGCTCAAAATGAGGAGAAAATGCCCAATAGCAGCCCCTTATTATAACTTTAGCCGACACTGGATCATGTCCAGTGACTGACCGTATCATTGTCTAACCCTGGAAGAGACGCCATCACTCATAGATGGAGCTTGTGGATCAAAGTCAGATTCTTGTAAATGTAATGACCATATCTAGGTCCACCCTGAAATGGGATCGAAGCCAGTGCAGAGTAATGTGAGCTCTGCACAAGGCACCACTTAAGTGAGCAGCCAATTTCATCTGCACATCAAAGTCATCTTCAAGTGTAGACCTATTACTGTTGCCTGTACCGTGGATGGATACTTGTAGCCAGGTTGACAAAGGAAGCACTGCACTCTTTTCAGCAGGTAGAGATGAGAAACAGTGAACCTGGCCATTGATACTTCTAGGGCATTTCGCATGACCCTCTGCCCAGACTGTAAACCTGAACAATTAAGTGGGATGGAGCTAGTCTCTGCTATTCCGTCCACTGCATCTCCTAATCCATAAACATCAATTTGTTTTCTCTAGGCTGAGCTCCATCTAACAAGTCCACCTGAAGGCCCTGAGCAATTTCCTACACTTTGTAAGTCACTCAACTCCACTGAGGTGAGACCAAATGGAAAAAGACATGGAGAGAGGTCATTTTTTCAAAAATTGTACATTTGCCATAACATTTTCCCCCAAAATTAATTTTTGACCAAAAACTTCAATTATTTTTAAAACGTCCATTAAAAATGTTGGATTTTTTTAATAGCTTTAAATATAGAGCTGGTGTTATCAGTGTATTAGAGGTAACTCTGCCTACATCTGCTTAAGGATAGCTATCAGCTTCACAGTGTACACACACACACACACATGCATGCTGAACGGGAGGGCAGCCAGGTGAGAACTCTTTGCTATCCTACATGAATGCTCTCAGGGCAGGTAAGTAGTTTCCTAGAATGAGCATGTAGGCGCTCCTGCAAAGAGAGGAATCCTATACCTGCTAGGATTCATTGAGATGTCACTATTTCATTTCCACTAATGGAGGCAACAGATAGGCAGCGTTGAAGGAAAAAGACCTTTACTGAGTGCCCTGACCAGTCAGTTTAACATGCTGAGGCTCTAGAGATTGTGACAGCAGCCTGGCCCCTTGCCTGCATTTCTGGGCCCTAGAATCACTCTCAACTTGGTCCCCCCTGAAACTCGGATCCTCTTTCTCTACTTCCACACATTGCACTACAGTCACCAAAGCCTCATGATCGGCTGTATCTAGGACAGCTAAAGACCTGACAGTCTGATCGGAGAAGATCAACTATTACAGCCAGGGCAATTTTTTACTCCACTCAGCCCTGATTCTAGTGTTTTCTCCCTCCCTAACATTGTCCTGCCACCACAGGCTGGGGAAAAGGGGCACAGCCTAGCAGAGGATGTTGGGTGTGTAACCTCCTAACTGTATAATGCCCATGGAGGAATGAAGAACACAGACCTTAACCCTGTGGCCCTTACGGAATCAGCACATTTGATGCTCCATCACCCAGCTCCATTTGATGTTTTAGAGCTCCCCCTTGACTGCCTGGCTTGCTTGGTCCCCACACAGACATTTGTCCCTGTGCCAGAGCTGTGCACTGCCAACACATGCTATGGAGATGGTGGGGTATGAATTAGGATCATAAGTTTATATTGCAAGGAACTACTAATGGACTTTGCACTAGAACATCATGTAATTAATGAGGTTTCCAGATTTCTCTGATTCTTCTTCCCTCTGGTTTCACCTGCTTTCTCAAATCCCTGGAGAACCAGATGGTTGCTGGGGCTTCCAGAGCCTTGGGGATGGAGAGTGGGGGAATCATGCTGTGTTAGTTCTGTTCCCTCTTCTTTAGGATATCAGCATGTGATTATAGTGTCTCCTTTGCCACAGAAGATGGCTGGAGAGAGGAGGGGCACAATTGTCACTTGGTGCTCTTTATCTACTAAACTAAAGTTAAGAAGATATGAACTCAGCTTGGCATCCTTTATTTATTATTTTTTGAAAAAGCACTTACCCATCTGGACTTCAACTACATTGTTATTCCCCCCAGAATGCTGTGAAGCCTTTCAAATTAAATATTTACAGTGCAAATCTGGTATTTTTATATTGTGAGTTATGAAACCTTTATTTAGGTTCCACCTTTTATTAAACTTCAGGGCTCTCTTTTTGTCTCTAATGACATTACGTTGCATCAAAATAAGGCAGATTTTTTTTGTCCTGGGGAGATGTATTATTTCTCGTGACTTGGTAATGTTAAATTCCGAGTCCTTTTATTGCTGATTAAACCTCTAAAGACTACAGCAAAATTTCCGCTTCACTGGTAGAAAAGAAGGAAACCAGCACAGTTTGTACCAAAGAGATCACTTGAAGAATGTGCGTAAGGTTACTGCATTTATGAATAAAGCAAAGCATTATCATTTTTAATAGGAATTAAACAGCTAGAGGGAGAAGTAGGGCATTGCTGTGATCAGTGCATGGGAAAACAATCTAACAATTTTAATTAACTGTATTTTAATAGCTTTAGTTATAATTGAATAATTTAAATACCAAGGGAAACAGTTAAATCTCCTAAAAGCCTTCTTTTTATTTACATATTAAATACAGTTCACGGTGAAGAAATGATAGTGGGAAGGTTGGAAAGAAGAGGGGGGGAAAAGAAAACCCTTGCTTATTTCTGCAACAGCTGGACCACAAGGAGTATTATGGGATCTAAGCCACTTCTCTGCAAGAAGGCTGAGTGCAAATCCTAATGAGCTCTCCACTCCTTCTCCTTCAGTAATATCACACAATGGTAATATTATGGTGCTGGTGTTATTGCCCTTTGACTGCTATAACCATAAAAATACAAGGAGAACAATGTGAAACAAGGAAAATCTAATCCATTTTTTTTACATATGCACCAGTGAAAGTGATCACCACGGGAAATAACAGTAGAATATTGCAGACTGGACTAGACTAGAGAGAGGATTTATTTATGCGGGTGACACTGTGGGGGACAGTTGTAATGCAGAGTGAATCTATAAACTCCAGGCCTCCTCACACTAGTTTTAAGCCATCAGAATTCACTGAGTTCAATGGAATTTCATTGATCTAAGTTGGACAACTGTGACACCGTCTCTCTCATTAAGCAACTAAAGCACTGTGTGGCATATGAGACCAACACAGAGACAAAAGGTAAATGTTCATCTCCAAGTCTCCACAAAACCAATTACTATATCTTATTTTAAAACTTTAGAATTACTAATAGGTATAAACCAAAACTTCAAGTCCAAACAGCTTCAGATTTTGACTGCAATGTCTTTACTCAGGTTTGGTGGTGTTTTACTCCATGAGTAATACAATGGGTTTTCACATGGGAAGTAAGGTACAACTCAACATAAGCTCACAGCAGGTTGGTTCAGAGGCAGCTACATTGAAGGCAAGCAAGATAAAAAGGGCAGAGGGAAGATGCAACATTAAAACAAGATAGGGTTGACATTTTATAATATTTTAACTTTAAAAAACCCAGTCTTTCTGATGTCTCACTCCTGTGGCATTTGTAATCATTCAGGTGAACAATCCCCTCCATCTGGACTTCCTTTCCCCCTTATGCCTTTGTGTTCCTGTTATGCATTGGGGAAAAACAGGGAAAGGGACAACTTCTGTTCCCATTGCTGTTTTGTGGCTCAAACATCCTCCTGAAGGCAAGCAATAGCCTACTTCCATAGCTGTCCTACCCAATGTCCTTGCAAACTTCCTGGTTGTGGCAGGAAGTTCAGTTCACCATGCAAATATTCTGAATTTGCGAGACTGCAAATCTGTGGTGGAAATCTTATGAGAGAAAAGATATTGATATTGCACATCAATGCCTAAAAAACCTGTGAAAGCAGGTAACCATGTATTACAATGTAGAGTTCCCATACTCCCCTACTTCTTGCAAGATTACCCAGAACCTTTCAACTCCCTACTGCCTGATTGAATGTATACCTTACACCTTGGTGTTGCCAAGATGCAAAAACATGACTCTCGTCCACATTAACATTTATTTGATTCATTTGATTTCCTTACAAACTGAAACTGCAATCAGGTTCATTGAAAGATTTGTTAACAAGATACCTCCGTGACCAAATCTTGGTACTGGCTCTTGCATCAAACTCATGCAAAATTTAGAGTTTTGTATGGCTTCGGCATGAGAGAAGTTGAAACTTGGCAATTTCACTTTGGTGATTTGAGCTTGTAGAGGCTTGAAATTCAAAACCAAAGTTGGGATTATGAAATCAAAGAAAATGTTCACACAAACCCTGCAAAGTGAAACTGCTGAATTTTATTCTGTTTCAGTCACATATCAATTTCTATTTCTGCTTCCAACTGAACATGAATCTATGAGATCATTCCCCACTCCACACCCGGCTTTTTGCACCATCTCATGAACATTCTTGAAATTAACAAACAAGATAATGAGTAATTTAAAGTCCTCTGACTCTCTCAATTTCTCTCCAGTGAGTGGCATTGGGTATCTAACAATAGTCTTGTTAGGGAACTGGCATAATCTCGAATGACACATCTGGTAGGTGTGGGTGGCATTCATTAGACTATGCTTCCCCTCCAATGATATGCTGAAGTCCTGACAAAATAAATGCTTATGTTCATTATCCATCATTTACTCTCTGCCAGTTCAAATGCACATCCTCCAAGGAATGGCTTCAATCCATCCTGACATCTGAGTTACAGTGACAAGTGATGCCAGATTTTGGATGTTAATGTGAATGTGTATGTGTAAAAATGGCAAACTGAAATAATTATATGCTATATAGATTGAATGGTGCTAAAAGTCCCTGGCATATGGCACACCAAAGAGAGGGCTAAAGGAATACAAGAATTATCCTGTCAGTCATAGACTGTACAGGCTCTAAACCTTCAAGAGAAACAGATCAGGAGAATGGAGGGTTAGAAACATAAATACCAGTGGGAATATCCAGAGCCAAGCTGGAGATCAGTTAACAAAGGTCTTTCTTCGTCTATCTATCAATGGGAGCAAAGAAAAGAAACAGAGTGCAAGGGCTAATTGGCTTCATTATCATATTGCCCACCACATAGGCAGCAGATTTCATGCAGACTACATCTCTCTCCTCCCTGAAGCTTGTCAGTAACTTGGAAAAGATAAGCATGGGCAGTGTTTGTAGATCTGTTGACATCATTAGCATGGAAAGTTGGACATGCTGAAAAGAAGTCCATGTTTCTTTTTGACACGCGCCTAAGATGAATGAAAGAAAGTTTGCAGCATGACCCTTTTTCACTGGGAAAAATATTATATAGATGATCTAAGCTGCATGACAGATGTCAAAGAGATTGATGTGTGGGTTAGGAAGTTCGTTGAATGACATGCTTGCAGCAGCTGGAAACAACTTGTCAGATTAATGGCAACCATCTTTCTTGCAGGCCAGCAGAGGCAAAGGGAAGGCAGAGCTCTGCCCTGGGAAAATAGGGAGTGACACTTCCCTAACCACAAGCCAACATCAGGGGAAAATGTCATCAGTGCAAGTTCTATTCTTTACTGAGCTCTGACTGGGTGTGGCTATTTCTGTGCATCTGGTATGTGTTCATCTGCAATTCAAACGTGATTCGGATTGTGAGAAGGGTTTTTTCTTTTCTTCTCTTGTGACTGTGTTAGAGTGCATCTATGCTTCATAATGCCCCTTTGAAAGAGGAAAGTTGTATTAACTCCATTATACAGATAGGGAACTGAGGCAAAGAGAGACTAAGTGACTTGCCCATGATCACCCAGGAAGTCCATGGAAAATTGAACTAGACCTCCTGAATTCCATCCCAATGCACTGACCACAAGATCTTCCATCCTCCCTGAGAGGGAGGACATGTGTAATGTGTTGGATGACTGCGTGTGAATGTTTCCTCTAGTTTAAATACCTCAGAAGGGAATGGGGGACACAAGAAAATGGACTAATATAGAATCACAGAAATGGAAGGAACCTTGAGGGAGAGTCCCTGACACTCAAGGCAGGATTAAATATTACGTAGACTAGGGGTGGGGAACCTCCGGCCCGTGGGCCAGATGCGGCCCTTGGCTTGCCTAGATCTGGTCCCCAAGGCTCAGGACCCACCCCCCAGCATTGGGGAGTCCATGCTGGTGTTCCAGCCCCCCTGCTGTTCCCTTGGGGGCTGGAGGTACAAAATCTACTAGACTGGGCCCCCCTAGGCTCTGGTGTACAAAGGAAATGTGAGGAATATCTTTCTCCTTCTCAGTCAGGGACCACAGTGAGGGGTTTTCCCACCCGATTCTCACTCTGTGTGCGGCCCCCGACTGATTTTTCTGTGAATCAGTGGCCCCCGACCCAAAAAAGTTTCCCCACCCCACTATCCCTCCTTTCCCCTATCTCTTCGTGATGGGGACCTGCATATGTAAATCACATGCACATTTATTAATCAGGGCCTGAAGACAGCCCCTCTGCCAAAGGCAAACAAAAAAGAAGAAACAGAGCCCAGAGAACTGAAAGGACTTGTTCAAGCTCACACAGAAAACCAGTGCTTCACGTGATAGAATCCAGATCTCTTACCTCTCTCAGTCCCCTGCTGCATCCATTAGATGCAGTGAATGGCCAGTGCATAAATTACAGATCTCTCTGATCAACTTCAGATCACTGTTACCCCTCTAGTCTAGCACTTTTGTAAATAAACAGATTTTTTTTATTGTTTTCCTAACAAAAAGGAAAGTCATTTTTTAACTCTTGAACCCTTTCATTAATTTTTCAGACATTGGACACATGTTATTAAAAGTATGTCCATTTTAGCTTGGGAAAAGTGGATGTGAAGAACAAAAAGTTGACATTTAATGCATTCCTCTCACCCCTACATTTTTAACAATTTGTCCATGTCTCAAGTTGAATGCTTTTTTTTGGTGGCAGTCTGTCCATCTGGTGAACCGAGTTCATGGCTATGAAGAGTGTACCCTTCACAGCTCATCTTATCTTCTCTTTAACGAGGAAAAACATACATTAAACATTGGTACTGCAGACTATTTAATGAAGCAAGCCAAACTTGACTAACTGCTGATGTAAGCAATAAACTAAAATAAATCTGGAAATTAAAGCCTACTTTTGTACTTAGCTTTGAGGCTTTTATTATAATTTGCTGTTGTCATGTCTATGTAATGAAAATTTCTTTTGGGGCAAAACAAAACAAAACAAACAATCCCTAATTACAAGTTTACGTAACATATTTGCCATTAGACAACAATAATATAATATGATTGTGTTCTCTTATTATTTAAGAGATGGAACATTCCCTCAAAGTGACTAACTATTGGTCTGTGGTTAGTATTCTCCTGCCTTCAAAAAGAGGCTGGCCAAGGTCAGGACACCAGCCTCACAAGGGAGTGGTGGGTGTGGCAGTGACATCATAAAGGCCTGTTGCAGGATTTCAGCCTATTGGGGGACAGTGGTGGGGAAATGATGACCTCACAGAGGCATCCTGACATCAGCCGGGCAGGACAGAGGTGCAAAACAGAGGCAACCTCACAGACTCCCATGGCTTTGCAGCAACAAGGTTCCTTCTCAAGGTCTTTCTCCTTGGGGACTGAGAGAGAATTAGGATTAATGTACGTGAGCATGGAGAGGAACCTCATCAGAGTTTTCTCTTTCCCTACTTCTGATTTTGTAGCTCCTGGTTAGACGGCAAGAGCCTGAGAGATGTTTGGAACCTGTTTGGTCTGATCCATCTGGTACCAGCTGAATTCTAGGCACAGAAATCACTAGAATAAGGTGATCTGATTTCCTACCAAGGACTTTGTCCTGTAGAATCACTGTGGGGACTGGGGTGTTGTCCATTTAGGTTTCCCTTTTTCTCCTTCCCTCCCTCTTGTCTCTTGCTTCTTTTGCCCCTTTTCCAGTCCTCCCTCCCTCCACCAAGGAGGGGTGTGTGTATGCCAGACAGGTTTTCTGTCACTTTAGGACAGGGGTGGGCAATAATTTTTGCCCAGCAGCCACTTAAAAAATGTTTGAAGTAGCCCCGGGCCACCCTGGAAGGGGCGGGGCTTAAACAGGAAGGGGCAGGGCTACCCCACTCCCAGATCATGATTGGTCTGGGGGTAGAGGAGTCCCTTTGCCCCCCCTTCCCACTAGGCACCCATGCCCTGGAAGAGGCTTGGCATGCTCCCCCACCCCTAGGCCAATTAGGGCCTGGGGCAGGGGAGCACGGGAAGCCTCCTCCCATCCTGAGAGGAGAACGTGGCACTTTGAAGTGCCACATGCTGCTCACAGGGCGGGGGCAGAGTGGAGAAGGCTTCGGGCTTTCCCCTGCCCCCAGGCTCTAAATGACCTGGGGGCAGGGGAGCAGCAGGGACTCCGCAGGCCAGATCCACCTGCTTGGCAGGCCAGATCCAGCCTGCAGAGACCCTTTTGCCTACCTCTGCTCTAGGAGGCCTTCACACAGAGGTGGGGCTGGAAGAGTGCTTGGAGACTGATCCTCTCTGGTCCTGACCTGGGCCATCCTTTTGGACTTCTACTGAGACTCCCTCTGCTTCCCGCCTCTCTGGGCATGTCTAGACTACATGGCTCTGTCAACAGAGCTATGTAAACTAGCTTACCCGACATAGTCAATGAAGCGGGAATTTAAATAATCCCTGCTTCATTAAAATAAAAATGGCCGCCGCGCTGTGCCGACAATCAGCTGATCCGGCACAGCTCGGGAGTCTAGATGTGGATCGGTCGACAAAGGAAGCCTTTGTCGAACAATCCTGTAAGCCTCGTTTCACGAGGCATAAGGGATCGGTCGACAAAGACTTCCTTTGTTGACCAATCTGCGTCTAGACTCCCGCGCTGTGCCAGATTAGCTGATTGTCAGCACAGCGCGGCAGCTATTTTTATTTTAATGAAGCAGGGATTATTTAAATCCCCGCTTCATTGACTATGTCGGGTAAACGAGTTTACACGGCTCTGTCGACAGAGCCATGTAATCTAGACATACCCTCAGCGTCTGGATGCTGATTGACCGAGAAGGTGCCTATTCACACGGAAGACTCTGGTCTTAGAAGAGAACAAAAAGACCAAACAAATAAGTCACAAACAATCATGTATTTGATTGTGTGGCTTCTCTGCAATTATTGTCTCTGGGCAGTTCCTGATTCTTGCTAATGTGCCAGGTCTTCTCCAGTACTTGCTGTATAACGGTTGTGAACAATTGTTGGTTTGTAGCTCGTTTGAAAGCACTTTATTCTGATCATTCAAATGAGTCCCTATGGTCTGGCTAGGGGCAGGACATCAGCCTTGCAGGTGAGGGGTGAGTGTGGCAGTGACATCACAAAGGCCTGTTGCAGGACCTCAGCCTATTGGGGGTTAGTGCTGGGGAAGTGATGACCTCACAGAGAGAGCCTGACGTCAGCCAGGCAGGACAGAGGTGCAAGGCGGGAGCAATCTCAGCAATACTCCTCTCTCCCGCACCTGTATGTCTTTGAGGGAGGCGGTCCCAAAGAGGTGAGGCTGGAATAGTGCTCTGAGATGGATCTCCTATAGTGGTGACCTGGGTCATCCTTTGGGACATGTGCCCAGATCTGTCAGCCTCCCACTTCTCAGAGTCTTGATGCTGATTGGCCAAGCAGGGGCCTATTAACAGGGAGGAGAATTTCCCCCCATTTCCCAACTGTGACCCCTGGCTGTCCCTTCCTTTGCAGGCTCTGCACAAGTTTTGTCTGACCTCAGGCGTGCCATGCTGGGGAACCTGCTGGCAGAACCTCCAGATACAGACAGGTTCTAATATATAGAATCATAGAACACTAGAACCGGGAGGGACCTCGAGAGGTCATCGAGTCCAGTCCCCTGCCCTCATGGCAGGACCCAGTACCATCTAGACCATCCCTGACAGATGTCTATCTAACCTGCTCTTGAATATCTCCAGAGATGGAGATTCCACAACCTCCCTAGGCAATTTATTCCAGTGTTTAACCACCCTTGGAGGTGAGCATGGTCAGGAGAGGCAGGGAGCAGTTTTACCTGAGTGCTGGGGAAAACTGGAAAGAAGAGACTGGAAATCCTTGTTCCAATCTGTCCTCCTAGCCTGCACCCCAGTGGCCATCCTTGGTCAGGGCAGTGCTATGTTGGGCCCTTCCTCCTTCAAGGACAGGATGGAGATGGAACTTCAAGTCAGGACCCTGGCTGGCTTTAGCAGTGAGAGCCTCAAATCCTCCACCCTCTGTCCAATCTCCCCAGCTCCTGCCACAATGCTCACAGAAGAGTCACCAACTCCTTGCTAGAGAACAAGGTGGGTCCAAAGGGAATCAGTCTTCTACTGGCACAGAGATCTAGGAAGGAGGTGGGAGGAATTGTCCTCACAGTCACTCCCTTTCTCTGACAAAGGGCTTTCACACTAGCGAGGGGGCAAGGTGGTCTGTCTCCATCCTGATGAGCTGTTCACGAATCAGGAATTCAGAGAGGATGGGACCAGGCAAGACACTGAACATTGTCCCAGTCTAGAGAGACAAAGGCAAATGGTGACAATCCCCTTTCTCAAGCACCATGATCAGTGAGTCAAATATTCCACTCTGAGCACGTCTCAGCCCTGGGGACGGGGGCGAGCACACCTGCACAGTATGTGCATCTGTCTATTGATCTTGACCTGACTCCTTTCCCCCCTGTGTGTCAACTCCTGCATCAGGTCCAGAGCACCCCAGGAGAGAGCCAAGATGGGCTGTAGAGTTTCAGAGAAGTTTTTCATATTTCAAATCTGTGTCTGGATGGTGACTGGAGGAACAAAGGTCATATCCATGAAAACCCAGGTGCATGGTATACCTCTCAAACCTCAGAATCCCTTCCATGAAATGGCCACATACTTCTTTGTACAACGAAACCTGTTACTTACCCAGGAACAACAATGTTGTGTCCACATGCCACTTGTATCAGCCAGAATTTATACAACCTTCTACTCACTCTGTACTCCACCTCCTGCTGCCTCCTCCTTAATTTCCTGGAGTAGCAAAAATGAAATTTAGCCTCTGAGAGATGCTATGTCAATGCAAAATTCTTCATTCTGGGAGCAAGGCCGACCTTAGGGAGGTCAATATCAGGAGCCAAATAAAAAAATCATGAGACTGGCTTAAAATAACGAGATTACAGAGAAACAAAACAATTAATTCTGGGTCTTTTTATGTGTCTTTGCTTTCTGAGCCTGGAGGACATACATGGGTCATGTTTTCAGCCTTTTCTCTGCAAACCTGAGGACATGAAATACTTTTTACATTAAAGCTGAGGGTGCATCTAGACCACAGAGTCTGTGTTGACACAGCTGTGCCAGCACGGCCCCTAAGCTAACATGCAGCCGCACACAGAAAAACAGTTTTTTCTTTTGGCATAACCACCTCCCCAAAGGTACCTCCCCAAAGGTGGGCCTTTTAAACTCATAGATTGAGCAGTCATGCCTAGTAGTAAAAGCAAGGCCAGTCAGGGACCAGGATTCAGAGACATGGATCAGAGTTGGGGTCAGGAGTCCAAGAACAAGCCAAAAGGCAGTTTCATTGACTCAGGTTTTAAGGGCAGAAGGAACCATCATGATCATCTGGTCTGACTTCTGTTGCAGGCCACAGAACCTCACCCATCCAGTCCTGTAATAGACCCACAGTCTCTGAGTTAATGAAGTCCTCAGATCATGATTTAAAGATGTCAAGTTATGGAGAATCCACCAGTTATACTAGGGGTACGTCTAGACTACATGGCTCCGTCGATGGAGCCATGTAAAATAGTTTACTCGGCATAGTCAATGAAGCGGGGATTTAAATAATCCCCGCTTCGTTAAAATAAAAATGGCTGCCGTGCTGTGCTGACAATCAGCTGATCCAGCACAGCATGGCAGTTAGACGCGGCACGGTCGACAAGGGAAGCCTTTGTCGACCTCTCTGGTATGCCTTGTGAAGTAAACTATTTTACATGGCTCCGTCGATGGAGCCATGTAGTCGAGACGTACCCTAGTTGAAACCAGCAAGTAACCCTCCCCATGCTGCAGAGGAAGGCAACCTTGCTCACCCAACTCCCAAGGTCTCTGCAAATCTATCTCACTGAAAATTCCTTCCCAACCCTAAACATAGGATGAGTCAGGCCACGAGTATTTTGGCAAAACTCACCAGCCAAACACCAAAGAAAGAATTCTGTGTCATAACTCAGGTCAACATCTATAACATGGAGGGTAATATGCTGCTGTGTCATTCATGATGACAAATGCATTCACGTACGTGATGGGCTCAAACAGTATGGGATAAGCACCAAAGAAGAGACGAAACATAATACCTGTTGTTCATCATTATACAAGAAAGAGGATTTCTGATAAATCAGCGGCAGTGTACATAGCTGGATAACTATTTATTGCAAGATATATATTTATTTTCAGCCCTTTATTTTCATTTGTGCATTGCTTGCAGGTATATAGAGTTTTACTAACTTCACGATGACAGCATAAGCGTTTTCCTGGCATATCAACGGCCCCCACTCAACAGAGTGAAGGCAGATTTGTGGGGCAGTATAAAGTTTATGCTGTACCTAGCTTCTGGCTAAATAAAACAGAGCTGTTTCTGGGACTCTTAATCCCATCCTTTTCATAAGTACAGGTTGAATCTCGCAAGTCCAGCACCCTTGGGACCTGACTGGTGTCAAACCAGAGAATTTGCCAAACCACGGGAGGTCAATAATGTCTAGCAGCATTACCAATACTTCCACTGCTTAGTAGGTTTTTAGAAGACATTTAAGGGTAAATTAGAGCGAAATAACAGCACAGAACACTGAGAGCTGGGACTGATAGCTATAAACAAACTTTATGGGACTGTGGGAAATTTGGCTACACCCATGATAAGTGGACATCCAGCTAAATCACGCTGGACCACGGATGTTGTCGGATCAGAGAGTGCAACCTGAACTAAATACTCTTCATATATTTTGCTACCAATGATTTCTAGTGGAAAAACAACAAGTATTCCCATACGATTTAAAGCCCATTGAAGTCAATGGAAACACTTCCATTGAGATCAAGCCCTAAATGATCATGCAGAATACAAGGAAGAGCTTTTATTCATGTTTGCTTTCCCTTCTTAAGCACATACAGAGCACAATAATTAATGGATGCTGTGTTATGTGGGCTGATAGATTGGGAGGAGGGGGAGATGAGGATTTGATCTGCAGAGTTTAGCGTTCTAATGATTTGATGGGTTTGTCCTATGTTATTTATTCTACTCTTTCGGTTAAATCTGGCAAATTTAATTTATGGGAAATGTCTCGCATATTAGATGCTGTAAAATCAAAATTAAATAATTAACTTGAAACTGGAACAATACGTCTGAGAGCAGAGCCTTAAACAGAGCCACAAAAAATGATTCAAAGGCTGGAGACAATGCCTTACAATGAGAGATTTTGAGAGCTCAGCAGTGCTTAATTTGTAATGAAAGAGTGGGTGGGGCTGAAGAATTTTTTTTAAAATTTTTGTAACTCACATGGCAAGCCTAGAGGTGCCGGGGCTATGAACTGCCAAGCCTAGTGGTACCGGAGCGCCATTCTGTTTTGCTTAGCTAAAAGATTGAGCATTAACTTAATGACAGTGCATAAATACCTGTACAGGCAGACTATATTAGCTCTTAAAGGGTCTTTTAATGTTGCGAGGAAAGTGTTAACAAGAACCAATGGCTGAAATCTGAAGCCAGACAAATTCAAGATGGAAATAAGGCCTCTTATTTTAAAACAGTGAGCATGATTATCCAAGCTTCAGGGGGTAGCTGAGTTAGTCTGTTGCAGAAAAAAACAACAAATGGTCTGGTAGCACTTTATAGACTAACAAAACATGATAACGATTATCCAAGGGAACTGATTACCAGAAGTGGTCAATTCTCTACCTCTTGGCGTTTTAAGACAGGGTGCCTTTCTGGGAGGTATGCTTTAGCCCAGCGGTCTGAAACTCCTGGCCTGCAGGCCTTCCCCAGCCAGAGCAATTGTAGTCCAGTCTGGGACTCCAGCGGGATGGAGGGCGGGGCTGTTTGTTACCAGCCCAAAGACCCTCCCCTTCCTCTTCCCCCATGGTGCCATGTCCCCCAAGCATGCATCTCTGGAGATCATGGGGGATGCTGGCACTGCACAGCCACAGTGGTCGCTCCCCCCAGCACTCCCTATGGCGGTAGGAGCCATGGGGAAAGTGGAGCGCAGTGGGCGAATGCACTCCCAGGCTGAGTTGTGCCATTGCCCAGCTGGGGATGGCCCGCGGGCCAGGAGTTTCAGACCCCTGCTTTATCCAAACACAAGTTTTTGGGCTCTACTGGAATTTAATGGCCTGTGTAATGTGGGATTTATACTACTCACACTAGCTGACCTAACGGTACCTTCTGGTCTTCAACTCGGTGAATCTCTGAATAACTGGAAACTTCTGTTCGAATCAAGTTCGGCACAAAGCTTTAGTCCATTGGGCCCTGATCCTGACAATGGCAAGACGGATTCTGAATTCAGCAGGCTTCAGAGGATGTGCAGCAATGGCTCTCAGTGTTATATCAGGGTCTTAAAATGCTTTGTTTGCCCCCTCCCCCGCTCATGTTGTACACGGATCCCATGCTATTCTAATTGCATTGGTAACCTTCAATAAAAGAGGAGTTGCCGATGCAATCAGTACCACAGATAACATCTGAGTTTCTTTATGATGACCACAAGGCAGAGCTTCAAGACAATGTAAAGAAATTCAGTAAATAATATAAGATGATGGGGGGCAGGTTATCATTGTGAGGTAATTACACCCTATGGTTCTTATGAGGCAGGAGGCACAGCCAAGTGCTCTCTGATCCCTAGGGGCAGGATAATTTTATAACCACCATCCACCCGCCTCAAAGCTGCTGTTTGCCTTGTGAAGGAAAACAACCACAACCCTTCCTTGTTGGTTGAGGAGATGGGGGACGGCCATTGCTTACTGGTGACAAGTACAACAGTGGCCATTTAAACATTCAGCGGCAGTTTTGGCTGACCGGTGTCACTGAACACAAATCAGTCCAGTCAAGCATGCCACCTACTCCCCCCTCTATAAGAAATTGGGGTAATATTGCAACAGACTGTTGACTAGCCCATGAGACGTGGGCTTAGTCAGAGATTCTGCAACTAGGATCTGACAGTTTGCAGAACACTTTGGACGAAAGGCCCGCCTCTCCACAGAAACACATCCAAGTCTTTTTTTTTTTAATGTAATGAAAATATTAAGAACTTAAAGGCATGAGAGAATCAGGGGCCGAACAGTATTTACAATGTCCTGAAAATCACCACTAATGGCAAAATGTTGTCCCACTGTGTGGTCTTTGTCAGAATAGCCTGTCCTCTGCGCAGATCACATTAACCCTAGTGTTTTATATGACTCAGAGGAATGACACTGACATGAGCAAGCATTAGCTAGCTCATCACAGACAATTCCAAAGGTTAGCAGTCAAGCCGAGCACTTATCTTTGGCTGTGACTCCTGGTTCTCCTTGCTCAATAAGTTTTTT
Source organism: Pelochelys cantorii (assembly GCA_032595735.1). NCBI lineage: Eukaryota > Metazoa > Chordata > Testudines > Trionychidae > Pelochelys > Pelochelys cantorii. The sequence goes on along the minus strand of CM064333.1, from coordinate 9,779,435 downwards.
CCTCATATGTACATTTTTGCATCCCTTTTTTGGTTTTCAGAAGTTCCTGGACACTTTTGACTCCCGGTCAACGATAGCTGTAAGAAAGGATTTTGTCACCGCCCTGATCCAGCCATTTAGTCACCAGGGCGGACTTGCTATGTCAGTCATTTGCATAACAAGTGACAGCCAGGCTCTAATTGCAGGGTTATTATGTCTGCATTATATGGGGTCAAGCAGCAGGGCAGTCAGAGTCATGGCAAAAGAAGATATCATTTTCACGCAGATGCTTTGAAGATTGACATCCACCCAGCAGACACACTGGTTTTTGCATGGAGGGTCTCTTTGGCCCAGGATAAAAAGCTTGCGTTTAAAAAAGGAAGAGGTGGGCCTCTTGTTTTCTATTCCAATAACTCAGTGATGGGCTGAATGATAATGTGGAAAAAGAACAATTACACAGATGATCACTAGTGCTTCAGAGTTTGCCCATTATTTCCTATAAAGCAATTATTGAAACTGATATACTAACAAGAAAACGACTATATCCTCTAATAAACAACCTCATACTTTCCTCACTACAGTTAATAGGGCTATCCATTTCAAAGAGATGAGCTTCAGCTATGACTGCCCGCACTAGTCCCTCAGGCTGCCTACTACAAACACATGACATTCAAGTACCACCAGAGAGCCAACGAATTAATAGGGCTACCTTCTCATGGAGTTTTTCAAAACGCCTTTGATTAAATCACAACGAAGGACGCAGTTCCTGTACGGCTGGAGGCTTTAAAACCTCCATCCAAAGTAAGAGCTTAAAACCTGCTTTTAATTCATGAGGTGGTTTTAATCTCTTCCACAGTTCCTCCTCCCCCTTTCCTATAGCATCTGATGGCATGTCTACACTAGGAAATTATTTTGAAATAACTTATTTTGAAATAATAACTCCCAAAATAACTATTTTGAAATAGCATGTCCACATTACAGGGAAGTCTCAAAATTATTCCAAGGCAGACTCACTTAATGTAGATGTGCTCCCTCAACTTAGAGCCCCAGGAAGCACTGTGGAGTAATTACTCTGAATGACTCTGGGGCGTAGTTATTTCAAAATAGCAGCAGTGGAGCATCCACACTACCACTATTTTGAAATAATTATTTTGAAAGAAGCATTACTCCTCATGGAAAGCAGGAGCACAGATTTCAAAATAACCAGCCCGTTGTTTCGAAATAACAGGGTTGGTAGTGTGGACACTCTGCTTCTTATTTCGAAAGAAGAGGAGTTATTACGCGACATTCCACTAGGGTGAAGAAGTTATCTCAGCCCTGCTCTACACTAGGGAGTTATTTTGAAATAACTCCCTAGTGTAGAGCAGGGCTGAGATAACTTCTTCACCCTAGTGGAATGTTGCATAATTGCAAAGCATCATTTCCATTATGCAATGGTTTGGAGTCTTCCAATTGACACGGCTCACACAGGTGGGAGACCAAGTGTCCCTTTTCCATCTAGGAAGGATGACACTTTATTCTTCCACCTAATTCTATATCTAGCCAATATATATCACATGACAAGCCATGGATACCACAGGGAGATTTGAGGCTAATGCCTTTGTTTTCAAAAGGGTAATTGAATGAGTGCACTGACCAGTGTTAAACATTGCGGAAGCACCCAGAAGATGTCCCCCAGTTAAGGTAAAACTAAGAGTCCAACAAGAGATTCTCCACTGAGTGTCAGTGTCATGGTCAAACACACCATCCAATCTGATTGCAATGAGGGTTTAATATGAGACTCTGAGGGATCTTTGTGCAGCCAAAGCTTGATTCCAGCACAAAGAGCCCCTTGTTCTCACTCTACTTTCTCTGCAAAGCATCTAATCCTGACAATAAGCCAACTCAGTCCTCAGGAGAACCTCCCTGGTAGAGAGTGCAGGGGAATTACTTAACTCTTGACAGCTGAGCCAGCCTAGTTCTACCAAGGGACCATATCTGTACTTTAGGCATGCAGCCATAGTATTTCCTTTCAGTGAGGTTGTTAAATCTTTCCCTTCAAATCCCTGGCCAGAGCTTATATACTCCATTGGACACAGTAATAAAATAAGATCACAGCCCAGATCTCTCCAAAGACTTAGGCCTTGTCTATGCTTACCTGGAAGGTCAAATTAAGATATGCAACTACAGCTACGTTAATTGCGTAGCTGGAGTCTACTTACCTTAATTCGACCTTTGGTACTATCTCCACAGTGCGAGGTTGATGGGAGCCAACGTTCCTGTCAACTTCCTTTACTCCTCATGAATCGAGGAATACCACCGTTGATGGGGGTGCCCTCAGCATTCGATTTAGTGGGTCTTTACTAGACCCACTAAATTGAACTGCGGAAGATCTCATGCCACATCATCAATCTTCCTGGAAGTGAAAAGGTGGCCTTAATGTTCATCCTGAATAAGGGTATGTCTACACTACAGTACTAATTCGAACTAACTTAGTTTGAATTAGTTAATTCGAAATAAGCTAATTCGAATGAGTGCATCTAAACCTAAAAACTAATTCGAATTAGCGTTTTGGTAATTTGAACTAGCATGTCCACATTGAGTGGACCCTGAACCAAAGTTAAGGCTGGCTGGAACCAGTACCAGCAGGGCATCAGGTTAGGACTTAGAGCGTGGAGCTGCTGCCTCAGGCTAGCCGAGGGCTGTGCTTAAAGGGACCCGACCCCCACCCCGGACAGACAGTTCTCAGGGTTCCCTGCTTGCTTGTCTAACTCTGAGGGACAGCACAGCAGACCTGTCTTGGAGTGCCCTGAGTGCCCACACTCGGCACATCACAGCATTCGGCCATCAGCCCGGCTGCACTTGCCGCAGGCTGCCATCCGGAGGGGGTCAATCAGGGGGCTGTAAGGATCCAGGAGGCCCTGCAGGAGAGCTTTCACCCCGAGGAGCCTGCAGAGCCACCCCAGTCCTCCCCATCGGGGGCTCGTGCCCCATTCCTCCCTCACCTCCTTCCACTGACCCCTCCCTAGCCCCCCTTCCTGATGTAAAAAATAAAGGACACGTGTGTTCAAAAATAGAAACTCTCTTAATTTAACAAAACTGGGGGGGGGGGATTAACCTCTGGGGAGACTGGGAAAAGGAGGTGGGAGAGGGGAGGGGGAAACCTGGGAGGAGGGAGCTGGAAGGGGGAAGCCAGGGGAAGGAGGAGGAGGGGAAGTATAAAACTATGGTACGCCATATCTTAGGTACTGTGTACAGATGTGGTCTCCTCACCTCAGAAAAGATATTTTGGCCTTGGAAAGGGTTCAGAAAAGGGCAACTACAATGATTAGGGGTTTAGAACAGGTCCCATATGAAGAGAGGCTAAAGAGACTGGGACTTTTCAGCTTAGAAAAGAGGAGACTGAGGGGGGATATGATAGAGGTCTATAAAAGTATGAGTGGTGTGGAGAGGGTGAATAAAGAAAAGTTCTTCATTAATTCCCATAATAGAAGGACTACAGGACACCAAATGAAATGAATGGGCAGCAGTTTTAAAACTAATAAGCGAAAGTTCTTCTTCACACAGCACATAGTCAACCTGTGGAACTCCTTGCCACAGGAGGCTGTGAAGGCTAGAACTATAACAGAGTTTAAAGAGAAGGTAGATAAATTCATGGAGGTTGGGTCCATGAAGTGCTATTAGCCACGGGGTAGGAACGGTGTCCCTGGCCTCTGTTTGTGGAAGGCTGGAGATGGATGGCACGAGACAAATTGCTTGATCGTTGTCTTCGGTCCATCCCCTCCGGGGTACCTGGTGTTGGCCGCTGTCGGCAGACAGGCTACTGGGCTAGATGGACCTTTGGTCTGACCCAGTACGGCCGTTCTTATGTTCTTATGTTCTAAGCTCAGGGTCGGGGGTCTCGCTGGACCAACTTGATTTTCATGCAAACCTGCTCCTGGGTTCGCATGTGGCCTCTGGTGGCCAGGCTGGCAGCCATGCGGCTGTAGACAGCCACGTTCCTGTGCCTAGTGCGGAGATCGTGGACGTTGGAGGCCTCCCCCCAAACCTCGATGAGGTCCATGATCTCCGCACTAGACCAGGCGGGCTCCCGCCTCTTGCGGCCCCGGGCAGGCTCCTGGGAGCCGCCAGCCTGGTCCTGGGAAGAGGCGGAGGGCTGGGTGGCAGCGGGTGGCTGGGTCATGTCGTGCCAGGTGCAGGGTCTGCTGGTTGGGTGCTGGCAGGCTTGCAATTGGCACAAGCACTGTAGCCAGACTGTGCCCCTTTAAGGGCTCCGGGACCAGGAGGGGGGCAGAAAAGTTTCCCTGGTTTGGCCCAGAGTGGCCACCAGGGCAACCTGGGAAGGGCTAGCCTCCAGCTAGTTCGAATTAAGTGGCTACACAGCCCTTAATTCGAACTACTTAATTCGAACTAGGCGTTAGTCCTCGTAGAATGAGGTTTACCTAATTCGAATTAAGCGCTCCGCTAGTTCGAATTAAGTTCGAACTAGCGGTTTGTATGTATAGATGTTATGAAAGTTAATTCGAACTAACGGCTGTTAGTTCGAATTAACTTTGTAGTGTAGACATACCCTAAGCTATTTGTAAAGCTCACCTGAAGCCTGGCAGTATTTTTGCAGCTTTTCAATCTTGGGATAGAAATGTCCCCAGAAGAATCCCTCCATGAAATTTGTGTCTGTTTATGATTGGTGTCAAGTAAGAAAAAGAATTAAGAAAACAAACTTTTGGAAAGTTTGATACATTGAAATTAGCCACCTCTGGAGCAAAACACAGCACTCATTTTATTCTGGTTACTCTACCATTTTTGGAGGGGGAAGGAAAAAACAAAATGTGATCGGTAAGTGTAAGTATTTAACTGAAACCTGAGATTCCCCCGCTCTTTAAGAGCAGAACACCTGGATTGCTGTCCCTTTGAAGTAGCAAGGCCTAATAAGATTACTTGGGCACTTGATCAGATCTGAGTATCTGGTTTTCTGGGGGATCAATCATAAGCAAACTACTGCTACTCCTGTGCTCACAAACCATCCAGGGCCTGGAAAGTCTCAACAGAATTATTTCATTAAAAGCTTTATTTAATACCTTGGTTGATGAGGGGCTGCACATTCAGGCCCGCCACTAAGATGAGGGACTATTGTGAGGTGCGCGACAGGGGAGACAGATGGACACACATGTGAAGTGATTTATCTTCAGTCATGTGACAGGTCAATGGCAAATCCTGATGCCCATTCCAGTGCTCTATCTATTGGCCCACATTCTAAACAGTGTTTCCTGCTAAGGTCCTGCTGATCTGGGACTTGGGATTTGAACCAGTGACCAAGGGAGGAAAAGGCTGTTTTCTCCTTTGCTGAGCCCATCATCCATTCAGACACACCTCTCATCCCCAGTCTGACTAAGGATTTTTTAAGTAGGTTACTTTGAGTAGTGATTGAGGTCATGTGTATAAAACTCTAACCTCACTGGCTGTGTTTGCATTAGGCTTTATGCTGACAGAATTGTCAGCCCACACTCTAAGGGCATGTCTACACTAGCGAGAAGATAAACTCCCTCCCCCCCCCCCCCCGCAGAGGTTGATCTTCTAGTGTTCAATTTAGCAGGTCTAATGTAGACCCGTAAATCAAACATTGAGGGCAGCTCCCGCTAGCGTCCAGTAATCCTAGTTCTGTGAGGAGTAAGGGAAGCCGATGGGAACGTGCGCTCCTGTTGGCCTCCTGCTGTGTGGACGCTACAGCTCGGCTTAAGGTAAGCTGACTCCATTTTGCGTAGTTGGAGTTGTGTACCTTAAACCGACCTAGTATAGACCAGGCCTCAGGCAGCTCCATTGGTGGTAGCGACAATGCTTGCCGGCACTCTAAGCACAGCGCTGTGTAACCCTGCTCGGAGCTCAGCGGTTAAATACGCCGAAAGTTGCAGCATCTCTGTTGTGCACTAGAGGAACTCACATTGGTGTCAGCAACAGACACATTTTTCAGAAAAAGCCAAATTTAAAAAAGTCTTTGCAGCTAAAAGCAAACCAGCTAAACCAATGAAGACAAACCTCTGCTCTGTGACTTAGAAACAGGGATCCTTGCTTTTCCTCTCGCAGGCAACAGCAACCCCACTGTCCAATAACTACAGCAGAGCCAGGGGAATCTGCTGCTAGCTCATTAGAAGCTTTCCCTGCTGACAAATGACAATGAATTGGTTCAGACCAAATGTCAGCAGTAGCCAAACCTCCTCTTGCTGTTTCTGTTCTAAAAGCAAGAGAAGTCACCCCCCTTCTAATGGGCCAACATTTACACTGGTGGGTAAGCTCATGAAAAGACATGGGATGAAAATTCCCTTATGATTACTATCCTTACCAGGAGGCCAAGCACAGAGCATCCTGCCTAATGTCACAGATTTTATTCAGCTATCAAAAGGAGGGCCTATTATTCTGCAGTCAGCCATTTGCCTGGTGACTGACAACCTGAAACAGAGACCCGTGGATGGCAGTTCAACAGCTAGCTCTAGAAAAACTGTCCTCTGCTTCTGTGCATCTAATGAAGCTTCAGTTGCTGATTCCTACTGCAGCTGGGTCGCTCGCGTTGTAGCTCTGAATCTCTCTCTCCTAGCAGGGATAATGTAGGTTTGGACTTATATCCTTGTGTGTTCTGAGCCAGAAGCTGGTTAATAATGTATGCGGCTAGGTACCGGGTGACGTTTGAGGCTGTGAGGGTTTGATGCTGATCAGTGGCTGTCTGGCTCTGTGGGAGCTTGCCCATATTTGCTTTAAGAGAGTTCAAGTGCGACACCAACAATGCCGGGTTGTATTGAAACAAGCAGTCAATATGCTCTTCCTGGATCAATATTGAAAAGTGACACAAGCAATCCAAACCACTCATGAGGAGGAAGAGAGTGGGGAGCACTCTGTCTTACCCGCTGTGCCTCCTATTGGTTAACCAGGTGCAAAGCTGGGAAGAGGATAAACTCTTCCTTTAAAAGAACCTATTTCAACCAGAACTGACCATAAGTCATTGATGGTTAAGAGTGAAGATTAAAAACATCACAGATGATCATCCATGCCCAGTAGGGTCTTGATTTAACAGAACAATGTTTAAACCTGTCCCTCTTCAACAAAGCATTTGAGCACATGCTTCAGTGTCATTTAAGGAAAATGGGACACAAGCCAGAGCTTCAGAGCTTTGATGAACTGGCAGGATTTAAGGATGACTATCCGCACAGTCCTTTCAGTAGCAGCGGAGGGCAGAGTAAGAGTTGGATGCCTTCGATAACGATCACAACCTAGCTCAAATACAGTGCTTTTCAGGAGTAGCTCTCACACCACTTTGCAGCCTGGAGGGTGTTTATCCTCACAAAACCCCATTCGAGATAGGGAAAAATGATGACCCCCATTTTACACATGCAGAACTGAGGCCACGGAGGATAAATGACTTACCCAATGCCACATGGGATATTGGGGGCAGAAGAAGGAATGGAACCCCTGCCTCCGAACTCCTAGGGTAGTGTTCTAACCACTGCAGCATCCTTCTTACAAATCCTCATTTGAAATGGGGGTCGATTTGCCATGGCAACACCCCCCTCCCCTCTCCATATTAGTCAAAGGAAGCACCAGCACCAGCACCAGCACCAGGAAGTGCTTTAAAATAGCCAGGAAGAGCCCTTTAAAATAAAAAAATATATAACAACCAGCACCCCAGGAGGTAGTCCCCTACTCCAAATTGGAAGATTTGCTTCTTAGTGCTGCTTACCGCTGTGGACCTTACCCTGTACCAGTCCGATGGCAGAGCAAGGAGCAATGCTTGATTTGAATGCATTGAACTAAGTGTCTTCCTGCTTTTGTGCTAGGATGCATTATCTGGGAGCCACTGAAGGAGGGTGAGAATTACCAGATGAAAGAGAGTGGACACGAAGGGCTGGGATGAAGAGGTATGGGTTTTGCAGGCTGGTGGGAGATAGAGAAGAGAGTGAGTGAACCCAAAAATTCTTCAATTTTTTTTGCAAGATATTTATCGATGGAGTGGAAGAGGTTTTTCTCTTGGGGCTTCATGTATGATAGCACTGCCAACTCAGCCTCAGGGAGAGAAGGATAAGAGGATACAGCAAACAGAGTTCATACTTTGTCCAGAAAGAACAAAACAGAAAGAATTTTTAAGTGACATCTCTAGCCTTCACATGGGGAACCCCACTACAGCCAGTAACATCACTCATACTAGGATACAGTTATAAAGTCACACTGGGTCTCCCTCTGACAGGGGTGAGAATCCTACCACTTTAGAAAGAGTGTCAAGTCTTTTCTTTTAACTCTCTCTGTCTCTCTCTTTCTCTGGAGGTTCTGGCCCAGATTCAGCAAAGCACTTAGGGTATGTCTACACTACAAAGTTAATTCGAACTAACAGCCGTTAGTTCGAATTAACTTTCATAACATCTATACATACAAACCGCTAGTTCGAACTTAATTCGAACTAGCGGAGCGCTTAATTCGAAGTAGGTAAACCTCATTCTACGAGGACTAATGCCCAGTTCGAATTAAGTAGTTCGAATTAAGGGCTGTGTAGCCACTTAATTCGAACTAGCTGGAGGCTAGCCCTTCCCAGGTTGCCCTGGTGGCCACTCTGGGCCAAACCAGGGAAACTTTTCTGCCCCCCTCCTGGTCCCGGAGCCCTTAAAGGGGCACGGTCTGGCTGTAGTGCTTGTGCCATCTGCAAGCCTGCCAGCACCCAGCCAGCAGACCCTGCACCTGGCACGGCATGACCCAGCCACCCGCTGCCACCCAGCCCTCCGCCTCTTCCCAGGACCAGGCTGGCGGCTCCCAGGAGCCTGCCCGGGGCCTGCAAGAGGCGGGAGCCCGCCTGGTCTAGTGCGGAGATCATGGACCTCATCGAGGTTTGGGGGGAGGCCTCCAACGTCCACGATCTCCGCACTAGGCACAGGAACGCGGCCGTCTACAGCCGCATGGCTGCCAGCCTGGCCACCAGAGGCCACATGCGAACCCAGGAGCAGGTCTGCATGAAAATCAAGTTGGTCCAGTGAGACCCCCGACCCTGAGCTTAGAACATAAGAACATAAGAATGGCCGTACTGGGTCAGATCAAAGGTCCATCTAGCCCAGTAGCCTGTCTGCCGACAGCGGCCAACACCAGGTACCCCGGAGGGGATGGACCGAAGACAACGATCAAGCGATTTGTCTCATGCCATCCATCTCCAGTCTTCCACAAACAGAGGCCAGGGACACCATTCCTACCCCCTGGCTAATAGCACTCCATGGACCCAACATCCATGAATTTATCTACCTTCTCTTTAAACTCTGTTATAGTTCTAGCCTTCACAGCCTCCTGTGGCAAGGAGTTCCACAGGTTGACTATGTGCTGTGTGAAGAACTTTCGCTTATTAGTTTTAAACCTGCTGTCCATTCATTTCATTTGGTGTCCTGTAGTCCTTCTATTATGGGAATTAATGAAGAACTTTTCTTTATTCACCCTCTCCACACCACTCATGATTTTATATACCTCTACCATATCCCCCCTCAGCCTCCTCTTTTCCAAACTGAAAAGTCCCAGTCACTTTAACCTCTCTTCATATGGGACCTGTTCCAAACCCCTAAATCATTTTAGTTGCCCTTTTCTGAACCCTTTCCAAGGCCAAAATATCTTTTCTGAGGTGAGGAGACCACATCTGTACACAGTACCTAAGATATGGCGTACCATAGTTTTATACTTCCCCTCCTCCTTCTTCCCCTGGCTTCCCCCTTCCAGCTCCCTCCTCCCAGGTTTCCCCCTCCCCTCTCCCACCCCTCTCTTCCCTCTCCCACCTCCTTCAGTCTCCCCAGAGGTTAATCCCCCCCCCCAGTTTTGTTAAATAAAGAGAGTTTCTATTTTTGAACACACGTGTCCTTTATTTTTTACATCAGGAAGGGGGGCTAGGGAGGGATCAGTGGAAGGAGGTGAGGGAGGAATGGGGCACGAGCCCCCGATGGGGAGGACTGGGGTAGCTCTGCAGGCTCCTCGGGGTGGAAGCTCTCCTGCAGGGCCTCCTGGATCCTGACAGCCCCCTGATTGAACCCCCCGGATGGCAGCCTGCGGCAAGTGCAGCCGGGCTGATGGCCGAATGCTGTGATGTGCCGAGTGTGGGCACTCAGGGCACTCCAAGACAGGTCTGCTGTGCTGTCCCTCAGAGTTAGACAAGCAAGCAGGGAACCCTGAGAACTGTCTGTCCGGGGTGGGGGTCGGGTCCCTTTAAGCACAGCCCTCGGCTAGCCTGAGGCAGCAGCTCCACGCTCTAAGCCCTAACCTGATGCCCTGCCAGCACTGGTTCCGGCCAGCCTTAACTTCGGTTCAGGGTCCACTCAATGTGGACATGCTATTTCAAATTAGCAAAACGCTAATTCAGATTAGTTTTTAGGTCTAGATGCACTCATTCGAATTAGCTTATTTCAAATTAACTAATTCGAATTAAGTTAGTTCGAATTAGTGCTGTAGTGTAGACATACCCTTACATACTTGCTGAACTTCAGGAACAGAGTTAAATTCCATTGAGATTAAGTGCTTTATCAAATCATGCCTTCCAGGCATGAATGAGAAGCTCGTTTGCAAGGGCTTGTTGCCTTAGAAGCATAAAACACTAGGGATGTGTCTAGATTACAGGGTTTTGCCGACAAAAGTGGACTTTTGTCGACAAAACTATACCTGCGTCTACACTGCCGCTGAGTTCTGTCGACATAATGTTGACAGAACTCAGCAGTTTTGTTGATGGCTGTAAACCTCATTCTACGAGGAATAATGCCTTTTGTCGACAGAGTTCTGTCCTTTGCGTCTACACTCTCATGTCGACAAAGCGGCTTGCTTTGTCGACAGAACTGGATGTAGTCTAGATGCTCTTTGTCAACAGAAGCTTTGTCGACAGTATCTGTTGACAAAACTTCTGTCGACAAAAGCCTGCAGTCTAGACGTACCCTCGAACTGGAAGGGACCTCAAAAGGTCATCAACTCCAGTCCCCTGACCTCACAGCAGGACCAAGCACCATTTAGATCAACAATGACAGATGCCTATCTAACCTGCTCTTAAATATCTCCAGAGAAGGAGATTCCACAACCTCCCTAGTCTTGTGGGGTCTAGTTGGGGTTGAAAGTTCTTATTTCACCAGAACTGATTTTCCTGTCCCTGCATGAAGCGCTCACAGTATACTATAGCTGTGACCCTACCTCTCATCCTTCTCTGTTCTGTTTTGGTGGAAAACAGCTTTAAATTTTGTCATAAAAAGTCCCCTTCCCACACAGACAAGTTTTTGAAGATTATATGCTGAAAGTAAGAACTGGATATTTTATTTGGCCATTGCATTTTGAGTAGTTGGGATAAACAGAAGGGAAAATATAAATACAGAGCATGTATATTCCGAATAGGCTACTGTGTGCTGAGAAAACTCTATTTGCTTTTGTTTTCGCTTGTCTAACATATTTCCTTTCAAGGTTGTTTTCTTTTTAATTCCTGACTTCAACGAGTAGGTAGGAAAATCAAGAAGGAATAGGAGATAAACAGGAAAAAAAAAAAAGATCTTAAGCACTCTATGCTATGTTAGAAGTAACCTAAACACGGCAAAAAACAAAAACAATGCCAAAATCCACAAAATCTTCAGAAGCCAAGATAATAGTTGCCTGGGACAGGCATTTTGCTAACTGTAGATGAATAATTTGATGTATTTGTTCCTCATTTAAGCAAAAACCATCCCAACCATTCTTCTAAGACATTTTTCGGAAAAGCAATAACTTGGCTAATTTTTCTGTTTGTGTCGTATCCTGTCTATACTTGGACAGGTGGATTTAATCCATCAAAATCTTACTTAGAAGGAATATTGTCTGTGCATACATGTAACGTTATTTTAGAGGGGTAGTCATGTTAGTCAGTAACTTTAAAAACAATTTCTGAGTGCCCTATGAAGCTGTGTATTTCACATATGCCTACATACAGCACTGATGGCAATAAGACATATATCCAATCAACCAATTGAGCTTTGATGGAGTCTAACATTTTAACCATTTTTAATTATTAGCTCACACTTGAAAGTATTTATAATTGAATTTTTAATGTAAAATATACCCCCCCCAAATGTGTTACAACTCCAATATGAGAGTTAACCCGACCATGATGCACCACAGATAATATTTACTATCCCTGTTTTATGGTTAAATGTATAGCATCATATGATCTTAAGTTGTAAAATATACAATATGCAATATACTTGATGTTCAGTGAGGCTGCATTAATATTACTGAAGTAACTCTGCCTTTTCCTTTTCTCAACTTGTTCATTTGAACACCACAAGCTCAATGCTACTGTAGCATATATTTATATTTCAGAGGTATGAAGTTTGAAAAGTGACCATCAATAATGCACTGAAAAAGATTTTTTTTAAATGAAAAGATAATGGGCCAGATTTTCAGCTGCTGGAAAACATGTTACTTCACTGACTGCATGGGAGGTAGGCTGTGTTTTCAGAGCTAGCGACAGTGTTTCAAATTTCAACATTTTGAATGAAACATTTTCATAATTACCCCCACCCCCACCTGTTTTCCTGAAGACACCTCATTCAATGAATGAGCACAGAAGCCTACTCAGACTGTATGAATTGAAAATCCTATTATGTGGAATCACTGACTTTTACCTCTAGAGAAAAGGATAGCTATATAAATCTGTCTATAAAGAAAAAATTGTGGGAACTTCCGGACAACGGCTTTTAAACCAAGGTATCAGATGAGAGTCTGGGGAAAACAATATTATAAATGCTCTGTTATCCGGCACTCAATTAACCAGAAAGTTCAGTTAACTGGCATTTCTGATATCTCCCAATACAAATCTTCAATCTAATAACCGGGACTGGCATACTGCCAAGCATATTATGCAACCATATAGTCTGCACTCTACGTATTTGCAAAAAAGGCAGAAGACAGGAAGCTGAATTCAGGGATTGATTCAAGAAAGCAGCTTCTATGATGTGTCAGAGGGTCATTACAGATTCAGCTCAACCTTCTACCTCTGCAATGATAATTGATGTTGATAATGACGACCCTGAGGCACTGCGAGATCCAGAAGTGCCTTCTGCATCACCAAAGAAAGATGAAACTATGTTTGGTAGAGTGTCACTGGTAAGTGTATTTTTGGTGATCTGAGTGTACGCCTTGTGCTGCCCATAGTGATATGCTATATAGTAGCCTGTACCCTACATACACCTAAGTGCTTCAAGAAACCAACCACCCTGCATGCAGTATTACCCTGGATTGGTGAGTACCCGTGTATACTATTTTATACTTGAATCACTTGATTGTACTCTAATTCTTTGAAAGTTGGTATTCCATTGGTAAAATATAACACTCAGTGAACCAGAATATTTGATTAACCGGCCCCCCTTAAACCCTCAATATGCCGGATAACAGAGCTTTAACTGTATATTGGATCTATAAGAGAACTTCCTAATAAGCCATGCTGACCTTCCCCTCCAATACAATTAATTAGTGGACATGTCCAGGTGTCAAAACAAAGCGTCTTGGAGTGCAACTGTACCCTGAACACACACCCTAGTGCTTTGACAGCACAGCCTGATTTTCCAGGGTCACCTTTACATCACTGGATGCCATGCTTTGTCCCAGACAGTCCTTTCACCTTGCTGGAAATCTTTACAACAGTTTGATTAAGAAAAATTCTGCGGCTGCATGAGAAGCAAGTCTTTATTGTATGTCCGAGGTGTATAACTGATATCACTTACCCCAAGGGGCACTTCTTACAGACCAAAATGTAATCAGGCGCAGGACAATGAAAAGCCACAACAGGAGTTTCTTTTACATATCCGCACAGCAAAGAACATAACTTGGAAGGTCCCACTGGCCATTAAAAATTGTTCTTACTTCAACTAGGTCATGTTAGGTCAGCATGGCTGCATACATTACTGACTGCTGTATTATAAGTAGACATTATCTTACACCCAGGACAGCTGCAGCCTATAGAAGGCAGGAACTTGATGCTAACAAGGCCATGTTTTGCAATACTGGAGCAGAGAAAGTAGGATAGTGTGGTACGGGGTTGCACAGAGGAAAGTTCATCCAAACTGCCGGCAAACTGTCAGAGACTGAATTCACTTCGTAATGTGCCTTCAGCATGGGAGCTTTAGTTTGAAGACAGCTCAAGAGATGGGCAGCAGGCAAAAGAAGCCCACCATTTCAGCAAAATGAAGAGAAAAAGCCCATGTTGACTCCTTGGGCACTGCATTGTCCTAACAGGGTCCGTAGCTAAATGCATTCTAGTGCAGACATGTTTTCAATCTGGAGCTAAGCTTTACACTCAACTCAACGGTGTCTGCCTGCATGTAAACATGGTAACTTTTGAAAACCATATAGAAATCAATTCCAGTGTTTCAGGGCACATGCCAAGCATGAGTGGGCAGAACCCTGTTGATTTTGAGGAGAGTCAGAAACCCAGAAAAGCCCAATTTCCACTACAATTACCACTTGGTTACTCTATGTACAGAGGTGAGGCAGGATAGAATCATAGAATCCTAGGGTTGGAAGAGACCTCAGGAGGTCATCGAGTCCAACCCCCTGCCCAAAGCAGCCTCAGGGGTAGCCTGAGGTTCCCTCACCCCAGTCTGACCAGCCTTGTTCTCTGGTGGACCCCTCACCCCATGCGTCTGGTCAGAATCATATTACCTCTTAAATCAAGCAGGCTTTTCCACAATTCTCATTTTCACCAAAATCAAGAGAGTTCTGACCAAGATGGAGGAGGGAGAAGCTAGTTGGGTGCATAGCTCAGCCTACCTAAACAACAACAGGCATATTTTTTAGTCCATATGCATTTGGTAACTCAGGTTAGAATGGTATAGTTTTTCTCTGGCCTTAAAAGAAAATTATACCTGATTAAAGGGCTGGAGCTAATACCCATTGAAGCCGGTTGGAAGATTGCCACTGATTCCCCATTGTACTCTAGTGGCATGTCTACACTAGGAAATTATTTCGAAATAAAACCTCTGAAATAACTATTTCAAAATAGCCTGTCCACACTACAGGGAAGCCTCAAAATTAGTCCAAGGCAGGCTCACTTAATGTAGATGTGCTACCTTGATTTAGAGCCCCAAGAAGCAATGGGGAGTAATTGCTTTGAAAGACTCTGGGGAGTTATTTCCTATAAAGCAATTATTGAAACCGATATGCTAATGAGAAAATGACTATATCCTCTAATAAACAACCTCATACTTTCCTCACTACAGTTAATAGGGCTGTCCATTTCAAAGAGATGAGCTTCAGCTATGACTGCCCGCACTAGTCCCTCAGGCTGCCTACTACAAACACATGACATTCAAGTACCACCAGAGAGCCAACGAATTAATAGGGCTACCTTCTCATGGAGTTTTTCAAAATGCCTTTGATTAAATCACAACGAAGGACGCAGTTCCTGCACGGCTGGAGGCTTTAAAGCCTCCATCCAAAGCAAGAGCTTAAAACCTGTTTTTAATTCATGAGGTGGTTTTAATCTCTTCCGCTGACTCCAGTTCCCACTCCCCCTTTCCCATAGCATCTGATGGCATGTCTACACTAGGAAATTATTTTGAAATAACTTATTTTGAAATAATAACTCCCAAAATAACTATTTTGAAATAGTGTGTCTACATTACAGGGAAGCCTCAAAATTATTCCAAGGCAGGCTCACTTAATGTAGATGTGCTCCCTCAACTTAGAGCCCCAGGAATCACTGTGGAGTAATTACTTTGAATGACTCTGGGGCGTAGTTATTTCAAAATAGCAGCAGTGGAGCATCCACACTACCACTATTTTGAAATAATTATTTTGAAAGAAGCATTACTCCTCATGGAAAGCAGGAGCACAGATTTCAAAATAATTCAAGATAACCAGCCCGTTGTTTCAAAACAAAGGGCTTGGTAGTGTGGACGCTCCGCTTGTTATTTCGAAATAAGGGGAATTATTTTGAAATAACTCCCTAGTGTCGACCAGGGCTAATCGATTAACAACAACCAATGGACACAATTCTAAAACCCTGACTCTTGACTTAGTGGAACTTATTCACGTGATTACTCCCACTGAATCCAGTGGACTAAGTAATCATGAGCAAAGACTGAAGAAATGGACTGTAAATGACTTTAGTTCATCTCTGCAGACATGTCAAGGCTCAAAAAACAAAAACAAAAACAAAAAACCAACCCCACCCCCTAAAAAATAACCCCCCAAACCGCTCCCTTGCTAAGAACCCTATTTGATTGCAAACAGATTTTTAGTTATTCTTCATGTTAGATACCATGCATCAACCTTCTATTCAGCAGTATCTGAATGATTATTATCTCTCCCTCAACTCCTGATCAAATATCCATGCTATAATCCTACCTACTTCAGAGAGTTTCTCAAATGGAGGTTCATCCTGTACATGAATAATAAAAATATGAATAGTGGAACTTGGAAAAGCTTGTCAGGAAAAAAACGAGCTATTCTTAGGGAAATTGTATTTATTTACATCCCAGGCCTGCACAGATTTATGAACATGCTTCACTGAAATACATTGTGAGCAGCCCTATTGACTTCAGCTAAAGTATGCACAATGCATTAAGTTAAGCATATGTTTATGTTTTCCCAAGATCGGGACCTTAATTTGTGGAAGGCAAGGCATGCATGTGATGGGGGAGGTTAAAAAATAAAAAACAGCAACACACGTAAGAGAGGCTAGTAAAAGCAGCTGGAACCCTTTCGTTTTTAAAAAGAAAATGTTACACCCCATAGATTGCCATGCTTTTTGGCCACTTTGAATTGAGAGGATGATAAAATCTGGCGCATCAGCTACTTAAAAAGCCAGATAATATGCAACCTACTTCTCATTTTATTTACAATGCACTTGCTATCACAGCTCCTTCGGGACCATCCATTCTTGGGGCATTTCATAATCATTTTAAACCTTTCCAAAAATCAGCAGCATGAGTAATAATTCACTAGTTTTAGCATTTTATTGTGTCGTATGTGGTTGCGTTCCAGCCTATACATCTCTTGTGAACAGAAACTCAAGTTTAATATTCTAGTACACACGGAAAATAAAAGCAAACCACTCGTTGTGTCACTCAGTTTAAGGGGGGCTTTAAGAGTTATAAACACCATTCTATGTAGGGTTTATAACTCTGCCATAAATATTTGCTGGTGGCTGACTTTGTTAATGTCATCTCTTAGCGCAAGAATATTTTTTAAAACCACTGAAGAGATTAGCTTGCCTTTCCTGAGTTAAAAAGTGTTATTTAAGGCAAGAGTGCAGCAAGCTTCAAAAGTCTCAGTTCTCACGGACTTTGTGATGACAAACCTGCGAGGTTTGTGTGCAAATACTGATAGTGCTCCAGCTGATGTATAACTTGGAGGTACGGTTTGATTTATTGAGATGCCTGGAAAGAACTCACCATTCTTCCCAGTCTGTCTGAACCAATGATATTCTCCATAACCCAGATTTTAGGGTTTGCCTGCCACAGTTTCCCTCCCTATGATGGGCTTCTTGATCAGAGGCATCTAACCCGAAACTCTAGTAGAGCTGTTTGGAACAAGATTTTCCATCTCACAGGAAGATCTGTGGTTTAAAAAAACCAACAGTTTCAATGCAGAACTCTGAACATTTTGCAACATCCCGGAAAAAGAAAATTCTGCAAATGAATTGTTTAGGTGAAGCAAAATGTTTTGTATCAATATAACATTTTATGCTGATGTTGCCCAACTAAAAAGTTTATCTCATATAAAATAAAAAATGGGAAAAAAAGTCATTTTGAAATAGAAAAATCAAAGTTGTCTGTTCTGAAAGCATGACAGAAGACTATTTTGACCTTATCAAAATACTACATTGTGATTTAAAAAAACACAAAATTTCATAGAAATTAATGGTTCTATGAAATACATAAATGTCTATCAAACATTTTCTGACAGAAAAATGTTGTGTTGGAAAATGTCCAACCAGCTTTACACTCTAGTGTCTCCTGGGGATAATCCATCCACATGTTTATTTGATTCAGAAAATATTGTGATTAAAAATATCCAATATCTGTGTTGCTTGGATCCTTATGGCAGGGCTCAGGGCAAGAAGCGTGGGGGATACAGGAGTCAGGGTGGGGGGTGAGGAGGGGCTCTGCATGGGTCGGGGGTGTGAGTGAAAGGGCTGCTTGCTCTCCACCTGTCATGGAGCAACAGAGTGAGGAATTCAGCAAACTGTGCACTTTCCCCTCCTTCCCTGACAAAGAGGAACAGTCAGCAATTGGTGGGGTGGGGGATGGGGGGAGAAAGGAGGAGCTTCAGTCCTCCCCACTCTCCCTCATGGGTGTCTGGGGGGTGGGAATCTCAGGGCTGGGCAGTCCCAGACTGGGGGATGCTGCCCCCAGCCAGCCCCTTTCACCTGCCTGCTGATTGTCTTTTCTCTGTACGGTTTTATGAAAAGCAATCCCATTCCAGGCACGTCCCATTGTCTTAGCACAAACAGATCCTTGCCTTGCTTTAAGCTGCAATCCAAGGAAGCTGTTTATCAAATTTGGTGGTCCAAGCTCTTAACGTTTAGGAGGAGTTCTTGAACAGATAGATAGAAAGACAAACTCTCTGAAATACATAGTAGATGATGAGTGGTTATCTTCAAAAGATGCGCTAGGGGCTTTCAGGTGAACAGCTCAGGGAATTTTACCCGTCAGTGTATTCAATCAATTTACTAATAATGTGATGCTATAACTGATGTAAAAGCCGGGCCTGAATGCGTATTTCCCCCTCCTGTATGGAAGGGAGGATCAGCTGCCTCTGCAGCAGCATTCTCCCCTTTTCTTGGACCCCATGAAGGGGAGAAAGGCAGGGTGAAGGTGGGTCAGAGAAGGAACTGGCTGCTTGAGGAGGACATACATTGTCCTGTCCCCAAAGCAGCCCTGTGGAGATTACCAAGGCAGGCTAACAGTGTTAGAGCGTATTATTTTCCCATAGCCCCATTCCACAGCTGGTAACTTTCCTTAAAGGCAGCCACACAGGGAAAGCTACAAGTTGCCGGGAGCTATTCCTCTGGGATAATGGGGCAGCCACTAGAAAGTGAAACCATGGATGCAGGTATGGGACTATCTCCTGGATGTCCCCGTCCTTGGACAAATCATACAGGATCTGTGGAGCCTGGGGGATGGCCCAATGGCAGACAATTGCACTTGGAGTATCATTTCATGTTAGCGTTTATCTTGGAACTTTTAAAAATAAATATGATTGGAATTCAAAAAATAAGTGAATATTATTATTCAAAAAATAAAGTAAAAATAATAAAAAGTTCAGTAATGAAGAAGAAAATTTGGATCCCCGCTTTGGCCTTAATTCTCTTCATGGTGATTGCATGTCGGAGGGAAGCAGGTACAAGGAGATGATTTAAGCCAGTGATCCATTTTAACGTTTCAGCCTGTATTTAACTTACCCATACAAGGGGGTTGAGATTTTTCCTTAGCAGTTGATCACTATCAATCATTTAACTCCGATCCCCTTTTCAGAGCTATACCCACTAAGGAATAGTCACACTCAAGCAGGCAGCTGTTTCACATGCCCCCGCCGCCGAATGCTGCAGTGGTTTTTTGCTTGTCATTCAATAGAGTAGCTGATTATTGGAAAATTATTGCAACAGGGAGCCAATGGATTCTGTACCATGTTATTGCCAAGGAAAAGTTCTCTTCCCAGCACATGGACAAGTAAATGGGACGGGTGGATCTGAAGGGACCACAAGGAGAATGCCATCTTTCCCACCGCAGAGTGCAGAGAAGCATGGGCTTTCTGCAGGTAGGAGGCCAGTAGCTCATTCTTGCCTCTCTGGCATAGTCACTCCACTCCACACCTCAGTTTGGTGGAGCCTCACAGAGCCCTTCAACCCGTCCCCACATAGCAGAATCCCACTGCATTTCACCAGACTTCTCTGAAGCATCAGGGTTTGGCTCAAACAAATAGCACTCTCCTCCCCCACCTTAAGTCTTCAGCACACCAGATTTATATGGTAATTATTTTTACACCCAACCTGCAGAACAGCTCTGTAATCTCCAGACAGTAGAAACATGCAATTAGTAATTATGCAGGAACATTGTGTTTATTAAGTGACATGAGTACAGAAGGAAATACCCGAAGAGGAGAGCATTTGGTTTTATGTAGCACCTTTCATGCTCAAGGGATCTCAAAGTACAGACAAGTTAAGCCCCAAATGGAACAATTAAAAGTATGTTTAACATCCCATTTCTAAGACCATATCTGGGGTAGTCAGTGTGTGAGTGAGTGGTGATCAGTTACTTAAAATAGAGCTGCAGCTGAATTGGAAAAGGTTTCCTATTCAGTTTGGCTAAGTAACCGTATTTATACAAATTAACTGACTTCCTTCAACAGTAGTAGACTGGCACTATCATGAGAGCAGGACAGGAAGAGATAGCAAGAGAATTCTGATGGAAAACGGAGTCTCACGTCTAGAGCCCTGACATTCCTGCACACCTGAACAGTCCCACTGAAACAGACCATGATCCACCTGATGTGTAAATCCTCTCAGACTTAACACACCGATGAGGATTAAATGTAACAAGTAGCTACCGCCCACAGATCTTGGTTTCATGTTGTCAAACATCATGCATGTGACTGAGCACAGAATGATAAATCCTCCTTTTCATAGCTGAATAAAATCAGTGACATCCTGGTAAGTATGGTAACCATAAGGGAATTTCACTTCACTCTGAATCCATGCTTGGCCCTATTTCCCTCTTTGCCCCTGTCTTGTCTCCCTCACCCTGCTTCCCTTTTCCTCCATGTAACGGATTCCCTCTGAATTAAATGCAATGGTGACGATATTTGCTCTCTGTTAGAGTACCTCCTTGTGGCTGGGCATGGTCTCTCTCCCTACCAGATGCTCACTGACCTTCTGGCCAAGAGACAATTCAAGCCACCCCTTCTGGGCTAATAGCATCCAACAAATTAACAAAGAAAATATTTCCATCAAGCAGTCTTCGGGCCCAGCACTGAACCCTGTGGTCCTCACATCCCTTCTCTCAAAGTTCTCTGCTGGTCCTTTCCCCAGGGCTTCACACCAGCTTCTCCAGGGGATGATAAGGGACCCCTGTCGGCTCCCGCTACACCAGATTCCAGCCCAGGGACCTCATAGCCAGCAGTTAGGGTCTGCTCTGTCTCATCCCTTGCTGCTAACTCTCTGAGCTTTTACCCACCCAGCCTGTTGCAGACCTTTTCCTTGAAATCTCTCTAGCTTCACTCCTCTTTCAGGCCCAGGATTCACAGGCCTTGCCCCTGCAATCCCCTAACAAAATCCCAGCATAAAATTATAAATAAAAGTCCATTTTCACCCTCCATGGGCTTGACTTTACCTTCCCTCCCTCCCAGGGCCATCACCCTGTAATCCAGTTCCTGCTCTTTTTCCAGGACTTCCCACCAGAACCTGCTCTGTTCTGTAGGCTGTACTATACCACTTGTGGTCAGTAGCCGGACTCTACTACTCAGGGCTTGATCTTCCAGGTTTCCTTCTCATTAACCTATAGAAAAGAAGAAGAGAAGGAGAGAGGGGGGAGAGAGAGATTGAGATTGATTGTTGCTTTTATGTTTCTACTCCTTCTCCCACCTTGAGTTGGTCTGGTTTATGTAGACTGTAAGCTCATAAGGGCAGCGATTGTCTGCTCCTCTAGCACATGGGGACTACTATCACAAATATAATTAATAACCATATTTTCCAGCCCTTCTCCTTTCAGGAGATTACATGCCAGAGTAAAGAAAAAGCAGGCCCATTAGGAAGGGTTTCAGGCCCATACTCAGGAATTTGTGTGTGTGTGTGTGGGGGGGGCTCTTTTTTTGCAAATGTGGACCGCAAGGGTGTGAATGCACCCCCATGGCCACCCAAGTAAGTGGGGAAATCAGTTTCAGCTGGCCAGAGCACGTGGGAGGGAGGTTGGGGTAGTGTGCCACTCCTGCCTTCCCCTGGCCAGCTGGAGCATGCTTACTTGGGGGACGATAGGGGGGTGCTTTGGCACCCTTCTTAGCCCTCCTGCATATGGGCCTGGGTTTGGCTTTCCTTTGGTTTTAGAACAGGAACAGCATGAGGAGGTTTGGTGCCTGCTAGTATTTGGTCGGCGCCAATTCACCATCTGTGGTTAAAGATTTCTAATGACCTAGTCCTTCCATAGTAATTGTTGGCTAGCGAAGTTGCTGCCGAATGGAGGAGGAGGAGGACAGCACTAGGTGTTATCTGCTAAAGAGGCTCTTCCTAGGAGTTTTAGCTGATTTGCTATTCTGTGGAAGAGACTGGAGACCTGGTTTTCCTTTATGCTAAAGCTGCTTTGGGCCTCTGTGGCAGCATAAGGCCCTTAACATGGACATAAATAGCTCCCTGAGAATATAGCTTCTCGCAAAGTCTCCCAGGCTGGAGCAAAATTGGTTTAAGAGTTTCACACGAATGCTGCTGCCTGCCTCCAGAGTCCAGGGTGGTTTGGGGGGAGTGTGTCTGACATACACCATACAATGGCTAATCGCTGCTTTCCAGGGCCTGTGATAAACAGAGTATAAGTTAACTTACACCTGCAAGGGCCCCTGTATGGCCTCAGATTACAGGAAGCATAAAGTTGGCTGATAGTTACTATTGCCTGCTGCCTGCCCCAGTTGCCAGAGTTTCCAACACAGAGTCTGAATCGGTTATACTGTTTTCTATGGAATTTAAAAAAAAGTCAATAAAAATAGGTAATTAAAAATCCTCAGCAGAAAATGGGTACAAATCTGTAATTTTTACATTTTTTTTAACATGGGGATAGGGCTGTTAAAAGCATGCAAATCCTTTCCCTTTTAAGGCACGGATCTGAATTCCTCCCAGACAGTAGAGGAGATCATCTGCCATCATTGACAACATTTGATCTGCATCAATTCATTGTCAATTATCAGCACAAAGACCTCTAATCAACTGGTCCTGCAGAGCCCAGCTGAAAAATGCATACACTGTAGTGAAGCGAGATCTCTGTTGAAAATGAAAATATGCCACCATGCTTGCTTCTCGCTGCAGGTAGCAGATCACCACTTCTCACGAGTTAGTCAATTTGATTGTGACCTTTAGAAGACTGGGATTTCAAATAAAATAGGAGAATTTATTGGCAGGCACTTTATTGTTCATCTGAAGCTGCTGGAAGATGTAACCTTCTGCACAGGACGAGCTGAAGCTATCTCAGGTTTGCAATGCAATGGTCAATTTCATTTCTTGCTTCTTGGGTATTTAATATATTCTTGACAGGGGAAAAACCATGCTGCGTAGCACACAAATTTACTATCAAATAGGGGAGAGCAAGGCATTCAGACACCTTGGGCTGCAAGTGTTGTCCCATGGTTGTTAGAACCCAGCTCCTCATCGTTTGCAGCTAGGGTAGAAAAATGACTGTTGTGAATGGTGGTAGAGGAGACCAAAAACGGTACACCATTTGAATGGCATGTAGCTGATGCAGTTCCCTATGTCTGCATGCATCTAGTTTCTACTCCAAGAAGTAAGCATGCACACTACATTTTTGTGACTCTCAGAAAGTGTGGCGAATAGTATCAGAGAATAGAGTCTGGTGAATTCAATAAATGTACTCAGGAACTACATGAAGGTTGGTTGGACCCATTATATATATACACGCAGCAGAGAGAAAACAGCCCTAACCCAAGGTCAGAGATAAGCACCAATACAGCTAATATAAAGAGACAGAAAACTGCAAGAGACAACCCTTTGCAGTGGTGATCAGTGTATCTAAAGAGATACTCAATAAATCGTTTGAGTGAATGACTGATGCTAGTCGCATAGCATAAAGGAGACATGACTTCAACCCATGAACTTCAAAACCATGAGGAATATCATGCTGGAGGAATGCATGGAAGCTCCCTGTAATCAATCAAGCAAGACTGAGATAACTGCCCATAGCCTTTGCAAATAGCAGTGGATGGATGGATAAAAACATGGTTACCATGTCAGCATCCGTGGAGGAAACTACATGTACAGTCTGCTAGAAACTCTCTCAGTCAGGAAGAAATTTGGGTAGTTTCAGATCTGGGGTCGACATACAAGTACTTGGGCAAATATAATGATTCCTTTTGTGAAATGAATCATGGAAAAGATCTTACGTGTCCTAGGTTTTCTCAAGTGGTTCTGCCACAGTTACAAGGTGAGCTGCACCTTAGATCCATTTAATCCCTCCGCAGTGTACCCCTCAAGGTGATGGAACTGGCTTCCTGCACCTCTCTTAGGGAAGGGACCAGCCATTATTACTTGGGATTGGTCCTGCTGTTAGCAGAGGGTTGGACTCAATGACCTCCTGAGGTCTCTTCCAACTCTATGCTTCTATGATTACAGGAATGGTTCTCTGGTAGACAGCCCACTACTTTCCAACTGTGTTAACCTGGCAGGCCCAACTGGGTTAGGCTGTTTCCTCTGGGAAACTGTGACAGCAGCTGATTAAAATAACTCCAGAACAAAGCTTTATGAATTCAAGCCAAAATTGCCTTTAAAGCTTTAATAAGTTCTCATCAACCCAGCTGCCTCTGTCTCTGGGCTGGGAGAAGCAGACTGCCCTTCTGCAGAATAGTCTCTCTCTCTGCATCCTCACATCCCTGTCTGTGCTTGTGGACTCTCCTGGGCCAGCCCCTGGCAACTCATTCAGCCTCATTTTCTTCCCGAGGCCAGCATCTTTAAGGTTTTAAGCTCAGCTCTAGGGAAGGTAACCTTAGAAGCCTTGTAGGAGCCAGACACGGGACATTCCCCAGTTAATATGTATTTTTTGTGGTTTCTCCAAGGATCCTTGATCGTCTCAGAACTGTACCTGAACTTTGCCATTCTTTTGTTTCCTGTTGATTCCCCTCCTTTGACTTAACTCTATGCAGCCACACAGAATAATAGCACACAAGTAAATTGAGGTACATATGCTATTTATATTAAAAAATACAGTATTTCCCTATGTGCACAGGTCTCCACCCTGTCCATGACAGCAATGATTTGTTTGAGAACTGTTCTGTAATCTAGCTATGGAACGGGAGACACTGCACATAACTTATAGGTACTTCTACCAAAAGGAATTTGTCAAATTTAGAAGCAACAACAGTGAAGGCCTGGCATGATTTACTTCATTTTTAATAATGGCCTAAGAGTTCTTATGTGTCTTTGGGATGCAGCTGAACCATAAGAAAGAGTGACATACATGTTTTTAAACGACTCCTATAACAATCAATTTTCATGGGTTCTTCAGGGTTGAGAACAAATTAACCAATTAACCTCCACTTCAATCAACACTTGGGTGATTAAGGTGAGTAATTTACATGGCTGTATGAACACCACATACCACTGTGCTGTGTTTTTGCTGACTCAGAAGAATTCAGTGTTTGCATAATAGATCTAATAAAGACTGAAAACTATAGCTGTGGAAAGCTTCCTGTTAGGAAATATTTTGTGAAGGATGCAGTGATGGTAATTATTCCACCCTCTTCATCTACATATCTCAAGTCTTCTCCTCCTCCCCCAGACATTCCCAGTTACTGGTTAATATATCCAAGAGTGCAGCTATTTAAAATAATAATTATTAATAATAATGTATTGGCAGCATCTACTTCATTTACCTGTACAAATCTAATATGATCAATCAAGCTGTTCTATTCACTGCTGTTGGATTTTTTTCAACAGAGAAAGCTATTCTGAATACCTGAAATACCCTCCTGTGAAAAGCACTTCTAAAAGCAATGAGCACCTCAAAAACCAGTCCATTCCGGGTGGCATAAATAGGTGCAAGTAAAGAACTGCAGATGTGGTAAGAACTAAGTTATACATCTCAGAGGGATAACTGTGATAGTCTGTATCTGCAAAACCAGCGAGGAGTCTTGTGGCACCTTAAAGGCTAACAGATTTACTTGGGCACAAGCTTTCGTGGGTTAAAATCTACATCTGAGGAAGAGGTTTTTACCCACAAAAGCTGATGCCCAAATAAATCTGTTAGGCTCCAAGGTGTCAGAGGAGTTCTCGTTATTAATCGTCTTCTCCTTGTTACTGAAACCGTAATGTAACCTAGATTATAAAATGGCATAAAATGTGAGACTCCACTGAATCTTCTAGCCAAATCAAGAGAGACAATGGTTTGGAATCCTGGGAACAAAGATAGGTGGTAAATCTCGGTTTCTACAACAATAATAGATGAAATCCTATGAATTTTGCACATATACCCGAGCCAGCATTTTAGCACCTCCCCCGCAATGGCAAAAGTTTTAAATTCTTCTTGCCTGTATGCCTATGTGTTATTTCATATAACAAGCACAGTTCTATCTATTCAGAGTGGCAATGCTCAGTTTTGTCATGGGTTTTATTAATAAGATGTTTGGTTAGGGCTATTTCCATATAATAATGCTTTTCTCAGCAGCTCTGATTTATTATCACAGATACAACTACTAGGCCTATATTCAGTAGAAAACTGAAGCATATGCTTAAATCCAACCTTATCCAACAAAGTACTTAATCACATGCTCAACTCCAGTTGATGTCACATATGTGCTTAAGTGTTTCGCTGAAATGGGGCAAATAAGTCAGTGAGGGTGCGTCTACACTGTACCCTTACTTTGAAATAAGCTATGCAATTTGTGCTACACAAATTGCCTCGCTTATTTCAAAGTAATTTCAAAATAGCTTATTTAAAAATGAAAAAGCGCTATTCCGAAACATCCCCTAACCCTCATGGAACAAGGGTTACAGGGCTGCTGGAATAGCGCACTTGTTATTTTGAAATAACAGGCACACTCAAAAGACATGGAATAGCTATTTCAGAATACTTCCAGTATCCCGAAATAGCACCGCAGTGCAGCCATAGCCTAAGGGTCAGTAAAATGAACATATTAGATAGTCAAGATTATCTGCTTTTCACTGCTCTTTAACAAACAGCCCACAAGTGAAAATAAAATCAACATGTTTTGCAAAATAATATTACATTTTACAGATAGATCCATGAAAACAACCATTTTAATAGCAGTCCTACTTTCTGTAGAGCTATGGGTGTAAATGTTAATCTGATTTACACTTAAATACACATGGAGACAAGCACAGATGATAGCACAATTTGTGGCATGCATTGCTACTACAAAACCCACACTGCTAGGAAACAATGCAAGCACACACACACATGCCCAGATAGTTCTTTTAAACTTGGGGCTCTTAAAATCCACTTGTAAGGAATATTAAAGCATGAACAATCAAAGCGCTGCATGAACCCTTTGCAAATCTGTCATTTGAAAAAAAAAAATCTGCCCTTTTTAGAAAGGAAACAAAGGAAGACCTTCCTCAAAATCCCTTTCTCTATTTTTATAACTATATTTGTTTAGATTTTCCAGGATTATTGCTTACAGACTTAATTAGATTGGCATGCTTGTAAATGCATACGATTTTCATAAACATGTGCATACTGCTGATTTAATAACTGTTTCCAACCTATCTGTGCAGCTCTAATAATATCTGTGTAGTAATTAGCCATTATCCACCTATATATGGAAACACAAGTTACATACTGGCAGAAAATTACCAGGACAAATTGTTTATGCCATAATAAAGAGATCTGGGATATTGTGAATATCAGATTACTTTAACATACTGACTGATATACTTTAGGAAATTAAAACTAAACTTCATCCAACAGAAAAATATTCTTGTAGTTTGTATGATAGAATGCCTTCATTGTGACATGGGACTTAACTGAAAATCAGTCTGAGAAACAAAGCAAAGGAAGTGACCAAGAAATCTTGTCTTGTTATGTTGTCAGGGCCTTGGAAAAGATGAGGCTTGAAGGATGTTTCTCTGTTTGATTTTAGTGGGAAAACTCAAATCGCAGTTAATGTTCTAAGGGAGGCCACAATGGGAAATATGGTGTGGGGGAGAGGGAAAAGGTAACTGATGCGTATGGATAACTTCTCCAGCTTTTCATTTAACCCTTAGACCATGGATTCCCAAACTGGGGAGCGTGCCCCCGGGGGAGGGGGGCGTGAAGAAATTCCAGGGGGGGCGTGAGGCGACCCAGCCACACACACCCACGTCAATCCCACCCCAAGTTTTGCTGCTAGTTTTTTGGGAGGGGGGGCACGAGGGTTTCTCAAAAATCAAAAAGGGGGCGTGATGCCGAAAAGTTTGGGAACTACGGCTTTAGACACTGGTTGCTGCTCATGTCCTGAAGTTTTCAGCAGAGGGAAACTGAGATAGGCTAGGATTTTTCCCTGGAGCCTTGCTTTACCATTACCAGAAAAACTCTCTGTTCTTCATTCTCGGTGTCTCCCATATCCTGTCTCTTTGCAGCCAGTTTTCAACTGGATTGTTCTATCAGGAACCAGAATGCCGGAAATGGGAAGACCAGAGTACAGTCAGCAAGGGCTGTTGGAGAACATGAGCAGTGGCAAAGCAAGGAAACTGTTTGAAGGGGGATGGTGGGAAGAAGCATTTTCAGCAGGGCTATGAGAACAACAGAACCAGGTCTTTCATCCGACGATCGTAATGTAATGGTATTACCTGGAAGATGACTGGGGCAACCTTGGGGACTGAACCGGAAGAAAGGAAGTGCTACAAATCTGTGGGAGAGATTACTCATCTGCAGAGTAATTGCTCTCAGGGTTAATCATGTAATACTCTATTTAAATCACATTTGAACCCACTGCCTGTTGGCTAGCACTTCAGTAACAGTCTGTACCTTACTGGATTATTCTGACATCTGTCTGACCCACGCAACCCTGTATGGGCTTTAGTGAACAATGCTGTACATTTGCAAACCGGCCCTGAGCTAAGGAGCGCTATAGAAGCGTGAAACAATCTGTGCCTTTCAGCAGCCTCATCTCATTAATCTTCCAGCTCTACAGCCTCAATAAAGCACATATACTTAGGACGGCTTGTTCAGTACAGCTCAAATAACAGTGGCATACATTAAAGCACCAGATTTCACTATAAGCAGCCTGCCCAGGTGCAGGGCAACCAGGATCTTTTAAAATATATTTACAAATCAATAAATAAAAATAATCACAGGTTAGCTATTTCAAATTACGGGCTGTCTTTGTTGCTAGCCATTCACTTTATTTTCACTTACTAAGCTCTATTTATCCATTATATGAACCTTTTCTGCTCTTAGGAGAACAATATTTTCTTTACTCCGGGGAACAAAATTATATATAATTTTGAAGTTAGGACCAGCGTAGGTTCTTTGTCGATTAAACTATTAGTTAGAGTTCCAGACAGCCTCAGAGTTCAACCTTGCTGCCAGGATGGGCATGATTTAACTCTTATGATATAAGCATATCTTCACATGAATCATCCTCAGGGACCTATCCTAGAGTATTTACTCGTGCAGGAAATCCTTACTTACATGAAGGGCCACATCTAGAGCTGTTAATGGAAATTTTCCATCAAAACTGTTTTTCAGTGTCAGTTGGATTTTCCGCAAAATGACCTTTTCTTGAAAAACGCCTCTTTCCATGGAAAATTTTGAGATTCTATTTACATGGACAAAAAGCAGAGCAGCCAAAACCAGATACATTACAGGTGAAAACCGGAATATTTCAATTCCCAAAATGCGGCTGTGGTACCTCATGAGAGTTATAGTTTGATTGTTCTGTTCTCAACTCCCAGCTCAGCTCCCCATCTGGACAATGTCTTGATGAGCTGCAGCAGTGTGACTGCTGTGACACCCCCCAACCTAGAGGGGATGCCATGGTGAGTGAGGGGAGATGTAGGCTGACCAGGGAGAACAGAGGTAAGCCAAGCATCTAGGTGGGTACAGAAGGGTCCCAAAAGTTCAAGTCAGGGCCAACTGTGGTATATGTCTTTCTACAGGTTGTACCTCCCTTAACCAGGACCTGTGGTCCAGCAACATCCATGGTCTGAACCATGTTCCTGAACCACAGAGCCCAGGTAAAGGGAGGTCAGGCTGTAGGGCAGGAAAGGCCGGCAACTCAGCCTGGAGCCCCATGGGGAGAGTGGGGGAGGAGCAGCAAGGAGTTCCTGCCCCTGCAGCTGGACAGTAGCAAGGGGCCGGCAGTGGCAGTCGCAAAGCTCCAGCCCTGGCTGGCAGTGACAGTGTGGAGCTCTGGCCCCGGTCATGGAGATTGGGGGTGGTGGCGGTAGCCATGGAGCTCTGGCCCTGGTGGCAGCCATGGAGCTCCAGCCTGGAGAGCCACGACCGGGCATGCAGCAGCGGGGCCAGGCTAGTGCCCTAGCCAGGGGCAGAAGGGCAGCATGGGCCATGTTGGGAAGGACCTCCTCTTGTCCAGCAAATCCCCTTGTTTGGGACCAGTCAGGTCCAGAGGGTGCCGGATGAGGGAGGTCCAACCTTTAGTTTATTAGCATTAATGGACAATCTTCAAAAATTGGGGGTCAGAGTGTGGTCTGTCCTGCACAAGGGCCTAAGGGATGCTGATTAATTGCCCGCTTACTCACTTGTGCTGATGTGCTATACCACTGCATCCTACATGCAAGGGTACCAGGTACACAAAGCCATTATGTTCCACATTCATTCAGGTGGGCACGAAGGAACAGAATCGGGAGGTACCTAGACTCCATCCTTTCCAGTGCAGTCAGTGACATGAACCAGTACACTGGGGAGCATGCAGTGTGACAGACAAAGAGCCGGTGAAGCTCATGCTCTCCAGGAACAGAAGGTAGTTTGAATCTCTGGGTCACCATTTCCCATCCAGGCTGCTGCCGTGCAACTATCTGGTAGCCTTACTCCAGGCTAGATTGCAAATGGACAATCTGGTGAGTGAGTTCAGACAATAGCTAATGTTTCTGATTTCTACTCAAACCGCTTTAGGAGTCTGAACTTGTCATGTATCCTGACTTTTCCCAGATATTTCTAGAATTTCATGGCCTAGTTAGCCTGGAATACTGTTAAGAAAATGTGAGAACATTCCCCTCTTGTTCTTGCAAGGCATCACAATGTTTATTAAAGATTTTTAGTAACGATGTTTATTAAAGATAACTCCATCTCTCGAAAGTCAGGAACAGCTTGAACGTCATTTGGCGTAAGCCAGATCTACACTACAGACTATAATGACATCACTCAGGATTGTGAAAAATCCACTTCCCCGAGTGACATAGTTACACCAAGCTGGTAGCGTAGCATAGACAACGCTAGGTTAGCGGGAGGGCTTCTCCCACTAACTTAGCTGCCATCTCTTGAGGAGGTGGGTTAACTATGCTGATGAGAGAAGCTGTCCCATTGGTATAGGAGAAACAAACAACGAATAGTCTTGCAGCACCTTAGAGACTAACAAAACATGTAGATGGGATCATGAGCTTTGTGGCCACAACCCACTTCTTCAGATGACTGGAGTTATTAAAGTTCCAGTTTCGAAATAAATAAGGAATGAGGGGTCTTTGCTAAGAAGAGCCCTCAAATTAGGTAAAAGTTCAGATTAATTATTAGCATCGGAATCCATGAAGGCATTTCTGTCAATTAGTGTGTTGTTTTTTTAAATCTGAAGTTATAACAGATATCAGTGAATCACAAGAAGCAAGTCAGTCATGGTCCCATACAGAGCACTTCAGAAGTATCAATATCTCTAGGAAAGCTAAAATCCTGAAACAAAGAGACAATAAAATATTTACTCCCCATCTTTGTGAAGCAATCACATTTTCCTTTTATTTTCTCTATGGTAGCAAATTGCTACTAACAAAGACCAATTGATCTCTTCACATTCTTTTGAACCAATTATGCTGAAAATAGGAAACAATGCTCCCAGTAAAGAGTCTTGATAACAGAGTTAAATGCTCTTGCAAAGACAGGCACAGCATGACAATTTGCTTTGCATAGAAACTTGCCACTAGCTCCAAATTATTACATTATTCAGGTTCTGACTCCATAGCTAATAGAGTTGAGTTTTGCACTTGAAACCTTTTTGTTGAGTCTAGATCTCAGCCCAGACCACTCAGTTTTAGCCATGCAAGCCATCCCATTGACTTTCAATGGAATTCCTCCCATGTGTGAAGTTATGCACACGCCTAACTTCTTAACCTATCTCTGGAGGACTAGAACCCTAGTGTATCTGCCCCAGACAGCATTTGTTTTCTCTCTGTGTTTGTAATTACATTATTTTGCATCTAAAATTATTCAAATAAATAAACTACTCACAATGTTTTTTTCTGGGATTTGACAATCAAACCTGTTAATTCCTTCGTGAATGAAAATTAAAAACTGGCTCTTTAAGAATATTTCTGACTAGGTCACTTATCCCCATATTGCTCTGGATACCAAAGGACTTCTTGCTAGCCCTACCAACAGTGGAGCTGCATGAAGTAAGGCCTAGCGCTAGACTCAATAGCATTGCTCTTTTGCCTGTTCGACCTTCACAGTAAGCAGCATTTGAAGAAATTATGTATGCAATTAAGCAAAGTCATTACTGTTCTTGTATCTAATTATTATGATTAGGGTGAGGGCCAGAACAACAATTCAGGTCATTGTTAAATAGCATCCTTGTGACATCACAGAGAACTGGAGTGGAATGGTGGAGATTGGGCTTAATTTGCATGTTGCCTTTTCATTGGCTGGCATAAGTCAGTGATGTGAGAAGACTGTCTATGTCTCTGTACTTGATTATACAGATAAACACGTAATACAATGCCCCTACATGAGTTGCTCTCTACAGGAATGTGGGAACTCTGCATTTAAAAGCATGATCATCTATCTACTTCTTGATCTAAAACATTCCTCTCTGCTACTTCAAAGGCTGTATCAGATTCAGAATCCTATTTATGGTCCGGCCATTAGCTGGGGACAAACAGACAGACTGTGTAAGTGTGGGTCACACAATCAGACCATTGGGAGTGGCTGATTTTCAGAGGCTGACGGAGGACCTGTGACTCTACGGCCAAATATTCCCTGACTCCCCATGGATCATCATTTGTCCTATACCATTGCCTGCCACAGCGCAGTTCCTGCACAAAGCGTTCTGCTCTCTGCTTAACTTGCTACTTATGCAGGTTCCAAATACTCTGAAGCTAAACTATGGAAATGCCAGGATCAAAACTTCTTTAACTTGGGGTTAAAGCAACGGGGATTTATTAGAGCATGAGCTTTCGGGGCTAAAACCCATTTCATCAGATGAATCAGAGTGGAAGGGTATGTCTACACTAGCCCCCGAGTTTGAACTAGGGAGGCTAATGAGGGTGACCAAAATTGCAAATGAAGCGCGGGATTTAAATATCCCGTGCTTCATTAGCATGTTCCCAGGAGGTCGCCATTTTGGAAAATGACTAGCCCGGAATAACTGCCCACGTCTACATGCGGCAATGAAACGGGAGTTTGAAGTAAAGCCCTTAATTCGAATTAGCTGGTAAACCTCATTCCAGGAGGAATAACAGCTAATTCGAGTAAGGGCTTTACTTCAAACTCCTGTTTCACTGCCGCGTGTAGATGTGGGCAGTTATTCCGGGCTAGTCAATGTCCAAAATGGCGACCGCCCGGGAACATGCTAATGAAGTGAGGGATATTTAAATCCCGCGCTTCATTTGCAATTTCGGTTGCCCTCATTAGCCTCCCTAATTCGAACTAGGGGGCTAGTGTAGACAAACCCGAAGTTACAGAAGCAGGAGTATAATCAAGGAAGAAGTTAATTCTGTTAATGAAGCTAATCAAGTCAGGGTGGAAGTGGGTCATTCATACTCTTTGGTCTGGAGATGTGAATATCCAGAGAGGGGAAATGACCTTTGTAATGTGTCAACAAGTTGAGATCTGTATTCAGTCCGAAGTTGATAGTGTTGAATGTGACAATGAATTCCAGTTCTGATGTCTCCCTTTTGTAACAGGTTTTGTAGAAGG
Organism: Pelochelys cantorii; assembly: GCA_032595735.1. Lineage (NCBI taxonomy): Eukaryota > Metazoa > Chordata > Testudines > Trionychidae > Pelochelys > Pelochelys cantorii. The sequence goes on along the minus strand of CM064333.1, from coordinate 9,745,680 downwards.
ATGGCTACTTTCGAATCCATTACTGAATGTCTAGGGAGGTTACAGGGTTCCCCTACAGGTTATGTGATAGAAACCTGTACAAGAAGCAACAGACAAAAACAAAACAAGAAGTAGAGGACGTTTATGAAACATTACAAGGTAAACGAAAAGGAAGCATATAAACCATAAAGCAATCATTCCTAAAAAAGGAGAGCAGACATGGTTGGGATAGAGATCTCAGTCCATAACCATTCTTTCCAAAAAGTATTTACAAATATTCAATTACACTGAAAAATAGGAAGATACTTTTTTTATTAATTGCAGACATTTTCTGTTCCTGAGAAATTATTTTCCAAAGTATTTTTTTCAATGCCTGCAATTATTGGTGTGTGAAGTCATAGTTTACCAACTCTTAAAGGGCCAAATCAATGCAACATGCACCTAATGTATATTTTCCATAATTATTTTGATCCATAATTGTACAGTGCAATAGTTTTGGGGGAATAGAAGGAAACGGCAGAGTCAAGATTGAAATTTCATGTTTAATTCTGCCCCCTTGTGCCTATGTCTTAAATACAGTATTTCCCTATGGCCAGGAGACTGCAGGCAGCTGTTCTGTTCCCACTATACTGAACCCTCCAATCTCATCCAGAAAGAGAAGCCAGCACCACAGAACCACATATGCCACAATCTTGATACATTCCTCTAGGACTGTGCTGATCTCACCACTGATTTCATAATGCCATGCTTTGTGCTGACAGACAACATGATGCAGAGCTCAGAGAGGAAAATGACCGGCCTCAATGTACGGCACCTTTTTATATCTTGCTAATCAACTGGTTAAATAATGTGATTGATCATGCAAACCAGCGTTTCCTGACAGACTCACATACCGACTTGAGGCTTGGTCTGATACTTTCCATGCAGTGAGTTCTTGAAAACAAGCCAGGTTGCCAGAGAAAAACAATTCAGGAGAAACAACAAAGAGTCGAGTGTCACTTGAAAGATTAACAAATGTATTAGTCCATAAGCTTTCATTGCTGAAAGCACAGCACATCCAGCACCACAACACCAACATTCCAGGGTAGGACAAATCTCTAATAGCATCTGACCTGACAGTTGACACTCTGATAAGCCTCTGAGTTTCACACCTAGACTATATATCCTCGAATCTAGGCTGCAGGAAAACCATTGTTTCTCCCAGGCTTCCCTAAACCAGGCAATCAAAGCAGCTGGCCTGCCAGCTCAATTGGTGCCATATTCCTTCCTAACACAGCTGTCTACAAAGACCTAAGAGGGAGGATTGAGCAGTAGCCAGAAGAATCCACATGGGTGGGCAAGAATGGGATGGGGGAAGTGAGATTGGAGGCATGGGAGGGGGCATGCCCCAGCCCTGCTCCCCAGCTGGCTCGCCACGCAGGCTGGAGGGGTGTGGTCTGGAGTGCAAAGTGGGTGGATCATGCCCCATTCAGTCCCACCCATGGCTACATCCCTGGGACTGAGTCCAGAGGTATGACACTGAACATTTACCCACCTCCTGAAGTCCCCAAAGCTCTTCCCTTTCACGCTTCTTACAGGGTGCTACGCCAATGTGCCTTCAGAGGCAGAGTTAGCAATTCAGTGCCTGATGCAGTCAATCCCATACGCCACCGTCATTCGTCAAAACCAAATGTGCACAGAGCCATGAATCCTCTGCCTTCTACCTCAGTCCCTCCCAGCTAAATTCTTAGAGACACTCAAAGCTCCTACTCTTTCTCCTGGCAAACTTCCTGAGCTCCTCAGATTCAACTAGGATATCTTAGAACATTGCTTTGTTTAATATACGTGAGCCGTTTTCATCACAACTTCATCATTTTTAATCTGTGGTCATGTTCCATCAACAAAACAAAACAAAATTCCTAACTTTTTTAATAAGGGTGGCTTGCTTCTTTCCCCCTAGAGAGTCCATTTTAAACCCTGATGCCACTGGATTTGTGTGGAAGGGATATGGGGGGAGGGGATGGATTCCCCATCCCCCAGTGTATATAGCCATGGTGCCTCTTGAAAGGAAAAACACATATTTTTTTAGGGGAGCTAATTGTCCTCATCATCCAAAGACAGAAACATGCCAGGAACTCTGTTCAAATTATCAGCAAACCATTCAATCTATCTGAATAAAAGCAGAAATTATAATACGTGAGAAGAAACACGGAAAACATGACTACTCGCGTGATCAGAGGAGCAAAAGGTATTGCAGTGAAGATAACTTAAAACCCTTCATCCCTTAATCTGAAGGATGAGAAAGGATTAAGAGGGATGTATTAATTGAAATACACCTGGTTTTAAGAGTAAGAATATCACTGGGTAGATAATCAAGCACCAATTGCATGACAGTGGGCAAAATGGAAAGGAATAATTTCACACCTGACAATTGAATTACTTTTCCCATGACGAATAATGACTGCAATGTTATCTCCCAAGAAATGTTGTTGAAGCGGGAAACTTGGGGTTCTCTTGTGTCCTTCAAGGGACAATTAGTGCTATTTTAAGGCAAACAATATTAAAGGAAATGAGACTCAATGAACTGAAGAGCCTTTTTCTTCCTTCCGACATTCCTGATGTTCTTCATAATGTATCCTTTCTTTAAACATTACACCCCTCAATTAGCTCATAATTGCTGTCCATGCCATATGAATTATGCATTATTTGATACAAATTCAGGTTCTCTGGCACGGAGCAAATCTGAGACAGTTACAGAACCTGGAGTAATTACAAAAGCAATCCCCAAAGACCCGGAGAGAAAATGAATGTTATCTAGTTTAAAGACACCAATTGGCTAGCATGGTGCCCCTGTGCTATGCTCCCCATTAGGCTGCCAAGGAAGCAGGAGAGTTTCTTGCAGGGGGAATTAAGAGCTACATCCTTAAGTGGGGTAAATCAGCAGAGCTCTGCTGAGGTGATTGGAGTTACACCCATTTACACTAGCTGAGGATCTGGGCCTAATTAATTTATATTGATCCAAATTGTATCCTTGACAGGGGTGCTTGATGGAAAACACTTTTATTGAATGAAGAGCATCTTGAGAATGTAATTGATAAAAACAAAACAAGCCCCACAAAACTCTATGGCTCGATTTATTTAAATACTGCAGGAGTGGGAAGAAGAGGAGACAGTAGTCCATTAACACATTAAAATATATGGTAGTGTGGGGACAAAGGAAGCTGTTTCTCACTCTTTGTGTAGATTTAGAAAACAATATGTACGGGAGACAAATATAATACATCAGAAGGGAACCTAACTTTCATGGACTGAATTGAAGCTAGGTGCTTGTTTCTATGCTGAAAATATTTTTGATCCCCAAAAACCCATAAATATGTACATAGAATTTGTACAATGTGATCATATTTATGTGATCAATGTGTCATGCAATTGATGCTTGATTTCCAGGTGAAAAAAGCCACATTATAATTCCTGCCATTTCTGTTCCTTGTGGAGATCACTGGGAATTCTGACTGCATGAAGAGTGAGAAAAAAAAATATGTAAAGACTTCAAGATCAGGGTCCATGCACATTTTGTATCTGAGTTGGTATTTTCAGTCTGATGGTGAGTTAAGTAATGGTTGCACCATGTTATCCTATCATGCTGGCTTTCAAAGCATGCAGAGGAACTGTAAGATCTATGCCCAGAGAAATATCAATGGAAAATTAATGTAATGAGTTGGAGTTGAAATCAACTGGTTAATAAGTCATTTTGATAGGAAGAAGCCTTTTTTTTGGTGGCTATCTAAACACATCCTACACGCTGTGACTAAACTGAATTAGTTACCAGAGCTGTGAAGAATGTTTACAATGGAACCCAAAACCATAGGAATGTCAAGTGGTTTCGGATTCCATCCCAAACTTGAGAATCGCCTTAGGTTCACCAGGATGTTTACTATGGCTTGCAAAACCTTCTGAAGGGAACCTGGGCTCAGAATCAAGGAGATTTAGGCCAGCTTATGGTTTTGCATCAAAACAAATGAAACTCCGATCTTGAATGACTTTCACTTTGAATCTCTGGAGTTTATTTGTCGCTCAATATCAAAAGATGCAAATCCTTGTGAAATGAAACTGAAGACAATGTTTTCAAGTAAGCCTGACATCCGAAACTACCCAGCTTCACACAGGGATCCCTAAATGTCTGTGTAGGAAAAGAAGGCCTAGTTCAGCTATCTCCAAAGAGGTTTATTCCATATCTTATATAAATGACCCTTAGCCCAACAGCCAATCAAACAAGCAGCAAAGAAAACATATCAATTTGTATTGAAAATAGGAACTCAAATAGCACAAATTCTTTTGCTTTCCCAAATTTTTATATCAATGAATCCTGATTCAGGAATGTTTATTTAACTTCATTTGCCAGGGAAATTTGTATCTGAAAACGAAGTTCCATAACCTTTACACTATTACAGATCTCTGGCAGATGAAGCACATTCAATGCTCTAATGATAGAGCTATCTCCTTAATCTCCTTGAGTGAAAACTCTCACTTCTTACAGAGAAGTGCTTTAACTGCTGTAATTACAAGAGACCATGAGCTCTGAAGTGATCATGCTAATGCAATAAATTAGATGGTATTTTTTACCTATTTATAGTGCACCAGCTGCCTGAGGATGTCATCCTAGACTTCAGCAAGGGACCAAACTTTGAAAAGTCAGAAAGAGTCCCATGGTCATAGTCTACTGGTCTGTTTTGACCCCCATCGGGATATTATCTGAGTACCTCACAGTCTTTAATGCTTTTCTGCTCACAATATCCCTTGTATTATCACTATTTTACAGAGGGATGGAAGAACGGAATGATTAAGGGAACATAAGATACCTGTGGGGAAGGGAGGAATTGCACCCAGGTCTCCCAAGCATTGGATCATGTTAAACCAGAATAAGTCAAATTCTACCTCAGCAATCCCATTAGTTACCTCAGTACTAAGGTGTAACAGAGCACAGAATCTGGCCCACTCTTAAGGTATGTCTACACTTGCACCCTAGTTCGAACTAGGAATGCAAATGCAGGCATTCGAAATAGTCAATGAAGCGGGGATTTAAATATCCCATGCTTCATTAGCATGATCTCGCCAGTGTGCTAGTTCGAATCACAGCTGATTCAAATCAGGAAGTGCACTCTGGGACTTGTTAGTTCGAACCAAACCCCTTGGTTCGAACTAACATTACTCCTCAAAAAATGAGGAGTAATGTTAGTTCGAACCAAGGGGTTTAAGAAGTAACGTTAGTTCAAACCAAGGGGTTTGGTTCGAACTAACACGTCCCGGCGTGCACTTTCACTTTCAAAACAGCTGTTGAGTGGAATAACGCGCTGGTGAGATCATGCTAATGAAGTGCGGGATATTTAAATCCCCACTTCATTAACAATTTCGGTCACCTACATTTGCATCCCTAGTTCAAACTAGGGTGCAAGTGTAGACGTACCCTTAGAGACGTTCTTAAACATAAAGCTTTCTACTGGAACAGACACTTGAAATTACTAACTGTTGAAAAGTGAAAACTAAAGGATATTACTACCAACTTCAAAAAAAATGTGTTATTTATCACTAATTTCTCCCTATATTTCTGATATTTAAAGTGATGTTTGTGCACCAGAACTGCCTTGAAGATGGGAGTGGTCAGGTTTTAAACATTTCTTCATATTAGGTTCACTTTTTCCCCCCTCCTATTGTGGCTATCCATCTATCCTCATATCATTCATCCTTTTCAAGGGTCCAGCAAAGGTGAGCATGTTATCTTCCACCAAAGAGCAAAGATTAACTTTGTTAATCAACCAGTGGAGAGAAAGCAAAAAGGCCAAGATGGCTTCCTCCTGAAATCTTAAAGAAATTTGGCAAAACTGATCTCTGGTATACCTCCATTTTGATCCTCTCATTGGGTACGTCTAGACTACAAGCCTCTTTTGAAAGATGCTTTTTCGAAAGAATCTTTCAAAAAAGCCTCTTTCAAAAGAGAGCGTCTAGACAGCAACCAGTATTTTCGAAAAAGCACTGTTTGCGTTCAATAACGCCTTTTTTCAAAAGAGCACTTTCGAAAAAAGGCGTTATTCCTCGTAAAATGAGGTTTTCCATGGTCAAAAAAACTGCCACATTCTTTCGATTTAATTTCGAAAGAACGCGGCAACAGTCCAGACGCAAGTAAAGTTTTTTCGAAAAAAGGCCACTTTTTTTGAAAAACCCTGTAGTCTAGACACACCTTTTCTGAATACTTTCACCACAGTATCTGAGTGCCTCAGTTTCATTAATGTGTTCTCCTTAAAACACCCCTTTGATGTCAGGGAGTATCATTCTCTCTAATTTTATGGACAGGGAACAGAGACAGAGAGAGTGAAATCTTGGCCTCCACTGAAGTTGATTGTGAAGTGTTTTGCCTTTGACTTTAATGGGGCTAAGATTTCATCCAGAGAGATTGAGCTGTCCAAAGTCATACAGGAAATCGGTGTCAGAGCCAGGCACTAAATGCAGGTCTCCTTAGTCCTTATCTAGGGACTTAGTAAAAGTGTATCCTTCCTTTCTTGATCAGCAGCTCCAGCAACCCTAAACTATTGATCCTGGGGTCCTGCTCATGGCATTGTCTTACAGGGCAATCCCAAAATGATTTCTCTGACCCCTAATTACGCGTACATGGTTTTGTAAATATCCTGACACAGCATGAGGAAATCTGACTCTCCCCACTAAAACTTGGAAATAAAGTTGCTTTGCCAATAAAAAGAAATCCACCAGCAATTATGTATCTGTCTAAATATTTGTCAGTAAAGCTTTTCATCCCCCGCCCCAAAGCCTGCTACATCCAAAGTAGTTAGTCACACCATGGAGCACAGTGATTTCTTTTTGAACGCCAGCCATCCAATCCCGTTTTCTTAGACACCACCAACAAAACGGTGACCCCTTCCGCACACGCATAATACAGCCAGTCACTCATGCATTAACAGACGTAAACCCCCAAAGGTCGTTTCCATGACAACCCCAGGGTCCTTAATGACCCTGACAGTTCAATGATTTTGTTTTGTTTGAGAGTGAAGGAATAATAAGTCTTCTCCCCTCCCCGCCCCCTCTGCTGCACTGCCTGTTCATTATCTGATTCTCGGATCAGCCCTGGAGACAGAGTGGCAGCCAGCCCTGAAAGACAAGAGCCTCACTGCAGACAAAGAACAGTAAAGGAACCGAGCGTGCTCAGCATACTGCAGCGGCAGCCTCATTAATTCCATCACCAGCCCAATGAGTTTAAGCAAGCGCCAGGGGTATTGCAATAGTTTGTAGCAATATGTTGCATAAGTGAGCCCCAAATCACTGCACAGTTATTTAGAAAGTACATCTTGCATACCGCTAACAGGAGTGCTTTTATTAATGATGTATACCAGAAACACAATAAGACATCGCAGCTACGCCGTAGCAAGACCTATAATTTTAATGATGTGATGAATAAGGCAATTAATGTACTTCAATCTATGTCCCATATGGATCATATTTAACATCAGAAAAAGGAAGAGATCGCCGAGAGAAAGAAGTATAATAATACATCGTTAAACCAGAGGCGGCTGTTCCTATGCCTTTGAATGCATATTGCCAGTTCAGCTCCAGCTCTGAACTCCTGGTTCTTTCATTTGCAACCAGTCTCAGGCATCTGTGGACGGCCACTTGTGCTGTTCAACCCAGCACGGGTATGAAATGGTCTAGAAAGTGGCTCACACAGCTCTTTATTCAACGCTGGGGGCAACTCCGCTTCCTTGTTTCCATGAAAGCGAATCAATTCACTGGATCACGTTCCACCATCATTCCACGACTCTTGCCCCCACTGCTGGTATTAACACTCTACGTGGCGGCCAGATGCTGGGCAGTGACTGAGAGGCACAATGTGCCTCTCAGAAGAGGGTGGGTCCCAAAGTCGGTATCTGCTCCAATCCAGAAACAAAGCTATGCTTTGGGCTGGCCCCCTGACATAAACTTTAGTGCAACCTTCAAACCTCTAACACACACGGGCTGCCAATGGTCCCAAGGTACTCTTATGAGGTGGCGGGGTGTGTGTTACTGATTTTCCGTGTACAAAAGCCTTAGCCATGCTCCGCTTTGCTCCAGCTACATGGATTTGCATGCGCGTGGAGGGGGCAGGAGCCATTCTCACTGGAGCATCCTTCTATAGTGAGGTGTTTACCCCACGGCCAACTACATTAACATTAGAACTGCTTTGTGCCATAACAACATGAGGTTCACATCTGAACTATACAGGCCTGCTCCAAAGTCCACTCAAGTCAATGAAAGTCTTCCCACTGACTTCAAATAGACTTTGGCTCTGGCCTGTGTGGTCTAGACATCTCCTAACTATAATGCGTATTACTTAGGGCCCACACCTAGGCATTGCCGAACATGTGCAATTCTGAATGACTTCAGGGGCAAGCAGAGACTACTCCACAGCTCAGGAACCACTCAGAACTGGATAGCATTCGGCCCGCTGTGTCTCTTAGAGTTGGACCCTGGAAGGCATTCAGCATTCTGACGTGTTCCTAAAGCACTTTCCGTACTTGGAAAGCCCTGATGAAGCCTTTTTTCTTTTCTTTCTGTAGGTGAAATCTGTGGAGCTATGCAGCTGCAGAAATACTGTGCTGTTCAGAGGCCAGGATGCTCAGCACCTGGCAGGATGGAAGGCAGCAAGACCAGAATGAGGTAACAGAGGGGAGATGAAGGTGAATTGCCTTGCCCCACGCTACAGAAGAAGCTGGAGTTGGTATTAGAACCCGGGACCTGCTGGCTGCCCATCTAGTGTTCAGGCCAATAAACCCTTTGCACTAGCCTAGCATACCTCTCCCATCTATATTATCTATATCCCCTCAGAGACTGCGATTCATTTTTTTAGGCCTGCCTGTACTGTGTGTCTGCTTCCACCCTATAGCCTAATGCAAGGTCAGTGCAAAGTAGCACTGCAGCTTCCAAGCCTCCTGTGGGAAGGAAAGGAGAAGGTTGTTGTTGTTTTTTAAAAAAAGAGTGGGGTATCTTGTTTCTACTAATAATCACTCTCGTCAGCACGCCTTGGTGGTGTACTACAAAGGAAATCCAAATGATCAATTGCAAACGTATTCTTTGGGCTAGCCCCTACGCTCCCAGATATCAAATTTCTTCCGGTCCTCCATCCTTGTCGCTCTTCGTGTTGGGCAGCAGTTCCTTTCCCACAGTGCCCTGCCCCCACCCCTTCAACCAAATTCTCTGCTTCTCTTATCTGTCACCACCGCCTATGTTATGTGGAAGGAGCGAAGAGATTGTGATTCATCCTCTCCCCTTCGTCCCCTGTGGAGCTTGATAAACTAACTTGTAATAGATGTCCGATAGCAATTAGAGATTCACAGATGTAGAGTGCTGCTTCCACACACCCCCAAGTGTGCACATAACACATTAATGTTAATGGGAGTTATGGAGATTATGTGCATTGAGGGATGGGAGTGGTGCCTAAAAGTGCTTAGAGTTGGGAAAACCCAGCTGGTGATCTTGGTCATTGGGTGTGTTCTTGAACAGGAAACAGCCCTCTGATTTCATCCAGTTATGAGTCTAGGACATGGTTCATCAGAATCAAGTCAGGAAGAGCATTAAGGCTGACATTTTCAGTGCTAACCTAAGGTAGCTAAGGGAGGGAGGTGGGCATCTATCTCCTTTAGAATCCTTGATCCTAGTCCAAGAACTTTACTGTTTATTTCTGTCTCTACAAATACGAAAAAGTCAATGATGAAATTGTAAAGTTAACACTTTGGAGAATTAGTAGGATAATCCTTGGTAATACAGGAGCATTTACAGGCCCCAATGTATATGCCCTGCCCCAAAGCATTACAATCTAACCAGACAAAAGAAGTGTTCTGATGCCCATTTTACAGACTGCCATCTGAGGCACAGACTAGATGAAGTGACTTGCCTAACTTCACACAAATCACCATCAATGGAGCCAGGAACAGTCCCTCAGATCTCCTGCAGTCTAATTCAGGGCCTCCATCACAAGACAATCCTCCACCTTCACAATTTACCCTGGTGCTTGCTTTTCAAGTTCTTTGTTATCTCACGAAACAACCACTTACAGCCAGATGCCCTGTCTCATCTTCTCCCTCATTTTTATTTCATTCGGGTCATATGGCACATACCAGTTCAAAGTCTGGCTCCATCCGTGGGATAAAAAAAGTCACATGGAGTCACATTCTGAGGTAAACATTGAGTGATATCCTGCGACACAAGTCATAGGCACTTGAAGTGACATATTTCTTTCTGCTTCCACTAACTACATCATCTGTTTAAAAGAGGAAGGGTTAGTAAAACAGGTGTGGTTTTAATTGAGGGACAACACAAGGCGCAACAGCATCTGAAAACTTACAATGCAGATGTTTCCTCTGGGGAGGTTAGCGAGGAGGAAAAAACCCCCCCAACAGCTACAATTTCTTCTTCCCCAGGGTTTATCTCCTCTTTCAACTCTGTTCTTATAATTATTAACATGTCATTTATTTTAAAAGGAGCACAGCATTTGATTTTTCCCCACATGAACATCACCACGTGTGAAATGGGGCTGTTCTGTGGAACAGAGAGCCGGTGTGATGGTTGCAACAGAGCACAGGGAGTCAAGTGTGATGGAGTCTATTTCCATTTATGCTAATGACTCGTTGCATGAACTTGGGCAAGTCCTGAGATTTCTGTAAGCATCTATGAAATGGGGCATCCTCTTCAGCTAGGAGATGTGAAATATCCATTCAGGTTTGTGAACTATTTTAAGATTCCTGCATAAATAATCGGCTATATATTTGAGAGAATGTGTCTGTTTGTTGTTTGTTCAAGGACTCCTCCTAAACAGTAAGAGCTAGAACCACCAAATTTGGTATGCAACTTCCTCTTAAAACTTAAAGCCAGGCCCAGGTTTGCCGGGGGGGGGGGGGGCAGGAAAATGGGATGTGCCTGGAATGGGATTGATTTTCATAAAACCATACATAAAAGAGACACAATTGCCCAGCTGGGTGCAGAATGCCCCTCCTCCCATCTGGGACTGCACCAACCCAAGCCTCCCACCCCCCAAGAACCTTTTAGGGAGGGTGGGGGTGAGCTGAAGCTCCCCAATTCATATGGGGACATTGTTGGCTGTTCCCCTTTATCAGGGAGTGAGGTGAAAGTGCACAGTTTGCTGCGTTCCTCACTCTGGCTGGGGAGCCCAAGGGCAGTCAAACATGGACCTGCCCCAACCAGGGGACATGCACCCCTCCCCCAGCTGTGTCAGCTGGAGCTGCAGGGGTCATGGGGAAGTGCTTCTCACCTGGCCCCAAGCTTCTTCAGTGAGAGAGGGCTGGAGTAGTCCTCTCTCTATGGGGCACACTGCATACTGAACCCCACATCCCCAGCCCCACCCCAGAGCAATGATTCAAATGAAGGATGGACATTTTCATTTCATTTCCAACTCCCCCCCCCCAAAAAATTAATTGAGTTAAGGCCCTGAGCAATGCTGGATAAATCTTCTAGCGCTCTATAAATACAAGGTATCCTTAGCACAGCTTATTTTTTCAACTACCATAGCCTATCCCCTTTGCTTGTATGTAACAGACTTAAGATGATGTCTCACAAGGTGAAATAAAGAAAAATAAGATTCCAGACAATACCTGTACTTGTTTCTAACAGTACTCATCCTGGCTGTGATTTCCCTGGTAATCAGGACATAGAGACTGAAATAAAGAGAGACAGAACAGCTATGCCTTTCCCATTTCAGTGTGAAGAGGAAGACAATAACAGCAAAAGTTCAGATTCTGCAGACCCCAAAAGCCATTTTTTTATTACCTAGATTGCTCAGATATAATCTATGGCAATTTGCCCAGGCCTCCTGAGGCAGAAACAGAAGATGCCACTGTTATTCTTCTCTGTACTCGTTGTTTGTGCTACTAAGGGCACAATTTGATGTCAATACATAGGCTTCCATTTCCAGGAGGATAAGTACCTAGTGTTGGAATGAATTCAACAGAGCATCAGTAAACATGGGGTTTGTTGCTCTGGTTCTTTAGATTGGGATAACCACGAGACTTGGATATCCAATTTATTATCCCTTGGCTCTCGGATATCAGTTCTAGGGACGTAGGTTGAGGCCCTGGCCTGAGTTGGGGAGGACTCAGGAACGTGGCCTAGGTCAGTCTAGGGGGTCAAAGAAGCAGCAGCAGCAGCAGCCTTGTCTCACTGTAGGAGTCATGGCCAATGAACCACACCACACGAGAAAGCTGAAGTAGGGCGAGTGGAACAGAACCAGGGCAAGATGTCAGGCACAGAGCAGGGGACCAGAGGTCAAGGCAGGGTGAGATGTCAGGAGTGGAGCTGGGGATTAGGAACTGAGACCAGGTATCGGGAGCAGGGCAAGACAGCAGGAGCATGCCTCAGCATCTGACTAAAGCAGTAAGCCAGAGAGTTTCACAGACAACCTCCAGCTTTCCCCGCCCCTCCCCCCAGGCCTGAAATAGCATCTGTGGGCCAATCAGTGAATGTGGTAGGCTCTGCGATCCAGGACTACGTGGTCAGGATACGTGGTAGTGCTTGAACCAACCCACAGAGATCCTAGGATGCTGTTCCCTGCTTCACCAGAGCTCTTGGGCGGGGTTGCACTGACCCCACCGTTCCTTGCATCTTCCAACATAAAACAAATTGACAGCATTGGAAAATTTTTATTGGAACTGATTTCAGTGGATTTTTCAACCAATTCCATGACAGATGAGTATTCCCTGTTATTCATATTGCTGCTGATTTCTTGACTGGGTTCCTGACACCATTATAAGGCCTTGAGAGTTGCTCTAGTTTGTCTTCACAGGTCAGCCAGGTAGTGACGGCTGCTGGTGATTGCTGGGACAAAGGGCAGCTCTGGCCACTTCTTACCTCAGCCCCTGTCTTACAGCAACCACAGGGAGAAGCATGCCATAGGCCCTGCTACACAGACTTTATGTCTCCCCACACATGCCAGAATTGGGCTACTCCTCCTGTCAACAGCTAAGCCAAATCAGAGCCAGATCCTCAACTGGAGTTTTGCAACTGACATAAGTAAGATCAGAACCAGCCTTTCAGTTTAACAACACTTTTTAGCATCTTTGCTCGATGAGTGACTTGTGTATAGCTACCACATATTCCAGGCAGATTTGTAGCTTGCACACCAAGGTCAATTCTTCCCTTTGCTACTGATCTGGGTTATTGGTATTTGCCATTTTCTAAGCACAGCTTATCTAAAGCAGCAAGAAAATAGATGTGTCACAGGAAGAAAGCATACAAATAATTAAATCTGACTGCTTTAGGAAAACTTTCTCTTCCATACTCACTGCAATGCCTGTTCTTTTCCCCTTTTACAGTCCCTATTTTTTTTTTGCTTTATGTGTTGATGTCCCAAAAAAGGAAAATAATAAACCAACCTTGTGGTTGGTGTGACAATCATGAGATAATAATCAATAATAATAAAATAATAATCAGTTTAGGATTCCCCAGCCCCATTTGCTTTGTGCTATGCGAGCCCTTAGCAAGCTTTTTTTTTCCCTTCCAAGCACAAGGAATGGAAATGCAATTTAGAAAAAAAATGCTTCATTAATCACAGGACTCCTGGAGCTGGGACTTGAAGAAAAGTATTCGGTATTGTAAGAGTCTCAGTAAAATTGAGAGAGCTGGTCACACGGGGTGTATTTTAAGCATCACCACATCTTTTATCATCTAACCACTAGTTGCAAATATGCTGCTGGAAATGAAGGAAGCAGCAAACAAGTCACTAAAGCTGGAACAAATCTCTCTCAGAGGAAGCATTTTATTTATTTATGATTGTTTTTCTATCTTGCTTTGTCTCTTCTGCTCTGAATGCAGCTGAATGAGGACTTTTTGCATTCCTTTTATATTAATTATATTTTTGGCAGAGGTGTGATATAGCTGTGCCTGGCATTTTACACTGTGTTTTAATCATAGTGTCCACTGATCTAGTGAGAATAATTCATGGTTTCTCATATACAATATGATTAGTTTTGGCAGGATTCAGTTGAGATCGGTAGTTGTCAATTTTACCAGACTCACTAAAATCAATGGGAAAAAAACCATTGGTAGCAGTGGGTGAGCTAGCCATGCAGGGAACTCTCTCCAGACCCACTGGCACCACCTTGCTCACTCAGTCATGGGCTAGGCATGCAGGAGCTAACCCTAAGCCAGATCCATTCTGCAGCAGTGTGGTCTCTTCCATGGCTGGGGGCTCACCATCATCTCCATAGTTCTGGCTGGGTGGTGTCTATACTGTCCCACCAGGACTGCCACCTTCCTAAACACTGTTTCTGCAGGGATTTGGTGTCACCTGTCCAGTGGCCATGAAAGGGCCCCCCGCAGCCTTCCTGTTAATATATACTACAACTAATAAAAGTATGGATGAGGTTGAATCTATAGTGAAAAAAATGCATCACTACTGTCAACCCCAGCAGGGCCAAGAAAGGGAGATTCACAACTCTGTGTGAAATAGGCTGTGAGAGACACAAGGTGCTGCTGAATTACAACCCAGTCTGCTGCCTTAGTTTTAAAGACAGTGTACCAAGGCTGTGTGAGTGCTGAGAAGAGCTCCTTAAGGTTTTGAATGAAGTTTCACTGGGACTTTCCCCAACACCACAAAATCTAGAAATACACAGTTGCTCTTTTGGAAAACGTTTTTACTGACACTTGCTTCCTTGCGCCTAGAGCTTCAGAAACCTCAGCTAACCACATGTGATCACCTTGACATAATTCAGACCTTCAGAATGACAGGAAGATGAAGAGAAGTTAGCAAGAATGTTGCAGGTGCTAAATGAGGAAGGGAAGCGGTATGGACTGATTATGAATATCAATAAAACAAAGGCAATGGTATTTGGAGATAAGGAAATAGGAAGGAAGATCAGCGTAGATAGGATCGAACTAGAGAACATAGAGAAGTTCCCATATTTGGGGAGCAACATGATGTATGATTTTGACTGTAAAAAGGAAATAGCGACTAGAATAGTGAAAGCACGAGTGAGTTTGAAGGCGATGGATAAAATCTGGAAAAGTAAAGTGATTAGCTTAGGAATGAAGCTGAGTGTTGTGAAACTGTGTATTTAGCAGCATGTTGTAGGGATGCGAGACATGGGTGATAACAAAAGATTTGAAGAGGAGGATATTGGCATTCGAGAGGAGTTGTTATAGAAAGATCCTGAGAATAGGATGGATGCAGAAGGTTACCAACAAGGAATTATATACGAAGATACAGCCGAAAGAGAACTTACTGCAGAAGGTTATACAACGGAAGTTACAGCTATTCAGGCATATCTGCAGAATGAACAACAAGCAAAAAGTTAAGACCCTGATATTCAGCATAATGGATGATCTGAATAGGAGAGGCAGACCCCACAGAGAATGGGTAGATGACATAGTAGATTGGTGTAGAGCTAGTCTACAGAAACTAAGCCACTCTGCACTAGACAGGGAAAGGTGGAAGGAAACAGTGAGGGAGGCATCGGACACCAATGGGCTCTGAGTCCATGGTTGTTGATGATGATGATGATGATTTAGAATGATATAATCCAGCACCTAGACAAAGAATGGTAAACATTTTTAAAAAAGATTAAAAATAAAATACCAACAACTGAATTTACAAAATAATAATAAAAAAATTCTACAAAGCCTAATTTTGTGTGTGGATATAAATTAGATGTGTGCATAGGGGATTGTGCACACACATTCACACAGGCATGGTGTGCACACAAACAGATGTGCCTCTAAAGAAGGCATTCTAGCTAAAATGATACTTGGATTTCTCACCTATTCTGTCATATCCAGGACTAAATTTACTGGTTCCATTACCCTGAGCCGTTTGCAGTACATTATTACCACTTGCCATCATGAGCATATTTTGTAAGCAAGGCCATGCTACACTTGTGGACCAAATGGTGTATGCCAAATGATTATGCAGGCCTTGAGGCACTCTGAGTGTATAAACATTTACAGTACAACAGATCTTTGGCCAAGTGGCCAAGTAATTGATTGCGAGCCTCTGAATGTCACTAGATTTTATTTATAAAAATCCCACAGCTCTGGCTCTACTTCATGCAGAACTAGCCCTGGCAGTTTTTAAAAAGCAGGATGCTCTGAGGTGAATTCAGGAACAGCCAATCTTTGGAGCAAATTGAGTAGAACAAATCAGAGCAGGTCTCACCCCAGTTGCCATTTCTCCTGAATTCATGGTATCTGACAATTAAGCAAATGTATTACATAGATATCCTGTCTTGCGGTAGCATGAGTGAACATGAATAGTACTTCTCTATAGGGATAATTACAAGAAAAACACAATTGCAATGAACTCTGTTCAAAATTACTGGGGGGGGGAATAAATCCATTTGAGCTATAATAGCCAAATGTTAATTTCTCTTGTTTAAAATGAGAGACTGAGAATGCGATTGGGGAAGCGATGAAAGTGATATGATTATGTTTATTTTCTTGTGACGCATTGGATTTTGGCTAGCTTGTTAACTTTTCAAGAGAGGCTTACAAAGGGACAGTGACAATGCTAGTGGGAGTCAGATGTATTCCGTAGTTGTGCAAAGGGCCCTACGGTAACTGGTTAGGATGATTTTTTTTTAAAGATTTTTCAGACAGGTAGGGCTCTAATTTATGTCCCTGTGATTTCACTGGAACTACTCACAGTATGCAGGGTTAAGCACATGAGTAAGAATTTGCAGGATCAGGGTCTCGGAGTGTTTCTGTTAACCTACAGCACATAGAGGAAATGTAGCTGAGACAGCAAGGAGTCTGGTGGCACTTTAAAGATTAAGATATTTATTAGGGTATTAGAGCATACGCTTTCGTGGGCTACAAGTCACTTCCTGAGAGAGAGAAAGAAAGAAAACAGAGATGGGACAGGAAGGAAGGAAGAAAGGAAGAATACAGAGATGGGACAAGAAGGAAGGAAGGAAGGAAGGAAGAATACAGAGATGGGGAAGGAAGGAAGGAAGGAAGAATACAGAGATGGGACAGGAAGGAAGGAAGGAAGAATACAGAGATGGGACAGTTTCTCTTTCTAGGGTCTGTTTCAGCAAAGCATTTCAGCATGTGCCTGATGTTAAGCATATATCCCTTTTCATCCCTGGGGAAGGGTCATCATTGAGGGAGAAACACACCTGTTAGGAGGGCCACTCGGGAGCATTACAAATTGCGTAGGTCTCTGTGCACTGGTAGGCGAAGGCATAGCTCTAGAAACCCTAAACTTTCTCCCTCCGTCGAATGCTAGCTTTTTTCAGGTAAGCAGAGCTGCACGGTGACAGTAATTGCATGCCAGGGGTTTACACACTTCACATGACTTAGTGACTATAATTATAGACAGAAATATTCAATATTCCATCTAAAAGCCAGACACTAAAATAAATCAGAAAAACCCCAAATGTTTTTAAATGACTGAAGTTGAACTACATGAAGAATTAACTGGATTAGCACACCTAATGTGTCCCAGTTTTGATTAATCTGAGTGCCCCTTTTCTAGAGGCAATTGTTCAGAAAGCATGGGGGTGCTGGGTTTAATACCCAGCAGCACTTTAATGTGTTCATAGGGTTTCCACAGTCCAGAGCAAGGAGTTGATACTAAATGAAATCATGTAAACTGTGCATTACAGAAGAGTGCAATGTATCCAAAACGTATATAGAAATTAACACACAGATCTGATGTATAATATTTAGCACCGCAAGGCTGCACTCAGGATTATGCGGGTTGCTGTGTAACACATCTTCAGACATAACAAAACCTACCTCGCTCTGACACAAAGTCAGGAAGAAACTCTCCTTCACAATCCAGTGGCCCGGTTGCTACTCCACCACTACAATCACAGCCTGGCTTCAAATGACACAGGAGGGCATGCCCAACAGGCCCCTGGCAGCTCCAGGCATCTGAGGAACACCAAGGTGGTTTAAAGCCAGCTTTGCTTCACCTCAGGCCCAGCACTGAGCTCAGGCTGTCCAGATCAAGGCCAGGCTAATGGGGTGTTCTTTGCACAAGATTTATAATTATAAGGCTCTTGACGCATTGGGACATCAGGCCCAGAGTTCAGAGAGACTGGCTAGAGAACAGCTTCTGGCAGACAAACAAAAACTAAATCACTTCCAATAGGAAGAGGGCAGCAGCAGCATCTCCAGGACAGCTATGGGAGAAGAGAAGTACTGTTGTGAGAAATGGCCATGACCTATTGATCTGCCAGTCCATCTGCCTGCCAATGCTAGATGGTTTTCTACCGCATATTTTGCTAGGATTTTTCCCCCCACTGATCTAATTTCAAAATTCCCAAATATTGGAGTCTCCACAACTTCCTTTATTCCACAGGTCACAGCTAAGTCTTGTTCCCTGAGATTTATCCTAAATTCTGGAGTTCTTCATTTCATCCCTGTGTGTTACACCCAGAGTTCTTCTCCCTCCTTGGGGTTTACAAATATTTCTGAAGGGTCTGGACCAGGTCTGCCAATGGGAGTGGGGGACGGGGAGGAGGCCAACTGCCTTGATGCATGGTGATACAAAAGGGCTCCCTGCCAGCTACTGTGTCAGTGGTGGCGGCCAGAGCCCTGGGCCCTTTAAATCACCGCCGCCATGCCACGCCACGCTCTCTGGCTGCACTGAGGGCTGCCTGGGGGGAGGCGCAGCACTTTCCAAGTAGTGCTGAGGGCTGCTTAGCCCCAGCCTCACCCCTTCTGCCTGAGGCTCTGCCCCTTCCGGGGTGTGCAGCCACCCCATCTCACCCAGGGGCCCAGTGAAGCTGTTGGCCCTGCTGGTGTGGACTGTTCAGCTGACCTCTCTTACTATTCACATAGCCAGATTTTCCACCATGAGCTCCTTTATCATGCCTCAAATCATAGGCCTGGGAACTAACAGTATGGAGGTTGCTGCTGTACCCCCTGCCTTGCAGTGGTCCCCCTTAGATACAGTTTTATAGCCTGGTTCAATGTCTCTCGGCACCTCCGCTGGACAAATTGCTTCAGTGCCCCTGCCTAAGAGCAGCTCCCTCAGTAACCCACTGATCGTTCCTGTTGCTCTTCTCTGTCCCCTTCCCCTCTCTCCAACTTGCCAAGCTCTGTTCTTGCAGCGCCCATCGTGCGGGTCTGGCAAACAGAAGTAGCACGGCAGAAAACCTGGAGGGAAACGGAGACCAGCAGCGGCAGAAACTAGTGTGCGGAGAACCAGTAGGGTGGTGCACATGTTGATAGAAGAAATAAAGGAAAACAAGATGAAAAAGGGAGTTTTTATATTGTTTGTTAGACCTCCTGTATTCACATCAGGCCAACAAGCACCCCAGATGCCTAAGGCTAACCAGCCCTTAGTGGGCTGATAAAGGACCAGTGTGTCCAGTCTTATTTAACGAAAGAGCCAAATTAATTATTATTCAGAATTAAATGCCATTTAGCATAGCTTATATTACTGATGACTCGCTAATTTGGCTGGCTCTGATGTAATTACAATCCATTTACGTGCTTAATCCTAATGCCCTAACCTGGCTTTGATTTAATCAGGCTACGTAGAGGTATCACAATCAAAGCAGCATTGAAGAGCTCAGTGCTAAAAAGAGATAATTATACCTTACAGAGCATACACTTCCCTGCCACCTACATCTCCCGAGTCACTGAATAAGAATAGATAATTCCCTTTCGATATGTCAGTATCCTGAAGATGTGAGATGAAAAAGTTGGTTAAAGAGCTGCGGAGAGCTGCACACTCTGCTCAGGATTTGCCTTCCCCTCTTGGGAAGCTTCCAGATGCCTCATCTAGAAACTAACATTTGTGCACAAACCCCAAGGAAGCAGCAGATCCTCAAGCCGGTGCATGTGGAGGGCAGAGCTAAAAGGGAGCAAAGCAGTACTCCCTCCACCATGTAGAAAAACATGCTGCCACAGAAGAGAATGAGATTGACTCAGAGAGGGTCTAATTCCCTCCATTTCTCTCTCCTCTTCAAAAGGCAGCCCGCATGAGGATCATTGGAACAGCCCCTCCCTTCCGCTCTCCCTGCCTGCTCGCCTCTCTTCAGCTCCATTCCACAGGGCATGCTGCTTACAGAACTGGAGAAGTGGGGAAGGATTGGCACCTCTCACTAAGAGAGCTTGACTGGTGAAAAGTCAGTGGCTTCCACCTTGACGAGGACAGCCGGGGTGGAACTCTGAGGAAGCATCCCAGCCTGGTTCCAGGTCCCACCAATCGCAAACCCTTCTTCTTCCCACATATGGCAGCCCCAAGCCCTGGTCTACACTAGGGAGTTATTTTGAAATAACCCCCCCCCCACTTATTTTGAAATAATAAACAGAGTGTCCACACTACCAGACCGTTATTTCAAAATAACGGGCTGCTTATTTGGAAATCTATACTGCTGCTTTCCTCAGGGAACAAGCTTATTTCAAAATAGTTATTTCTGGAGTTATTTTTTTCAAATTAAGCTATTTCAAAATAATTTCCTAGTGTAGACATGCCCCCCTAGTGAGCTCACTACGAGCCAGGAAATGGCTGTATCCACCCGGCAACTGGCCAGTTTCTTAAGAGTGGAATCTAATTCAAATCACCTTAATTATTATGCTTTGTAATAATCATATTGACTGGCTATCGGCCCTTATAAGCATCCTGCAGCGTCCTATTTCAAACCAAAGGCAGTAAGATGACTGTTAGTTGCAGCATTTGTGGCAACTGTAGTCAAATTACCTCAATCTCACCTTCTCCCTTTGCTTACTCTCTCATTTGCCCTGCCCCAGTCATAGTCAATGGAAAGGATGGATGGCAGACCTTTCTCTCCCAGTCTTGCTGCTTGTCTATCACTGCACTCAGTACCAGATGAGGAAAGCTTTTAAGCACTGGCTTAAGCCCATCCTTGTTCAGCAAAGTACATAAGCTTGTGCTTCACTTCAAGCATATGCTTAAATTGATGAGCGTTAAGATCATGCTTAAGTGGTTTATTGAATAGGGATGGGCTGCTGAACCTCAGAAACCAGCCATGGGATGGCATAGAAGATGGAAGCACTTCATGTTACCAGTACCATGGCAGTGGTATAGCCAAAAGGGCCCACTTGGTTGGGCACCAACTTTGAGTGGGGGGGGGGCAAAAATGGGGGCTAGGAGAAGCGAGACAGGAGGGATGGGGGGTAAGCCTCAGAGCCCCGACCCTGCTCCACAGCTGGCTTGCTGGGTGGATTGGAGTAAGTCCCACGGGGTGGGCCTGGATGAAAAGAGAGCCATGCCTACTCATGGCTATGCCATGTTGTCCTGGGTTTGTAAAGCCAAATTTGGTATTGGAGTTTTGCGTTGAAAGAGAAGAGAAAGACCTGTTTTGGGGGGCAGCAGTGAAGGGGAAAATGGAAGAAAAGTGTGATATCAAAGTCAGGAACATGCCAGCTTAACAGCAGACAGAGCATTCCCTGGCTCTCCAGAGCTGATGCTCTTCAGCTGACTACCCCATCTACCGCCGGCTTGCTCCAGAATAGTCATGGCCAGGATCCCACTGAGACACTTTCAATCATTTGAAATATGGACACCACTCAGAGAATTCTAGGAATAGCTGCTCCAACTGTTCTGGAGAGATAGAGAGCAGCCACAGGAGACATCCTTAGACTTGGGTGCAATCAGAGAAAGCAGTGTGCTCATTAAAGACCTCACATCAACATCGACCAGTTTTCCCATTCCGCTAGGAGTCAAGGAGAAGTGAAATGTGGTCTACAACTAGAAGGTGGTTTGTATTCCATGCATCAATGTCATGCTTGAATTTGGCAGATCAACTAGCACAGGCCCTGAATGGCTCCTTTTATCAAGTGTCTGAACAGTTACTTGATCTAAGAGGTTTGTATACCTGCAGCCAGCAATGTAAACATCTGAGACAAATTACAAGGCAGTAGTAGTGTTACAGTGAAGGATGAAAGTGCACACAGGAAGGCAAACAAGCAGAGCATTACAACAGCCACTTAATGGCAAACACATTTATTAACATCAAGTGCAATGTTTGTAGGTTTCGCCCCCACTGCAACCTGCGGCAGATGCCAGCTACTTAAAAAGATGAAACAGTGCAGTGAATGAAATGGAGGGTTTGGGTGGTTTTTTTTTCAGTGTACACTGCCTGTGTTCTTGGCAACGGAACCAGCTCTTAGCTCTGTCTTCGAAGGAACAAAAGCCATGTTGGCACACAGTGCGCAACTTGATTTCACAGGGCCTCCTGGGAAGAATGTGCGGGAGGCGGTCTCTGAGTCTGGCAGACACATTCTTGAATAAAACGGAGGAGGAGGAGAAGGGCAGGAAGGGAAGAGCAGGCAAGGTCACCATGCCGTACATGAGAAGCTTTTACCCACACTGCCCCAAAGTACTCAATGAAAGAAGCATTGAAGGTGAGCCAATGTACTTAGTGCGCGCTAGCTTCACAGCACATTTCCCTGAACAATGTTCCTTTATTAACAACTCTTCTCATAGGATTTTTAATGCAATTTTATGGACCGGAAGTGCACAGATCTTTTGAAACACAGGGAAAAATAATAAAAGAGTAAAAATGCATCAAAATTGGAAGTATTCAAATACTGCAAGAAGCAGGATTAGATTTTTTCCCCCTTTTGCTTCCAAAGGAATCCTCAGCTAGTATAAATCAGTGACGCTTTGACTTTGATGGAGCTGTGCCAAAGCTACACTAGTTGAGCATTCGCCCCATCGTATGAGTGTGGTGATAAGTTCGGTAGGACGTTTACCAAGAACAATTATAGAAATGAAGGCATGCTACTGTGCAATTCCAGACAAATATAAAGATTTGTTTACAGTAGGGTTGGATGGCTCAGGGATTTGGTAGTAGGACAAAGAAACTTTAATCTCTGGGGCACTAGTATGAACCAAGACCGAAGAGAATTCATTGAAAAATTGTTGCCATGAACATCTAGTTCCACAGGTGTCCATGTCTCAGAAACATCCATTGCCATATACACCTTGCCTGTCAGCTCAGTAGAGATGTGAAGGGTAGAAGCATGGGGACTAATTTAGACTCTCTTGCAGTGGTCCCGGAGATGGAGATGGCCCACATTAATGGGATGAGATGCAGAAGACAGCATACTGCCAAAAGCAATACTCAGTCTACTTTACTGAAGACTAGAGATATCAGCTGTGTTAATCCAGGACCAACTTTAGAAGAAAAGTTTGCAGAACTGCCGGTCCATATTTCTATATATAATTCTCATCCTCTTTGTCTCTCACTGCCTTATCTGTGCAATCTACCTACCCTATTCCCATACATTCTATACCCCATTGATGACTTCATGTCTCTGCCAGCATAGAAAAAATTAGGAAAATTGCAATGCAAAAAAGAATTAACTTCACCAAGCTCTAGTGGCAGAACTGCTTGGGTTTTCTTTGCAGATCAGCTACGAGGATATATATATATATATATATTTTGTCTACAAGTGGATCAGATTACAGCAAGGTCTTGAACTAGGAAGCAACTGAAAGCATGGGCAGTCCTGAAAAGGACAAACTGCTACAAAGCTGAAGTTACATCATGGCAGAATTTTGTTTTCCCAAAAAGCCATCTGTGTTTGCAATTTCCTGCTGGAATAGGTATAAGCAGCATCCAAAGCACATTACAAGAACATTTGGGTGGAAATGGACTTTTTTTTTAACTCCAATGGTGTCTCAGATTACGATTGGGACTGATCATTTAATTTAACCTCACTGTGTTCACTCTCATGGCAAGGGTTAAATTAACCCTCACACTGGACATCAGGGCAGATTTTCCTTCAGGGCATACTAGCACTCTATATCCTCTTGATATCTCCACAGTAGCATATAGAAGTGGCAATCGAGGGAGAAACCTTCCCCTTGTCTTCTTCACATTGGTACATCACTATGGGACAGATTCTGCTGCCCACCCTTATGATGTCCCTCACTTGGCAATGGATTAGCTACTCAAAGCATAAAAGCATACTCAATGGGAGTGAAGACACAAGAATTTGGCCCCAAATGAAAAATATTAGGTCCTCTAATCCAGAACGCATTAATAACAAAAAAACAACAACAAATGTTATTCAGCAATAACCAAGGGTGCCTCCAAGTAAGTTACATTTAAATAATTACAGTTCCTGGTGGATCACATTCTCATTTGCTCTCCTAGTTTGAATCTTCTGCTTTTATTAAAAGCTCCCCCCCACATTACTCACATAAGTAATCTATCCTTAACTAAATAACTCAATTTCCTTCAATGGGTCTAGTCACAAGAGTAAGCATTACTCACATGAGAAAGCTTTGCTTACACTTTTTTTTAATGGAAGAAGATAGATCATGAAGTGGCAGTGATACCCCACTCCTTGATGGTTATAAGTGGTCTTCTGAATCCATGAGAGAATCTGCGTCTGGTTGAATAGTGCAGCTGTTTCTGTGGATTGATACTTGGGTATCCCAAACAAAATTCAGACAGCTTTGGACAGTTTATGATGGTCGCTTCATTTTTTTTTGTTGGCCTTTCATCCAGGGGTAGAAGGTTAAGTAGTTTATCCTCTGTTGAACCAAATAATCCTATCAGAACGCACTGGCCATCCATTTACTTGTAGTCTTTCCTTGTCCAATTCTAGCTCCATTGATCTGAATGGTGATTTTGAACTTCTGTTTTTGTACCTGGTTCCTCTTAGTGGTCACGTGCTTTCTACTGTACTGCAGCTGCTGTGTTGCGAAGGCTCCGATCTCTCCTTGACAAGCCATGCACAGCACATTTGCTGGCTCTTGTTAAGATAATCTCATTCTCTCACTGACTTCAATTGATTTATCATCATTTTATTTCAGATATAGTCTACCTAGCAATTGTCATATTTATTTCTAATCCTCTCTTTAAAATGGCATCATTCAGAGGTGCTTAACCACATTACTTAATTTTCGGTTTATATTGCTATTGATTTCTAATATTCTTCTCAAGATATGGCACATCACTCAATAAAGCATTCTGTTTACATAATAATTTTATCGGGTTGCTAACTATCTGAGACATTCCACCGGAGGATTGTGAATAAAATATTTGGGCTGGTTGCTAAGTGAGCGGATGGGGTTCATTTGCTGGCTATGGCGTGTGTTTACTGTTAAAGTAATTTGTGAGATAAAAATGAGTGTAAAATGTACTAGCAAGATGGATCTTTCACACACTGCATTGGCTCTGTAAGGGAAGTTCTAGCTTCAGCTTTCCAAAAGGGAGGTGCTGAGGGGCAGGTGCTTCTAAGCTAACATGGGAAAAGTAGCCTTTGCCAAAATGCATGCTGGGAAAGGCATCAGGGCTATCAGGCAGCCAGAGCAGACCTAGACTGTGAAGAGCTGTTAGTTGTTCTTTCTAGTGAGGAGAGGTTCTGGAAAGGAACCAGACCTTTGATGGATGTCTAGAGAGAGCCTGGAATGGAATAATCAGGAAAAGGCTGGTGTGGGAGTAGTTTGCTGTGCACGGAGTTGAAGAACAGCTCTGTGAGAAACTCAGTTTAAAGCAGACCTCAAATGTTGCCAACGCTTGCAATTTACTAGAAATCTCACGAGATAAAGTTCTTTTCTTAAAGTCCCAGCTCCAGGTGTTTAGTTATTAAATGAGAATATCAACTTTTATTAAAATATTGGATGTTTCTAGCCCTTTTGTTGGTAGAGAAAAGCTTGAAAATGTGACCTGAGTTGTACCCAAGCCTCAGAAACCACAAGACAAATTAAAAAGAACTCAACATGTATTCTTTTTAAATGTCATGGTATTTTAGCCCATCTCATGGGTTTTTTGGGGAGGGAGGAAGGGGATTGACTCATGATTTTTTAAATACTTCAGATTAGCAATGCCAGGTACATTTGAGACTTCAGTAGTGTTGTCACTGGATCAGACCCCAGCAGGGGCGAGAACAGTTTGGAGTGGGGTGGAGAAGAATCAGTTCTCCACACAATCCTACGACATCTCAATAATTGATGCTTGGTTTAAAAGAAAAAAAAATCTTTTGGTAATCGTGAGAGTCAGTTCAAGTTGTTTACATGTGAAACCTTTAGTACAGGTTGCATCTCTATAAACCAGGACTCTATGGTCCAACAACATCTGTAGTTCCAGGATCAGAGTGTCCCAGTGAGCTGTGGAGAGTGGGGGAACCCAGGAGCCTGGTGTGTGGCCCGGCTGTGCTGGGGTGAGGATCCAGGAAGGCCAGTGCATGGCCTAGCTGGGCTGGGGAGGAATGGAAGGGGGGCAGGAAGTCCAGGCTGCTCGGGGAGCCAGGAGGCCTGGTGGTGCAAGGCTGACAACAGGGGGACCAGAAATGAGCTCCCCTGCTCCAGCAAAATCCCTCATCCAGCACCAGTCAGGTACTGAGGGTGCCAGACCAGAGAGGTCCAACCTGTAGCTTCATGCCAGTTTGCATGATTCTGTCAAAAACAAAAAAAATCTGTTTGAGGTGAAGTAGATGCTTTCGGTGGTGGAGATATGAGTATCTGTTTAACACATGCACTTGCTCCATAGCAATCTAGAGAAATAATCCATAGAATGCCGCTTGGAAACTTGCGCTATTGTTAACATACTGAAACATGAAGTAGAGTCACACATTTGCCAGCTTCTATCTTTTCCACGTGCCATTCAACAATCCTCAGTTACTTGGTATACCTGTTTAAACCTGCACAACCAGTGATTCTACAGTATCCAGGGAGACCGCCTTATTCTGAGCAAGAAAGAGGAATCCAAATCAAATAAATTGAGAATTAACACCAACATTCAACACAAACTCATATTAAATCCAAATACTCTTACAGTTAATAGAAATGCTACAAAATGTACCCATGAGAGACTGATTTTTAAATATTTCTGTCCCACCGGAAGAAAGGTAGTGCTGGAAACTTACTGTCATGGTGGTTCACCAAATTTTCAGTTGCCAATTTTCGTGTTGGAAATCCGGTTGTAGGTTTACGCTCTTCCAGTCAGAGAACAAACATCACCTGTGTGGAGTGCAGTCAAAACCATTCAAATGGCCAATCTGAATTTTGAACACTGAATACTCTCACAACTAACAGTTGCCAAGCAATTCAAAGCCTGAAACATGTTAGCACCAAAGATTAGTCGAATAATTTCACACAACTAAATAACTTTGTAAAAGCTGTCTGATGGATTGTTTGCAAACAGAAAAAAAAAGGGGCAAAATACAAAAGATAAATTGTGTGTAGAAGTTTTTGTTGAACTTTTCAGACCCATTATTGGCAAACTTGAAATGCTGATTGTTCCACTAAGACTCCACATGTTCACTTGCTTATGTTAATTACGATGCTATTAACAATGCGGATAACCCAAGTTATTTCTGCAGCTGGAATTCAATTGCACGAGCCTTCAAATGACACATGGTCTTATGGCAAGTCAATGAAAAGCCACTTCCGCCATAAGAAATGACAACTTGTTGGAGATGTTAACTACTGTGAAGAGCATTTTGTTTATTTTGAATTAATGAGCAAGAATTTCAACTGTCATCATGCAAAACTGTACATGCAATTTTACCCTACTGATTTATAGGCACCTGCTTGATCATATGCATATACAAAATCCTAATTCTCATGCACATATGATGTAATGCTTTTGAGCTCAATATCATACATCCACTTTTGTGTGATATGGAAAACCAAGGGCAAAAATAACCGCTATCTAACTTATGTGTCCTAGAACTGTTCCTACTCTGACTGAAGTTGAGTCAAATTCCAATTGATTTCCCAGAGAATAAGGCTGAATCCAGTGATGGGACTCCTCAACTGGAATTATTCACTGTTCAAAAAGGGGAAGCGTTACGTGGAAGACAATCAGTACATCAGGGAATAGATGATGAATATGAACAAAACTAAGAGAAGGTAAAGAAGCCAGAGAGGACAGAGCATAAACAAGCCAATTACACTAGTTTTGAACTAGAATCTTAAATAATGCATAAAGAAAGACAAGGACATGCAGTGGAGCTAATGATTGCAAATAAATGACTATACAATGCATAGCATTCCCATGGTATGGATGTTGTGAAGAAGACAGAATGCGAAAGAAGAGGAAACCAATTTAAATCAAATCGAATTTTAAAAATTGCAAAAAAAAAAAAAAAAAAATCATAGCCAGACAAATTTAAGAGAAAAAAATGAAACCTAAGGGAGACAAGCGACCAGCTGTAAGCTAGACAACCTATATAATAATTAACATATTTCCTCAGAGTCTGCGAGCCTTATTAGTTGACAATCTTTGCAGCCATTTGTTTCGACTGTTATTCAGTTCATAACCCCCTCCTCGTGTGAGTTCTTCATTCTCAGGTGCTCTCTTCAGCTTTTCATGTGAATTTAACACTGGTGGGAGATGCCAGAGGAACAGCTGTGGAAACTGGAGCTCTGAGTACAAAATCACAGACAAAACAGAACAGTGCCAGTACAAGTGTCTGATGTGCCTGCATTGCAGGTGGCTTCTACAAATGAAATCACAGTGCAGTTTCTATGCCTGTCTGGCCTTGGCCTCACTGCAGAGGCTAGCAGGAAGCTTACAGCCTGTCAAAGGGTCACTTGTGGTTGCCCTGACCCTGCAATGATCTCTGGGCTGGTAGACTCCTTCAGCTGCACAGAGCCCTACTGAAGTCATCGGGGCCCCATCTGGTCATAGCAGATTGCATTCATTTAGCACATTGCAGTAGCAGGGGCCTGCAATACATTCGGAAGCTCAGTGTGGTCAGTCTGAAGGTGACAATCTACCCTTCCTTTTGCCATCCTTCAGCCCTCTACAGAAAGATGGTTTTTATGGGGAGGTGGAGTGAAACCATGAATGAACAGGGTTACTAAACCAACCCTCTGCCCCAGCAACTTCATCATTAATCATCAGAATCTCTCATACAAGGAGTTGAGCAAAACCAATGTAGACATTGTCACAGCGAATGCTGCTGGCACAGGCCTCATATCTCAGCCCAAACGATCCTCGTTGATGCCTCGCCAAACGGGTGATTTAGCAGGTAAGGCACAGGGCTCGGATACATGAATTCTGCATGTGGCTATCGCATAGACAAAGCATGTGGCTTGGGGCAAGTTGCTTCCTTTCTGTGGTTCAATGTCTCGATCTATAAAATTCCTCCTATCATGCAAGAGTTCCCAAGGCTAAGTGATCTGAGGGTTGTATACGGCCATTCAGTCCTCAGATAGAATGTGCTGTGCACCAGAAGGACCAGATATTATTTCATAACTTGATTTCTGCCTAGTGAGCGCTAGCTGAACGTGCCTTCTTGAAATGTCTTCACTAGAAAGACTGTTCTCTCTGTAAACAAATTTGCCCTTTGCTTTATTCATAAGCAAAGACAGTCTGACACGTCATAACCTGTCAATCAAACTTCAAACAGCCACTGCTAGTTAAATGTGACTGTAGACAGAAACATTCCAGGAATGAAAGTAGGAATCAAAGAGAAATCTTCTTGGCTTCTTGGCTTCTACTGTAAACAGAGCAGTCTTAAAGGGGTTACTACCTAGGCAAATCAAATCATTGTCAGACGAATGGTACACTGGATACATTCTCCTTTTTGTATGTTTGGGAACAATCCCCTTTTCAAGCAGAATACAAAGCGGCCTGATGCTTCTCAGATGCATTTGTTATGCCCAAATTTCCTCAGTGGATAATTTTTACAGTCTGCCAGTCACTTGCAACAAGCTTTGGGGAATATTGACATTTCTCATTTGTGCTGTTTGTGTCTGTCAGTTGGGTATCGCATGTGGTATTATTTCCATTCCCTGCCTGGAGCAACTTACGTAACATAGCCCGCCTCTCCAGTTGCAAATTTTACAATTCACACACAACTCACCATTTGCATTCTGTTGGTTGGTTATGCATTGCACATCATCATCAATTCATGCGTGTTGGGCCTGATTTTCCATTGTACCTTGTACAATCTAGCAACCTATACCTGTGTAAAATAAGTGCATGAGCACTAGTCCTGTATACATTAATTTTATTACATTACTGTTACTTGGATTTAAAATAACAAAGATGTCTATCCAAGGCCCCACACATAATTAATTATCCGCTGGATATGATTAAATTTAATCTCAGCACTATTAAAGTCTTTAGTTCCACAGGAAATCAGCCAGCCAGCTTCCTATCCCCTTCATCCTCAAAGAAGGTAACTCTCAGCTCTCTGTAAAGCCCCTCTCAAACAGATGCAGGCTATTTTAGAGCAAGGGGGAGAGAACAAGTTCCAGAACCCTCATGGAGAACACCCTACCACACCCTCTTTTTATAATGAGGAGGACCCCACTTAAGCACCCCACTTGATGTTGCCAACCAGGGCCTGCTGCCATTCACCCATACAAGGAGACGCAAGGACCAGCATCCTCTCTGTGCCTCAGGTTTCCCTGAAGGGCCTTGACAGAGAAGCAACTCTGCTGACCGCATCCATGGCAGTATGGCCCAGTAAGAGAGGAGATCCTTCAGGTTGGCTGGTTCCAGGTCATTTAGATCATAACCAAACACCTTGAGCTCCCCACAGGGACCAAAGGGAAGGCAGTACAGATCCCAAAGCAAGAAGGCCATGCACTCCTAGGGAAATGACCCTCTCAGTAAGCAAGTTGCTGCATTCTGCACCAGTTTCAGTCACCAAATGTTTTTAAGGTGTAGCATCACCTAGAACATGTTGCAATAGCCTCATCTAGAGGTGACAGACAACAGTGACACAGTCTGCATCCAAAAGAAGGGTTGCAACTGCCTAGGCAGATGCAGGTGGTGAAAAGCTAAGTCACTGCTATAATACCAATTCTCCAACACCATCTGAGATCTAAAATCACCCCTGTGCTCTGAACGCTTAACAAAGGGGAGACAGACTCCTTCAACCAAAGGGGCTGATATCACCTTTGCTGTCTCCTCCTCAGTTGTACAGGGGTTGAGTTTCTGCCAGCAAGCTTTCATCCATCTTGAGGGTGTTAGTCACCTCAGTTTGGATGGAGACATCTAACATTGGGGACCTATGTCTGAAAAATCTGGCCATTATTATTAGTGTTGTGTCTCACCACAATCATCTGCCCAAGCTGTATCTATTTTTATCCACCTACTTGGCAGTCAGATGCCTCAGTGGATAATGCTCTGAATTGCGTTTCAGAACCCCTGGCCTCTATTCCTGCTGCTGTTCTTGGCTTGCTGGGTGATCTTGGGAAACCACTTAATAGCTCCATGCCTCAGTTTTCCCCTTTGTAAAATGGAGAAAATTGGCTTTACCACCCTTTGTAAAGCACTTTGAGATCTATGGATGAAGAGTGGCATAGAAGAATTAGATAACTTTATTTCTTTTAATCTTCCCTCAGTCATTCCTAACCTTTTTTTATTTCCTCTTTGAATTCCATCTAACTTATCAATGTATGTTTAGTGTTGACATTCCCAGAAAGGTAACCATTGAGGTACAAGAAGCATCACATCAAAAATCCTACACCAAAGAGATGATCAATTTCCCTGGTCTGTGATGGGATGCCTTTTTGAATGTGGTCCAAAAATATAAACCCCACTGCCAGCTGACATAAGAACATAAGAACGGCCATACTGGGTCAGACCAAAGTTCCATCTAGCCCAGTAGCCTGTCTGCCGACAGTGGCCAGTGCCAGGTGCCCTAGAGGGGGTGCACTGAAGATAATGATCAAGTGATTTGTCTCGTGCCATCCATCTCCAGCCTCTGACAAACAGATTAAATATGAAGAATTAGGTCATGACCAAAGCATACAGAGAGAATGGGGGGAAGCAAGCAAGAAGGAACGAAAAAAATCCCAAAATGAACAACTTAGAAATAAAGGTCACTGGACGTAAAGGGATGATTTGGCACACAACAAAGAATATGAAAGATGAGGAGACTGAAAAAAGAAGTGACAGAGAATTTAAGAATCATGCAGAATATGAAAAGCAAAAGAAAAAAAATCACTGTCACGCCAAGACCCATAGCAGAGATGCAACTGTTCTTATCTGCACTTCAGGCCATGAAATAATTCTTTTTAAATTTTCTCTCTTTAATCCTGTCAATTGGAGCTGTCGCTATGGATGTAATAGCAAGTATCCCCATCATAGTATCAAAGACTCTTCACTAACACTCATTGAAATGGTCTCAACGGCTGCTCACTGTGGGTAGTACATTTACATTTTCTCGTGCAATGTCGCAGCTCCCCTTTCGTCAGGTATCAAGCCTCCATTTCACGCTCTGCTTGTAAAATTATTAACAGCTGGCCTAACATGCAATCCAACTGGAGTCTGGTTTGCTAGACTAAGACAATGCTTAATATGGTTGTTTCCTAGCCTCTCAAATACCGGTCTCTTTCACATTTTGCAATCATCAGAACTGGCCTTTAAGCACAAAAGCAAGGAATGGAGTTTTGGGCAGAGGTGAGCCTGCACCCAAGACCTCCGAGCTGAACGATTTCCAACTTGGGGGGGTGATAAAATCCAACCTCCGATCCAAATTTTGCAAATGTCCTTTTTCTAATAGACCCAACGAACATCGAACACCAGAAGCCCGAACACCTGAAGCCCGATTTCCTTGTATAGTAAGTCCCCTTTCCCCCCACATTGTCAGTGTAAAGTAGGTGAAAGTCAGAGCTGGTTGGAAATCCTCTAATGCAATTGTCTTGGAAGAGGCAGGTGAGTCCAAATCAAAATGCTTCTAGTAGGACCCAGGTAGGGCTCAGCTGGAACCCTGCCTGACATGCAGGTTTTGAAAGACTCATCACTGACACATATTAGAAAGGGCTGCCAGCATTCATAAGTGCTTGCCAGGGTGGCTTCCTGCCAGCTCACCCCTTTGTCTTCTTGGCAGCCCTTTTGGGTGGCTGATGAGGAGCAGAGACCCTGGATGCTCAGCTGAGGTTCCCAGGGCTTGCAGTGTCAAACTCTAGTGAATCTGTAATATTTACTGGCTTGAAAAGCCAGTTTCCATTGCCAGGGTGGTGCAAAGAGGTCCTCATGTAAATGAGACTAATGTCCCCTCCATTTCTGTGAGGGATAAAAATCCGTATTGCCTCATGAAGCTATCAAACCTTTCCAGGTTTCCCCTCACTCATTAAGAAGGGAGGCAGCAGTTCAGTGTTTCACTGTAAAGACCCAGGCAGGATCTTACATCCCATCTCATCTCCATGGAGAATCCTGGCAGAAAAAGAAGGAGCTGGATTTGAGATGAGCCAAACCATTTCAGTGAGAATCCAGTAACTCCCAACTTTGGCCTTCAAGTCAACCGGGTATTTAGCTTGCCTGACCTCTCAGTAGGTGCTAACTGCTTAGGTTGCAAGTTAACAAAAGATACAGTAGGATGAGCACTAAACACTGTACTAATGGCACATTTAGTTCAAAACACCCTTTGGAAATGATGCACTTGCTGTAGCCTGAAAGCCTACTCACAGCAGGTAAGAGGTATGGATCTGTGTTTACTTGCTAGCATAAACACCTGAGTTTTGCATTGACTTTCTTTTACTTACCGCTACTTTCCAGCTGTATTAACACTGCTAAGCCAGTTGATCTGATCATAGTAAGAGCAGTTTATATGCCTTACACACTGTTTGTCTAAAGCGATCCGTTATGTAAATTATGCCATGGTATTTTTCTCACTTGTATGGGGGTACCTACTTGAGATGGCTAGCACTTCCTATCTCTTGCACTGCTGTGGCTAGTGCACCTGCTGGATCAGAGCTAGTGCAGGTATGACTCCTCCTGCTAGAAATGACATGTCCCACTTAAAGCACGGAAATGCCGTTGGCAGCAGAGCACAAAATCCCAATCAGTATCCCGAGAGTGGGCGTATTGTTGTTATTGCCCTTGTTCCTTTGTATTCAAGCAGCACCCGGGACCCCCACTCAGGGACCACGACCCCATTGTGCTAGATAGTGTGCAAAGACAGAGTAACACCACTGTCCCTGTCCCAGTTTCCAGTGTTTTCCCATGAGGGCCAATTTGGCACATGTCTGTTTCCACTCATTCTGTGTCACTTAAAGGGACTCTGCAAAACTGAAAGGCGGCAGCGATTGCCTAATACTGTCATGTCACAATGATGCGTTGCTTTTTAAAGCTAGTGTGCACTGTGAAAACATTGTGGCTCTCTCGGTCCCAGACCATCTGTAACGTGGAAGAGTTTCAGGAACAGATTGCACATTAGAAATGGGAAAAAAGCAAATGTTGACCACTCTGTACCTCCTCACACGAAGGATTCTTCCCCATATATTCTCCAGTGAATTGTCCTCGTTTAGTTTTAAATAATTCAAGCACTGGGGGTTCAGGTGGGAGGGTAAACCAGCTAAAGCACTTTGGGCACCATTTTACTCCACAGCAACAGAATGTGTCTTATTAAGGATTTGACTGCGTTAAAATGAAGGCTCTAACAAAGCATACCAAATACACCTTACTGGACTCCGCTGACAATTAACCTGAACCCTGGAGAGAAGGAGAAATACATCCCACCTGAGAATCAGAGAGAACTGGTCTCTCTGTCTCTCTTTCTT
Organism: Pelochelys cantorii; assembly: GCA_032595735.1. Lineage (NCBI taxonomy): Eukaryota > Metazoa > Chordata > Testudines > Trionychidae > Pelochelys > Pelochelys cantorii. Next base: position 9,711,269 of record CM064333.1, on the reverse strand, counting down.
TCTCTCCCCCCATCCCTTCCACCCCATCCAACCTTCCCAACTATAGAGGAACCAAAAAAGAAACTGCCTGTGCAGGAAAGGAGCCAGTTGTTGGGTGTGAGGTGGTCACCATTCTCCTACTACCCAAAAACAGCTGAGCGTTTGTGTTCTTCTTCCTTCCCCTTCCCCCCCCCCCTTCTATTTTCCCTTTTGTCTGTGTCTGGGTGTGATCTCATAAAAGCTAAACTGAGAAATCTGGGTTAAAAGCTAGTTAATATTCTCCATCCTAGACAGAGTTATCATTAATTTTATCCTACGTGCCGATGTTTAATGGGAGAGGCGGATCGTTTGATTTAGCCAAGCCTCCTGTGGTGCAAGGCCAGAGATGGTGGAGCAGTGATGACTTGCGATGCCACAGGGCCAGTTATGCCCAATTACCATTCCAAGGCGGTCGTGTAACTGGGCACCATCAAAGCACGTGGGTCCTGTGCCCGACATCGGAAACGGACTGGCATGATGGGGTTGTACCCAAGCTATGCCACAGGGAGCTCTCTAGATGCACTGGCTCGCCGGCTGCTTTGCACAGGTGAATGTCACTCACGTTCCTCGTCAGGTTGGAAACTTAATCATGTGGTAGCATGGAAAGTACAACCAAAGGGCAAATGCCTATGAATGAAGGGACTTGCCACTCCTTCTCCAGAGGTTCCATTGGCTGGCCAAAGGGAGATGGGAGCTAATCACCTTCTTATTTCCTCCCCTCAGTTTAAACCTGGTCCTTAGGGCCTCTTGCCCCTTTTTTTAGCTGTGCCACCATCTCTTCCCTAACTATGTATTTAGGATGCTGGGGGTCTGGTCAATTCTCTTTCTTGAAGCTAGGAAGTGTTTTTCCCATGGGGCCAAACTGGCAGAGGCCTAGTGGTTTTCACCCTTTTCTCGTGGCATTTTGGAAGCACTGTTCAGTTAGTAGAAGGAGGACTACGAAGGACTGTTTTGCTCATTGCAACTTGAAGCTAATGTTCACTGTGATTCGAAGCCAAATAGGGCCAGTTCCAGAGGTAAGAGACTTGGGATCTTGCTGATGTGCCCTGTGGGTGAAGGGGAGTCCTGGTGTCTTCGTAGACTAAAACCACCCTTTTTGTACCACCTTCCCCCTTTGCAGAGGGAAGAGTGAGATGCTTTAGAAGAGTGAGCTGACTGCTAAGGGTAGTCTGAGGAGATTCTACTCTGAGTTACGTGTTATATCATGGTAGCCCTGTGACCTACTTCATTGGACCCACTTAAATGGTTGGTATTGGGGCATCACGGTGGAGATCCCATTTCCAGTGTGAAGTTAACCAAAGTACAGCTTGCCACACAAACTCATCCTTGTGTCTATCTTTGACCCAGACTGAAAGGTCCACGTCATATGTGGCTATGAAGAAGTTAAATATGAAAGCATGAGAAAAAAACCCTGAAATCTTTAGTCACTAAAGAACATCCAATCAACCCACATGCTACTATGTTTTACCGTTGGTCAGTGGGTGAGTTTTGGCAACTTCTGTGGCTCTTTGCACTGAAGGATGAGTCTCAATATTATGAGCAAAACATCTGTTTTGGCACTCTCAAATTAGCAATGGAAGTCAAAACCAAGGATCATATACTGATTAAATCAAAGGTTCTGAAACTGGGGGGAACGCCCCCCTGGGGTGTGTGTGAAGAAATTCCAGGGGTGACGCATTGCGACCCAGCTCCCCCCGTCAATCCCCACCCCAAGAAAGAGCCCGGTCCGTCCAGTAAAACAATTCAGAAAATTCCATGTGAAATGTCCAGTATTTTCTGTTTTTCCTGGCTCAGACATCCGTCAGAACACGCGTAGCTCAGGCTGGCTGGGGGAGGATGGAGCATCCCAGGGAGACTTCAAAATGGCCATCTTAAAAGGGTAATGCCTTAAAACTGCAACTTTTTTTTTTTTGGTCAACAACTTTTCCCCTGGAGTACCGGCACCTTTTTTTACACTGGTCCCAGGAATTAAAGGGGCTGCAACTGTTTTTCAGACCCAGTTAGTTCCTTTTTTTTTCTCAACAAGTTTTGCTGCTATTGTTTTTGGGGTGGGGGGGGAGTGTGAGGGTTTCTCAAAAATCAAAAAGGGAGCGTGATGCCGAAAAGTTTGGGAACCACTGGAAATAAATACACAAAATATATTCTTGAGCCATGCAACCAAAAAATGGACTTACCTTTAAATTTTCAAGCCATAGATTTTCATAGCCTGAGTCATGGAAGCAGTTAATGCAGGGGGAGAAACACAATATGCTAATGTTATTGTATGGAAAGTGTTCTGAATTTTCACCTTGTATATCTGAAATCAGGGTGAAGTGAAAACATGAGCCACTGAGCATATGTAATTGGGGCTGGAGAGCCATATGCAATGATTTAGTACTCTGAACTATGCAGAGATCAGCCTGAAGTGACTTGAAATGATGGTTTAGCCCCTTAGCCACCTCTTTCAGAAGAGCTGTTATATTTGTTGAAAGTTAAGTGGATGAAATGTATTGAGTTGGCTTTAATATTCATTACATCCAGTCAAAAATCTATCTGTATTTAAATAGATTCAGATCATTCTTTTATTCTAGTAATGTGTAAGTATTTTGGTATAGAACAATGATGCTGGTGACATTGTTTTAGACTTAAAAATAACCATTTGATAATAAAGTGTTTGACAAATTAAATATGGTCTTTATGTGCGTCTATACAACATGTTGTAGAGTACTCATCTTTGGAAGAAAACAATGAAGAAGATGAGGGAATGAAAATGGTTCTATTTTTTAAGAAGTTTTTCTGGCTTCGTTATTTAGAGGCCTTTTCCAGACAAAATGAAATTGTTCTTTTATATTGTATGGTTCAGCTTGTATGAAACAAATATTTCTAGAGTATAAAAGATGGTTTAAGTTTATTTTTTTCTCTTCACTGTAGATCCTAGGAATTCCCAGGATTGATGCATTGAGACATCAAAAAACCTCTTTTTTGCAAGTAGGCAGTATGGTTTAGTGGCTAAAACTCAGGCCTAGAAGATCTGGCTCAGCCACAGACTGTACAGCAACAGGCATCATTCTCCTCCATGTTCACAACATTTTGTTTCCTTACACATTGAGAGATTGCCTTAGTTAATTCTTGCTTAAATGAACTTTGTCCATGCTTGTCAGAGCATCAAAGACTTTATGATGAACACATCTGGTGTGTTTTGGTGACTCGGTAGCCAGGTCAGATCTGAAACAGAAGAACATGACATGGCGACTGGAGTAAACTAAGAAAAGAAACATTTGTTCCTCAGAGAGATCAACATTTTGCAAGTCTTCTCTTTGCCACCAAGCTGCACAAAGAAACGGCAGATATACAGGTATTGTCTTTAATGTGTGCTGTGAGAAAGCAGGCAGAGCATACGTTGAAATCCTTTGACTTGACTGAAAACAGTCACAAAGATGACTGTGAAAGGGTTCTCTGAATGTTTGATGCCTACTTTATACCTCAGAAAAATGTGATTTATGAAAGAGCATGTTTCACCAGGGAATTCAAGCTCCAGAGGGAAACAGTGAATGTTTCAAAAGAACTCTGGATACATTGGCTAAAAACTGTGATTAAGGGAATGCAAAATGTGAAAACATGAGATACGGGCTGGTTATTAGGTTAACAGATGAAAACTGTTCATAGCAGCTACAAATGAAGGGAAATTTAATACTCCCCATATCGCTACAGATAGCAAAACAGGCAGAATTAGTCAAACAGAGCAAAGGCAGGAGCAACCTGAAGCTAGCTTAGAAGCTATAAACAGATACTTGAGAATTAAAAGTCATTATCATAAAACCCGTGAGGCAAGGAGAGAGAATTCCCAAACTAAAGGAGACAAATTCCATCCTACATGCACAAGGTGATGCATGTCCAACCAGAAGCATACTGAATGTATGATCTGTGGACATTTTGTAGCTATTTGCCACTTCAAAGCTGCCAAGAAGTTGACCCACATTACAGACTGTCAACAACCATTGTTTCTGGGACCTATCATTTGCAATGACATACAATCTGCCTGGAAAGTGGGGGGAAAAAAATCAAATCTTCATGACAATTCTATTGACTTAAAAAATGGAGTCAGAATCACAGTCATCTTAGAGAGGGCTTACAATAACTGTGGACCTCTCCCAGAGGTGAAGTCATCTGATACAATTCCAGCTAACCCTGGAGGCTTTCTGAATTGCATGAGCCAGTTCACCCCAGAAACAACTGATAAAAGACAAAGGCTACACATTCAGGGTGCATGAGATCAAAGACCAACAATCTTTTCAGCTGCAGTGTGACAAACAGGATGGGCCTAAGGAGAATCATGGAAAAACACAGAGGATTTGATAACACTGGAGTTTTGAAAGGAGATCTAGTACAAGTCATCTTAAGAGACGATGTGGAACCACACAGTGTGCAAACACCTCTACCAGAGAGATCCTCAACACACCAGCTAATGAATTTAGCAAATTCAGAGGACATGATTACCTGGTCGTCATATTTCCCCAGATGTATAGAAATAACGTACTTAAAAGAGAACATGTCACAGTGTTATCAGGAAATTGAAGTGCACTTTTGCTCATTTTCAGATTCCAGAAGAAACTAGTGACAGACAACAGACCATAATTCACTGCAGCAGAACTGAAGTTATTCCAAATGAAATATGATTTTGATCACATTACTAACAGCCCAGATTACCCACAAGTGAATAGAAAGGCTGAGAAAGCTGTTCAGAGAGCAAGAAAATTTTGCAGCATGAAGAGCCATGCCTTGCTCTTCTGAGTTACAGATCAACACCAATAGCTGTTATTAGGTACAATCCAGCACAACTCCTAATGGGAAGATGACTCAGAACTAACTGTTCAAACTTTGGAAAAGAAACTCTCTCCCAAGAGGAGAGAAGAGAGTATCTAAATCTACACAGCTCCTTTTTGCGCAAAACACCCCTCTTGCACAAGAGCCGTTCTTCCTGAAAAAAAGCAGAAGAACGGCTCTTGCGCAAGAGGGGGGTAGACGGCTCCCTTTTGTGCAAAAGCCTCTTGCGCAAAAATGGAGCCTAGTTAATTATGCAAATGAGGCATGGCGATATTCCATGCTTCGCCTCATTTGCATTTTTTTTTGCGCAAGAGAGGGCAGTGTAGACATAGCCCTTGATTTCACCAGGTATCCTCCAGCCTGGTGAAATCAAGCAAATGCCATTGGGAACTTCCTCCTACTGACCTTGGTAGTGAGACAAAATGGACTCCATTTACTAGGAATATGTGACCAGGTCAATGGCAAAAGGAAACAAAGATGGTGCTACTGAAAAGGGAGTTGCATAAGAATACAGGGAGATGCAAAACAATCTATACTGAATTAATTGGTAAAATAACATGGTAAGCCCAAGTCAGTACTATTCCTGTTACTCCTGTTACTTCATTAAGGGTACGTCTACACTGCTAGCTTTTGCCTGCAGAGAGTATGCTAATGAGGCTCTCATTAGCATTTGTCACGTTGTCATTAGCATATTCTCTTCCCGAGGCTTTTTGCGCATAAACAAGCAGTGTAGACTGCTCTGCTTTGCACAAAACCTCCCTTTTGCTCAAGATCCTTACGCCTCAAAAAAGGAAGTATACAGATCTTGTGCAAAAGGCAGTTTTTGCGAAAAACGGATCTGTCTACACTCCTGTGCAAAAAGCCTCAGGCAGAGAATATGCTAACGACAGCATGACAAATGCTAATGAGCGTTTCATTAGCATATTCTCTGTGGCTGGCAGTGTAGACATAGCCTAAAAGACTTTCTTAAAACATCCTTACAATTCACGGGAAATAGACAGTTCATCTTTTGGGTTCCAGATGCATAAAGTATTCTTGGTCCTTAATCTAGCCAAATTCTTCAGCCCATGGGGCTTAAAGTTCAGGATGTATTTAAATGGTTGGTTGGATCAAGACTATACCACTGTGATGGGCAACCAAAGCCACGTGAATGCCCCTCCCTCATCTCAGTGGGCTGCGAGATTGGAGTCGGGCAAGTGCACTAACCACGACCCCAAGAATAAGGTTAAACACAGTGCACTGCATTCTCCTCCTTTATCAGGCCTTTTCAACACCAAGCGATCCATTATTAGGGGCAAATGAAATTGCTGGCAAGAGTAGCATAGAGAAGCAGATGGAGTGCCCAGTTCTCACAGTGTTGTGGGCCATCAGCATGCCCTGCACATGTGCCCTTGCTTTAAATGAGTGTCACTTCTTAACCCTCCCCTCCATTGCAGACCCTGCCCCCCCCACTCTACCCCTTCTCTCAGCCCCCCCAGCTTCTTCCCTGCCTCCTCCCTCAAGCGTGCCCTGTCCCAGCATTCCTGGAGCACTGTGACTTAGTTGATTACAGCCCTATCCCGGTTCCCCCCTCCCTCCCAGAGCTTCAATGCTGTGAATCAAGTCGCTCACAGTGCTCCGGAAGTTCTGGAAGGGAGGGGGAGGTGTAGCCAAGTGCAGGGCCCCCAGCTCACAAGAGATGCGGGGGAAGTATGGGGGGGGCGGTTGCACGGGTCACATGTAGAACCCTGAGGGGCCGCATGCTGCCCGCGGGCCGCAGATTGCCCACTACCGCTATACCGAGGTTCAACTCCGTGGGCAAGCACGATTTTAAAACAAACCTGTGTGGGCAGCGTAGGGGGCCAGCGTTGCAGCTTACACTGTGTTATTTGTGCGAATGACTCCTTTGGACACAACATTTCCACCACTAGGTATCCTTCAGTCATTACCACTGTTAATTTCTTTTGTGGAGAGGGTTGACATCTTCCACATTAAGAACATTACAGGAGCATGAGAAGAACTGCTAAGAAAATCAAGGAAGAAAGAACAGGAGATGCAGCTGCCATGAACTGCTGCAACTGGGGAGGAGCGCGAGATAATCTGACAAGAAACAACATCTGACAGTGAATGAATCTGCATTCATTTAAGAATTTGCAAAGCATATCTCAAGCTGATTGACATTACTACTTGCAAGGAAATTCAAGTCACTTCCGACTTTAGCAGACGGTTCTGGCCTTTAAAAAACATTTTAGCCTGGATTAATTCTTTGGGAGTGCTGAGGTGGATTTAGTTTCCTTTAAGAAGGAAGAGAAAATTCCAAATGAAAAAAAAAATATTTAAAAACTAAATAGAAAAGAAAATCTACTCTAGGGCAGATTAAAGACTTCCAGATTTTGAAAAACAATGAGTAGTCCCGTAGCACCTTAGAGATTAACAAGTATATGTTTGTATCATGAGCTTTCATGGGCACAACTCATTTCTTCAGAGGTTTTAAACCAGTCAAGAGCGCTAAAAACAGAGAGTAGCTTCTCGATATAAATGCAACAATATTTACCGATTCCACTCTAATTCTGTTAGATGGCAAACCAAGGTTATTACCAGCAAAACAATGAGTGGTAACTATTATTCTCCTTTGAATACATTGCTCTTGAAAAGAGAAGAAACTAACACCTTCAGTTCTATTTTAGTCATATTCAATGCACGCTTATTTCGGATAAAATATGTAAAGTTTCAAAAGAGTCTCCCTCTCTGATATTTATATAATTAATTAATCAGAAGCACACAAGGGGCTCTTGGCTTCCCTTTGTTCTCCTCTCTGAGTTCACTGTGTGCCACCCTCTCATTCATGCCCCTCTGTTTCAGCATCTTACTGGAGCACAACCCACACACCACAGCTCCTTTTCCATATGTTTTTGATTTCCAGTGTCATGGAGCTATTTTAAAAGTTGTTCTTCAGTTGAGGTCGGGGAGTGCATCGAGGACCTTAACTGCAGCGGCACCACAGGAAGGAGCAACATTTGCGGAGCACACACTGTGATGAAAGATGGACTGGAAAGATGGACAGCAGCAGCAGTTCAGTGGATAAGCTGGGATGGGACTAGTCGATTTCTCAAGCCACTATGAGAGGGGCTGCAAAATACTGTGCACAAAGTGTCATCTTGTGGCCTTCTGAGAAAGAGGGTTCCTTCCCCCAAGCTTCATGGCCATGTCTAGTGCACAGCCTGTTTACCTGAGGGACTGGGCTGCCAACAGGCGGCTGGGAACATGGGGGTTAAAGGGACAGCCAGCCCTGGGCCTGGTGATTTAAAAGGGCCTGGGGCTTCTGCCCACTGCCAACGCTCATGTGGCAGCAGCAGCTGACAAAGGACTTGGACCTTTAAATGGCCACCAGAGACCCAGCACCCCTGAAGGGCTATCTGACAAAGGCAAGCTCCAGCCCAGCCCCTTCTACATGAAGCCCTGCCCCCTTCCCAGTGCTCAGCAAATCTGTCTGCAGCCTTGTTGAGGGATGCCCTGGGGCCAGAGGCGGTCTTTGTAGAGCACATGCTCAACACTTTGTCAAAATCAGGCCCCTTTCTGGCATGAGACATTTTTCAAACCATGTCCATTTTCTCTTGTTTCCATTCATGTAGGTTGGCATTCCAAGCTTCATGTTTGATTTTTTCTTTGAAATATTGGGCTTGCTCAGATTTTCTCCTGGTTTCATGCCCAAGCTATGGAAAATTGTGAATTTATTATTATGATGCCGTAGGGTTGCCAACACTGACATACAACAAAACCCCTGGGACACTATGAGCCCATAAACGTGGACAGTTGACAGTCTGCACCAAGCACTCTTACAATTTCCCCTGGGTAACTACCTGAAAAAAAGTAGAATCTTGGGAAAAACTGGGCTAATGGCAACCTTATGTAATAGCCAGAAACTGCCCTAGCTACTCAAAAAGCTTCTAAGTATCACCTGAACCTTACAGCCAAATGGATCAGTTCAATAATCAAACTTAAGACCAGGCAAATTTCATTTCTGCTCTAATTTAATGCAATATCTGTGTACTGTCATCTGTCCCTGAGTTGGACCCAAATTAACACATTTGCTGACTTCGGCCATCAGAGTACAATTCAATGCTTGCTGAAATCAATGAAAACATATTCATTGGTTTCAATGGCTGTTGGATCAGGCCTTCAATGTTCTGCAGTACAGTTCTGAAACGCCTTCACTTCACCAAACCTGCCTTCATGTTTCCTGGGAATGTAAACATGCAGCTTGCCATCAGCGACGTGCTTTTGCTGTATTGAGTTACCAAGTGTTAGTTTTGTTGGGTCTTTCCATAATGCTGTAGCTGTGATGAAATGTAACTCATAGAAGGTCTTCCCATGAGGCCCCATTTTGGTCACATGTTAGGCACTTCTCAGTCACTGCACTACTGGAAGACGCCCAGCTAACATGATGATGAGGGTGATATAAGAACATGAGTAGAACTAGGCAGTTCAATCTTTGACACATATTACTGTCCATTAAACTCTGAGGGATGTTCACCAGCTGAATAACTATAGAGAATTTTATCTCCATCACTGCAGAAAGTAAGACCTTACAGACTGATGGTCAGTGTGCTTAGCCCCTATAGCTGCCATTGATTTCAATGGGTGTTATGGATGGTCAGACCTAGAGCTGGTAACACTCCTCCCCCCCACCCACCCCCAAAAAACAGGGATTTGGTTTTTTGTGTGTGAAAATGCTCATGAAAAGAAGTTCATGCTTTTTGCTGAAAAAAAAAAAGAGAAATATTTCAAATAACTTGATGAAGAACTGCGGAAAATCCAGCCCTTATTGCCTACATAGTTTGACTTTCTTCTACTGATTTTGCCCCCCCCCAAAATCTGTATAACTATAATTATATAGTCTCTCTCCCATTGTATATATATATAAATATTCTCCCCTAATTATATATATATATGATTAGGAGACAATATTACCATATTTACTGTCAACGTACTTGATGTAGTGCAGTGATTGCAAAACATAGACTTAACCATGGGGCTCAAATCCAAGGCAGCTATCGGAGCAAACAGAGACTCCAGAAGTGACATGATTATCTCATTAAGGAGAGTTTGACAAGATTCTTAGTTTTGATCCTTTGTATCTCTAGGTCCTGAACTAAGGTTTTGAAGGCCAACATGGTGAAGCCACTTTCTGGATAGATCCCTCTCTTTTCTGAGGGACAGCTTTGTATTCCACCACTTCTAATGCATAGAATGGATTGAGACTACCAGCACTGGCAAAGAGTCAAACAGCATTAATAAAGATAATTGACTCAAAGTGATTTGCTTCATGTTCAACTTTGTAGCTCATTATGAGTGCTCATTGAAACAAAATATTTTTCATGTGTGTTTGTGACTTACAGCAATGATTTAGTTTGATTATGCAGTACAATATAGTCATAATTTTCATCTCTCTTTGACAGCTAAATCTAAATTAATACTCAGAAAAATTCCAGTGATAACATCAGAGTTGTCTCTGAAAGCGAGTAAGCATAGCACTGCAAGGCAACACATTTCACACAAATTAGAAGAAAGAAATTATATGAAACCTAAATATAATTTAAATATTTCAGATGCTAAGTTATAATTTCCAAATCCTTGTCAAATGCACACAGCACCATTTCAGAGTGCAAGCTAAGATATTTTGATACAAAATCCATCATGTCCTTGAGAGAGAAAAATCATACTTCAAGGTTAAATAAACATAAAATAAAGTAATAGGCACTCATATAGTACAGTGCATCTAATTGGAGGACATCAAATCCCTTCATATACATGAAGTAGGTCTCACAACATCACTCTAAGTGTTATCTCCATTTTGCAGGTGGCACAAGCAAAGCTGAGAGGTTCATTGACTTGGTACGGGTCACACAGAAAACAAGGTGCAAAATCAAGACTAGAGCTCAGATGCAGAGTTGACTGAAAATAGGACGGGTGTGGGGGGGTCCCCCATGAAAAATTGGCACCTTACAGAAAAAAATGTGAAAGCTGAACACTTTCCGTTTTAAACTGAATATTTCAATATATAAATGCTGCTGCAGTGTCTCATGTGAACTGTACACTGGGTACCCTCTGCTACTACTCTACTGTATGGGCCAAGTTCTCTGGCAAAACTGCATTTCCCAGGATGCCCCATGATCTCCCCTTTGCTGAGTTGTACAAAATGGGAGACCCTGGCCATGGTGCATTATAAGAGATATAGTCCGAGCAGGGAACCCAGCTAACTTTCAACCAGGCCTAATCAGAAGTTCTAAACCTAGACTTATTATACATCTTTTCCGGCCAACTGCTAATCCAAGCGGGCTAATCCAGGAGGGCATATCTTTTTCAGACAACTGCTAATCCAATAGCCCCCAAAGGGCTTCCACTGTTTTACACATGCTCTGTGGCTTTACACCACCATCCCCAAGGCCTGGTTGCCATGAATTACGTTGGCTTGGCAGAGTCACAAATTATACTCCTGAGAAAGTGGAAAAACTGGATAACAGTGTGACTGCCAAATCTGTGACATCCCAGTGCACAGTAGAGATTGTGTGGAAACTGTTGCATTTGTAAGTTCTCTCGTGCAGAACGCTCTCAAAGATTTTCACTGTAGGTGAAGGTAGATTTGCCGTTGCTTCTAACTTTATCAAACATTAAGCATTTGGGTGGAAATTGTCCATGCTTTGTGTCTGCCTCACCCTTGATTTTTCAGAAATTTTTTTAGTCAGAATGGTTTACTTGTTTCTAAGAATAAAATTAGGGAATATACTTTGTTGTGCCCATGACAAACAAATTTGGCAACTCTTACCTTGAACCGGTCTAGAGCCTCCACTCTTGATATGAATAGCCTTCCCCATGAAAAGCCACCCAAATTTGGTCACACCTTTCACAGCAAAGTCACTTTAATGATTGGAAGGGTGGCTATTTGTTTATATCTCTGTGTGACAGATGTGGAGCTATAATAATGCTATGAATGCCGCAATGAAATAATGTTATCAACATGGTAGGTGACCGAGGCAGTGATGGGAAGTTATTGAAGAAAGGGGTAATAAGATTTTGCCAAACGAATGCACTGATTTAGGTCATAGAGGATTGTGGGTAAGAAAAAACAAGAAGGCAACATAATGGTCCCAGCTAAGTAGCCTTCCACCAGCCATTGGGGGACAATTGGAAGAGAATGGCATGTTTCCAGGCCAACGTGATGCAATTGTTTTGCCAGGCTGGGAGAGTCGAGATCAAAAGGACAGTGACAAAGACTTCTGAGGAAGAGAAAGAGTACGAGTTGCTAGAGACTTGTCAATGGGCTCTGAGAGGGAAACAAATAGCCGCAGAAAAAGACCTATGGAAGAGTCTATTGGGAGTTAGTCCTGTCATCCATGTGGAAGATGGTTACACTTCTGGCAAGCTGGACACATGTGCAGTCAGTTCACTCTTGACTTTAAGATGTTCTCTGAAGTGCTTTTGTTCCACATGTGTTGGGTCATGGCTGTCATTGCCCCCAGAGGCCTGGACACAGGTCAGTCCTACTGAGGTAAATCACTTTTGATATACAGGGCACAGCGACCCAGGGCCCATTCTGAGAGTGAGAGTGCCATGTGATTCCAGTCCAAGAAAGGTGATGGCCAAGGATCTAAGAGAGCCCAGGAGGGAGCAGAGAAGCTGTTTATTTCTGTTTCCTCATTATAGAACTTTTGCTAGTTGTCTCCTGCTGCCCTGCAGGCGCCATTGTTCTAATCACTGCTGGTCACTTGGCTGTTTGGTTCTGTCCTCCTGTGGGTGTAGATACCTCAGGGTGTCACATTTGCAAATTCAGTCATGGTGGAACTTGTACCAAAGAAATCCTTCCAAAGCAACTTGTACCAGTGGCACAGGATACACTCAGATGCTTGGCTTCATTTATTCCATTTATTTAATATAAAAGGGAAATCTATGACAGTGGCTCTCAATAGTTCCCATCTTCCTTTCTCATCCCAGGACCCCTCCCCCCATGCCAAACTTCCTTCCCATTTCACTGGGATCTAGCTATGACCTCATCTTGGGTATAACAATATGGGAATGGCAAAATGGTTGCCAACTCTAAGTTGAGAGCCTCATCTTGAATTGAATCTTGGACTGGGAAATAACGAGCGTCTGTCGTTATTTGACTGCTGAAAAATGTTTCATGATTGCAACAGAAGCCTTTTGATGGACTACCTGGAATGGCTCCTCGGTCTGCCAAAGACCTCAACCTGAGAAGTTCTCATGTAGCAGAACCTGATCTGCACAAAGTCAGAGGAGACTGCTGAAAATGAGGGTGGCAAATAGAATCACATATACACGCTTTCATGGTTCTCTTCTCAGTGGCACCTATTCAAAGAGAAACAATATAAAATTTCTTTGCACGACATTCCCCAGCACTGTCACAAGTTTGTTACCCAATTATTACATCCATTGGAAATGTGACCCCTCAAACATATGTAATTTCCCAATATTTGAATGAATCAACTCCCAGGGAAGCTGTTCTAAGACAATGGACTCCATCAAATGAGACCGTCCAACATGTCTTCTCCTTTGGGCTTACAGTTCACAAAATAATGCACATTATGTTTTTCCTGTGATTTGTCTGGAAAATACATCAAACAGATAAAAAAAACAGTAAAAATGAAAGGGCAAGCTCTTAGTGGATATAAATGTGTATGCCAGTATCTGCGCGCTGAGGATTTGTCCCATTATAAATTTCCTCCCAGCTTGAATGGTTTCTTTCTAAGATGAACACAACACAAACCTAGTGTAGGCCTTAGGATCCTTTCATTCTTTTGGACCAAATTAATAACACTGAATTCAGTGGTATTCTTCTCCTTCCATCAACTGCATCCATAGGATGATGCTCCTGCACATTTCCAAAGAGCTCCCTAGAGGTTTGGTACTTGAAGCTTATGGTTAAAGACTGAACAATGAAGCAGGTCAGCATGTCCTAAGAAATCAGGTCATTCTGCTGTATTTCATCTGATCATTTTGACAACAGAGGATGGGGGAGCAGAGATGAATTCAACCCTGCTTGTTGGAAGAGCAACTTACAGAATGTAGGTGTAACCGCTAATCCTACATCCTATTTTGTCTTTATGAGTGCACGATACAATTATTTATATTTGTTATTTGCTCTGATCTTTTCCATTTGTGTGTCGAGATGACAGCTGTTTCTCAGCCACGCACATATCTTCGACATAAAGCCCATTATTGTGGCTGAGGATATGAGAGGGGAGGGAAAGAATAGATATTACAGTGGCTGTGTGCAAGAACTGCTTGAAAAGTTATTATTTTCCTATTTTTTGATATTGTAGAATCTGAATTCATGTGAAGATGCCCACAGTTAGGGCTGGGTCGTTATTCAATGTCTATACATGGAAAGGTATTGTGTCCTTTTGATATCTATGATGAACTGAAAGAATTATTTCAATCTATGTATATGAGCATATATACGATTTCTTTTTCTACATACATAAAACCATGTTTTATCGACAAGGCAGTGAGGTTACGGAAGCTTTCCCGGGGGTGTGCAAAGTCTTTTTTCTGATGTACACTCCGGACCTCAGCTGATGTAAACAGAAGTCAGTGGAGCTATTCACTATCTGGGGCCTGACCCCCTATGTCTGCTACCTAACCTCTAGCAAGGCTGCCACACAGATGGTGATAACCCAGCACAGAAAAAAACAGCAACGATGAAGAGCATTGTTGTAATTTTGTTGGATCGCCTGGCTGTTGCGGTTGCTTCTAGGTATGCTGAGCATAAGCTGCTGGGAAATGAAGTTGTGATCTTCTGACAAGCTGAAACAGATGGGAATGGGCAAGCTCTTCAGAACATTTGAGAGCTTAATTAAAGACAGGCACATTCACAAGCTTGCACTGCTCTATTCAGAAAGGTTCTACCCACACGTGTGTGCTGACAGAGGTTTTCCAGACTTCACTGGGTGGATTGTCAAATGAGACACAGCATTAAACTGTACCTCTTCCAGCACCACGTCTCTAACACTATCGTCAGACGGGAATGACGAAGAGGTCACCCTGGTAGAAGGACAGAAACTATTTAATTTCACTATAAAATTCACTGTCCATGGATCCCAAACCAGAGAGTTGGCTGGTCACATGGGCCTGATTCAACGTTCAATTCCACAGAAAGACTTCCACTGATTTTAATAGCTTTTGGATCAAGCCCATGGTATTAGTTCCCACTCCATGTCTCCAGATTCTGTACCACGTGAAAGATGGCTTAAAAATACATTATATGTACAATATAGATGCTATTATAATATGCTATCTCCTTCTAAGTGATTGCTGTAGCTCAGGGGTGGAAATCAGATGGTGGCAGTTCACCAGGGTTAGCTCCTGGTGGGCTGACACCCTGTTTACCTGCGCCTCTGAAGGTACAGGTGCTTGTAGCTCCCATTGGCCGCAGATCACCAATAGGAGCTGTGGGAAGCAGTGTCCTGATCTGTGGCACTTGCTATAGCTCCCACTGGCTGGAAACATAGATCCACTGCCAAAAGGAGCTGCAAGCTCCCGTACCTGCAGAGGCGCGGGTAAATATAGCAGCGGTGGCCCACCAAGGGCTAACCCTGGTGAACCATGTCCAGCCCTTGGCCTGGTTATAGCCCACTGCTGCTGTAGCTGCTACAAGAGTCCTATGTGATCATCAGAGAGTGTGTTTCTCCTCCCACATGGGAGAACAGGTGGGTCCAAAAAGATACACTCTCTATTAAAATGTTGTCCAGACTATGAAAAAGTTTCTGTACCAGCCAGAACAGACCACAGTCACACAATGCATCTTTCCAAAACCTGTTGTCATGGTTCAACAATTGTTAGATGGGTCAAGAAAGATGTTTCTCATTATAGCGTTTTAAAAAAAATAAATCTAAATCACTATGGGCAAGATCGCAGGAGAATGGATCCACGAGCAAAAGAAAAAAATTGACCAAAACTTTCTTGAACTTTTAACAGGGTCATTTTTTTCTTTTTGTCATGAAGCTCTGCAAATCCAGGTTATGCACATCTTACGTGCCAGACTATAGCTAAAAAGAATGTTTTCTCTATAGTTCCAGATCCATTAATAACAGGAACAACCAGACATTTTTTCCTATGAGATTTCCAGTCCTATTTTACCATTTCAGCTTGGGTCACATTCTGATTTCAGCCACACTGATGTAAATCGT
The DNA here is from genome assembly GCA_032595735.1 of Pelochelys cantorii. Taxonomy (NCBI): domain Eukaryota; kingdom Metazoa; phylum Chordata; order Testudines; family Trionychidae; genus Pelochelys; species Pelochelys cantorii. The sequence goes on along the minus strand of CM064333.1, from coordinate 9,695,265 downwards.
TTGTCACCGTTGACTGACGTCACTGTAACAGACATGAGTCTGACCCAAGAGATTCAGACAGTTTGGACAAGGATCAAAACTTTAGGGTACTTAATGGAACCAATCCTTTTCCAGGTTTGTCCATTCTGATAAAGCCATTCCATCAGTTAACATATATAATTGTACCTCCAATGGACCCTTGCGGAACTGCTTGCTGAAGATCAGGTCCATATTTTCTTTACAGTAATTGCATATAAATGTATGCTACTTGCAGAGAATATCCACTTTGCTTATATCTGAAGCATCTTTGCCGACATCGGTCAGCTTGGCTGTTAAGCAGTTCTACATTGGATTCACTGTCAATACATGTTCACCGAACAACATATTGAAGAGGCTAAGAAGCAGTTTTGTACCATGCTAAATCAACTGGCTTTTGGCAGCAGCCACTGAATCCTTTTCAACAATCCCCCCTTAAAAAAACCCACTTTTCACTTGGCGGGAGTTCAATAGCACGATTCATACTGAATACTCCAACCCCTGAATATAGTTTATGAAATTCTAACCCCAACTCATCATAAAAACAGTGCAGAAAAACCATCTGCAAAGCTACATGGCAAAGTCTTCTTAATATCACAAGCACTCTGCTCAGACCATTTGGATGACACATTATCTGGATAGACCCTTCTGTTAGTGCTTATCACAGAAATTTTACCAATTCTACCACCTTTCATTAAACCCAGGGGAGATTTTAAAATCACCCCATTATTCTGATGGCTTTAGAAAGACTGTTTTCTCTGGCTAAAACATGCTTGAATGGAACATGAAAGAGACCTGACTTAACCCTAACATTAAAATATGTGGAGAACTGCTTTAATGGCACAGCCAGATTGAAAGAAATATTTTATCCTTGGCAGACTTCACAAATTGAGGCGTGGTGTCTTTTGATCAATGTTCTTCTGGACACAAGCTGCCAGGCTGCTGTTTGCAGACTGAGCTCAAGTTTAGAAACATATTGGTCTTTCTATTGGCCTGGTCCTTGCTGAAAAATTACCAGTCCTTCAGGTGATTCAAAATCTGGAGCTTGAGATATTCATGGGGCATCTGGACTCCACAAGGTAATGACCTTTAAGAGCATTGCCAATTCTCTTGCAAATGGAAAAGGGGAAAAATAAAAGCCCCCAGAATAGGTATGCATGTGACGTTCTGATACAAGTACAAAGTATTGAACAGTCCCCAAGTGCCACTGAGTAAGCTGAAGAAGATATTGACGCAAGAATAAATACCGTTTCTTTAATACAATTTTCATAGACGTGAGAAACTAGATTTGCAGAAATATTAGAGATTATAAATACTGTGCGATTAGCGTTTAAACAGAACTTCATGTGGGAATGATCTATCCCAAGATCTGGCTACAAATAAACTGATAAGTGTACTCTAAGTCTGGCCAAGATTTTGCAGTCACGAAACATTCTGAGACAAGAAAATGTCTAATTTGCTTTCTGGGCCAAATCCCATTCTTTATGCACAACCGGAACCCCCTTTTTAGACTTGTGTATCATCATCTCCTCCCAAATCAAACTGTCACCATCCCTCAACAAGGTTGCAACACTCTGTTTTAAAACCTACGTGTGAAAATTATTCAGACACATCTGTCTGATATAAACTGGCCAAGTCTGAAACATGCAAGGTGCAGATGGCACCTTAAAGAAGAGTCATATAATGATACGTATTTGTCTGCTATATACAGGTCTGAAAAAAGGTACTTGTGATGTAAACTAGTCTAGCTTTCCCCTAGAAATCTATTGTTAAAGTGAGTTTTTTCCTCTGTTAAGGAAATGATGTTCACTGCATAAGAGGAACAAGATGGTTGAGCTACGAGATGTTGTTGGACCACTATAAGAGCTGGAAAATGGCTGACTCCTTTTTTGTGACCAAGGATGAACAGAGCCTATTTCTAGGCCAGGAATGTATCACTGTATTATGCAGATATAATGGAAAACAGATCCATGGGGCCAGATCTGCATAGTTCCATTGAAAGAATTATGCACAGATTTACATCAACTGAGGATCTGGCTTTCAGTTTGCAGATGCCTGTCTCGCAGTGTCAGAAGTAGTAAGGCCAAAGAGACTACTTAGATTAAGTTTAGCAGAACTGTTTCCTGTCACCTGTCTTAAGTAATTGAATACGACATTACTGTCTATTTCTAGGGAAGGAGCCCCAGCAGCCCCACTACTCTGGGCAATCTCCTCCAATTTCCAATAACTATAATTCAACCTTGCACCAACTGTTTACTTTCTCACAACTGTCTATAAGACTTTTCTAGACCACCTAACCGTTATCCCTCCACCCTGCTCTCTATGGGTATGTCTAGACTACATGCCTCTGCCTTTCAGGAGGCATAAGGGATCAGTCTGCAAAGGCTTTCCTTGCCGACCAATCTACGTCTTGACTGCCGCGTTGTGCCGACGATCAGCTGAGACGGCACAACGTGGCAGCCATTTTTATATTTAAATCCCCGCTTCATTGACTATGTTGGGTAATCTAATTTACATGCCTCTGCCGGCAGAGGCATGTAGTCTAGACATACCCTATAACTCAACTGCTTGCAGCCTCTGCTCCACAAAATCAACGGTAAAGCATTTGAAATAAACACTTGGCATCTTTCAAAAGAAAGTTCAAGAAAGCACAGGCTTTGGTGTTTCTAAGGGATTGCGAAGACATTTTATAGTAACATTTTAAAATCAGTGTATCCTCAGCTCAACTCTCTTGAGTAATCCTTATGCAAGGAAACCTATGATGCCTTGATTTACAATAAAAAAGTTACAGGTTTGATTTTTTTCCCAAGTGTTTCCACAATTGTATTTTATAATCTGACTGGGCTGCTAAATTTCCCACTATCCTTCTGATTTAACACGAATGGCTGATGAATAGTTTCATCTTAGTGCATTTATGGGTTGTGGCACTAGACGCAGTCAGACAGCTTAAATGCAAATATCACAGCAAAGCTGGCTATTTTGCTGCTCTGATTATTTTTCCAGATATCGCATTCACTATCTTGAGATACCTCTCTGACAATCAAGTGAAGAAGTCCATTCGCATACAATTACGAGAGACAATCACACAGTTCCCTGAAGAGTCTATGTTGCCTCCCATTCTTCCAGGCTCTGTGAACTTTAGAACTAATCCTTCTCCTTTGTGCATGTTTTCCATGTTACATTGCTGCTTTTCCACAACTCTACTCTTCTATTCAGTAATAACATGAATTAGCATCCACGCTGGAGACAAAAATACTTTTCCCGGTACGTTGGCACTTGAAATTTGACAGATACTGCATGGAATCTGGAATTTCTGCAAATACTGCCTCTTTAGATGACTAGTTAATAAGACTAGTATTCACCTGCTTCAAGTTAAGCATATGCTTAAGAAACTGCTGAATTGGAGACAATGTCTGTAAAGATCTGTGCCTGCAGTGAAACCCTAACCCAGAATGAGAAGCCCTACATCAGAAAAATCATTGATCTGAATATAAGATTCAATGTGCAGCCACACAGAAACCTGAACATAAAATTATGCTCAGAGAGGTAATGGGCCAAACCTGAAGAGGTATTACAGGTTTACAATTGTCCCTCTACAGGGCCTATATATTCTCCCACTTGAAAATTAACAACAGCTACAATATGTTACATATGGAAGCACCTCTGGGGACAGGATAGTACCTGGGTGGCCAGATGATTATTTCAGCCATACCTGGAACAAAAAATAATGCAAATGAATAGGTGAAGTCTACTACTACTTTAGTACACAGAAGCTTCCTGGTATAATCCAGGAGGCAAGTACAGAAAAACTCCATCTTCATTAACACATGTTCCCCTTCTTTGCTTTGTATCTGTTTTGCTTCTCATCAGCAGCTGTACCCACAGCGATGTACAATACCGAGGCTAACTAAGCCGCATCACCTCTTTGAATGTCGCTATCCTATTACTCCACTCAGTGGGCCATAAATCCAGCAACACATGCTCAAAGGATAGTCTCGTATCTTATCCTCCTTTCTTATCCCTTCAGAATGATCATTTCAAGACATAGCCTCAGTTTGCTTTTTTTTATATATCAGTCAAGATCAGAAACCTCAGTGCTTTGAACGCATTTGATTTTTTTTTTTTTTGACTGGCAGCAAAATTGAAGTCACAGCCTCAAAAGTATAAAGAGTCTAATATACTGAAGACAAGAGTGAACAACTATGTGTAATCGCTGCTTCCACTCTTTGATCATCTTTTCAACTCAGTTAGTTACATCATTAATAGACATCTGTGTGTTCTGTGATGATTACAATATACATTAATCAAAGGCATGTTATGCTGAGAGTTGAAAATGTATATGTTCTGTTTCTAATGCAGTAAAATTCATCCTTTGGCTGGATCCCACACAGCAAAACATTTTGTCCTATAAGAAAGCAGGCGTGAGCTTCACTAGTCAAGACCCAATTCAGGATATCACTGTACAATCAAAAGTTATTGCATCGCTATTTCATTAATTTACCAGGGACCTTTCTTGAACAAGGTAATCAGAGACTATGGAGATATAACGATACTGCCAGTCGGAACCACTAAATCCTGTATTTAGCTCTTTTATAACCTGTGTTAGCAAAACTGTTTTATCCTGAAACTTGCAATGTTTACTCTAGGAGCAGAGGAGTAATTTTCTGACAAGTCTGGAGAATATTTGATCACAATGTCTGAGTTACAGATTATCAGAAAATAAATGTTTTTACTTTTGTCTATTTTTTGTCTCTAGCTAAAAGTATAATATCTTACCACTGTTTCAGACTCTTCATCTTACAGCTCTTTGAAAACTTGTGCAGTCTGTATTTGAAGAAAACAGATTGCAAAAAAGCAGTGATATTAATGCTTGCTGTACCTAGCTGCGGTAGTGACATAAATGCATGTAGGATGAAGAGTCCTATAATTCAGCATTATAGGTGGCAATTTTTGCTCAGCTCAGATAGTAAAGGCTTTTGTTTTAGTAAAGGAATGGGGTTCTAGAATCCCAGTTTTTTAAGCATCTGTGTATTCGCTTATAATTCTATTGAGGATGTTTTGTTTATAGCAACGGGTTCATTACAAAATGGCACACAACTGTGAAAAGCACTAGCAAAGCTGTTTGTGTTAAAGACAGTTAATTATGCTGAATACAGAGCTGCTGCAGAGCAGCTCCTTAGCCAAGTTTGCAATCAAAATTTCATTTTAAGCACTAAGTCCTTGTCCTTTATACTTTCACGGGAGAATTATTTTTGCAATTATTTTCATAAGAACATAAGAATGGCCATACTGGATCAGACCAAAGGTCCATCTAGCCCAGTATCCTGTCTTCTGACAGTGGCCAATGCCAGATGCTCCAGAGGAAGTGAACAGAACAGGGAATCATCAAATGACCCCACTCCTGTCATCCATTTCCAGACAAACAGAGGCTAGGGACACCATTCCTACCCATCCTGGCTAATAGCCATTGATGGACCTAGCCTCCGTGAATTTATCTAGCTCTTTTTTTAACCTATTAAAGTTCTAGACTTCACAACATCCTCTGGCAAGGAGTTCCACAGGTTGACTGTGTGCTGAGTGAAGAAAAACTTCCTTTTGTTTGTTTTAAACCTGCTACCTATTAATTTAATTTGGTGATCCCTAGTTCTTATGTTATGGGAACAAGTAAATAACTTTTCCTTATTTACTTTCTCCCATACTAGTCATGATTTTATAGACCTCTATCATATTCCTCCTTAGTCTCCTCTTAGTTCTAAGCTGAAAAGTCCCAGTCTTTTTTATTTCTCTTCATATGGCACCTGTTCCAAACCCCTAATAATTTTTGTTGCCCTTTTTTGAACCTTTTCCAATGCCAATATATCTTTTTTTGAGGTAGTACGCTAGACTGTTTTGGGGAAAGGATGAAGGCAATTAATCAAACTATAGATTGGTAAGGAATGCATAAAGATGACCAACAGCTGAGAGTGCTGGCCATATGCTGTTTCAAAAATTTACTCAGTTGACATGAACAGGCCTGCATTTGTAGCTGCTTAAAACTGACATGCTAACCATGTTTCTCTGCATACGAGAAATGTGACTGGGGAGTACAGAGGTTACAATTGTTATAATATGCAATGTTATATTTTACACATCTACATTGAAGAGATTCTGTAAACCCATAGTATGTTGTTCAAAAAATTGTATGTAATCTGAACATTTTAAATGTTTAGATTTCATACTTTTAAATGCCTGGGATTTCTTTACTATACCATAATGGTGTGTTATTTGCATGTATATATAAACTTTATCTATAGATAGCCTGTAGATACAGAACGTTAGACTAGATGATCCCTGCTGGCCTATATGAGATTGGCATATATACAGAGCAACCTTAATAAAAATTAAATTATCTTTTAATTACATAAACTATGGAGCAGAGGCAAGACAGGAATTAATGCACTACTATGAAGGCTAAATATATGTCCACTCTAGTATTCACTCTGGTATTATTCTTTGTATCGTACTAAGTTCTAGAATGTCCATGAAAAAGCCCATTGTGCTGGGTAACAACAAGCTGTTCATGGCCTGTAGAGACTGAAATCTACATAAACAAGACAAAAAGAAGAATTAATAGCCCCCTATGGGAAACTGAGGCACATAGCTATTACATGGCAACCAAGATGTCACAGCAATCCTGGGAAGGCTGGGAATTCAACAGAGGTCTGGAACCCCTGTTCCACAAACCACAAGGCTGTCCTGCCTCAGCGTTATCTGGAATTTAAGGTTTTCTTCTTTATTAGAATTCAGAATGGTTAGTATTTTCAGAATCTGGGGTTGTGATGTGGGTGTGACGTTTTCATATCAAACTATTCACTGCTAAGCAATTTATCCTGGTGAAATCCTAGTAAACCTAACTTGAAAAGGAAACGTATCTAGAAAGAAAATGTGTATATAAAGAAAAATGTAGGGTTGGGGGAATGAATGGTGTTAAAAAGCATTGAATTGTTTGCCATGTGATAGCAAAGACAAACGACCAGGTGAGCTACATTTTGGCAAAGAAGCTCAACATGGCCTCACAGCAGCAAAATGTGTCCACCACGGAGATTCCTTCCTCAACTCTTATCCTGAAATTTAGCCTTTCCAGGCTCGAAACAGAGGAACATCACAAGGTAGGAATTCTTTGTGCTCAGTTCAAACGTCTCTCACCCTGAGTGGAACAGTACAAGGTCCAAAATAGGTTTCAGCATCAAGTGGCCTGGCCACACGTCTTTCTTACAGCACAAACAAGATTATTCACAGACTGTAGGTCTGAGTGCCAGGGCATTAAGATCCTAAAGCATCCCTCATGGCCCTCATTAGTACATTTGGACTACCTTCGGCTTCCGAAAGAAGATATGCAAATTAGGTGGAAATTTGCATATCTTCTTCCGCTCCCTTTTTCGGAAGAGTTTTTCTGGGGGGAAAAAAGCAGTCTAGATGGGGTTTTTTATGCAAAAACCCCCTTTTTTGAAAGAATCCTTATTCCTCAAAAAATGAGGTTTATAGGGTTCTTTAAAAAAAACGGGGGTTTTGCACAACCTCTCCTCTCCCGTCTAGACTGCTTTTTTTTCCCCAAAAAAACCTCTTCTGAAAAAAAGGAGTGGAAAAAGATATGCAAATTCGTGCCTTATTTGCATATCTTCTTTCAGAAGCCGAGGGTAGTCTAGACATGCCCTAAGAATTAAGACCACATTCTCACTTCATATTTCTAACTTTATATAGAAGAAGGATCCATGCACAAAAATAGCACACACACATTCCGCAGATTATAACTTTAAAATCTATGTTACATGAGGCATTTTGTCTAAAGCATCTTTGAGTTATTCATATTCATATTCATAAGCCAATTTTCACAAAGCAAGGGGGACAGATATAACCCATAGAGAAGGACTATTGAGATAAGGGAGAATAATAAACATTTTATAAATGGGAATTAAAGTTCAGGGTAACTTATGTGACTTGCCAAGATCGCATAGCTAGTGTGTGGTGGAGCTAGAAATTGAAGCAGGTGTCTTTAGCTCCTGTCCAGTGCACTGTCCATCATACCACTGTTCCTAAGTCTTAAGGGGGTAGCCATCTTAGTCTGTAACTTTAAAAACAACGAGTAATCCTGTGGCACCTTTGAGACAAACAAAAATATATATAGTATAATGAGCTTTCATGGGCACAGCCCACTTCATCAGATGAGCTGGAGCAGAATAACAGTAACCAAGCATTTTATAAAGGAAAAAAAGCTACCTATCAGTTGTAGGGCGTGTGCTAATGAGGCAAATTAAATGAGCTGGATGTGTCCCGTACTTCACTTTTCATGTAAAAATGAGGTGGCAAGGGCAGAGGAGATGGGGTTTATAATGCAACATCCAACTAATGTCTTTGTTCAAGCCCAGGGAAACAGTGTCAAATTTGCAGATGAATACCAATTCTGCATTCTCGCTCTGTAATTGGCTAGTGAAATTCTACACCCACCTCAGGGGACTTTGGATTAAGACCTGAGGGGAATGAATGACCTCTGTGAAGCTCAGCAAGAACTGTTAATCAGGCATTGTTCCTTTAAAATAAAGTTTTGGAAGTGGCACTCCTGTCTATCAACTCTTGTCAAATTGAGCTGTGAATTCTACCAAGGGCAAGCGCACTCTGACAGCCACATTTATGCGAACTGAATTCACTCTCATCAGTGTTGTTACAGTGAATTGCAAATGAATTTGTAACACTCACTCACTTAAAATAAAAGTGTCACTGTTTTCTCCTACAGTGTATTACTAATTTAAACCAAATAAATAAATATAACTAAACTCTGAAGAGCTTTGCTGTAAAAATCTTGCTTTAGGCTGAAAGGTTTCAAAATGGTAATTTTCTCTTAGCAAGTCTTATAATTGTGCAATTTTTAAATTTAAAATGAATAAATATAATCGAGATGTATTATCACTTTGGAAGGTTATTGACATTCTTATAATTCAGAAAAATGCCTTGATCTCTAAAATCACTTGTTAAATGCAAATACTAATGACCCAAACAGCCAAGGATTTAATACTAGATATAGTGGTTAGTATAGAGGGTGGGGATGGGTTGGGCCTTCTGTGCTCAACAAGATGTCTCATGGTAGTAAGCATGGTGACATGTAGTAAGCATTTGCAGAATTTGGCCCTAGTACTCTCCTTTTTGTGGGGTTATTTAAAAAAAAAAAAACCCTCGGAATAGGCAACAAGAATAGGAATGAATTGATGGCTAAACCTTATGAACATCAAAATCTAAATTCAGAGGTGTAAATCAGAGTTTAAGGAGTCAGCATAAGTAAGGGAATGTTAGTGGCTGCACTTTACATGTTGCTGGAGAAGAAAAGTATTCTAGTAGGAAGTGCAGCACCCTTTATCTTACACCTTCTTATATATCTCATTGGCTGACTTTCCCATTATAATCCTATCATAATTGATGTAATTTTAGTCCATTTGAGATAAGAGGCATTTATCATAACTGAAAGAGCTATTACTACAAAAAACAACCTCCCACACACATTGACTTCCAGCTTTTCCTCCATTATTTACCAGGTTCCACACCCTTTCTGGAACCCTATATAGCACACAGTGTCATTAGTGGCTGAATATTAGACTGCAGCTAAATATTAAAAATCTCACCTTTCAATCACAGTAGTGGGTAAATTACACTCATTAAGCAAGATCCACCTTTGGCAACCAATGGTCTGATCCAAAGCCCATTAAATCAACAGGCCATAAGACCGTCTCTCAACAACTGAGACCCACTGTGTTCAAAAGAGCACTACCCTGCTGGAAAGCAGGCAGAGTTTCCACAAATGCCTTTGCTCTAGTCTGGACAGTCAGAGTAGCTTTTGTTTCTAGCAGATCCTCCACGGAGCTCTGTTTGAATTGTCTTAGGAAACATGATGTGTAAGTGTATCCTCTCACTGTCCTAGTACAAACTGAACCTCTCTCATCCAGGACACTCTGGTCCTGCAACATCCGTGGTCTGGCAGGACCAGAGAGCCCTAGGACCCCAGGCAGCCCTTGCAGGCAGCAGATCCCCACCACCCCAGCAGCCTTGGCAGTCCTGGGGCTATGGGGGCAGCATAGTCCTGTGTTAATGGACCCCGGGAGAGCCTGGAGTCCATCAACTGAGGGTCAGAAGTGACCTCCCTTGGTCCAGCAAACTCCCTCATTCGGGGCCAGTCAGGTCCTGAAAGTGCTGAACCAGGGAGGTCCAACCTGTACTACTCCTTCTCCAGCCAATGTCACCCACTTTGAAGTGGCATGGGCATTGCATGATCCTTCGAAGACTCCAGTAGGTCATGGTTCTTTCCCATCATTGCAGTCTCTCAACTAGAGGATTTTCTTTAGCCTGAATGCTGAGCTTGCTTTAAAGACATCTGAGCCAAGTCTGAATCTAACCAGCTTCAACTGACTGTAACTTAACATTATGAAGCTTACTTCTAATTTATGTGCCCTCTGAAATTGGCGATTATTATTCTTCCTATCCCTGTTGGCAAAAATTCCTCTCCCAGTAGAAGACCCTTCAAGAAATCTGAAAGAGAAGCTCAAACAAAGCAAACTACATATTTCAGTGAAACCATAAAAATAGTCAGAATTAAAAGATTATTCCTACCATAAAATTATACCCCACAACAACATTCACAAAAAAGTGATACACAATATATAACTATACAAACACACCACAGATTATAATAAATAAGCTACTACTCTTTATGGTTCACAGAAAACTGTAATATGCTTCAGTCATGCTTTATTTTTAAGACAAACTTTAACAGCTCATTTTGAAATATGTTTTAATGTTAAAAAACTGTCCAGAATATTGTGATTTGAAAAACAGCTTGGGAACACATTTCTCAATTCTAGTTCATGAGAGATTTCTTTTTAAACATGGAATTTGTACTGAGTATGTATAATTAACAACTGCATAGAGAGAATTCCTTGTAGATGGGAAATGAAGACCATCATCTAGGCACCTAATTTAGGGCCCTTTTCTGCCATCTTTATTCACAATGAGTTGGAATTTACATTTCAAGTGGACTTATTGAAATCAAGCATAAGCACAAATGAAAGCTTCTCCCCAAATATTTATGTCAACCCAAACTATTTACAGTAATAATCATACAAAACTGAAAAAATTGGATCTGATTATGCCCAGAACAAGCTGTGATTTTTATTTTACAAACATATTCACAAATACTCGTTGACATTATTTGTCCGGCTCCAGCTGCAAATGTTTAACTGTCAATGGTAACACTGCATAACTGCTTAGGACATGATACAAAGAATACCTTATCCAACTGAAATTCCATGAGGAACTTCTGGTAGGCAGAAAACAACCATCCAACTACCCTGGAATTTGATCAAGGCACATAGTTTGAGGCTGTCCTCTTACAAAGAGGACCACAGGATTTCAAATAGTCATACAAGGATGACTCTGTTTTAGGTCTCAAATGCCTTTTATATTTAAAGGTTAGTGATTACAATCTTCTAGCCCTAACTCTAGAGCTGCAAATTACTGTTCTGGAACTCTTCCTGTTAAATATACACTGACAGCATGTATCTTGACTACTGGCTTGCACCTTTTTAGAACGTTCTAATTTTTAATGTATTATGTTCTGTGATTTTTTTTAAAGATGTTTTAAAAGACCCAGTGAGATTTGTGTGTGTATATGCCATCAATTCCTTAAATCTTCCATTTAAAATGAAGCTATTTTACTTTTAAAAGCACCCTAACTTATATGAAATAGATGCTCCGTCTTGCACTTAACAATAGTTGACCAAAAGAAAAAGTCCATTTTTATTGAAATGATTCAGGTTTGTCAAACCCTAAATATTGGTTTGCTTCTGTCAAAAATTTTCTGAGGGAAAACTATTATTTGCCTACCAACTCCAGTCTTGTAATTGTTAATGTGATGCCTTTCACCTCTAATGACCATTTCAAATCCAGTTGAGGTCTATAATGACTGAGGTCGTGATTTTCTGATGCTATTTGTGTTAGGAACTTTGTTATAGGACATAATCTAACATTTTAGGACTTCACATGATAAGCAGGCTCAATTCTAAATACAGATTTACACATTTTGAAGAAAAAAATCCACACTCACGCACAAAGTGTTGAAATCTCAACTTTAGTCAAGAAAATGTTCTATCAGAAATGGGAGCTCAGTCTTCATTTGAAAGGGAGGACAGAAGTACAGAAATACATTCCTCCTGAAAAACTGACTTGATTTAAAAGGAAACCTGGTTCAATCTTACAGTGATGATTCCTGATGACTGGAATATTGGTTGCTGATGACTGGAATACCAGCATAGTTCATTAGGACTTTGAAATTTGCCCCTTCTGTTCTGGGGAAAGACCCTCTACAAAAGGTGCAATGGGCCCCATGTTTATTGTGTCTCAGGGATTTCCCTATCAAACATGCTCAGTTTACAAGTAAAGTAACATGGGGAGGTTTCTGACTACCAGCCCTCAAATTTCAAATTCAAGCAGGGATCTGACAGTCCTACAACTCGATTGATAAGCAAGGCAGAATAGAATAGAATCCAGCACCCTGCTTCAAAGGAATTCCTTTGGTATTCAGGGATAAACAGAATAGGAAAACAGTAATATAACTCCCATCATTTACTCAAGTACCAATGTGAATGTGCAAATAATAAGTAGGACTTTTAACTGAGATGTCACATACATACTAAAGGACAAAGTTAACATCTGACTTACTAATTAGGTCATTTCTCTCTCATTTATCTATCTGTTTTGAGGATTTCATGCCTTTACATTGATGTTAAACCAGTATAAAACTAATGGAGTTATTCTTCATTTGCAATCACAGGAGAGACAGGCTTGCTAACTCAATGGGAATTTGCCTGGGTCAGAACTGAGTGAAAACTAGATGAGGATCTCAAGATTTAGACCAGTGTGCGTTTTAATATCACCTCAAAAGTCATCTTTATTTAAATGGATTTCAGTATTTGCACATCTGCGAGGCACAAAAGGGTCTGAAAAGGCAAAGCAATGAATAGCTAAGAGTGTTCAGACTCAGATCTGAATGAGTAAATACAAATATCATGAAAGCCAGATAAAGGCAGTCAAGCCAACATGTTCATATGCCTGTCAGCAAACTAGTTATGTATCCTCTGCCTTAGGTGATGAAGCTGTAGCCTCCAAGCAAAGCATAGTGTAACCATATTGTATTTCAACACAACAGAATCCTTGAACTTCGGCTGAACCCTGTTTAGGAGTTTTCTGCTGAGAAAAGAAACTGCATTTGCATCGATTCTCCTAGCAGCCATTCTCTTCAGAGCAATAGATTGTTCATTCTTGACATTAAGGCTAGAGAGCTGACTTTTCTCCTTGCACTGTATTTACATAAAGGGTACTTGTAAATTTCCAGGACTACACATGAATTGTTGATTAATTGGCTTTCAAGATATGTGATAAAAAAAAGGACAACAGCAAATTATCCATTCACTTCTATATGTACTGTTCCACCAGGCACTTATATATTGGAATATAATATTTTGGATGTACTGTCTAATTTATTCTAATAGTGGTAGGAGGTGTTGGAATCCTTCTAGTGAGGAACCAATAGACTGTTATAGTCATGGGTCTTCCTTCACCTGTACTCCTTTCATAAAAAAAAAATCAAAAAAAATCAGAGCTCCATTGAGTCTATTTGAAAGTAATGGGGGAAATCAAAAAACTGGTCCATTTCAGGCCTGTGAAAAACCCACTGGTTTGGATGGTTTTCACAGACCTGAAATGGACCTGTTTTTTTATTCAATTTGTTTCAGCAAAAGCTCAATGTACTGTTACCTTTTGCTGCTTTGCTGTGTATTTTGGGAAACTGAGCTGCGCCGAGTTTTGCCTGATCTCTCCATGAAGGGAAAGATATTTAATTAAGGTTTTCAATGGTGCTCATTACTGTACGCAATCATCTCACACACACTGATGGATGTTGCATCTCATATATCGGTGAGGGAGGGAAGCATTATTATTCTTATGTTACAGGTGGGGGAACTGAGGCAGTGAATAAGTGACTTGACCAAAGTCTCACAGGAAGTGGGGAGAACCCTCCGATCTTGAATGCCCTCCAGAGCCTTAATCAAAGCCATGTTTTGTTCTACAGCTCTTTCCTGGTTATCAGCTTACTGAGAAGCCAACTTTTCCCGCTCAAGATAGTGATGAGACTGTCTGCATGTTCCATACTTCCCTGACACCGTGCTTTGTTGTGTATTGCAATTTGGCAGCACAGAGTCAGATTCCAATTCTAGGAAGATGGAGGGGTTCTGAGTGCGTGTAAACAGCAAGCACCATCTTGGGGAAGTTGACACATCTGCTTCCTCACACCAGCTCCACACTCCTGGTGAGCCACGCAGCACCCTTTGTGCGGAGACCTGCAGTGGCATGCCCTGTGCTCAGCCAACATGTCTCTTTCCAGGCAGTCATATTTTCAGTTCAGGGAAGATGGCCCTAGAAATTTCAGCTCCACAGTTTGTTGTGTCATACAAATGGCTCAGGGAACAAATTCCTAACATGGACTAATGTGGCTATCTTGTATTTGTGTGGAGTAACTTTCAGCTCAAAGAAGCCTCAAGCCTGTCACAAATATAACAAAGATTTGTGCCCAGTGGAGCCTGGCCAGAATCATTCAACCCCCATGTACAAGCTGAAAGAAATCCTCTCTGAAAACCAGCTACCTCTCTAGCTTTTCTATCCAAAGAGAACTGCTAGATACCTTTCCAAGAGCCCTCCCAAGTACAATTCAGAAACTCTTCTCCTAGTAGCACAGGAAATGAAAAGCATCTCACAAATTACTCCAATCCTTGGGGTAATTTAAAAGTCTCTCTGGGGCCACCTGACATTCTACTTTGATCTCCTGTGCTTGTAAACCATGTAATGTTCACCCAAAAAATTAAAAACATACCGCTTTTTGATCTATACTGTCCACAGTGGAAAACTCATTCAGTACTGCCATGCCCCATGGAGCCATCTTTAGCTCAGTTCTGCCACTTATTTTACACAGTGTTCTGACAGAATTAGTCAGTAAAATTGCCTTTTTTTGGGCAGATGACTCTGACTTAGATCGCTTATTCTATTCTCATTAAAGCGCAGCTTTGAAAATTTTCGGCCAAGTGATAGGAGTCCTTGCTCCCTCAAGCTACTCGCTTCCAATATGCTCCTTAAATGAGCTGGTAAAGCATTCACTTGGTACACCCAGCTTGTGACTCATGGGCTTTATCATCTGTAACTCTCAGAGGAACAAATGGATTTCTCTTGTTCGGAAGGAACCACTACAATGCAACAACATTGGAATTGTCATGCTAGCCCTCCCATTGGTCCATCAAAGGGTCCCGTAGCATTCCAACAGAGGCCAATATTGGATGCATCTAAGAATGGTGACTCCCTTCCTAGTACCTCCAACTATCCAAAATTACATGGAAGATGCAAATTCCTTCCTGCTCTCAACACGCCAATCATTGGAAGCATGAGGTTTGATTAGCGCTACCTTATCATAGCTGACTACAGCACGTAAGCTATTGGTTATAGCATTTTTCAGCTATGTTCACAACCCAGCTATGCAATTTGAGCTGTGTTATACCCTGCCCTTTTTAGATGAGGAACAATGAGAAAGGCACAAAGACACTTTTCCTTGCATCTCCATGTAGGACTCAGACACAGATGCTATCAATGTACATAGTAAGGTGCATGCTTTGCAAAGGGGTAATGCCAGGAGACACCTCAAAGGGGGCATGAAGAAGACTTAGATTTGCTAAATTCAGTTGAGGCATTTTAAATATAGACTATAAAACTTAAGAAGAGGAAGAGATGCATAAAAGTAACTGTAGGAATGTGAACATACAAATCGTCTAATAAATTCTAGCAATGCAAAAACCAGTCATTGAATTCTCCCATGTTCTTCCCCATGTTCCACAGAATCCTGTCCTCCCAGAGCCATTGGGCTCAGGAATAATCTAAGACTTCTATAGATCTTCTTTGGGTCTAACAGCGCTGAGCCAAATCTGATTTTGCTTTTTAGTAATTGACTTTCCCTCTCAGGTCAGCAGCCTAACATCAGTCAGGCTCGATGGCTAATGAGAAGTGACATCATTTTCAAAAATGTGCCCTGCAGCACAGTGAAAAACGATGTAGTTAAATAAAAGCAAACCCTGGGCTAGGTAATTGTGAGCGGAATGTATTTTGTTACAAATTGAATGAATCTGCGGATCCTGTTAAGTGCAGCTTCTAAGCACAACATGTGGAGGGAAAGCATTGTTTGTCACCCATTAAGCAGCATTCACCAGATTACCTATTTCAGCACATTTGCGCTCAACACAGGAGAAGGAGAGAAGAAAGGAGCTGAAGCCACCTTGGGGATGTCTACACTGTGAGACTGGATCTGACTCAGGATTGAGCTCAACCCTCCCTTCCCTCCACATGATATCTGTTATGCCCTTGGAATAGGTTTCAGTGCACCTCACTCTGTCTGCTAGGTTAACTACTGTCTTCCAACAGGGAACACCTTCCTCATGTCAGAGATATCCCAGAATGCATTGTGCATTTCTGATGCAACAGAGACATGTCACTAAAGACAACAGCTAGGACCAATAGAAATGGCCAAACTCGCTAGATTATGATAAGAGATGCCCCTTATCCCTCCAGGAGGGGTAAGAGAGCCTGAATTGATCCAAATCAAGACAAGGATTCTGGTTGCAGCTGAGTCAGGTTTCTTCTGAATCGTTTAAACTATCCCTATTTCATGCAACTTCAGACATTTGTTAGGCTATTCTCTAAGGCTATGTCTAGACTGCAGGCTTCTTTCAGAGGAAGCTTTTCTGGAAGAGATCTTCTGAAAAAACTTCTTCTGAAAGAAAGCGTCTATACAGCAAAAGCACATTGAAAAACGATCTTTTTTGAAAGATAGCATCCGCACTGAATGGATGTTATCTCGCACATAAGCTTTGATTACTATGGTTGGAGTGGCCACCAGGGCACCTGTGCTTTTTCCTCTTTCCTCTTCCTTTGAAACGAACTCCCTCTTTCCTGTCCACACATGCCTTTTTCCGAAAGAGCTCTTTCAGAAAAAGGCTTCTTCTTCATAGAAAGAGGTTTACCAATGTTGGAAAAACCCCTCTGTTTTTTTGATTTTTTTTTCAAAAGAACGCAATTGCAGTGTGGACTTCAGTGAAGTTTTTTTGGAAAAACAGCCATTTTCCCAAAAAACCTCTTCAGCGTAGACATATCCTAAGAGTGGGAATATAAACTCTTGACTCACCTAGATGATCATAGAGTTGAATATCCTAGATTTCATTTTACCTAGGATTTTATCATCTTTTAGTTTTTAATGCTCTCTTCCTTGCTTTTGGAGTCATCTTGCAAAAATATACTATCATTAAAATGGTTAGGCAAACAAAATGTAGATTTTTTAAAAATTGTTTACTACTGTAATCAAATAGAGTGAACCTGATCTCAGTTACATTAGGAAAAGTTGGGAGTTGTTCCTCTGAAGTCAGTCAATGTGCGGTTCCAATCACAGTTCTCATGTAGTCAAAACTCCATGGGCTAGGGAGGAGATCTGGGTGAAGTCTTTTTTGCCAATCATAAATTACTTGCAAAATGCATTTTTGGAGGCACCGAAAAGATTAATGAATTCAGCAAATAATTTCAGTTGACCCCCCCCCTCCACACATATTTAACAATCCATTTTGATCACTTCAAAACAAAATAGTTTGATTTCTCATTTTGAAACATTTTGTTTAGACCTTTATAAAGAGATAAAAGCCACCCAAAGTGAAAATGAAAAAAAAATCCATTTTGAATTCAAAATGCCCAGAAGACTAAAGAAATAAGAAACATATTAGTTTCATCTGGGGTATTTCCATTTTGTTTTAGATGCTTTTTTAATCCAAAGCAAACATTTCAATTTTTTTGTTTCAGCAAGAAAAAGTAAAAATTTCAGGGTTGGTAGAAAGTAAAGAATTTTTGTTTTCAGATTTTTCAGTTCAGTCCCCAAAGCAAAAAATGTATTTGTTCAGTTCTACTCAGGAATGAGCAAGCAGTGATGACTACAGTATCTGGAGAATACTGTACATTTCTTTTCCAGGTGAAATCTGTTAGAGTCATTTATTTGTCATGGTTCAAGGACTTTTCCAGAAGATTTTACTTGCTACAGTAATTACTATCCAGGTACTAACCACAGATGCATTTAAAGCCCTGAATCTTGGCTAGGCTAAGCTAATTGTGATTCTCTTTCAGTCTCCCTTTCAGCCTCCCCTAATGAAAATATTTCGTTCTATCATCCCTCCATCCCCACTTAGAATCACATTCAGCTATGCTGCACACCGGTCAATAATTCAAATTAAAGGGTTAATTTCAATGTGAAAATCATGGCATGGGGTTTCCAGGTGATCCTCGCCAGCCCACTGAAAATGAGCAATTG
Source organism: Pelochelys cantorii (assembly GCA_032595735.1). Lineage (NCBI taxonomy): Eukaryota > Metazoa > Chordata > Testudines > Trionychidae > Pelochelys > Pelochelys cantorii. The sequence continues at coordinate 9,676,793 of CM064333.1, read as the reverse complement.
ACGGAGGGTGAGTAATGGAGAGAGGATGGAGTTGGCAGGGCAGGAGGGACTCAAAAGAAAGGTGGGGCAAGGCTGTTTGGTTATTTCTGTCAGAAAGTTGGCAACCCTATGTCAGTCTAGAGCTAACTTTATAACCCAAAGTAAAATCCTGGTTTCAATGAAGCGAATGCAAAACTCCCCTTGACCTCAATGTAGCCAAAATTCCATGCATGGGAGCTGGGCCTGTAGCTGGCCACTTTTGGGGTGCAGTCTGTGGTGTCAAGACAGGCAGGTAGCTGCCTTAGCCCCGCCCCGCCCCCCCGTCACCTGATCCCCCTGCAGTGAGACCCAGTGCCTGACATTCCACCACCCAGTACTGGGTCATGACCCCTAGTTTGAACCCCAATCTAAATAAAATAAAGGCTAGCAATGCATTTTCAACCAGTAGAACTAGAAAACTGAAAAGCATGAATCAATGGCCACAAATCTGACCATCACCCTTGTGTGTATGCTGCCTTTTCCCTTCAGTCTGTGAAAGGAGGCTTTTGCCATTTGAGATCTTTTGCTAGCACAAGAAGTCATTTATCTGGAGTATTAAAATGCCAGCCACTTGTGACTATACAGCACTGATCATTTAAACCCCAGATGATTCCTCCAAGGAATGATGTGCAGCACATGGCTGCTAATTTGTCCCTAGTGGTGCATTATTGTTAGCTTTTGTTTGGATTTGCTAGCACTTCCTATGGTAGCTTGGCAAAGTGGGGTCCCATGACAGATATCGTTGTGATAAGTGAGTACCACTGACAAGTGGAATCAAACTATGCCCCATGAGAGCTGCTTGGCTTTGTTCCCTACTGTTGCTAGGTTTGGAAAATATACCAGCCTTGAAAAGAGAAAATACAGGAGGGTGGAGGGAGCAAAACATAGGCCAAAACTCTCCATACCACATGAGAAAATGCACAGAAAACGGAAATGTAACTTGTGCAATCCACTCACAGATGTAAACCATGGAGATTAACCCTTTTGATCAGCAATTTTCTTTGCAGGGAATAATCAGCACTAAGTCCTCTTCAGGTGAATTAGAAATGGAATTTTGATTCAGTGTTTATTCACCCTTTTTGTGTTAATTTTTTTCAAACATTCATCTGAGCAACATTTTGATTATACAGACACTAATTAATCTGACTTGCATGGGAAATTAATGTTGGGCTCACTGCTGAAATTCATTGCATGCTGACACTAAATTCCTTTGGGATGGAAGCAGAAGCTTCTCTCTAAATGTCCTAAAAATTCCATGGATCTCCCTTCTTAACTCTTCCTTAGCCAAGCTCACCCAGTCAGAGAACAGACCCCTCATAAGCACCAAGGCACTGTGGCAAGTGGCAAGCTGTCTGGAGAGACTCAAGAGCCTTCCCACCAACCTCAGGGCAGACTGTTAAAAACCGGGCACAAAACCAAACTGGCTGTGAGTTCTAGGCTTAGATTTCACCAACCAAGCACCAAGTGTGAACTCGTAAAGCATTATAGCAGCCTAACTATGGAGACATGGACTCTCCCCTGAGGTACTCCCATCTATCTGCTCACTTAGGCAAACTTGCCTTTGTGACAGATGTAATTTTTGAGCTAAGGGCCCATTGATATTCATTACCAAAGGCCAAGCCACTAACCAAGACATTTCATAAAGTCTAAACACTACACACATTCCTATGGACTTAAAATATATTTTAACAATATTAACACACCAGGTGAGACAGACTGGTTTCCAGCAGGGTATGTGCCAGTGTTCAGCTGAGGCGTAGGGGCATTGGCACCTGGTTTGCCAACATCACAGTAATAACAAATGGCACAGACTGAAATTTCTTCACTGGAAACTCTGGCTGAGCAATGCTGAACCACAAATTAGAAAAACCTCAAATCTCTCTTTGCCAACAAGCCCTTAGTAGAAGAAAAAAGTGAAATTCATGCACCTCCATGATGTAGGGTGACTGGCCTAGTGGGCAGAGTGAAGGTTTAGATGTGATATATCCTGATTTCAGTCAGGGTTTTGACACAGCCTGCATGAAATCCTCATGGAACTAGGGAAATGTGGTCTAGACAGAAGATATGTCAATGAGGTGGGTGCACAACTATTTCAAAGACCATTCTCAAAGAATAGTTATCAACAGCTTGCAGTCAAACTGTGGTGGTAGATCTAGTGGGGGGGGGGGGTGGCTGCAGTGGTCTGTCTTAAGTCTGCTGCTGTTCATTATTTTCATGAATGACTTGCATTATAGAGAAGAGCATATGCTTACAAAATTTGCAAATTCGACTAAGCTGGGAGGAGTTGCAAGCACTGACAAGATTAGAATTCAAAATGGCTGGGACAAATTGGAGAATTGGTCTGAAACCAAACATACAGTTACAAACTGGGGAACAACTGGCTAGGTGGTAGCGCTGCTGAAGAGGCTCTCAGGGCTCTAGTGGCTTACGAAATGCCCATATGGGTCAACAACATGATGCATTTGTGAGAAAATACTGCTCCAAGTGCAAAGTTTGATGCAATCAGCCTGATGGGGTCTAGACGGAGGAAGATGGGCACCAAATTGATAGTCTTTTTCCATCTGTCCAAGGTGCATTGGGAATTTGAGCACCAAATGAATCTGACTCTGTTCCAAAAGAGTGCCATCCGATGGGCTGTGTAACGGAAACCCGTTGATAACCTGCCAGAAAAATGGTGAAGCCCAGGAATCTTTGTACTGCTCACACGTCCTTCGGAGCAGCCCCGTCAGAGATGGAAGTTATCTGAAACAGGTAATAGTTAACCCTTCAGGTGAACCGGTAGCCAAGGAACTCCCTGGTGTTCTGATCCAATTTGCACTTTGAGTTTCACATGGAAGTGACTGAGGCCAAGATATGGTGCACATTTTAGTCCTGAAGAGCTTGTCTCTTTGGAAAAAAGATGAAGTGACCATCAAGTTGTAAAACTAATTCAGCATGTCCCTGAAGATATCAGTAATAAAGTGACCCAATCAAGTAGCTCTGCTGTAGCCCATCTGGCTTCTACATTGGGTGCCAGGCAAACTGCTAGTTGCAGACTCTGAGGTAGGCCCTCTTTCCTGACTTCTGAGAAGTGTAGTAACTTGCCATATCGCACATCTAGTATGTGAATTAAAATTGTTCTGCATGTTGTGGCATTTACAGAAAACTGGAAATATGGAGGTAAGAAATGCATTCCTAAGGAAGTGCATCAGTAACTCTGGTTCTTGAATGAACAGGGAGAACTGCTGTGGGGCTCAGACCCATTACGGACAATGGGGAAAATTCTGCTCTCCTTTATACTCCATGTGGGCCTATCGAATGCAGGTCAGTGCATCTCTTGCCCATAACACATTTGAGAAGATGCTGGTAGTTCACTACTTCACTTCTTCCAGGCGTACATTCTGGGACTGGCAATCACAGTATCTTGAAAGGTCACCCCAATTGTTGCTTTGCAAAAAAGGGTATTTTGTTTTGAGCATGTTAGCAAAGAGCTTCAGAACTCAAACCGGTCCACATCACACCTGATGATACAAAGAGCCTTCACAGAAAAAACACTAGGACAATTTCTGCACAGCTTTAGCATTGAATAAAGCCCAGGCACAGCAGGTATATAGGTGACAGACATTATAGTGATGCCAGGTTATCATGAAACAACAACCTAACACCATTAGCATCTCTGAGTAGGAAGTTCCCAGGACAGTGAGCCTTTGTTTCCTAGAGAAATGTAATCTATTGCCCACATGAAATCTCACATTGTTTATTGTGAAATGAACGTGCACTTCACCTGGGTCAACTTAGCACAGAAGCATTTACACAGATATTAAAGTCACTGCTGGCATTTTATCCCAGTGTAAGTCAACAATCTCACAACAGTTTAAATACCTGGATAAAACCAGGTTGCCCATGAACTACAGAAGTCAAAACAATCACATTGCTGGAATTCCATTCCCATAGCAAGATCTTCCCCATCATTTTTACCTCCTTATTCCCTTCAAGAACTATCAGGCACTCTTTTTTTATTCGTAAAAAGAAACAACAAATTGAAAGAAGGACATCAAAATCATCTCATTAGACTCAGATCACATTGTCCCCAAATACCCAACACTGAAATAGATTGCAGTATACAGGGATATTTAGAAGTCATCCCCTACGCAAACACGCGTCTCTCTTCTGCTCGCTCGCTGTCTAGGGAATACTTATTTCTCAGGGGGTAGAATTATTATGTTTGATTTGGCAGGACTGTGGAAGCATCACATGGCTCATAATGAAGGCCCAGAGTGCTGTTGCTATTATTGGTAGCCAGTTATGTCATCAAAATGTTCTCACATGTCAAGAGCAGGCGCCCCCACTGCTCTACTATAAATAAAAGCATTTTTAGCCAGGATTGCAATTTAAAAGGAAAGTAGCAGCAAGCAAACAACTCTTTGTAAGAGCCTGCAGACAGAGCAAGACAATCGATAAGCATGATTTTTTTTTTTAAGAAAAAGGGCAAAAATACATTGTAAAGACAGACAATTCAGCACCACACAGAACAAATAGTTAACAGAGTATCACAAAAGCATGAGTATTTTGGGACATTTCTTGCAGGGTTAAAATACTCTATGAAGAATATTCTAACACACTTTGGGGCATGATGAGCCCTTCAGGGGAAAGTAATCGCTAACTTGAACCTTCTCTCAAAATTTGAGCCAAGCCCTAATTTTCTTTTCAGGTCTGAAAAACGGTTCTCAGCTTACAGACCACATGCCATGCATTTCTCCCACTGCTCCATCTATGGAAGCATTTCATGAGGCGCGTCCCCAGCTGCCAGCCTCCTGAAGAAACCAGAGAAAGGAACAACCACCGCTGAACATCAAAGGGTGGGCCACTCAAGCCCAGGAAGGGGAAGACACTGCCAGCACTCTCTGAAAACAGAAGGATAAACATAAGGGTCTTGTGGGTTTTCCGGGGAGGCAGGGAAATGCATAGAGGCTGCTGTGGGAAGAATCCAGGATTCGTTTGTAAATCTGAGTTCACTGATTTTAAAAATAACAGTACACTTGCAGTGTCTGAATGAATTCCACCCCTTGCCAACTAAATTTCAGTATTCAGTTCCTTAAAACTGAAGACCAGATCGTCAACCGATGTAAATAAGAGGAGCTCCATTAACTGAATAGAGTGATACAAATGTGTACCAGCTGAATTTCAGGCCGCTTGTCTCTCTGAAGTTCACCCAACGCTCATGCATTCTTGTGACAAGAGATGGCATTTACATGCCTCATTCCCCACACATTCAGCGGACAAATATCCAACATTACCCTTTTCTCTCCATTTCTTACCTCAGAAACATTTTCATGCTTCTTCATGCCACATAACTGCCCATCAACACCACAACGCCCACATTCTGATGGGTTACACAGCTTTCCATTGCATGCTTATTATTACATCTGGCCTGTTAGCTCCTTTCTGTGACACAACCCTGACCACAAGAAACAGATTTACAAGATAAAGGGAGTTCCTGATCATTATCTGAACCATATAAATAAAACCCACATTTGAATTAAATGAATTTAAGGTTAGGAAGAGTGCAGCATAAAGTCATAGTCTTATGAACAGGCATCTTCTATTGGGTCTGTAAGCAGCAGTGGAATGTTTCTAGTGGACCTCACTAGTGGTTATTCGCTGCCCTGGAATAACCACTTCACCTGGAAAGAGGGGATTTAACTCACCACATTTGTTCAGCCTGAGTGCTGAGACTGCAAACACAGGGTACTGATTGTGGGATGCAGACAAATCGATAAGGAAATGGAGAGACCCCCCACCGACTCATTTCACATGGGCTATCACACAGCGATGACTGTTTCAGTCACTAGTCTTAAACAGCGGGTGGACCAGGGACCAACAAGCACGGTGTCCTGTCACTTATTCATTTAGTCCCTCATATAGATACCAGGGCTTGGTTGTGCCCAGCTTATGGCCAAGAGTTCAGTGGTAAGAGGGCATAATCAGCAGCTCCCCAACTGGCACCCTGTGGCAGAACCAGGCAAAGTGGCAGACCTTGTCCTCCTCAAAGACCAAGGATTGGTTGTGGTTAGCCATTTGATGTTAGGTGTGCAGCAATTTCCCCGAAAAGGCCATATTTTGAAGTTCCATGTATCTGCCCTTCACCTACCCACATCACGTACCATATGAAAACTTATTTTATGTATCAGATGACGTCTGAGGTGAAACTGTCAATTGGTGCCCTCCGCTTGTCGGGGAGGTAAAACAATGGCACTCAGAATGAGGCAGTGTCCTTTTTTGCAGTTCCCTCCACAGTGAGACACTACTGGCTGTAGCATGCTGGCCTCTTCGGAAATTTCACAGCAGAAAATATTGCACCCTTAATTGGAATCAGCTAGCCTGCTATGGCAGAGATTGTGGACACTTTGGGAATATGATTGGACTAATGAGATAATTAGTTCGATCGCGGAAGCTATATAATTGGAACAAGGGGGCATTGCTCAGAGAGTGGATCGGTGTGGTCAGGACCACCAATGGGCCCTTGAAATGGCTGCCAGAACTCAGGCTGGCATGCTCTGAACAGCGCTAAGGGCTGCCTGGGGTGGGGGAATGGCACAATCCGGGCAGCACTGAAGACTGGCTATCCCTAGGCCCGCCCCTTCCACCTGAGGCCCCACCCCTTTGGGGAGTGAAGAGCCAGTCCCTCTCCCTGACCTTGCCCAGGGAACTGGCAATTCTATTGGCCACCCTGAGTGTGGTAGAGGAAACTGGATGGAAGGTTCTGTCTGACACAAGCTCGAGGTATGTTCTGCTTGGCCTGGAATCTAAGTATTAGAAGTACACATAGGGAAAAGAAACAGACTGTGTGTATGTTGTAAGTTAGAGACCACACAAATGGGCCAGATAGAGCTGCACACCAGGGAGTGGAGGAAGCACCCTCTAACTACAGTTTTTATGGTTTAAGTTAATTTCAGCACCTTAATGTGGTGTTCATTGGTCAAAGATACCAGACAAAAAGGTATTAAGATTCCCTTTTATTGGTTTTGCATGGACAAGTCCCCGCCACTCCCAAAATAAAGAAGCTCTTTAGATCTGGTGGTGATAGTAATGCCACCAGTATACTCTGGGAATGTCACCTCTACGGTATGTGAAGCTACTGTATAAAGACATGGAGGATCTCTTAAAGCTTTCATCAAAGAGACTCTCCACACACTTTGAAAATGATCGAGAGGAATCAAAAGAATGCAGAATGGTCAAATTGCGATGCTGACAGCGAAAGCCAGAAGAGAGGAACTGTATTGATGGCTCCTGGAAGTGTAGTCTAGTTCAGAGTATTGGTAGCAGCTCATCTATTTGGGTTCAGTTTCAGAAATATAAAAGCAAGTTATATGTGACTTATGTCTCAGTTGTACTGAACACACAACCCCCCCAGCCTATGACTCTGATTGGGCAGCTTCATGTTCACCTGCTTCCATAGACACCAGACCAAACACAACCTCCAGTGAGTGGTCCTGTTGAATTGTTTGCTTGAGGGGAAAAACAAGAACCACCCACAAGGCAGCACGGTATTTCCAGGGGAAGCAGCAAAAAGGAGATGACATGGTGCAGAGAATTATCTGTGGAAGACTTGATTGCTCAGGATGGAGGTTATCATTCAATGTGCCTTTCTTTCTGCTTGAATAACATGAATCTGAAAGCAAAATCATCCAGCTGCACAGCAACAATGCAGACACCCTATGCCTCTGCATTTTATCAAATGATTGAAGACCTAGGCAATGAACTTATGTATGACAATACGGCACTTCTGTTCAAGCTGCTAAAAGGACATAAACCCAACTTCCTTCAGATGTAGTGTGACCCACACATGGCTCTTGTCACATTTCAAACAGTTCTGACAACCTTCTTTTGGTAAGCACCTGGGCTCCCTTTACACTACTAGGTTATTTATTTCATTCCAAAATTAGCATATTCCTCGTCACAAGCAGGAGTTGTTATTTCAAAATAACAAGCCCATTATTTTGAAATAATGGGCTTGGTCGTGTGGGCGCACACCTTGTTATTTTGAAATTACGTCAACACTGCAATTGCTTTCTTCCGAAAGAAAATCAGAAGAACGGAGGGGTTTTTCCGACACTGGTAATCCTCATTCTACGAGGAAGAAGCCTTTTTCTGAAAGAGCTCTTTTGGGAAAAGGCATGTGTGGATGGGAAAGAGGGAGTTCTTTCAAACGAAGAGGAAAGAGAAAAAAAGCACAGTGGCCCTGGTGGGGGCCATAGTTATCACAGCTGAAATGCGAGATAACGTCCACACTGAATGGACACTATCTTTCGAAAAAGCAGATCGCTTTTTCGATGTGCTTTTGCAGTGTGGACGCTTGCTTTCGGAAGAAGTTTTTCCAGAAGATCTCTTCTGGAAAAGCTTCTTCCAAAAGAAGCCTGCAGTCTAGACATAGCCACAGGGTATGTCTACACATCAAAGTTATTTCGGGATACCAGCGGTATTTTGCCATCCCCATAAACTTCATTGTACGAGGAGTAAGGGATGGCTTGAAAGAGCACTTTATTTCCAAATTTGGTGCTGTACAGACAGCACCAAATTTCAAAATAGCCTATTTCAAAATAGACGTGCATTGCTCAAATTGCGTATCTTATTTCAGGTTTATGGTGCTGTGTAGATGCACCCACACTGACTTAGGCAGACCTATATTACCCCAGCCACACAATCCTTAACTCCTTGGGGGCCAGGGTCTGGAATGATCTTCCCCCTAGGAAATCTCTCTAGACTCTGAGTCTGAAAGCCTCTTTACCTCTTTGCACTTCCTTCTATTTTCTGTCGAATGGGCTCAGTAGCCCCTTAGCATTCCTCTGCCTGTCCCAATCCATCACTTAGGTACAGCTCTTCTCAGGGGGGCCACCAGATTTGCTGGGTCCCAGGCCAAGATGTGTGTGGGGCTGGCTCTACACTCCTGAGGCAGCCAGCCATCTGTGCCACCTGGAACACACCACCTCCCCCACCGCCCCTAGTCCTCACAGTCACTTAGAACACACTGCATGGTGCTTCCGCAATGATGTAAAGGCCCAGGACTCTGACAGACACCTCCCCAGAGATAGGAGTGGGCCCTTCTGAATTGCTGGACTCTGGGGCAACTGCCCTCTTTGTTCCCCCACCCTAATCAGCAAGCTTGGCTCTTCTTAACCAGCACTGTCACATGTAGAAACTGCAAACGATGGCAGCAGCATGTTACAGGCAAGGTCAGCACAACGCGATGGATCTGCAATTTCATTCCATGCGCAGCAGGAACAAGTCTATCATTCTTCTGCAGTGTGCAACATTGGCTGATGCTATCCAAACTGCTAGCAATCCGAGTCAAGCACTTACGTCTTCTAAATGGTCGGTGAATGTTATTGTTCTGGCTAGTGAGCCAGATGAACAGGGCTCGAATGAACAAGGCGTTTGGGATAATGCCGCTTCAACCCTTTTCTCTGAAATAGCCAACATGAAGAGCTCAGAATGTAATCCAGTGTCATGTAGATTGTAATTTACAGAGGTCAGCAGCTTGCATCCAGCTGGTGCAGGCATTTGTCCTTTAGTTGGTCCTTTACTGGGGAAAAAAAATCAATGTGGCTCGTGCCTCACCCGTTGAGGGTATCAACAAGAACGTGGACTAGGGTGGCCGAGTGGATAAGTGCCTTTTGATTTTCCAAAAGCCTTTGACAAGATCCCTCATGAAAGACTGTGAAGCCAAATAAGCAATAATGGGATAAAGGGAAAGTCCTCTCTGCGCTGAACTCTTTTGGAGTGAAACAAAATTCTGCTGCAAAACCAAAACCCATACAAAGAGAAGTGGTGTGTTGGGGTGTGTGCACTGATGTCACACTGGAGTTCTGTGCTTAATCTTTCCAGACCTTACATCAATTAATTCCTGCCCCCACCCCATATTTTAGAGACTTGCATGGAATCAGCAAAATAGGAAACTCTTCTTTTCTTTCTTTCGTTTAACTGAAAAGAGTCAGGCACCCCAAATCTTCTTCCCAACCTCCTGCTCTCTGGCACCCCAGTCCAATTCGGCCCATGTGCACCTATCTCTGGAGAGCTGTAGACAAAGGATTTCCTTCCTGTACACTTGTGCAAATCTACAAGGGGGCGGGACAGATGAAAGCAGGGGGCTAGTAAAGGAGCAGATTAGAAGGTCACCTCTCCTCTTTCTGTAGGCCTCCTAAACTTTGCAGATGGGGAAACTCCAAAGCAAGCCCTCCCCCCATTGTGCTCCCTGGGCTGAGAATGTCAGTGGTTAACCAGTTAACTAGTTACTGGTTAACTGGTGGCCTGGCCAGGCTGAAGCAGCCTCTCACCCACAGGATCCCATTTAAGCAGTTAACCATAACGTTTAACCAATTAACTGAAGGGGATTTTACATCTCTACCCCAGGCTTGCAAGACTTTTTTATGTATGCATTTTCTGCACACCTATGAGTTCTTTTGCTGATTTTTTTTAATGACAAAATTGAAGTCTCCACCAGTTTTTTGATATCCCACCTTCCCTGATAACCCTCTAATAAAAAACAACAATTTTGGCCATTTTATTTTAACCAGCTAAATGATCCTGAGTGCAAGACCTCTGCTATTGAGTAGGCAATCCCGTAAGGTAGGTTGTGTCACTCATCTTCTTTCAATTTATTTTACTACACAGTGACAAAAAAAAATCCGGACTCTTTTTAAAGCTCTAGGATGCCATAATTTAATAACCCCATGTCTGATTCCCTTCAAATTTTCTTCAAAAATTCTACCTTTGATCCAGATCTGGCCTACCAATTTTGAGGCCTGATAGCTCTTTTGAAGGGGTAAGGGAACAAAATGAAGCTTCCAATGGAAACTCAGTTGTAACCTCAACTATTTAGTAACAGCAGTCACTCCACAATCTGAGAAGATGAATTCTAATGAGCACAATAAATCAAGAACAAGATTTTGCACTGTGCAAATACTCAAAAATTATTACCAGTCCTAAGAATCTAGGACTTCAATATGAATATCTTGGACAATTTCAGGGGAAGTTCAGTAAGTACATGATAGGTAAAAAATGGAAAGGGGCAACAAACGGGCAACAATATGGTTGCATACAGCAGCGTATGCTTACAGTGTTTGTGCAAAGCTCTGTGTAAGCTGAATCCCTTGCACAGATGAGCTCCCCATTTAAGAGAGACAAGACAATTCAGTGAACAATTGAAACACAATAGCTGGGAACTTGAGCACACAGTGACGTTTTTCACAGTGCCACGAGCTCTGGCGATTGCTGGTTCATTTTTCATCTCTTGCTCTGACTAGTCAATATAGAGAGAGGCAAATCCTACCTCCCCACCCCAAAGACACAGCCTTCTGCAGTCCCTAAAGCACCACCAGTGGAACAGCCCCAGGTACTTTTGCTGTGTGACATGGTGGGCGGAAGAGTCACATTGCTGCTGAAGGGGCCACACCCCCTAGGCACATGGAGCACAGCTCCATGAGGACACCAGGAGAATGTAGGCCTTTGTTCCTCTCCGGTAGGTGGCTACATAAGGTCTTAGGCCCTCTATCTGGCTATGCACTGAGGCAGCGGTTTAACTTTGACATCTACGGGATCGCTCACGAGTCTAAAGTTAAAACACACTTGGTCAAGAGCTGGGTTGAGTTAAGGGGTCTTTGCACCATAGCTCAAGCCGTAGCACGTCATGCTTGTACATATGAGAAGGCCCATCTCCAACCAGAGCCCGAGCAGCACTGGATATACTAGCCTACAAGGGAGCTAGAGAAGTAGAGTGGGTCATAAGTCAATCTGTGACTATGGAGCCCAGCACACCCCCTGCATGGAAAGGAAGGTTCAGGAGCTGCGGATGGGGTCTCTGGGTGCTCTTTGATGTGAAAAGATGCCTGCTCCACCCCTTTTCTGTCCCAGGGCTCTCTGCAGATCTCCCTGGTGCACACAACCCATACACTTGGATCGTGCACAGCATCCCCAAACTCATCTGGCCATGATGCAGTAGGATAGTACATGGATGTACAACGAAGATGCACATAGCAAAAGAAACCTACAGTACTAAAGTTGCTTTGAGAAATATGCTTTTGTTATCCAGCACAAGCATTGAACCCAACTGTCAGACTTCCACCTCAGAATATATCACCCTTGTTGCTGCAATTTCATTAAAGCCATTAGAGGTCTCCTGTGACTTATAGTAGATTAAGAAAGTTTTTGATGACCAACATGAGAATTTACCTACAGGATTTTTGGATATGTCATCAGTCTTGAATCTTCTCCAACAGTTGTGCTCCTTAATGTTTTAACTGAACTGTTATGTCTTGGGTTTAGTTTGCTCATTCGAAACCTTTTAGCCTGCTCTGTGTCTAAATACATTATCTCACAGTAATTAACAAAGCTGACTAAACTTTATTCATAGCCTGTGGAGTTTCATGTTCTTACTCTTCCAATATTGTATTTATGAGACTGTAATTACATCAGAGTTGCAGCTTCTGTGTTGGTTGCTTTGGTTTTGTTTGTTTGTAACTACATTGAGGAGCTGGTTGGTTCCTTATTACCCTGTCAAAGGGTATACAGTCAGGCGCAGGTTTAAAGTTGACTGGGCATTGGTTAGCCAACTGATGTATTTCTCCCCAGATGCTTCACTTCAGCATCATGTGGACTCCCTTTTTGGAGAGTCAGGGAAGCATTTTTCACCGAAGGCAGGAATGTTGAATGACGCTTTTTAAAATATAAAGCTGCACCTTAAAAACAAGGTTCATAAATTCCCCCTAATGTCCCTCTTATTTTCCCCATAGATTGATCACAATATATTAGACCACATTAACTGCAGGTCAAGTTTCACATTTCAAAAAAAAAAAATTCTACAGGCAGCAGAGAATAATCAATAGATCTGGTATGAAGCATTTGCCCAGAAATATAGCATAATTGACTTTAACCACAGAAAAATAGCTCAGTCTGTTCGGTTACATGGTGAGGTTTGTTTTACATTTTCTTAAATCATCTCGTATCCTGCTTTTTCCAAGGCTGTCTTCTTGCGTCTCATAGCTACTTCATAATTAGTTTCTTCCGTCTGCAAAACTCAAGGTAAACCTAAGGTCAGCTCAAGGCACTGGCACATGGATTGTAAATAAAGGTAGCAGAGCATCTGTGGGCAAAACACAGAACTGAAGTTTTTCATATTGACAACCAGGCTCAGAACCTTTCGCTACAAACAAAAATGGCTAAGTTCACAAGCTGGCAATTGCAAATCATCCCATCACTCAGGATGGATTTGCCCTTGCATTCAGAGTTCAGTGTAATTAATGTGAATGTCACACTCGATGAAGAAGCGGCTAGAAAGGCAATTTGTGTTATAAAGGATTAACCTTCAGCATAAAGTTTACAGGTACCTCACACCCTGCAGGCCAGTATGCAGTATTACATTTATCCATCACAAAGGCTTGGTCATAAAATGGGGCACGCTACACATTTCAAAACACAATGAAAATGTTTCATTTTATTCCAAAAAAGGTTTCCAAAATTTTCTGAACAATTATGAATTTAAAAAAAAATCTTCATTTTCAGTCAAATTCAATGGGATCAAAATGGAAATATTTGTTATTGGGCCCCCTGCCCTCGGTAAAAGTAATTATAATTTTGCAGGTGAATTTCACCCTGTGTAAGCAGGAATAGTTTGGCCAATCCTACTTCTCTGTGGAACTCTTACATATTTTATGCAGGGATGGGCAATAAAATGGCAGCAGTTCACAAGGGTTAGCCCCTAGTGGGCCACTGCCACTATATTTACCTGCCTCTCCACAGGTATGAGCAATCGCAGCTCCCATTGGCAGGAAATGGTGATCCACAGTCAACGGGAGCTGTGATCCCCTGTACTTGTGGAGGTGCAAGTCAATATGGTGGTTTGAGGGCCTGCCAGGGGCTAACCTTGGCAGACTGGATCCAGCCCATGGATCGGTATTTGTCCACCCCTGTTTTACAGCAATATGTGTTTAGCTACAATTAGTGGTTGCTTCTTTTCCGAAAATACTCTCTCCTTTTATTATTTGTATTGCGGTAGGGCATAGGTATGCCAGGCATACACCCCATTGTGGTAGGGGCTGTACAAATAGAACAGTAAGTTGAACTCTGTTCCAGAGGATTTGTAATATATATTGTTCTGAATGATCTTTTCTCCTCCTGGTACATGAATAATGTGGCAATTTCAGCCATCAGCACAGAATCTGGCAGCATGTAACCTTGCCTAGCTGCGCCTTTTGTGATCGCTATCAAAAAAAGAATCCTCTAAAAGGTTGTTTTCCCTTGAGTTCTGATGTTATGTTATGGGATTTCATTTTGTTCCACGTTTCATAGGATTTACCAAAGCACTCAATGTTGGCCTAAAAGGAGGGGGAAGAGAGGTATAACTAACAACTGCAATGAGCGAACAGTACAGCTGAATGCTACAGCTGGTAAGAGAAATGTAATGTTCTCTATTTTGATGTTTTTCATGTGAGTTTTCATTTAAAAAGGGACACCATGTTCAGGAAAGGACACCCTGTCATTCAATCAAATTGAATGAGCACTTTTGAAAATCCCACCCTTTAAACATCATGTCCCTCCATCTGGGACAAGGCGAGTTCTGCACAATTTCCTATTTCCTATCATCCAGGCAAAACCTTTTCTTTCAGCACATTCCTTCAGCAAAAAATATTCAAGAGATATAAGCAGATGAAAACAGAAAATAATCCTGAGGGGTCTTTTTTCCTCCTAGCCAACACATTTCATAAGCTTAAGTATGGTGCCTGGTGATTTATATGCTAAAGACTGTTTCATAGAAATGGCATTCTGGATAGTAAATGAAAGATGTTGATTTGTTACTGGAACAACCCTTGCAATTTACCCTTCTTCCTGGTTTCTTAAGCTATACCTTGAGAGAGAAAATGAGGCAGTACCTTAATTTGTATCAGTCCTAAGGACAAGAATCCACTGAATCCAAACTTTGCTTTCCAAATGGATTTTGATTTTCATATTATTTCCAAGACGATGAGGCCACGAGGGATCATTTTGCTTTGGTCCCAGAGAAATTGATATCCTAAGAGTTCCAGTTTTCTTTCGAGACTGTGTCACTGAATGCATGCCTAGCGAATGTTCCAAGATTAACTGAGTTTTTAGTGTTTCTGATTTATTCAACATCTTACTGAGAGGCAGAATGAGGATCTACAGCACAATGGCCTGTTTCAACTCTGACTGCAGTCAATGGGAGTTTTGTCATTGAATTTAGTGGGAGCAGAAGCAAGCCATCAATAAAGATGTGCAATAGAACCATCAGTGCATCTTGAAACTCACCTCCCCATTAAATGTAAAGCAGACCCACAGTGATGAGGCATGCTTAACCTCACATCAGACTCTCTGCTCCATAGTGCCACTTAACTACCAGGTGTAAGAATCACGGACCCTCATTTTGCTTTCACATCTGTGTAATTCAGGAGAAATTCCACTGAAGTCAGCAGAGTCACATTGGGTAAAACCATTGCATACAAAAGGGAAAAAAATGTGGTTTTAAAAGCTATTTCAGTTTTGAAGTGATTTTTAGTAACAGTGAATAGCGCCTGACTGATATCTCATCCGTGCAAAAGGAAGCCCTCCCTTTACTTCTGCGGGGGATGGGGGGTAGGGGGGAGGGCAGAGCACAAAGAGCAGCTGTGTAAACCTTCTTCGCACTTCTCAACTCCGTCTCTCCTGTAGAGACCATCTCCTCTATCATTAGGCCCATTCAGGAGTCATCCTACAGCACAAGAGTATGAATGAGCCCTTAGTGCCCTATCTCTCTTCTGAGACTGCTAACAAGAATCCCATCTGCAGCTGTAGTGTTAGTGGGGGAGCGTACGGACACTTGGCCATTAGAACCTGGACGGAGGGATCCAATTGTTTCCAGATGTTGGTTATTCTTTACATTTTCATCCCAGGGTTCATAGTAGACCCACAAGGAGCTTAAATAATTGCATCCCCCTCTTAAATTATCTCAAGCCTATTCACCATTCTTGGTCCAGGGATCATTCATCATTAATTAGTTGTGAGTTTCCGATATCTACAATTTAAGATGCATTTGGCCAGTTGTGACTGAATATACAGGCAACATGGCATTTTTTGGTCCCCTGAATAGATGAGCATAACCCTAAGAATGAGGTTTCTGGTACAAATACTTAAGTTTACAAATTCCAAATTCACTGGTTTTCATTTGCACTAATCCCCTTACCCCTCTGGCAGTGGAACTCCCAAGTGGGGTCAAAGTAAATGATGATCTTCCCTGTTCTGTCTGAACATAGCCTAAAAGCCACTTAACAGTTGCTCTTTTGTTCATTAAGATTCTTTCCAGCAAACTCATTGACAAGAATGGGACACACTATGGAGGTATGAACACAGCCAAGGGAAATTAGATGCAATACCTGAATGACTATGTAATTAATAACAAATTTCAGGTCCCTTTACATGGCCAGGGACATATAAAGGGGACATACGGCACCTGAGAATCAGACCCATTTCTGCCTAGTTGCTCTCTAGCTCTTCAATACAAGCTGAAAGACCTGTACGCCAGATATACACAGCTGTACACATGCTATCACAGAACCATCTGCAGAACTGGCTGCATGCCAGCGGCTTGACCAGGGGAGGTGGCAGAGGAATGAAACAGGAGAGAAAGTCTGCAGCATTTTTATAAGGCTTGGAACTGGAATTACAGATCAGCTGAGGCATGAAGTTTGATTTCTAACTCGAGAGCCTCAAGAGGTTTGGCTTACCAGATCTCTGAGCTTGGCAAATGAGGCCTTTCTGAATCTTCCCCATCTTCATCCCTGAGTGACTCCGCTGCCTTCAGGCAGTTATAAAACTGGTGCATAATCAGGCTCTCGCATCTGATCTGTTACTGCCCTGCACCTTGTGCCGTTAACTTGCTTCCCTGTGAAGTGAGCGCAAGTGAGTGCTACCTATTCCCAGTGGGACTATTTTATACCCACCTTGCATTCCAGCAAATGGCTAGACACGGGGCATAGCAAAAGAGAATCTGATTCCAGGTATTCTGCCATCAAGCAGATGGCCCCAGATGTTTGCAGCTGGGAAATGGTGGCAGGTTGCTCCCTGCAGAAGTCATTGACTAAGAAACTCACGGCCCATCCCGCTGCCAGTTGGAGTAACAAAGGACAAGCCTGTGTCTGGTCCGGCTACAATGGAGATGCTGTTTAATTGCCCCTCATCTGTGCTGCAGGGGGAAGTCTGAAGGTTGTGCTGCTCGGGTGAGTGTTACCTAGAGAGGTTATTGCTAGTGTGCATTTAAATGTTACAGTCCTAGAGAGGCTTAGGTGCACAAGAAGGTATAAAAGCTCTTTCCCAATTGTTTGCCCCTTGCACTTGGGAAGAGCCTCTTGTAGGCCACAATGAAATCTGGCTAGTGCATGCTGCATGGGCGGGGGGAGGGGGGAAGGTCACAGCGCCACAAACTGGGAGATGCAGCGCCTCAAACGGCAACACAAGACACCTCCGGATGTTCCCCATGCAGGTGGTAGAGCTCCACCCTGATCATACCTTGCGGGGCTGACAGGCTCTCCAGGCCTCAGGGCAAGGTGGGAGGGGACCCGCTCCGCGCTTCTGGAAGGAGTGGGGCCTCAGGAGGAAGGAAAGGTGCTGTGCCATGCCCCTTC
This sequence comes from Pelochelys cantorii, assembly GCA_032595735.1. Lineage (NCBI taxonomy): Eukaryota > Metazoa > Chordata > Testudines > Trionychidae > Pelochelys > Pelochelys cantorii. The sequence goes on along the minus strand of CM064333.1, from coordinate 9,659,130 downwards.
CCCCTCAGGCAGCCCTGAGCTCTGCCTGGAGCCTCCCCCAAACACTCCGGCGGCAATTTAAAAGGCCCGGGCCTCTGGCCACTGCTGCGGTAGCAGTGGTGGCAGCCAGAACGCCAGGTCCTTTTGAATCACTGGTCCTGGGGCAATTGTCCCCTTTCTCCCCCTATCAGAGGGCCTCCCTACAACGGGGCTGAGCCTAATTTGTCCCTCATGTTTCTGTGATAGGGGTACTCTGATAGGAAGCCCGTATTTGCTGAAATAAATAACTCGCCCAAAATGACTGACTGGGCTTTTCAATAAACCCCCAAGCTTAAGCCTCAGGTCACCTGCTAGACTAATTTTCAGTCCACAGGGTCCTTCCTAGCCTCCAAAGGAAAACAATCCTTCCCATCCGAGATCCCGACCCTCTGCGGTGGGCACCTTCATGCAATCAAAACAGCGCACAGCTGCTGTTTTAGTGCCGGGTGGACTGACTGGATTGCAGAGCTGCTGCCTTGAGCGCCTTCAGCAGAGATTTAGCATCAGCAGAGATCAGCCTTATCTACCAGCCTGCCTTCTCTTTGCCTTCCCTCTTCTCTACCCTTGCACAGGTGCTTGTTCCTTTACAACGTGGGGGGCGGGTGCCTGCTGTTTCCAGAGAGGGGAAGAAGGGGTAGAGAAATATCAGATGGCAGGCAGCCTCCTGTGCTCACTCGCTCCTGAAAAAGAGGGTTTTGTTTAGCACGGCTCCTCGCTTTCAGGAGCCTTCGTTTCCCTGCTGCTGCAGCTGCAAGGCGAGGATGGGTTCCGATGTAACACAAGGGGCCTGACTTCTCAGCAGCACCACATTTTCAATTATGTATCTGCTCTGGGGACTGTCCCCCTACTGCCGGGGAAATACATTCTGGCGCAGTCCAATCTTTCTGAAGAAATCTTTCCAATTCCGACAGGCAGCACACACCCCAGCGAAGCTGGATCAAATGGATTTTGAAGTAATGGCAGCTAACTTTTTTTAAATGCACTCCTGAGGCTTCAGAGCTTAAAAGACCTTTTTTTGCCAGGTGTTTGCTTCCAAACTTTCAAAGTGGTCAAAAACACTTTTTTTTTTTTTTTGCTATTTAAGTAATGCTTGATAGTTAACAGACCCCCAGACAGTCTAATGCATTTTCACGTAGAATTTAGCCATATGAGGTATTAGAGATATTTCTGGCTTAGGATCTGCACTCTCACTGAAATTCTGCTATTAAAATTAAAGTGAACTTTTAGATTCAATCAAGAGAGACGCAAAGAATTCAAGTGATCTCTCTCTCTCTTCCTCCAACACTAAGTGTACTTTTTTTTTTTGGTAGTAACAGAAATAAAAATCTTATACAATCAGAAAAGTATTCAACATGCATAACAAATAATTTCTCCATGACAAAGTAAAATTGTTCTCCAGTGAGGGTCTCTCAACAGCAGTCTTTCAAAAAAAAAAAAGCCAAATAAAAGGAACAGATGTTAATGCACTCCTGCCAAAATTGCCGTGAGCCCTTGTAGTCAGAACTAGTAACTGAGCTAAGCTGACACAATGGCACAGTTTAATTCCAAAACTAAGAAACACACAGAGGAAACAATTAAACAGTAAAGTCCATAGGACAAAACACGGGGATAACTGGTGGATCTGACTTTGGTACATTTATTTAAGCGGCACTGTCAAAGTGATCTTTGCCTTGCTAGAAATGGTCATTGCTGTAACAAATCCCCTCTTGCCAAGTCTAAATTGATTTGTGCATGGACCAAAAAAAAAAAAAAAATATTGTCTTAAAACTATGAAAACCTTTCTTGGTAGTTTCTGGGCCAGGTTCTGCCCTAGGTTTTGCCATGAGAATGCCATTGGCTTCAGTAAGATTTTGGGGGTATATTTATGATCAGAATTCAGCCTTCAGCTGTACAGAAAAGGTGTTGGATCAGTGGTGGGCAGCCTGTAGTCTGGGTTGAGGATATGGCCCATCGGGGTTCTGTGTGGCCCACAACATATTTTGTTTACCACTGCCCACACTGAAGGGTTGCCAGATCCTGCTGGTTTCTGCCCACTTACGTTTTTTTCCTATTGCTTGGGGCTATATCTACACTACGAGCCTCTTGCGGAAGAGCAAATGCAAATAGAGCACTCATTTGCATATGTCGTGCTCTCATTTGCATTTCCTCTTCCTTTCCCTTTTGCGCAAGAGGTTTTTGTGCAAAAAAGGGCTGTGTAGATGGCACCTTTTTGTGCAAAACCCCTTTTTGCGCAAGAGCCATTCTTCCTCTTTTTGGGGGTGGAGGTTGCGCAAAAAGGTGCCGTCTACACAGCTCTTTTTTGTGCAAAAACCTCTTGCGTAAAAGGGAAAGGAAGAGGAAATGCAAATGAGAGTGCAACATATGCAAATGAGCACTCCATTGCATTTGCTCTTCTGCAAGAGGCTCATAGTGTAGACGTAGCCCAAGTGACACCCATGTAAAACAAGGGCACATGAAGTGAGCCATGTGCTGATTGTGCACAACATTGACTGACAGCCGGGCGCTCCCTCTGCATCCAATCAAAGTGCTGCTACGGTTCAATCGGCACCTCCCCCAAATACTAGGTGTGCAAGCGCTGTTAGCAAAACTACCCTGTCCCAGAAGACCATCTTGAATATGACAATCTTGAAGCCCACTGAGATGAAGGAGGGCCACTCATGCGGCCCATTCACTAGCCTAGGCTGCCCCTTGCTGTGAGGCTTACCTCATGAGGGCAATCCAGTAAAGAATGAGGTGTGGAGGGTAACACCAGTGTTTCTTACACTCCGTCCCTCAAAGCACAGGCTTGCTCTACTGAAAACGGACTACAAATCTCACATGGCAGCAGTGCTTCTTGAGTATTCCTGATGAACAGTATGAAAAGACGGTTTTACTAACGAACCGCCCAACAAACTCAAGCGGAGGTCTGTGAGCTAAGCTGGATACTTACCTGGCTCACATGTCATTGCCAGTCATAAGAGTCATGGCACAGAGCTATGCCAGGCAAAGCTGTCCTTAGCCATATGCACGATATGCAGCTGCATAGGGCACCCAAAAATCTGGGACACCGCTGGGTCTTAATGTCCACCCACCTGCCTCTTCCTATCCCTATGCTGTGGCTCTGCTTCCTCTGGAGAGGATGTAGGTGGCTTAAAAGTGAAAAAGCCTGCCAGAGCTATGAGTAGAACATCAGACCTGTTTCAAGCTCATCTGAAGAAGTGGGTCCTGCTCATGAAAGCCCATGACACTATATATATTTTTTGTTCGTCTTTCAGGTGCCGCTGAGGTTCTCGTTTTTATCAAACCTGTAAAAGAGCCATTCATGTAATGAAGCTATTTAGCCAGCACTTGCCAACCCCAAGGGTCTGCTGTGAGTTTCTCAATTTACTATGTTAGTTGACAGGACTGCAGTTCACAATTTGTTTTAAAAATATTTCATTCCTATACTGCTGAAGAGTATAAAAATCATATCTCCACTGCCATCGGGCACAGGGGGACCAGTTTAATAGAATTGGGTTGGGCCCTGTAAATCCAAAGGGAAGCCTGATGCCAGGAGACACTTCACAGCAGCTCTGCAGTGTCGCTTTGCACCAGTGTCGCTTTGCACTGTGGGAGACTTTCAGATGAGGACATGGGTTGTGACCACGAAAGCTCACGATACTATATATATATTTTGTTAGCCTCTAAGGTGCTACAGGGCTACTCATTGCTTTTAAAGTTACAGACTAACACGGCTACCCCTTTGAGACTTAGGTGCATGAGAGTTACTGATTGAAACTTAGTCAATGATTCTGCTGATGGTATATTATCACACTATTGATTCTAGCTCACTCCCTCTTACCTGTTTTGACTTTGCTGTATTATAGCAGCACAAAATATGAAAAATTTAGCTTTGTCCCTTAAGTCAGCAGAAAGGATGCTGATTACATACAGGGAGTGGCTCAGCTAAGTGAGAGGGTGATAGTTTTACATAATTGCTTTTCAGGAGCTCCCCCCCCCCCCCCACACACACTTTAATCCCTAATTCTTTCAGATAAGAGCAATGTGTTGGTCAATTTCAGGTCAAAATCTAAAATTACTAAGAAAAAGGAAAACTGTAAACAGTTACCCCAGGACCAGATTTTTAATAATTGAGGTTTAGGGCTAAAGTATCAATGGCTCTTTTACTCAGAAGTAGAAGAATTTGTTCTTGGCCAGAAAAAACTAAATCTGAATATAATGAAGAATGGCACAATTGTCCCAAAATTACCATCCACAGATCACGAGGCATATTGGACTTTGCTGAGCCCATGGAACCCAAGAAGACTTGGGAAAATGAAACACGCACCAAAACAAACAACCCTTAGTTAACACTGAAGCAGGACAAAGTAAACAGCCTACCCTTTGGCAGTTCCTTGGCTTCTTGGAGTCCGATTAAATGAGCCCAGAACTAAGCCTTCATCACCCCTAATTAAAAGCAAACCAAGTTATTTTTAACATTGGAAAAATGTCTGGCTAGCTTTTCCTCTCTGTAGTAGGGTTCACTCTGTACTGGGACACTACACCTCATGTCTGTGTCTGGGGAATTAGCTGTTGTCTAACATGGCACCCACTTCCACCATTTGCTCATCCCATAGTTCCTCTCTCGCTCTCTCTCTCTCTCTCTCTCTCCTTGTGACTCAGCCTGCCAGCTAAATTACTGTGTAGTCCCCCATTCTGGGGTCTCTATGTCCCTCTGGACCAGCTGTCCAATTGCTGACTCCAGCAATTCTGTGCTACTTTTCAGAGGCTGGAGGGGAACCTGGGCTCTCTGGCTACTCCAGGGTCCAGGCCAGAGACTCTACAATCAGCAGCCAAGGCCTGTACAATCTCTCTCTACCCTTACTGTTCTTTCCCTGATTTGCTTCCTACTCTGCTCCCCACTGGCTTTCTCCTTTTCCTTTCTCGGTAAACCCTTCCCTCAGAAACAAGATCATAGGGCTTTCCCCTCGCTAAACCTAAAGAGCAACCACCAGCATTCACACTGCAGCTAGTACGGCTGCAAACTTCCTGGCTTTGTACCTCAGCCAGCTTCTTCTCCATCTGGGCTTCAGCAGCCATTGGTCATTTTCAGTCAAGCTAGACTTTCCACCAGGTACAGCCTATAAGGTTAACTTCCCTTCTCTGCACCATCTGAGGCCCTTCAGGCAGGGGTGGGGTGAACACACTGTCACACTCTCCTTAGCCTTTGCTAGCCTGACCACTTCCATGCTCTTTTCTGGATGCACTTCTGAAGTACGGTAAGAAAGAAGATACTGAGGACTTTCCAACCCCAAGGGACTTTGGCCATATAGGACCATATCATTCTAAAGCCTGATCTTGTCCCAGCCCAGATTTGTAACTCAAAGTTTTCTGTAATTCAGGACAGGTCTACACTATGGGACAATGTTGGTCTAATGTGTGCAACTCCATCTACATGAACAGAATAGCTGGAGTTGACCAACCTTAGGTTGAGTTGCCGCGGGGGGCTGATGACAGAAACACTCCCATTAACTTCCCTTACACTTCTCATTCCAGTGGATTACCAGAGTTGATGAGAGGGTGATCAAGGGTTGATTTAGCAGGTCTTTACTAGACCCTCTAAATCGATCCCCAGGAATCAATCGATGCAGCGCCAATCTCCTGGTAAGAACAATGACCTCAGTCAGAAGGCTTAATGGGCTAATCTATACTGCATCTCCAAACACTGGGGAGCCTCACTTCTTGCTTAAAGAAAGCTCTCTTTGCAAAGGGTGATTGCTAGAACCCCTATGGAGTGTTTGGTCATTACTTAGCAGCCTGCTCAGCTCTGTGATAGAGCAGTTTCCAATGTTTTTAATACTAACAGTGGTGGATTCCCATGATTATATGAAGTACAAGGGTGGGGAAAAGCTTTACCTTGTAGTTAAATGAAAGCCAATACAGTTCAGTGAGGCTTAAAATGACTGTCCTTACATTAGACGAGCCAATGTATAATAGTCAGCTGGTTGTTTTGCTCACTCTTAGGTTGGCTTCGTCTCAGCCAGTATTTCTCTAACCACAAATCACTTTTATTCTTGTATTTGAAAGGAAAAGGGGGGGTGGAGACTTAAGCAAGCCAGCTCAAAGATTTGTCTAGAAAATATGCCGCCCCCATTTTTTTGAGGCTAGGATTTAATGGTATGTGGTGTGAGAATGAACTCTGGGTGTCTGGTGCAAGCTGTTTCTAGACACCCTTATTCAGGAAATGGGCTTCCTGAATTGACAGCCCAGTGAAAGGTTGAAACGTTTTTATTGTATGTGGCCCAAATAGCTTGTAAGTGCATTTTATGAGATGGTCTCTCTACTATCCTGGGACTAACACAGCTACAACAACAGTGCACATAGCTTGTGTCACGCTTTCCCTCAGCAGACCTCAAAAGACATGACAGAGACGTGCACCAGTAGCACCATTTTAGAGATGGGGAGGCAAGGCCCAAAGAGGCAGTTGAGATTTTCCTGAGGTCAGCCAATCAGGACAGTGACAGAACCAGGAAATGAATCCTAGCCCAGGGACCACACTGCCTCTCGGTGAATTCTCTGGGAGCAGAAGAAAGACCTTGCCACTTGCTGGGGGGGGAGGAGCAGAGAAAGTAGAAAAAACACTGCAAAAAATGTTGATAAAAATGGCCAGCAGTTCTGTTGCTTCTCCTATCATGGTTTGGAAAATGGAAGGAAAATGAGCTTGTTTTCCTCTTTCTCTCGCACACAAGAGGTTATGGCAGAAGGCAGGTGTGACTGGCGAATGTTACATGTGACAATCTTAAAACATAAACAAATCCGGCCACAAGAGTGTGCCGAGAAAAACTAAGCACAGCTCCCTCCCCTCCCCAACCACACACAAAGTGTCCAGGCCATTTAAAAGACCGAGCAGACGGCTGAGACTGTGATTAGGACAGAAGCACGAAAGGCAGGAGCTGGTTGCAGATAAGGACGGCACTGCTGGTAGCAGGCAACAATTTTCCCCTTCCCGTCCCCCATTATGGAGAGCTATGGCTGTGCTGCTGATAGTGCTACATTTAATCGCCTTCTCTTCCAATCCTTCCTCATTTGTTGCTGGGTGTTTGCAGAGAGAGCTATTTTGTTCTGGTTTTTACTACATTGCATTGTTGTTATTCTGCTGTTCAGTGCACTGGCTGCTTTGGCAGAGGGGTGGGGTGAAAAAACAATAATTAATTATTATGTACAATGCCTAATTGTCTGATATTGACAAAGCACTCATTTTAATAGCCCATCAGCATCACTGCGCTTCACTACATTAGCCCAGGGGAAAAAACCATGTGCCCCTCAAGTGAAAAGCCAAAATGGGGCCGAAGTGGCCCACAGATCCTGTTTCCCAGACTCAGATTTGAGATTGGAATCTCAGCCATCAATCCTGCCACCCGTGAAGAAGCAAAACCCTGCACCCACATGGAGTCCCTGCTGGAGCCAACAGGGCTCTGTGCTGTTTGTGCAGAGCATGCTGCAAGATCAGAGGCCTAACAGTTGCTTGAAAGTTTCCAGAGCTCTTCACCAAGTAGGAAAATAAGAACAGCTGTACTAGGTCAGATCAAAGGTCCATCTAGCCCAGTATCCTGCCTGCCTACAGTGGCCAATGCCAGATGCCCCAGAGAGAATGAACACAACAGGTAATCACCAAGAGATCCCTCCCCTGTCACCCATATCCAGCCTCTGACAAACAGCGGCAAGGGACGCCATCCCTACCCATCCTGACTAATAAGTATTGATGGACCTGTCATTCATGAATTTATCTAGTTCTTTTATGAACACTGTTAAAGTCCTGGTCTTCACTACATCCTCTGGCAAGGAGTTCCACGGCTTGACTGTGTGCTGCATGAAGAAATATTTCCTTTTGTTCGTTTTAAACCCGTAAGTAGTGCATAGAGTAGTATACATTTCTAGGAGACATCCTCCATTTAAATATACATGCCTTTGCTCTTACATATAGCATTTTATGCACTAAAATAGGGTTTAATCACTGAAAATTCTTTCACTGACTTGTGCAGCTGCTAACCTCTTGCAAACTGTGTGCTCAGAAATTCATTTCACCGCAAACAGTAGGGAAAGTTGTTTGCCTGGGCACAGTTGTAAAGACACAAAAGGAAAGGAGGTTGAAGCCCCTTTAAAAAAGCAGACCCATCACAAGCAATGAAACAGCCACATGTCTCATAAATATGCAGCCATCCCTTTCCCGCTGCCAAGTCTAGACATCCCTACCCTCTTCCAAACACATTTGATTTATCTCTTATTGCATCCTGTTGCACTGTATGTACAGAACACACACATATATAAAAATATATATAAATCTTTCGATATAGAAAAATCTCTCAGAAGAAGGCATCCTCAATCCTCTAAATCAATCTATTTTAATCTAATCTTCATCTGTAATGGTTTTCTTGGCTGAAGCCATCAAGGACACATCTTGGCAGGTGGGAAAGAATGAAAACACATAACATATAATAGTTTCCAGTTTCCAATACGGCAATGCCTGCAAAACCCATGAAATATGACTGGAGCCTTGGAACCGACCCCTGATGTAAGCTGAGATCTGCACAGATGAGAAGTCACTAAAATACAAACATAAAGATGTCAGAAACTCCTGAAACCCTTTCAAATCATGGAAGTAAAGGCACAAAAGAATGTCTCCTTCCAAAGACAAGGAGAAGCCGAAGTAGAATTTCTTCATCTAAACAACTCAGTGGGGAGGCAAGTCTGATCCACTTCACGTTTTGTCAGAAATATTCCCTTTTACCTATAGCACACCAGTTTTTCTGAAAACTTCCCTGTTTATGGGCTCTGTTCTGGGGTTAAAATATTGTATATGTGGCGCAATACTGGCAAAAAACATCACTAAGGTTCTAATGTACGAGTCAGCCTGGTGACAAAGGTACATTCACGGGATAAGATAGTTAAAGCCGTATAATAACCTAAAGGGACGGGCAGTAAATGAAGATCTGCAATGTTTTTAGCAATGGATGAGTGGGTTGTTCCTCCGTAGCCCACAGGAAACTTTGTCCCCGGGGCATTATGATTAAGATCTTATTCAACTCAGTTCTGTTGGTGACTCATCTCAGGAACCTTATTTTCTTTTGCTTTGAGTATAGCATAAGTTGATTAACGCCATAGCTTTTGCTGTGCTTTTGTGGGATGGCCTCTCCACTCTCCTTTGGCTGGAGGGATGGTGGCTGAAATGTGAGGCCGTCAGCGAGTCACGTCAGGCAAGGCGAGGGATCTTCAGCACTCGCAAGGAGTGCTTAGTCGCAGATATGGGGAAAGACAACCTTAGAGGAAAAGACATTGGATCATTAGGTGTAGTGTAGTGTTACGGGAACTTGGGCTTACCCTACAGAGATCATTAGAAGTCCCAAACACAGAGATGGGTTCTGTTCTGTTCAGTAGTGGTTATATTAGTCCCCATAGCACAGTCTGGATGACGTATGTCAGCACTGCTGCCGTGCCCCACAGAGCAATGTGATCTGAACAATTGATATTCATGGTAGCTGGCCCCTTGTCGCAATCCTTACAATAACATAACTATGCTTCCTTTCCTAGGGAGGTTGTCAGATAAACACACAAGGGACAAATTTATTCTGAAAAGGAGATGGCGGGGGGAGGAAACCAGGATATTGTCATTAGCACATTTTTAATTTGTAAAAATGTGCCCAACAAAATCTCTGGGTCCCTATTAAACAGTTAAAAACACCACCGGAGTCACAAAAGGGGGACACCCCTGTTTGCATCCCACAATGTCTTGGTTCTGTTCCGTCCTATCAATCCGCATCATCTCTCTTTTCTCTGGACTCGGCTCGAGTCAATTCACTCTTATTGGCAGGCAGGAAACAACGATACTGGATCAGCTGGGTCTGACATGAAAGTGACAGAAATCTGGGTGTCCTCAGCACAGTGATGTCAATGGAGCCTAAACCATCTCATTACATCTCACTGCAACCTCCTGTGGGCCAAAGGGAAGGAGTTGTGTGTGGCACCTTGGAGCCGCGAGGCACTGAGAAAGAGAGATTGCTCGAGACAGATGGTCATCCTGTACGGATGCAAAATTTGTATCTGCCTCCACAAAAATGAGCCACAGATATCCGCATCCATATCCATGGATATCTGCAGCTAAACCATGGCTATATGTGGCTTTGCAGAACTCTACAGATGGTTACTGCTCCATACAAGAGGGTGGTTTCACCAAGTCCTGCTTGGAAATCTGAGGGCCTGTACACAAATGTAACCCAATGCTGGGATTCTCACAGCAATCGGACACATTCAGCTAAGTGCAATTCAGGGCCAGCCTAAGGATGTAGCTCTTGCAAAAAGACACAGCCACAGCTCTAATGACTTCCTGACCCTCTCTCAACTCATGGGGAACAACAAACCTGACCACAGAAAGCTGAGCTCATAGAGGTCCCGACAAGTCATCCAACAAGGATTTGATAATTGGTGCAAAGTCAGGGGCACTCTCCAGCTCTCGGTTAGGAGCAGCGATGAACTTAACAACTACCCTGGACTCAAACTGCTCCTCTGCCCTGCAAAATGGTGGGCATCCACAGGGTGCAGCTGCCACAGCTGACTGAGCAATGACAGTTCTTCAGGCCAGGCTGTAAAGGACGGAGCATCTTCAGTACTATATTAACCCCCTCACAGGATAATGTATTGGACACTAGAGTAGGAAGATATGACCCTGAAATCATGGAGTCAGAAAAGGTAAGAGGGAATTACAAACCTCCCCTCCCCTATAAAACAAAGCCCTCCCTGGGCACTTGAGGTAAATAAGAAATCAGTTCCAAGAGCCCGGCATCAGTTTGTAACAACATCGTTGGTAAAAGGGCCGAAAAACAGTCGCCAGTTAAGCTGCACTGATGTGGAAGTGACAGTGACAGAATGCAGGACCTTTTGCGTTTCAAAAGCCCAGGCTGCTGAGCGAAAAGAGGACCACCCGGCTCCGACATTAATGGAAGCCAGCTTTAGAACAAAGACATGAGACGCACTTACCCCATACATTTCTCACATGGCTCTACAGCCTCCAGACCTCCCATCCCTCGCCATCCAATACCAGCCAAGCAAACACTGCACAATAAAAACCCACAGCAGGAACATCTTGTACAAAGACCAGCCATCCTAGGCCTGCTTTTGTTGACTCCCACCTGGATGGCCAAAGTAGTGTGACGGCACTGACTTGTCCTGCACCGTGCTCTCGTAACAATATTAATAATATACAGTTTACACATCCATAGCCAAATCCTTTACTTGGCAAGGTGGAAGGATTGCTAAAAAACACAGAAAATGAATGGCAGTGCCAGAAGCAAAGTGTGTCATGGGACAGTCGATAGGTACGTTGTTATCAAAGGCACACGCATAAATCTGTGGAGGAGAATCCTTGGATGTCTGATTTACAAACAGGCATCCTCAAAACTTCCCTTGTAGTGTAATCAGCAAGAAAAAGGAACTTGAGGGCAAGTTACAACTAAACAAGAGGGAAGATGCCATCACATCCAAATGCATTTGTTTTAGAGGATAGGATTTAGCATGCTGAATAGGAGAGCTTGAGACATCAGGGGAGAGCTGCACCCCTTCATGGGCTGTTTCCAATTTAAGAAAAATTGGAAAATTTTAGAAAAAGGGACCCCGTAAAATAGCGCATTACAGCAATGCCAGCCCTGGCATGGGGGCTACGACGCATTCCCCATAGTTGCTGGCAAGCACACGTTTCACACTTTTATACAACATGCGCTTTTCAGTGGGATTTGCTGTGGGGCAAGGAAAATGGGGACCTTGCTAATGACAAGTTGCCGTATTCGGAGGAGTCTGGTGGTTGGGACTTGGAAAACTATAACCATGCATCTGTGTTACAGTTTTACCTCTAGACCCCCAAAGTCAGCTGTAAGGTTCTGTCTAGATTTCTGCACCACATTCTTCAGGGAGCATTCTCTCTTCTTTGGCCCTGTCTCCTCCCATAAGCTGTTCTATTGCATTCATTTTTATTTATTACTTCATTTTCACATCTCTGCCCCCTCCCACACCCAGGGTAGTTCTTCAAAGCCCATTAGAATGGTTACTCATTTTCGACAGCATGGACAAAACTATTGCATCTTCTCTTGACCGTTCAATGCCTGGATGTCAAAAGCAAGAGATGGCAGAATTTTCAAGGAAATTGTTACTTCTGCAGGATGTTCGGTTTAGAAGAAGAGGGCATAATGTGTTAATGAATGTGTGGTCACTGGGTGTAAAACAATCAACCAATTCAAAGATCTTCAACCAAGCTTCTCTAATTGAAAGTGACAGAGAGCGCTTTTGTTTCCGTTGTCTTGTCTGCCATGAAGGCAGATGCACCCTGGAAGAAGGAACACTGCAATCGGTGTCATAAGCAGGCAGATGACTTCTCGCTTGCCATCTGCATCAGAACCAGAAGGATTAGGCAGAGGCTACCACAAGTTTTCGTAAGTGGAAGTGAGAAGACGTACTGTAAATGGCAGCATTTTTAATTAACATCGCAACTGCCTTCTTGGCAAGGACTTTCAGGTGACAAGAGGTGTTTGAAGTAACAACAGGTGAGCCTTAAAAGGGCTGGAAGTCAGTCAGGCTCAGCACAAGCAAGCAGCTACACAATCAGATGCTTATACCAACTGGTTCTAAGCTGCCAGTCTAATTACAGGTTCAGCCAGAGGATTCTCTGGTGCTTCTTCAGTATATTTGTGCCACAAACGGAGCAAGAACGATCCTGTATTGTCCCAGCACAGCTGCTTCTGGTCCCTTCTGAAGCGCGAATGTGCTGAGGCAAAAGAAAAAAAAAGTGAAACTCAAAATTTGGAACCTGCAGACATTAGACATGGGCCCAAGCCACATGCACAAGAAGCGCCCTGCAAGTAAGTGGATCTCTTTTTATATCCATGGGTATCCGCATCCGTGCCTGCAGATATCCGGAGCTCATTGTTGGAGATGCGGATGTGGATACTAATTTTGTAGCCACACAGGGCTCTGTCCACATACCCGTGAAGCCTGGAGTCTTGTAGCGGTGCAAAACCAGTCTTGGAGCTAAACTGCATCTCTGTGACAGGTTGGACCTCCCTGGTCTGGCACCCTCCGGACTGGACTGGTCCCGAACCAGGGAATTTGCCAGAGCAGGGAAAGTTCCCTGCCACAGCCCCCAGCTGCCAATTCTTAGCACTGCCAGCTCCAGGGAGGCCCCCCGACTGCCTCTAGCCCTAGCCTGGCTGCCTGCTGGGTTGCTAGCCCCGCTGCTCTGGCTGGACTATCTCCTGGGCTCCAGCAACTCGCACTGCCACAGGCTCCAGCCCTGCTGCCATGGGCTGCGGAGGCTGGCTCTGGCTCTGGTTGGGCTGCCAGAGACTGCTGAGGGCTCAGGCTCTTGCCCCGAGCAGCCTGCAGGCTCTGGCACCACTTCTGTGAGCTGCCCGGGGGTCTGGCTCCGGTCCTGCGCTACCGGGGGCTGTCCCAGATCCGGTCCCAGTGCTGCAAGGGGCTGCTGCCAGCTCCAGCCCCACTGCTGGGGGCTGCCACAAACTCCAGCCCCTGCCCCATCATGCCATTTCAGCCTGGCCTAGCTCCTGGATTGCCCTCCTGCCACTAGGCTACTGGGGCTCTCTGATCCAGGGAGAGTTCTGGTTTGGGGAGGTGCAACCTGTACGTAGAGGGGAGATTTTGAAAGGCTTACATGGAAGATGGAGGTGCCCAATTCTCACTGAATGTGGAAGGAGTGGAGCACCTAACTCCCTTTGTGCCTTTGAAAATCACCCCGTGTGGTGACAGTGGAGCGTACCCCAGAGTGCAGCATGCTCTCCCTTCCAAGCCTACTTCCTCCCTCCCCTTCTGCACCCAGGATCTTTAAGGAGCAACTGCTCCCCTCTGGAGAACATGGGGTGAAATCCCGGCTCCACAGACACGAATTTCAGAATTCCCACTGATCTCAGTGGTGCCAGGATCTCACTCTAGGATCACAATTGTGGCCAGCCCCTGTTCAGAGGCCACATGGCTCTTTGCACCCTCTGCCGCCTGTGAGGGTGCACACAAGCGACAAACTGGCCCTGAAACAAAACGTGGTTCTGGACTGCATCCCCCAGGATGCTCTTTGAAACCCCAATCTGCAGCTTGAGCCCTTTCCTGCTAAAAAGTGTCCTCCACTGCCCTTCATTCCAGGGAAAGCGGTTTTCTGTCCGTGAGTGTTCAAGCCAAACACAGAAGGGATCGCCAGGTGCTCCTCAGGCTTTCTGAAACCTCATTCTCCCTCTGCGGGCAAGCCCAGCACTGTGCTACAGACCCGGCAAAATGTGTCTCATTTACAGCTGAAAAGGGGAATGGCTCCTGCAGGGACTCCCCTTCCAATCTTCCACCCCTTTTCATTCCATTTTCATTGAGAGGGGGAAGCTCCTTACTCCTCCCCATCCATGGTCCCTTTTCTGCATGGCTTGTCTCCTCGTCTCCCCATCATGAGGGTTGACACAGAGCTGGGGAAAGCCTGAATGCTTGGGGACTGCCCTCCCCAGCTCCATAGCAGCCCACCAGGAGGGAATCCCTGGGAGTTGGGTGGCTACTCAGATGGGCATACTGGAATGCTGGGGAGCCCAGCAGCCTGCTAGGTGAGCACACCCGGCATGCTGCCCTCAGGCAGGATAGTAGGTAAGCAGGAAGGGGATGCATGAAAGCCTGTCTCCCTGCCCGCTTACTGCTGAATGCTTGAAGGACATCACCACGCTCCTGAGGAACATTTCCATTTGCATGAAGTCCATATTTTGGACAGCCCATTGGTTTGTCAGGGAATTTTCCAGCTCCAGACGTACTCCATTTTCTTATCTCGCTGAAGCCTCGGCAAAAAGAATCTGGAAATGCCTACTCAGCAGAGAAAACCCTACCGCTGGCCTATGCCGGCTGACTTGGGTTGGAGGGATGTTTCCTTGCTGTGAAGACTTCTGGGCTCAGGCTGGAGGCCGAACTCTGGGAACCTCTGACCTTGCAGAGTCCTAGACCCTGGATTCCAGCTCAAGTCCAGCCATTGAAACAGAACAGCCCCATAGCCTGAACCGAAGTTCTGTGGCACAGGTGAACTGTGGGCATCTAGTTGCATCTAATCTCTGAGCCAAGGTGATATTTCTTGAAGATGCTGCACTGTGGAAAACAGCAGAAGGAAGCCGAAGGAGAAGCCCCTCATGAGTGTATACCATGGGATAACTACCCTGCAATTGAACATGGTTCCTCTGAGGAACATCCCAAAAGGCGAAGGCTGTAATCCACAGTAAGGCCAGTTCTACAGTACAGAACAAAGTCTAACTAAGATACGCAACTCCAGCTACTTGAATAGTGTAGCTGGAGTCGGCGTACCTTAGTTGGATTTACCGCAGCGTCCCTACTGCAGTGCGTTGATGCAAGAAACTCCCATTGACTCCCCTTACTTCTTGTAAGCCAGCGGAGTACCAGAGATGGCAGGAGTGCCATCAATGACTGATTTAGCGTGTCTTTACTAGACCCACTAAATCAACCCCCGGGATATTGATCTCCACCGTGTTGATCTCTGGGTAAGTGAAGACAAGACCTAAGGCACACAGCTCATACAACTGAAAACCAGAGTTACTTAGCGTTAAATGCTGCCTTTTTTGACCACTAAGATGAGAAAGAGATAAGCTTGGGTGAGTAATATCTTTTATTGCACCAGCTTCATCTGCCTTGTCTCTTAAATGTCCTGGGACCAACACAGCTGCAACTACAAGGCATACAAAACTAGAAGGAATTGGTTCAGTTTTAACATTAACTCAGGTGAGATTGGTGGTCTCAGCTTAATCCTCAGTGGAGTGTCACCCAAACCTCACATCTTATCTCCACAGCTCTACTAATGGCAAGTGAGAGGATACAAAACAATATCAGTGAAAGTGGTGTTGTTTTTCAGAACTACAGAGAGCTTTTCACGAGAGGCTCAGACCATGCCAAACAGAGCAACGCATATGCCCACTTGAGAAGGCTGGTTAAATTCATCTCTTAGTTCAATAAGTTTGCACCTGGGCCAGCTCACACATTTGCCAAGCTCATTTGACTGTTGTAGCTGGCTGTACCAGAGAAATTGCTCACATTTTCACTGAGCTCTCTGCTCGGATCTGCCTCTCAGCCAGTTTGAACTGGCTCAAAAGATTCTGCTCAAAACAGTCACCTCCTAATTTTGGAGTTTTCCATCTCAATTAGAGGGACACTATCAGGTCACATCTAGTCCAAAATAAAGGTGATGTAAAAACAAACTTCTAGGAAATTTGTGACTAACAAAAATATGTTAGTTGTATTTTTAACTTGAATAAAAGTGAGGAAATAAACTTCAGTTTGTAATGTTTACACTATTAATATTGCAGTAAAACCCATGGTTAGGTTTTTTTTTTTCCACTGTGAGAAAGGCAAAGAATAAAAAACTAAAAAAACCTTAGATATTTAAGGACTTTAATACTAGAAGTTCTTACTAATGACTATTGAACCAAAGTTAAAGGCCGACTGTATACAGTTGAGTCTCTTTAGTCGGGCACTCTCTGGTCCAGAAACATTGGTGGTCCAGCACGATTTCAGTTAGCCAGATGTCCAATTGTCATGGGTGTGGCCAAGTTTCCCACAGTCCCACAAAGTTTGTTTGCAGCCACCATAAAGTTTGTTTGGCTGCATTTGGTTATTCGGTTTCTTTAACATTTTTAATATCATGCATAGTCCATGAGTTGCTGGTATCTTTTAATCAATAGGGGGTATGAAGTTTTTAGATGATTTTATTTGGCATCACCTCTACTATTCAGTTCAAAAGTCAATCACAAATAATGCAACTATTCCCAATTGCTGATATTTTTATAAGATACCATCATATATCCTCTACATACATATGCATAAATACACACACAAATCCATAACGTAAATTTACACATACAATATCTGTGTCAATTTCCACATTAGAGTATTCCCTATAGCTATCATATATATTTCTTTCCCCTACAAAAAGTTGGTTTCTTCATGAGAGAGAAAATGCGTGGTCTCATCATTTACATGCAGAGAGGCGATCAACTAAATCCCAGTTAAGACTGGCATTAAACCTCAGGACTTGATCTGGCATTTTCAGTATAAGTCAAAATGACCCATTTTCCAAATGTCATTATATAACAATCCACAGAGAAGTATACTGCAGTGCTCTGCTGAGGAAACACCCTGTAAATATTGGAAGATTCGTGGAACTGGTTTGTATAAATCCCTCAGAGCAAATTACCCCAAGGAACTTTTGCTTAGTCAAATGTAATATGACACAGGCTATCCAACTAAAATTACAGTGTACAATTGGCATCATCACTTTGCCAAAGTGGTCGGTATTTTCAGTAAAAGACAGTAATCACATCAGTGTTTCTATTCAGCATGCAACTTTTCTAATGATTCTGCTGCCCCAATTTGTTGCTCCTGCTTCCAATATTTTTTTTCCAGCTTAACACTATTCTCATTGCAATTTTTGGCAATACTTTCTTTTACAGCAAGTGCCAAATCTTCCTTAATCTCTTTTTTTTCATGTTATGAACTTTAATAACACGTAATCTAGCACTCAATGTCACTCCTGTAAAATGTGAGCAAAATCTCATGCACAAATGGAAATCGCCGTTGCAATTTTTGGGGGGGGGGGGCTCTAAGGATTACACTATTTTCTACTGACTGTGGCAAATGTCCACCAAATACAGTTGCCTAACTAGAGGAGGATTTTTGAAGCAATTATGGAATCAAAAAATGAATCAGTGATTTTACTATTAACTGGATCTGCAATAAACACACATTTCAAACCTCTCTCTAGGTTGCTGCATCTGACATTTGCCGGGAGGTTTTCAAGATTCTTCAGTATGAATTTCATTGCTCTTCCTTATCTGAATCCTTCCAATTATCTCTACATTTTTCAACAGACCAAATACAATGCATGGTCTATGACTGGCACACTTACAAAATTGCTCTTCTCCTCAGCGCTTTGAAGTCTTTTCCAAAATGAACCTTCAAACATTTGAGGTTCACTTATCACTGAAAATAGCTAACTCTACCAGTGACTGTAGATCCTGATGTAGCTGGGAAGAACTTCTGTATTTGCACAGTACCTAGCAAAATGGGGCCCCAGTCTTAGGTCATGCCTCCACTTGCCATGCCAGAGATCAATCTTCTGGTGTTCCATTTAGCAGGTTTAGTAAGCTGCATATCTTAATCCAACTTTCTGGGTCTAGCAAAGACCCACTAAATCGAACTCTGAGTATGCACCTGGTTGGCACTGATATTCCTCGATTTGTGATGAGTTAAAGGAAGCCGATGGGAGAGTTTGCTCCTGTAGACTTTCTGCTTTGAAGATGGCATCAAGTTTGGCTTAAGGTATGTCAACTCCAGCTACGTTATTTACGTAGCTGGAATTGCATATCTTAAGCTGACTTTCCAGGACTAGTATAGACCTGCCCATAGTTGGTGCTTCTCTAGCTGCTACTGTAATACAAAGAACCAATTTTTAAGATCGGGTATTTACCAGACTAGTTTTTATAAGATGAGCACCAGCTCTTCACAGATTCTCCCCATTCATTTCTCATCAATTCCCCCTCAATGGCTTCTTACTGGGCAATCCATCTGGGCAAGCTTGGCTGGATTCTGGACTATTTGCTGCCCTAAGCAAACAAATATGTACATCATCCACTCACTAACATTCACTAAATATTTTCCTGCCCTCAGCGACTATCTGATTTGCCTGTAGGGTAGAACCAGGCCTAGCAACACACTGCTCCTTTCAGATCCTGTTAGTCCTGATTCCAAATGAACCAGAAGATGTCTTTCAACAATGGTGCAATGGCCTCTCTCCCCAGGAATTGAATAAACCGGGAAGCCCACCTCGTGCACAAAAGAAACACTTGGTCCTGAACAGGAGCCCTTGCAGAGAAAAAGAATCACGATCGTATACTGCTGGTCAAGCCTCTGTGGCCTGGAATTTCAAAGGAGCCTAAGGACTGAAATGAACTAAGATTTGGGTGCCTAATTCCCTTGGGGTCCCTTAAAAAATTCCAGCCTATTTTTCTGAGCTAGCATCAGCAGCAAAATTCCCTTAGTGTAATCTGCCTTGACTCAGTAATGCTCATGCAATAAAACTGACTGCTTATTTGCATTCTCCTGAAATAGAGCAGGCTCGATAAGTCTTCCTGGTTATTAAATATGAAGGTTGGTTAATTTCAAGCATGCCTATATTAACCAAGGAGCCCTTGAACAAATGAATTTTTATCATTCTGACAAGAGAGCAATAAGCCATTTCCATTTCTGTAAGTCCTCTTCAGCTCCTTTTTCTGTCGCTATAAATTAAAAATAAAAATTGAGAACAAATGTTCAGTACTTAAACTTTCTTTGAGACAACAATGTCCTTTGAAACTTGCCAGAATCAACACCTCTGCGAGCGCTGATAAAATCATCTTTAAATAAGTAAGTAGAGAGTCTCAGGTTGGAGCTGGCACATTTGTTTTGCTAGTAATTCATTTCTTAGTAAACTAGCCCTATTCACTAGTCCATGAACATCACCTACATTTACACTCCCATTTTGTGCTGCTGTACATCAGCCTGACACTTTCTCTCAAGGGGAACAGTCTATATGCACTCCAAATGGCTTTTTAGATGAAAAATAAGTGCAATAGCCTTTCATCTCAGGAGACTTAGGTTCAGATCCTTGATTAGGTCACAAGTTAAGATTAGCTTGGTGGTCTTGTCCTTCTCCATGCGTGTACATGCCACACAACTGCTGCGCACACGGGCTTTGTCAGCTGTGATTGGCAGTCTGCCCTGAAAGGGACCTGGAACTCAAAAAGTGGCACTGCAGGTCGGCAGCCAGGTGCCTTAGAGGAGAAGTGGGGACAGCTGGTGTGGTTTTTGCTTGCACTATCCAGTGGTGGCTTTATTCCCTCCCTACATTTTTGCACATATGAAAAAAAATTTAAAACGCACATAATGCATATGGAACTTCGACTTTATTTATCATGTATATCTATATCTATGTTTTAGAGTGTGTCTGTCCATCTGTCTGGAAGAACATTTGTTCAAGAACTTTTCCTAAACGGTAAGAGCCAGAGCCACCAAATTTGGTATGGAGCTTCCTCTTCTCCTAACTTAAAGCAAGGTCAGAGCTTGGTTGTGCCAGGACAACCAAAAGCCTGGGGAAAAGGAGAGTTTTCTATAACATGCAAAGGGAGAGGCTGCTGTCCAGAGAGACATGATATGAGAGTGGCCCTTGGGGCCAGCCAGCCTGCTGGGGAGAACTATCCTGCAGTGTCCACTGGGGGCAGCCATACCACCAAGCCAGTGGTCAGAAGGGCTCAGGTTCTGCCATCTTGCCTGCCAGCATACCCAGTAAGTAGCCCACATGCCCCAAACCCTTCCCTGCCCTTCCAGCCCTTGGTCACATTGCCGGAGGGGGCGACAGAAACGGCCTCTGGCAGCTGGGGTGGGCTGGAGGGAGAAAAAAGGCTCTAGCAGCTGGGACAGGGAGAGAGGCTGGAGGGAGAGAAAATGCACCTGGTAGCTGGAGGCACTTTGCGGGGAGAAAAAATGCCCCTGGTTTCTGAGAAGAGGTCTGGGCGGGGGGGGGGGGGGGAGGGAGAAACACCCTTGGCAGCTGGGAGGAGGGCTGGGGGAGAGAAAAGGCCTGTGCTAGATGGGACCCCCCCCCCCACTCTGAGCCTCTCCTCACCCCTCGACCCTCACTCTTGCATCCCCTTTCCACCCTGAACCTCCTGCACTCCCTCCACTGCATGCCCCGAGTCCTACCACCCTTCACACCACCAGACCCCTGCCCTGGGACCTGGGTAACACTGTGCAAGTATGCTAGTACTATATTTGAGAGAGTTCACCTGCCTGTCTGTTCAATAACTCCTTTTTTTTTTTGTTTTGTTTTGTTTTGTTTTGTTCTGGACTTCCAACACTCCAGGCATCTGAAGAAGTGGGCTGGGCCCACGAAAGCTCATGATACCATCTACATGTTTTGTTAGTCTTTAAGGTGCTACCAGACTATTTGTTGTTTTTTAAGTTTATCCTGTACAGACTAACTCGGCTACCCCTCTGAAGCTTCCCTCCTAAACAGTAAGAGTTAGGACCACCAAATTCAGTATGCAGCTTCCTCTTATCGTAACTTAAAGCAAGTTGTGCCAGGGAAATGGCATGTGCCTGGAATGGGATTGGCTTCTCATAAACCCAGATAGAGAAGAAACAGAATCACCAGGCAAGTGAAAGAAGGGAAAAGTGCACCATTTGCTGCATTCCTCATTCTGGCAGGAGAGCAAAGGGGGCAGACAAACCTGGATCTGCCCCAGTGGGGGACACCCGCTCTCCCCCCAGCTATGCCCGCTGGAACTGCAATGGCCATGTAGAGATGCTTCTCACCTGGCCCCAAGCTGCTGCAGTGAGAGAGGGCTGGGGTTGACCTCTCTCCCTAGGGCAGCCTATATCCTGAACCTCTCCTCCCCAGCCCCACCCCGGCACAATGATTTCAATGAAGCATGGACATTTTCATTTCATTTTAACAAAAAATTAATTGAGTTAAGGACCTGAGCAACGCTGGGTAAAATTTCTAGTTTCCTATAAGGAAAGAACTTTCTCTGTTAACTTATTTGGCCTTATCTAGCTATGGACAACACACATGGGTTGGCTTCTTGTTCCTGAATAGTCCCAGAAACAAAACAGTGGGGATACCTGTACTTTTAAACTCTCTCTTGATCCATCATTCAAGGACAACCTCATTTCAGATATGTACTGTACCTTGGACATACTTAACCATTTGATAAATAACTGCTGCTTGTCAGAAGAAAAAAAAAACCCAAACCCCTTGATGACTTGGTAGGAGAATTAGAGTTTTTGTAATGGAAATTTGAAAGTGGATTATTTGCCTTGGGCTCGCCTTGATTTTCAGTTTTCAGGAATCACGAGAATCTAGACCACTCATGCTTCTTTTGTTATTCCTGCCCTGAATTGTCAATCGGCATCTAACAATGAAAGACGTCCCATTACTTCATAGAACAGAGCAGTAAATCAGTACCACCCGCATTAAAAAGCTCTGTCTGAAGTATCGTATTGCATTATACCATAGTATTAATAGGAAATGGTCCACAAAGTCTGCTGTGTGGCTAAGTGTGTGCACTAGTTTTAGTATCTCCTCTTCTTCTCTTGCACTGAAATTTTCTTAATAGCAAGTATATAAACCCTTCTGCCAGGTGGTGCTGATAGAAACAAGAGTTGGGTTCAATACCTAGGGGTTCTTCTCAGCATTAAAAAATAAAAATAATGGGTTGAGCCCCCATCCAGAGATCTAGGAAACCCTACCACCACCCCAGGAGCCTCTGGAAAGCAATACTGGCCGACTGGCAAGCACTGAGTGCATATAACAAAAAACTTCTATTAAAAGAACTGCCATGGTCCTCTAGTCATGAATGCACAATATTTCATTTCTTCCCCCTGTAATTAATTGTCTCAATTTCACAGATGAACAATGAAAAGAAATCCCTCATGCATTGGAGTAATACTATTCCATTCAACCTGTTAAATCTTTATCCTTACCAATCTGAACATCAGAGCCAACGTGAGATACGCCGCTTAGGAGATCTGGGCTGAGAAAACATCAGGTGCAACTGCAGCACTTAAGAACATCAGGATATTTTAAACTAATATTTGCTCTTCATGAGGCTGCAATTGCTCCATGCTGGCAATGTGCTGTGCCATGGTATGGGTGCACCCCTGAGGGCTGCTCGTTGGTTTGCTACAGCTAAATGTAAATACTGGTAGTGCCTCCCAAAATTGGCACTCTCTGGTCCAGCAACGTCTGTGGTCCAGCAGGACCACGGATGTTCCTGGACCAGACAGCCCCAAGATCCAACTGGCACGAGGGCCAGCATCCAGAAGCAGGACTGGGGCCAGAGCCAGTGGCAGTGAGACCAGGACTGGAGCCCCGAAGCAGCCCTTGGCAGCGGTCCAGGGCTGTAGCCTCCAGCAGCCTGTGCAGCCTCTGGGAGCCTATGGCAGTGAGGCTGAGGCCAGCGACAGCCCTCGGCAGCCCAACCAGAGCCAGCTGCAGCCTGGCAGGCAGTCCAGCTGGGGCCAAAGGCCGCTGGAAGTGGGGCCAGTCAAGGCCAGCTGTATTTGTGGCTGGAGACAGGGAAGCTAGCTGGGGCAACAAAGCCAACAGCACTGAGGGGTGGTGGGCTGGGGGACTGGTAGCAGAGGACCTCCCTTGGTCTGGCAAGTACCCTCTTTCAGGACTGGTCAGGTCCTAAGGATGCTGGAATAGGGAGGTCCAACCTGTATATACAACCTGTATATACATCCAGGAACACTGCATGAAGGCCTCTTACTTGCAGAATGGAGGACTATATTCTTGGAAGCAGTGACTCAGGAAAACTTTGGGAGTCCTGGGGGTTAATTGGGTGAGCACAATCCCCCGTGTGACACTGTGGCCCTGAGTTAATGTGACCCTGGCATGCAGAGACAGGAGAATCTTTAATAGAAGTAGAGAGGTCATGTTAGCTCTGGATTTGGCACTTGTGCGACTGCTGTCACAATACTGGCTCTTGCTCTGGTGTCCACAATTGAAGAAGGATGCTAATACATTGTAGAAGGCTTAAAGAAGAGCCATGAGAGTGATCAAAGGGTTCGAAAACATGCTCTGTAGTGCCAGGTTCAAGGAGCTTAATCCAATTAACCTAATGAAGAGACGTTTTAGGGGTAACAATCACAGTATATCAGCAGCTATATGAGGAACACATATGTAATAACAGGCTCTTCCCTATAGCAGAGAACATGTACTGCTCAGAGAACAGTGTGTTTATGATCAGCTATTGATTATTGTCATTAGCAATCTAATAGATTAAGGCATGACTGTGCAATTTGCAGCACATAGGTCATTAGGTCTATTCACTTCAAGATAGGGCCATAGTTTTAAGGGACTGACAACCTAGCTCACTTACAGTAAGGCCTCTTCAGATCACATTGTCTTAAAGTTAAATATCATTTATGCCTGTGTTAACATCCTGTTATCTGGCCAGGACAGTATAGAGGTGCCTCGAGGTGAATTGAGACTCAAGCCCTGAATCAGTTTTTATTACACCCACTGTACAAAAGGTGCTGCACTTATTGCTTATATGTCACTTATCTGATATCACCTAAAATATAAACAGACATTTCACAAGTTAACTGTTTATACTAATTTGATACAGCTACTGTATCTTCCTAATTAATGACTACATGCCTAAGTACTCTGTGAGTTTGCAGCATCCCACTAGCAAACATATTGATTTGAATATGTAATCTGCAGTTCATTACACCAACCTTTTATGCTAATTCAACTTCCAAAGGTGCTGCTTTTACAATCCATGGGTAGTCAACATACAACAAACACTTTATTAAATATAAATTAGGTACTCTCTTCGAGACTGTTGTTAAGTTGCTTAGATCATGTTATCTATTGTTTACTGCTTACAACAGAAGCAATGTCCTGTTTTAGTCCTGTGTGTTCCCTGAGCTGTAATACCTACTGTACTGTAATTCTTACAAAGGACACTGTAGCCAGACAGAAACCCCTCCCCCCCCCCATAACATCTTGCTTGCCCCTCTCTGAGATGCCTGGAGCACACAGGGCACACAGAGCAGTAACATCAGCATAGTCTTTGAAGCATAGACAGGAGGTCCGGATATGCTGGCTGCTGTGACTCTGGATGGCTGTAAACAGAGATACGCCAATTGCTGACCTCGAGGCTGCGAGAACTGCCTTGACTGAAACCCATATTGATATGAACACACACTCATCCGCGGGGGGAGGAATCTCCCGCCCAGTAAAGAATGTCCAGTACTCACAATTTAGTTATCTCTCTTGCAAGTGTAAATTAAGTTGAAACTCCCTTGTAAGAACTGGCGTCACAAAGACAGACCAACACAATTTGGCATCTTAGATAAGAAAGAGGATACGAGCCCCTATGGGTATAAAGATGGGTCCAGCAGTACACTTACTCTGAGTGTCAATCTACCATCTGCCTGCTGGTCGGGTTAGGTAATTGCCTCCCGAGGTTCCATGGGGATACCCACCTCGTATTCGTCTTTCCTAGGAATTGAGGGACCGGCCCTGGCTTGACCCGCTGGAGTCGAGAGGCACAGAAGGGGGTAAATATTGTACCTGGATGTGTCCTTCGTCTTAAGTGTACACATAGACTTAGAGCTCTTTAAAGATTAAGCTGTCACTTGGTACCATGATTTCTATTTTCTATCTTTATTTTCTTTGTAACCATTTTTAAGATATATATTTGCTAGCAGTTAAGAAATAGAGCAATAGCCATTGTAACCATATGATTTATAAGCTTCTCTAATAAACTTGTAACTGGTTAAGCTTTAACCTGACTCCTTCAGTTGCTGTAACAGAACCACGCACAATTTAAAAGAACTTCAGCCGGTCATAAGGGACAGGTATAGGAAGAGCTTGGGCGTTTTGGATTGTGTCACTCCCAGGTGACAGATCCGTTGGGGCATCTCTCAGTCTTCCCTAGACTGCCCACTGCGAAGGGATCCTGTATCCTAGCAGCTGAAATCTGAGATGTAATAAGCTCTTCCTATAAATTCTGGGGCGTCTGTCAGCCTATTGGCTGCCCTCCGCGATGGGACTCCGGTCCTAGCGGTAAAGGCACAGACGTTAAACTTTCGGGGCGCCCTTCAGCCTCCTAGGCTGCCCACTGCGACAGGACCTTGTGTCTTAGCAGTTAAAGACTTGGGTGTCACACACACACACACTGCCCTGACCATCGGCTGACAGACACTTATGGACCTGTGGCATATACTGTATATTAAAGCCAGCCTCTTGGTTATAGTGAGCTTGGCATTACAAACCAAATAGGTGGGTGCACTTCAATAGATTAACAGATTTATGCAGTAATTAAAATTACTGTAACTCACTGAGATGTGGCAAATTGTTT
Organism: Pelochelys cantorii; assembly: GCA_032595735.1. NCBI lineage: Eukaryota > Metazoa > Chordata > Testudines > Trionychidae > Pelochelys > Pelochelys cantorii. Next base: position 9,633,163 of record CM064333.1, on the reverse strand, counting down.
GCTTACTGCAGAAGTTTAAGAAAGCCAAGATTTCAGGCTACTCAGCCAGTAATGAGGGAATCATGTCAACAGCCATGGGCAAAAGAAAAATAGGAGGAAATTATATTTTTATATTTTCAACCAGCTGTTGAACTGATATTGATTTAATCCATTTTGACAAAACTTGTCTTTATCGAGTACAGGTTGACCCTCTGTAGTCCAGCCCCCTCAGAACCTGACTGGTGCCATATCAGAGGATTTGCCGAACCACAGGAAATCAATATTGTCTAGCAGCATTTCCAACACTTCTGATGCTTACTGGGCTCTTAGAAGACATTTAGGGGTGAATTAGAGCTAAATAACAGCACAGAACACTGAAAGCCAGGCCTGGTGGCTATAAACAACTTTATGGGACCATGGTAAATTTGGCCACACCCAGGATAGGTAGACACCTGGCTAACTAAAATCATGCTGGACCACAGATGTTGCCGGACCAGAGAGTGCCGGATTAGAGAGGTTCAACCTGTACATGTAGGGGCAGATTTTCAAAACTAAAACATACAGACAGGCACTTAGTCAGATTTTCAAAAGCACCTAATCAGGATAGGCACCAAAGTCCCATGGAAATCAATGGGAACCAGGCAGTTAACCTGCTTACTTGCCTTTAAAACTCAGCCCAGGTGCCTATCTGCATCCTTAGGCCACTAAATAGCTTTGAAAATCCTGGCCTGCTATTCCCACCATTCATAGATTGTCCCCTCAAATGCTCTTCTCTGCTCTCAGCAGAGATCGGAAATGAAGCTCCAGTTAGGCCACGCTTGCAGATTTCTCTTCAAGAGTATTTTGAGAAAAATCACTGCATGGAAGAGGTGGAATGGCCATTTCTGCTATTGCGAGCACAGGTTTGGAAGATTTTTAAACATAGCAAAAAGCAGTTTGTACCAGTGAACAATGCAGCAAAGCTCTGTGCCGAACCCCGCTTGGATTTCTCAGTAAGACTTTGTGCATGAGTATAGCAAGCAGTGTTAATTAACGGGGGATTTTGCAAAATCATGCCAAAATGGGCAACACCTGGTGTAATTGAATGAATGCCTTTTTTGTTTACACACACACGAAGCACAGAATCAAGATAATTCATCCATTTCCACATGCTAAATATGAGAAGCAGGTGGCTTATCTAGCTGAGTGTGGAACTTTTTTGGACTTTTCCTCTAAGAGAGTCAAAAGTCTCAATCCAAAACTCATTGAAGTCACTGAGCATTGATCAGATCTTAATGCTGTAATTACAGGGGACATAGCTGCAACAAAAACAAAACCTCCCTTTTTTTTGGTTCATTTTCTCTAATTTTGGCAAAATAATTTTGGTTGTTCCTCCACCATCCCAAAGTTACTGGTTTACAAAGCTCTGCAACAAGTGAAGCACATTTGCTAAGAAAAAGAAAATAAAAATTTCAAAGTGGCTAAGATTTTACAAGATTTGAAGCAGACCATTTTTATAACATTTTCATAAAAATTGCAATGAAAATTTATACCAAAAATTTCATTTGCCAAAAATCTTAATATTTGGTAAGCATTAAAATTTCATTTTCTGAGAAACCTTATTTTTGATAAATGAAACATGTCTGGAATGACATCAGTAATGTTTCTCATTAAATTTTCAACCAAAAATGTGTCAGTCTCATGGAAAAAAATGAACTATTTTGAGAAAATCAACCGGCTTTCATGAAATATTGCCTTTTTTAAAAGGGCAATTTATCAAATATATGAACCCCTTTTCATTTAAAAGATTTTGTCTGGCTCTCTTCATTTATTATTGGAAGTTTTGTGACTTGAATGAGAATTATTCACTTTTTTAATAGGCATTAATTTGAAAAGGCAACACAAAATCTTATGCCGCTTCTGTAGATAGATAAAACGCAGTTATTTCCAGGCATACATTTCATTAGTTCACAGCTTATGTGTATATGAAACAAACAGCAAGGTCCATGGGTAAGACGTTATATATAGTGTAAAATAATAATTCTAATAGGTTGGTGCTGAAGTTGATTACTGGCTTAGTGCTTGTAGAATAAATGTACTAAGTGAAGGCTGGAGGCTAGGAAAGATACATAGAATAAATCAAATTTAATCAGGCAAATGTATCCCTTCAGGCTACTTTTGCCTGACCTAAGCTTTCCACTGGGAAAGTGGAGTTCAAAATAGTATTTCTGCAATGTAATTTCAGGTGCAATGAAGTTATATTATAGAAGAGGCATGGAAGCTATTTCTCATGCTGTGATTTGCATGGCTAGAGAAGCAAAAGCCATGCAAGTTGCCCATCCTGGATCTATAGTGAAATAAGAACTCAAAGGCTTTCAATTCCAGTTGCCCACAGCTGTACATTATACTCCCCAAACCATCCTTAATTGAGCCATATCTCTGACAGAGATGGGAGGAATCAGTTTGAAAAATTGTATTTTCACGGTTTCCAGAAAAATGGAGTTTCATCATTTTTTACCAATTTTTGCAGGTCCCTTACACAAGTTTGTGCACATCCTAAATTAGTGTGTGTGTGTGTGTGTGTGTGTGTGTGTGTGTGCTTGCTTGTTTGTTTGTTGTTTTTTAGCTTGTCTACACCATGATAATTGAGTCAGACTAAGCTGATCTACACTAGCTGAAAATTTGTCCCATAATGTGCCCAGATGTGAACAACAGGATAACATATGATATGTCACTGCACCCTTCTGATTTATTTTTGCAGCCACCAGTGTAATACACACCAGGGGTGGACTAGCAAGGAAGGAAACATTTATAACCCAATGCCTCATTTCTCTGAATGCCCCTCAAACATATAATCATAATTCTGAACTTTTTTAAAGTAATAAAACATTTTAGACTTTTTAGTGCAAAAAATGTCTGTTGATAGAATAGCATTAGCTTGTGGAGGTCAGAATTAAGGTGATAACTGGTGTACAGAAGTGTGTGCATGTATTAGAGTGGTTGTATGTTAAAGATGACAGGAAGTTTATTGCAGAAATGAAGAATATTTCATGGTGTTACAATACAATAGGTTAGACTATATAACCCTACAAGGCTACTTTATGACTCCCTGTTCAGTTTTTCTTACCCCATGTGTTTTATATTAACTAACCTGCACTTTGCCTTGTGCAACTTACCTCTCTCTCCATGCCAGCTCAACTGTGCTGGCCAGGGTTTAGCACTGGAGAAAAGGAAGAGACAAAACCTGAGGTTTCTCCCTCCTGCACAGGAGGAGATTAACAGCTCAATGGCAATACTCTCCCCCTTCCCCACAAAGGCACGGCCAAGCAGGAAAGAGGAGGACTCTTGAATCACCCTCACCTGTATTTGTGAAGCAAGGGACATATTTGTGAAGCAAGGGACATAAAGTGACTTTTTCTGCATACTCATCTCCCCTTAGCTAGCGATGACCGTGATTTTTAGAGCACGTATTGACAGGAAAAGCATTTCAGCAACATTAGCTCTGAGTTCACAAAGATCTTCATGGGGGACTTGATCTTCAGCATTGCTACGGGTTTATAAATGTACCTGAAACCCTGCTGCATGCAATGGAAAGAGTAAATCAACCTACAGACTACTTAACAAAATGTAAAATCACACATCAAGATGCATTTGGGTTCTCTTTTTTCAAGATTTTGTCTAAAGTAATAATGTGCCTTCTTGTATGTCAACTCAGAAAGGTCTGTCACAGTTCCTTAATGTCTGTATTTACATATAATCAAGTCAGTCTATACCACAAACTCCCCTAGCAATCTGTACTTGGCAAACAGCACACATTAACATTTCATACGGGCTGTGTTACGTTTCTTTTTCCTTTCTTTTTTCTTTTGCCATTTTACATCTCAGATGAAGAAGTACCTCAGAGGTTATTGACAAAAGGCAGGGTTAAGCAATCCTAATCTGCAGTTTGGGGTAGTGGGGGTTGGGTAGTTTTCAGTTTTCTGCCACAAATGAGTTTCAGGTTTGCAGCTGGTTTTAGGAAAGTTGGTCACATTGTTCTTCCAGCCTCACATTCAGCTCTTTGGCATAAATATTTCATCTGCAAACAGCCTTGGCTGGCTACACTTTTATAATTGAAGGCCATTGCACATGGTTTATTGTGGAGAGGAGGTTTGATTTTGGGAGGGGGGAGTGTGTGGGAGGAAGAGTGAGGAGGCTGGAAACAACTGGATTCAGCTAGCAGAGTGATCCCCACGAGCTTAACCTTCAGGCCAAAGAGGCAGCCATGTTAGTCTTTAACTTTAAAAATGAGTGGTCCTGTGGCACATAGGAGACTCACCAAAATATACACATTCAGAAGTTTTCACGGGCAAAACCCACTTCATCCATGTGCCTTTTAGCGTCTTCCTATGGTATGATGTGCTTTTTCTGAGCAACAACCTTCCATGCTGTCAGTGCAAGTCCTGAGCGCTTGGTAGGTGGCGCACAGCAACTCACACGATTGCATCCTTAGCAGGGCTTTTGCGATCAAAGATCTGTTTGTTACCCCGAGGATCAGAACGTTAGACCTTCCTGAAGACCCCCTTCTACGTTCTACATTCGGACACAATTTAATATTCATGGTCCATGGCACCATTTGCACTACAACAACATTCCAGGGCATTCCACAGATGTGTGGTACAGGCAGACACTTCTGTACTAATTCAGCCAGAATAGTTTCACAGACTAAATTAGTCTTTCATCTACAAGACCCTTATTCTATAGACCAGGGCCGCATGTTTAAATTTTAAATACAATTTTTGCATGGAACTGAAGGCTTCCTTTTTTTGATGGTTAGCACTTACTAATGCTCCAGTACGAGTTACTGGTGATTTTGCTTTTTAACTTCCTCATGCCTATTACTTGGTTTCTTAGACAGGGTTTTTACAAAAGTGCCCTCTTCACTATGTTCTAATTCAATTTGGGGGGAAAGGGAAAAGAGCATGAGGGGGGAGAAGATTATCAGTTGCCATCAATAACCAGCATGGATGATCAAATATATAAAAGGAAACCAATTAAGAGCTTTGCCAATAGTTTTCTCCATTGCTCTCTCCAAAGCAGTATAAATAATAAGCCAGGCAAAAAACATGGGACTTCAAAAAGCTGCCCAGAAGATTTAGGAAAGGGTGCTATGAACCATACTCAGTCTGAATTTGCAGAGAATAGAGCGCTGGAAAGCAGAGGGCTAGACCAGAGCTGCCATGCTAAACTGCATTCTGCTGAAAATAATCTGGGGGAGCCATTGTGTCTCTGAGTCAGATAAAAGGCTCCCATAATTCAGCCCAGAGGAAGGGTCTCCCGTGGGCTGAAAGGATGTGACAAATTTCAATTCCGCCAAACTCAGGAGAATAGAATGAGCTAGGGAGGCAGCCTGCCAATGTCCAAACAGTGGTCTGTGCAGCCATTTCAAGATGGTGACAGTAATGCCCACGTTACTGCTCTAATGAAGGGGCCTCGGGATTGGCAGAGCGGGAGTGGCTTTTTCTAAACTGAGATGGGTGAGGTGTGAGTTCACTTGCCAGATCTGCCAAAGTTACCCATCTACAAGCAGAGGTAATGACAGGGGTGGTGGGGTGATAAACTCGGTGCTATTTGTGAGGCACCCAAGTACTGTACCTTGCCTACGCCTGGTCATGGCTCTGAAAGAGGAGGGTTTGCAATGGCGAGGGGTGTGCCCAAGATTCGGAGATTAAGTTCATTGAGATTCAGACGCCCATCTGAACCTCTTTCGTCTGAGAATCAGTGTCCCTTCTGCCTTTTCAAAGGTAGCACCTGAAAACAAAGGGAGCAGAGGGAGCTAGGGCAGAGGGGGTGCTTTTCTGATATTTTCACCACTTGTCCTGACCGGAACCAGGAAGTGTAGAGGCAGACAAGCATTTAACACAAGTACCATTAACAAAATTTGGATTTTAATGCAAGTTTGGGGAGAAGAATTGATTTTGATTTGATGTTGTACCATCTATTTGACCCATCCGGAATATTCCACAAACAACCTGTCACTGGCATGTCAAGAACTTTGAACCTATAAGAATTTGGCTCTACGTAGCCAACTGAGTTCAGGGCCTGAGGTAACCATCCCCGCCCTCACCCCCCCCCCCCCCGCCAGGTCCTGCCCCTGCTTCATCTCCTCCCTGCCCCACTCCACCCCTTCCCACAAGCCCCACTCACCATGTCCTTTGTGGGAATTACCAGAGGCCTGGTGTGGGGTGGCAGTAGGCTTGACCCCTCCTTACCCTCACCCAGCAGCTTGCTCCACACCAACCCGCTGCCCTCTCCTAACCTAGTGCACTTAGCTTCTCCATGACAGCAGGAAGTGGAGTGGCTTGGGGTCAGGGCACTCTGTTTCTTGCTGCCATGGAGAAGCCAAGTGTAGAAGGTCGGGTGAGGTGGAATGGAGCATGGCAGGCTGCTGGGCTGCTCTGACTCCCGCCACCGTGGTGAGTGTGTGTGTGGGGGACCCCTGCTGCTGCTCCACTTAGGCGCCAAGGTAAATCCCTTCGGTCCCTTCCATAGGAAGTTGAGGTAGCCACTGTGAGGACCCCCAAGCATGGGGCTTAGTGTGGCCAACCCAAATTGTCCTGTGGACAGGACAGTTCTGGGTTCCAAAGGAAGCTTGTACAACTCTTACTTTTAGCTTAAAGTAGTTCTTTTGTCATGTCTTTTTTCCTACACATAGCAAGGCCAGTGGGGGCCATTCTGGCTAGACTAGGTCAGACTAGAAGGTCAGAGGATCTTCTCAAAAGTAATTCCTAGAGTAAGTCTTTTACCAAAAGATCTAATCTTGATTTTAAAATGGTCAGCAGTGGAGAATCCACCACCTTTGGACAAATTGTTCCAAAGGTTAATTATTGTCACTGTCAAAAACTTTCCCTTTATTTCCAAGTCTGAATTTCTCTAGCTTCATCTTCCAGCCACTGGATCATCTCACACCTCTCTCTGCTAGATAGAACAGTCCATTGTTAAATATTTGTTCCCCATGTAGGTACTGATGGACTGTGATCAAATCACCCCTGAATCTTCTGTTTGTTAAGCTTAATTAATTGAGTAGACCACTCAGCCCAGCCCCCATGCTTCCATGAAGCAGAGACAGACGGAGGACAGGGCTGGGGGCTATGCTCTTTTCCCCACTGGGAGAGGCAGCAGCATGCAGGAAACGGAGCAGAATGCTGGCAGCTCCTCCTGCTGCCATACTGCTCCAAGCTCCTTGCCCCTGCTCTTTTCTCCTGAGAGGAAGCACTGTGGAGGCATTGAGGGCAGTAGGGTGTCTTTCCAGTGCACCGTGCCGGCATGCTGGTACGGCATACCACATCGAACCGACTTCCTTGCACAGCTTCAGCCAATTTCTTATTGATAGGTCATACCTGCTCTCTTTCACCTCTGTCTCTACTCCTATTCAAGATTCCCTTTGGCCACAGCTTCACCCCAGGAGCTCCTGCTCAGTTGATTATCCACCATGACTCCCACATCTTTTTCAGAGTCACTGCTTCCCATGGTAGAGTCCCCTCTTCTGTAAGTATGGCGTTGGTTCCTAGTCTTATCTTGTATCTGTGCATCCAGTTCATTAACCCAATTTAGGCCTGGACATTCCCCCCCCTGGAATCTTTGCATGGGTTGGCTTTTGGCTTTAACCCCCTCTTAGGTTTTGTGCTGCTGATGTATTTAACAGTTGCCTCAAAACTCCATTTAAATCTCAGCAGAATGTAAGCATGTGCCTGGTAAAATAAGTCAAGCATTTCACAGGCCAGCATACCTACCTTTCCCAGGTAATTATTGTATATAATCTATTATGTCAGATATGATCTTCCAAGCAGGAGTTAAGTATCAGAGGGGTAGCCGTGTTAGTCTGAATCTGCTACTTCCCTCACTCAGCTAAAATTCTTTGAGCAATCCAGATTCCTTTTTCTGCTTGTCCTCATGTATTGCTCTGTGTTAGCTGAAGTTCTGAAATGGTTTCTATTTCTAAGGCTGCATTAAAGATCTGACACCTGATTCTCTACTGCTTTGCACTTGGTATAGTCAGTTACACTTTTGCAACATGAGCTGCAGATTGCACGTAAAACCTTCCCATAGTTACTGGGTAGCATTTTATGGTCACTCAGCACACGAGCAAGGCTGTTGTGAATCAGGCACATAAACTTGAATTCAATGAGTACCATGCCTGGATAACGGAAGGCAAAACTGGGCTTTTGTGGTAGAACTGGACTCTGGGATTTGGAATTGGATCCTCCTTGGACAAAGTTCAGTGGTGTTTGGATCCAAGGTTTATTATCTCTACCGTTGAATCTAGTATTCAGTCAACAGGTCTTGGTTTGTTCGCTCTTTGATTTATTGGAAAGGGATATGTGAACGGCTCTGTATCGTCACATTTGCAGTCAACTATGATACTCTTTGAGTTGGTTGATAAGAAGTTTTCAAGAGATGTATGCCGCAGGATTTGTTTTCTGCAAAGACAAACTTTCCATGGGAGCAGTAGTAGTCATTTCTGTTGCGGTTCCAAATGGGATAGGAACATACTGGTTAGACAAAATTCAGCTACATTCCATTTTCCTCCACCAAAGCACTGGATTTAGGAAGAGAAGTGCTGAACTGCCAATTATGATGCATCCCCTTGGAAATGCCGTTCGCTGTAATTGCGAGTCCTGGCAAAGGGTCAGAAAGCTGGGGAAGGATAAAACTGAAGTTGTATGGGAGCCTGAAGTAAAGACACTTTTGTCTTAAGAAGGACAGAAACAATAATTTTTCAAGCCTATCTAGTGTTTTAAATAGCTCCTGTCACTAGAGTATCCCAGTGCCTCACAGTCCCGCGTGGAAGACAGGGAGGCATGCTCATCTCCATTTTACAGAGGGGAACTAAGGCACAGAGAGATTATACGCCCCTGATTCTCCAGTCAAGCACTTGTTTGCCTTTAAGCAAATGCTCATGTCATATTGACGACAATGGCAATTAGGCATCTGCTTAAGTACTTTGGGACACTGAAGCCAAAGCAGCTTGCCCAAGATCACACAGGAAGTGTAGGGCATAGCTAGGAACTGGATCTATCTCACTCAAATCCCAGTTTAGTGCCTAAACCGCAAGACCATCCTTCCTGATGCTTCAGGTCCCTTCATTCTCCGCCTGCTGTTTTTTTCCTCCTGGTCTGTTGCACAACTTTAAAAAGGACACTTAGAATGTGGTGGGAAGGATAATTTCTTTACACGAATAAAAATGGAAATCTGAACCAATGTCTGGTTTACGGGCATGTTAGAAAATACGCTTCAGCAATAAAAGGCAGGAGTTAGCAACTTAGGGCCGGAGTCTGAAATGCAGTCCACACCCGCAGAGCTCAGTTACTTCTAAGGGAGATGCAGACACACGCACACCACCACTTAGGGTCAGATGCAAAGTGAAAGTCTGACTCTGGCTGTGTGCCACACTCGTATTTCCAGCATCTGTGACCTAATTGTGCCATTGATCATTTCCCTGCGGTCAGGAGATGTGAATTAAAACCGGCAGGTTCACATCATGGCATCAAAAAGGGAAAAAATAAAAACAAAAAACCTCAGCCTTGATTGGTGGGAGGAAGTAAAATCCCTTCACATTCTAAAGACATTTCACACTTAACCTTCTTGATATTATAGGTGTCAGGTTGGATCAGAAAAGCTGCATTAAAGCAGCCTGGCAGCTGTTTTCTTGGTGCGGCTTTTTAGCAATGACAGCACTTGACAGAGATGGAAGAAGTCCAGACTAACCGGGGGTGAACCCTTACATCCTTTATTCATTGTAAAGTCTTTACTGAGGCACTGTCTACACTTACTGGGAGATGGGTGCTGCAGGGATCTTTCTCTCGGGGGTCAATTTAGCATGTCTAATGAAGACCCACTAAATTGACCAACGATGGCACTCCTGTCGACTCCTATACTCCAACGGAGTGGGAGTTTCTCCCATTGACTCCCCCCACAGTGGAGACGCCATGGCAACTTGCAGTAAGGTATGTAGACTCCAGCTACACTATTCACATGGCTGGAGTTGTGTACTTTAGTTCGACATTGCCCCATAGCATAGACCTGGCCTCACAAGCCCAGTTTATTGGCTTCAAAGGAGTTAAGGGCTAATGCTATGAGTACCCTGTTTGCCTAACTGGACCCCTAACTCCGATAGTACCCACTTTCCAGATAGAGAAACTGAAGCTTCAACAGGTAAAATGACTCGCTCAACATCACACACAGCAATAGAGCCAGGAACAGAACCTGGAGATCCACAGTGCTAGTCCAGTGCCCTGTTCACAGGACCCCATTGGCTCCCTGGAAGAGTGTCCAATGAGATGCCTCAATTCTCCCCATAGAAGCAGGCACCACAAGCTATGCCAAGAAGTAAAGGATGTGCGGCCCAATATGGGCCATGACAATATAGTCTCATTTCTCCATTGATAAAGTGGGATGATGAGAATTCCTTTCTCCCATACTTTTTTGGGTGTATCTGGTTAGAGATTTTAAACTCCTTGACTTTTAACACCAAGAGGGAAAATTTCAAATGTGCCAAAGAACTCAGTTTTAAGTCATTTAGGCCCATGGGACCCATATAACTTTTAACAATGAAATTGAGGCACTCAACTTGACGTCTCAATTGCTCCACGTGGGTCTAACTGAGAGATGAAGATGCAAGAAGGGTCTAAATGTTTATGAATGAAGGCCAAGTGGGAATCAGAGATCCAGAACATGCAAAGTAAGATAGATCTAAGTCCCAGGCACAGAGATGAGGGCCAAACCACGAACCTCAAATCTTTGCACTGGGGGAGACTGGCTGTGGCAACTGCTACTATCCTAGCTTTGAATAGCAGCTACAAAGAGATATAGAGAGACCTCAGAGCCTGTTTGTGTGTTGCAGAGTAGACTCCTGCTCCCAACACCCACAGAATTCCATGCACAACGTCTGATTACTTTTGCCATGTATACAGAAATATGAATTTCACCTTATACATGTAATCATCCTGGGCTTGCTTTCCTGCCATCTTAAACTTCCAAGTGTGCTTTGATACGAACCTCTGCTTATTTTTCCCCCTCTTTTTCTAAATTCAAGCACTGTGGAATTTTTAAAAGATACAATCAGAAGTTGAAGTCAAGGTAATGTTTTAAAAGCTTATACAGCTGTAGCTATGAGATCACATAGTAAACTAGCAGGAACTGAAGTCATGCAGTGAGGAAATGTCAACCCTAGCCGAGAATTTATTTAAAAGAATCATGATCATAAAGAAGAAAGAAAAAAAAAGAAAAGAAAACGTAAAATGTATTTGGCATTTTCATAAAAGTTGATGTTTTCAAGCCAATGTCTTGAAAGGCTCAGATGAAATGCTGCCACTCTAAACACATCACTTGTTTCTTCAAAGGGAAAATACATCTTGTCTTTGCTTTCATTCTTCCTCCCTTTTATGTCAAAAGGTCCTGATCTGATTGACAATTAGCCACAATATTAGCACCAGCTGACAGTGTATAATCTGTGCGGATGAACCACTCACTGAAACCAAATTGGATGTAGGACAGAACCTGTGGAGAAAATGATTGGTTCTGCTGAGTTCCATTAAGAAACGGTTTCATGTTTTCCGTTATTTTGTGAAATGGTGTTACAATATATCCTTTAGTCATCAGGAGCACTCAAGCAACTGTCAATGACAAAGGGCTCTACCCCCATCCCCACACACCCCGCCTATGCTGGCAGACATGGCTAGAATTCATCGGATATCAAATTCAGGGCCCTGAAAGGAAATGGCAACATTTCCATAGCTCTGTTGGCCTTGAAGCTAAACCACTGCCTCTCATCCTTTTCCATACTATTACTCCATGTTATGTCCCCCCGCCCCGAAAAAAATCAAGACTCCTCTCCCATCTAGCCCAAAAAGGAGTCCTAGTGCTCATGACCCTCAACACCCATGCAAGTTTCTCCATAAGCATTTTGTAGATGAGTCATTCAATCAGGTTCAAGTCGTCCTACTAGCAAGGCAACTAACATAGCAATAGATCATATTAACATCAATTATGTATATGCAGCTCTTCTCAATGTGAACTATCCAGAATGTCTGATGCAGATTGTGTGTGTGTGTGTGTGTGTGTGTGTGTGTGTGTGTGTGTGTGTGTTGTGTGTGTGTAGAAGGCTTAACATTTTCCTCAAACACAAAATTATACTGCTCAGATATCTGTCTTAGTGACTGAAGTGCTTCCTTTGACTAGAACAACCAGAACATGCGGCGCCAGAAGCTCTGCTATAAATAGCCAATTACAGCTTCACTCTTTCAAATTAGCGATTCTTCTTGCCCCAAGTACCCTAACCATTTGGCACTCTACCAAACTGACTTTAATTAACAGCTTTGCTGGAGTAGTTCTGTGTATAAGAAAGGCAAACACTATGAAATATATTTAATTTTTAAAAAAAAATAAATGCCAGTTTATAATTAGAATAAAACATTGCATACACAAAGGTTTGTATTTTACATGAAAATATTTGACATTAAAAACACCAATGCGAGTGCTAATCATTAAACGTGGCATGCATCACATTTTTTTTAAATGATGTGTTTTTTCAATCTTACTTGATAAAATTAACTGTATCAGAAAATGAAGGTGTTAGCAACGAGCTTTAAGTGGGAAGTCTATCTTATTACAAGTTCCAATATTATTATTATTATTAGCCATCGAGAGAACACAAACCGTCCCATCTGTACAATTACATGGGTTTCTACAAACGCTCTTCCTAGTCTATGAGGTCACCATTTAGTGCTTTTTAGAAAACACTATTTTTTTATTGCCTGTTTCTTACCTAAACTTCCAGTGGGGGGAAGTTTTCATAAAAAACACCAGAATTCTCTGCTATGCAGACAATAAGCCCAAGCAAGTGAATTTAAATAAATATATACATTATTTTATTTATTTATTTTGTATTTATTTATATTGAGTAGCATCCTATCATGGGCTAGGATTGGCTCATGGTAGACATTGTACAAACACATAACAGAAAGACAGGCCCTGTCTCTGAGGGTATGTCTACACTTGCACCCTAGTTCGAACTAGGGATGCAAATGTAGGCATTTGAAATAGTCAACGAAGCCGGGATTTAAATATCCCGCGCTTCATTAGCATAATCTCGGCCGTGCGCTATTCCGAATGCCAGCTGATTCGAAAGTGAAAGCGCTTTCGGGGCCGTGTTAGTTCGAATCAAACCCCTTGGTTCGAGCTAATGTTACTCCTCATTTTTTGAGGAGTAACGTTAGTTCAAACCAAGGGGTTTGATTCAACCCTAAGACACATGACAACAGGCAGATACAACAGATGGGGGAGTGCAGGGGAAAAAATACTAGTCAGAGGGGAAACCAGTAGTGCCGTCATATCGCCCACCCAATCTTGTTGAGTTTCTAGTGAGCATCGCAGAAAGGGTATGTCTACACTACAAAGTTAATTCGAACTAACAGCTGTTAGTTCGAATTAACTTTCATAGGCGCTACACACACAAACCGCTAGTTCGAACTTAATTCGAACTAGCGGAGCACTTAATTCGAACTAGGTAAACCTCATTCTACGAGGACTAACGCCTAGTTTGAATTAAGTAGTTCGAATTAAGGGCTGTGTAGCCACTTAATTCGAACTAGTTGGAGGCTAGCCCTTCCCAGGTTGCTCTGGTGGCCACTCTGGGCCAAGCCAGGGAAACTCTTCTGCCCCCCTCCCAGCCCCGGAGCCCTTAAAGGGCCACGGTCTGGCTACGGTGCCCGTGCCAGGTGCAAGCCTGCCAGCACCCAGCCAGAAGACCCTGCACCTGGCACGGCATGAGCCAGCCACCCGCTGCCACCCAGCCCTCCCCCTCTTCCCAGGACCAGGCTGGCGGCTCCCAGGAGCCTGCCCCGGGGCCGCAAGAGGCAGGCGCCCGCCTGGTCTAGTGCGGAGATCGTGGACCTCATCCAGGTTTGGGGGGAGGCCTCCAACGTCCACAATCTCCGCACTAGGCACAGGAATGCAGCCGTCTAGGGCAGGATAGCTGCCAGCCTGGCCACCAAAGGCCACATGCGAACCCAGGAGCAGGTTTGCATGAAAATCAAGTTGGTCCAGTGAGACCCCCGACCCTGAGCTTAGAACATAAGAATGGCCGTACTGGGTCAGACCAAAGGTCCATCTAGCACAGTTGGCCGACAGCGGCCAACACCAGGTACCCCGGAGGGGATGGACCAAAGACAATGACCAAGCGATTTGTCTCGTGCCATCCATCTCCAGCCTTCCACAAACAGAGGCCAGGGACACCGTTCCTACCCCCCGGCTAATAGCACTCCATGGACCCAACCTCCATGACTTTATCTAACTTCTCTTTAAACTCTGTTCTAGTTCTCACCTTCACAGCCTCCTGTGGCAAGGAGTTCCACAGGTTGACTATTTGCTTTGTGAAGAAGAACTTTCTTTTATTAGTTTGAAGCCTGCTACCCATTCATTTCATTTGGTGTCCTGTAGTCCTTCTATTATGGGAACTAATGAAGAACTTTTCTTTATGCACCCTCTCCACACCACTCATGATTTTATATACCTCTATCCTATCCCCCCTCTGTCTCCTCTTTTCTAAGCTGAAAAGTCCCAGTCTCTTTAGCCTCTCTTCATATGGGACCTGTTCCAAACCCCTAATCATTTTAGTTATCCTTTTCTGAACCCTTTCCAAGGCCAAAATATCTTTTTTGAGGTGAGGAGACCACATCTCTACACAATACTGAAGATATGGCGTACCATAGTTTTATACTTCCCCTCCTCCTTCTTCCCCTGGCTTCCCCCTTCCAGCTCCCTCCTCCCAGGTTTTCACCTCCCCTCTCCCACCTCCTTTTTCCAGTCTCCCCAGAGGTTAATCCCCCCACCCCCAGTTTTGTTAAATAAAGAGAGTTTCTATTTTTGAACACGTGTCCTTTATTTTTTACATCAGGAAGGGGGGCTAGGGAAGGGTAAGTGGAAGGAGGTGAGGGAGGAATGGGGCACGAGCCCCCGATGGGGAGGACTGGGATGGCTCTGCGGGCTCCTCGGGGTGGAAGCTCTCCTGCAGGGCCTCCTGGATCCTGACAGCCCCCCAAATGACCCCCCCCCCAGATGACAGCCTGCGGCAAGTGCAGCCGGGCTGATGGCTGAGTGCTCTGATGTGCCAAACGTGGGCACTCAGGGCACTCCAAGTCAGGACTGCTTTGCTGTCTCTCATTGAGGTAGACAAGCAAGTGGGGAACCCTGAGAACTGTCTGTCCAGGGTGGGGGTTGGGTCCCTTTAAGCACAGCCCTCGGCTAGCCTGAGGCAGCAGCTCCACACTCTAAGCCCTAACCTGATGCCCTGCTGGCACTGGTTCTGGCCAACCTTAACTTCGGTTCAGGGTCCACTCAATGTGGACATGCTAGTTCGAATTAGCAAAACGCTAATTCGAATTAGTTTTTAGGTCTAGATGCACTAGTTCGAATTAGCTTAGTTCGAATTAACTAGTTTGAATTAAGTTAGTTCAAATTAGTGCTGTAGTGTAGACATACCCAAAAGGAGTGTGTTAGTAAGGGATTAGAACGAGGACAAAAAGGTGGCTTTGCAGGTGTTTACAGGGATGTGGCATTTAGAAGCAGTCGGTCTGCACTGGAACGTGGAGGAAGAATGTGGCAGAATGGACAAGTGGGCCAGTTATACATGGTTTCCTGTGAAGTTGCTAGAAATTCTGCTACTGCATACTCCCTGGGATAGTCTCCTTGCATTAATGGTAATGGGCTTGCTTTGCAAAGGAGTTCTCTGCCACAGTGGTGCAACTAAGGACCAGGAAACATTCAACTCAGGTAAAAGAAAGTAGGCTATTATTAAACTGATCCTGAAGCTTAACAGAAACATCTCCCCATACAGTTCCAGTCAAATGGTGCATCAGATACAATGACTAGCTGGACTGAGAGATGTCCCCATTTCAACATTCTTTGGGGGGATCTCTTGTTCCTTTGCCCACCCTTCTTCTAACCTGATGACGACAATGAGATACATGGGCCTGACAGGAAGGGAACAGAAGAAGCACTTCTGGGAGCTGTTGTCAACACGTATGTCCTTCACTTCCTCCTCCTTTATAGCGGAAGCAGGATCTGAAGGAATGTGTCCCTTACAGTTAGTTGGAAGGGGGAGAGCTTGTAAATACAGTTTGCTCTGGCTTTGCTGAGATTTGTAAGCTATTCAGCAGATGGGGCGGTATTTTGCTCATTGTAATCAACTTAATTTGTGACCCAACACCAGCTATGTTTGTATTACATGCAGGAATAGCTAAAACACGGTTACCAATGTCTGTAATGTTCTGGGAATACAGAAAAGTAAGATTGTGCTAAATTGCTCCAAAGGAAAGGACTCACAGTTAGCAGAAAGAACAGCAGGGGACTTGACATTAAGAGCTCTTTAAAAGTAGAAGGAGTAAGGGAAGGTCATTTCTGGTCAGGAGGCTGCCTACCCTCCCTTGCCTGGACTGGTTTGACCTGTTTCTTCCCCCTTTCCATCCCAATACACACAGTTCAAAGAACAGATTTAAATAGGCATTGTTAAGATCATCATCATCATCATCAATTTGATGTTGTGAAGACCAGGACTTAACGGGCTTCAAAAAAGAACTAGATAAATTAATGGAGCTTAGGTCCATCAATGTCTGTTAGCTAGAATGGGTAGGAATGGTATCCTTAGCCTCTGATTGTCAGGGCTGGAAATGGATGACAGGAGAGGGATCACTTGATGATTCCCTGTTCTGTTTATTCCCACTGGGGCATCTGGCATTGGCCACTGTGGGCAGACAGGACACTGGGCTAGATGGACCTTTGGTCTGACCCAGTATGGTCGTTCTTATGTTCTTATGATAAGAGCCTCTTTTCTTATGTTAATTGTGTTGGAGTTGTGTGTTTCTTCTATCCTGCTTGCTAAGAGTGAAATTAGTGGGAGCTGAAATCTCTTGATACTAATGGACAGAAGTCACAGCCAAGAGGTGGATGGCAGTGGATGGTGACTGACCTCCAGCTGGGTGACAGTAGACAAATGCAACGAGAGGCCAGCAGGGTGGCAGTGGAAATCATTGAGTAGGTGAATGGCAAGTGACCAGCAGAGTGAGTACGATGCCTCTTTACCTCCCCCACTCAGGCTGGGAGGTGAACTCTCCGGACACATCTCTGAACTCTGGGTCTGCCCTGACCAGTGGCTGTGAGTGGGGGGCAGAGAAGGGTTGGGCATGTGAAGGGGTCACTCACATTCCTGGACTTAAAAACCTGAGAGGAAAAGGACACTGTCCAATGTGCTTGGGGTGGGACGTTTACTCCTGGTTTGGTTATGAATTCTCTATCTGTGGTGTTTTCCCAAATCAATGCCACGTTACTTCCCTCCCTTTTATTCTATGTTTCTTTGCTACACTCAAACTCCATGCTTGCAAATGGGGAAGCGTTGCCTCACAGAGGCACCCAGCAGTGACGGGTGAACTTCCCTGGTTACCGGGTGGGCCCTTGAGTCAGTTCTGTTTTGGATGGATAGAGAGGAACCCCTCGATATTGATCCTGGCTCTGGCTGTTGCTGGCTCCACCTGGCAGATGGGTTAGAATAGTACTTGGCTGTCTGGGGTTGAGGTGCATTTGGGAGCAAGGATTTTATCAGGGTCTCTTCCCATAAATGCTTGTAAAGAAAACAGGCCTGAGTTCCCTCTGGGCTTTGGAATTGGGGACATCTGAGCTGACTGGCTCCCCACACAGGAAATGAGGAACAAATGAAGTGCCACCTCATGCCCTAGGAAAGGAGTTGTATGTGTGCCAGGGAAGCTGCTCTGACCAGTGAGTCAGGAGAGTGTATCCAGAGTTCCTTTTTCCTGCCATGTTCCTCCTACCTACCTCCACACATGGGGGAGTGTTGGGGGAGTCACGGGTTGTGCTGGCCAGTAAAGGGTGTGGCCCAAATTGGGCTGTAACAACATAGCCCTCTGCGCTTGCCTTCCCCATGAGTAAAATGGGAACACAGCGCTGCATGATGGGGTCTGATCTCAGTTGAGGTCTCTAGGCACTGTCGTAATGCCTAATATGACGCTTATACAACTTGGTGCTCAACTCCAAGCAGCACCCTTTGCACCGTGCTAACCTACTCCAAGCTTTCTCCTCACTCTCTTTTATCCAGGCCTGACAGCAAGCGTTATCTGCCCAGAACATGAAGCAATGCACATGGGACTAAGCAGCCATGGTGGCACCCTAGGGGCACAGCAAACCCCCTCCCACGTGGAACGGCAGCCATGTTGCTGAGTAAATGGAAAGCGCAAGCCTGCAGTACCTGATGCAAACTCAACATATACCAGGGTCAGAAAAGATCCAGCATCTGTGCCTCTGAGAAAAATGCCATTTAAATGGAAACCAAGGGTGACGTTGCTGGAAGCAGCCTGAAAACACACTGCTGCATGTGTGCAAAGCGGTGGGGAAGGAAGGGACGGCTCATATTTCACTGCTAATGTTTCACAGGCAGCATTTCTTCACCCATATGCAACTGTGACACAACTTGATTCCATTCTGCCTGGGAAACCCTCATAAACCTTGGAGGGAAAAATGGACTAATACCTGCTCCACCTTTAAAACCCCCATATATCCACCCATCTCCTCTTCTGGCCTGTGCTACCAGTGTGACTCACTTTTCCCTGCTGCCGGTTCCCAGCCCCACCTCCAGGGTGGGAACCAGCAGAAGTTTGGGGTGACAGAGAACAGTAGAAAGGTCAATGCTGAGGAGGGGAGGAACCAGAATGGACACTGGCAATAGGGGAAACACAGAGAGGTGAGGCCAATGACAGACAGCGCTCAGACAGGGGCTGTGAGGCTGTATGGGGAAAGGGAAGCTTCTGGTGGGTGGGATATGAAGTGAAGCGAGCAGCTGGGTCTGAGGCAAGGGGAAGCAGGGATGGGAAAAGGAGAGAGGTTGGCGACAAGTTGATTTGTCAAAGAGTTCAAGCTGCACTTCCTGACTTTTTCGGCGAGAGCCTTGGTTTTGCAAAGGGGTGGTCTTGCACCCTGTGATCTTTCATTTGTGACACGCACAAACACAATCACTGCTATCACTTTTGTTTCTGTCTAGTCTCTCCCTGTTCCTCTCCCCTCATCCTCTTCTGTCTTTGCCCTCTGTTTTCTGGCTAACTGTGTTTCCTCATGCACATAGCCACCGTGTATTGTCTCTCTCCTTTGCCTCTCCCTTTATGGTTTAGTCCTCTAGCTGTTGTATATATTCCTGGCTCCCCACGCTGTTTTCCCACTCACCAGGTAAAGCAAGGCTGCTCACAGTAGAGGGCTGTAAAATGATTGAGATTCACCAGACAGTGCTATTACCACAGTCTTAATAAGCACAGCTGGTTAAAAAAATGGGAGGATGCTTTCACAAAAATTTCTGTCAGAAATTATAACCCCTGTTTTTAGGTCAAAATTCCAACAAAAATGTCACCGAAATAGGGGGATTTGAACCCTTTCCATCAGCACTTGGCATGAGTCCAGTTTCTCTGAACATGAAGATGCTAAGGTCACAGGAGACACTCTGTGGGGTTATCTGTGGTGCAGTTCTCTTCAAACTAATAGGAGGTTAACATTTACAGCTCATGCTTATGCACAGTTGGCTTCTTGCCTCAGTATCTCTGGATGAGCCACTTCAAGGGCAGAGCTTCTGCCTGCATGTTACAGGAACATTAAAGGAGACCATTCAAAAAACCCCATTGCCATTGGATGTTGTTGAGGCCAAGATTTTAGCAAGATCAAGGGGGTGGGGGGAGAAAGCTCCAGCATGGCTATGAATAACAAGTCATAATTAATTACTTTGGGAAGAGACATTAAACCTATGTTTCAGGTCTTAAGTTCTCCAGCTCTTAGAAATCTAATTAAAATCTAATCCCTGGGTCAAATGATCCCTCATCTGCCTCCTGCAGGGTTCTTACACCTTCCCTGAAAGCATCTGGAACTAACCATTGTCAGAAACAAGGTACTGGACTAGATGGACCTGGGTTACATCTATTGAAGCAATTTTCTATGTGCTCTCCGACCTCTTTACCCACAGCCATGGGAGCCCATTTGCAGCCAACCAGGAGGAATTTTCTGGATGAGGGCACTATTTATAGGCTGCCTTCTCCCGCTGAAGAGAGGCACTGGCAAGAGAATAATATATGGAGATATACTATCTCATACAGCTGGAAGGGACCTTAAGAGGTCATTGAGTCCACTCCCCTGCCCTCACAGCAGGACCAAGTACCATCCCTGACAGATTTGCCCCAGATCCCTAAATGGCCCCCTCAAGGATTGAGCTCATAACTGTGGGTTTAGCAAGCCAATGCTCAAACCACTGAGCTATCCCTCCCTGAAGGAAGCCACTGCCAGAAGGCTAACCTCCTAGGCGAGCCAGCTATGAAAGTTAACCCTGCATAAGGCAGGCTATAGCAGAGGAAGAGCTCTGTTCAGATAGCAGAAGAGTCGGTGGTAAGTATGAACTTTTGGATTGTAGTGATGGACTCTATTGGTGGGACTGTTTGAGGTCATTTAAAGCAGCCCCAAGTGGAGGATAAAAGGATATTGATGGGGAGTGCAGGAGCTGTAAGGGACCCTGAAATGGGAAATTACAACAGCCCTGTTAAATCCCTCCGACACACCAACAAATTCCTTCCAAATATTCTCCCCCTGTAGCCATCCCTTTGCTTGCAAATTACATTTTTTCCCCACATATGCCCCACTTGTGAACTTTTCCCACCACAACATCTTAGCTGCATGGGAATTTTTTCCAGCACCCCAACCTTGCACACAGACTCACGGGGGTCCAGTGTCATTGGACACAACTTCACTGAAGACCACACGATTACAACTGCTAACACTTGGGCTATGTCTGGACAACAGGGTTTTTTCGAAAGAAGTGGCCTTTTTTTCAAAAAAACTTCACCTGCATCTAGACTGCTGCCACGTTCTTTTGAAATTAAATCAAAAGAACACGGCGGTTTTTTTGACATCGGTAAACCTCATTTTATGAGGAAAAACGCCTTTTTTCGAAAGAGCTCTTTCGAAAAAAGGTGTTCTTGACCGCAAACAGGGCTTTTTCAAAAGAGAGCATCCAGATTACCTGGGTGCACTCTTTCGAAAAAGCAAATCACTTTTTCGAAAAAAGTTGTGGCTGTCTAGACGATCTCTTTCAAAAGAAGCATGTAGTCTAGATGTATCCAAAGAGTGAATGTGGCCCTGGCATTCCCTCAGACCGCAGCTTTGAAATCCTGCATATTTGGTTCAGGAAAAGTCTTATTTCCTTCATTCTACAAGATGATGTAGGTATTCGCCACCCACCCTGCCTATGTTTATTTAAGCAGTTTCCCATCACACATGGGATTTGCAGGGCTTATCTTACCAGGTGCTTCCATTAGATGTTTGTTTACATAAGGTTTACGGTGCCTTATCTGCATTTTATAAGGGCTAGAGAAGTAAGCATGTGGGTTTATCTATGGACCTAAAGGTGCACTACAGTGACTATCTGTACCACTGCTAAATTATTTGGCCATACTTAGTTGTTGCTCTGCAGGATTGATTTCCTTTCTGAGAAATTAATAGTAAGTGTGAACAATGTCTGTCTTAATCTCACCTCCTGTACCATGGGGAAATGATGATGATGATGTCATACTCATTGAACTTATTGGAAAGACAACGAGCAGTCCTGTGGCAACTTAGAAACTAACAAAGTTATTAGGTCATGAGCTTTTGTGGGTAAAACCCACTTCATCAGATGAGTTGGAGTGGAAATTACAGAATCCAAGGTTCACATAACAACAAAAGAAGTTACCTGTCAATTCTAGGACCAATGTTAATGAAGCTAATTAAGTCAGGCTGGATGTGTCCCATTCATAGCATGTGAAGGGAAATGTGAATATCCAAGGCAGGGAAATTGCCTTTGTAGTGCATTTATCAGTTAAGATCTTTATTCAAGCCTAAGTTGATAGAGTTGAATTTGTAAATGAACTCCAGTTCAGATGTTCAGATGGGTGAAAAAATTCTTTTGTCGAAGAATGGCTATTTTAAAATCCATTACTGAATGTTCTTCTCCAAAGTACCACAGGGCTGCTCATTGTTTTTCAAGGTATGGACTAACATGGCTATCCCTCTGAGACTTTATCAGGAAGAGTTCACATTCAGGTGTATGCCAAACAGCGATCTGTAGCACACTTTGCAGCTTTTTGCTATTTGGCATTGTTTCTTGGTCCTGACGGCAGTATCTCCTTTACAAACAGCATATGATTATTTACCGATGTAATAATTAACATGTTGATTGTATGCTAGATCTGTATTTTACTCACAACTTCCTTATTATGTATTTTACTCCAATAGGCAAGGTAACAGGCAATAGAAAGGTACTTCTAGAAAAGGATTTTTAGAAAGGAGGCTGTCTTAAAAGTAGTCATCAGTATGACTTGGTATTTCACTGCAAAATTCATTCCAAACACAACACCATTTCCAGCACATAACAAGGCTTCCACTTAGGATCCGTACACAGTGCACTAGATGGTTAGAAAATATTTGTATCAACAGGTCAGGGAAGACGTTGACTTCAAGGGGACACAGAAGACCTTACTCGTAAGAGTAAGGATTGAAACCTTTGTGCGGAAGAATGTATAGGCCACCAGCCCCTGGTGCAAGGCACAATTTGTAGCTGCAGCCACAATCTGAGAGGTTAAAGTTATGGAGCACATGGGGCTTCATCTGGGGCCTCCAATAGTCAACTGCACCTGGAAATCTATCCACAGCCAGCTACGCTTTCAGATTATTGTCTCAGATATTCCTTGCATGATGCACCGCTCAGAAATGGCACACAGACATCAATCCTCAGCCATCAAATAGCAAGAATCTTCAGTCACTACTGGCCTAGGTTGGATTGACAATATTTTAATCTCTGAATCAGAGGGGTAGCCACATGATGAAGTGAAGTGCCCTCTGGCACCTGAAAGATGAACAAATGTATTTGGGCATGAATTCTCATGGGTACAAACCACTTTGTCAGATGCCACTTCGTCAGCTGTATCTGACAAAGTGGTTTTTGCCCGCAAAAGCTTATGCCCAAATAAATGTGTTTGTCTGTAAGGTGCCAAACAACTCCTCATGGATTTATTTATTCATTTATTTATTATTTAAATATTTTTACCCTGCCTTTCTATTTAAAATATTCAAGGCGGCTTACAAAAAAACCACAATACAAATATATATGAAAATTTAAAATATGAGACCGCAGAGGGACATAATCAGCTAAAAACATATAGAGAGGAGGAACACACACATAGAAACTCAAACATTAATAAAAGCACGAATAAAAAGGGTGGCTTGAGCCTGACACCGAAACAACGCTAGCATTGGCACCATGCAAATATCCCGAGGAAGAGAATTCCACAGCCTGGGAGCAAAAATTGAGAATGCCCAGGTCCGCGTAGATGTTAAACTTATCTCCACAAGTGGGGGAAAACGAAGCAAAGCCTCCCCAGCTGAATCACTGAATTCAAAGGAAAAAAACCCCACGATTCCTTGGATCAGCAAAAAGATTCTGGTTGCATTCATATATAAAATCAGACCTAGTCATCACAGTCCATATTTTTAAAAAACCTGTACAAATAATTAGTCACAGCTATTCACTATGGCTACTTTAACCCAGGCTTTGTCTCTGTTAAGCCCTGACTAAGCAATGAAGTGGAAGAGCTCAGTTTAAGTTCAACTGCCCCACACAAAATCATATGAGAATCCAAAACTGACTGCCACAAGTGCTTGTCTCTCAGGAATAAACATTCCCGAATCAACATAGCCACTGGTGCTTTGAGACACAAAGTAGGCACGTAGCAACACAGAGGACTGAATTCCCAACAAGTTTCTCTGCAGAGGACAAAACCAGCTTCTCAAAAGTAGAAATTCATTTGAGTTCTTTCACAGGCCACTTCGAAACCACAGGCCTGTAATGTGATTTGCCTCTTTAAAAAATTTATGTTCTGTTAGGATGTAAGTTGATATTTAGTAGGAGCAAAAAGTAAAGCTCATATTGAAAATGCACAAATTCCCAAGCCAGATTTCACATGTGCAAGCCATAAACTCCAACAGCAAGCAGAGGCCTGCAGACTGGTGAACTTAGCTTTATTCCACGGAGAGGTGTTTGGGATAGATTTATCTTTATTTGAAACTTTACATAGATAATGCAAATTTCTCGCTTACAGCAAATACTAACCCAACGGAGCCTGCCAAAAGCATGATTGGATTTTCAGGTTAGATTATATTTGTTTTACATCACTGGGAGGTTTCAAAGATGTCTCATTAAACATAAAAGACTTTCTCATGTTAAATTATGGCCTAATTTGTGACTAAAATATTGCAGTACAAATATGCTGCAGCTTCTACCTAAATAGATTGGTTTAGATTTGGCAGGGGAGGAAAAAAGTTTCAGAAAGCATGAAAACGAGTTCACAACCTCAGAAAGCTCCCAGGGAATGGCTGGAATCCTCAAGATCACATTCTTCAACAGCTCACTTTGGTTTAATTTTTCTCCATCCACTGAGGACACTTTCAGTAATACCCCCTGTAATCTCTCTGGTCTCTCCCATCCAGAAGCACCCTGATTTGTCTAATGGACGGGATGGCTCTGACTCTCATTGCTAGCCTGTGCCACCGCATCTACTTTTACCTGTGTAGAAATACTCTTGGTCTAGCCCAGGGGCGGGCAATAAAAGGGCAACGGTTTACCAGGGTTAGGCCATGGTAGGCTGCTGCCACTATATTTGCCCCTATCTGTGGAGAAGCAAGTAATTGCAGCTCCCATTTGCTATGGATCAGAGTTCTCAGCTAATGGGAGCCGTGGGACATCATTTCCTGCAGCTCCTATTGGCAATCTGTGGCCAACAGGAGCTGCAATCACCTGGCACAGGTAAATATAGCTGTGGTGGCTCACCAGGGGTTAACCCTGGCAGACTGAATCTGGCCCATGGGCCAGTATTTGCCCACCCATGGTCTAATCACTTCTGCCAGGGCCTTTTTTTCTACCTGCTTCTTACCTCCACTTATTCCAAGACAGGAGACCAACAGACCACTCCAGCTCTCCTCCATTGAGCTGGGTCACCAGATTATGAGCATGCAACATTACTCAGCTCATTCTGCTCAGTCTCCTCTCAGATGGGGCCAAGCAAGCTGTGTCCCAGTCAGCTACGCACCATGGGTGCTGTCAAAGGGAGTTGCCTACGTGGGGTGTGATTGGGCAGCACCTGCTCAGGAAGAGGAGAGCAAGGAGGGCCGTTGCATGACAGATGCCATAGAAAGAAAGCCTGGTTATTTCTCCTGCTTGTGAGGCTTGTTTCTCCTCACTCCTGCTAGTCCATATAGCACTATTGCCTCTGAGGTATTTCTATTGGGATCAGTGGCATAGCAAGGGGGGGCAGGAGGGGGCAGTTGCCCCTGGGTGCCACACTAGGGGGGCACCAATTTAGTCCCCCTCTGCTCTCCCTGTCATCCTTTGGCTCGCCTGCTCCTCCTCCGCCCGCTGCCGGCAGCTGGAGCCTCCTCTCCGCCTCTTTGCCCCCAGCCTGACCCTCCTCCATCTCCGCCGGTGGGTTAGTGCGTGCAGGAGCGCAGCCCCAAACTGGAGGGGGCAGGGAAAGTCGCGATACAAGCTCCCCTCAGTCCCCAGGGTCAGGCTCAGTCATGCACCAGGTTCGGGGCCCCGCCACGCGGCGGAGGGGGAGCACAAATTTTGCCTTTGCCCCAGGTGCATAACACCCTCGCTACACCTCTATTGGGGATTTGGATCATAGGCAAGAGGAGTATCCACATTTATGATTACCTAATAGCCCCAGAATCTAGTGCTAACAGGTTCCTTCGCTCATAAGAGCAGAAGTTATTTAGATCAAATTTGCTCGGGGCAGGTCATTTTTAATTTTTCTTTAAAACAAGCAAGTAAAACACATTAAGTATCATCATCATCATCACTACCACCATGTTCTATTTTTTGCCAAGGGGCTGGTAAATTTCTCTGACATGATCCAAATGTTTGGTAAATCAAAAGACAAAATTATTTAAAAAATGAAAAGCACAGGGCTTCCAAACCCACCTGAGACCCATTTCCGAGTCATACCCTTGTGTTTGGAAGTCATTCGCCTCAATACAAGTTGCACGCACACACAACTGCAGGGAGAAAAAAAATGTCAGACTGGTGCATTTCTTTTCCAAGAGCCAGACCATGCTACCCAGCAAGAATCACATACATCAGCAACCACAGCAAGCTCTCCATTCTGTTGTTAAGATGAGCCTCAGGAAACTACGTGAAAAAGTCACTAAACTGACATAATAGGCAACCACAGTATTAACATGCAAGGGAGAAAGCTAGGAACATCCTCTACTTCCCTATCAACCCTAACACTAAAACCTACTCCCACTTAGCATGGAACACAGAGCTGGGGGGGGGTTAGATTCATTACTTCAGCAGATGCAAGTGAAAGTTTGGTAGCAATATATACTTCTAGAATGTTAACCAACAATGAACGGTTCTGAAGAAAAGCACTGAGAAAGTTGGATGGGAAAGCAAAACTGATATGTCTTTATTCCCTCCTTAGCTTGGTAGAAAAGACAAAATTCTTCTGATTGTACTAGTGCACCTTATACGTACACAGCATGAGATAAAGCTACCAAAACAGGTGGATGGTACTCTTGACAGGGTGGTGCAAATGTTTGGAAGTGGGCCTACAGCATGGAGTATTTATTACCAGGGGTTGGTAGTGACTGCCTCCTCCGTCAAGAAACAGACTTCAGGCTTGGCTGTTGGTCAATAGAGCAATTCATTTTTTTGTTGGCTGTTTAATAAAGGCTGAAACACAAACCACTTACATGTTGGTACGGAGCATATTGTTCCGAGACAAACTTTAAAAAACAAATCAGGTTCACTTATCTTTACATGTCAGCTGCAGTGTGGAAAAAAACCTTGGAAAAATTTGCCCTTACATCCATGAAAAGAGAAGTATCTAACAAGACAATTATTCATTTCTGTCCCTGATGTTTGGTTCATCCGCAATGCTGTCTTTTCACTTACTTCATGCGGAAGCCATGACTAGGGTCTCTGGAGAGATGTGAAGAGACCATCTTGGACAAAAATGTTGGTTACATCACAAGACACATGACACCGTGTGTATTTACATTTTCTATTATCTCATGATGCGAGCGTTCACAGAACCTCAAGCTGGGTGTCCTGGAACTAACCACAGTATTTAATAACAGTAATGATAGTTATTACAGAGGCCAATAAACTAGCTTCTGTAGCGAATGATCTGCCTGGAGAATGTCAGATTTCTAGAAGAGACTTCAAACTCAGTGGTACTTCAGAGGGTTAATTCAAAGGCAGTAAATTGAAGCTTTGTCTTACTCTGTTTAAAGGCTTTTGAGAACATCTTTCGAGGGGCTCATCTACCAGCAATATCTCAGAGATGAGTCTAAATTAACGTATCTTGCACCTTTTTTGAGACTCAAAGCGTTTTCAGCTACAAACAGACTCCCTTAGCCCCATCCGCTGATATGTGATTTACTCATCATCTCTGAATCTAAGGTCACTGATCTCCGGAAGAGCTCAGCGGCTGGCAGGCTATCGCTCAGCATCATAAGACCAAGGCTATGTATGATGCACAGTTTAATTTAATTTTTTTTTCTGATTGAAATTTAAATTGTAGATGTGTCTGCTTCAAAAGTTGTCTGTTCGGTTGCTGCTGTGACCAAATGCTCTACAATGAGCGTGTGCATTCATATTCTGCAAGCCCTTGTGCGGCAAGAGAAACCTGTCACAAGTCACCAACGCATTTATCTTCTGGCAGAGTTAAAAATTGTCACAGAAATAAAATTGCTAGATTGCAAGCCACACATCTTAGTCTCGGGTCCTGCGTTTACCCTTTTGTTAATGGTGTTAGAATTAGAGTCAAGGTGATTTACTCTTCATGATTATATTTCTTCTAATAAAAGATAGTGGCAAAACTTATGCTGCTTGGGATCTGAATTCAAGCTCAAGTCACAAATATGAGCGTTATTGAGTTTCTTTCTCATTTCTGTTATGTGCTATTAAGCCATTGTCCACTACAATTAAATCAATATCATAGGTAAAAAAAAAAGTCCTTTCCTCCACTTTGCTCCCATATGGCAGCATCATTAATATTCCTTTGTCAATCCACCAAAGATTTGGAGCTATAAAATACTAAATGAAGGGTATTCTACATGAGGTAGAATAGACAACTGTTAGAAACTTTAGTGGATATTTGCGGGTTGCATTATTGCATTCCTAGATGAACATGTTGGACTAGTGCTCCTCACCCCTGCATTACAGGGAAGGAACACTCATCCGTCCGCCTCTCATTTTTGGTTATCGTCTCTCTTATCTTGTAGCATCCTGGGCGGGTACTCAGACACCTCTGTATACAAGGTGGTCAACTGTTCAGTTTACGACTACCTGCTCCCGACTTTCACCACTGCCTCCTGCCTGGACTCTCATGTAGCTGAGCCTGACGGGTGAGCTCTCGGGAAGGCGGACTGTCTCTTTCCCAGTCTGCCTCTGACTAGCGCCCCTGCACACTCCTACAGTCAGTGTAGAGAAGAAATAATATTCTCCCTGCTCCTGTGGCCTGTTCCTTCATTGTTCTGTCCCAGGTAACAAAAAGGAAACTCAGCATGGAAACATCTTCAATTCAATCAAAAAAACAAGACAAAAGTGGCATTCAAGGCTAGGACGCAGACCTGCAAATATTTCAGTGCTGAAATGTTTATGGATTGGGCTGCTAGAAATCTTATTTCTCTGCTTTCATTTTCATTATACATGGTATTGCCTGTACATGCTTAGCTTACTGGAAAGTTTTCATTTGCCTCACAGTGATGTACCTAATACATATACAATTGTTCTTTAAAAGACATTTGCTGAATGTGCAGCAACTTAACAGCACATTTTAAATCATGGCCACTGTTAATATATTCAAATTCTCCTCCCTCCACGCCTTTCTTTTAGATTTTTCTTTGTGGTCTGTGATTCTTGAAACTCATGTCAGGTCGTGCCGCGGCATGAATATTGATGGCACTTTTCACCGAGGTTGAACCGTCAGTAACCCAGGATCAAATTCTCTTTTCAGTTTCCGTGCGTGGAAGTAAACAAGGTAACTGAGGGCAGGGCATAGGCCTAAAGCAGGCTAATTGTCATAACTCCAGGCTGATCAGGACACTGAAGCTATTTTGTTCTGTGATAGTATGCTTAATAAACATTAGCACGACAATTAGGAACAAATATAATCAGTTGCAAGAGCACACGAAGAAATAGGGGAATAAGAATCTCTGTTAGCTCTGGGTTGTTTTAGAATAGAAATTTGAGAGCAGCTGTGAATATATGTTGGGGCCAGAGGAGAATAAAGGAGGCAATTGCCCCAGGGCCTGGTGATGCAGATGGGTTTGGGGCTCCGGCCACTGCCACTGTCACAGTAGTAGCAGCAACAGCAGGAGCCCCAGGCCCTCTAAATTGCCTTCGGAGTGCTGTGCTGGAGCGCTGGGCCATGTGTTCCAAGCAGCACTAAGACTGTGGGGGACATACCATGCTCCAGGCACCACCGAGGGCTGGCTGCCCTCAGCCCATCCCTGTTGGCCCCGCTGGTTGAAGCAGAGAATGTGACATGGAATCCTGAGTTTGTGGAGACAACCCTAAAAAGTAATTACATTTTAATAATGGACATTATTTTGTTTGTTACTCCTGTGCTTAGATCTCAATGGAGCTAGCTATAAGATCCAGCCCTGTATCTGTAAGAGCTGATTGTATGAGAGGCTTTGAATTCACATATAATTGCTTTAGACTGTAAATTCCAAGAAATAAAATATACTAGACCAGGAAGCGAAGATGCTGATACTGGCCTTCACCTTGCACAGTTACTTAACCAGTGCAAAGGGAGATCACAGTGAGAGTAAACATCCCCAAATCAGAATAGTTATGGTGTTCCATCTACTTTGTGCATGCGTCAATGACTACTGAAGGGGTAGAGCAATGGAAAAACCAAGTTCAACATCTCCAGGTATTGAGAATATCCTTTGTTTTCCTCAAGAGCAATTAAACTCACAGAAAAGTGAGGGAAGGGGATTTCTAACACAATCAAAACAAGATGGCCTCGTCAGCTTTGGAGGTGTCACCCCAGTCTTGCTTTAAGCTGATACTGAAGATATTTTGATCCACTTTACTCTGAAGTGAAGATCAATGTAATGTCGCACTGTGGTTCACATCCTATCAGAAACCAATGGGGCTTCTAGTCACAGAAGAAGGGGATACTCTATATAAACTGGGGCCAGCAGAATCTGCCTCTTAAAAATATGGAAGCACCCTCTCCTGCCAAACTCTGTAGTTGCTCAAGAAAACTTGGGGGCTTGTTTGTTTTTCCTATTTCCATGCTGCCTAAAGCTCTTATGTTACCGTAGGTGGAGAGAACAATGAGTTTTTGTTCCTCATCGTTGGTGCCATTTACTGCTGCATTTTCAACTAGAAGAAGCGCATTTAAGAAACCCTCTGTAGGAGAAATCAATGTGTTTCTTCCCCCTTTCATTTTGCGAGAGCGCACAAAGAAAACCCCTTACATCCAGCTTGTGGCCACCTTTACCATTCTACTTCTGAAGCAGCACTAGACAGAAATACAGTCAAGAAACCCTTTGAAGTTTAACTCTCCCTCACATTTAGGTTTTTAAGTTCAAATGCCAGTGAAATGCTATAAAAATCAGGAGTTTGGGTGTCTTTGATTCCAATGGACACCAAAGCATGACATCACTGAGCCTAAACAATAACCGAAGTGTAAATTTAAACTGTGTCCAACAAAAATCAAAACCAGCTATAGGATCTTTGCCTAGCACAGAGAAATAGAAAAAACAGATGTTACACCAGACAGCATATCCTGGTTTTAGGAAATGAGGCACAGCAGGGATCACAACATTTTAAATCAGTCACTAGTTCTTTCCTAGTTATTCCCTTTAAATAATGTGCGCTAATATTTGCAGCCAGCCTCCCTCCCTCCCCCTCCCTGCTGTACACTGATTCATGTAATAATTTTCTCCCCTTAATTCGTTGTTTAAATGCATTTGTACAGGAGAATTACACTGGGATCTCACATCCTGCTTACTGGCACTAGAGAGCTTGAAGTAATCAGGAGATTGCAGGAGCGGAGCCCAGACCTGGTTGTTTTCTATTTATTTATTGCTAGCACCAGCCGCTCTCCTGGATTAAGGAGAAGTTGTTCTTGTTCACCTGATGGGGTGGGGAGGGGGAGAAAGAAAGCGAGAGAGAGAGAGAAGTAGAGGTTATCCAGATGGTGCAAGTGGAACAGTTCCACAGTGCTCGTGCCTCTTTCACCACAGCCCTCTCCGTTCAACCCTGTTACAGAAACTCCTGCCACTCGTGACTTGGCACACAGCTGACGCCTCCTGTAATCAATTTAATAAGACATGACCTATGAGTTAATACTGCATAATGACAAGGCCACCTTCAGTCCATTAATGGAGACGTATCAGCAGCCTCCTCTTCCAGAAGTAGGAGCATTCATGGCCCTGAAATCAGTACCCAGAAGCTGAAAGCAAGCAGTAGATCCTGGTGGAACGGGGAGCTACAATCTACCTGCAGAATGCGTAGCCAATGAGAGGCAATTTAGGATACAAACAAATCATATAAAAGGTCACGGGGACATCTATGTATTACAGAAACATTTAATTCTGGGTGGCAACAGAACAGAGTGGCCAATTACATTGAACCAAGACAACAAAATTATGCATATAACCAGTCACTCCTTTAAAGAGCAATGTAATACATCTATTTAGGAGACTCCTGGGCCTTCTACGTATTTAGCAGTCAAGTATCTTTCCTGACATCTAAATCAAGTAGCCCAAATAAATTGGGTCCCTTTACGCTAAAAGAATACAACAAAATACTCCGTGTTTTGTCCCCCATTGTCATCTGTTAATCTAGCATCATCTGCACAGTGTTTTCTTTCGAGCATCTGGGAGTCATCATGCAAAGTTCTGGATATTGAAATGCACATGAAGTTTTTTGCAGGTTTAATGAATTACAAGCGGGGGAGTCACACTGACCACTGTATTAATCCAATTTGAGCAGCTCCGTGCAACTAGACTTGGGACCTACACATCTGTAAATATTTCTCTGACTAAAACTTCTAAGTTCAACAATTTCTTTACCCACCCTGTAATTGAAGTCATAGAAAGGTAATGCCATGGGCTTCCCATCTCTCCGAGCCTGCACTGCTATCCAGTGTGAAATGTTCAAGATAGTTTATCTTACGAAACATGACATTTTTTAAAGAGAGGATCTGAAGAGTAAATAAATGTGAGCTGAGATATGTAAAATACCCTTTCCAAGCACATGGAAAGGGGCCAAACTGTTTCCAAGTTAGATTTTTGTGACCTGTAGTTAAGAAAAGATGATTTAACAGACCTGACTATAAACACACCACTACTCTTAAAGTACTTTTTCTTCTCTGCTGCACATTAGACAAAGTGTCAAAAGCAGCAGTAAAAATGATGACCCTACCTCCTTACTCTGGGAAGAAGAAGAAAACACTACATTCTGGCTAGGTCTACTCGATAGAGTTTTTGCACAAAAATGGCTGGTTTTGCCCAAAAACTCGTGGGGCGTCCACACCTCAAGCACATTTTTGCACAAGTAAAACAAAAGAACAGTGGGGGTTTTCCGGTGTAGGTATTCTTCCTTCTATGAGGAATAACTCCTTTTTGCATAAGAGTTCTTGGGCAAAAAGGTGTGTGTGGATGGGCAACAGGGTTTTTTTGCACAAAAACAGGATAGAGGAAAAAGCACAGGTGCCCTGGTGGTCATTCTGTGGATACCCTAGCAGTGCTTTCTTTCAAGAGAGCATCCATGCAGTGTGGATGCTCTCTTGTGCAAGAAGTTTTTGTGGCAGATCTCTTCCGCCAAAACCTTCTTGCACAGGAAGCCTGTAGTGTAGATATAGCCTCAGAGACTGATACTTTTTACCTGTGGATCCAAGCTTCTATTGTTGGAAGACAAACTCACTGGGTGATGATTTGGGATCATTCCTGCCAAAACCAGGTGTAAACTGGTTTGTAGTGACAGGCTGGTCTACAGGGCCCGAATTCCAATGTCTGTTAGGTTTGGGGGGGTTGTAATCCACACATACTTTCTATGCTAAATCACTGCTTCTTCTGGATATTTTGCTACTGAGGTACATCTGGCTTTGTTTAGTGTCAGCACTTCAACTGCACCACATTTTCTTTGCAAGAATCTGCAATACTCTCGTGAAAAGCATGAAGGAAAGAGACTATGTTTATTTTATCCATTTCTGGCAGATGCCTGTTGCCACCACATTCTGTGATCATTCACACAATTAATAGTGTCACTTCTCTGCTTTCCTGGAAACTTAAAGGCCTGAAATGCATAACGTTAAAATAAAAATCTTACGTTCACAAACTCTATCCTTATCTGTTTTGTAGCTAACTGATGTATTTTAGGCATCTAAAGAATTCATCTGCATTCTCAATTACAATATCTTTTACAATTGTGCATAACTTCTACTGGAAAGCAACCAACACAAATTGTTCTCAAACACTCTTTTCCATTCCTGGACATATTCACAGTTTCAAGTCCTTACTACAAACTCTTAATCCTCCTCCCACTACCAAGCAAACACTAGGGAGGAATCTGAAGCCATGGCAACGAATTGCTTCCTGAAAAATGTGACCTAAGCCATTCTCAAGGCACCCTAGGTCAAACAGTGGTATGTGTTCAGTAACTCGGCTGCTCATCTCTGCTGGGCATGGTTTAATTTGTTTTAATTTCAGGCCTTTTCTTTATGGAAGAGAAAAGCAGCAACACTTTGTTTGGGGATGTGGTTAATGAACCTCCAAAAGGTTTGATGCTCAAAACCCCAAAGTTCACACTCTTGCCTTTGCTTCTGCAAAATTTGAATTTCCTTGCAAGCAGAAGACATCTCTTGAGATTTATGACATGTCCAATTCTTGATGGAAAACCAACAAAAACAGTCCACCTAAAAAGGCATTTGGAGAGTTTTCCTACCATCCCCAGCTAAAATCCAGAAATGACAAGATATGGGAATAACAAAAAAAGTCATCTGAGCATTTCAGAATCTCAGAGGTTGTATTTGGTTTTGAGAATGGACACCAGTTATTAGTGGAATCAAGACACTCATTTCACACCGCCCCCCTAGATGTGATGAAGAAAGTTTGGACCACTTTATATTTAAATCTGGACACATACCATACCCATTCTTCTTTCACCTCATTTTGCCCACAAACATAAAGAGCACTGATTTTGGAAATATATATAGCAGTTGGATGTATTCAGATTTCTGTGCTATTTTGGTTTAGCACAGACTCATTTTATAAACATTACTAGATTTACTCAGTATTGTTGGGGTCCTTAACTCAATGTTTGCTCTGGGGTGGTGCTGGGATGAGACATTCAGTAGTCAGGCTGCCCCGGGGTGAGAGGACTACCCTAGCCCTCTCTTACCACAGCAGATTGGGGCCAGGTGAGAAGCGCTTCTCCATGGCTGCTGCAGCTCCAGCAGGCACTGCTGGGGAAGGGTGCATGTCCCCCGGCTGGAGCAGATCCAGGTTCATCTGCCCCTTGTGGTCCCCAGCCAGAGCAAGGAATGCAGCCAACTGCACTTTCTTTTTAATGCAACAAATAATGGTAACTGCCAAGCCCTAAGATACAGCTGGATTTGCTCCAATCCCACAGACAGGAGACAAACACCTACAAGAGCTTTATCAGGCTTATAAAAAACTTAAATACCCACCTGGGGAAGTGAGGAAACTGATGGACAGACAAGTTACCCAGAAGTCACCTAGTTCAAGACAGGCCCAACAAGGAAAACAACAGAACATCACTGGTCATCACCACTGATTTAAACCCCTCCAGCGTATCATTGACAATCTACAAGCTATCCTGGAAAATGACCCCTCACTCTCACAGGCCTTGGGAGACAGGCCAGGCCTCGCCTACAGACAACCCCCATCCTGAAGCAAATCCTTTCCAGCAGCCACACATCACACCTCAGACACACTCATCCAGGAGCCTGCCCCTGCAACAAACCCTGTTGCTAACTCTGTCCACACATCTATACAAGCGACACCATTACAGGAGCCAGCCACATAAGCCACAACATTAGGGGCTCATACACCTGCACATCCTCAATGCAGGGGCGGCCAACCTGAACCTGAGAAGAAGCCAAAATTTACCAGGCTATTAGATTTTGGATGCAGCCAGGGGGTTGGAGTGCCAGCCCAGGCTTCCCAATGCTGGGGAGGGAGCCCCGAGTCTTGGGGACCGGATCCAGGCAAGCCAGGGGCTGCTGGATCCAGGCAAGCCAGGGGCTGCTGGATCCAGGCAAGCCAGGGGCTGCTGGATCCAGGCAAGCCTGCATCTGGACCCCGGGGATGAGGTTCTCCACCCCTGCTGTAGGGAGACATTTTAACCTGCCTGGTCACGCAATCATGATTTAAAAGTAGCCATTCTTCCACAAAGGAATTTCACTAAACAGTTTCAGAGAGAGTTTGCAGAACTATTTTATCTACAGATTTGACACAGTTATTCTGGGCTTAAACAAAGACATTAATTGGCTGGCACATTATAAAACCAATTTCTCCTGCCATTAACATCTACAATTCCTTAAAAAGCTAAGTATGGGACACATCCAGCCCACTTAATTAGCCTCAATGACACGGGTCCTACAATTGACAGGCACTTCTGCTGCTGTACCATGTTTTCTGTTATTTCCACTCCAATTCATCTGACGAAGTGGGTTTTGCCCACAAAAGCTCATGATTCTATATATTTTGGTTCATTTCTAAGGTGTTACAGGACCATTCATTGTTTTTGAAGTTACAGACTAACACGACTACCCTTCTGAAACTCATTAAGGAAAGCCAGTGATGCAGAGAGACCAATTAAATACTGTTATTTACCCTTCCTTATAATAGAATAACAAATTGTTTCTTACTATGTACAGCACCTAGTACAATGGGTCCCAATTCCAGCTGAGGGCTCTAGGAACTACCATAATTCAAACAAATAACAAGACAATTACATTAAAAGACTGAACATGTAAAATGGACACAGAAACTATTTCAGACATAGGTCACATCTAGACTTGCTTTCACTTTCCAAAGAAGATATGCAAATTAGATGTGAATTTGCATATCTTCTTCTGATCGCTTTTTTGAAAGAGGTTCTTTTGAAAAAGAAAGTAGTTTAGACACGATTCTTTCAAGAAAAAACCCTTTTTTGAAAGAACTGTTCTTCCTAAAAAAATGAGGTTTACACAGTTCTTTCGAAAAAGGGTTTTATTCTCAAAAAAACTGCATCTAGACTACTTTCTTTTTTGAAAGAACCTCTTTTGAAAAAGCGATCAGAAAAAGATATACAAATTTGTGCCAAATTTGCATATCTTCTTTCAAAAGTGAAAAGCAAGTCTAGACATGCCCCTAACGTGCAATCAACCTGTGGAACTTATTGCTGTATGGTATCATTAAGTCATATGAGTGTACTTGCAGCCAAACCAGATTAGAAAAATGTATAGGGGTGATCAATTTTTATGCTTCTAGGCATAAGTGCCTCATGAACTTGGATCAGGGTTGGGTTTTTTTTACATGTCTCCTTTCAGTTCAACAGTAAAACACTGCATACTCTGCCTCTGGCCAGAATGCCATGCTAAGCGAATGGAGAACCGTTTCAGAAGAGCAGTTTTATGTTCTTAAAAGAAATCTGAAGACAGAGTATTGACCTTCAATAGCAACTCCAGGTCCTCATCTAAGGAGAATGGCTCTGTACTGATGTAAAGTAGCTGAAGATGGGCCTAAGAATGTAGGAAGATTGCCTAGTTGCACCAGTCCATGCCATACATGCTGGACATTTCCGTTTAGATTGACAGAAATTATTTTTGCATTAGTTCAAGTCGTACATCTCCAGCCGCACTGCCTTTGCATTTAGTCATAGGGCAGTGAGCAGAGGGCATGAAAGAACAGTTTTGCTGTCTTGACAGCACGGCTGCTGGTAGAACCCCTCTGGGAAACAATTGGAAGTTCTTGCCCTTATTTATTGTGTCAGGATTGCACAGTGAGCAAGACAATGCAGCGAGACCCCAATTTGTTAACCAGAACACACCTTTCGACATTCATAAAAAAAAAAATTCCCTCAGCCACATGGGGTCGGGGAACACCTTGGTTTCTGAGGGCGGATGATTCGCTATTTAAAAAAAAATGGACAGGCAGTTCACTTTGTCACAGACTGCTTCTTGGCAGCACAGAAGTTAGTTGTGGATGCAGTCAGTTCTACCAACTCCAGCTGCTGCCTGAACTGCTTATTCAGGAGAGCAGCTGCCTGAGGAGAGAGAGAGACTGTGCACCAGCAGAAGAGGCAGAGGGTCCTCCTCTCTGGAATCGCTGCTTCTTCTTTGACTGCTTTGAGGTCTTTTGAGGCTAATAATACTAGTGGGCAAAAGAGCACTGCCTGAAGGAAGTTTGTGGTCTTCCTTGCTTCCTTCTTAGGCCTGGAACGTCGAGGTCCAGGGAGAGCAGAGTCACCCAACTATCCTTTAATAACTTGAGGGACACATCCATCTTGGAATTAAAATGTTCCAAGGCAGGAAGAGCTTCTCCTGGCTGCCAGTGTAGCCACAGTGTACGGTGCAGCATTGGGCCTGAAAGACACTGGACTATCAGTTGTCTTTAAACATGGTGGTCTTTGCGTCCCTTGGTATTCTTGAGGAAACCCGAGCATGGACTTGAAGAAGTTCGTTCCCAATCAAATCATCATCATTAGACAGTGCTTGGTAATTACCCAGGTTCATCTGAAGACTGGCTTCACATCTGAACAGGTCTAACCTCTTGAGGTCTTTCTCCCTACGTGAAAATTTGGGAGGTTTCTGGTGCTTTGATCTCTTGGACCACACAAACAACTCTGGTTCTGAGTGGAAATCAAAGGACTCCGGTCCCTTGCAGGGGAGTTGGGACTTCCTGTCAGCTTCTCTGGACACTGGCTTGAGACACAGTTCCTTTTGCAGCCTCCAAGGGTATGTCTAGACTACATGGCTCCGTCGTCGGAGCCATGTAGATGAGTTACTAGACATGGGAAAATGAAGCGGCGATTTAAATAATCGCCGCTTCATTTACCTCAAAATGGCCGCCGCGCTGTGCCAATCAGCTGTTTGGCGGCACAGCAGGGCAGTCTGGACGCGCTGCGGTCGACAAGGGAAGCCTTTGTCTACCGCTCCGGTATGCCTTGTGAAATGAGGTTTACCGGAGTGGTCAACAAAGGCTTTCCTTGTTGACTGGGGCACGTCCAGACTGCCCCACTGTGCCGCCAAACAGCTGATCAGCACAGCGCGGCGGTCATTTTGATGTAAATGAAGCAGCGATTATTTAAATTGCCGTTTCATTTTCCTATGTCTTGTAAACTTATCTACATGGCTCCATCAACGGAGCCATGTAGTCTAGACATACCCCAAGAGTCCCTGATTTTAGGCATGGCGAGCCTGCTGGGCATGGAAAGATGGCAAGTTGTGCAGGAATGTGTGAGGTTTCTCATGCACCATGTCCAGAGGTATATCTAGAGCAGGGCTACTCAACATGCCGCTGGTGAGCCACATGCGGCCCACGGCCCGTTTGTTTGCAGCCCACAGGTGGGAGCTAAAACAAAAAAGGAGTCAATAGAATGGTCTTCTGTTGATATCCGTTTTAGTAGTTAAATTCCTGGACTGTCATTGCTCATTAAAAGTGCTGTCATATGGGTGGAAATTGGGTAAATATTGCATTTTATTAATATTGCAGAACTGACTTAAATGGGGCCTGTGTGTTGTGTAGTCTTGCCTTAATCTTTGTATTCATGCCCATCAGTGTGAAATAAGCTATTTGCATATATTTGCATGTATATGCAACCACGCTGAAGTTATGGCCCTTGGCATGTGCTGTGAGTATCATCATGATCCCCAGGGCTTCCAAAGTTGAGTAGCCCTGATTTCTAGTCTCTGACATGCCCTTAATGAGGTCCTGCAATGCCAGAAAGTCTAAAGATGAGATTGACAGCATCATTGGGAGAACGCAAGACCACAGCAGTGAGAAGCTGTACTTTCTGGACATGCTGTTCTTTGTCACTTTCCTCCTGCTGCCTTTCCAGGATCTCAGCCTCCACTAGCTAGTAGGACTACTTTCAGGAGGGGGCTCTAACCCTGGAGTGGGCTAATGGTACTGGCTTGTGCGAATATGATTGTATCCCCAGCTTGTCGTGTGGAGCCAAGGCAGATACAGGTATGGATACTGGGGTGAGGGACCTTGGGGGGTATCATGAAGGATGTGCCCTTGGAACCCTAAATCCTCCCCAAGCTCAATTCCCATATTTCACTGTTTAACCAAGGAGGGGAGTAGTCCCTTCTGTGCCCCAGCAGGGATGAAAAAATGGAGCACACCTCTTGCACGAGAGCAGCCTGTGACATACCAAAAGTATAATCCAGACTCATGGGTATGTGTGTCCCCCTTTCCTGGCAACCCTGGGTGCCTTACAATGCTCTGCTGAAGCACTGGGATGCTCACCAACAGCTTTCCAGCACGTAGGCACCGACTTCCTCTCTACCTGAGGAGTGCTCAGACCCCTGCTCCGCCCCAAGCCCTGCCCCTACTTCCCACCCCTCCCCATCCCTTCTCCTAAACCTCCTGTCCCTTTTTCTGCCTCCTCCCATGAGCATGCCCTGGCCCCACTCCTCCCCCACCCTCCCAGCACCTCCTGCACTTTCAAAGTAAAGGTTTTCCCACCGCATGTTCTCAACAGTCTTATTGACCAGACTTCTTAGCCTAGAACCCCTTCTTCAGTTTAATGGCCTCTTCTTTTGTTACTTCTGGTGAAGTGAGTCCATGGTCAGAGACCGCAAACAAGAGGAATGCCGTGGGGTGTCTCTTCTTTCTTTGTATACTCCTCTCCCTCCTTTGAGGAGTATGGGGACAGGCAGCCTGTGTGGATGGTAACCCCATGTTGTTTCTTTGCTAAAATACAGATTTATACTCCAGACCCCTTGTTCTGCTGATGAAGAGCCATTTGGCAGGTAATAGCTCATTGACCTAGTCTAGCCCTGGCTTAGACCTACCTGAGATATCATCTTGTGCCATATGTGAGAGGAACTAGTTTTGCCATGCCCCAGATTTGGTGCACATCTTAAGGGTAAAACCATTCACTGCACACTTATAACTTTACAGACATTATATTATCATCACACATTTTACCTGGACAATAATTCTCAGCAAATTATGAATTTTCAAATGATATCTCACAAAGCATTCTTTGTGCAGACATTACTACGATAGTGTGCAAGAGGTGAATACAAGGGAGTATAGCGTGTCACCAGACCATCCTTTATCAAGCATCCTGACTCTCTTTTGCTCTCCCAAAATTAGTGAACTCCAAACCCAAAAGGTCTCTTTTATGTGTCATACTGATGCCTTGTTATCTGAGAGCTTAGTTGTCACCCCCTCAATCTTTCAAGGAGATAAGACGACTCTGGTGCCACGCCCACGGAGAAAGCACTTGGTACTGTTCATGTCCTGGATATAGACACACTAAGTACCAATGCACTGCGTACCAAACAACATGGGTCTGAGGTTGCCAGAACAGAAGTGCTGGGTACCAAGCTGCTGGGTAGTGAGGGTCCATGTGCCAAACATCTGGTACCAAGAAGGAGGTGGTCTGCAGGCTTAGTGGCTCTCTTAATAGGGGGGGACCAAGAGAGCCACTAAGCCTGCAGAGCCAAGCCCTATGAGCCAAAATGAATCAGACTTAAGATCCTTGCATCTGACCAGGCATTGGAGAAAGTGTCCTATGTTGCGCCTCAACTCTGGGGCACTGCTCCTTCCTACCCTACTGAAGGTCAATGAAGCTAAAATGGAGGCAGATGACTGGAGCTTCTTTGGAAACCTAGCTGGAGCTCAGGGTGTGATCTCATCTCACCAGGGTGCTTATGGAGAGGGACTAAAAGGAGAAGGGACATGTAACAGAACCCTTCCTGTTGGTCTCCAAGGAGGCTTGCATAAAGCACTCCAGAAGGAACTATTTTAAGCAAGCACCTCTAGCTTTTTTAATTCACCTACAGAAGGAATGACATATGCATTACACAACTCCTTAACAAAATAGGCAGCTTGAGTGCTCATTTGGAAGTAGCCTTGTAGCATCAAGTGAGATGCTGGTTCCAAGCTTCAGAGATTTCGTTTTGCCATTTGGCTTGTGTCGTTGTCTGGTCAGGGCTGTTCTAACTACAACAAAGTATGTAGTCAGTGAGGTTCACCACTGAATCAACTGGCATGGTGTACGGAGAAGCAGGCAGACACTTCTGGGACACTATGAGCCATTTGCAGCCACAAGAAACTGAGGGCCCACTCTGCCCTCAGCTTGGGCGAGTGGAGAATGAAGACTTCTAGTATGCAGATGCCAGATGGCCCAACAGATGCTGCTGCAGGCCAAAAGAATCCAGTCCCCCATACACGTGGACAGTCACTGGAAGCTCCCTTTCATTCTGACTGTAACAAGCTTAATAAAAGGAAGATCATTTTCATTGGTACGTTTTACTCGCTTCTCTCTCTCTCTCTCTCTCTCTCTCTCTCTCTGGTAACTTAGCTAGTCAGCATGCAGAGTCTTTCGGTTAGCAGAGTGTGTTGGTGGGGGATTGAAAAGTGTTTGCTCATCTGCGTTCTGGAGGCAGCAGGTTTCTTCACAAAAAGAGCTGTGTCTGCCATTTCTTCTTTTTATACATGTAAAAATAAAGCTACCTCACCCCCCCTCCCCAAAACTTGGCTGTGCTGTCAAATGTGCGATGCCCAAACTCATTTACATATAGGCTTATTTACATATACTTCATAGGAGAGGGAATTCATAATAGCTGAACACAGGCAGTTCTGTGAAGCAAGCCCAGCTTTCCTGCTGGTCTTACATATAATCAATGAGCCTGCCGTGCATACACCGATAAATTGGACAATGAGACGGAGGGACTGAGTCACATTCAATCAACTCTCTGTTTCCAGCAATGTGTCAGCAATGACACCTGCCTTGTTTTGTAGTGCTATACACACACAACTATCTAGAAAACGGATAATTGAACAGCCTTCTTTAAGTGCTTTTTTTTATGCCTGGATATGCATGTGGCATTTTCTCAGCGATAACTCTAATATTATCCAAGAGATTTTTTTCTGCCCGTTTGAGACTTCTAAACATAGAACAAGCACATTCACAAAGCTGCAGTCACTCGCTCTGAAAGATAAAACATAACAAGGACTTGTTGGTAATGTCCAGTAAGCCCTAGAGTGTGTCAGGGTGAGATCTTTAATCTCTCCACTAGAACAGGAGGAGATGGTAAATCTAATAATTTGCCATGAAAAGAAGACATGCTCTTCAGTGACTGTCTACAGCCATTATTGCGCCTCAGGCTGTGATCTCAAGCAGTAAGGAGAGCCAGACCTTTGAACTATTTGGTTACTCGAGAGGTTGCTGCCCTCCAACTGAATAACGACCCAATGACTTCAGTGGGGCCAGAATTTAGTAGCATATTTTCTTACTATATATTTTAGAAATGTGAATGTCTATGTCTGTCTGTCCATCTGTTCAAGAGCTTCTCCTAAACCGTGAGAGCTAGGACCACCACATTTCATAGGCAGTGTCCTCTTATCACAACTTAAAGTAAGGTCAGGGTTTGGTTGTGCCAGGACAATGGGATGTGCCTGAAATTCATTTATCTCTCATGGCAAGGGAAGGGAAGGGGTCTGGTAAGAGGACAGTAATATGCTGGAATGGCCATGGGGGGCAGTAAAGGGCCAGAGATGGGGACCAGGACAGATATAACCCCATTGGGCCAGCAAGGGGCAGGCGTGGTGAAAGGGATGACTATCTACTATATATCTCAGAAAGTTTGAATGTTTGTGGGTCTGTTTCTCTGTGTGTCTGTCCCTCAGCCGGGAGATATGCACCTCTCCCTCAGTTGTGCCTACCGCAGCTGCAGCAGCCACGGAGATGCACTTGTCCCCGGGCCCCAAGTGGCTGTGATGAGAGAGGGCTGGGGAGCCTGCATACTGAACCCCTCGTCCCCAGCCCCACTCCAGAGCAATGATTTCAACAAAGAAAAATAAAAAGTATTTGAGTTACGAGCAATACCGGGTAAATCTTCTAGTTTATAAACACGCTTCACATTTCTTCAGCACCTCCCATTACT
The DNA here is from genome assembly GCA_032595735.1 of Pelochelys cantorii. Taxonomy (NCBI): domain Eukaryota; kingdom Metazoa; phylum Chordata; order Testudines; family Trionychidae; genus Pelochelys; species Pelochelys cantorii. Next base: position 9,589,937 of record CM064333.1, on the reverse strand, counting down.
GCTATCCCCAAGACAGCATATTATCTTTTCTTTCTGAGAAACCTACAATGGAGCCCTTGAAGGTGTAACAATTATTGCTCCTTACTCCACAGGACAGCTAAACCATATCGTGAATACCAACTTCCTGGGAGATAGCAGCTGGGTGTGGGAGAGAACGCATTGTATTCCTGATGTGTCAAAGTGACTGAAGCAGGAGCCACCAAAAGGACAATGGAATACATAGGTGGCTAACACATATTTCTGGTGGAGCCACACACCAAAAAAAGGAGTTCACTGACCTGATGTATATAAAGGAGGAGGCAAGGATTGTATGTCTGGCTTTGTTTAGAAGTTACTTGATTCAATGAATAGAGTATGCATTTGAGCTTGAAAGGTTTATCTTCAAACAAAACTTTAGGAACAGGGCAATAAGCACAAGGATCTCGTGCTGAAATCTATTCGAAGGGCGTTTGAAATTGTCTGATGTTCACATTTCAATTGCAAGCAACCCTTTGAAACTTTTGATCCTGCACTTTCATCTTTATCTGTTCTTCCTGGACATTTTAAGAGCACTCATTTTCCAGTATCCATTCCCCTGCCTTTTTTTTTTCCTTTTGCTCTTTCTTTCTTTCACAGGACAGCCGACACAAGCCCCAAGATTGGATGGTTTTCTATTATCAGCTGAATGGGCTTTTTGCACAAAGCGCCAGTCCGTGTTCATTGATATGCATATTGTAAAAGTGCAGCACAGCAGTTTGGATCCAGCGCGGCAGTTGTATGTATATTCTTTTCTGGTTCAGATTCTGACACCGTTTGGATGAAGCGAACATTGCAAATTTGCTTCCAAATCATTAGCAAATGCATTAAGCCAAATTCATCCCTGGTGTAACTTCCAGAAGCTGATATACTAATAATTGAGAGTATCTAACTAGTCCTGAATCTCCAATTTTCATAAGTATGTGATGGTGTTCGGTCTTTTGTTAATCTGCGCCTCCAAATACACATTCTAGTCATGGTACCAACGGCTTGTTATAGTGTCACCATTTGTACTGCTAAAGTGAAAGATCTGCCCACATTTACATTATGTTTAGATGGGATTTATATTTCCATTCTGGGTTTTTTCAGGTCTTTATAATTAGGTGATAGGAATTCATCGTGAGTGGAGTTTGGCTTATGAACTTTCATTTGAGAGCCTTTTCTTTTTAACCCAACTAATTTATATTATATACATAATCAACAGTTTTAGAAATATGAAAAAACTATACCTTTTCAAATAGCACAAAAATACCATCTGAAAGTATTCTGATAAATCACACAGTGCCTTTTGGTTTATAGACCACATTATCTATTATGCACAAATTAGTTTCCATTCACTTATGTTTGGGGAAAAGCCATATTAGCATTAAATCAAGATTATTTTCACACAAATGGGAACACTTGTTCAAAATTCTAGTTACTTTCTATTCAGCATTTGTTACTCAATATTCTCTTCATCCAATCAAGGGGTAGGGAATTTACCACGTAATTTAAGTGACCAATCACATGCCAATAATAATGAATATCAAGTAGGCAAAGTATACTGTTCATGTGGAACTCCATAGGCCGAAATGTGTTCAAACTGCTCAGCAAATATCACATGCAGACATCGGTTTTGATTTGTGAAGGATTCACAAACTGAAAGGTCTAAATTTATCAGAGATCATAGTCGCAAATATAATTCAACCAGCTGCATAGGAAAAAAAAGATTGACGCTACTGGCAATTCATGTTCAGTGCTTATCTCACACAAAGAAATCTTTGACAGTTACATGACATTTGTTGTTTAAAAAATGATGTTATATAAACAAAAATCTAAGACTGCGGTTTTAAATCTGGATACTGTGCAGTTGTGGAGGTATGCTGTAAAATAATTCCTTTATATAGGGTAATATAACCTAACCGGGCACTTGCAAATTTTCTTTTTGACAAATATTGACAAACTTATATGTTGAAGGGAGAACTCCCCAGAGCTGGCTCCCTCTTCCCCCCACATGCCTCTCTACCCTGCAAACCTGGGACCGCTTTTTTTAATTCGTCAGATATCACTGACTAGACAACTTGACAAGCACTCTCCTGCCTCCTTCCATGGTGCTCCTTCATCAAGAGAGACAGATGGCTCCTTTCTCTGCACCTTTGATGGCACCTTTCTCCATGAAGGTCTTTGTGGCGCTTCTGCCTTCACAAGTCTGGAATTGTTTCTTTTGGCAGGGCATGAGCTGGAAAATCCCACCATTCCCTTTGCCAGCTATTTCTACTGCAGTAAGGCTGGGAGAAGTCTCATATTCACTAGCAACCAACATTAGCAATGGGAGAGAGGCCAATAAACCCTAACATGCAACTGTCTGCCCACAGATGTTTTAGCTGTCCTCTCCTTATACTCCCATCCCCAAAACATATCAGCTTTATTTCAGTGAAAGCTCTGGAGAGGTTGACAGTTATGGAAGGGTTCATGCTGCTACTTCTGCACAGTTGGGGTGCGTCTAGACTACATTCCTCTTTCAAAAGAGGAATGCAAATGAGGGAAATCGAAAATGCAAATGAAGTGCTGATTTACAAATCTCACACTTCATTTGCATAATCTCATCCGATCGCTTTTTTGGAAGAGATATTTTCAAAAAAAAGCAGTCTAGATGGGGTTCTTTTGAAAAAAAACTCCACCCTTTTTCTAAAGAACCCTGTAAACCTCATTTTTTCAGGAATAAGAGTTCTTTCAGAAAAGGGTGGGGGGGTTTTCAAAAGAACCCTGTCTAGACTGCTTTTTTTTTTGAAAAAATCTTTCGAAAAAGCGATCAAACGAGATCATGCAAATGAAGCGTGAGATTTGTAATCAGCACTTCATTTGCATTTTCGATTTCCCTCATTTGCATTCCTCTTTTGAAATAGGAATGTAGACTAGATGCACCTTGGTGATACATCCTGCCCTTACCAGAAGGCTCCGTGAGTCTTGTGGATGCAGTGGTCTAAATATATGGCCTTTGAAAAGAGGAGATCTTACGGTGGACTCAAGGAGCCCAGCCCCCATAATGTGAGGAGTAAATCTCAGGAGAAAAGACATGGACTAGGCAGCTGTGCTAGCTGCCTAAGGCAAGGCTTGCGAGTTTCAGCAGACACAGGCTCAAGTGGAGAAATGCTTTAATGGTGTGTTCCAGTTTGAGCGTGTCTGAGGTCACTGTATCAGACAGAGCTTTTGTGTCTGACACTGCTCTAGGAAGTCTGAAGCCTCTACCAGTTACACCTCCCTAGTCCAGCACCCTCATGACCTGACTGAGCCCAAATTTGTTGGACCAGGGGAGGTCCCCTGACACTAGCCCCCAATCTCTCAGTGCTTCTGATGCGCTACCACCTCAGCCAGCCCCCTGCCTCCATCCCCACCTATCACCAGCCTGAGCCAGGCTGCCCACCCAGCTGCTGCCAGCCTCCTAGCCCGGTCAGGCTACTGCAAGCTCTTCTCCAGCCCTGCTTGCCATGAGCTGCTGAGCCTGCCAGGAGCTCCGGCTCCAGCCCCAGCCCCAGGCTGCTATGTGGCTCCGACCCCCAGCCAGACTACTAGACCTGCTGCCATTAGGCTCCCTGGCTCTCTAGTTCAGACCACAGATGTTGCTGGATCAACGATGTTGCCAGTTTCAGAGGTGTAACCAGCACCAAGGCCTCATCTACACTGGGAGTTTAGGTCAAACTTAGCTGCATTAGGTCGATTTGGTTTGAAAACCAAAGAGCTCTGTCAATGTCAAGGGCCGTTAACGTCGATTTGTGCACTCCTGATTTCAGGAGGAGTAACAGCTAAATTTGACCTTGCATGGTTGACTTTGCAGTAGCGCAGATGCAGTGTTTTGACAGTCAACGTCCTTGGCCTCTGGGAGGTGTCCCACAGCACCCCATGGTGAGCACGCTGGCCATGACGTTCAATTCTACTGCTCTCCAGGGCTATGTCTAGAATACACGGCTCCGTCGACGGAGCCACGTAAACTAGTTTACCTGGCATAGGCAAAGAAGTGGGGATTTAAATAATCCCTGCTTCATTAAAATAAACATGGCCGCCGTGCTGTGCCGACGATCAGCTGATCCGGCACAGTGCGGCAGTCTAGACACGGATCGGTCAGCTGGGGAAGCCTTTGCCGACCGATCCCTTATGCCTCGTGAAATGAGGTTTACAGGATCGGTTGGCAAAGGCTTCCCCAGCCAACAGATCCGCGTCTAGGCTGCCGCACTGTGCCAGATCAGCTGATCGTCGGCATAGTGCAGCAGCCATGTTTATTTTAATGAAGCGGGGATTATTTAAATCCCCACTTCATTGACTATGCCAGGTAAACTAGTTTACATGGCTCCGTCGACGGAGCCATGTAGTCTAGACATACCCCAGGTGAACAGGAAAAGCCCCAGGAACATTTGAATTTCATTTCCTGTGTGGCCAGGTTGGCCAGCTGACCTCAGAACAGGCAGCTCACCTGAGCAGCACACTGACCATGCGTTTCACAAGTTCCCAGTTTTTCAGATGAGCCCCAGCATAGACCATGCATGAGGTCCTGGATCTTATTGCTGTGTGGGGAAAAGAATCCGTTCTTGAAGAACTACAAACCAGTAAAAGACATGCAGGTATGTATGCCAAGCCACAAAGGCCATGTAGCAGAAAGGATACACCAGGGCCATCTAGCAATGCTGAGTAAAGAAGCTGAGGCAGTCAGACAAAAGACAAAGGAGGCCAACAGATGGCCTGGAGGATCACCACAAACATGTCACTTCTATAAGAAGCTGCATGCAATCCTTGGGGGAGATCCGACCAGCTTCCTCAGCCAGTCCATGGATTCCTCCCTGAAACAGCTTGTTAACGTGTCTGGAGATGAAGTGGGAATCCTCCCTGCACATCTCTAGAAAGCTCTCATAGAGGAACCCCTTAATCCCTCTCACAAGGTTTCTGGGAGGCCTTTCCTTATTCCATGTTCCACTGTAGGACACCTTCCCACACCAAGCCATCAGTAAGTGGTCTGGCATCATTGCAGCACAAAGCATTGCAGCATAAGGGCCACGTTTCTGGCCACATTCAGTCAGTGTCTGCTCCTGATCACTCTGTGTGATTCAGAGAAGACTGATCTCTCACATGGCAACCTGGATGAAGCAGGGGAAGCTACTAGCGGATGCCTCAGTAGTAAACTTCTGTTTTCTCATCACAATAAAGCATGGCTAGAACCCCTGCTTCATCCAGATCCCGCCCCCACCCCCCACCGGTCTGTCTCTGTGGGAAGGGAATGTTGCATTAAATGGGGGTGCCGAACACATGGGTGCCACGTGATCCCCTGCCCTGCTCCGCTGCCACACTCGGACTCCCTCCTCCTGCCCACCCACTCCTCCGGAAAGGGAACATTGAACTCTCCTGGAGCTGCGTGAGTGCCTGCCCTGCTTTGCCACCCATCCAGACCCCCTCCCACCTCCCTCATCCAGGCATGTGCCTCAGCCTATTCCCTACCATGCCTACCACCAAACCAGACCCAGCTGCTCCCCTGAGAACTCTGAGGTGTCCGTGCTGCACTGTGGCCTGATACAGAACACATCCCTATTGTCTTTAGGCAGACCTGCCTTTTATTCTAAGTGATTAAGTGTTATGCTTTACAATGAATCTCCTGAAAGGTTTGCACTTCACTTTTTGTTACAGCGGGAACAGCAGTGAACCTGCTGTGTACTCTCCCAGCCTGCCAGCCATTTGGCCAGCACAAATCCACAGGTGAAAACAGACTCGGAAGGAGATGCTCAAGGAGCAAATGCAATCCACCTACTTGGACAGGGAGCACATAAGCAAGTGGAGAAATACGCTGCTGGAGGAGATGTGAGCAGAATGTGAGGACAGGAGAGCCAGTCAGGGAACTGGAAGTGAAGCACCAGAAGAGAGATTTGTCCACGGCAGCTGTGATGGACCACCTGGCAGCTGTGATGGACCATCTGATAGCTTTCCAGAATGCCTACCTGACCAGGCACCGCCTCCAGCCCTTGTGGACCAACATTCCCTCCTTGCTGAGTTCCATAGTCTCCTCACCCAGGGGCCCTAGAGCATGGTGGGGGAAGTCAAGGGCAGCCTCACACAACTACTCGAGGGATGCATCAGAAAGCAACGGCTGTCCTCGCAATTGTGATCTCTCACACACGCACGCATGAAGCTTCCACCCTGGACTCCTTTTCTGTCCCTGCTGTGTTCCCTACATAAAAATACACAATTTCTGAACAACCGCCTCTTTATTGCTTGTGTGGAAGGTGGGAAGGAGTTATGGGCAAGCACATTGAATGCAGCAACATGTATGACTCTCAAAACTGGGAACTCATAAAACTGTCTTTCAAAGCCTCTTTGTACTGCCCCTTGCTGTGCTCTCCTTATTGCCCTGGTGTCGGGCTGCTCAAAATCCCTGGCTAAGCAGCCTGTCTCGTCTCCCAACCCTGTCAGATACCTTTCCCCCTTTCTTTCACAAATTATGGAGCACAAAGCAGGGCACCACCACATGGAAATGTTGCATTTGCTGAGGTCTAACCTAGTTAGTAGACTGCAGAACCTTCCCTTTCAGTGTCCAAAAGCACATTCTATCAACCATTCTGCACTTGCTCAGCCTGTAGTTGAACTACTCCTTACTGTGGTCCTGGATGCCCGTGTACGGCTTCATGAACCATTTGCAAGTCGCTTAACTCAAGTGCTTCACAGACGAGTATGTTCATGGCCTCCCAAGAGTCGTCTTTGTTACGGCGGACCCTGGACATGCTCTGGAAATACTCCAGTATTTGGCGCACCAAGTTTAATGTCAACATCATAATGCTGTGATGCCCAACGGGATCCATGATGAGTTCCTGTGCAGATAACCAAGGGAAAAAAGGGTGTGAAAAGACTGTTTGCTGTTTTTCTTAAGCAGGGGGAGACGTAGGAAAGAAGTGCATTTTGGGACACTGATGACATGTTCCCACAACCATTCATTGCATAGTTTTGGTCCTAGTGTGCATGGGGAGCATAGCTCAGAATGCCAAGGGGTGCAAGCACTGTGGGATAGCTACCCATGGTGCTTTGCTTTCAATGTCCCCCACCCTACTGGGGACACTCTACTTTGAACTATGTCAAATTCTTGCGCACAGTGGGGACATGCACTTTCAACTTTACAAAATCTGGGGCTGAAAAGTCGATCTTAATAAATTCGACCTTATCTTCTAGCGTAGACATGGCCTAGGATGATTTCCATGGCACTCATCACATCACTCTCACATAGAAAATGTGTCTCCTAGTGGAAGGCTAAAGCCTACACTATTTCATAAACACGAGACAAAATAAAGAGCCTAAAATGTCGTCTTCCCTTGAAGAACAGCCTCGCTTTCTTTATTACATAGTGGCAACAGGGTCACAATTGGAATGCACTTTTAAAATCTCTTTTCCTTCTGTTGGACAGAATCAGTTCCTAAAAAGAGACAAGGGGGAAATGAACAGAAACTTGGGCAGATAAATCTCCGATGTCCAAAAGGCAGAAAGTGAAACTGTTTGTTTTAGATGATGGGTAACAAACCATCCTTTTTGTCACTATAGGAAATGCAGCTAGCTTTTCCTACTAGCGATGACGATGTGGCTGTCATGGTCCTGTGAAGACAGAGGTGAGGGTTTAATGGCGCCTAGAAACGAGGGAGATTGTCAGATTAGAAACTGATCGGCTGGCTAGAAGAGAGCGAGACCGATGACTTAACTACTCCATCTACTGGCAAGTAACTAAGCAAACTGAGTGCAGACGTAGGAGTGCAGCTTATGTGTAGCTTTGCCTAAACAAAAAGAGAGATGCTTTCAGAACAGTATCTTTCAACTGTGGTTTAAAAAAAAAAACAGCCGTGTTTGTTAGTTTTTCTTCCTTCCCCTGCTCCCAAACACCGATTGCTCATGTTGTGACATGTGCCATTTAAGCTGCATAAATTAAGCTGAGTTGTGTACAGAAGATGGGTTGAGTTACCCAAGGGAATCGAATGTGTTCCCAGGATCTTACATAAAAAGATGACCTCGGTTTGACTTATCCCCCCAGCTTTTTTACTTCTATCTCCACTTTGCCCCTTGGGTTTTTACTTGGGCTTCTTGGGCCTGACAAGGCCCACATTGGTGAGAGTTCCACCCACAACACCCTCTCTCCCCCGCGCCCAGAGACCTACAGGCAGCGAGCAGTCACCAAAGCAGGCAGGGAGGTAGTCAGGGTGGTCATTCATAGTGCTGCTGCAGGACCACAGAGCTCCTCAGAGGCGCCTGTCCAAGATTCATATTGCCTAGTGGGATGGGCTCGCCACGGAAACACCACTGTATGCTCTCCCTCTGATTAACGTCCTCGAGGACACAAAGAGCCAGGCGATGTAGTGTGCACATTCCGGAGCCAGCCCAGGTGAATCTGACCTACTAAGTGAAGCAGCAACGGGGCATATTGGCCTTCTCCCCTTCCTCTGAACACCACTCTAAACTGCATGCAGTACCCTATCAGTCAGCACTTGCTATCCCTTCATCTCCTCAGCACCACTGAAACTTGGCAAGCAGGGGGGGATTGATGCAGGGGTTTTAAGGGCTGCAGTCTGGGTTTCCAGGCTAAGGGGAGCCGTGCAAAACTAAATCTCCCAGGCCATTAAACGTCCAGCAGTGCAGGCTAATGCCTGCATCCCATGGCACCAGGCTGTTCCCTGAAGTGGCTGGCTGCTGGCATATCTCTGCAGCCTGTGGTGGGGCTTGAAGGAAGCAACTCCACATGCTTCCCTGAGCCCCAGCATGATCTCCGCAGCTCCCATTGGCTAGTATCCAGCCAATGGGAGCTGCAGGGCCAGCGCTTGTGGGCATGGGCAACACATGGAGACATGCTGTCTCCCTCCCACCAAGGTGCAGTGTGGTATGGGGCCATGGCATGCAACTATCCTGCCTGAGGCCTGCTGTGACAGATCCAGGACCTCTCATCTCCTCCTGTACCGCAATCCCCTGCCCCAGGTCAGAAGGCCCTCCTGCTCCCAAACTCCCTCCCAGAACAACAAATAACAGCTCTTCTAAGTTAAGTAGTAGGCAAAAGGCAGAAAGTGAATTTGGATGGACTTAACTATATTTCTACAGGTGCCAATACTGAAATGTAACCTCAGAACAGCTTTATGTTAATTAAAAAGCAAGTTTCATATAGCATGAATAGCCTCGAGGCCATCATGGTGATTATTTTGTTGTCAGTTAGGAAAAAGACTTGAATACAGGGGCCCCACAAAATCTAATAGCCCTAGACCCACAGGAGAGTTAATCTGGACCTGTTGACAAGGCATTGGAAACACACTGTAAGGACTAGTCCCATAACCCTAAGTGAAATAGAGAAGGTGACCTAATAGATGTTTTCTAACTCTAACTTCTAAGACTCTGATTAGCGTGTCATGTCCACAGCACCACCCTCCACATGGAAATGATACAAAAACATAACAGGCTCTTGCTGGAGAGCTGCAGCACAACACTACTTGGAGTTTTTGATTCCAGGAATGTCTGGATCAGAACATCATTGCTAAAAAAATTAACTTTGCACTACCTCAAGTTAATATTTTTGTTCTGTTTGCCGCCCCCATGGTAAGGCAGCTCTCCCCCTTTCTCCCCATCCTTAAATAGTCGCTCTCAGAATGCAAACATCCCTCTCTCCAACTAGAATTTTGCAGTTTGGAGCAGATGAACTTGTATCTTAAATAGATTTCAGTAGCACTACATGAGATACCATCACAGAATGATGGAGTTACTCTACATTGATCCTATAGAAGAGTAATTCACCAGCTGGCACACCACCTCATGGCATAGCAAACTCTCCTCCTTCGGCTCCCCCTGCCAACAGCTGTCTGCTTTCTTGGTTATCTGCTCCTTCTCATGACTCTGCCTTCTGGTCAGGTCACATTCAGTCCTGCCCTTGCCAGGGTAACAGAGTCTCAGAAATGAATAGTCCAATGACCTTGTATCAAATCTTTAACCCCTAATTCTGAACATTGTGGCCCTTCTCTCAGGACTTCCAATAGTTCTTGCATGTTGAGTCAGGAAGGTTTTGTGCCACCTACGTCAATAGCTGGTAGGGGATCCCCGGTCCACTCTCTCCTCTGGGTTGTAGTCCAGGGACCCGATAAGCAGGGAGCCTTACTGCCTCTCTAAACTAATTCTTACTGTGTCTCTTTCTAAGCCTCTTTCCCTAGCACCCTTTCTAATTCCTTTGAGTTCTTTCCATCTCTTCCAGTGAGCAAGACCTCCGCCAAGGTTTTCTCCCTTCAAGTTCTAGTTTCTGTCCCTTTCGTCAGTGACCATGACAGGAACCTATTCCACTCCTGCATTTCTCCCATCTCTCTCCTGGCTTTTTCCCACAAGTCCCCTTCTCAGGAGAACATTCCAAGACTGAGTCTCTGTCTGGGCTTCCTGCCCTTGGCCAACTCTTTACAGAGCCTAGGAGGGTGGCAAAGCTTTTCCAGCTGTGCCAACAAAGCATGGCCTCTCAGGACTTCCTCCCTGGCGGCCCAATTCCTTCTAAGCCTTTGACCCTTAAAGATTTCTTCCCTGGACTTCTTCTCCCAGCCCTAGTTCAGGTGTCTCCATACCTTCTGTGCTTCTCCCTTCAGGACCAGTCCTAAGGTACCAACTCCTTCTGGCCTTTCCTCCACTTAAACCAGCCATGCAGCTCTATCCCAACTGAGTCTTACCCTGAATTAAATGTGACATACAATCAAGTACACTGACTTAGCCCTCTAGCTCCCTTTTACACCACCAATGTGGGGTATATACACCCCAATGACCAACCCTCCACAGCTGTTGTAACTAAGATGCTGCTATGCAATTAACACCAGGGGCAGGGGGAAGGAGGGAAAGATCCCCAAATCCTTAAAATTAAAGATTATCAGAAGGGTGCTAGAGATAGAGACAACTTTGAGTCAGTACATCCCATTATTCTATCATGGCGATGACCTGTTTCTCCTTGCACACTACAGTCGTTCCATTTGCACTACTTGTGAGTAACCATTTGGCGTGTCAGTTTTCCCACATCCAAGTTAAATATATCAGTCTGAAGTTTGTATGAATGAGGCACAGAAGGAACTGGAAAACAAGATCCATTGCATCTTTGACTGACTTGGTATTTTTCATAATAAATGCATTGCTGATCACACTGGGAAGTTCTGGACAAATCTCTTTGCTTGCTAAAAGAAAGCAAAAAAAGTAAAAGTTGTGGGAGCCTGGGTTGGTTTTGCCAGAGGGTGTAGAATCAGGCAAAGATCACATGGCTTCAGCTTTCATTTTGAGGGCTTTGCACAGCTCTCCTTAGGTACATCTACACTGAGGAGCTATTTCAGGATACTGGAAATATCCCAAAAATAGATACTCTGTGTCCATTGAAGCAACCTGTTATTTCAAAATAGATTTCAAAATAACAGGCGGCTTATTCCGACATTCCGGTAACTCTCATCCCACGAGGGTTAAAGGGAATTTCGGAATAGTGAGTTATTTGGCAATTTGGCACTAAGTAGACAGTGCCAAATTATGAAATAAGCTATTTTGAAATAGCATCACAATAAACTACACAACTTGCGCAAATTGCGTAGCTTATTTCGAGCTAAGGGTGCTGCGTAGACGCACCCCTTATGAACACACGGTGTTGAGTTAAATAATAGAAACAAAGAGGCTGGCTTGGCCATTAACCAGGACTACACATACAATAACATATTGACATTTATTGGAGGGCAAACATACCAGCATGCACGTTCACCATTTACTCCTTTGGAATAGATTTTGAAACTGGAATAGGTGACAGAGTCTGATCTCAGGACTTCAGTATATTCTTGATTTCTACTGAGGCATAAGACCCAAGAGTCTGACTTCTAATCTGGGCCACATTTACCATTGCTTTAAGCAACCAGGAGTACCATCCTGATTCTTCTGAATGACCTGGGGATTACAGTGGATGAGATTCTTGATAGGAGTCAACAGTGTGCCCTTGTAGCCAAGAGGGAGAACAGTGCATTAGGGTATATTAGTAGGAGCATTGCCAGCTGATCTAGGGAAGTGATTATTCTCCTTGATTTGGTACTGGGGAGGCCACATCTGGAGTATTGCATCCAATTCTGGGGCCCCCAATCACAGAAAGGATGTGGACATATTGGAGAAAGTCCAGCGGAGGACAACAAAATTATCAAGGGGCTGGAGCACATGACTTGTGAGGAGAGGCTGAGGAATTTGAGCTTATTTATTCTACACCAGAGTATGGGGGGAGGGATTTGATAGCAATCTTCAGCTGCCTGAAAGAGAGTTCCAACGAGGCTGGAGAGAGATTGTTCTCAGCGATAACTGATGACAGAATGAGGAGCAATGGTCTCAAGTTGCAGTGGGGAGGTCTAGGTTAGATATTAGGAAAAACTATGTCATTACAAGGGTGGCAAAGCACTGGAATGGGTTACCTAGGGAGCTAGTAGAATCTCCATCCCTAGAGATTTTTAAATCCCCTCTTGACAAAGCCCTGGGTGGGATGATTTAGTTGGAATTGGTCGTGCTTACAGTCTCTTCCAACTAAGTCAACGGCAAAACTGCTATTGAGTTTCACTGGGTGAGGACTTCATCTCACAACTCCAGAGCCATCAGAAGAACTGTGATGGCTGATTCCAACAGTCAGCATGTTTCTTTGGACCTAATATGGACTTTCTGTGGACTTCTCCCACAGAAGTCAATCAGAGTCTTGCCATTGACCTTTAAGGAACAGACTTAATCCTCTCTGACTCAGCTGGGTACAAATGGGAGTTAGGTACCTATGTTGCTCACTCACACCTGAAAATGTGATCCATTCTCTATCTATGTTTCTGTGCTCCTAGCACACTTAACTCTTTCATGGGAAAGGATCTGGTGACATTTGTCAAAGTGTCTCTGCTCTGATAATCTGGATGCTGAAATTATGGATACCTCCCCTCTGGCTCCAAAGCATTTTTAAGTGAGTCACAACAGACTACTTGAGCTCACATTTCTTTTGAAGACATTCAAGTAAAATCTATAAACCCTGACCTCTGGGTCAGACTTGTTGGGTGTGAACGTGCGGTGTGCATTGTTTATTAAAAACCAACAATCTCAAACATTTCTCTCGGCTAGCAAGAGCCCAAAGCACATATGTAGTGTCTAAAACTGGACACAATCAACCTTTTGCCCAGTCCACTGAGATTTCCTAAGTTTTACTCACAGGCTGATTCTTCAAAGAAATCCAACAAAATTTGCTCAACTTCTTTTTTCCAATAATAGTCTCCAAAGAAAATGCCTAAAGAGACATAGTTTCCAAGAACAATTCACCAGATACCTCCAAACTGTAGAAGAATTTGCAGTCAAATAGCCTCATTATTTGAATATTTAAAAAAACAACAACACTTCAACTAGATTTTTATTAAGACACAGGAGTAGTCCTGCTTTTCAACCTGTGTTTGGTTTTGCCAGTATATCAGTGTCTAAATTTTCTAACTCTAAGTTGCAGCTAGAAAAATCTTCTGTTATTGGGCACCATTAATTTTATTTTATTAATTCTTTTCTGTTGGGCCTTTTATCAGCACAGTTATTGTGGATTATGGATTCATGATCGTCTCCTCCATCTTTTGCATTCTGTTGAACATGGGAAGTTGGTATGTCTCAATAAGCAGCTGTCTCAGAACCTATGACAAGCTTTGTTGAAATTTCAATGTGCCATCCACATTTCAGCAAACCTTTCCTGTGATTTAATGTATACGGCAAAATAGTCTTAAAATCTAGAGTTAAACCTTAACTGTGTGACAGGTTGGTATCGTAGGACATGCTATTCCAATAAGCAATGCAGAAATCAAAACTAGAAGAGAACATTTAGTTCACTGAAGCTCTCATTCCAACCCCAGTTCAATCAGTGGGAATGCTTCAGTTAAGTCAGTCTGTGTACATAAGGCTAGAATGCTACCCACAGTGGCAGAATCTCTGTAAATCAATAGACAGTTTTACAAGTATGGAGTCCTCACATTCTTACTCAGCACAGGGTACATAAAACACCGCCGCTTTACATGAGGGACTACTCCTCAGGCTAGAAGAACTTTTTCCCTGACAGTCAAGGATACTGTCTATAGTATCCATTTGTCTAACCGTCTAAAACCCACCAGTATTATGAGGGAAAGAATTCCTGTAAATAAACCTCTTATCTAAGGGTATTTCTACACTACAGCATTATTTCGAAATAACGCGTCTATACACAAAATGCATTTCGAAATAGCGTTCTGCTATTTTGAAATAGCGCATCCACACTGAGTGGATGCTGAATCGCATTTAAGGCCGGCCGGAACCAGGCCCGGCAGGGCATCAGGTCAGGAGTTACTTTGTGTGGCTGCTGCTATCTGAGGCTTGTGCTTAAAGGGACCGCCCCGGACAGCCAGTTCTAAGCTTTCCCTGCTTGCTTGCCTACCTCGATGAGGGACAGCAAAGCATTTTGTCTCTGCGTGCTCTGGTTGCCCTCACTCGGGACACCACAGCACTCTGCAACATGGAGCCATACCTGCCCCTGGGCACTCTGGTGCTTCTCCTGGACCCGTTGCTGCAAGCCTGGCTGCACTTTCTGCAGGCTGCCATCCGGGAGGTCCATTGGAGGGCTGTCAGTATCCAGGAGGCCCTGCGGGAGAGCTTCCACCCTGAGGAACACTAAGAGCCTCCCTGGTCTGTCCCACTGAGGGCTTGTGCCTCATTCCTCCCTCCTGTCCTTCCAGTTACCCCTCCCTAACCCCCCTTCCTGATGTAAAATACAATACACGTTTTTTCATGAACACAAACTCTCTTAATTTAACAAAACGGGGGGGGGGGGGATGAAACTCTGGTGAGACTTGGGAAAGGAGGTGGGAGAGGAGAAGAGAGAGGGTGGGAGAGGGGAGGGGGAAACCTGGGAGGAGGAAGCTGGAAGGGGGAAGCAAGGGGAAAAAGGAGGGGGGGAAGCTCAGAGCTCAGGGTTGGGGGTCTCACCGGACCAACTTGATTGTCATGCAAACCTGCTCCTGGGTTCACATGTGGCCTTTGGTGGCCAGGCTGGCAGCTATCCTGCCATAGACAGCCACGTTCCTCCATCTAGTGCAGAGATCATGGACGTTGGGGGCATCCCCCCCAAACCTGAATAAGGTCCATGATCTCCACCCTAGACCGGGAAGGTGCCCACCTTCTCCGGTCCCTGGCAGGCTCCTGGGAGCTGGCACACTGCTCCTGGGGAGCGGTGGAGGGCTGGCTGCCAGTGGCTTGCTGGCTCATGTTTTGGGGCCACTGGGTCAGGGGCAGTGACTGCTGGCTCTGGGCTGGCAAGCTTGGAGCTGGCACAGGCACTGTGGCCAGAGTCAACCCCTTTAAGGGCTCTGGGGACAGGGGGGGAGAGGATTGTTCTTGGTTGAGGCTGGAGTGGCCACCAGGGCAACCTGGGAAGGCTGGAGGCCCCCTATTTTGAAATAAGTGTCTACTCAGCACTTATTTCGAAATAGCTATTTCGAATTTGGCGTTATTCCTCGTGGAATGAGGTTTACCAAATTCGAAATAAGCACTCTGCTATTTTGAATTAATTTCGAAATAGCGGTTTGGCTGTGTAGACGCTAGTAAAATTATTTCGAAATAAGGGCTGTTATTTCAAAATAACTTTGCTGTGTAGACATAGCCTAAGAGTTTGAGCTGCCAGGCTAGCACTTTTCATCTTGAGAAACTTTTGCAGCAAACCCTGATCTGTGTGAAATATTGAGATTTTAAACTAATGCATAACCCTTCGTTTTCAAGCTAGATGGGGCCCATTACAATCATCTATTCTGATCACCTGCTTAACACAGGCCATGGATTTCACTGAGTCATTTCTCAATCTTGCCCAGTCATTTGGGGTTGAAAGCTTCCTCACATAACTCTGTCTTGCCCTGTGCTACCTTGCTCATATTTCAGTCTTAAGGCCACTCTTGAGGATTCCCAATCAGGACAAATTGTGCCGCAGTTTGGCTAGCAACATTTATTTTCACTTGAACCAGATTTTAACCTGCATTTCCAGAGCTAAAACAAAAATCTATACTTGAGTCCTGCTGTCCTGCTCAGTACCACTATCAGGCGACATGCTTTTCATCTCACCTTTCCCCTGTCACTGTAGCACCAACAAAGTGGGAGCTTACAAATTTCAGTAGAAACATTGGTGTTTGGTCTTAAATCGCAGCCACCTCTTGCCGCTTATTTATTTTTAGGTCAGATCATGTTAGCATGGAGAAGGGGGTGTAGAAAGGAGAAACATTTCCAAACTGTCAGCTGGCACTAAAAGGAATGGGTATGTAAAGAAGCAGCTTCGCTATTGGTTTTGAAGTGATGGCATTTGTCTATGAGTGCATAGCCTACAAAAGGCGACAGGTTTGAAAATAATGGTACTATGGCAGGCGCTGGAATGTAAAACATATGTCACAGTTTTCCCAGCTCACAGGGAGATTTAAAATATTTATACTACTGCACCTTTGCCTGAAAGCTTTCTGCAGCTTCCCTGGGTTCACGTGTAGGTGAATCATCTGACTGTAGCTGAACAGTAGTGCTTACACAGATTCATTGTTCTGCATGCAAAGGGGGGGGGCAATGGAAGGAGGGGCTGAGGCAGAGCAATGCGGTGACCCCCAAAGAGCGGTTTTATCCAGATGCATTCACCCAGAAGAGCAAAATATTTATTTTCATGCAGCTTTTTCCCTGGGATTCAAATATTCTTTAATTTTCCACAAAGAGGAGAGAGCGAAGCTATTCTCTTCCTTGCAGGGAGGAGCACAAATTTGCCAGGGAAGGGTAATCTGAAATGGCTGGAAGGAATACACAGTTTGATTTGTTCTCTCGCCGCCCCCCCTTTCACCCCCATCCACAGTCACGCTTACAGCCACACACACTTGACTGCACACATTTCTTTCAGCGTTGCTTTGGAAAAAAAAATCCGCTTCCTTATGCCAGTCTTAGTTTTCCGTCTTCCTCAACGAGCGGAGGCTCTTAGGCAGAGCCGCAGTGATCTGTTCATCAGAGATTTGAACTGTAACAAACAAATCTTCCGCCCCCAAACCAGGCTGTCATGAAGGGAGGTGGGGGGAGCCTGCAGCCGCAGGCTTCCATGCAAAAAGCGTCAAGTGTGCAGATGGGCCTAGATTCACAAAAACAAAACTGCTCAGCTGCTCAACAGCACAGCAACTAGCAGGAGGTCAGTTTGTGATCCTCCCACACAACCAAGATGAATAGTGTCTTTGGTTGTAGATATGTTTCTGCGCAGCTTGGTGAAATGGGTCACATAGCCCTGATCCTGCAAAGAGTTCCATACTAACAGATCCCCCCGTACTCACACACACAGCCTGAGTGAAATTAGTGGGGTTTCAAGCAGGCAGAATTCCACCCATGTGAATTTCATGGAAGGACTGGGGCCACATTCATTCTAACTCACCTGGGCAATATTTTCTCTACAACTGTAAAGGAGAGAAAACCAATTCTTTTTAAAAACACAACAAGGAGTCCTGTGGCACTTTAAAGACTGAGAGATAGTTTTGGACATACACTTTCATGGGTCAAAACCACTTGCATTTGCCAAAGTGGTTTTTACTCATGAAAGCTTATGGCTTTCTAAGGTACCACAGGACTCCTCATTGTTTTTGTAAATACAGACTAACCCAGCTACTTTTCTGAGTCTTTACAAATTTTTGTTTGTTTGTTTTAAATCAGTGGTTCCCAAACTTTTTGGCATCATGCTCCCCTTTCTGATTTTTGAAAAACTCTCACGCCCCCCTTCCCCACTCCCAAATAGCAGCAAAACTTGTTGACCAAAAAAAAAAAGGAAAAAAGGAACTGAACAACTGAACAGGGCAGCAAAACCCTCACGCCCCCCCTGGAATTTCTTCATGCCCCCCCAGGGGGGCACGTACCCCAGTTTGGGAACCCATGTTTTAAATGAAAGCTAAGATCCTCGCAATATTAACTCCCATCTAGGAGGTGGGGCTTTAAGAAAATACCAAATAACACATGATTTGCAAACTGGAAACACTACCTAGATTAACAAGAAAATGTTATTCATTGTTTTAATCTCTCTCTCTGCATGTGTTTTATGTCAAAAGAATTTTCCTGAATGAAATTCTATATACTGAACTGGTAAGATGAAAATATTCAGGCAGATTCGAAGGGTGCGCTAACTAACAGTGAAGTAAACAGTGATGAACCCAATTTATAGCCCCAGAGCATCCTGAAGCAGTTGGATCATGGCAGTGAATTTGGTCCTTTTTTATTTAATTCATTTTCTGATCATCAATTGTGGTGGAATTAATAGTATTAAAACAAAGTCTCACTTTGACACTGGGGTAACTATAGATGGCCAAGAACCGGAATTTCTATTCCAAGGGAAAATCTCACATTTGGGTGAAAAAATAAATGTTTCCACATTGAAACAAAAGCCAACCATTTGAGGTTTCCTGTGAAACCAAGACTTTTATAAAAGCTTCAGTTTAGGCCCAACAATGCATTTCATTTTGATAGTGTCCTTTTTTTATTCATTTCACTTCTACTATTATGCCTACTATTAAGTATACAAGAATGTTAAAATCAATATTTTAAATTTACATGTTAAAACAAAATACTCTGAATTTTTCCCATTGAATTCTTTGGTTGGAATCACCACATTCTCATGAAACCTTCTGATTTTGACTAAACTGCTTTCTTTGACAAAAAATCCAGTACAATTTTTTTTTCAGCCACGTAATATTTTGACTCCAATGAAGTTACATGTAAATCAAGTCTCTCAAATCATTTTGTACAGTTGGCTTATATTTCTGCTTGAACATTGAAATAGTTTCTAGTCAATTTCTCCTCAATTTCATCTTCTGGTTCTCACACACAGCATTGATTGCAGTACCTAGAATGCCGGGTTCTTTGCCTAGGGAATGGTTGTTTTAAAAAATATATATTTATTTCAATCAAGGTTTATAAAAATAATTCAGAGGAAGGTCAGACTATAGCAAATACTCTTTTTACACAAACCCTAAATATTAAGCTGAACATAGTTGGTGTGTTCCTAAAAGATTCATTTTCAAGATAAACATGCACGCCCCATTCTGCACAATAAAAAACTGATGTGTGTGTGTGTTTAATATGAGCCATCCTTTAATTTGCTTTCTCCAAAGTGCCACCACATTCACCTGTGCAGTTCTGCTGCTTTTGGGGGGCAGGGGCTTTATCCCATTGGTTGTTTAGTCAGTAGCAGCACTCAGAACTGCACTTACAGAAGGATAGACATGATCGGCAGTTTGGACACCCCAAGGAACGAGGTAATGAAGTGAGATATTAAGTCTTGACCTTGACCAGTGATTTGAGTGCATGTCCCACAAGCAAGAACAAAGTGTGAGGCAATGTGTTCTGCCCTGTTATTCTGCTTCCACCTCTCCCTTCAAGGGGAAACAGGGATATTCAAGGCTCACAGCCTGCTGTTCAGAAGTGCTGAGCTGCCATTGTCTAGTCCCGTTGTCTTTAGCTGGAATTGTGGGCAGCCCTAAATCCTGAAGTCCTTAAGGGTATGCCTACCCCCACCCCGATTTTTCACGACAGGGCTGTGCTGACAAAGCAGTGTTCACGCTTGCAAAACTGTTGTTGTTCAAGTTCCTGTGAGCACCACCAGTTTTGCCGACCAATTGCAAGTACAGACAGCACCTTGGCAAGGCACAATTTTCATTGAACTGAATGCAAGACTGACTTGAATAAAAAGCCTACAGGATTGGGTGCTAATTTCAAGCTGTCATTTCACAATGGGCCCAGAGGAAGGGACGGTGCACAGCTGCATTGCTTCCATGCCAAGCCAGAGAACGTAGGCTGCTTAAGAGTCATAATCCCTTCCCCTATTCCCCCAGCCACGTGGGAACTAGGGGTGTGGGGGATGCTGCAGCACCCCTAGGTTTTTTTGCAGGTCCCACATGCCACCCTTCCCCAGGGTCCTGGCGCTGCCTTTCTAGTGCCCAGGCCTCCACTCCTGGCCCTGCACCTGCAGACCCAGCTGCAAACCATGCCCAGGGCTCTGGCTGCCACCAGACCCATGCTCAAGGCTCTGCTCCTGGCCCTGTACACAGGATCCCGGCTACTGTCAGCCCTGCCCCCTGGGCTCATCTGGCTACTGCTGGCCCTGTGTCCTGTGTTCTATTCACAGCCCTGCACCTGGGATTCAAACGCAGGCTCCCAGCCACCACCGGCCGCGGACACAGGGTCCCAGCCTTGACCCTATCCACATTTCCCAGCCCCTACCTAAAGCCACAGGCCTGCTCCTGGCCCCAGCTTTGGAAGGTGGAGGGGGACGGACAGAACTTCAGGGGGGAGGGGTTGAGGCTTTTAGCCCCTCCCCCCATTGTAAACAATATTCCAGCACCACTGTGTTCACCATTCATTCTCTACTCCCATCCCCTCTCATAGGGCCTCTGACTGCCACTTTTGCACCTGACAAGCTGATCTAGATGGCAGGGAAGGGGGCAAAGCTACAGTTCCCCTTTTTCCACCCCGTCCTTGCTCACTTGTCAGTCAAGCACAGCTTGCTCTCCTCCCCACAGCCGGGGGGAGAACCTGAGCAGGGCCCAAAGAGGACCGTGGCTCCCTCTTACCCCACGATGTGGCCAAGTCAGAGTTGTAACACTAGCCCTTTGCGCACTGTGCACATAGCAACTATATTGTTTATATTCCCTGTCATGTGTTATGATTCAAGCTACTTGGCCTTTATCCCTCACTTGGAAGGATCTTTGATATTTAAACGGGGGTGGGGGGGAAGAGTTTGCGGTTTTGCAAACTTAATGGAGGCATCTGCAGCTCTTGTTTAAAAGCATGAAGATAATGCTCCACATAGCACAGGCAAGAGGGGGAGGGAAGTACAGTGCACAAGTATCTGAAGAATGTGAACAGCAAGGAACTGAGAGAAATGGTTTTGGAGGCATCTTTGACTCAAAGAACCATCAAAGAAACACACCAGAGACTTTTAGACTAAATCCCTAGCAGCCAGCTAACTTGTCACTGTGTCTCTTCCTTTCTCCGTGGACAAGGAGACCCGACACCTGCAAGATGCCGACCATTCGGGGCCTACCCCAAGAGGGCCAGCAGCATGAGAAAGAGGAGAAATGGAGGATGGAAGAGGAAGTCAGGGATGGGGCTTTCCACAAAGCTGCCCAACATTTTTGGTAGGAGCAAGAAATCTCCTTCAGCCCTGCCCTTGGGACGTGGTATGCGTTCCACAGGCAGCAGTTGGTGGGGAAAAGACCTGGTAACACCATTCCACTGAAGCTTCACCGTGAAGACCTGAGCCAAGGGGAGCTTTAACCAGTGCCAAGGCACAGAATCTCCACGTCCTCTAGTGCAAAGCTGCTGGAGGGGGTGGTGAAGGAGACAGCATGAACTGACCGGTGTGAGATCAAATGGCCTCGAGAACCATCTCCTAAAGGAAGCAGTGGAAACCCCACATAAAAGCTGGGAAGCGATCCTGCCTTGGCAGTCTGACAGACACTAAGCCAGGTATGAACCCTGCACTGTCTCACACTCAGACTGCCCAGAACAGTGTTCCCTCTAAGCTGAGTGCTTGGGTGGCTGCCCAGGAGAGATTCCACCCAGCTGATTAGCAGGGTGCCCACAGCTAGCAGCAGCCAGCAGCATGGATTTCTACTAGTGGTGCACATCCACACATGCCTTGGTGCACACAAAATTATTCTGCACTCAGATGGAAAACATTAGCGGGAACATTGGCCCAAAGTGCATCATACTTCCCCAGAGATGCTGATCTGCAGGAAAACAGGTGGGTGCCCTTTCATTGCGGAATCGTTAGGTGGCATACATCCAGTGCTACACCATGTTCCCTTCCATCCTGCACACACACACCCAGCCCCCCAGTGCAGGATTGTGGCATGGAAGGCAGAGAGTTGCTGAGCTCTGGCAAACCTGAGGAAGTGGGGGGCCACTGCAGTCAGGGGCAGTTTCTAGAAGCACACCCACACTGTATGAGCAAATGCACAGTTTTGCACATGTGAAAAAACCTGTATACGCAGACTTTGCAAAGACAATGGTGGAAGCCGTATTTAAGATGCTATCACTTCTAGGAAATAGTACAACTGGGCAAAGAATAACCACAGAAAGGGAAACAAATGCGTCAGGCCTGGACTTCCACACATGAGGGAATACAAAGCAATCAAATGCAACTGGGAGCTGATTAAATACTGTCAGAAAGAGCATACCAAATGAAACCCACCCCACAGCTTCTCCCCAAACAATGGCTGAGTGAACCATTTGCACAGGATGGAACTCCCTGGTCCGGCACCCTTGTGACCTGAGCTGTCCCAGACCAAGGAGTTTGCTGGACCAGGGGAAGTCAATGCTCCCCTGCTCCCAGACTCCTCTCCCAGGTCCCCCAGCCACTGCTGGCTCCACTTCCACTGAGGATTTCCTGGGGTTCCCCAGCTGGGGCTGCCTGCTGCTGCCAAGGGGCTGCCCAGCCAGGGCCAGCACCCCCTGGCCACTATCTGGCCCGGCCACTGCCAGGCCTAGGTGGGCTTCTCAGTCCCTGCGTTTTCCCGGATAGCTCCAGCTCCCACCTCCCGAGCCTTTGATCCAGAAACATCGGTGGCCCTCTTGGACCACAGATGTTGCCAGACCAGAGAGTCCCAGATTTGGGAGGCTTAACCTGTAGCAAACAACTGATGTGTTTAATTTTGCCTTTTCCCCCCTGTTTGCAGAATACTATAAAAAGATCGACATCTTCTCAACATGTATTTCTGAATTGAAACTGGGAGAAAAAAATTGACCACAAAAGAGACTTAGAACTTGACATCTGAGCTGTATTGCTCAGCCCCACATAGCTGTGCCACCAAACCCACCTATTGCAGATGCTGTTTGTAGCAGAGAGAGTATTTTAGCTGTTCTAGCTTATAAATACTTCTACTCTAGGGCTTTGGCTGGCACAAAGATGTCAGCCAAATATCACACCTCTAATTGGCATAGCTGCACCGAAGGAAAAAAACCCACAACCTTTCAAGTGTAGGCCAGGCCTTAATTGTGACTGGTCTCTGAAGTCACAGGTACTTCTCTTTTCAAACTGGCCAAGCATAATTAATCATCACTCCTTTGTGGCAAAAGCTCAAGGCAAGAACATTTTAAAATGTGCCTTTCTGTAAGTATCTGAGCATGTGAGCCTAAATTTTCCCTTCTGAGAGGCTTCGTACTAATTGTATTTGCCTGCATAAATGTTCATGGAAGATGAACAGGAGGAGGGTATGAAAATGGCTAAGGTCAATTAATGTAAACGTCTAAAACTATTCACCGACTTTTCTCTTTTTTTTTTTTGCAGGAATCTCGAGCTCTGCAAAACTTCAAACCATTCCTGAATTTAAATATTAAAGGTTACATAACAGTTGTATTAAGACAGATGCCTTTGAACTCAATGAAAAGATTCCCCTTGACTTATATGGATAAGGATTCAGACCTATAACCTACACGCCAACTTGACTGTTGAATTGTTTCACATTTTTCTACATCTCTACACTCGGGCCAGAAATGAATTCATCTAAATACAGCAAGAAAGGCTGTGTTCTCACATGGTGTCTGAATGGACTGGAATCAGGTTATGAAATCTCACAAAGGAAGATTTCACACCTTTTCCAGCCCAGCTGCACATTTACAAAGTTTGGCTCAAATTCAGATAGGCAGGCCAAGTTTAGTGTAGTAAAAACAAAACCCTTGGAATGTTGCCTATCACTATTAAATACTAGCTGTGCTTGTAAAGCAACAGGTAACCCCATAGCCAGAATTATGTTATCTATTTTAAAACAATTTTCTGTTGTGCTTGCCTCATATCCTCCTTACCTTATTTTATGTTCTTCCACGCACATAACAGGCGGAGACATGGATTTGCTTGGTTCAAGTCATCTTTTCATTTAGCTAAGGATCAAGTACCTGAAGATCTTTTTAAGTATCTGACTCTAACCATGTTTTCCGAGTCATTTCCTGCTTACTGCTGAGAATTACCTTCTGGTGCACGGTAACAATTTGGACAGCAGGCGACCCTTCCAAATTTTTGTAGATAATTAGTAGACTGGCTATGCAGCAGACGTAGGTCAGCCTGTACTTGTTATTCACAGATGGTTCAATATAATGGATTTCAGTGCTTGCACAGCTTTAAATGCACAGCATTTTTAGAGCGATGTTAATAAAAGAACCAGGAAAAATCATTTCCAAGGGTTTTGGAGGCTGACGTTTGTATATACTGCAGGTAAATAAAATACACACACCAATATGTTGCACGTGCACAATAAAAAAATCACACCACATCAAAAGGCAAAACTCTGTGTGGATATATATGAATAATGAATACGTGTACCGTATGAGCAGGATTTTGAACTCACTCATGCTAGTAGGAAGTCCAACTCTTAAGTTCAAAGCAATTACTATAAACTTTCACTGGCTTACAGGAGACCAGAATTCAAATGCTTTCTGTATGACTATTATATAACTAAAATTGTACATTATATAATATATACACACACACTATAAATCTACACATAGCAACTACTTCTGGGGGAGGAGTATGATAAGCTTCAGAGCCATGTAAAGACTATAGTAAGGTAGCCAAACCTATTCAGGCAACATGGAGATCCCATTCCCATTCATTGTAATAGAAACTGGACAGCCATATCTTAGGTACGCTATGCACCTTAGTCCACTTCAGGAACTCTTTGCTCATCAATCACTTTCCTGTGACTTTAAAAATTTGTTGCCCTATTGCTGAGATGTAACGGATGTTGATATAATGGACGGGAGCTTTGCAATTCAGCTTCCTGCTAAGAAGTAATCGATGATGTGGAGTCAAGGCATATTCTGAGTGTGGCTACTTTTAATTACACCAGTCAGTCTTAACAGTACCTAGGCAATCCCACCCTTCAGGATTCCCAGCCAGAACACCAAGTTCCCTGGGAGCAACTATGCTCCAGAACAGAGGCTAGTGAGTGAGAGCAAGGCAGAGCACCAACGCTTGCCACAGAAAACCCAAAGGAAACACATCACAAATGAATACCATGAAATTTTCTGCCAAGACTGAAAACTTGCTTGCACATGAAAAAAAGGAACGTCAGAACTGTACTCAACAGTGCCACAGAGTGATGCAAAACCCTGAACAACTTCAAGCAACAACTATTATTTTGAGATGAAGATTTCAGAGAAGTGTTTCTTCATTTTCCCTCTTAAATGTGGAGCTTTCACTGCAACATTATCCCAACCCATGGCCCAGGAAGGGCAACATTCCATCTGGGCTACTAATAAGCTTCTTTATACATCTCTGAAAACCAGCCAGTGAGCAGTACACCACTGGAGAAGGGAGAGTCCTTCATTCCAATAGGACATAGCACTCACTCCACTGTGAGAGCAGATTGCAAATGTGGGGCTTTAGGTATATGCCTGATAAGCATTGAGCACAATGGAATCATGGTTTGAGTGCCAGTCTGGGCTTGGTGTGACTAACCAGAGATAGCAACCATGCCATAACAGCCACATTGCTATTTTTAGCACCCTACCTCACACCGAGCTATTGCAAACCTGGCCACCCAGGACAAGCCATTGGGTATTAGGAAAAACTTTTTCACTAGGAGGGTAGTGAAGTACTGGAATGGGTTCCCTAGGGAGGTGGCGGAATCTCCATCCCTAGAGGTTTTAAAGTCTCGGCTTGACAAAGCCCTGTCTGGGATGATTTATTTGGGATTGGTCCTGCCTTGGGCAGGGGGCTGAACTTGAGGACTCCTGAAGTCTCTTCCAGCCCTAGGATTCTATGATTCACCCAGACTAGTTGACCCCCTCCCAGCTGCTGTGCGGACATACTCCAAAGCTGGTTAGCAGCTCATTGTGGGGTCACAGACACATTGAAAACCCCCACAATAGCACATCTCAGAGCCCCGGCCAACTGACTCAGGCTCATGGGGCTTGTGCTGCATGGCTAAGAGCAGCAGCATGGATTTTTGGGCATGGGGTGGGGCCCAAATTCCAAGATCCTCTCCCCTTGCCACGTCACAGAGCCTGATCCCAGGCCAAGTGGGAATGGTTACACTGCTATTTTTAGCCCTGCTGCCAGAGCTTGAACCAGGTAACCCCAACTCTGAGACTCACTACTGCGGGTTCCCCTCCCCCACTTCATGGAGACCTACTGTGTGACTCTCCATGAGCGAGAAACTGAAGTGCTGGCTTTTCAATTGTCAAGAAGCCAGCGGAGATACCGGTGTTTGTTGTAGCAGGCTCTGCTATAAACATCCCACTGTCCTTCCAATGGTGTTAAAGTTTTGACATTATAATATTAGCATACAAAATTAGCATACCAGTGACTCTGATCCAGAGATTAGAAAGACTCCCTGGAAATACCAGCTTGCAGCCTGTCCACATGGAGCCGTATGACGGTCACGGACCATCCTTCTGTGCTTTGGCTGCCTTGAAGCTCTGCTTGTTTTGAAACCTGTTTCAGAGGCAGAGGCCATCAAAGGGAATTAAAGATGCAGTTAGTTTGCTTTCTTTATCAGCACTGGCAAATCCCCATTGCGGAGCAATGCAACGAGGCTTCAGGAAAAAGATGGAAGAGGCCGAATTAAAAATGACTGAAAATGGACTGTGCCACTTTGTTTTCCCCCAGAAGCCCCTATGATAGTAAACTATACCTAAGAATCAAAGGCTGGCAACACTCTTCAACATGTGAAATCAGGAGGATAAATGCAACATATGAACCAAAAATGAAGGGAAACTTATAAAAATGACTAATGCAATAGCTGTGTGTTTCATCAGCAGAGCTGTACTTTCTAAAGAAGATGACTATCACCAACCAAATGGGGGGAAACTGAGGCACAAAGCAGCAACGTGACTTGGTCTAAGGACAAGCAATCGGCCAGTGGCATTGCTGGGAATAGAACCCAGGCCTCCTGAGGCCCACTCCAGAGCTGTATCCACTAGGCATTACTGCCTCCATTAAAACATGTTGACAAGTCTCAGAGGCATAGCAGTCTCTAACTGCAACAACCACAAGGAGTCCTGTGGCACCTTAAAGATGAACAGATCTATTTGGGCATAAGCTTTCATGGATAAAAACAATCAGATGCAAATAAAGTCATTTTTACTCACAAAATCTTACGTCCAAATCAATCTGTTAGTCTTTAAGGTGCTACAGGACTCCTCATTGCTAAAAGAGGTTATTAACACTAATCTCCACCAGCTTGGGATCAGGATGACTTGGAGAATGAGTAATGATTAGAACCTGTTGAATACAGAAAATACAGAGTCCATGAACATGTATTGCAAGAGTGAGCAGCTGTTTGGTTTGTAACATCTTTATCCACGACATTTGCAGAGAGGGTGCTTGCTCCCACGGCTGTGTGTGCAGCCATTCTTGTCTACACAAACTCACACTTGTTGCCATGTAAATGTACCTGGATACCAAACAGGGTGTTCATACAGTGTTTGTCTCCAGGAGAAGTTGTGCCTTTTGCCACTTCCCTGAGCACCAGGCAGGGAGGTGTATCAACTACAAAAGCCTAGAAGTTGCTTCAGGAGATACCCCTCTGCCTCCCTGCATCCCTACACTCTTGAGGGAAAAGAGCTGCTGGCCTACGTGAACAAATCATTCCTTCTCCACCTCTCATTCTTCTGTGTGGAATCAGCCATGAAGCACCGACTTGAGTCCTAGGTGCCCAGACTTAAAATCTGGATAGCCAATGGAGGGATATAAGGGGAGTTTTTACCCCTTCCCCCTTTCTCCATTGCACCAGGCATAGAGGGAAGTCACAGCCTGCCCTATTAATTTTCTGTTAGTCTCCAGTTTACAATGTTCTGGTGTTGCAGGTAGGGAACAAAAACAGTATTGTGTGGCTTCGGTGACTAATCACACATCAAGTGTAGCGACAAGTCAAAGTGTACAGGTTTTGGAGAACCCACAGGTTGAACATCCAGTGTCCAAACTGTAATAGGAACAGCTAGAAGCAGCGAGGGAGTCCACAGAGAGTCTAGATTTCCAACAATTCACAAACAGAAAAGATTGCTCACTTTGTCACTTAATTTATTTGCAGCAAACAATGTTACCAGCTCTCGCAATAGCCTTGTAGAACATCTAATTTCTAGGTCACTTGTTCAAAACCAGACGAGGTCTCTAATGACTGAAAGCCATTACCATCTGACAGCTCTTTTGGTGCCCCTATCATTAGCAAAGAGTGAAGGTGAACAAAGGTTAAGTTAAACACGTGCCTCCTTATTAAACTCTGTGCAATGCCCTTTCCAAGTCGGTGAGTTGCTTTTAGCCTAACCCCACCCATTCCTTGTTCCCCTGTCTCTCTTCAATAACAGCCTCTCCAAAGAACACGGGACCTTTGACTCCAGTCCCACTGATCATGATACAGCACCCCGTGAGAAATTAGTTGGTAGGGTCCTAGTTCAGATGGGAGTTTACTAATTGAGTTCTCTGCAGTTGGGCATTGATTTCTCAATTGCTAAAAGTGGGGCCCTTCATACCCTCTCAATTTCAGGGCTCCTCCTTGTGCTATAATTATCTAATGCTTCTGCTCCAGCACCTTCATGACACTGAAATAGGAATGCCACTCATCAATTTACCCTCCCCTCTCCCCCAAATAACTTTTAAAAAGCAAAGGTTAAAAACACACCATAAAAAGGCATGCCTCCCAGATCATCAATTTCAATTCCAGGACAATAAGAGTGAGACTTGGAGATGCACAGAGACAGAGAGAAACATTTAAAAATCTATAAACCAGTGATTTAACAAACCGCTAACTAAAAGGAGGCATCTGATTATATCAAATTGCCAAGCAGATGCCAAGAATGCTATTATGGCTTCCAATCATTTCCTCCCTGTGCTTCACTCCAAAAGCCATTCCTTCTCTTTTTATGTATCTAGCTGCTCCAAGGTCTTGCCACCACGGAGCTGGGTGGGAATCACTATGGTATTCCAATACGCTGCAAAAATTGACAGCACATTGCAGGATCTTTTAGCAGCCAAAAGAACCAATGACTAGACCAGTAAAGGTTGGTTCAAGAGGGCAAGAACTGCTCAAACCCAACCAAACATACACAGTGAAGATGGCTGAGAAGAGATTAAAGAGACTGGGACTTTTCAGCTTGGAAAAGAGGAGACTAATATATACCTCTATCATATAAAATCATGAGTGGTGTGGAGAAAGTGAATAAGGAAAAGTTATTTACTTATTCCCATAATATAAGAACTAGGGGCCACCAAATGAAACTAAAGGGCAACAGGTTTAAAACAAATAAAAGGAAGTTCTTCTTCACACAGCGCATAGTCAATCTGTGGAACTCCTTGCCTGAGGAGGTTGTGAAGGCTAGGACTATAACAGGGTTTAAAAGATAACTAGATAAATTCATGGAGGTTAAGTCCATTAATGGCTATTAGCCAGTATGGGTAAGGAATGGTGTCCCTAGCTTCTGTTTGTCAGAGGGTGGAGATGGATGGCAGGAGAGAGATCGCTTGATCAGTACCTGTTTGGTTCACTCCCTCTGGGACACCTGGCATTGGCCACTGTTGGCAGACAGGGTACTGGGCTGGATGGACCTTTGTTCTGACCAAGTGTGGCCATTCTTACGTTCTTATGATACAGTGACAATGAGAAGGCTTCCAATCCATTCAAGTCTCAACTATTCCAAATAGTAATAATGATCAAATATAATCCTGTGTCTTTGTTATAGCTACATAGAACTTTTTATCCCGAATAAGAGCCAAGTGCTTTGCAAAATACGAGTGGGATTTGGTAAAGACTCCTCCTTAACTGTCACTGAGATTTGTGCTCCGAAGATATGTACGTGCTTCCAAATGTTAAGTCATTTCACCCATCACTGGAATTCAGCCACTTTTAGCGTGGAGCATGACAGCCACTAAAAGGAAGGAATTACCAGCACATAGTGTACTACTTAGAATCAAAGAATTTGCACATATTACTATGAAAACTGAAATAGGGAATTTAAGCAGACAGTATTATACATTGGTATTGGGTGTGATTTCCACTGCCTTTGTGAGGATCTTGTCTAGAACCTTGCACAGATAACACTGTTTTTGTTTTCTAATTAATATTTTTGGTGCAGTGGTGTAATGCAGTCTCTCATATATACTCTGCACCAGTGCGCTTACATTAATATCGACCATGTTACTCAAACAATTTTGCTCTCAGAAGGGTGCTTGTAACCAGACAATGCCTTAGATTCAAATTGCAGATGAGTTGTTAATTCATTTTCATGAGCTCTGGTAAGAAAACCCAGTTTCAAGGTACAGGTGGGTTTTGGTTTCCAAAGAGGTTGGGAATTGATTGTCACTTCATTAACCCTTTCCATGGGTCCATACTTGCTTTGCCCTGTTAAGCAGCTGCTATGTGCCATTGGGGTCATGAACTGTAGACCCCACTGCGGGCTATTAATTCTGCCCCCCGTGCAATTGAACAATCTCAGCTCCATTATATCCAGGGATCTCCTTGGCAGCAAAACAGAGGCCTAGTTTGGCCCTAGTACATAAACTCATACAGCACCTTCCTTTCCTCACTCTGCAAATATACACCTCAGCCTATACATCAAATGCTGAGAGAAACATGCTGTTCTTGCTGTTTGTTTTTTCCCCCCTCAAGTAAGTATATGCTTAGATCATTCGCGGACCCTTCCTCTAGTCTGCCCTTGGGCCCAAACTTTCAAGTAGGTAAGCTGGTCACCTAACTTTTTTATTTTGGTTTCTTGAAAACCAAGCCAAAATGTGCCCACAGCTAATTACCAACCCCACAGTGGCCACAGTGGATGCACACACCGCTAAAATGAGTGCCTGTCAAAGAGCACACATGGGTGCATACTTATTTGGGGGCAAAAATAGTTCTATTATGCTGACAGGGTCACAGGACAGTTATTCCCTCGATTTAATTGCCTATTGGACATGTAAGCAATAAATGGAAGTGAGCAATATTTTTCATTTACTTCTGACTCATCAGGATGGATTTGTCACATCCCTTCACAGCCAGGGTTACCAGTGGCGGTCATGCAACTTCTATAAGCCGCTGTAATGTGCCAACTGGTACATTAAAAACGCCACGTTTGAAAAGCTGCTTTTAAAGGTTTAAAATTAAAAGCCTTAGTATATGCAAAAAACATGAAGGGAATAGTGGAAACTGAAGAGCGTCTTCCTTTTAACTCTGTCCCATTATACAAGACCACTGGGACATGCCATTAAATTAAGGGCAATAAATTTAGAGCCAATAAAAGGAAATTCTCCTGATACAGTGCATTGAATCAACCTGTTGAGTTCTCTTCCACTAGTAGTGGCTGGATTTTGCAGAGGTTTGGATAATTATAATGAAGAGTAACAACATAAATAGAATCGAGAGACAATCTAAGACACCAGAGCTAGGGTTCAGATCTCCGTCAACCAGTTGCAAGGGTCAGAGAGTAATGCTTTGGATACATCAGCTCTCTGCCATTGTTGCTGAGTCAGATGCTACTCCGGGTGCACAGTTCTGAATATTCTCTCTTATTTAAACACTGCCTGGTTCTTTCCATTCTGCTCCTGAGCCTGCTGATGATCTTTTGTCTAGCTGGTGTCAATTCCACCATATGCATCTCAGATTCCTCTTGCTTAGTGCAAGCCCCCCCCCGCCGCCCCACCTCCTCCTCCTCCAAAACAAAAAAAGGGCAGCTGGCACTTGATTTCCTGCTCTTCTCATCTCTTGACCCGGAAGTTGTGCACGTAACACAGGTTCCCCAGATCAGTAGCCAGATTTTATGAAGCTTCATGGATCAGCTTTAGGAAAGAAATACTGGACAGGGAGATCACAGCATTATTTATTTCATGAGCCTTTCAGAGATTTCAAGGCCAGAAGGGACTCGTTAATAGACCATTCATCCAGTTATCTCGGCATTGAGCCCAATAATTTGTTTTGACTACAGCCTCTTTTTCGGAAGGCGCCCAGATCTGGATTTGAGGACATCAAAAGGTGGAGACGCTGTTGCATCTCTCGGTAGTTTGTTCCAATGGTTAGTCATCTCTCTCTCAATCTTCCTTTAGTTCCAACTCTCACTCCACACACAGAGAAGGGGGAAATGGCTTCTGTGACACTGCCACTCAGCATTGACTGAGCCTGATATTGCTGCAAAGTGGGGAAAAAGGGGAGGGGAGAAGGCAGGCGTGTCACTCAGTCAAGGGTCAAAGCCAAAAAATAACCAGTGTCTCAAAATCCGTGGAAAAGTGATACTAAGATTCCAAAAAAGAAATGAGGACCGTTTACTTGTGAAATTCCACAGATAAATTGTCACCACTATGACAATTTAGCCTTGTAGACTCCTGGCATCTAAACTGAAGCGGTTCGTTATACTACCAAACGGTTACATCATAAATGCTTAAAGCCAGGAAATGAATTTTTAACACTGCTCCTGACATTGATTTCTTTAAGAATAGCTAGCGGAGGGTGGGAGGGGCTGTAATTAAAATTGCTGGCATTTACCTTTCACACATGGGAGAATAGCCAACAGGCAAAGCTAGGAAAATAGAGTGCCTTCGAAGGAAAGACCATCTTTAATAGGAATGAGACTGGCTGCACAAAGTTTGCTTTCCCCACATAATGATGCTTCACACATGGAGATAGGTGTAAATGAACCCATTAACATTCAGTTAGAGAACAAATCAATTCATCTGTTTAGTTTAAGATCGCAGCGAGAGGCTTTTATCTCAGAGTAGTAGGGATGCTGGAGGACTCGTAGGTACACCACTTCCCTGTCTCTGAGTTTCTGAATGGAACTGTAGATAGCTAATTGCATAGCACTTTTACCAGCCCTGGTTTTCTTAAAAAGCTGAGAAGGCTACAGGTGTCACTCTGAAGTTTTCTCTAAGCTTCCTTGATGTCCAGCCTAAAAATGCCAAAAATGCACTTCAGAACCATGGTAAGAATGGAGAGTTAAATAAAAAATTAAATTGAAAATAGCTTGGGATTTATCCTCCAAAGCTCCATGCACTCAGGCAAGCTCTTAAATGCACGTGTAATTTCAGTAATATCAAGCTCTTCGCATTTCTCATTACTACATTTCAAAGTGGTTCAAATAATCTTTACAGTATTTAGCCTCGCCATAACCATGGCAGGCAGGGCTATGCTATTTCCCCCAGTGTAAAGATGGGGAACGGAAGTGCAGAGAGACTCGCCCAAGGCAACACAAGAAGTCAGTGGCAAAGCAGGGAACTGAACACCGATTGGTGACCTAACCAACGGACCATCCTTCCGCTAAGGATGTGAGCAGCCCAGCTTGCTGCTTGAGTGTTTTGCTGTATCCAGGTACATTACATTTTGTAATGTACACAGTAATTTTCAGGCTACACTCCTGCAACACTGATGTGTAGCAAAGTAACAGGTTGAGGATATTAAAGATTATTCTGTGGCTAGTTCCATATCTGATTTATAGCGCAGTAAATTTGGAGTCATGTCACTGATGTGGAGTAACTCTGGATTTACATCAGCAAATTCCACTCAGAACCTCACCTTGTCACTCTACATCGCTTCTCAGCTTTCAAAGGGAAACCCGGCACAGTGATGTGATTGTAACAAATGCAGGAAGTTGAGGGGATGATGTTCATTACAGCCAGGATCTGTGATTATGGGGAAACAACTACGTATCTGCTTGAACCTTTCATCTCTGCTCATACTGAAGGAGCAAAAGCACAAGTTAAAAACCACTATCAACCCAGAAGGATTGATGCTTTAAAATATAACATTGGTAATCTGTTTGTGGCTAAGTATACAAGCTAACAAGCTTTTCTTTGTCGATCTGCCAGGTTCTTGGTGTAAAAAGTAGATTCAGCCCAAGTAAAAAACACAAAGTTCCCAAACAGATTTTTTAAAACAATTATGCTTTACATCAATCAATTTTATGAACAGTCATACATACCATAGACACTCACACCCACACAGTGTTCTTTATCTGAAGAAGTGGGTTGTGCCCTCAAAGCTCATGATACCATCTACATTTTTTGTTCATCTTTAAGGTGCTGCAGAACTATTTGTTGCTTAAAGTTTTCAGAATTCTTAGGTTAATTCCACTTCCAGATACTCAGAGTTAAAATTCTAGCACCAGCAGACATGGAAATCAAGCTGAAAAAAGGCTTCAAAACACGAAGCTTGGGGGTGAGGAGGTGGAGAGGATAAATCAAACTTGTTGCGGTAGTGTAGCAAATACAAGATAAGACTGGACACTAATTCTTCCAGCAGGAATCGAGGAACTGAGTGATTTCACATATTTATAGCAGCTCATTTTATTATTCAAATTCAGTTACTGGAATTATTTACTTCTATGGCAGGGCTGGTGGTATGACCGGAACAGAGTGAAGAATTTCACTCCCGTGCCTCTGAAACGTTTGCGAGCAGATTGCGAAAGAGTCTAATTTATTATAAATATTTTTTTCAAATATTTCTACACAAAGTATTCTTTCCTTGTTGTATGATAAATCTGCCCCTTCCTCCATGGCCATACAGATCCCTTGGTCAATGAAACAGATTTGG
Organism: Pelochelys cantorii; assembly: GCA_032595735.1. Classification (NCBI taxonomy): domain Eukaryota; kingdom Metazoa; phylum Chordata; order Testudines; family Trionychidae; genus Pelochelys; species Pelochelys cantorii. Next base: position 9,555,396 of record CM064333.1, on the reverse strand, counting down.
CACCCAGACGGGACTCAGGTCACCCCATCTGACACAGAGGCAGACGGGGAGCAAGACAAAATATGCATGAGTGAGAGAAGGGTCATGAGGGAGGGCTGAGAATCCATTGCTATGCAGTGCAGCTGCTGCAGAGTGGTTGCCCAATCGCCCGTGAAGGCTACTTCATCCCATGAGCTGAAGAACCCAATCCAGAACAGCTCTCAGCTTTGGGATAAAGGGGGTTTTTTTCGCTCCCAGCCTCTTGAATATCTCCCTAGGGCCCACTTCAGTAATGCAGGTGGAACACTGGGCTCTGGAGTTGGCCCTGTGTGACCATCTTGCAAACAGTCTGTTCTAGATATTTAAAATGCACCAAGTTTAGCCAACTACGTCACGTGTGTCAACTCACAGGTCCAGGGCCCAACAGGATTATGGATTCGCTTCAAGATAGAGTCAATTAGGGATAGTTGCTTTTATTAATCTCATTACGTCACTACTATTACAGAGTTAATTCTGCCAGATGGTTACACAGCTACTGCAAAGTTACTGATCAATAAGCATAGGCAGAGCAATGCATAAAAGCGAGCAACAGGCACTTAAAAATGCTTATGTCCCTTTAGTCTGTGGGGAGTCCTGTTCCTGTCACCTCGCACCAGGCCGCAGTGGACGTGGATCTAGCTGGGGGAATCCAGGGTACCCTCCGAGGTCTAGGTCCCTGGTGAGACTCCCAGAGGGGCGGGACTCCCAGTGATCTTATACTTTAGCTGTTTACTGAGTGTGCGCAAGTTGGCCCAATGCCACTTTTAGCGTTCCCATGGGGCTGAGAACTGAGGTCATGTTATTTATCCCATACTCGGCTCTCAGCTAGCTAGCAAGCATAGGGAGTTGTGGCTGATGAAGGCTGTCTGATAAAGAACACCTGGTATTTTCGCCAGCAGAGCTCACAGCTGTCCTAGAGGAATACAAATTTAACCCCTGCAGGCTTTTTAGGTGACAACGTGCTAGTCAGTCTGATTGTGGACCTTTGGGTCTGATGCAAAGTCCAGTTAAATCAGTGGGAGTCTGTCCTTTGATTTCAACGAGCTTTGCATCAGGCTTGTGTAACCACTCACCTGCTGGGTGTGGGGCACTGACCCATCTATGGGCACCGGACCACTTACAGAGAGAATAACAAGTCAGAGCTACAGTCCTAGCTGTGGGGCAGCTGGCTCTTAGCTTCTGATGTAGATGCTCATGCACTACACTCCAGAGGTCCCGGGTTCGATTACGCTTGCAAGTAACCAAGCCGCATAGGCTCAGCAATCTTAGTGCTATCTGTTCCATTCAGCTACACAAAACAAAAGTTCAAATTTGCTCCTGTTCATTGGAAAGTCAAGAGGAAAGGGCTGGGAATACAGAGGAATCAAATTCAAGTTTGAATGGAGTATTGTGGGCAATTCCATGCACGCCCAAGACAACCCTCCCCTACCTCCACACGCACACTTTCTAGGTTGTGAGGTATGTTACAAGAACTTGAGATATATTTTCAAATATGAATATTCCACATACATATTAACACGTACAAAAGCAAGAGTGAAAGAGTATGCGCCAATCCCCATGAAGAAAGCCAAAAGTATTCCAAGTTACACAGAGCTGCTTAGATTTTTCCTGCTTTTCTCCACGGCCCCCATGTCCTCTGTTCATTTGTACCTCACTATAAGCCTGGCTAACTAAAAACCAAAGTTCACTTAGTCTTCACAGCCCTCAGGGACAGCTTCAGGCAGAATGTGCATGGACCTCCTGATGGCATGTCAGCTAAGATGCATAGCCCTCAGACCCAGGAATGCCAGCCAATTCTGTAAGAAGCTGAAGTAACAGACCGGAAAACAGCTTCAAAAAAATCACACAGCTACAATATCCTATTCAGAACCACAGAGCAGAGTTAGAGCTGAGAAAGTAAGTAGCGATTCCAGTGTCAGCTTGAGCGGGATGCATGCAAATCATTACAGTGCACAGCAGAAACTTAATAGCGAACACACAGTGAATTGGCTGGCCTTGTACAGGCATTTATAGCTGTACCACAACTTCGTGGTTACCAGGAGCAGTCATCTCATTTAGAATCTTCTTGCTACCCAAATAGTTTTCTTTAAAAAGCAGTTTCTAAAATGGTGCCCACGATTGCTCTTACATCTAACCTACTTTTTTAAAAAAAGATGTGCTGCTTAAATCTAGAGAAAAGGAAATGGCAGCAGAAAGGAGACGGGGTTTGTTTCATTCATGTGTGTTTCTGTACATGTGCAGAGAACACTGCTACAAGCTCCTAGAAGAATGCCAAGTGGTGTTGGCATTTAGGGTATGTCTAGACTACATGGCTCCGTTGACGGAGCCATGTAAACTAGTTTACCCGGCATAGGCAAAGAAGCAGGGATGTCTAGACTACCGTGCTGTGCCGGATCAGCTGATCGTCGGCACAGCGTGGCACCCATGTTTATTTTAATGAAGTGGGGATTATTTAAATCCCTGCTTCTTTGCCTATGCCGGGTAAACTAGTTTACATGGCTCCATCGATGGAGCCATGTAGTCTAGACATACCCTTACTGAACAGACTCACTAGCTGCTCAAAGCCAGGGAAAAAGATACCTTTAAGTGTATGGTGCTCTGTAAGTCTCTCTCAGTTTCAGCCCAGGAATTCATATTTGTTGCTTGGGCCCTGTGCATTGGCCCACCCTGACACTCCTGCCTAGCCCCATTGGCCACCATGATGGTGCCCAAAAAGTGTACCTGTAGAGTCAATTGTTAGAGCAGGGCTTAAGGACAGTGAATCAACCATTAAAAGAGAAATGAGAGCTGTGAGCTGAAAGAATCTGCAGATTCAGTCTGGAAGCAGTGTTTGGATATGGAGAGAGAGATCTGTGGCAATTTCATTCCCATGCCACAAATCATGAGGCAGGTCCCAAGGTTCATAGGATTGGCTTAAATATTGGTTTTTGCCAGATGGTATTATTGTTATTTGCCTCTTGTTTTGCGTGCAGATGGGTCACCTGTGTCAAGCTTTTGCCCACAGCTAAGAGAGCTAGAATCTTACCATTAAAATCAGACACACAGAGTGAGAGGGGAGGGGTCTGAGCTTTTCACCTAATCACAGAGTTCCAGGTGCTGGGGCTGTAAAGAAACCCCCACACCCAATATCACAAGACTCATGATGAAATGGCAAGAACAGATAACACTACACACAAGACATTTATGGCCAGTCTGTAGAGTTTAAAAAAAAATCACTTGTGAAGATCAGAGAAGAAGGAGTGCAAATGTGATGGTGAAACCCTAAATTTGATGCAAATATTGCATATATGCAGTGCGGAGAGTCTGGGAAAGCCCCCACATATGAAGGATACACAGGAAATTTAACCTCCTAATAGATTTTGTTTAAAATGTTTGAAGGATAGCAGCATTCTAGTTCCAGAAACTAAAGTTAAAGTAATGTAAAGGAAACCTCTGTGGATGTGTAGAGTCAGCCAACACCGTTTTAAGCATTACCATAGAATATATGAGCTGGCCACAAGACTTGAGAGTTCGTTTTCTGCCATCAGATGTGCATTCTTCATGTACGGCTTTGGCAGCTACCTTTCTATACACCAAGTGAGGGGTTCCAAAATTGAGAGAGCAATTGAAGGCAGTGAAACTGAGGTACAGCTTGGTATTAAAGAGAGTACCTGGATGCAACTCATTCAGCTCTTGGCCAAACCAAAATCTCAGAGCTAAACAGTCCTGAACTTTGGATATGGAGCTAAATATTGCATTGTATTAACACATTGCTATAAGTGACTTTCCTCCCAACTATTTCCCTGAACAGAACTACCCGAGTTAGGAAGAGTCAAACCATAACTAATCACACACAGATCAAATTGTTCCCTTAATTACAACGTAAACTGAAGACTATAAGGGTATGTCTACACTAGCTCGTTAGTTCGAGCTAGGTAGGCAAATGAGGGCAACCGGAGTTGCAAATGAAGCCCAGGATTTAAATACCCCGGGCTTCATTTGCATGTCCACGAGGAATAATGGTAGTTCGAATTCGGATCTTTAGTTTGAACTACCTAGTCCGTGCCGCGTGTAGCTGCGGGCACGGAGTTCGGACTAAGGGGGATTTAAAAATGGTATTTAAATCCCGGGCTTCATTTGCAACTCCGGTTGCCCTCATTTGCCTACCTAGCTTGAACTAACGAGCTAGTGCAGACATACCCTAAGTTATTATTCTCTTCCGTCCCTCCCCCTGCCTTTTATTTTTTGCAAGGGATATGGATCAATATTGCTTTAGGATTAGGATGCATAAATACATTGATTCCATATAGCTATGTTGTCTTGCCATTTGTTTTGTAGGCTTCATGTTAGTTTATTCTTGTCAGAAGCCCAGCTCACCAAATACAACTTCTTCGCTCTTCACGCCAGTGGCATCTATGCTGATTTAGACAAACTGAAAATCTGGCCTTACGCATGCGCATACACACTGGGGAGCCGACAGCCTCCGAGAGCCCCTGGGTAAGGTATGTGGGGGCCAAGAAGTGGCGGGGTCTCAGGCAGAAGGGTTGGGGCTGGGGCAGCCAGGCCTCAGAACCACCCAGAGAGTGAAGCATTCCAGTGGCAAATTTAAAGGCCCTGAGGGCTGCTGCTACATTTTTGAATCACTGGACCCCAAGGCAACTGCCACTTTTGCCTCCACCCCATTGGCAACCCTACCGCCCCCCCCCCCCCCACACACACACACACTTGCTTGGTATAACATTTGTGACTGGTTTATTTTTTTCTTATGATCACTGTTATTTGTAAGAAACATTATAGTAAGAGTAATTTATGGCATGCAGTATTGTTGAAGCTGTGTTGGTCCCAGGGTAACAGAGCCAAGGAGGAGGAGGTAATATCTTTTATTGGACCATCTTCTGTTTGAGAGAGACAAGCTGTGTGTAAGATTGAAAGCTTGTCTCTCTTGCCATCAGAACTTGGTCCAATAAAAGATATTACCTCACACAGTTTGCCCCAGGAATGTATGGTGACATTGAAATGTACGCAGCTGTAGCTTTTGTAATACTATGGATGAAAACATATTGTTATTACCCACCCCTTGTGTAATAAGCCTAACAGTAAAAACCAGGAGCTTGATTCTGATTCACTGCACTTTGTGAAGTTATGTATATCAGTGTGAAGAGAATGCAAAGTGGATATAGTGATCTAGTAATGTTTCACACCCTCTCTAGATTCACTTTATACTAGTGTGCACAACAACACAAGATGCAAGGCAGTGGAGTGTGCAAAAATCTTTACATATTTTCAAAAACATCCCCTCCGTGTCTATTTCCTCAAGAATTATTCCTTACTAATTAAGAGAGAGTTTCATTCGATCCACTATGGACCATAAGCCCGGGCCTACAGGGAGTTATTTCAGAATAACTCTTCTTATTTTGAAATAAGAAGCGGAGCATCCACACTACCAAGCCTGTTATTTCGAAATCTATACTCCTGCTTTCCTCGGGGAACAACGCTTACTAAGAACATAAGAACATAAGAATGGCCATACTGGGTCAGACCAAAGGTCCATCGAGCCCAGCATCCCATCTGCCGACGGTGGCCAATGCCAGGTGCCCCAGAGAAGGAGAACAGAAGACAATGATCAAGTGATTTATCTCCTGCCATCCATCTCCTGCCCTTGTTATGAAGGCTAGGGCACCATACTTTATCCCTGGCTAATAGCCATTTATGGACCTAACCTGCAAAAATTTATCAAGCTCTTTTTTAAACCCTAATAGAGTCCTGGCCTTCACAGCCTCCTCGGGCAAGGAGTTCCACAGGTTGACTGTGCGCTGTGTGAAGAAAAATTTCCTTTTATTAGTTTTGAACCTACTACCCATCAATTTCATTTGGTGTCCCCTAGTTCTTGTATTATGGGAAAAGGTAAATAATTTTTCTATAATCACTTTCTCCACACCATTCATGATTTTATATACCTCTATCAGATCGCCCCTCAATCGCCTTTTTTCCAAACTGAAAAGTCCCAGTCTCTCTAGCCTCTCCCCATATGGGAGCCTTTCCAAGCCCCTAATCATCTTAGTCGCCCTTTTCTGAACCTTTTCTAATGCCAATATATCTTTTTTGAGGTGAGGAGACCACATCTGCACGCAGTACTCGAGATGTGGGCGTACCATAGTTTTATATAGGGGAAGTATGATATCTTTTGTCTTATTATCTATCCCTTTTTTAATAATTCCTAACATCCTATTTGCCTTACTAACTGCCGCTGCACACTGCGTGGATGTCTTCATAGAACTATCCACTATAACTCCAAGATCCCTTTCCTGATCTGTCGTAGCTAAATTTGACCCCATCATGTAGTACGTGTAATTTGGGTTATTTTTTCCAACATGCATTACCTTACACTTACCCACATTAAATTTCATTTGCCATTTTGCTGCCCAATCACTCAGTTTGCTGAGATCTTTTTGTAGTTCTTCACAATCCCTTTTGCTTTTGACTGTCCTGAACAACTTTGTGTCATCTGCAAACTTGGCCACCTCACTGCTTACCTCATTTTCTAGATCATTGATGAACAAGTTGAACAGGATTGGTCCCAGTACTGACCCCTGGGGAACACCACTAGTTACCCTCCTCCATTGTGAAAATTTACCATTTATTTCCACCCTTTGTTTTCTGTCTTTTGACCAATTCTTGATCCATGAAAGGACCTTTCCTCCTATCCCATGACCACCTAATTTACGTAAAAGCCTTTGGTGTGGGACCGTGTCAAAGGCTTTCTGGAAATCTAGGTATATTATATCCACTGGGTGCCCCTTGTCCGCATGTTTATTAACCCCTTCAAAGAATTCTAACAGATTAGTTAGACACGACTTCCCTCTGCAGAAACCATGCTGACTTTTGCCCAACAATTCGTGCTCTTCTATGTGCCTTGCAATTTTACTCTTTACTAGTGTTTCTACTAATTTGCCTGGTACTGATGTTAAACTTATCGGTCTATAATTGCCAGGATCTCCTCTAGAGCCTTTTTTAAATATTGGTGTTATATTGGCCATCTTCCAGTCATTTGGTACCAAAGTGGATTTAAAGGATAGGTTACAAACCACTGTTAATAACTCCGCAATTTCACATTTGAGTTCTTTCAGAACCCTTGGGTGAATGCCGTCTGGTCCCGGAGACTTGTTACTATTCAGCTTATCAATTAATTCCATAACCTCTTCTAATGTCACTTCAATCTGAGTGAGTTCCTCAGATTTGTCACCTAAAAAGGCTGGCTCAGATTTAGGAACCTCTGTAACATCCTCAACCGTGAAGACTGAAGCAAAGAAATCATTTAATCGCTCCGCAATGGCACTGTCTTCCTTGATCGCTCCTTTTATATCTTTATCATCCAAGGGCCCCACTGCTTTTTTAGCGGGCTTCCTGCTTCTAATGTATTTAAAAAACATTTTCCTATCATTTTTTGAATTTTTGGCTAGCTGTTCCTCAAACTCTTTTTTGGCTTTTCTTACTACATTATGACACTTAATTTGGGAGTGTTTATGTTCCTTTCTATTTTCCTCACTAGGATTTGACTTCCACTTTTTAAAAGCTGCCCTTTTCTCTCTCACTGCCTTTTTAACATGGCTGTTTAGCCATGGTGGTTCTTTGTTAGGTCTCTTACTGTGTTTTTTTATTTGGGGTATACATTTAAGTTGGGCCTCTAGTATGGTGTCTTTAAACAGTTCCCATGCAGCTTCCAGGGATTTTAGTTTAATTACTCTCCCTTTTAGTTTCTGTTTAACTAGCTTCCTCATTTTAGTGTAATTCCCCTTTTTGAAATTAAATGCCAGAGTGTTTGACCGCTGCGGTGTTCTTCCCAACACAGGAATATTAAAAGTTATTATATTGCTATTGTGAAATAGTTTCTTCAAAATAGCATTAGTATGGACGCTCCAGTACTGCTATTTCAGAATAACTACTCCCCAGAGTAATTTAAAGTAATTGCTCCCCATTGCTTCCTGGGGCTCTAAGTTGAGGTAATGTCTCCACATTAACAGACCCTGCCTCACATTAGTTTCGAGGCTCCCCAGTAGCATGGACATGCTATTTCAGTTTTGTTATTTTGGGAGTTATTTTGAATTTAGTTATCTTGAAATAATTTCCTAGTGTAGACATGCCCTAACGGGGCTTATAGTTCTCAACATTCCTGAGCTGAGGTATACATGTTCAAATTCAAGCAAGACTCAGGTCTAGAAGAGGGTGTAACCCAGAACCATCTCATTTACCAGTTAACACTCATTTGCCAAAAGAATACGACAAGATCTGGGATTTCTTGCCCAATCTCTCTTTGTATTCTGTCTGGAAGATGGTGCTCTTGATGTGTGTCAACCCTGCCAATCTCCTCTCTCTGTTTTGATCTGCCCAATAAAGCAAATAGTTTTGTACAGCACATTATTACAGGCTTCCCTAGCTGTGAAGCACCTTTTGAAAACAAATGTGCATGTTCAAAGACCCCTTGCAGGTCATCCACAAAGCATTCTCCCCTCTCTCATCTCCATCCCTCCCCCCACTTCCATTAAAGGGTAGAGTTTCTCCGCTTCTCAAAACAGATAGGCCCTATCTTGTTTCCACTGAACTGAATGCTCCAACATGCCATCCGTTTCAAGGGAGGTAGACCAGACCCATAATGATTTCCTTTGTCTGAAGACATATAAAACACATCCATGTTCCCAAAAGGAGTTATGATTTTAGCTGAGACCCTCAGAAAAAAAATGGATGGTATAAATTGCTCTTGCTTTGCATATTAGCAACATGGACCTCACAAAAATCTGCCTTGTGGTAGTGGTGTTGGGGTGGACAGTGTCTCACACTGGATTATATTTTGTATTGGCTTGTTTGGTTTCATTTTTATTAATATTATTACTATGCCTTGCTGGAAATCAGCTATTCATTTGATTCATGTCAACACCTGACTAAGATTATGATGCAAAGTACCGTGTTCTTTACTTAAACAAATGAAGGATTGTATAACTTCACCCTCCCATTGTACATGCCCAATTAGATGCACCATACACTCCAGTACAATGGGAATACTTCCTATGTGGTTTCTGCTAAATACCTTTGTGACAGCTTCTTGGCAAGAACTGAGCCAGAGAGGTTAACATATGTTAAGAATATGTACAGCAGGCATTCCTCGTTAAAATGTAAGTAAATAGAAAACATCACAGCAGTAGCATTTCCTGTGCTTGAATCCAGGCAAGTTTGCTTTAGAAATGTCTGAGACTGAAATCCGGGATACGTTCGTTCTGTAACAGAACTATACTCCAAGTTCTACAATGGGAAAATATCATCGTGCTCTTCACCTGTTTTTTGACAGAATCTTACCTTTCATCTCATGTGGCCTGTTTCAGGGAGGTCTAGGGTGGGAAGGTAAAATTATGGATTGCAATAGTTGCAAAGAAAGCTTCTTAAAATACAAACCTGAGCACAAACAATTTCTATTGCTACTGCTGCAATGGGAGTATAGTTCTACACGTCATAAGCATGACTGAAAAAGCTGCTTTTCTCATTAGGCCTCCCACTCTGAGGGCCCATAGTAAAATTTTACAATAAATTAAAAACTGAATTATATGAGGAAGTGCATACAGTTCCTTTAAATCTGTAGCAGAAAGCCAAACAGGGCAGATTTGAGGCATTCTACAGAGATGTATGTGACAAAAGGAGACAAAGTAGTTTTCATGAAAACACAATTTTCTAATAAAATTCCTTGTCCAGTACCAGAAGACAGAAAAAAACAGAGGAAGATTTGCTTCTTATTCACCATCAGACTCTGCCTACAGAGTGAATTCCTTAGCAAGGCCGACTGCCCAAAGGAAGCCTGGCTTGCTTTTCTCCTCAGAAGGATATAAACAGTATAACACAGCTTTTCCTAAACATGCACATTTATTCTTACAGAGGAAATATTTTAAAAATAAACCCTACGTACCTGCGAATAAGCTTACCAGAGATCACTTCCTCCAAGGGATCTGATTAGTGAGACCCCCTCCTATCATTTCCTAAGGCAGCGATTCTCAAACTTTTTGGCCTATGGCCACCGCGCTCAATGAAGACTTTTCTGTGGACCATCCAACAATCACCCATGATGACAAAATGGGCTCAGGAGGCAGTGGGGTTGCAGGATCTGTCCGAGAGGTAGGGTGCAGGAGCAGGGTAGAGGTGGTGAGTGAAAGGGAGGTAGGGCGCAGGAGTGGGATGGAGGTGGTGAGTGAGAGGGAGGTAGGGTGCAGGAGTGGGGTGGAAGTGGTGGATAAGAGGGAGGGAGGTAGGGTGCAGGAGCTGGGTAGAGGTGGTGGGTGAGAGGGAGGTAGGGTGCAGGAGCAGGGCAGAGGTGGTGAGTGAGAGGGAGGTAGGGTGCAGGAGCAGGGCAGAGGTGGTGAGTGAGAGGGAGGCAGGGTGCAGGAGCGGGCTGAGGGGTGGGGTGTCTGGCAGGGAGGAGTAGAGGGTGCAGGAGTGGGGTGGGGGTGTGGAGTCTGGGCATTAGAAGGATGGGGGGCGCTTACCGGGCTCCCTGCCTCCCACTGCTCTCAGGCACTGCCCCCTGCTGTTCCCGCTGGTTGTGATTCCCAGCTAATGGGAGAAGCGGGGAAAGCCTCCAGGAGAGCAGTTTCCTGCACTGCCATTCCCCCAGCCATGGGCAAGGGGGAGCAGCAGCACACAGAGCTGCTTTCGTTCCATGCAAGCCAGATCTGTCTCACGAGGCTCCTCCTCCCCCTGCCTCCCCGCCGCCCTTGCAATGGGAAGCCAGCGCTGGAGCTGCAGACTCAGACATACTCCCCACTGCAGGGGAGTGGCCCTGAGCCCAGAGCACACCTGCAAGGTGGTCGCAGATCCCTAGTGGTCCGCAGATCACACTTTGAGAACCACTGCCCTATGGATAGATAGGAATGTCTATTCTAGAGAAGGCCCCAGTTTGCTGGGTCAGAAGGAAGGCCCTGAGTCAAGTCCCTTCTTTCTCTGTTGGCCCCTAGAGAATTCACTAGGAGTGAGTATTGCTGGAATTCCTCAAGTGGTGGTACTTCCAGAGGCGTTACAACCTGAAAGCGTTTGCCTCAGCACCCTTAGGCTACGTCTAGACTGCAGGCTTCTTTTGGAAGAAGGTTTACTGGAAGAGATCTTCCGAAAAAACTTCTTCCAAAAGAGAGCGTCCACACTACTAAATCACATCGAAAAAACGATCTGCTTTTTCGACAGATAGCATCCACACTGAACGGATGCTCTTTCGCATGTAAGCTGTGATTACTATGGATGGAATGGCCACCAGGATACCTGTGCTTTTTCCTCTTTCCTCTTCTTTCAAAAGAACTCCCTCTTCCCCATGCACACATGCCTTTTTCTGAAAGAGCTCTTTCGGAAAAAGGCTTCTTCCTCATAGAAAGAGGTTTACCAATGTCGGAAAAAACCCTCTCTTCTTTCGATTTTTTTTTCCAAAAGAATGTGATTGCAGTGTGGACATAAATGAAGTTTTTTCAGAAAAGCAGCTGTTTTTCTGAAAAAGCTCTGTAGTGTAGACGTACCTTTACTGGTTTTAGTTCCTGGAGAGGCTATGCTTACCCTACCCCATGGAATTATGTGCAGCCTTTGAATCACAGTGATACAGAAACTTAATTCCGTGAGATCTCTGAAAAAGATATGGGCATATCTGTCACAATTAGTTAATGGATAAGGTGCTCAAAGATAGCAGAAGAATACCTGGCATAGTTCCTGGGCTTGGTAGGCTCAGTTAACCTTTCTGGGCATTGCAAATGGCTTCCTCCGTGCAGGTCTTGACATGGAGATGGAGCGTCTAACCACATGCAATTTTTCACACTACCGTGTCTGTACAATGCCTGAATGAAAGAATGGAACCTGAACAAAGGCATGCTCAGACAAGCATGTAAATATTTGTGGGATTAGATTTTGTGAGGGTTTCTTTGAAGAAAAAAAAGCATATTTATACTCGGGGGGAAAGCCGACATGGTCTTTTACATTTCTACATTTTTCAACTATCTTCTTATAGGAGTTGCCATTCTTGAGTAAAACAACCCCTTAAACAAGAGAGACTTCTTGTTCATCCTAGGCTTCATACCAAATGTGCAACCTAGGCAAATCATATTCCCAATGTTTGTGTGTCTATTTAGCAGTAGCCAGAAAACATCAAAATTGCCCAAACCCAGCTCTCCGGTGTAGGCATCGGACATGGAATTCCAAGTGCTCAAATGTGGTATTTGACAACTTGGCTATTTCATCTTGCAGCATTCTGTCAACAAGCTCCGAGTAAATTTGAACACCAGGCCAGATCCCCAGCAGATATTAACTCTCACGCTCTTTAAAAGTCTATCCTGCCTTGCCATTTGTTTTATATCTGCTGAAGATATGGCCTGGGCCCTCTAGGTCTATCACTCTCCATTATTCCCTGTCATCCGCCTTCCACTTTTCTTTACATCCACCTTTTTCCTTTTTTCCCCTCTCTGAATTTTGTTTCCTTGTTTTTCCTCCCCCTTTTATAGTCTGTATTTAGCTTGTTCTTCTGCTTTAAGTTCCTTTTTCTCCTGATACCTGCATTAATTTACTTCAATTCCTCTGTGTCTTGCTACTTTTGTCTGTTTTTCTTCACCATTTGTTTTTCTCTTTCTCTCCATTCCATTTCCCCCTAGTTTCCTGCTCTTCTCCCTCCACGAATGATTCCCCTTAAAAATCTTTTTTTTTTCCCTTCCCTCCTCTTTTTTTGATGGTTTTCCTCAGCAGGGAATCAGTGACAGGACTGTTCCATGGTATTTCACTGGGAATATTTTAAGATCTATCATCTAACCTGAGACCTCTTAACAAAAAATGAATTATTACAGCAGACTGGTCAAAAACCCATTCCCCGGTAAATTCAGGATTAGACCAAATCCATTACACATGCTGAGTCGGATAGCTCCCCTCGCTGACACATCCATATTGTATATTGTAAGCAGAGTTGGAACACTTGGAAAATTACTCCCTTTATAAAGCAAAGCAGTAAAACTCTTCCAGAGACGCATTGTGTCTGATGGACAGGATGTTTTGTTGGTTGGATAATGACATGATATAAAATAGATCAGTACAAACACAACAGAGTGCAATATTTTAATGTCATGTCAACGACAGGATCGTTCAGTCACAACTGTTCAACTGCGGTACTGAATGGGGTAATTTCACTTTAATTTTTAATTGACTCCACTAATTGACGTTGTGATTAAATGTGTAAAAATACTATTAACTATGCTTTTTTCCCCTGGAAGGCACTTAATGAATATCACCATTTTCTATTGTACTTCAAAGCACAGTTAAGCGAGGCAAAGTAACAGATACTGCAAGCACAGTTAGCATTGTTAGTAGGAATGTTAAAATGTGTTTATGTAGGTAAATGTGTAACTGCTGAAAATTGCAGTGGTTACACATTTACACAACAGGGGAGGCACACCTTCCCATGCTGCTGCCTCTGTAACAGAGGCAGCAGCGTGGGGGTGGGGGCCTGAGCAGGACTGTGAAGGTTTACACTTTCACATCCCTAATGGCTAGCTTTCTAGTCTCTCGGTCTGTACGCTAAAGCAGTGCTCACCTGAAAGAGCCACTTACACAGAACTGCAAAGAGCCAAAAATAAGCCAAGGCATTTTGACACTGCTATGATGTTTGTCGCATGGCCCTGCAATATGGCCACTCATGTTAATGTAGCCCCATTATGCTTGTATTGCAGCAGTGGCATTATTTTGTGCCATCCCAAGACTATTCAGCACAATGGCATTTACTCTCCTTCTTTCATTCACCACCATCCCATGTAGTCTCAGTGTCACCTGTCTCCATGTTTGTGGGAGATTAGCACCAATCAAGTATATGGACTCTACAAAACACCGAAGCAGAGACCCCCCCCCCCAAAGAGTTTTGTGCAGGTTTTGGTGTTGTGGATTGATTGGTATTACCATTCAAGTCATTTTCAGCATTTTCATCCCCATTCAACAGCCCCTTATTTATACCGTGTCAGGTTAATAAACATACCTTGGACAGCACTGTGTGAAGATATATGGAAGTCAATACGTTAGAAAATGCCATTTTTGTAATTTTCTGTGAATAAAGAAAGATTTGCTTCCAGTGATTTAAAAACCCCTCTGTAGAAGTCCCTGCCTCTAAACGAGCAAAGGTCAGTTTGTAGCAGCTGCCTGATTCTTCCCAATGGATTTCAGACATGAGCTGTAATGCCAGCTGCCCATTCTGGGACACTGGAGAAGACCTGCCTCGTCCATCTTGTGTGATTCCAAAGACAGACAATCCAGCAACATAAGGAGATGGATATGAACTGTTATTCAACACAATGGTGCAAGGTGGGACAGGCAGTGTGGCCCCTCAGCCTTGTAACAGGCTTCCTTCTCCACTCTTTGGACCACCACCACCACCACCAAGCTGGACACAAATTTACCAACACCCATGGATTGTTTATTGTTGACCGGTATTGCCTTGTGCAGCAACATACAACTGGAAGTGAATTTCTCCCTTAGCCAGGGCAGGAGGGTGACGGCCTCTGTGGGCCCCTGGGAAAGGGGGGGCAGCTTTACACTCCCAGAAGGGGTGGGGCCTCAGGCGGAAGGAGCAGCTGGAACACACCTCACTGTGCCACCTCCCATCCAGCCCTTAGAGCTGCTTGGAGTGCAGTAGCCCTGGATCCCTTTGAATTGCTGGTCCTGGGGGCAACTGCCCCCTTTGCCTCCCTTTATCAGTGGGCCAGCCCTTAGCCCATTTGCTGGAGAAGGAAAGGGCAAAATCCAACCACCCTGAGATGTGTTCCAGGCCTATCCTGCAGGCTGTGCGTGTGAGGAACAGCTTGGATTCCCCAAAATGGTCCTTCATGTGCTGTGTGGTAAGAGCCGAGAGCGGCTCGTGGAGGTGGCTTGTGTGCAAGAGGGATTGAAGACGTGGCACTGCCCTTCCACACGCTTTAAAAAACTGAACAGAGACAAATCTTGGCTTTGTCTTGACATCAAATTCAACCTTGACAGACTCAGCTGTTGCAGCAAAACTCACCAATAGCAGCCTTACTAGCAAGTACCATACAACTTGACATTGTCTTTCCCTAGCTCCTTGCCAGGTTGCTGGAATACCCCCGTGTCTGCAGGACATTTCTGAACATGCCTCTAGAGCAGGGGTGGGGAACCTAAGGCCCAGGGTCTAGATGCAGCCCCTGGCTTGCCTGGATCCAGCCCCCAAGGCTCAGCCCCACCCTACTACCAGCATTGGGAAGCTGGCAGTGGTACTCCAGCTTCCCCCCCCTCCCCCACCGCCCCACCATGGAGCCCAGAAAATCTACTAGGCTGCATCCCTCTAGGCTCTGGTGCACATAAGGAATGTGAGAAGTGTCTTTCTCCTTCTCCACCAAGGGCCACATCAGTGAGGGGTTTGGGGTTGTTGAGTTTGGTTGTGGGGGTTTTTTTTGCTTCTTGCGTGTGCCCCCCAACTGGTTTTTCTGTGGGTCAGTGGCCCCTGACCTAAAAAAGGTTTCCCACCCCTGCCCTAGAGCTGCAATGACACATTGAATCCAGGTATTCCCTTCTCTATCCCGGTATGATCTACGGGCAGACAAACTGGCGTACCAATGCAGTCAGAAACATGCAGAACCATTCCCTTATGTGCTCTATGCCCCTTGCCTTGTTCATTTTATTTTTTGTCTTGGATTGTAAAAGCAGAGAATACTCAACATATGACACAGGATTCCCATGTGATGTTACAAGAAGGTTCTGGATCATTCCCAACACACACACTCAGTCATTCATTTCACCATGGTTTCACTAGGATATTAGCACTGAGCTGAATGAGTTAGCGTGCCCTAAGAAAGAATCCCCATGCCGCTGAGTCCTTGATCATTCACATTACTATTCAATGAGCTTATGTCGTGTTTTTCAACTGGAGAAAATAAATGTAACGTTTGATCAAGCAGGAAATCAAACAACTCAGTAAGTCTTTCTGAGAGAGTGCACAGGACCCTCTTTCAGGGAATGCTTTTGCCAGGAAGAATCCGGTGTACTGCGAGGCAATCGGAGGTGTGCCAAGGAGAACAGAGTTCAAAATGGCTGCCCTTAAAGGGGCAGGTGACTTTTTTTTTCTTTGGCTCAACAACTCCCCCCTGACTTTTTTTTTCCTCTTGCTCAACAAAAAATTCTTGGTGTTCAGCATAAAAAAAAATTGTTTCGTGTTCCTTGATCTTAAAAAGTTTAAGAAACATTGGTGTAAGCAATGTAGAGCTTTTACAAGACAAGAACTGGCTGCCCAGGAAGCCAGCCAGTTACAGCGACTAGTGTAGCTATACTGTGATCTAGATACTAATTGATTTCCATGATTCTTTGGAAGCGGAACTTCTGAAGCGCATAAGGGAATTTTTCACCTCTGGCGAAAAAGAAAAGAATGAACCCTTAGGGCTGGCCGAGTTCGGAAAGACGATTGGCGTCACTACACTTAAACAAGCCCAAGAGTAAAACAGAGAGGGACACAAGCGGTCTTTCTTGAGAAGCTCCTACTGTCCAGCAGCCAGGACACCGCGCTCTGGGACACAGCTTATATTGTTCATTGGCCTCTTGCCCGATTTAGAGACTTCATATATCCGTAATACAGTTCACAATCTTTAGGCAGTGAATCTGAAGGCTGTTACGTTAGATTTGGAAATGCTCCCACCTGCACATAAAACTAGAATGCCAGTGAAATACTTTCGACTTGGACTCCTGGTGAATGTTTCTGTCAAGCCCTGCTGACCCCAGCGACTTCCACAATCCATTTTTCAAGCACATTCAATTATTCCCCCAGATGGTGAGCCCAGCAACTCAAACCATAATCCCCCAAACTCACATCAGCCTATTCACAATACATCAAAGCGGAGATCTTTTTCCCCCCTTCCTAAAAGCATTCAAGCAAGTGGAAGAGCTAATACACTCTCCTATCCATCAAAATACAAAACATATTAAAGGAGACATTTGAATTGCAGGGGAAAAACTCTGCTTCTTATTATATAGCTAACAACTAGAAGTGAGAAAAACAAATTCTGAAATGACTGCAAATTAGTACTGTTATTTTTTCCACTCAAAACACATCCATTGAGTGGTAGGAACTCACATGGCATTTTATACGCACACCACTATGCAGTTCCCAATGATCAACTATTCAGGGAGCTGTTTTTCCAGTAACATTCCAGAATTGTCTGGCACTCTGGAAGAAACGCTAAGTAGGCCTGGAAGGAGGCTCAGGACAGGAAGTACATATTGCAATAGACATGTGGACCGGTAATCAGACCATCAAAACCAGGACTGTTACAGGTAAGTGGTTTTCATTTAGACGTGTGTCTTTTGCTTCCATTTCTCCCCATTGCCCGTAAGCAAGATTGAAGACAGATTGCTCTTTTCATTGCAATGTGTGATCAAGATCACTTAGTTTTTAGTGTTTAACGTGACAAAAAAAATGTGGTTTACCTTAGCTGACCCTCTTTTAGATCTTTAAGTAACCATAACGTGGGGAATCTCTCTCTTGCTGTCACTGAGAATGGTGGTTTTGCCCACGCATGACTCTGCTGTGAAAAAGATCAAAGTAAACGAATTACATATTCAGGCACATCGACAGAACTCACATGATTGCAAGAGGTAATATACTCAAAGGACTGCTGATTCCAATAGCTTCATCCCAACATCTATGCATCTCGCTACTCTGCTACCTGCTTAAACCAGCCTTGCCTACAGAATATCCTGCTCATATCAAGTATGTTCTCTTCATAAGTATATATCCAAGCACTGTAATAATTGACACATTAAAATATATGTCACTTGTATGACGCATGTACATAATTGTCATCAGAAAGCTCCTTTACTCAGTTAATTGTTTGATTACATTGTAGCAGCAACATTTATGGAGTTCTGTCAGTCAGCCACTCACTGTTACTGAAAATTCCCTCCACCCAGAAATACAGTGATCATTTGAACCTTGTTCGTTCCATAGGCAGAAAAGTCTCTCAAAGATACCTATGTCTGATAAGACTTCACTAGCCTCTTGGTGAAGAAACATGCATCTTTTGAAACATTTTACAAAACCACTCTGGCAGTGGGGAAATTGCTGCTCCCAGATAAACACAATGACCAAAGCAAAGTTCATTGGTGGGGTGTGTATATGGCACTGGTAAATCCACATTTATGATTTAGGTTGATTTGGCCCCAAATTATAGTAGGAGAGAGAGATCTGATTCCAGGGGTTGAAGCTGTAAGACAAGCACTAGATTTTACAAGATGTGGGATAAAATTGCAAGACTTGGCAGCACAAGTTCCAACATACCTTTAATTTAATTTAATAGAACCTATGTCAGTGTCACTACACCATTGCCTTGATTTTTCTTCCAAACCATGGATTCTGCTCATCTCTGAGCTTGTCCCTGATTCCAGACCTTGTCTTGGTACAGTTTAGTTTCCAAGTTCTCCCCCACGTTAAGCCTCTTTCAACACAAAAGCATCCAGAGCGAAAGCCCTCAATCACTACCATCTTCCTGTGTGTACGAAACCATACTGGGACAGGTTCTCTGCTGGTGTAATCTAGCTCAGCTCCACTGTTTCTTTAGTAAAGAAGGCAGGCCACTTGAATTAACAAGGGCACTCTTGTGTCTGTTCTCCAACTCACACTCTGTATTTATTAGATAAATTGTTCAAATTCATGACTATAGATTTTAAACAAAGATCTCTAGTGATAATTACCACACTTCCACAGAGCTAACTGGTACTTCATCAATTCTGAATGTTATTACCACGTATTTTCTATCCAGCACACGCCAGTTTCCTGTATTATAAATACAGGGTAGTTAATGCCTGGATAATTGTATTTATCCATCTCGTGTGCAGGTTTTGAGGATTAGCCACAGTACTTTTGCCTGGCCACAAGGGAAGTGTTTCTCCTAGATTTTGCAAGCATCCAGTAACAGTACTGGTACCTTATATGCCATGTGCCATATTTGTGAGTAGAAACCCCTTCCTTCAGCATAAGCTCTGGAGTTAATAGCATTTTGGTGACATATTCCAAAGCCTTTGCTGGTGAATAGCACTCATTTTCATGTCATTGTCTCCAGAAGCACCTGACCATGAACAGTTTTCGCATACGTGCTTAACTCTAAGGCAGAGATGGGCAAATACTGGCATGCAGGATACATTCAGTCCACCAGTGTTAGCTCCTGGGGGGCCCCTACCACTTTATTTACCTGCTGAGCCACAGGTACCAGCAATCAGCTTCCGTGAGGGGCAGATTGTTGTTCCCAGGCAAAGGGAGCTGCAGGAAGTGGTGTCCGGATTCACGCCAATTCCTGCTGCTACCATTGGCTGAAAAAAAGTGATCCGTGGCCAACAGGAGCAGTGCTCGTTGGCGCCTGTGGCCACGCAGGTAAATATAGCGGTGTCGGCCCACCAGGGACTACTCCTGGTGAACCACCACCATGTTATTGCCCATTCCTGTTCCAAGCACAAGTGTAGTCCCCCCAATTTAAAATTCCCAGTGAAGGCAGTGGAACGGCTCCTGTTGATTTCAATGGACTTTGGATCAGGCCATAGGAGAGCTGGAAATCAATAAAACAAAAACAACCCTTTAGTCTAATATATTTTGCTACACCACTCTAGAATAGTGTCAAGCTTCACTAGGCAGATGATCCCCTCTCCCTGCTGCCCCTTCCAACAACATTAGCACGGCTGTCGCAGTACCTTCACTATTCTGCCCAACCTGTAGAAGGAAGAATGCTTCCAATAAGTGAATGTTTAATTGTCAAGTGGTAGATTTCAATTATCTGCAGGGATCTGAAAGGAAAAACAAGGGCTTAATATGCGGGCAAGCATAATTTCAAGGTGCAGGTCGCTTTTCAATCATTCAAGCCTCAACACGTTGACCTTATCAGAAACACGTGGAATGGATAGAGCTGTATCTAAAATGTATCCATCAAGGGATTGAAAAACAATATTCCATTTTCATGAAGGGAATTCCCCCCCCACACACACACACACACCTCCACTCTTGTTTTGTGCCTGAAGTATATGGCAGAGACCTGATTTAAAATTCAGAATGAAGATCCTGGCTAGCAGGTATTTCAGCAGAAATCAGAAGGAAGTGCTTTGCCAAAGTGTAGGCAGCAGGTCCTCAGGGATTTTTCAAGACTGTGCTGAAGAAAGCAAAACATACGCTCATTCGAGACAACGTGTACTTCACAAACATTTAGCAGCTAGTACAGAGGAATACAAACAGAGACAACGCAGCGTGCAGATTAAACCAGAGCTCTGTTTCACTCTAATTAGAGAGCTGTGTCTTAGTCCCCTTTACTCAAAAATCTGCACAACCCCAACCCTTCACTACCATTTATTCCATGGTCCAGTTTTGGCTTACTGGTGCATTTTATCAAAAGCTGTTTCAGTTACAGGAAAGACAGCAATGACTACAAGAGTGGAACAGTGAATTTGGTCAAACTGAATGTGGGTAATAAGGGAATACTAAGATTTATGGATGAAAGCAGGCTTGCCGATCAGGGGTGGGGCAAGGGACGACTTCCCTGGGCCCAGTGATTCAAAATGGTCTAGGGCTCCTGGCCGCTGCTACTCTGAAGGCTGCCTGGGGGAGCAGAGGACGGCACTGAGGGCTGCCCGCCCCGGCCCAGCCTTGCTGCTTCTGTCTGGGGCCCCGTCCTTCTGGGAATGTGGAGCCGGGGCCTTCCCCACCTTACCCAGGGGCCTGACACGTCTGTCAGCCCCACTGGATGAAGGGTTTCAGTGAAGGAGAATTTAGAGGGAAAAAAGCAAATAATCCTATGTTGGCTAGTAGCACCCATATACTATGAAGTCACAGCACACTGAAACCATGGCATTTATTGAATGGGAAGGAGAAACAAAAGAATAGAGAAAGAGATGCATGTGTTGAATAAGTTGAAACAAAAGAAATTATCTTGCATCTTCGAAGATGGGGCAGAAGACAAACAGCTGTTACCTGGAAATATCTGATGGTTCCTAAGAGACACACACCCCTGCGCACCCTGAAATGGCATGTGGAAAATGTCACTTATGGAGTGGCCTGTGGAGAAAGAGTTATAAGTGACACCACTGATGACCCACCCCTGGGCACCACTGTTGTCTGGAAGAGACTCACAGATACTCATGCACATTGTGAACGGAGGTTGCCTCTGAGCCCCATGAAAAAGAAGTAAAGGGAGAGTTCCTTTTTTCGAAACTAAGTTTCTAGCATCTCACCTCTCGAAGACAGTCTTGAAAGTGTAAGGGCGTGCGAGGGTAGAAGAGAAGAAACAACTGCTCTCCTACAGCAGGAAGTCTAGAAGGATCTACAGTTCCTTCCCGCCCCATCCATTTTGTATCAGAGTAATTTTTGCTGTATATCCCAAATGATCATCTTGCTAGCCCTACCCCCCACGCAAACTGGTGTGATGACAGTAGACATGACACAAGTCAACCAATATATGCTAAAGTCAGCTTTGCTCATTCATCTTCCTAGCCTTCTCAAGGACAGGACTTGTGCCAGCTGCTGCTCATCTCTGGCAGCTCCCATGAAAGTGACACTTGCTACAAAGGAAATGACCCGTTACCCAGGTACACCCTGTTGCCTATACCAGTGATGCATCAGGAGAAGAGGGGCCAACCTTGGTGCTGCAACCAAGTGAGAGTTCTGCAACCATGGTAACCTGACTCTGCCCCAATGACCAGGCCTACCCCAAAGACCTACTCCACCAACCAGCAATCAGAAGAGATCTGCTATTAGTTCAGCTGTAATAACTCAAGCTGGACAGACCCATTAACTTCAAGAACCAAAGAAGTCCCATTTCCCACCAGACCGCAAAGAGGTCTCTCTGCTATATAACCAACTACTATAGAGCTGACGCCTGTAAGACAAACCTAACTCTATCTGCCCCCCCCACACACACACACACACTACGGAGGCTCAGATGGGCTGTTCCAGATGGCTAGGAAAGGGAGCCATCTAGAGATCCTTCAGGGTATCTTGAGGGAATCATGGAGGACGAAGAGGTACTGCGATGAGGTGGGTAATTTGGGGGAGAAAACAGAAGAGAATGTATATAAAGAGAGATATAGAACTGATGATTATTTAGGATTAATACATTAGGTGTCTGGGAATATGCTACTGACTGGGGCATTGGACAGGGGAATCTATTTTACTCCAAGCATGTCATGTGATTTGCCTACTGATGAACTACTCCCTTGTTACAATTTTGGCAGAACATCACTTCTGCCCATTTTTAATGGCTAGTGATTCTTCTTGGAGGCACAATGTGTCTGATCACCTCCCCTGCCTCACAGCTGCAATGCCTTTTTGAGAAGCACTCTACTTTCATTGGCAGTGCATTTCAGGAGAAGCACAATACTAGAAGCCCCCCCCTGTTCTGAAAGGCAGGAGTGCAACAAAATAGGAGGTCCACCCAAACAGTTCCGAACCTTTGGTCTCATCAGGACTAGCTGATGTATCTTGAATTCCCTGCTTTGATTCTTTCCAGGCTGGCTAAGAACTTCTAAAGTTACAGCCACTGCAGGAAAAAGAATAGGCAGACAAAAGTGAACACACCTTCTCATTAAACAGCCGCTGGATGCAACAGTATGGGATCAGATTTTTAGAAACACCAGAACAGACACACATTGTGATATCTTCAGGGACGGTCTTCAAAAGTTTAATGTTACTGATGCCTCGTTTCCCAGAAAAAGTAATTATTCAACTGTTAAAAACATGGAGACCCATGAATAGTTATTAAACAAGGAAGTACAAAGGCTTTACCCACACACAGGGCCAGATTAAGGCATGGGCTAGCCGGGCAGCTGCCCGGGGCGCCAAGCTATGGGGGGCACCTGATGGCAGCTGTAAGGGGCGCACAGCACCCCTTATAGCTGCCATCAGGTGCTGCGCACCTGGGTCCCGGATCGCGGGCTGCAGCAGCTCCCAGCGGCCGGTCTGCAGCGGCTACCCAGGGCAGGGTCCACGTTAACCCCCACAGCGCCAGCCAGCAGCGCCCTTCCCCACACGGCCACAGGGCCCTGCACAGCCAGGCTCGGCCCGCCTCGGGCAGCCCCAGGCTGCGCACCAGCGGCGGTAGCCAGGCTGGGCCGGGCCGGGCATGTGCGTCCTGCCGCCACCAGCTCCGCGTGCCCTCCCTCATGCACCGGTCCCAACCCGGGGAGCAATTTAACTGTCTGCCCGGGACACTGGAATGGCTCGGTCCGGCCCTGTTCACACAGATAACCATGCACAAAGTATACAAGGTATTGTGTGTTGGATACAGAACCTTTCATTGAGAGGTCACTGGTGGGAATCCAGCTCAGGTCAACCATCACCAAAAGCCATTGCCAGCGATGAAGCTATTTGATGGCTGCTTAGTGGAGTAGATGATCCCACATATAATTCAATAACTGGCACCTGCCAGAAATACATGATGGGATGGACATAGAGACTGAATTTTCCTGTGCTCTAAAATTGATCTCTCCAGCTCAGTGGTGCAGAGATCATTGGAGGAGTAGCATTGTGCTGCACGTGATAGCATCCAACCCCAGGGCTGCCACCCAATTCACTTATCACCAGCTTTACATTCCCTAACAGTGAGGAAAAGCAACTAGGAATATCAACAGTCTACAGAGTGAGCAGAAACCAAAGCCAAACTGTTCAGGCAAAAGTTACAAACCAGGGCTGAAAGCTTCCTTCAGACAGTGTGATGCAAGGCAGGGAGTTTGCATAAAGCAGCATTTCTCAAAGTGGTCTCTGGTTTGTTTCCTTACTGGCTCCATAGTCACAGAGCTTCGCGGCTCCCACTGGCTGCAGTTCCCTGTTGGCAGCCAAGGCGAGCCATGGGAAGCAGCAGCCCACTCCACCGTGCAGCTTCTCGCGGTTCCTATTGGCTGCAAATGGTGAACCACAGCCAATGGGAGCCGCCAGACAAACGGGAGCCGGTAAGTAAACAAACCAGAGCGACCTAGTAGCAGCTTTTTCAGAGTAGGTCCATGGATCATTTTGAGAAACACTGGCATAAAGGAAGGGAGAGCAGTGATTTTTCCATCTGGCCCTTAGCAAGGGTTTGCAACAGTGAGATAATTTTGCAATTATCCCACAGAAGGAAAATATTGCATCTCTCCCTTTATTTTTGAGTAAATATTGATAACTTTGGCAACACTAAAGTCAGACAAAACCTAAAATCTGCCTCAGAGGCAAATCCTGTCAAATGGAAGTGGTCAGTCACAAAATCTCCCCACTGATTTGTCCTAAATTAGATTATGACTCTGGAAGTGCATGAATTTTGCAAAGCCCTAATGGGGAGTTGGAGCTAGAACTCTTTACGTATTCTATTTACTGCCTTTCAAGCCCTTAAAGGGACGGGGGGAGGGACACAGGGCTCGGGATAGAATCTATTTGTTGCTTGTGCATATGGGAAAAAAGTCAGCCAGGTAGCAGAAGTCCAATGCAGAGCTAGTATGGCAGGCTTCCAAGCTTTACAGCATCATTCTAGACAACAGAGGTGGCAGATGGCTTAGAACCAAGTCAAAATCCATACATTGACTAAGGGAGGAGAGCGAAGACAACATGGGCAGCAGTGTTCCCTGTATGCTGTGCACTTGTGGGGCTGCTCAGGAGAAATTCAAATGCTACCCAAGTTGTCGGCAAAGCATGCAAAGCTAGGTTTTGTTTTACTGGTGCTGCACGTTAGAACATGCCTCAGTGCACATAAAAATTTATTCCATGCGTGGATGGAAAAAATCCTCACATGCATGGAAAAGATTAGAGGGTACATTGATAGGCAGGGATGTTTTAAGTTCTCTCATTCTCCTGGCAGACCCAACACTCGGCCCACTAGGCAGTGTTGCTCTTCTGACTGAATGTTGAACTATTTCTCCTATGAGTTCAAAGATGTCCATGTGATTATGTATTGCCTCTAAAGTCTGTTTAGGGCTTGTAAAAAATACAGGCTACATACACACTACAGCAGGGATCAGTCTCTGAGATCAATCCACTGGCAGTCGATTTAGCAGACCTCATGAGAACCTGCCCAATCAACTGCAGATTACTGTCCAGTTAACCCTGTTTTTCTACCACAGATGAGAAGAGTAAGATAAATTGATAAGACTGTTTCTTCCGTCAGTCTCCCACAGCGGTAACTCAACCCTGTGGTAACTCAACTTAAGGTACAATGACTCTAGCTATGATACTCATGTAGCTAGAGGTAGGTACCTTAGGTCCATTTTCTGTGGCAGTGTAGATGTAAGCACAGAATGGATAGTATTGGAAAATACTTCCCATACAGTGATAATGTAGTACCAGGGTATAGGTTGAACCTCGTTAGTCCAGCACTATTTGGTCTGGCAACATCCATGGTCCAGCATGATTTTAGTTTGCCGGATGTCCACTTATCATGGGTGTGGCTAAGCTTCCAGGAGTCCCATAAAGTTTGTTTACAGCCACCAGTCCCGTCGCTCAGTGTTCTGTGCTGTTATTTAGCTCTAATTTACCCCTACATGTCTTCTAAGAGCCCAGGAAGCAGTGGAGATGTTGGTAATGCTGCTTAACACTATTGACCTCCTGTCGTCCGACAAATTTTCCGATTTGCACCAGTCATGCCCTGATGGTGCTAAACTAGAGAGGTTCAACCTGTACTGATGATATAATTGCAGATGGTATCAGCCAAGCAGATGGCTGAACTAGTGATCAGGAGATGAACAACTCTGTATTGCACAACCAAGCCCTGAGCCACACAATCCCCCAGATAGGTTTAAATCCATTTGTTTTGTTGGAATTCCACCTCTTACTGGAACCAATCCTGCTTATATAGCATTATAGCATCACGATAGTAGGAGATGATTAGGAAACAGATCATCCTGTAATCTAGAGCACTCCAGGAACCAATGTGAAAGATACATTTCAGAAGTGACCTGGTTAACGTGAGATAATTTGTTTTAACAAGTTCCCCTTATGATGTGCATAATTTAGTGGATCTTACTATGTGGATTTCATGCATAACAAAATCCTGGTACTCACTCTATGTACTATACTTCAGGCATATCTACATTTATACCAGTTTGGTGCGCAAAACTCTGCCTGTTCTATTTAAACTGTGATTTCGCTCCCAAGTTTGAGTATGTGCACACGACACCATCCTGCTCAATAGATCTCCTTTTCACGTGGACCCAGAATTGCAGACGCTTACTTTAGGGACAACAATGCATTTTACTACCTTACACAACTGTGAACACTGCAGCATCAACACTACTGAGAAAATGACTCAGATTCTGTTCTTTGTTATGCGCTAATTGTTTATTACTGTAAGCTCCAGTTGGTTGCCCGTGCACCAACTCATTAAGGCAATGGATTCAGACTGGAGTCACTGGGGGAAGAAGTGAAAAACATTGGGGTTCAGACCTCATAAGGTCTCATTTGGTCCACTGAGTCTTTATTAGAAGTGCTAAGAAAGGAGATGGATGAATCTTCCATTTTTAGATGATCTCTTTTCACTGGTATGCAGAGACCTTATTAGACCTTCCCTGGATCCCTCCCTCCTGTCTGCCACTCTTATGTAAGAGACAAGATCCATTTCCCACAAGTGCTTGTTCCTAATCATACGTCCTGCAAATATAGTTCTTAGTTCTAAAAGGCATGAGGACCCTCCTAGACATACAATATACTCATATGTGTTCCAAGGCTCCATGCCTGATTACAGCCTCCCTCCAGTTTCAGTAACCTATATGGCCATACTGCATGTATATTTCTTAATGGCAATATGCTGCAGTACATAAGAGGAAAGTGGTTCATACAAAATAATTTTCCTGGCAAAGGCATTACCTGGTGCTCCTAGATCACATGAAAACTAAAATTTGTCAATGTTTTGTTTATTCTTTTAATATACAAGTTGCGAATGGCAAGCCTCCAAAATGATAGAGGTTTAGTTCTGATCAGCACACAGAACTATCCAAACATGTGCTGCTTTAGGAACAAGGTCGGGAAACTTCTGGGGAAAAGCTTTGTGACATGCAGGACATTTCTAATTAGACTGGAAATTTCAGACATCTCCCCTTTGGCTTATAACCAGAAAATGAAAATAGGTAAGAAGAATCACATCAAAAAGTGATTCACCCTTTTGGAACCTCACGTTCATTTTGTGTCTGAGGTAACGGTTCAGGACAGCTCTTACTGATCTGACTTGCTTTGCCCGGCTGCATTTAGAATGCAAATTCTTCATGGCACCAGAGAAAATCCTCTCAGTTAGCTAACTGGGGAATACGGCAAAGGACAGAACCATGCAACTTTTACTGTTGAAAAAGATGAGAGTATTTCACAATGGTAGTACAAAACTACTGCTGTGTCATTATTGTAACCTGTCATTTTTAGGACCATTACTGCAAAATACCAATATTAAGCCTAAAACCCTAAGTACTCCATTGGGCACAAACAGACCCAAATTTAGTAGTATCAATTGGGATGCAACATGCCGTAACTTACCAGAGCCAAATTGGTGCAAGGAGAGTGCTTGTTCCTGAAGCACGCTGAAGCTTGCATATCTGCTAAGATTCCTGGTGGTATTTTGGTAGGGCCCTCCACAGAGGCCTCCATGGAATCGAAGCACATAATGCTGGCTGTGGCTTTAAGCCATAGCCCAATCCCATGCCTTAGTGTTTATGCAAGTGTACAATCGCAATTTCTGAACAATCTTCAACCAGAGTCAATGCACCGGAAAGGCTGTTGAACAGCCTGTTTTCATTGTGCTGATGGATTTGACATCATTCCGTGTGAGGGTTGACTGTCAATTAGTGATGTAGAAAAACTCAATAGCTGTGCCCTTCGGTTTCACAGTCAAAGAGCCATAGCAAGAATTATTTTTTGTGGTAGAGGAGGAGGGGATAGAAACCCAGTGTATAGTGTATCTAGCATTCACAAGGATTCCCTTTTCCATTTAATGTGCAGAAACTATGCTACACAATCTTCAGCAAATCAGGCTCTCTTTAATTGGCTGTGTTAATACACTTGGAATGAAGCGAGAGACTGGAAATTCCCTTTGGACTTTTAACCTGAAGATCTCAAAAGCCAGAGGGCAGACATTTGTTCATCAAGCTCACAGCATCCCTATGACGTAGATAAATTCTGCTCTAATGCTTCCCTGGGAACACAACGAGTCACCTTGTTACAGCTGCCTCGAGAGAAAGGGAGTCGAGCCTGTGCCAGCAGGCTATTAGTTGACCTAACTTTGTAGTGTAGACAGGGCGTGATGGGGCATGCATGACCTGTTTGGGTACTGCAGGAGTTCATTCCTTTCTCTGAGCTAAAAAGG
Source organism: Pelochelys cantorii (assembly GCA_032595735.1). Taxonomy (NCBI): domain Eukaryota; kingdom Metazoa; phylum Chordata; order Testudines; family Trionychidae; genus Pelochelys; species Pelochelys cantorii. The sequence continues at coordinate 9,527,077 of CM064333.1, read as the reverse complement.
CCATGCCCCCTTGACCCTACCAGGCATGCTCTGGCTGGAAGCCTGGTATAAAAGGAAGCAGCCTAGTTCATTTGGAGCTAAGGAAGGAAGCACGTGGCACAATCCTGCTGAAGAATGACCAGCACGTCACAACATGGGGCCACCCAACCAGTAGCCACCTGTGACCCCCAGGAGGGATGTTAAATTGCGGTTCATCAGCTAATTGAGCCGTCGATGGAATTTCCATCCCCTACTCAGTTAGTCGATAAAGGAGGAAACTGCAGAGCTGCACAGGGTTAGTTCCCAGCCCCGGGAGCTAACTCCACTGTGGCTCTGCCTTTTAAATGTACTAAGAGCCTGGCAGCTCTTAATACATTTAAAAGGCAGAGGCCTAGCAGGGGGACCGGCTTGCGCCTGGTCCCAGACACTACACCTTTCCCGCTCCTTCCTTCTGCCCCCCCTCACCCACCCCGCTGAGATGGTGCTGGGGGAGCCAGCTTTTAAACCTGCTCCCCCCAGCACCAGCTCCTGCTCCCCCCACCCTCTTGCTGCCTCTCTCTGATAGCATCAGCAAAGGGAACGGGGAGAGAATTGACAAATCCAGTGTTTCTCAACCAGTGGTATGAGTAACCTCAGGGGTACTCAAGAGAAGTCTGTGGGGTACATCAACACAACTGAAATTTGCAGAAAACTGAATTTTTGTTAAGTTTTACAGTGCTTTATTATTTTTGTACTTTTTACACCCAAAAATTTCATCGCCCACCCAACTATGATCAAGTGGTTTAAACAAATGTGTTGCAATGGTAGAAAAAAAAATGTTGTGTGTCTGAAAACTGTAGGTACAGGGGGTACTTTTTTTTTTTTTTTTTTTTTGAAAAAGGGGTACTTTATAAAAAAAAAGGTTGAAAAACACTGGACTAATCTATTCACTACGTGACTACCTGATTAGCATATGCTTATCAGGTAGTTGACTGGTCACTTACATACCTAATCCCCAAGCTCCGGACACCACAGAGGGAGGAGAGACTGGAGGAACCAGGAGACCACAAGCTGCAAAGAAGCGGGCTGAAAGTGACCCAGGGAATCACTGCAAGGAGGAGGTTGGACAACTAAGAACATAAGAATGGCCATAATGGGTCAGACCAAAGGTCCATCCAGCCCAGTACCCTGTCTGCCAACAGTGGCCAATGCCAGGTGTCCCAGAGGGAGTGAATCGAACAGGTAATGATCAAGCGATCTCTCTCCTGCCATCCATCTCCACCTCTGACAAACAGAAGCTAGGGACACCATTCCTTACCCATGCTAGCTAATAGCCAATAATGGACTTAACCTCCATGAACTAATCTAGTTCTCTTTTAAACCCTGTTACAGTCCTAGCCTTCACAACCTCCTCAGGCAAGGAGTTCCACAAATTGACTATGCACTGTGTGAAGAAGAACTTCCTTTTATTTGTTTTAAACTTGTTGCCCATTAGTTTCATTTGGTGATCCCTAGTTCTTGTATTATGGGAACAAGTAAATAACTTTTCCTTATTCACTTTCTCCACACCACTCATGATTTTATATACCTCTATCATATCTCCCCTTAGTCTCCTCTTTTCCAAGCTGAAAAGTCCTAGCCTCTTTAATCTCTCCTCATTTGGGACCCATTCCAAACCCCTAATCATTTTAGTTGCCCTTCTTTGAACCTTTTCTAACGCCAGTATTTTTTTTTTTTTGAGATGAGGAGACCATATCTGTATGCAGTTTTCAAGATGTGGGCGTACCATAGATTTATATAAGGGCAATAAGATATTCTCCATCTCATTCCCTGTATCTTTTTTAATGATTCCTAAGATCCTGTTTTCTTTTTTTGACTGCCGCTGCACACTGCATGGACGTCTTCAGAGAACTACCCACGATGACTCCAAGATCTCTTTCCTGATTAATTGTAGCTAAATTAGCCCCCATCATATTATATGTATAGTTGGGGTTATTTTTTCCAGTGTGCATTACTTTACATTTATCCACATGAAATTTCATTTGCCATTTTGTTGCCCAATCACTTAGTTTTGTGATATCTTTTTGAAGTTCTTCACAGTCTGCTTTGGTCTTAACTACCTTGAGCAGTTTAGTATCATCTGCAAACTTTGCCACCTCACTGTTTACCCCTTTCTCCAGATCATTTATGAATAAGTTGAATAGGATTGGTCCTAGGACTGACCCTTGGGGGGTCACTAGTTACCCCTCTCCATTCTGAAAATTTACCATTTATTCCTACCCTTTGTTTCTGGTCCTTTAACCAGTTCTCAGTCCATGAAAGGATCTTCCCTCTTATCGCACGACAACTTAATTTACATAAGAGCCTTTGGTGAGCATGGCCTATAACGACCCATGCCGCATCCCAAAGGGGAAAGGGAAAGCATGACCCATGTCCCAAGACAATCATCCTGTTCGCCACTCAAGCACTTTTTTTTGGGCTACACCAGCCCTGTGGTTGCCTTGGCAAGTTGACAATAGATGCCCCCCAGATGCTAAGTCCCTTCAAAATGTACCCTAGGGATGTCCAGCATCTTATTACTTGATACCCACAGTGATCCCAAATCCTCCCTTTGCAAATTAATAGTGTACCTCAGTGTACCACCTTTATCTTAGACCATCACCCCTATATTATGCATACCATTTGACTTTATAGCCTACTTGAAAATTATCAAGGAAAAGGGGATTTATTTAAGAAAGAATAGAGATTCCAAAAAAACACACACACATCCCTTGGGGGAGAGAGAAAGGGAAAAAATGGGTTACGTATAAAAACAGCATTGCTACACACATTCTAAAGCCTAAACTTCACTAACCAGAACTTTCACCAGAGTTTTCAGTCAGGCTTGACTGAGTGCCCTTTTTCATTAAGCAACCTGCTGTCAGTTTACTGCCTGATGAGGAAGACCAGAGTGTCCCCGCATCTGTACATGCACCACAACGGACCACTGATGTTCATCTAAACACAGGGTGTTCTCCTGCCCCACTGTTTACCTCTTCCTGTTAATTTCCTTCCCAAGTCCCTGCCAGCTCTTTATTAGCTTTTATCTTACAAAGCTAATAAAATTCCACTGAATGACATCCACCACATAATACAATTATCTCCTGGATGGCCTCTCTCACTCTGTCTGGAGAAGTTTGTCTCAAAATATGCTACCCTTGAAAGCAGATTTTAACTACACACCTAGAGAATATAATCATATATATAGTAGCCCAGTGTCTGTGACTCTGTAACGCTGAAATGCTGGCTGTTGCCTCTGGTCAGCGCTGTTGCTTCAGTCACGTCCTTCACCTCCCGCCGTGGCACTCGGCTGACTTCTGCGCCACTCAACCGGGCCGCCACGGGGAAGCAAGTACGTCACCGCCCCACCCCTCTTCGCCTCCCGCCATGGTGCTCAGCTGACTTCTGCGCCGTTCAGCCAGGCTGCCACGAGGGAGCCCAAATGGCCACTTCTGCCGCTTGCTCCCCAGCGGTGGCCTAGCTGAGCAGAGCAGAAGTCAGCCGAGCGCCACGGTGGGAGGCGAAGGGGGGCGGGGCAGTGACATGCGACATGACAGCAGCTCCAGACCCCGCCCCCTGGCTGCAAACATCACTGCCTCGCCCCCCTTCGCCTTCCGCCGTGGTGCTCGGCTGACTTCTGCGCCGCTCAACCTGGCCGCCGTGCGGGAGCAAGAGGCACAAGCGGCCATTTGGGCTCCGCGCTCCCCATGCAGCATGAGGAGCGCAGTGCCCAAACAGCCACTTGCGCCGCTTGCTCCCACACGGGGAGCGTAGAGCCCAAACGGCCATTTGGGCTCCGTGGTCCCCCGAATGAGAGGCAGGAGGGGAAGGAGAAGAGAAAGAGAGAGATGGAGAGAGAGGCAGGAAGTGGAGGAGAGCTGAGAGAGAAAGAGACGGACGTGGAGGAGAGACCCGAAAATCCCGTCTTCTGACGGGCTATTGGCTAGTTGTAATATATTCTCCTAACTCCTCTTCTATTTTCCATACACACATCTCACCAGGATTATGACTACCAGTATGACAGTGGCTTTCAGCAGAGACTGCACATTCTTTTGGTGATCCCTGCAACCCTCTATATTCCTTTGCCTTCTGCCAGGTGGCAAAAGGGTTTTAAGTCACAATTATAACCCTATTCGTTATATATAAAGAAACTAAGGCACTGAGGAACCACATGAGTCATCCACGGTCAGACAATAAATCAGGCACCGGGAATATAATCCCCAATACTTGATTCCCCAGCCCTGTGTTATAACCATGAGTATACATCCTGTACATGGCTCCTAGTATACACCTTACTCAAGCAGAATACTTTTTATCAATTCAGAACAAACAGATTTGGGGCCTTTTTTTTCCCCTGTTATTCAAGTTACAATAAGAAAATGAATTCCTTTCAATAAGCATACTCTGAAGGGAGAGATCTGTTTTCCTTCTGTTTTTAGGCCTCACTTTTAATCCAATTTCCTATTTCCTTATAACTTTGCATTTATGAACACTTACATGGGCCTAATTCTGAAGACTTTCATATCTTATTTTCTTTTCTTTGTACACAATACATCTGTTTTTCACTTACACTGCTGTCTTATGTGTCTTTGTTTCTTCTACCTTCAGGCTTCAAGGTGATCTAACACTCCCTAGGCCCTGATCTAATGACTTTTGAAGCCAAGTTATCATCCTTTGACATTGACTTTTTGGTGACCGTGGGCAAGTCACTTAAGGAGTCTGATTTTTAGAGGAACTCAGCGCCTGCTGAGGTAGGAGCTCCTGAGAGTGGACCAGAAGGAGGCTTCCTTATGGGCTCTTGTATTAATTTAGATGGAATACATGGGCAAAAAGAGCTAGAGGTGTTAACAGAACCCTACCACTGTCCAACATACAGTTTTAACTTCGTTTGGGATCTGGTTTACAGAGTCCTCTGGCGGTTTAATGCCATGGGCAAACACACCGTTAAAAATCTGCCTCCTTTTACAGATACAGCAAAAATAGAGAAAAAACAGTTCACGCCACTGAAATGCGAAATATTAAATAAGGCTTTCATTTCAACAATGTCCCGTGTTCCTTTTTCCTTTAGCCATAGGGAGTTTGGAGAAGAAAATTACTCCTACTTGACAGTCTCTTATACAGTATAAAAGATGGCAATAGCTATCCTTTTGGTGAAAGAGAAGTCAGTGGAGATGGGCGGGAGATGTCATGGTTAAACTCCAATCCCATTTCCTAAATGAAGATGACAAAACAAAACCACACGCAGAAGGGGAAAGAAAAGAACAGCGAAGACAGAAGATCGCTCCCTGTCAGTCATGTTGACTTTCATGCCTAACTGAATTTTTGGAAAAAGCATCACGCCCGTTGACTTATTGGCCACTCTGAGATCTGGCAAATTTGTATTAGCAAGAGGCTAATTCTGACGTTGGTTTTAATTGCTTTTCCGGCCACAGGCTTACCTCAGTGTTGCAAAGTATACAGTGCTGGCTCTCTCAACCAGCCTATTATTAAACAGGATGTCAACAGAGAAGGCTAGGAAAGCAAAGAAAGATGTGGATGGGAAAGGCCATGCATAAAGGTGGGGAAGACTGTGACATCTCACATTGCAAATGGTGTTTTGCATTTAGCCAGGCTGGTGGATGTGGAGGGGTCATCTGATCTAGTCAGCTGAGAATACCACTCAGGATTAGATGAGGAAGACATGGGGTCCCAAGACACAAGGTGGACGCAGCCATGATGGTGGAGCTCTCTCCCGGCCCTTCTTGAGGCCCAACAGTGTTGCAGTTTGCTTTGCTTCTGCTATTTTTCCTCTTCTTGAAGACCCCCAGAAAAGAATGCTGTGAGTAACAGCCTGATTTTGCCCACCAATTGGGCCTATTTCTGACACACCAATTTGAGTTCATTGATTCCTGGTCCCTCACTTGTCCTATTTACCAGACATAAATTTAACATAGCCCCTAAGTTCTCTCTGCTATACTAATACAGTTGGAATAAAGAGGAAAATGACTGGGACTTCCGTGCCTACCTAAATACAACTACATGCCCATGACTCCTTTTACCTGAGGATCTCAAAACCAGGTGGGATTTAGAACATAATCTGTTTCAACCAGCTGCTGTGTCCAGGGAGACTAGATAGATTGTGTGGGTTTGGGGAACGTTTAGCCTAGTAATGTTACAGTGTATGCACTTTGCAACAATTCATTTAAAAAATGTACCTCATTTTTATTCCCCGTCACATTTAATCATGAAGGAGAATATCTACTCTCAGTGAGGTACCACCAGCTATTTGTGTACTACCCTTGCACATCACAGCTAGGGAAACACTCAACGGTGAGCCTGAGAAAGAGGAAGCTTTTCCCTCTTCATCAGCCTTGTCCCTTTTCAGCCAAATGATTATAAGCTAATTCACCCTGACACCATTGCAACTGTCAAGGGGGAATAACGGTGTCTGAATTAGACCCTTCAAGATGTGCAGGAGATGTGCCTGCTTACTGGAATGACTAGTATATATATTGGTGTCCTTGGCAGTGGCACTATGGCCTTACCATGATTTACGCGCTGCACCAGATTGGGCCAAGGACAGATGGTGGTTGCACCATTAGTCTGTCAGGGTATGCCTTATAGCGCATACTAAGCCCCAGCCATCTCAGATTTCAGCCCAAACTTCCCTTCTTCCCACACACAAAGCAGTCAGCAAGCACTCAAGCTAGGCTCAGGTTGGGGAGTGTAAGATCCCAAGTCCCACTGTGGCTCAGATCTAAGCCTTCAATGGTCTCCTATAGCAACGAGTTTCATAGGCTGACTACGCACTGTATGAAATACTGTTTACTTGTGTCAGTCTTTGGCCCCGTCTACACTAGGAAGTTACATCAGTATAACAACGTCGCTCAGGGGTGCAATGAAATCAACCTAGGTCAATGGGAGAATTCTTCTATTGATCTAGCTGTGCCTTTAGAGGACGTGAATTATCTATAGCCATGGCTTGACAAATGGTGGCGAAAACCGCTCGCCGGCCCCGTACTGTGCATGCGCAAGACCCGCATTGTGCATGCGCGCACAGCCGGTGAACGGGGCGCGCTGCTGAAATCTACTCCCCACGGGCGAGTAGATTCTATAGTTTGTCGAGCCCTGTCTATAGCAACCATGTTACAAACATTTGGATTTACGTGCAAGAGATTTTTAGGTAGGTCCTTTAATCTACTTGTCCAATGTTAAGATACAATAGGCACAAAGAACGTTAGATTCCTTGGGGAATTAAACACATAAAAGAGAAGTTGGGAGTTCTAAAGAACTGTGAGGTTCAACTGAGCATGAACTATTCTCAAACGTAAGGAGTTTTACTCTGGTAGATGAGAAGACCGTTGGGCCAATTTACATGGATCCATCTTTTATTGTGTGAGGCGTTCTACAGGAATTGTTTTCCATTTGGTCTCTATATCACCAGGACACTGAGGAGCATTTATTGCTTATCTGTAGAGGGTTGAAAGGTCATGTCCTGTGGACTTCTTGTCACCAGTGGCTTTGGCTGAGACTCCAGCCAGCAGGAGCAGTTGAAGGAGGAACCTCTTCACGGCCCAGTCCAACCTTTAGAATGTTCAAACCTTTTGTGCCCTGAGCCTATTGACTCTTTACTCCAGTCATACCCCACCCCACTTCCTTAGTGTCTTCATCTCAGCTTCCCTTGCTCTGTCTTTCTTTATCTTTCCTTTGTTTCTGTATAGGCTTATCCCCTCCTACCTAAACCTACTCTAGGAACAAAAATTAAAAAACCCACACTGGACCTAGGTGTCCACCACATTGTTCACTCAGAGTGGGGGGAACGTAGTGGAAAACACCAGCAGTCAGAATTGTCCATTTAGATGGTAAGTTATTCAGAGCAGGGATCCTCTACTATTCTGTGTTTGTAAGCCCAAGCCATCCTAGGACCTGACTCTAGGTTGTCTATTCGGGGGGGCGGTGTATGTGAGACACAGAAGGAGAGACACAGACAAACAAACAGACAGAGACTTTTCTATTGAAGAGTCCATTTATTCAAGAACTTCTAAATTGTAAGAGCTAGGCTACCAAATTTCATGTGCAGCTTCCACTTACCCTAACTTAAAGCAAGGTCAGGGTTGGTTGTGCCAGGAAAATGGGAAGTGCTAGTAATGGGACCATTTTCCAGAACATGGAAAAGGCAGGGGCTGCTGTACAGAGGAACACAATTCTGCAGAGGGGGCAGCTGCTCCAGCAACAAAAGAGTGACAAGCTGGGGATGGGGCTTGCTATCTTGATTGCCACCAGACTGGGTAAGTAGCTCTCCTGCACCAAACCCTCCCTGCTCCCAGGCTTGGCCCTAGGCTGCAGGGTTGGGGGGAGGGGGGAGGGAGATGGCCCCTATTGGCCAGGAAGGGGAAGAGAAGGCCCCACCAGCTAGTATCCCCTCACCCTGAGTCCCTCCTTACCTCTCAAACCCTCACTCACACACTTCCAACCTCCTGCCCTGCCCCTCCCCACATCCCCAACACCCTGCCATGACTCCTGCACACACACCCCACACACACATACCCCACACAGGCACACACACACACACACCACCAGCCCCCTGCCTTTAAGGACCTGGGCAATGCTGGATATGTTTTCTAGTTAATAGTAAGGAGCAACCTGTCTCAGTTGTTTGTAGAACTGGGGCTACCAATTTCTACCAGCAATCACCACTGGGGAGAAAGCATGGAGGGGACAGGAGAGAGGGCAATTGTTGTTTCAAAAAGGGCAAAATACTTCTTGCACTGACAGGCAAAATACCAAAATGCTCTCAATGTTTTCACATATAAGCAATTGCTGAAAGGTGCCGTGAGACTGCCAACGAGCTTGTGACTAAGACTCAGAGGGGAACTCTTCAAGAGATGACCTCTTGCTCTCAAAACAAAGTCCGTGCTCTAAAATCTCCTTCTATAAAAGGTCTATGCAGATTCTTTCAAGTGTGTGCTTCCTGGAACATCAGCCTTGGGCTGACTCAGCACTGAAAATTTCGAGGCATGCCTAGGAATGTTTTGGTTTGCTGCTCAAACAATCTCCTCCCCCTACTGCCCCAAAATGGGCCCTCTTAGGTATCTGGATCTAATTAAATAAGCAACACCTGTGCCTAGTGTTATTTGTTATTCATAGAGTTGGACAAGTACTGAGCACCGGAGGGCCCTGCTTTCAATAACTTAATCTTCTAAGCAGGACAAAACACACTCACTTTGGCCTCCAACTATTTAGAAAATAGTTACAGAGGAAAGTAACTATCATCTTGCATATCAAAACAAAACTTTACAAAAACAGAATCAGCGTCCCTAATAAATTAATTCTCTCTCCCCCCTCTCCCCTTTTTTTTCCATTAACCAGCCGATCTAACTGGAGTTTTGACTAAGACAGATGACTTCTCTAAAATATGTCGGCATGATGGCTAGCATCCATCAGTGAGAGTTCTAAATACTCTTCCTTCCTGTCCAACACTTAGGATAATGATACTTCACATTTATAGAACATGGTGCCTTTTATTCAAGAATTCAAAGTCCTTGACAAACATTGATTGATGAAGAGTCACCCAATCCGGAGAGGTAATTTTATTACGCCCATATCAAATAGCGATGAGTAAGCTGAAGTCCATAGGTTTCCCACCGCACTCCAGCAAATGGAGGAATCAGTGGCTAAGATTAGCCTTTGTGTTTCATGTTTGAAGATATGACTCCAGTCTCTTTGAACTCTGAAGCTGCCAAAGCAGTCTCCAGCTTTTGCTATGAGGGTTCTATTCTCAGCAGTTCCTCCAACTCTCATATGGGGGGTCTCCACTGGGGAATGATCACCGTATCTGCCATGGGTCATTTACAACGAAAATAGAATGAAGATCAGACCAGTGCAACAATGAAGTTTAGGATCTATTCAAGCTGAATCCTCTCTGTACTGCTGTATGGTTGCAAAACATGGATCATGTGCCACTCAGATTGGGCAAAATAGGAGGCTTTCCACACAAAATGCCAATGTCGTATATTGGTCATAAAGTGGAATGATTTCATTTGAAACACAGATGCTTATGGTTGCTCCGGTTTGTAGTTCAGTGAGGGCATTCTCCACAGAAAGCATCTTGCACTTTTCAGACATATTGTGAGACAGCCACAAGACGGTTGGGTGAATGCTTTTCTCCAGGTGCCTTGTAACATCCAGCATAAATCCCATCTTCTGAAAGGTGGAGGCAGCCTAGAGGCAAACCCCTATTATTTGGGTGCATCAAGTGCATTCCAATATTTGGTTCTTGAACCATCAAGCCCTTCCAGACACACACGAGAGGATCAAATGGCAAACAATCACTGGAGCCAATGATCATGAACTGGAGGAGTTATACCCTTTTCTAGACATTCTAGCCATTCAGTTAACTAAAGGCTTTTCACAGTAATTAACTCCTGAGACCTAACCCATAATGTCTTGCCTGTACGGATTAAAACCATAGACAGTGGGTCCTAGAGAGTCTCCAGGAATGTGAGGGAGCAAGAAATGAGTTGGCAGGAGACCAGGAGCACTAATAGAAACACAGTTTGGGTTTTTGAATTAGAAACAGTCCTGTACCAGTCTTTGTGTGGTTAGATGACTGTCTGGGAGACATGAATTAAGCCAGGAACCAAGGTGTAGAGTATCCAGCAACATCCATGCCTGGGGAAGGACTAAATCTTGAAACCACAGATACACGAGTAGAACAGGGAATGTTTAGTCAGCCATGATCAGGTTATTTTCTTTATCTTGGGTTTGCTGGACTTCTCTGTGCTAAGCACATGTAACCGCCCCTTACACTGTAACTTCTAAACAGAATCTCAGGGAAGCAATTCTGTGTTTTAATCTCCCCCCCCCCCCCAGTTGCTCTGTAACACCTAGCAACCAAGTAATGTTTCACCAAGTGTGTTTCTTTCTTTTGTTGATGAAAATCACCCTTAAGACCATGATCTGATTCCTGTGGCCTAGGTGACAGAAGGTTGTGTATGTACATGCCTAAGACTGCAAAGCTGTATTACTAAGAGAAGTTAGGTTTTTTTAAGCTCTCTCCAGAGGAAGGGTTAAAGAACTTGAGGGTACCTCGCAGGAAGGAATTCCCACATGCACCTTCCTGGGTTCTCAAAGGGGTTTTTGCATGTGGGTGGTGGCAGCAGTACCAAGCCAAGGCCAGGGAATCTGTGAGCATCAGGAGTTTTTAAATAGTTGCCTTGAGTGGCAGGGTATTTAAAGTCTTTTGCGGGCCCCTGCCTTCTGCACTCAGAGTGGCAGCCTTGATGCCAACCCTTTGGCTAAGCAGTGGAGACAGCATCGGTGAAGAAGAAACTGTGGCTCAGTGATTAAGTTGATTTGTCCAAGATCCTTCAAATGCCAAATTAAAAAAGAGAATCCAGTCATGTTGGCTTCCAGTCGCCACTCTAACTACTGGAACACAGTCTGCACTAAATGTCAGCATGTGATAATGCCTAGAATTATTGCATCTGAGAAAGAGTTCAACACATACAATTCTTTCTTCTCTTCTCCTCCACACGGCACCATTACCAACCTGATGGCTGGTTAACAAGAGCTAGATTCACTGATTTGTGCTGAGAGATTGGGAGAAATGGAAGACTTGGCAACAGGGCTGGCCTTACCATGAGGTGAACTGAGGCGGCCGCCTCAGGTGCCAGACTGTAAGGGGGGGCGCCACTAGGACCCACAGTGTAGAAAATTGTGTCTGCTGCTGGTGCATATGTATTCTCTCTGCTCTAGATGCACAGAGATGGTGGAGTGCTGTGCTGGAGGAAGGAGGGCACAAGAGACATAACAGGCAGGCAGGAGAAAAGGGGGTATGGGGGCATCATTTGAGCTCCCCGCCTCAGGTGCCAAAATGTTGTGGGCCAGCCCTGCTTGGCAAGTTTTTATAAAAAGGTATAAACTTCTTTGCAGAAGTGGCAGTCCTGTGCCCCGTGCAACATTTGCCAACAGAACGGTGATTAGCTTAGAAGCTGATTTCAAGATACATTTAGTAGTTACAACCAGCAGTTTTAAAGGAATGCATAATGTTGAATGGTATCAATTCCAAATTTTAGTCCCAGTTTTGCCAAGATATATGCATCACCTTCACACTCTGTGAGGAGTCCCACAGAAGTCAGAGAGAAGACAGTGTGGCCCAGTGGAGAGAGCACTAGATGGGACTCAGGGGAGCTGGATATATAGGTTTGGGAAGCAGGGGTGCAGAGGGTGCTACAGCACCCTCAGGTTTTCACCCAACTTCTGCATACCCAGGGACTGGCTCCTCTGCCTACCTGCTGTCAACTCCACCAGCCCCAGATCCTGGCCCCTGAGTGCCCCCTACAAGGCCCCTCCATTCCTTCCACCCCCAGGGTCGATCCAGCCATCATCCCTAGGGTTCAGTCCACTGGCCCTGGACGTTCTGCTGCTGCTCGGAGCTCTGCTCCTGGCCTAAGACAGGGCTCCGCAGGCACCTCCAGATGTAGCTAGGTTGCCAGCTCTTCCAGACCGGATGTACCGGATGCCATTTACAGCAACACCATCCAGTCCATCCGGTCTGGGAGAGTTGGCAACCCTAGGTGTGATCCCAGCCTGGAGTGGTGGTCAGAGATACAAAGAGGTTTAAGGGGGGCACAGCTCAACACCCCCACTTACAAATAATTCCAGCACCACTGGCTGGCTATATTCCAGGCTTGGTTACTGGCCTTCTGGGTAAAGATGGGCAAGTTATGTCACCTCTGTGCCTCAATTTTCCCACCTATAAAATGGGGGTAGTGATACTGAACACACACACCCTTTGTAAAATGCTTTGAGATCTACAGATGAAAAAAATGCATTAAATAAGAGATAGGTATTATTATTATTCATAGTGTGTACGTTAAACATTGTGACTCTTTGAAGGATTGGAGCCTTAAGCTTTGAAATAAATCCAATTTGCCGTCCTACTACTGATGAGCCATGAAGGCATTATTTTTAAAATAAATTAATAAAATGGTTTCTTCACGAGTGGGGCATATAAACCACCCACTGAAGCATTATACTAGTTTGTGAGAACCAAGAAGTGAAACTAACTGGAAACTGGTCACCGTAGCTTAACAGTCCAGTTAAATGCAAAAATGAAATAAGTGAAGGGAAAAAAGGGACAAGTATAAAGGATGAAAATCAAACAGTATCAGTTTTAATGATATCACTCATTGGTAATATTCATATTGTCTGGTCAAGCAAATTTTTCCAAAAAAGAAATCATTCCTAATAACCATAATGTTTTTCGTGTCTAACAAGAACTATTGAAGTTGAAGATCTAGGGTTTTCCCCCACCCTTTTCTTTTTTTTAAATAAAATACCTTAACATTAAGATGAAGCTGGGTATGTAAATTCTCTGTTCTATAGCAAGTTTATCTTGAAATGTTTTGTTGTAAAATAGGTTGGAACATTTCTCTCCCCCTTCTTCCCCTATCCACCTTACATACATTATCCTCAATCACCTTACATACATTATGCATGGGACACAGGTAGAATGGGTCTCCAACTTAAGGGAAATATTTTATAGAGAAATCTGATTTTACGGGCAGGAGGACAGAGAAATGTGATCATACAATTCATTTCAGAACTGTCCAAACCAATTTTGCATATTCGGGGTTAGGAATAGCCTGTATGGTGAAGAGGACGTTAGAAGTGGGATACAGCTGCACCATCCTAGCCACAGGCCAGAGAAGGAATTCAAGCTCGTAGAGCTGGTCTTTCTTATGTGGTTCTCTGTTTCCTCCAGGGCGGGAAAGAGTTGTGTGTACCATCATATTACTGAGCCCTGATTACTTTTCCATCGCCTGCTCTGCCCTCACATTGGAGAAGGAGGAGCTAGGGCTCTGCTCACGCCTCACCCTTTGTTTCAAGGAGGGCGTGGTCCCCTTAATGCCACGTGAAAGTGCATAGGGGAAACCCGACTCCAATTCTTACAGTATATAGGAGAAAGCGCTATGGGGTGCCTGGCCTTTTGGTTGCAATGTGTGCAGGGGAGCCTACAGTCTCCATGGACTCCCTCCAAGGTGGGAGGGGTCAGCACTGCACTCCTAGAAGGGGCAGAGCCTCAGGCGGAAGGGGTAGGGGTGGGGCAGGCAGCTTTCTGCCCTCCAGCCCTCAGGGCTGGACAGTGCTCCAAAGGCAATTTAAAGGGCCCTGGGTTTGGCCACCACCACTGCCATAGCAGCAGCAGTCCAGAGTCCCAAGTCCCACTGAATCACCAGGGCAACTGCTCCCTTTGTCCCCGCCCCACCTTGCCAGCATGCCTGGATGGGTGGTCAAGTCTAGTATCAGGTTGATTAGTGATATGGGGACTGTGTATCTTTCATTGGCAGGAGAAAGGATAAACACTCTCAAACGTCTACCATCCTTAAAAGCAATTACATTTACTTTCCTGATGCTGTAACGCCCAAGTCCCATGGCATGGGAGTGGCACAGGTACTTGGCAACGGCATAGCTCTGCTCCTGCTGAAGTCAATGATTCAATGTGGGAGTTACTTGTTACTTAGGAGCAAAGCGAGGCTGGTAATGCTAGGAAATCCCACCTATGGGGGTCGATGGCCAACCTTGTACTTTCAATGGTGAGCAGCCATTTGCATGACTGGTCCCCACAGACATCGACAGGAGTACTCAGCTGAGTAACGGGCTCCTCAGTGGCATGAAGCAGTTCACCGTTTGGCCCAGTGGGAGCGCACGCTGTCATACGCACAGGTCTAGGGTCCCCTCCGTCTCCTCTGGCCCTATTACCTGTGACTGTTGAGCAATGGCCCTGTATAACGCAGCACGGAGTATTCTACAGACTGGATTCGTCTATGCTTACTCACTCTGAGGAACACTGTCTCCACAAGCGGTTTGCTGAAACTAATGGGATCACTTGAGGAACAAGGTGCTACTCCCCATGAGGAAGAGGAGGCCTAATGCAGCCTTCAAGATACATTATCCACAATGTGGTGGTGATTTATTGTGTTACACTGGGCAGTAGTAAGGCCCCAAAATGCCCATTTTACACTAGTCATATTAAAGGTACCAAAGGGCAGCCATGGTCTTGCATAGGGGTCTGATACACTGAGTAGAATGGTCCAATAGGGAACAGAGTGTGAAAATGTCCTTCCTTCTATCCTTTGTGCTCTTTTAATATGGCAGTGGATGAGAGAAAAACAGCACTGTACCATATAGACACTCACTGACTAGCCTTTCCAGGTATAGGTCATGGGTTGAAATGCTTGCCGCCTATAGATCTGTTGGGCAGGACATTTTTATTCCCCTCCCAGCAGCCTGTAGGAATCCAACTGGTATCACACAGCTGCCACATGTTAACCTCATACATCAGAAATTTAAGAAGCCCTGCCTCTCTAGAGGGCAGATGTATTGAACAATGCTGGGTACACTTAAAAGCCTGTTCCATTTGGTCATGTGTTATTGTCAGCCTGGCACAGCTTCTCACAGAAATAATTATCTTTTGTTCCCAGCACTGAAGAGTTTCTTTAAAAACACTTCAGAATTGATGGCCCATTAATAGACAATGACTGAAGGTTCTATTGACTGGGGATAGTAAACCTTTGTTTTGTATAGGTGTTGACAAACAAAATAAGCTGCGGCGGGGGCGGGGGTCACATCTCTTCTCCATGCCCCATGTCTTCCCAGCCAATTGCCTCTGGGAAACCAGGCTCCATGAATCTGCAGTCGGAGTTAAACACCAAAAGATAAGTCAGACCTGAAGGCTGTACTCCCCTCTGGTCACACACACTGACCTCAACATCATCAGAATCTATGCAAAAATTGCACTAGATGAAAGAATAATTTGTTCACTATTGCTGGAAAGCCCCCAAATAAATATAATTGTGTGTATCTAGAACTCAGCTATGTCAGCATGTGTAATGGGGCCAGCAGTTCATCAGCCAGTGATGTCAAGAGGTTACAAAGTTGATAAACTGCACTGTAATTAGAGTTGTTTCCGCTCTTTTCCCTTACAAAGAACTGCATGGCCTCTGCCCAGCCTTGCGAAGGAATCTGGGCTAATGGTTAGACTGGGGATTGTGTCCAGGGTGCTGGGTCCCATTTCCTTCTCTGCCATCTATACACCCCAGTTCGGCGATGTCACCACTTCAGAACAGCACTTGTCGTGCTGTTCCTGGCGCTGCGGGTAGGAAGCAATTCACACCACCCGTTCCCTGCCTCAGGACACAAGAGAGGGATGTCATTCTCACGGAGACTTTGGACTCTGCTTTTTGACATCCGTGCACTGCTGTTGTCACCACACAAGTAGTAACAATGAAGAAATGCCCACAAATTAATACCACCTGAGTCTTCAACGTGCCATATTCCGATGAAATGTATTTTCTGGGCTATCCCTCAAATAAGTGAGGGACAAAAAAGAAACAGATGTAAGAAACTTGGGATGCCTCGCTGCATATTACTCCTGTACATTCTAGTGGTACTTGCAATCCCCCAGTATGGGATGCATCTTGGCAAACTGGTCAACTGTCAGGAGGCTCCAGGCCATTAAGGGTCTCAAGACCTTTGAATATTTGAAAGTTCATGTCCTCTTTTCCTGATATTACAGCTAAGACTTTCAAGTGACTAGTACTTTTGGATGCTTACATTATTGCGAGGTTAGGAGCCGCTCTAATGCCCACTAAAGCCATGGAATGACTCCCATCGACTTCAATAGGTCTTCACTCTATTGTGGAAAAACAAACTATGGGGCTTGATCTATTGTATCCAGAAGATGGAACATCCCTGCTTCCACCAAGAAAAGTCATTGGGGGCCATAGTCAAGGTATCATTTGTCATATACAATAAGGCAATAATCGATATTGTCAGTCAGTTCTGGTCTTTTTAGGAAAGGCCATTCAGTGTGGAGAGGGTCAGTTTGGGCTCAGGGCCTTCGAGTTTCAAATTCTCACTACTTTTCCTAGGCTAGCCTCTAGCATTGCTTTGCAATGGCTGTACTTAACATAGTAGGGGCCTGGTGCGTCATCATGAGACTAAGGTCAGATCTACACAAGGCTGGGCAGCTCAGCTTAAGATACGTAACTCCAGCTATATAGACTACGTAGCTGGAATTGTCTTACCTTAAGTTGAGCTTGGCAGCATCCCCCACAGCAGGAGGACTAGGGGAACAAATGCTCTCATTGGTTTCTCTTACTCCTGGCAAGAGCAAGAGTACTGGATGCCAGCAGGGGTGCTCTCGGAGTTCGATTTAGAGAGTCTTAATTAGATTCACTAAATCAAACTCTGGAATATTATCGCAGCAGTGGCTATCTTCTGCAGAGTGAAGACATGGTCTCTGATTTGCTGCAACATCTCTCTTCCCAACTCAGTATCACTCCCCATAATCCCTTATTGTTCTACTAAGAACAAAGTATTTTGTGAGAATTGGAAAATAACTTAAGGATATCACCAGAGCGGCTGCATGTGTGCCTGCTCCTCTCAGTAGCTTCTCTACAGAAATAGGTAGCTTTGGTTGTTAGGGGTTTTTTTGTTTGGAGGAGGAGGGTGTATGGTGGAGGTAAGAGAGAAAATAATAGGTCTGCTTAATTGTGGAACAGTATGCAAATAAAAAAATGGATCAGTGTCCCCAGTGGACCTTGCAAATTCAGAGATTGATATCTCTATGATACAATCTGAAAGGTAAAATGTGCAATTAGTAATGCGCTTTTACTAGCTCCCAAAGAAATTGGATTGTTTACCTTCCAATCTCCCTATTCACTCTCAAAAATCTCATACAAGAAGAAGAAACGCTGTTAGTCATCACTATCATAAACTGAATCCAAGTTTCATTTAGAGTATCAGAGCTAGTCTCTATATTCCACAGTCAGGGTCAATTTCTGCCCTAACTTACATCTTTAGTAATCTCAGGTACATTGGTGTAAATCTGGTCAGAATTTGGCTCTTCATGTTACAAAAGAAACACACACGGTCCTTGATCAAGCCATTCTTTAGACATGTAATACAGAAATCTAGGCTGGATGGGTGTGTCTGTTCCCTATTGTAAACCCAATCCTAGTGTATGTCGGTCTTTGAACATGCCACACTGATTGAAATCAGTTTATTCTCCTGGGAGCAGCATGCCTTTCCATTCATGACTGTGTATTACTTTTAGCTCGCTGCTTCTCAAAAGTGATGACTGAGCAACCACATCTGGTCTAGGTGGAACTGCACTGGACAGTAACTAACGTTGTCAGTCTATTAGCAGCAGAATTGTCACTGACTTGAACAGAAGCTATGTGCCTAAATCCCTGCCAACATCACTTTCAGAACGTAAAGACGAAGAATATGCAGCTAAACTCTCTCTCCCACTAAAGTATTCCAGAAACACCCATGCAAGCACAGGAAAGCCAGATGCTTGGTCTGCGCACACAGGCATGGCTCCAAATGTTTGCGTAACTCCTTGTTATATCTCTTCATGCCTTATGTCTTCTCATTTGCGTATGAGAAACCAGGCTGCCACTCCATGAATCTTCAGTCAGAGTTAAGTGCCAAAAGATAAATAAGACCTGAAGGCTGCATCTCCTTCTGATGACACATACTGCCCCCAGCACCATTAAAATCTATGCAAAAATGGCACTAGAAGAAAGAATAATTTGGCAGGTAGTTTCTTAAAAGGTTGACGGCATGGACCGCACTTTAATAGACATGTCAGCTTGTGGACCACTTCCCCTTCCGTTGAAGAGTTCATGGACCACTTCTCCTTCAGCAGATGAACAAATAATATTTCTGTGGCACTAAAAGCAATAGCTGCCATGGAAAGTTAGTATTTGTAATGCAGCTGGTTGAAATATGGAGGAGCCAGCACTGTCTCTCCCATCAGGCCTTTACAGACAACAAGCAGATACTGCCAGACCACTGATAACCCCTGGACCACTGTTGGGGGAACTGCTGTTTCAGGAGATCGTGGTCTCCAGTTGTCTCTCTGTGAACAATTAGTCACACCACAGAAACCTACCCCACAATGGGCACTGCTCACCAAGCTTGGTGACTATAAAGCACGGAGGCCCAAACGTGTGTATATTCATGGATACTAAACAATCATCTTCCCACACCTGTGGCTTCTCCAGATCAAAAATAAGGAGTTGGCAGTGGGGAAATTTAAATAAATGGTACCAGCTAGTATCTGCTCTGTGGATAAACAAGACCCCTGTCATTGTGATGTCAGGGACAGAGTCCCTAATTATTTATTCCACACACAACCCTTTCAAATGTTTCTATCCTGTAATTCTATATATTAAAAGACAATGTCAGCAGCCAGGTAATAACAAACCAGGGAGCAGCCTGAGACGGGAAACAGAGGAAACCGCTGTCTGTTTTAAGAGATTTTTCTAAGCTACAGCTTGTTAAAAAAATTTTAAAATGAGAAATAATGACTGCCCTACTTTTCAAGGGGTTTTCTTTATTATATAGAAAGCAGCAAGAGAACTAGCCAAGTGGAATTGTATAACATTCTTCCTGATAATTCACTGGCCTTTTGCATATGATAATAATTGGTAAAACAGGTGCAGACACAGCATGCAACTAGATTGCAGCGCCACTATCCTGGCTATGTTTCACATCACCGACTATAATCACTTCATCTGCAGTTGTCATTAAAAGCGAACGACACCGCCCCCATGGCTTTGCTGAATGCTGTCCTATGCCTTTTTGCCAGGAGGGAGCCCTGAGAGGATGTACCCTTACTGAGAGCTACGTATTGTTCGAAGTACTAATTTTGGTGGCTGAAATGAAAGCACTGAAATACCACTCAATTTGGTTGCATTCCTTCGGCTATGGAGTAGAGTAGTGGATAAGCCAGAACGTATTTAGAACATTCGTGCCAGAATTCACCAAATCCTGTTGCAAAAGGGCAAGGTGTTCTGCTGGATAGGGCATCGAACTCGGAGTCAAGATTCTGGTTTCGATAACCTGACCCTGGAACCGGCATTCTGAATGCCCTTGGGCACCGAGCTGTGTGAAAGAACAGTTCTATACAGAAGAGCTACTGCATATTAATATCTTTCAAATTAGCAAGAACTATCTTTAAGAACCTGATCCAAAACCCACTGAAGTCATTGGGTCTTTCCATTGATGTCAAGAGGCTGTGGGGATGCAGGCGTCAGGGGGTTGAGAGATGTGGGGGGACTCAGAGCAGGGATAGGGGGCTCAGGGTAGAAATGTGAGAGGATGTGGGATTTAGGGCAGGAGGTTGAGTGTCTGTGGGGGCTCAGGGCAAGCATTTGGATTGGGATTGTTGCTACCATGCTGGCCAACCAGTGGAGCCCCAGAGCTGGCTGGGGCAGCAGGGGCTGAGCAACTCCTTCCTGGGGTGGCAAGGTGGGGGCATTGGGTACAGTGGCCAGTAACAGCTAGAGCTAATAATATATGGAGATATACTTATCTCATAGAACTGGAAGGAATGTTGAGAAGTCATCTAGTCCAGTTCCCTGCCCTCACAGCAGAACCAAGTACCATCCCTGACAGACTTGCCCCAGATCCCTAAATGGTCCCCTCAAGGTTTGAACTCACAACCCCTGGGCTTAGCAGGCCAATGTTCAAACTACTGAGCCATCCCTCCCCCCAACTGGACACTCTCTTCCCGGTGTGGCCACCCTCCTGTGGTCATTCGACAGCATGAGTGCCACTGCTAACAGACCCCTCCATTTCCATTTCAGCAGTTGAATTCCTGGCACATCCCATTGTCCTGGCACAACCAAACCCTGACTTGCTTTAAGGCTAAGAAAGGCTAAGATGCCTACCAAATTGGGCCATCCTAGCTCTTACCATTTAGGAGGAGGAGTTCTTGAACCAACAGACACACACGTACAGTAGATAAGTTGGATAAATACAGTTTGGACTTAGCTAGGACCCATTGCTAAAATGTAACCATCAACAGTAAAAGTGGGTGTGATCCTCATGTACATCTGTAACCATAAGATACTGGACTAAGGAATGAATGGACACTTTAAATATAGATATAAGACATAATCCTGAAACCCTTAGTCACATAATTGTTCAACTGACCGGAGACTGACTGACTTTTTTTTCTTTCTTTTTGTGCTTTCTCTTCCCATTATTTAGCAGCCTATTGGAATGATATGCAACAATAATTCATCAACTTCCACTTTGGGGCCCAGAGACTCAGCTGATGTAAACAGACATCATGCTGTTGAGGTCAGTGGGACTACATTCAGTTTATACTATATGAGAACCTGCCACCTTACACAGCATTTATAAGACTGTGTTCACACCTCCCTTTGTGTGCACACTTTGTAGGAATTACATATGCTTTTATTTTTTCCACTACAGTCTAATTGTGTGCCTCTCTGCATACGTGTATACAGCTTCCATACAAAAAATAGTTCACTGGTTTTACCTAATGAGGCCTAGCCCAGAAATAAACCAGTGTAAAATATTAAACATTTTGCTGTATATTAATGGTTATATAAATAAAATTTAAACTAATAGATCTCTATATATACTCTGGCTTAGGACCTTAATAGCTTTAAGTCTACATAGTTCTTAACTGCACTGATTTACGTGAGCTCAGGACGCAGCCACATACATCCCTATTTATTTTCACCCCATCCTAAAACACCACTTCTGGGACAAATTCAGTCCTTTTGGATCACAATTATAAATACTCACAGAACTGTGAAGAAAACCAGGGGCCTGATCCTGTGAACAAACCCACATGGGCAGATCCTCAAAACCAGTGGAGATTGCAACTGCTTTGGAAGCTAGGGTCATAATTCAAAATCATCTGGACAAACTGGAGAAATGGTCTGAGGTAAATAGGATGAAGTTTAATAAGGACAAATGCAAAGTACTCCACTTAGGAAGGAACAATCCATTTCACACATACAGAATGGGAAGCGATTGTCTAGGAAGGAGCGCTGCAGAAAGGGATCTAGGGGTCATAGTGGACCACAAACTAAATATGAACCAACAGCGTAACACTGTTGCAAAAAGCGCCAACATGATTGTGTGAGGCATTAATAGGAGTGTAGTAAGCAAGACATGAGAAATCATTCTGTCACTCTGCTCTGCACTGATTAGGCCTCATTTGGAGTATTGTGACCAGTTCTGGGCACCACATTTCAAGAAAGATGTGGAGAAATTGGAGACGGTGCAGAGAAGCACAAACAAAAATGGTTAAAGGTCTAGAAAACATGAGCTATGAGGGAAGGCTGAAGGAATCGGACTTGTTTATTTTGGAAAAGAGAAGACAGAGGGGACACGATAGCAGTTTTCAAATATCTAGAAGGGCGTAACGGGGGGTAGGGAGGGGGGAATTGTTCTCCTTGGCCTCTGATGGTAGGACAAGAAGCAATGGGCTTAAACTGCTGCAAGGGAGGTTGAGTTTGGACATTAGGAAAAACTTCCTAACTGTCAGGATGGTTAAGCACTGGAATAAATTGCCTAGGGAGGCTGTGGCATCTCCATCACTGAAGATATTTAAGAACAGGTTAGACAGACATCTCTTAGGGATGATATAGACCGTGCTTGGTCCTGTCACGAGGGCAGGGGACTGGACTTGATGATCTCTCAATGTCCCTTCCAGTTATAGTATTCTATGGTTCTATGATATCCTACATTCATTCTCTGGTCAGCTGTTTGCCTATGAGAAACAAACTCTTTCCCATCCCTCAGAAGGCAAAGTTCAAACTGCAAGAAGGAAAGTGGGTAAACTAATGCAGACAGGGTCAATGGTGTTATTCTGGCTATGCTCAGAGGAGACTTTTGTCCTGTACATTGGCAATTGTTAGGGAGATCAGAGAGAAACAACAATTATGGTTTGGGAACAGCTGTCATACGAGGAGAGATTAGTAAGACTGGACATTTCAGCTTAGAAAAGAGGAGACCATGGGGGAGATATAATAGAGGTCTATAAAATCGTGACCAGTGCAGAGAAAGTAAATAAGGAAAAGTTATTTACTTGCTCCCATAACACAAGAACTAGGGGTCAACAAATGAAATTCATAGGTAGCAGGTTTAAAAGGAAGTACTTCTTCACACAATGTACCATCAACCTGTGGAACTCCTTGCCAGAGGACGTTGTTAAGACTGGGACATTAACAGGGTTCAAGAAAGAACTAGAGAATTTACGGAGGATAGGTCCATCAATGGCTATTACCAAGGATGGACAGGAGTGGTGTCCCTAGTCTCTGTCTGGGTGACAGGAGAGGTATCACTTGATGATTACTTGTTCTGTTCATTCCCTCTGGGGCACCTGGCATTGGCCACTGTTGGAAGACAGGATACTGAGCTAAAGGACCTTTGGTCTGACCAAGTTTGGCTGTTCGTATGTTAAGAACATACAAGTTTTTATTTGAGGCACAGAAAGCGGGACATCCTAAGGGCATAATTGAAATGTGTACACTTCCAAGCTGAGCCAAACTCTCCCCCCTACATTCCCAGGATCTCCCATGGCAAAAATGCCAACATTTTCCAAAAATATTCTACTCAGCATGGAGTATTTCAGCACAAGTGGTCGAAGTTTGTCAAAGTATTAAGTAAGTGAGAAGATGATATGCCAGTCAAACTTAGTCATAGATAGTGCCACCAGCCCTGCCTACAAAAAAGGAAAAAACAGACTATAAATAAAATTAACCATGGTCTGTAAACTCTCAGGTTTTTGGAAAGCAGGATTTATTTGGGGATTTTTATGTGACATTGAGAAGTATTTCTTCGTGGAGCTGGTCTGTATCTCAAAGGTATGTGGCAGTTACTATGGTAACAATTCATTTCTCAGGGAAATCAGAGTGGAGAAGTCAAGTAAAACTCCAAATAATTTCTTGTGACACAGGTTGGATCTCTTGTTGAAACACCACTCTTAACTTGTCCACTCCTATGTCTGTCAATTCTTCTCTTAGCTG
This sequence comes from Pelochelys cantorii, assembly GCA_032595735.1. NCBI lineage: Eukaryota > Metazoa > Chordata > Testudines > Trionychidae > Pelochelys > Pelochelys cantorii. The sequence continues at coordinate 9,503,231 of CM064333.1, read as the reverse complement.
CACATATGTTCCATGTATGACCTGGCAGTACCACATTTTTCCCTTTGGCTTCCTTCAATCGCCAGACCTCGAGTGCATAACCCAGATTTCTTACCACAACAGTATACGTGGAAGAGAGAAGGATGGGATCATCGAATACTTTATTAAAAGAGATTCCCGCTTCATAGAATCCTCCCAGCTTCCTCAGAATTGAAGGGACATGAAACAGGTTGTGTTGGGTACATATTACTTCCATTTTTATGTTGGGGGAAGAAAAACGAGGCCGTGAAAGAACGGGCGTGATCTGCCAGGCAAGTGTAACCTTTTAAGCAATTCTGTACTGACCAAAATCCTCCAGATAAGGGAAGATTTAAATCGCTCTCCTATCCATCCAATTTAATATTTGTTCTTCTCTTGCACCACCTCTTTGGGTCCTTCATATTGGAAGAGGGCCACCAGAATACGATGTCCTGAATTTTTTCTGCTTCATGCGTTCCCTAGGGAATTCCATTAACAAGCCCCACATTTCTGAGATTAAAGAGAAACACACACTCACTCCTGTCAGATCACCCTCCTACCACAGGGCCTATCACCTCAAAAGAAGTTCTCTTCTGAACCAAGACCATGAACCCAAAATCCAGTCTCCATGGGGTAGAACATTGAATGTCCAAGCTCCTTTCTGTGTGTGGGGCAGGAGGGGTGATTCCAGGGAAACATTTGCTAGAGCAGTTGGTTCCATTTCTACTGCTGCCACCCTTTGAGACAGCCCCTGATGCACTCCAAGGTCCCGTCCATCTAGAGACAGACCCCAAGGGTCTCCAGCCAACTGACCTCAAATGGTTGTCACATCCATCTTCCCTTCTCTAGTGTTAACCACCACACCTACCGCTTCGATCACCTGCTATTCTTACTGTGGCCCAGGGAGCCATTACCTCTCAGCACCCTGAAACTCCTCCATTCCCAGACCCCAGCAATCCTGCTAGCCACACCTCCTGCTGGCTCCCATGCACAGTAACCCATCCTACAGTAGCACGGTGCCTACCACACACATGCCACAACTTAGAAAAAATGGACTTCAGGGAAAGGGAGATGAAAAAAAAAACAACCATGGCCACTTGCCCTCTCGGCATCTTCCCAACCCCCAGTCCCAGAGCAAGAGAACATCACTGTAGCTACACGTAGGTTCCATGTATGAGCTGACAATAGCAATTAGAAGAATTGCCCTTCTATGCTGCCTAAGGCCCTTCATTACCTGTAGTCAGTCCTGGATAGCCTGGACTTTTTTTTCCCCCAGGATCCTCCTTTTCTTCCTGTCACAGTCCTCTCCCCACTGCGACTTCCCCCTGCCCAGTGTGGTCTCCTCCAGCAATTCTACTGCCTTTCTTGCAGCACTGAGCCACACAACCCCAGCCAGCTAAGTCCAAGACAGGGAACCGAAGCCCATCATCCAAGCTACAGGAGCTTCCCTGACACACTCTTAGGGAGTTTCCCATCATGGCACGCTGAGGTTTGGGCAATGGATCCAGCTCCTTCAAACTCCATGTAAAACCACTGTGGCTTTGTTTCCTGTGAGCCTGAAGTCACATGCCACAGGGGTGGTGGAGAGGAAAGCCCTGCCAGTAAATACATATCAAGAACCTTGCAGCTTGCTGGGTTCATGATCCATATTTAGTCACACAGCCCAGTGGGGGACAAGCAGTGAAATGCAGGTGTGTCTGTGTCCGTGTCCGTGTGAAGGAAGACAAATGCCAAAGGGGCACGAGCTGATGAGCAGGTAAAATTTAAAAGGTGTGTGCTTTGATTAGGTGGGGCAGTGCCCCAATCCTCTCTACATATGAGCTGCCCCTCCTCTACAGCCTCAGTCTGAAAACCATTACATGCATCAGAGAAAGCTCTGGCTGCATTTTTCACTACAAAGGCTGTGAACACACAGGCAATTATTCTGTTGGAGACAGGAGAAATTCAAATCTGCACTCTCCATGCAGGCAATAAATCTTACATTAGCCTTTTATTAACAAGAATGACATCCCACACAATGTCTGCACAACGCTGAAAGGACGAGGTGTAAAATGCTCTAATTCCCCAATCAGTTGCTGCCTCTTCATGTGACATTCAAAGCTTGAGTGTCACCTTTTTCAAGCTTTCTTCCTCACTAGTGTGTCAGGGAACTGAAACAATCCCATGTGACTTCACTGACCAATCTCAAGTACCATAGCCAACCCGGCACCATTTTCAAATACTTGTTTCTATTCAGTACTAGAAAGCTATTTGCAACCTTGGCAAACTCACCAACAATTGGCGGAGAAAATTTGAACATGTCCTTTGAAAGCAATTGTCATCTTCTAGGAGACTTTCCACGTGAACAGGAAAAGGGGCTTCCAGAATTCATCAAATAAACTACTCACTATGAATTATTCACTCAGTTCCACAACGAAGGTTTTTAGCCATCATAGTTTCAGAGAAAAAGCTAAGGAAGGGCCCGCTTTTATTTGGGCTCAGAAAGAAACAAAAGCACAAGTGACTTGCAAAATGTCGATGCAGAAGCTGGGATCTAGTGGTTTGAATACGGAATTGAGAGCCGGGAGGCCAGGATTCTGTTAGTGTCTCGCTGTGTGACTCTGGGTGGGTCCTTTAAATTCTTCACCACTTACGCCACCGATAAAATGGAGAATGGTTGTACTGGGTCAGACCAAAACTCCATCTAGTCCAGTATTCTGTCTTCTGACAGTGGCCAATGCCACATGACCCAGAAGGAATGGACAGAACAAGGAATCAAGTGATCCATCCCTGGTCATCCATTCCCAGCTTCTGATAAACAGAGGCCCCATCCCAGCTAATAACCATTGGTGGACCTATCCTCCATTAATTTCTCTCTCTCTCTTTTGAACCCTGTTATAGTCTTGGCCTTCACCACATCCTCTGGCAAGGAGCTCCACAGGTTGACTGTGCATTGTGTGAAGTACAACTTCCTCTTGTTTGTTTCTGTTTCCTCCGCTTGGTTCAATGCGGAGATCTATGGATGCAAAAAAGTATCAGATCTGGGCAAAGACTCACATCATCATGTGATTTTACAGGGTGCATCTGTAAAATAAGGACTAATGAAGAAAAAAATCTAAAAAAAAACAGGAACTAAAGAAGAACTGATGATAGCTCCAGGGATTGATATTGGGGTGGGGGAGAAGTCGTCATGACAACTAGTTCTATTTGACTTTATGGGATGGAAGTCTGAGCAGTGAATCAAAGTGAATCAAAAATCCAGAAAGGGAATGGAAACTGATCCTAAAGGAGGTCCCAGATGCTTATCACTGAAGTACTTGAGCCACGTGGTTTGAGGAAGTTTACACTGCAGATGCCTCTGCTGTGTTTATTCTACAGACAGATGACCAGGTCTCCATGGGTGTCACTCCAAAGCCTTTCAAAATCACTGAAATCATGGCAAAAGTTGAACAGTAGAGACTTGCTCCTGTAAGCCCCTTCTCAGTGTGCAGCACGGTTGGCTAGTGCTGCATTGCAGGACAAGGGTGAGTGAGCAGAGTCTATGCATGGGGTAAAGTATGGCTAAGCACTAGGCAGGGGCATCCGTAAGGGTCCCACTCAGTATATTTTCTCCATTGACACTACTCATCGATCAAAGTCCTCTCCTGAAGGACAGTGTTAGGGTAGCTCTCTTGACCATCTGGGTGATCATTTGCCCTTCCTAAGTCTCAGAAGACACCTTACTGCCACCTTCCTTTTAATTTCTGGATGTAGTAGGAGTGAATTGAATGCTTTCTTTTACATTAAATCCACCACAGTAGAGCATCTATTAGCCAATCTTCCCATTTAGTGGTCAGTATCTGGCCCTTAACTGCATGGTTCCTAACACGAAAAAGCTCCTAAATCCATCATGTACTTCTAGGTCTAAAGTAAAGCCATTGTGAGTCCAGTCTTCTATGGTATCTCTCTTCACGCTGTAATTTCTCTTCTGTAATACATCAGTATAATATTCAGCTAATAAATATGTATGCAGGATTTTTATTACTTAATAGTTGTAAGGTTAATAGTCATGGTGAATGCCCATATTTAATATGTCAATGAGGCTGCAAAATGCCAAGCTGAATAGCTTTAACACACATTAGTTCTACTTGTGAATCTACAAATAAGAACCTTGTCAGAAAAGTATTCAAACCAAGATCAGTATTGATTTTGGTCCTCAGAAAAAGCACTGGACTGTGACACTTTAAAATGATAAATGTCTAGAGAATTATTTGCCAGTATTGATGAAAAGAGGGGAGCTGTAAATCTGACAACATGTGATGAACCGATCCCAAATGCTAAGAGCAAATAGAACCTTGTAAGTGTCTCTGGTTCAACTCTTCTTTTATAGCTATAAACACCAATCAACCAAGCAACGCTGCATTCTGTATATTATAGAGACATTTAATAGGGGATGCAGTGCTTGATTTAGGTGAGCATGCACCACAATAGCAAACGGGCATTTATTCATGTATCTCCACTTGTTTTGCCACCCGCTCCTCCTCTTGCAGCATGGAGTCTTGGTGATTTGCATTTCTTGCCTTCTTGTAGTCAGAAGGACTCTTGTGTTCTTTGCACATTCTACTGGTAGGACGCTTTCACTGCTGCAACTCAAGTTTATCTTCGTATCCCTTTGTCATGTCACATCAACACAGACCAAAAGCATGTAAGAGTCCACTGAAGTCAATGGAAAGACACCAATATCTATCTCTAGGTCTCTAATGGCTAGACTTTTTTTTTTTTTGAAAGGAGATATGCAAATTACAACCAAATTTGCATATCTTCTTCCGATCACTTTTTCGAAAGCGGGTTTTTCGAAAATGAAAGTAGTCTGGACGCGTTTTTTTCAGAAGAAAACCATTTTTCAAAAAACCGTTTAAACCTTTTTTTAGGTAGAGTGGGTTTTTTTCAAAAAAGGGGTCTTTTTCCTGAAAAAAACGCATCCAGACTTTCACTTTTGAAAAACTCGCTTGTGATGGGGCAGAACCACCCCGCACTGTAGATCCGCCAATCGCCGCCTATGTGGCGACCCGAGGGGTGGGATATCGGCTGTGTGCCGGCTGTTGGGCGGCCACCAAGTGCGCTCACCGCGATCAGCCTCCCGGGGGCCGCGGCTGCCAGGGAGAGGAGCGAACGGCGGTTGCGCGTGGGCTGACGTCACCGCCGTCGGCATGCTAACAAGGGGCGGAGCCCCAGCGTAGACGCTGATGCCCAGCGGGGAGATTTGAGGCCCAAGAAGCTGTGTGGACGCAGCCCCTCCCGAGCCCAAAGGTGAGGGGGATCCGAGCTGGGGACAGTGCTCCCACTAGCAGGCTGGAAGTGGGGAGAGGAAGTGGCCTAGGGTGGGCAGAGGATAAGGCCCGAGGGCTGGCGTGTTACAGCGGAAAGCCCTGCCAGCTGGACAGGACCACAGCCAGGTCCATGTCCTTAGGGCCCTGGGCTGGGGCCTGTGAGAGGGGGAGGGCCCGGACCCCCCTCTCCCCGCGTTCGACCAGAGAGTCGGCTCGAGCCTAAACTGCTAGCCGTCACGTCAGCCGCAGCATCGGCTCTGACTCAGGCCTGCCGCGTTCCGAAACTGATGAAAAGGACTCAGGGTGGGGTGGAGGAAACATAGCAACTGTGTGGAGACAGGGATAATGAACCGCCTGGCCTAACAGACAGTCACACCGCTTTTGAAAAAGCTTTCAGAAGATATGCCAATTAGCACCAAATCTGCACATCTCCTTTTAAAAAAGACCAGTTTAGACGTACCCTAAGCAAGAGTGGAGGAGGAAACAACTATTCATAGTCAAAAGTGAAATGAATGGGACTAGTAGGTATTACACTGAACTGGGGGTAAATTACATCCACCTGCTACAAATGGGCAGCAGGAATATTTAAAAATGCAAGATTTAGGAAGACTCCCACTTCAAGGTTGTCATTGAAAAGTTTGTCAAAGGAGCATTTTTCCCAGGCATACTATTATTTTCGTGTTTTGAATGTTTTGAAAGGATGCTACAGAAAGTCAGGTAGCCCGTGTAGGATGGAATGCTTTAAGACTGTCCCTGGAGAAAATGGCCTTTACTAGATATTCCTAAAATCAGTTTCTCCATTGTAGATGGTCGTAGGCTCTGCCATTTTACAGCTACAACAATTTGGGCAGCCAACAGGAGGAATTGAAGGACCTTTTCCTGTCAAAGCCCAAGTGGGCGAGGATATGCTTAAAAAAGGCTGCAAATAGTGGACACATTTAGAGCTAAGCAAATAATGGATTTTTCAGTTACAATGACAATCAAAAAAACTGATAGGGAAAAATGTGTCAAACTTTTCCCCCTTGCTGAAACAAAAAAATCAAAATTTGAATTAACATCGTGTTTAGAAAAAATGTTGATTCCAGTCACGTTTTAAAAATGTTTACATGACAAAGGTCCATTTTATTTTTTTTTTTAGAAAATGTTGAAATGAAATATGCTGGGGAGAGAGGTAGCTAAAAAAACATGACTCACATTAGTTAATAGTCTTGGTGCTCTCAAAATACATTTGCTATTCAAAAAATACCCCCACACCTAAATCTTGACTCAACTCTACAAATTAATTTAGGAAACTTATACTGCAGTAGGACTCGCCCCTTTGCTATCAATAGTTGTCTATAACCTCGGTTCTATGGTTCTGCTTTCTGTTGCAATTTGTTGTTCAATAAAAGTGAAGCAACACCAAATTTGTCTTGAAATTATGAAATTTCAGGGTAACATTTTCAATGTCCCTTGAAATGAAGGCCATTTCAGAGGTATGCCTGTTAGGGATATTAACTAACATGTAATTGTGTAAGTGTGTAACTGCTGGATTTTTTAGCAGTTACATGTTTACGTGTGGGTGGGGCAAGCGGGAGCCAGTGTTCACAGGGAGCCAACTTTTAAGATGGCTTCCCGCAAGCACCAGGTCCTGCCTTTACTGCCTCCTGCCCACCTGCTGCCTGTGATAAGAGGCAACAGCGCAGGGGGTTGGCAGCTCCACAGGAGCCAATACGCACAAGGAGACATCTTGAAAGCTGCTTCCCGCATGTACCGGCTCCCTCCTGTTCCCCTGCGATGCTGCTACTGTGGCTGGCTCCCCACGGGCAGCGGCTCCCACTTCCCCCCCATCCCTTGTTGTGTCTGATACAGTTGTTAGAATTAACTGATAAGCCCAAGTTTATTGGTTAATCGTGTCAACTACAACACACTAACATCCCCAATGTCTATTGGCAAGATTGTTTGGGGTGTCTGAATTATGCTAGGCATGGGACCAGAGACTATGATGTGATTTTATGTCACCTTAGCAGGTCTGTCCTGTAAGTTTCAAAGCAGCCTAAGGGGTCATTTCAGCAACCAAGGCTAGAGCACTGACTTCACCCCTTCCTCTTACATGGGCCCAATCTCATGAGGGGGCATGGAAGAGGTAAGAGATCTCCGAGCAGCCTTTTTCACTGGATTTCCAATCACTCAGCACCACTGGAATGTCCCAAAGCAGCCAAAGCCAAGGACAGAACCTGGCCTGATATTCATGAGTGTCCAACTAGCATTAAAGCCATTTAGTGCTAGCCTCCAGATGGAAGGCATGCATATGGCTCGTTCTGCACCCATGCTACCATGCTCAGGCCTTCTGCTTGGAATCCTGCCTCCACTGACAGAATGTGTGAGGCAGAAGTCACAATGGCAGGTCCAGATTTGGGCCCCAGTTTGCACAGCAAGTCAGTAACATCTGTCACGCGGCTAGATACCTGCCTGGAGGAAAAGTGCTGTATAACAGCAAGACTGCCATCAATGCTCCTTTTCAAGTCGCAGAGGGGTAGTCATGTCAGTCTGTATCTGCAAAAACGAGGAGTCCTGTGGCACCTTGGAGACTAGATTTATTGAGAAGAAACTTTCATGGGAAAAACCCACTTTATCAGATGACTTAGAGACAAAAATTTCAGCAATATCCAACCCACTATCAATCTTTGCCTGGGACAATCCACACAAGAGATCCACTTCCTGGACACTATAGTACAAATAAATGATGGTCACATAAACACCACCCTGTACCTGAAACCTACTGACCGCTATTCTTGCCTTTATGCCTCTAGCTTCCATCCAGGACATACCACACAATCATCAATAGCCAAGCCCTAAGATACAACCCGATCTGCTCCAATATTATAGATAGAGCCAAACACCTACAGGATTTGTCCAATTCATCTGATGAAGTGGGTCTTTCCCCATGAAAGCTTATGCCCTAATAAATCTGTTAGCCTCTAAGGGCATGTCTACAATGTTGTTTCAAAATAACAGGCGAACGTCCACACTACCGACCTATTAATTCAAAATAATGGGCTTCTTATTTTGAAATAACAACTCATGCTTGTGAAGAGGAATAAGCTTATTTCAAAATAGTTATTTCTGGAGTTATTTTGAAATAACTTATTTTGAAATCACCTGGTACTGTAGACATAGCCTAAGGTGCCAGAGGAATCCTTGTTGTCTTTTATTCATTTTCAAGGCAAAGGGGGGTAGGGAAACACTTCTGGCACTATAAATCAGAGGATGGAAACAGAGCAAAGGGAGAAGTTAGCAAGTTGCTTCTCACTCCCACTTCCAGACATGCTGCCAGGTCTGTGGGGTTTAAAAAGTCTTGGCAGTCAATACACTTATGGTCCATCTGCTCACAGCAATATCCACAATGCACCAGGTTTCTAACGATACAATTCGGCAATGCTACAGTGTTTATTGTTCAAGACATAGATAGCTTGCCTACCACTTAATGCTGATTTGTAACCTCTCTTTCTCTCCCCAGCACTAGTTTTATGAAGAAGAGAAAAAAAAAAGTAAATGACTCCTCTGTACCACTGATTTTGGTGCAGTGACTGTTGGCTACTGCTAATTTACTCAATAAGGGTAGGATCGACATCTAGATTTGAATATCTGAATAATCCCTCCAGGCGGAGAAACAAGCATTTCCCCACAGTGTATTTTATTTCCACTTGCTACTAAGTGTTCTCCCACATGCTGGTTTGCATCTCTCTAAGACTTCAATTATTCTTCTTGAATCCGTCTCACAGCGCACACCCGGACTGTCATACTGATCTGCCTCAAATTCACAAGAACCGTTTCATGCCTGCCGTTTAACTAGACTGTTTCTATGGTTATGCCATATTTTATTGCTTTCATTTAATTATATACATTGCTCTCGGACGCCCTATGTGATCTAGTCCCAGCATTAGATTCCTGGCAGCAGGGTCTGAGGACGTTAACAAAAACTAAAGCAATCATCTTTGTTCAGCTAAAAATATCATAGGCAAAAAGAAATGCAATAATAGATGCCAAGGGCCACAACCAGCTTTTAAAACTCTGGCGTTCAAGACAATTAAAGGGTGAAAACCCCTGAATTATCAAGTTTAGGAGGGTTAGCCATGTAAGTCTGTTTCAGCAAAAAGCACAAAGTGTGCTGTGACACTTTAAAGACTAAAAACTTTATTTGGGCATAGGCTTTTGTGGTCTGGACTCCACTTGGTCAGATGCATGAAAGGGAAACATCCATTTGGCCAATATATGCACACACATGCAGAGGTGGGAGTATTACACGGCTATGGAATACATTGCGTTACGCATTAGCACTCCTCCTCTGCACAGTGATGCAATCCTGTCAGCCATGTAGCATTCTACCCTGCCCATCTAGCATTTTCAGGATGTGAAATCCTACATCACCGCTTATTTTACCATTGAAATAAGGATGACCCTGGGGTTTGAAGTTCTTGTCAGGGCTTCCCTCATCGCTCAATGCTTCGAGAAGCATGGCCTGCACTAGGATATTTGGCTTTGTACACATCATTGACCACGTCGTCCAAGGACTTCAGCTCCTGCTCTCAGAGTCTGGTTGTGTCATGAGTGGTAGCTACTGGGTTACGCAACAGCTATGGGACTGCTCCTGTTGAGTCCTTTCCGACCAGAATGTTCTATGTCCCTTTTCCAGAAATATCTAATACAACTGGCCCTCCTCCAGCCAGGGTAGGCCCAACGAAAAACCACTCTAAGGAGGAAGAATTCTGCATCTGAATTGTGTGCATCTTTTATATTTAATTTTTAAATAAGCCCACTGTTGGCTACTTCCTACTGTCATGAGTTCCTTCAAGCCGTGAACCCAACAAAATTCCCCACTTTCAGCAGATACCACTGTGGCGTGTGAATGCAAATCAAAGACTATACACGCCTGATCTGAACTCCAGTCCATGAGTGAGAATCTTTCCACTGAGCTTTAGAGTTCTGGGACATTCTACCTAGGAGGCCATCCGCTGAGCCTTACATAATGAAAACAATAAGGCAGGAAAGACATTTGGGAGCATGGTCAAGGAAGACTTCTCTTCTAAACTTGGCCCTTTTTTTTTTTCCAGCTTGGGTGTAAAGCATGAAACAATATCCATGATAGAACAACCCTAAGATGAAAAAGGAAGTAAAGCAAGGGCACTGCATCTTAAAGGAACTTGTTTTGAAGGTAGCAAGCAAGTTCTAGCAGTAATCCTGTAGCAAAAAATAATGCGCGTGTAACCCACACACCTATGGGTGTGATTCACTGTCCCATGTAGTGGGACTTAGACCACTTCCAGGAAGAGATAAGAATGAGTGGGCTCTATAGTCTAAGCTGAGAGGCAGCTGGCTTTATAGGTGAAGCTGTAGAACCTCCTACACTGTGCTCCAGAGGTCCCAGGTTTGAATCTGCCCAGTAGTGGTTACACATGAAACTCACACAAGGGGAATGGAAAAGTATTTAATGGAAAGTAATTGTAAGCCATGTAAAAACAAAGAAGGCACATACGAATGATAAATGGTGTCTTACATTCACCTTCTGTCCCAAAGAAAGCAGGATAGCTCTAGGGTTAAACACAGAGACTGTTTAGCCATGCACACAATGGATGAAGGCAGGAAGTGAAGAACCACCATATTCAATTGAAAGGGCAAGGAGAATTTAGGGAGACAATGTAATTACTCAGATTGGAATCTAGCCAGGATACTTCTGTTGCAAAGGCCTGCTATGAAGTAAAACACGAGGATCAGAAAAGGTTGGGGAAGCTGCACAGGCAGCAAGAAAATCTGCACAAGAGGTTAAGCTAAATAACAAGACATTTTCAAGTGAATTAAAAAGGGGAGGTCAGGAAAGGAGACACATGGCAGTCCTCTAAGAGGTGGGAACAATAATTTATTCAGGAGAGGGGGAGAAATGCTGTAACTCAAAGTGTGTCAGAGCCAAAAAACCAAGTACAAAGTTCACAAATGACACATTCTGTCAGAGGAATTTGAAAGGAATACATTTCTCCAGGTCAAAACATAAAAACGCAGCAGCTGGCTTATAAAAAAGCCATCAGATTGAAATGGTTTGCAGCTCAAACCTTAGTTTGTAGCAAGGGAACGCAAAGTCGGCCAGGATGGAACAAGGTAGTAAATAAAATCTAAGGCACTGATGTGGGGGAAGCAATAGCCAAATGTGTAACGTACACATTCAACCCTGAAAGGCTTAGGCCTAGCTGAAGGATAGAATGCAAAACAAACCAAACCAATCTCTTTCACAGTGAAAAGCAATAGCAGCGGGAGCACCATACCAACAAGGTTAAGAGGGCAGACCTACCCAAATAGCGCAGAAGAACAATGGGCAGCTGTTTGTTGCAGGGTCAAGCCTATCTTCTCACACACTGATGGTTGGGGAAGTACTTGTGTAGGCCTTTTCCACCATAGCTCCTAAAGCACTTCCCAAGGAGGTCAGTATCACTATCCCCATTTTCCAGACTGGGAAACTGAGGCATAGAGCAGTGAAGTGGCTCACCCAAGGTCACTCAGGAGTCTAGTAGTAGAGTCACAAATAGAGCCCAGGTCTCCTAAGTCACACTCTCTAGCCATAAACTAGCCCTGTGTCCACTTAAGTTTTGCCTCTATAATCCATGGCGCTGTATTATGCTGGTAAAGCTCCATGCTTTATAAACACTGATTTAGGAATATGCATAACTCAAAGATGCTTTGAGAAAATTACCTCAGGAGACCTATCAATTTTTATGTTACAATCTCCTAGATTGGTGTATCCTATTTGGGTGCCTATATCATTCTTAATTTCAGAATGTGCTAATGCGAGCCATTACTGGTACCCCCCTTCCTGGAAGACTTAACGACTTGTCAACAGCCTTGTTTGCCCTTTAAGTCTAGAAGGTGGTTGGTGGTAGGAAAACTTGTGACCACACCACCCGATCCTGAGATTCCATATTGACCCTGGTATATTTCCATGGAAGGTGGGACAGGGGAAGAGTGTAAAACAAAAGACTCAGAAGATTCTCACCTTGGGGGAGAATCTATTTCAGGAATAGGAAGCGATCAGTCTTTTGTCCTCAGCTGGACTGAAGAACAGTCTGGCATACTAGAATACAAAGAGGGCTGGAGACCCAAGTCAGGATAAGAGAGTTTGTCTCGGACTTGAAGATTAGGTCTGAAATAAAAACAGCTCTTTAGGGTAAGAATTTGTATGCAACACATTTTTTTTAAATTAGAACTAGCTATGCAGTTTTTACTCATTGTAATGTTGTAAACTTACTTTCATTTGTCTGGTTTCACTTACAGCCACTTAAATCCTACTGTTTGCACTGAATAAAAAAAACACTTTTGCTTGTTATCAAGCCCAGTGTAAATAATAGTTACCTGGGGGAATAACCATTGGCGTATCCCACTTGCATTGATCAAGTGGGTTTACCTAAAGAGCTTTCACTGTGTGAAACTTTACACAGAGGAAAACAGATTTGTTTGGGAGGTTTTGATCTCATGGGAGGGGGTTGGTTTCCTGGGTGCTGTGCCCTAGAACTGCAACCTCCCAGAGCTGAAGTGGTTCAGTGTCTGCTTTGCTCTGTGGGGATCTAGAGGGGGTAACTCCAACTTTGTGCCTTTTCTAGGGGAAGCCGGAGGATCTGGCCCAACAGGAGAGGGTAGTGGGGAGAGCAAGGCGGTGGGTGTCGGGGGCATGATCAGCAGTACACTGGGAAACAAGCCCAGAGGGACTTTTGTGACTGCACCCCATCACCAATATATTAAAAGATGGAAGTCAAAATAGCCTGTGGAACCTGTTGTAGCTGGAATGGCTTAGAGCTATCATGAGATCTGTCTGAAATATACCAACTTGAGCCCCCGTTCTGAAAACACTTAAGCACATAAAGGGCTTTGTGCATGTAAGTGTCCCCATGAAAGCAACTGCATTACTTGCACAGGTAAAGTTAGTCTCGTGTTCAAGTGTCTTCAGGACTGATATTTTGGCTGGAAGGCAACTGATAGTAGACCTATGCTTAACACCACATGCTCCCTATATTTATCCTACCTAGATAATACTAGATATTGGATGGATGAAGATCCAAACAAGCCAGTACAGCATAGCAAGTAGTGTTACAGTACTAAGGTGCTAAGGGACTGATTCATAGTCCATCAGCACCAAGATACCCCTCAGTGTCGGTGGATTTTGGATCTAAATTATCTGGAAAAAGGCTGAGGGAAAATTGATGTTCAGCTTAGGGCAACCTTAAAATATTTAGAGGAAAATTAGGAATCTCTCAGTTCTGCCTAAAACTAGAACATGATTTTAATAGGGGCTCCGACGGGTATCCATGGTAGTCTAACTGAAAAAACTTAAACAAATGGTCCTGCAGTACCTTAGAAACTAACCAAAAATGTAACTAGTATCTCGTGGGCACAACCCAGGAAAGCTCATGATACCATCTACATTTTTTGTTAGTCTCTAAGGTGCTGCAGGAACATGTGTGTTTTTTTACATTTTTTCCATGATTGTATTAGGGACTCTTACACATAAGCCATTTTCAGTAACTAACAAATCTGAATATTTATCATTGAGGTCAGCTTCTGTTTCTAACAAATGCATTCAGAACCAATAGAAATTCTCAACATTCAGTGTGCCTAAAAATGCAGGTACTGAAGACATTTAGATACACTGCTCTCTCTCTCTCTTTCTCCATTTCCTGACTTAGATGCAAACCCTCTTTGCACAGGATATAGTAGGCAAGCAAAGATGGTGCATCGTTGAATTAATTTCAGCTTTGCATTGCAGTGGCTAAGGGGAATTCTAATCAATAGAGAGAGCGTTCAGCTTGCTAAACAGAAAGCACATCTCATACAAAGCTGAACATTTTTCTCCTTGTCATACAGAATTATCTTAATTATTGTTTCAAGGAACAGCCTTACATGGAATCATCTAGTAGTCCAAAATGCAGCTCAGAAACTCATCACTGGAATAATTTATGATTTTTTTCTTCCTAGCATCTTGGGCTTGTTTGATATGCTTGCCATTTCTCGCTGACAGGGAGGTCGATTAAATCACATTTATATTGTAAACGTATGCATTGCTTTTTACCCTAGGCGGTGGATGAAGAGATACAGGACCCCATGGGAAAAGCAAGCCAATCCACTTTCATATTGCAAATTTCTGCCGTTCGGAAGAAATGAATGGTTGCCAGGGAGAGCTGGGAATTACTTGAGGATGCAAAATGTTATTTTAGAATTCTTTTGAGAGCGGCTTTTCTCCCCGCCCCCCCACCCCTCACCATTTTCACATCTTCTGCTAATGCAGCTCACATCAGTTTCTATGAAGACACTGAAGGAATGCACTTCACCAGCATTCTTCAGAGGATCTGTATAAATCAGTCTTTTACTACGCCTCTATAAAGCAGGCCATTTCTTTACTTTAAAAGGGGGAGGAGGAAAAGGGATTTTTAACATTTTCCAAAGCATTACGTCTCCCAAATACTCCTCAAGATGGGGCATGGTTTTGAACTAAAAGAAAGTGTTAAAACTGAGGAGGGTAAAGGTCATTGCCTAGGGCCATGGAAAAATGAGGCTGCAATATCATTAACCTAACAGAACTAATTAGGAAACATTCAGCTTTTATAAATTATGCAAAACACTCAATTTATACTTTTTCAGATTCCTACCATAACATAGGTAATTAGCGAACATTTACAGCAACACTGCAACCTAATAAAACAACCCTTTCATTAGCATGGAACCTTCTCTCTCATATCACCCTCTCCCTCCCCCCCCTCCCCACGAAAGCAAATAGTATTATTATAACCTGGGAAAGCTACATGGAAAATCATTCTCTGACCAGGATCATATTGCGATTCCTCCCTCACACATCCTTTTTAATTCTAGTGAACACTCAAATAGACTAGGTAAATAACTAATCCTACACAATTCTATGTGATTTCTGCTGGAGTGTCTTATGGCAGCACTTGAATTCAACGGATTTGCTTTTTGTACTACACACACACACACACACACACACACAGAGCTTTCCAGGGACCTCTTGGTTCCCAATCTTGCCATGGGTCCACCCCCAAAAACATTGCAGGACTGAGGCATTAGTCATTTTGCTGTCAACGCCATCATGATAAGACACTCAACTATCAGCTGGATTCTTGTTTATTTTGTGAAAGGCTTAAATTCACAAAGCAAAGAAAAAAAGGGAGAATTCATTCTAAACCAGTCCCAAACACTCCAGAAATCTTCCATGTACTAATATGCCACAACATGGGTTTTTTAAACACAGAAATGTCCAAGTTTTGCATCCAGCACAGCTCCTTTTGAGCAGTAATATGCAGAGCTGCTCCCCCTCCCCAAAAACCCTCAAAATTCTCATTCATCAAAAAATAAAAATAAAAGGATTTGGGGCAATTTTAAATAAAATCTGAAAAAAAATTAATTCAAAATTCAGAAGATTTCAGCTAACTAGCATTTGAAGCTTTTTTTTTTTTGGCTTATGTATTCAAGTTCTTACTCACCTTCAGATCTTCTATATTTACAGCTTTTAAAAGATAATTCTGTACTGGATCCTAGTCAAAACCAAGATTGTCTCCACTGCTCCGTAGATGTATTGTAGGAAATATTTAGGCACATCTTGATTCAGGTGCAAAGTCTTTGATAGGTGAGTCAAAGACTGAAGAATTTAATATATGGTCTTTGAGATTAGCTGGTGGACGATAAACACATGAGCATGAATTCCAATATAATGGACTTCTCCTAAAAGTGTGAGAAAGACACACAGTACGGTCCATCATTTTCCCTCCAGCAAGTTGCAGAGCCAGAGAAATACATTGAACAGACCTGACAACACCACACATCTATTTTGCCTTTCCAACTTCTTGAGGTTTTTGCACATTGTGTCAATGGGAGCTACTCGTGAAGCAAGCGTGTAGAGAGATCCGAGCAACAGGGTCACGTTACTGGATTTTAAAGGGAGCAGCCAGATCACTGCTGCACCCATGGGGGGTATTTGCCCCAAAGTGTATACAAAGGGGGCCATGTGAGGTGTCAAACAAAAGCTTATCTTCTTCTGATTCTATATATGCTATTCATGTAATTGTATAGTATCTATATGTGAAGTTATAAACATATACTCTGTATGGATGCTGGAAAATTCTCTGTCTGAGGCAGAGCAATGGGCAAGAAATGCTCAGCAATGGCTATGCTAATTAGCAAGGCTCCAGTGACAATGGATCTCTGGGTGCCAATACACACTTCAGGAAGGTTGCTGACTTGGGACACAAGGATATGTTGTTGGACCATGTGACCTTCTCTGGACAAGAAGATGCCAGGAAGGTTGGATATAAAATGACATGTGGCAGCCTCCGTCGTGGTCTTCAGCTCAGCTCTTGATCCCAGATGCAGCCTTGTAGGGAACCACAAGCCGGAAGGAACTGTGGACCCATCCTGAAATAAGATGTACACCAGAGACTTTTAAGATAGCAGAGATGTTATAAACTGCTAATAGCCTGCATCAAGAACTGGGAGATTTGATGCATGTAATGTAATATCCTTTAACAAACTTACTCTCATGCTTTTCTTTCTTTTAATAATAAACCTTTAGATTTTAGATTCTAAAGGATTGGCTCAGCGTGATCTTGTGGGTAAGATCCAGAGTATAAATTGACCTGGGAACTGTGGCTGGTTTCTTGGGACTGGAGAACCTGTTTGGGGTAGGTGAGATTAAGTCCTATAACCTCTCACCTGTGTGTTAGGCCCGGGGCTGTTTGGGGCACGGAGAAAGCTGAGGTGTCAGAGGGGTTTTGCTCATGAGGCTTCTGGCTGGCCAGATAGGAAGCTGAAGTGCTCTGTGGGACTGGTTTGTGGCCTCTTTGGGAAAGGCCTCCAGTCAGGGGCTGTAAGGGGCCCCGACTTTGAACAATTTGCCCTGAGCGGACGCCCTCAGCCGTGCCCAGACCCGTCCCGGTCCGTTACAAACGGTAACAGAATCTGGCCTTTAAACATAAGCCAAGAAAGAGTCAGTTTTGCGGCAGACCTTTTGTAAAGAGGAAAGTTCATCACAAGAGTGGCGGATTTCAATGTCAGGTCAGGGAAAACTTGCCATGACAGACATACCAGGCTGAGAATTCACCAGAAGTTTCTTCCTGTGGCCCAACTTGAACAACCTCTCCTACATCTCTCCACAACTCCAGGCTCCCTCTAATTGGCTCTCAAGTGCATCATCCTACTAACCACAACTCAGTGCTCCACAGTCTGAAGTTTAAAAACTGTGGGTGAGTCTCCCTGAAATGGTGAAAGTCCCCATCATTTGGGTCATTTAGAGCTATGAAAAGGGTGGACAAAGCATTAGAAGATATTCTGACAGTAATAACTGTGCGCTTGCGGGGCAGTGGTTTGGATTATCTAACATGCTTTCATCTTCTATGGTGTTTTATGAAAATCAAACTACTACAACCCAAAACTGAGGTCAGCTCATTTCAAAAAAATGTAATTTCCTAGGATCATAAATACTCCAGAACCTTTCCCCTCACCATACACACAACCATGCTATCACTCTGCTAACACTCCCTCCAGGAATCAAATGAAAATCCATGTGATTTTCCTCCCCCCAGCCAATATTTAACCAGTCATCACTAGCTGAGGTCTGATCCTGCATCATTAAGCCCATGTGAACAGAATCAGCCCCTTACACTAGTCACGAGGCATAAGATAATGGGCTGAACTGATCTGCACAGAAAGCAGCCAGTATCAAATGTAGTGTAACATACTCTTACAAACACCAGCATTTTCCCCACTGAAAGTGTTTGCTTTCTCTATTTATGTATGTAAAATGCTCAGTGTGCTGTCAATCTCTTGTGATTCACATTACATTTAAATATACAAGCTTTTCAGTCTCTCAAAGATGTTTTTCTCCAAGTGACAAGAATGCCATTGAGGAAAAATACACAGTGTCAGTAGGAATGATTAGAGGAGACAGCGTAACAATGAGCAAGATCCTCCACTAGTATAGCTCAGCATAGCACCAAAGCCTTCAGTGGAAGGATAATGGATCGGGGGCTGGACAGAGTCTGGCAACCTAGATTCTAATCCTGCTTCTGCCTGTCATTGGCTGGGAAACCTTGGCCAAGTCACTTGATTTCTCTAAGCCTGTTTCCCCTGCTATCCTTTGATGTGTGTGGGGTGGGGGAGGAAGGAGGAGGGGGACAAGGTACTGTTGGTACATCACCGAACGTAAGGGGATACCAGTCTTGGCTGGGATCTACAGTGTTGTCTGTATTCAGATTGGAATTATGCTGATAGCACAAGAGCTCCAGGAAAACATAGAACTTTAAACTCACCAAGTTGAGGTCCGCTTTGCCTATTTCAAGTGACCCTGTTGAGACTGCATAGGACAGAGCTACTCAACACAAGGCCCGCAGGCCGCATGCAGCCCACATCCTGTCTGTCTGCGGCGGGGTTTTGGTTTATGTGGGGCTCAACAGGCAACCCAAGGGTGGGAGCCAAAATGAAAAAGTGTCACTATAATGGTCTTCTGTTGATATGTGGTTTAGTAGTTAAATTCCTGGACTGTCATTGCTCATTAAAAGTGGAAATTGGTTAAATATTGCATTTTATTAATATCAGCAGAAATAACTTAAATGGGGCCTGTGTGTTGTTTAGTCTTGCCTTAATCTTTGTATTCATACCCGTCAGTGCGAAATAAGCTATTTGCATCTATATTTGCATGTATATGCAACCACACTTAAGTTGTGGCCCTTGGCATGTGCTGTGAGTACGACTGTGGCCTCCAGGGCTTCCAAAGTTGAGTAGCCCTGGCATACGAGATGCTCCTGATCTCATCATGGACAGCCATTAGAGAGATGACCCCAAGTCACACACAATCTCTGATAGAACTAGGAATTAAACCCATATCTCCTGAATTACAGCCCAATATTCTAAAAAGGAGACCATCCTACAAGCATAAACAATACTCCAGTGCAAATGTAGATCAAGTTCTGGATAAGGGTTCAAGTGATACTTCATCTTGGGCTCAGTCCTGCAATCCTCGCTCATCTGAGGAATCTTTTGAAATCAACATATCTAACTGTGATAGGGTGGCTGATGTGGCTGAAGTTTGTAGGATCTGGTCATTTATTAGAACAAATTCACCTTGCCCTTGTTTTTCAGCATCTGGGTGAGAGGAGTAGATTTAAGCTGTGTTCATTACTGTCCGCATTGTGCCTTTCGCCACCAGAACAAAATATAGTAATCATAAGACAGATGAGGCGCAGTGGCATCCTGTCACATTTTGACCTTTTCCAGCAGGTCATCTTGTGACCTAGTGACCATTCCATCTGCTCACAGGACACGACAGTGAAGAATAGTGTAGTCAATGAATGACTGTACCTCAAGCGCAAGGCAGCATAAACTTAACCCATTGGAGAGAGACTCTGAGCCTCAAAACACCACATTAAAAATGCAACTTAGGTCTTCTGTCTTCTGCTAAACTGCTGGGACTTAGCCAGTTTTGATATTATTAGAACATTTATGTTAATGGTTGGAAGAAGCATTTTTATGAAGATACTACATTCTCTGCTTGAGATCTCATTGAGAGACCAAGCTTCTTTCATGGAAAGTGGAAAATGGATTACCATATTAGGCCACACTTCGCAACAAATCATGTTTACATTTCTTGGGTATTCATTAGTGTAACATGAATCTAGCTGGCATTAAGCAGAGAGTAATATGCAAGCTGTCATATTTCTCCTGTAGTTTAGTATAAATTCTGAAATGGCATTTCAAATCTTTTTAGCAGAGATCTCCGAGGATAAACTTCCATAGCACATAAATTATACTACTACTGTGTCACTAAAGCCTTGAAAGATACACTTGTTCCTGTTGTAACGAGGTCCTCTGGATAGAATACACAAAAGTCCCTGGAGATGTCCATGTACAAGTCAAAGACCATGTGGCACTCAGTCTAACCCTAGTCTTTTGGACAACTTCCCTTCTCAATAAAAATAAATGTGAAAATCCTAGGCCTTGTATGAGCTATCGCTAACGAATGTAAACAAGCTTTCTACATACAAACTCTAGTGGTCATCGACAGGCAGGCCTCCAGTTGAAAATAATAATACCTACAAAATGATTGCTTTCAATGTTCAAATCACTGAGACATTGTCTAATGAACCCTCAGAGCACTCCGACGAAGTAGGTGGGTAAGTATTATTGTCCCTATACTAGGAGATTTACCCAGTGTTGCTCAGGTCCTTAACTCACAAACTTTGCTTTACTTCATTTAAGTCATTCTCTGGGATGGGGATGGGGATGAGGGGTTCGCTTTGCAGGCTGCCCTGGGAAAAGACGACAGCCTCAGCCCCCTCTCACCTCAGCAGCTTGGAGTCAGGTGACAAGCGCCTGTCCATGGCTGCTACAGCAGGCACACCTGGGAAAGGGGTGCTTGTCCCCTGACTGGGGAACAGAGACAAACTCTCTGAAATATAGTAAATGGTCTGGTAGCACTTTATAGACTAACAAAACATGTAGATGGTATCATGAGCTTTTGTGGGCACAACCCACTTCTTCAGATGACCGTTTTGTTAGTCTATAAAGTGCTACCAGACCATTTGTTGTTGTTTTTCTGTAACAGACTAACTCGGCTACCCCCGGAAGCTCCTGAAATATAGTAGATAGCTGTCCCCTTTCTCCACCCCTGCCCTCTGCTGGCCCAATGAAGTTATAGCAGTCCCAGTCCCCATCTCTGGCCCCTTATTGTGCCCCTGTGGTCATTCTACAGTAAAACTGTCCCTTTAGCAACCCCCCCCCTTCCCATTTTTTAAATTCCAGACACATCCCACTGTCCTGGCACAACCAAGCCCATATCCTAACTTGTAACAAGGTACAGTGAAACAAACCTTTGTTATCCGGCACTCTGTTAACCAGAAAACTTTGTTAACCGGCATTGCCCCCAGCCACAATATGGTCACATCTTCAGGCACACAGGCTTGGCTTGGTTTACCATGTTTGGCTTAACAATTTTTTATTTAAGAAGTACTTATCATCTTTAACTCAAAATAGAAATGTGAGACCAACTGCCTCACACTACAAAACTACCAATATTAAAAACTTGAGTTTTACTGTTATTATCCATTGGTTTTTCCTAGGTTGATGGGACCCTCAGACAACCGGAATTTTTAGATAACCAGAACTCCCTAATCCCCGAGCGTGCCAGATAACACAGGTTTTACTGTAAAATGAAACTGCATACCAAGTTTGGTAGTCCTAGCTCTTACTATATAGGAGAAACTCTTAAACAGATTCATGGGCATATGGATGGACACAGAGATGCACCAACTCTCCCAAATTGCATAGCAGATTTACAGAAAGAGAAACTGAAATGGACATGACTTTCTCACAGACCCAAAGTGAGTCAGTGGCAGAGCCTAGTTTAGAATTCAGGACCTCCTGAAGAACCAATCTGATGTAGTTCTCACAATAATTTAAGAGAATTCATTGGTATTCAGCCATGATTCTTCTTGCTCCAAAAAGCAATAAGACCACCTCAGAAGAGGACCAATGCCAGTAACAAGTAATCCTAAGACCCTCATCCTGCTTTACTTGAGTCATGAAAGCAGAATTAGACATAGGATTCTTCATTGACCTTACACAGAATTCAAAGGGTGGGCACAGATTTAGAGAGAGTCACTAGGATGTTTTCTGTCTTATCTATCCTTTTTCTAATGGTTCCAAACATTGTTTGCTTTTTTGTCTGCCGCTGCACATTGAGCAGATGTTTTCAGAAAAACTACCCACACAATGACTCCAAGATCTCTTTCTTGAGTGGTAACAGCTAATTTAGACACCATCATTCTGAGTGTAGAGTCAGGATTATGTTTTTCAGTGTGCATTACTTTGCTCTTATTAACATTGGATTTCATCTGCCATTTTGCCCATCACACAGTTTTGTGAGATCCCTTTGTAACTTTTCACAGTCTGCTTAGAACTTAACTAGCTTGAGTTATTTTGTATCCTCTGCAAACTTTGCCACCTCACTATTTTCCCCTTTTCCTGATTGTCTAGGACTATGTTGAACAGCACTGGTCCCAGTTCAGATCTCTGGAGGACACCATTATTTTCTTCTCTCTGTTCTGTATAATTTGGTTAAATAGGGATAAATCCTGAGCTTATTTATACCAAGTAGTTTGCATGGAAATATTATGAGAATTCCAGTGCTTCTACCTGTTGTGATTATCCCTTAACTCAAGAGCTGGAGCAGGCACTGGATAACCTGGCCCATCAGATAAACATAGCTGCTAAATCATCACTGAGAGCAGATAGAAACCTGTACGGACAGGAGACAGGCAGCCAATATTTCTGCTCATACCACTTCCAAAAAAAGATACAGCACAGCAAGATAAGTAATCTGCAAGTACAAAAATCAAGAACTTAGATATTACTAATTTCTCAGGCCTTCAAGTACAGTCTATGCCGAAGGTGGGCAATAAAATGGCAGCAGTTCACTGGGGTTAGCTGCCACTATATTTACCTGCTGCTCTGCAGGTAGAAACAATTGCAGCTGCCGTTGGTCATAGATCACCACTCCTAATCAATGGGAGGTGTGGGAAGTGGGGCGGACTGGGGCACTGCTCTCTGCAGCTCCCATTGGCCAGGAATGGCAATTCATGGCCAACAGGAGCTGCAATCGCCCATACCTATGGATGCACAGTAAATACAGTGGTAGCGGTCCACTAGGGGCTAATCCTGGTGGACCAGATCTAGTCCATGGGCTGGTATTTGCGCGCCCTTGGTCTATGCAAGATTAGAGCCAGACATGTAAAGGTAACTCACCAGTGCATGCGCACCCACTCTAAACAACCTGTGATGTTAATAAATTAAAACAGAGCCAGAGGAACCTCGACCTTCACTCCTCCCCCAACTGTGCCCGCTGGAGCTGCAGCAGCCATGGAGAGGCATTTTCACCTGGCCCCAAGCTGCTGCAGTAAGAGGGGGCTGGAGTAGTCCTCTCTCCCTAGGGAAACCTGCAGCCTGAACTCCTCTGCCCCAAAGCACTTATCATTAGACTGAAATTCTTACTGGGAAATACCAGTCAAATGGCAGTACCGATGAAATATACCACCAGTATTCACAAATACCTATATAGCTATTCACACAGTAAAAGGGTTTTGAAAACTCATTTGAGATCAATAAATATTCCAATGTTTACCTCAGCTCTTATTTATGATCAGTCACAGCCATTTTCCTTTAGGAGTCTTGTTATATAGCTCACAATGTACAGCTGAACATGTATTTTTCAGAAAGATTTTCCTGATGGACAATTGTGGACTCTCCCTCACATTTGGAACATGAATGCCGCAGATTCACTACATTGCGCTTTAAAAAAATTCTACTGCTATTTTAAAAAAGCAGCATCTACAGAATGGTATCTAGTCTTAAGATACTGTGTGCTAATCTAGATGCCAGTTTTTCAGATTCTGATAAGGAAGACACTGGATACAAAGATATTTCGACTTATGCACAACCAGCTCCTTTTCTAATGCAACCATGAAAACTCTCTCTCTACCTTAACAGTTCTTCAGGTATGAAAACATTCATACACCTCGGCTGCATTTCCCAATGGAATGTAACAAAACATCTCAGGGTACTTAGACCAGATACTTGTATATCCTGGATGTACCTGGTAGAAGTCTATCAGCATTAGAGAGGTTAATTAGTCAACTGAGAGCTGGAATCTCAGACTAATTTTTGCTGTCAGGGATATTGATAGATTTTTCAAGCCTTAAACCAACAATTGGTGCAAAAGATCAACTCACTAATGACTGTCAATTAGTTGTGTGACTGTTGACTTCATTTTTCTGCCTTTGGAAAGCATGTCGTACTCATTCACCAACATCCTATGCCACCTGCCTTTTGCAGCTGTGAAAATACTGATATTCCAAATAAATCCCCAGAGATGCATGATCCAAATAGGTTTTGTTTGTTGTTGTTGTTTTGGGGGGGAGGCAGGGTTGGTAAATAGTAAATGACTTATCAGTGTAACATTATTAACTGCATTCATTTCTCTAGACAGACTCAGTGGACTATTCATACCTGCAAAATTAATCTAAACATTTCTGGAGACACATTGATGCATTCATAGCTCAGCTAAATAGCCCAGGTAAATTTGTCATTCGGGAATTGTAACAAAGAAGGGGGGAAAAAGACACAAACACAAAAAATGAAGATCTTCCACAACCAGTTAAATGTTAGAAATGAACCCCAGCCAAGTGTTTAAAGCACACCTGATTCCATAAAGACAAAGAATATAGTTATTCCACAATTTAAGGGTTACATTCAGACCTGCCCAATGTGGTTCTGTGTATGGGAGAAAGTGTGTGTGTGTCATGCGCTGCAGCACCACAGGCGTGCTGTTTTCTGCAGTTGTTTTCCTCGGGAAGTTAACTCTAGGAGAGCTTGTTAGTATCCTCTGTGTCATGCACGCAGAGAATGAAAGCTATTACTGAAATATGGGCTTGTTTACCAACAAAGGTAACTTCCAAATGCAGAGAAGGAAATTGCACCACATAACTAGGACAATTAATGCTGGGATTCAGATGACTTTGAGCACAGTGCATCTTGTCTGACATTTTTAAACCCTTAGAATTGAACACTATACAATATAAATGGAAACATGGAACCAAATCCACTCTATTAGACGCTTGCAATCCTCGTTGGTTTCAATTTAGGTTGCACAATGGGAGTTCTGTGGTCATTATCGAAGAAAAAATACATCTCGTACACTGTATTTAGGCTGAGCTCCTTGTGTTACAGTTTGAGAGTGCCTAGCAAGTGTTGATGAAGTGATGGCCAAACCTTAAAAGGCTCTGATTACCGAGGATTTCAACAATTCACTCCTTACATGTCTTTATAAGTAAATTTAGTTCCTACGAAACGTGAATTGTCAGTTTTTAGGTTGAGAGCAGTTACAACACTTGCAATTGGAGGGCTAATAGAGACTCTGCAGTAAGAGAACAGAGCCACTGTGAAAAGAAAAGTCAGGCAAAGGCACAGTACCATCATCCCAATTCAGTGCACCAATCACAGCTGTTGGTTCGGCAGACTGACTCTTTCACAGGGAAGATCACGCACCAGTGTAGGACTCCGAAGCATCAGAAGGAAAATAACATTGAATAGCTCAGCAACCATCATGTGGCACAGAAAAGCACTTTCAAAAACTGCCCTTAAGCATTTGTTGGACTCAAGTCAATAGAGCGTCGCAGCAAAGCCAACAAGGTAGCGCAAGCTTCCCCACGCTGCTTACACAATGGGCTTTGTCCTATGTGGAGCACCTGGAGGAGTGACAGAATAGGTCAGCCTCCATTGCCATGTTAGCCTGTGCATTGCAAATGACAGCCAGATGATTAATGCCAGCTATGGAGGGGGCTGTAGGAGGGATTCCACCACTGGAAATCAAGGGAGAAGGTCTTTGGATTGTTATAGTTCTTTCATTCCTTACAGTCTAGGATGCTGTTTGCATCATAGGCATAGCAATGTGCCTAGAATACATGACATTAAGCTCCCTTTATGGGCTCTAAGCTTCCTTTATGGGCTCTATGGCACTTTAAAGGCACAAGACCACGTTGGGGGGCAGGCTGAACCACCCCACCCCAGCGGTTGCCTTACAGAAATAACTAAGCTCTCTAGTGAGCACAAGACACACAACTAGCTAACAGGATGGTGCATGTCATCTCCTCCATATTTCTCTAGAGCTAGCAACCAGTGCTGCAGGAAGTGGAGCCCGGGCTTTGACTCCTTCCTGTACAAGTGGCTAGAGTGGCTACAGAGCTAGCTCTCAGTGTTCCTTGCGTGCCACTGGCCACAATTAATGCAAGCCTCCCTAGCTCTTGAGGGTGCAGAATAAGACAAGATTTTCCCTCTCTTCCCTACCTTCCAAATCTGCACTAGGGTGTGAAATACCAGGGTACAGTCTAGATCAGTGTTTCTCAACCTTTTTTTTGCTCATGGCCCCCTTCTGAGCCTCGTTTACCTCTGTGGCCCCCCTCATAGCTGCTGTTAGTTGGAAAAAAAGGTACATAATTTATCTAATGTTCCGTTTTTTCCATGTGGCCCCCTAGAGGTAAGGTGTGGCCCCTGAGGAGCCATATGGCCCACGGTTGAGCACCACTGTTCTAGATCAATGCGTAGCTGCATCATGCCTACCCTGTAACCTGGATGCCCTTTGCACTGCTTGGGTCTGCAGTCTCTAATCTGGGTCACTCACTGACAGCGCCTTACAGGCTAGAGGCTATGTCCAGATATGTGCTGCAGTCAGTCAGTCTGCTACTGCTTGGATCTTACCAGCCTGAATGAGTAGGGTGACCCTAGCACACTCCCAAATTTCTCCCCACCCCCGAAAACAAGTGTCCTGTAGCGTCCAGAGCTCTCCAGGGCTGTACAAATATACTGAGTCCATTGTTCTTTAAAGGGAATAATTATGCACAAAACTTGTTACCCCAGATAGTGTTACCCAGACACTAACCTGAACATGTTGGATTAGAAAAAGTAATTATTATTAACAACTACAACTAGATAGATTTTTAAATAGCTATAAAGGAATGAGGCACAAAAGTCAGAAATGGTTAGAAGAAAAAGATCAAATTCTCACTGGTGGTGCCTAACAAACTACATTAGAGTCAAAGAAAAACTTCAGTAGATTAGTGACCAAACTCTCAGGTCAGGATCCCTTCCCCAGAGTCCAATGGGGGTTTCCTTTCTATTCAGCAGCAGTGAATGCAATGGGCAGGGAGAGAAAGAAAGGTGTTGGTCCCTTGTTCTGATAGTTTCATTTGCCCACTTGAAAAATGTTATTGGGACCCAGTCTCTGTGGAAGCATATTCCCTCCTGGGTTTTTTCACTAATACGAAGATTTTTGTCCCTGCCCTACATCCTGCCAAAGAATGATCTCTTAGACGGTTCATCAGCCTTGTTTATGCCTGGCTGAGGTGCCAGCTTCCTTTCTCTCCAAGGAACAGAGGTCTGGCCACTCCCCAGACTTATTTGGAAAATACACTTTGAGGCAACACCTCAGTTTCTGGTTAGAACGTTACATGTAGCACTACTACACACATTTTTATGTGATATGTCACAAGACATGGCTTGTGCAAAAATGACTGCAATAGCACGTAGGGTGTGAACACAGGGTTATGCTCTGTCACAATCACATCGTGGAATGGGACCCAACACTTTTCCAGTCACTTTTAGATACCTCTGGATAGGACGTACAAATGTATCTTCTATAGCAATCAGCACAGACGGGTAGAAATGTGTGGTTTTAAGGACTATCCGACTAAATGGGCATAAGCAAAGGGGACAATCAAGATAAAAAGCAGAGCCTGGGTAGCAGCAAGGGCCGAGGTAAATTTTTGTGTATATTGATCTGGACGTAACAGCAGCCTGAAGCTCAGTAGTCGTCTTGCTTTTAACTTTTTAATTTCTTTTTCTAAATTTGTGTCTTGTCCTTGTGTTTTTCAAGGTTTTTTTTCTTTCTTACCTGGGCAACTGCCCAAGTTGCAAATCCACAGAGGGCAGTAGGACAATTGGCAGCAGAGTAGATGAACAGAACCGTAATATCATTCATGTAACTATCTTTCTGGAGAACAGAGCAGCAGCTCCATTCTTTCACTCATTGGTGGGGAAAATTAAACCAAAATAAGAGAATTCTCTGAGAAACTACAAAAACAATTTGATCCAGTCTATGTTGGTGCACCATCTCAAGAAAAGCTGTGAAAGTTTATCAGTATTACATAAGAAGTGAGTACAGTGCAGGCTACATTTGCCTTGTTTAGCTTTTTGCAAGTGTACCAGAACTGAAGAAAGAGCCAGGCAGACTATTGGCTCAGACTCAAGGCACAGAGTAAGGTATAGTGATGGTATGAGATTGCAGGCAAAGACTTATATACATTCCAACTAGCCAGAAATGCTTTTTAATACGTTTTACAAAAAATGTTACTCAGCCAATTCAGTGTTCCTGAAATCAACTGTCCCTTCCCAAATTAACAAAACTCCTCCCAGGTAGCACTGATTACTTAGAGGGTAGCTATCACAACTAGAACTAATTGGGAAAATCTTGTTTCCATGGCAACAAATGTAAGCCAAACCAACCCATTAGTCTAGTTACGTACCAAATTTTCTTTTACATTTTTGGGGGTTTCATCAAAAAATTCAAAGTCAATTTTTTTTCACCAAAAACTCCATTTTCACAAAGAATGTTAGATCTCAAAGTTTCCATTTTCCCTCAGGCCAACAGCAGTAGATAAATGTTTTAAGCGGAAAATTTTCAACCACTGCCAATAATCACCATTCAACCAGGCACAGGTGGCCTCCTCACAAAACTTCAAAGCATCTCCAAACAAACACACCTTTATATTCCCAAGTATCTTCAAAGAAGCTAAGGATCAAGAAGAGCTTCCTTCAGAGAGTGTCTCTGCTTGTACTATTAAAACTAAATCAATGGCCAAACAGACTTATTTCTTTAATAAAGTATAGACTGTAAAATATTAACAAAAAGTCCAGGCCCAAAGAACAAGATTAATTCACGGTACTCTCCCCAAGTAGGCATGCTTTGTACAAAAGCAACACTTCAAAGTCATCTGTGGCAATTGAGGATTATAATCACATTGACATAAAAATTGACCAAAACCATGATGATCATCTCTCTCAGGATTGGAAAGGCATCTGATCGGATGGCCTGGAATTTCCTCTTGGGTACTTTCAATTTGAGGTGTGAATTTTGTTCTTGTATTTAAATAATGGAACTATGGGGATCTGTGGGGACTAAGGGTGTATCTCCAAGCCTTTTCACCTGTGTGGGATTTTGGGGGGGAGGGAGAGAGAAGAAGAGGCAGCCCTATTAAATGGAATAAATGCAACTGTTGCAGCATAAGATGCATCAACAGCAGCCCATAATCTTAGGTCTATGCCTGGTGTAATCAAGTAACAATGGGGAGGTATGCTTACTGCTGATCATAGCGCCTGCTAGCCGACCCAGTCCGGGAAAAGGGCCAGGTTATTCTTCATATACATGTTCTACCTTGTCTCCTAGGTATTCAGTTCCCTTTTCCTCTTTGTTCATCACTTCAACAAGATTTCTTATGGAGGAAGCTTCAGTGTCCATGGAGCAACTCTACTGCCCTACAAAAGACTGGAAAAGGGAAGTTCTGATCTCTCAGTATTGGAATCTGTCAATCCTCAGCATCAAGATAAGGGACTACAATCTTCCTTCCCATCTCTTGCTATGGTTGAGGATACCAGAAAAGCATGGTTTAATCTGACATTAAAAAGTAAATGTTCTATGCATAGTTACAAAAGGACTCAATACTGTTAAGCTAACAATCTGTTTTGCTAGTTTTTCTATAACACCGATCACCATATGATCTGTACAGTTCTTTTGTCAGAGACACGCTGATGTGAAAGCAATATTTAAGAAAAAAAAAACCCACAAACTTTTCGTGAAGATGGTTGACCCTGCCAACATGTTTCATTGACTGAAAATGTGCTTAAAACCAAACCAACCAACCAACCAGGCAAATTTTTTTAAAAAATCTTTGAATATTTTGGAGGAATTGGGGAAAAGGTTTCCACGGTTTGACTGTGGAGCTACTTCCAGATGATGAGTCAGAATTTAGGAATTTACCCAGCCACACAGTAGCAAAGGATCAAGATTCTACCTAATACAAAAGCAGCCTCGATGGATTGCCACCTAATGCACTAGCACTATGCACAATAGCCATGTTAAGTTTTCAAGACCACCTTTAAATCAATGGCTGTTCCAACCTTGTTAGGAATATTTTCCAGAGAAGGAAGGGCAGAGAGAGACAGAGAAAGGGAGGGAGAACATACGCTAGCCCAGCACTTCTTGAAGAACTTGTATATAGAACTGATCAGAAACAGTGTTCATCAAAAAAAATTTGAAGGGAAGAAAACAGATTTTTTTAAACAAAGGTTTTAGGGCTTTCAACAAAAAACAAGAATATTCACTTCACTGATATAAACAAAGTCAGATTTGGGCAAAAGTTTTGGTTTTACAAAAAATTTTCACCCCAGGTTGCTAAAAAATATTGTTTTTCAATTAAACCCTTCCTGCACCCAAAATAAAACATTAAGAAGGACATTCATTTCCTCCTCTTGCAATTTGATCAAAAAAGCCCTTTTTTGGGGGTTGAAAAATCATTTCAAACAAAAAAGTGGTCTACTTTTAATGTGTATGGAATGAAACCAGGGGCCAAAAATGCAAGACCTATTCTGGGAGACTCACTGTAATAAAACTTTGTACCTCTGTAGATCTCTTTTTCTCTCTCAGTCTCAAACTGATTTTACATGGTATGTATTATCCCTATTTTGCAGATGTGGAAACAGAGGCAGCTTTCCCATGCCAGATGTCTACCTGCGGTGCACAAGTTTCATGATTTCCCTAAGGTCACATCATAGGTCCAGAGCAGAGGAAGGAACATGGATCATGTCTACTGATCACCAGTTCCCTTATCTAGCCAGTGGAAAATTCTTCTCTCTCAGAAAGACACAGGCAGCTCATAACCAGAGAAGAGATCTTTGGGACTCCCCACACCACTCAGAATATATTAGTTTTCATAAGAACCAGTGTCATCTTCTTTCGTCTGCAAGATCTGCAGGGTAAGAGTGAGAAGCCCAAAAAGCTAAAAAACTTTTTGGAAGTTTATGGAAGAAACGGGGCTTTGAGTATTTTTGAAAATATTTTCAAATGTGTGGAGCAAATAGGGGTCCAGAGAGATCACAGGCCCGATTCATCCCTGAACCAGGACAATTTGGTTTTCACAGGAGAATCCACAGGCATATTTCTGATGCCAGGGCAACCTTCTGCTGACAAATTTGAAGTCCCTGCTCCAAAGGAGGGAAATGATAGATCTTCTCAGTATCCATGGTTGTAAGAGTTTTCCTACTTTCATTTGGAGTAAAGATTTAACTGCTTTAGTGGAAACTTCATACAAATAAAATTTTAAAAATCAAATATTGATGTGCGAGGCAGGCACCCCAATGTGGAAAATTGCAGCCCAGAGAGTTAGGCTGTGTCTACACTGGCCAGTTTTTCTGGAAAATCAGCCGCTTTTCTGGAAAAACTTGCCAGCTGTCTACACTGGCCACTTGAATTTCTGCAAAAACTCTGACGATCTCATGTAAGATTGTCAGTGTTCTTGCGGAAATACTATGCTGCTCCCATTCAGGCAAAAGTCCTTTTGCGCAAAAGCTTTTGCACAAAAGGGCCAGTGTAGACAGCGCGGTATTGTTTTGCGCAAAAAAGCCCCGATCGCGAAAATGGCGATTGGGGCTTTTTTGCGCAAAAGTGCGTCTAGATTGGCATGGACGCTATTCCGCAAAAAGTGCTTTTGCGGAAATGCGTCCGTGCCAATCTAGACGCTCTTTTCCGCAAATGCTTTTAACGAAAAACTTTTCCGTTAAAAGCATTTGCGGAAAATCATGCCAGTCTAGATGTAGCCTTAAAGTTTGGGAAAGCTGTATACAATTGATAACAGGCCCTTAGAATCAGAAGTGTTAGGCAACCTTTCCTTTCCTACAGGCATCACCACCAGCTCTGCCTATAGTTTAAAAAACCAACCACATCACTAACCTCAGTGTTCAAAAATCATGGAACTAGCTTTCCCTCCCTCCCTCCCCTCCCCCCCCAATGACAAGCTTGAAAAACAATTGCTTTTAAAGAAATCCATCAGTCTTCAGCTAGCTTAATTTGTCTTCTTGTTTGAGCCTTTACAGTGTGCTCACATCACATTTTCAAGCTGTTCTCTACAGCTAGAAACTTAATATTTTGATAACAAAAGCTGAGATTCTTGTGCCATTTCTCGATTCTTGTGCCATTTCTCAATTCTCGCAGCTGGGGCTTTAATCAAACACCAAATATTGAGAGATGACAAGAGTGCCTGATTTTCAGCTTGCTGAACAACCTCTCCTTCTATGGATCCCAAGTTTCGAGTGCTTAGAAATTCTGAAAATCAGGTGCTTCTATTACAGCAACATCAGCCTGATCATAGGTTAGATCTATGGAATCACACACATACAAACAGGGAAGCCAATATTGTGGTTGAGACCTGGGCTGAGACCGGGCCAACTGACAGCGAGAGGGGAGGCAAAGGAGACAGTTTCCCTGGGACCTGATGATTCAAAGAGGCCTGTGGCACCTTTAACAATTAAGAAGTGCTGCACCACACACTCTGCACAGTTCTGAGGGCTCGGGAAGGGGGGGGAGAGGGGAGGAGAAGATTCCGTGCCATGGCCCAGGTGGGGCTGAGGGCTGGCTGGCCTGCCCCTATCCCTTCCGCCCAAGGCTCCACCCCTTCTGGGAGCATGGCTTTCCAATACCTTGCCTATGGGCCCATGGAAATTGTCCACCCCTCTGGCTGAGGCCAAACAGTCCTTTGTTCAATTCCTGGCTTTGTCATGGGCTTGATTTGATACCTCCATCAAATCTCAGTCTTTGCACTTCAGTACCCCACGTGTATAAATTGAACACAACTCCCTCCCTTCCCCATCTTGTCTATTTAAGATCATAAACTCTGAGGGACAGGACGGTCTCCGACTCCGTGTCGGAACAGCCCCTAGCACACAGTGGAGCGCCTGGGCCCCTTGACATTACAATACTACAAACTAAATGAATTTGTATTTCAGCAAGCAGGCAGACACAGGGAGCGGGTCTTCACACAAGACACGAGGACACTGGGGAAGCTCTCTAGCTCGCTGTTTTCAGAAGTGTGGATGTTTGTGCCAATAAAGAGGCCTGCTGAAATAAGGACTCATCTGGGGACTCGCACAGAGGTAGGATGGATGGCACGTAATATCTGCAGGGAAAAGAAGAAAACTTCACGTCAGTGGATTTCTGTCTCAGCGGAGGCTGAACGCACTGGATGTTCTGTGATTATTGGTATGCTGAGTGCTAAGATGTCTGTTAAATATTTTATCAGCCACAGCTAAAACCAAGAAATGTGCTGAAAACAAGAACTGAATGATCCCGTTTTTGAGCTTTGCATCATGCAATAGGTCTCTCTTTTTCCTTTTTTATTTCCCCAGATACTTCTATTTATATGTCTTTCAAATCTCTCACTGTAGCAGCTACCCCAATAGTTTGTTTGTTTGTTTTTTTACCCTAGCCGTAGCTGTGGTACAGTTCATTTTATAAGGGATGACAGATAACTGAAGTAAACATAAGGACACAGCAGCATTAAGAATGTCGGGCTGCAAATAGAATTTCACTCCAATTCTCTGCGTGAGGTCTGGGAGCCACCGATGGCTGAACCAAGAGTGGTGCCTTTGCAGATTTTATGAGGCCTATGCGTGCGACTACTCACCCTCCCTCTGTCACACCAGAGGTTTGGACAATAGAAAAGTCATGTGGTTTTGTGGACACGCATGTGCATGCACAGCAAAAGGCATCACTTTCCACAGTTTCCTACTGTTCTCTCTCGTTACAGTTAGCTGTGTTCAAGGACTTCGTGACCACGTAGGGGGGCATGAGAGTCAAAAAAGACTCTCCCCATTCTCCTCTAACAACCAGAAAACACCCTCTGGTTCTGCTCTAATCCCTGACGTACTTCCAGCCAGCAATATATTTGCTCCTCCCTCTGTTTCTTTTTGGTTTCCACTATCATTTGCTAATGAAACACTATTTACCTCCATATGCATCACTGCGAGCTTCCTGTGGTTACCCTCTGCTGTCCTATAGGAATTTCACAAGTACATCAGTAATCACACATGAAATATTTGCTCATCACGCTACATCTTCATTTTTGTTTCAGGGATTTGAAACAACATGAGTTTCTCCTCACAGACAATTTCCCCACAAGTAACGGAGGAGGGTTTGGGCTCTGTGTGTGCAAGTGATGTCGGGGCGGGGGGGAAGGGAGGCAAAGTGTGTTTGTGTAAGCACCACTAATGGGTGGATGTACATGTGTACAAATGCACGTATGAGCCAGCCATCAGAGGGGGCCAGTACAAGTGTGACTTGCTACAGGATTTGTGCAAGTGTGCACAAGCACTGCTGGGTGTGTGTGCATACTTGTGCAAAAAAGAGCACTGCTGAGGCAAGGGGAGTGTATGTGTAAAAGCACTGTTGGGCCGGGCTGTAGGGGAGTGTAAAAGCATTGCTGGGATAAGAGACAGAGAGAATTCTCATCTCTCTTTGTTGCATAAGCTGCAGCCATTTCATTTAAGGTTGATCAGTTTAAGTAGGCAAAACAGGCAACAAAATAAACTGCCCTGCTTAGCTGTGTGGTCTGTTCATTTATCAGAAGGTTTGGGAGGAGAAAATGTCTGCAGCCGAGGCCATATTTTCCTTCCTCTGAAATCAGAAGGTATTGATTTTTTCTACTGATACTCTCCCCTCCGTTTCCTGCGTCTCTTGCGGCTGCAGAGCAGCTGCAGCCCAGAGAACTGTGGGAACGGCTTTCACATCTGAGCCCATTAGTCACCAGATGTCACCTTCTGCTGCCAGCGCTTCAAACAGCCAGGCAGACAATGTCCCATGCATGCTGAACATCTGAATGCCGACTCATTCAATAATGTGGACAGCTCAATGGGTTAGAATGACAGCCTCAGCCCCTGACCTCAACGCCATGTTTATACTGACACCTACAGCTCCACAAGGAAACACATGCATACCGAGAGGTTTTTTCCAGGAGCCACACAGTGGGCTGTTTCACTAGGAAGCCCCTCCGCGCCAAAGATTTAATTGATTGTAGTCGGCCTCGGAATTGACTTCTGCATTTGCTGAACTCATTTCATCTTCTGCTGTATGTGGCCATCAAAAAAAACCCACATTATTAAAACAGGGGCAGTAGATCACAACCAAATTATTTGTTTACCCCCTAGAAATGCTGTATCCAATTGCCGGGTTTTAAAAGACGTACATCTTTAAATCCCAGCTCAATTGCTGGAAAATGGAGTGTAGAATCTCAGTTGTGGCCACAACCATTTTCTAGCATTTGTTAGCAAGTTGTTTACGGGTTTGCAAAATACACTGTTGAGGGTGCTTCACGCTGGTAAGGCACATTCTCTGCATCAGTGCTTCCTTTCATAGCACCGAGTATATCCAGGGCTCCTTTCACTATAAAGAGCCACACGGTTTCTAGTATGAGATTGTCATGCTATTTTATGCAGGGAGAAAGGGGGGCAAAACTATCCCTGTGAGGAGAATGCTATAAAGTATACTAAAGATTAAAAATCATTTAAAAAAATTATGCTGAGCTAGATAGGTGCAACTTTCAAAACCGATTTCTGTCCAGATAAAGAGGATAAAAATGTCCCTAAACAATACAGCATAGGGTACAGTTACTGTGTTGTGATTTGAATCAATACCAGAGAACTGGCAATGCCGGAGGGGTGGGGGACTAGCCCCCAACATTTAGTTAATTTGTGGGTGTTTAACATCACATTGCATTGAAGCAACATATAATCCCTCTTATGTAGAGTGTGAAATCCTGATCGCATTGCAGACAGTGAATGTTTTGCTATGGACTTCAAGTTAGACAAGATTTCACCCATGAACTTTTCCAAGAAAATAGGGTGAAACATGAAAGAATCAAGCTACTTCATCACAAAATAGATTTTGACCTACTGATATAGGAGCAGTAGTTTTTAAATGAAGGCTTTGATTTTAAATAAGTGAAATATATCACAGGCAAATACATTTGTAATATGGCATTTTATTATTTAAAATTGACTGTTTTTTAAAAAAATATCCTCCATATTCAAGTTTAAGGTAAGTTACAGAACTCCGTTTTCAAATGTCAGCATCCTCATACAATTTCACAGGACCAGTCCTGCTGCTTCCTACCCTGACTCGATATCATTGTCCACGGAGGTTGAAGAGTTGGGGCCAATGGGTAAGATGCTCATTTTGGAACCTTGGGCTCCTCATATTAAGAGAGATTCTGCCTGGAGCAAGATGCCTAGAATCATATCCAGCAATTCCTTGTCCACCTGGAGTGGCGCACTGGGAACGAGGACCTACAAGACTATAGATAGGAGAGGACTTATTCGCACAGCTTTGCTATCCTGGCACAGCTCACAATCTGCCCTGCCTTGGAACTGGAGCAGTACAGCTAAATTTACACAACAGAATAGCTTCCCCTGTGAATAGGAGAGACTGCTGCAGCATCAAATGCCTGTGTGTTACTCGGAAGGCTATTGATGTGAGCT
The DNA here is from genome assembly GCA_032595735.1 of Pelochelys cantorii. Classification (NCBI taxonomy): domain Eukaryota; kingdom Metazoa; phylum Chordata; order Testudines; family Trionychidae; genus Pelochelys; species Pelochelys cantorii. The sequence continues at coordinate 9,466,737 of CM064333.1, read as the reverse complement.
AACATGCAGAGGCAACAATGACGCATCATAAGTATTCTCCTTTGCAATGTAGAACTGCCCCTTAGCATTTTACAAGGCATAGCTTGAGCTGGAAGGAAAATAATAGGACCGATAGCATCCTAGGGTTGGAAGAGACCTCAGGTGGTCATCAAGTCCATCCCCCTGCTAAAAGCAGGGACAACCCCAATTAAATCATCCCAGGCAGGGCTTTGTCAAGGTAGGATTTAAAAACCTCTACGGATAGAGATTCCACCACCTCCCTCGGTAACCCATTCCAGTGCTTTACCATCCTCCAAGTGACTTCCTTTCTGTACTGCAATCTGTACACTTTCAGTCCCCAAACTGTCAAGAAATTATTAAGGCAATCTGGGGAACTGAGAATGTTCATTGGGACATCAGAGATGGAGTCATGGTTACACTGTACAAAAACAAAACAGATCTGGCTCCGGAGGCTGCCACAGTACCTGCATGCTATCTGAGTGGCAAAATCCTCACTCTTTCAACAAGGAAAGTAAAATACAAGTAGCAGAGAAGTTTCTACCGTCCAGAGACTCAGTGTGGATTTAGATCAGGTTGGAGCACTCAGAGTCATGATGTTTGTTGTCAGATTCAGAGGGAAAAAAACGCACTGAACATGGAACCGTATGCCGTCTTCATCAATCTAAAGGAAGTATTTGACGCTTTGAGTGGAACTGGCCTCTGGAAAGTTCTAGAATAGTTTGGCTGCCTCACCAAATTTGTCAGCATCCTATGTACATTCCACAAAGACAGAACTGGGCAAGTACTGACAGATGATGGCTTCTCTAAGCCATTTCCCCTGCCTAATAGGGTGAAACAAGTCCATGATTATGAGACTTCTGGCGTGAAAAAAAATCACCTACAGAGAGCTAAAACTCAGAAAGATCAGTCAAAGTATCTACTTCAAAGAAACCATAAGCAGAATTTCAACTCATAAGGCACAAACACTGGTCCTTTCAAAGACATCACCAACAGCAGAGATGAAGGGAGGGCAACTATCAATAAACATAAACCCTTTGAGAAAGGCAGAGGCACAAAACAGATGTTAAAAAGGGCTGAGCATCGTGCAAATCTTCAGTGAACATCTACGCATTTCTATGCAACATTTGTTCATAGCCTCGCTCCTCATAGACCGGCCTATGCAGCCACAAGCGCACACACGAGATGTGGGTGTAATGTGCAGCCATACAGATCCTTAACTCTGAGGGTTTATGTTGTTACTCTGAGTTGTGCTTTTACTTCTGCCAGAGGCCTGTCCCAAAAATGTTTCCAAGTGTCCCCTAAATCGGAGGGCTTCCAGGCAACTAGAGTGGTGTCTGAAAAAATAAGCTGTAGGAGTCTCAACCGTTCCTAAAGAGCATTAGGAAGCGTGGCTTGATGTCTCCTGGGTCCTAGACCTGTGTCTTAAGCACAAGAACATCCTTCTTACCATACCAGGAGTCCCACTGCTTGGCCCAAGACATAATGAACTGACAGAGCTGCATTTGAGGAAGCAAACACCCATTGTGACGCTGGCAGACCAGGCTTCAGACAAGCAGTGACATTCCTCCATTGCGGGATACCCCTTTGTTTCACCTGTGTGTTAGGTTTAGGATGGCTATTGATCTTGTAACGATGTGTTTAGACTTTATGAAATGCTGGTAAATTGCTGCACACATTAATTCCACAGTAATTTTATCACTTGATAGAAGGCAATATTTAAGTTTTTGCTTTATAACTGCGAACAATGTTGACTCTGAAACTGTGTACCCAGTCAGGAGGAATGCCTCCTGCCCACAAAGGACTATCAAAACTAAAGGGACCACTGGAGAACATCACAAGACAAAGACTTTGTTCATTACACCCTCACACCATTAAGAGGCTATGTGAAAGAGGGTACTTCCAAATCACCTTGAATTAAGGAAGGAAATAAACAGCTGACAAAAAAATTTGGACTCGGACGTGGCTAGAGCTACAAAACAGAAGCAAAAACCCTCCACATCAACTAGGGTTAACTCTAAGAGACATTCAGAGCAAACAGATTTCTACAGTTCTTTCACCTTTTAAAACCACAGGCTAACTCACTCATTTGTGTATGTGTTTGCCTGCTTTAACCTTGTAATAACTTTCCATTCTTTTCTTAGGATGCGTCTAGACTACATGGCTTCGTTGATGGAGCCATGTAAAGTAGTTTACTCGGCATCATCAAAGAAGTGGGGATTTAAATAATCCCCGCTTCATCAAAATAAAAATGGCCACCGCGCTGTGCCAGATCAGCTGATTGTCGGCACAGCATGGCAGCCATTTTTATTTTAGAGAAGTGGGGATATTTAAATCCCCGCTTCTTTGACGATGCCGAGTAAACTACTTTACATGGCTCCGTCGACGGAGCCGTGTAGTCTAGACGCACCTTATGGTAATACAGCTTTACTTAGCTTTTTTATAGGATTGGCTACAAGCATCGTCTGTGATAAGAGATCTAAGGTATTAACTGACCTGGGGTAAGTGACTAGTCTCTTGGACCGGGAGCAATCTGCGTATGTTGTCATCTTCAGTGTATATAGGAACCAACTATCATTAGGTTCAACTTATCTGGGTGGCAAGGCAGACTCAAATGCCCAACCAAGTTGACTGACTCCACAGGCAAACCGCTATAATGTTTTAGAGCAGGGATGGGCAACCTGCGGTCCCCAGTTTGCCTGGATCTGGCACCTGATGCTCAGCCTCCCCACCCTGCCCCCACTAACATTGGTGAGTCCATGCTGGCGCTCAGCCCCCACCCTGCCACAGGGCGGAAGCACACAAAATTTACTAGGCTGGGCCCCCTGACTCTGGTGTGGGAAGGGAATGTGGAGAGTGTCTTTTTCCTTCTCATTTGGGGGCCACATCAGTGAGGGGTTGGGGGTTTTGTTTCTCACTCGTGCACACTCCCCTCCCTGATTGATTTTTCAGTGAGTCAGTGGCCACTGACCCAAAAAAGGTTCCCCAAGCCTGTTTTAGAGGCTCACGCTTGTTGCTGGGTTGGTGCAATCTAATTATAAAACATTGAACATATGTTTGGGGTTCCTGACCTGCCATCTAGCCTGAGGATGGCACTTTTGGTCATGAGCCACTCCAGACAGCATTAACACTCCTGGGCTCGAGAGTTTACAGGACCAGAGTCTTAGACATCATCTACCAGCATTTCGTTTGTGAAACAGCTGCAGAACAGGCACAGCAAGGAGGAATTAATCCAATTCATTCAAAGCCACTTGAGACATAATGATTAACTCTGCTACTCTCTAGAGCCATTTAGGACTGTCATTTCTACGGCTCTAGAACCTACCAATGCCCCAGTAAAAGGCTCTTTAGTTTTCATTATAAAACCCCCATTTTCAGGGTTTAAAATCAACCAGAGTCTTTCAAAAGATAGCAGGCTAAAATTTGGCATGCTAGTTTAGCACCTGGAAGCGATTTCAGAGTCAGAGGAAGGAAACACACAGAGAAAATCTAGTAGATAAGTGAGACTAACAAGGTCATTTTCAAAATTAAGTCTCTTTATTGTTGCTATTGCTGGTCAAAAGGTGCCCAAAACCATGTAAAATTGATTTTGTTTTTAGCACTAATGATCAAAGTCTGGGGCATTTGCTGTGAATTAATGACTTGTTGGGAGGAGTTGATTCCATTAACCCCAGCTGCTCATTAATCTCTAGGAAATACTTCTCATCAAGGTCATTATTGCTATTATAAACTAAAATATTTAATTTACAGATGTATTTCCAAGGCATTTTTGCTGCATTTCTTTCCGATTTCATGTGAAGCCAAATACACTGAGGTCAGGTAATCCTCGACAAGTGACACCCAATATAGTAACCAAACTGTGCAATATATTTTCCAACATTCTGCTTAGCTTAAAAGTTATTTTTAATGACTGGACCTTTTGAGAGTTAGTTGAATCCAGCCTAAATCAACAGTAATGGTGATCCTGGTACATTGTATTAGTGGTTCATCACTATATATTGCAGAAGCATACTTATGCATTATTGGACATCTGCCCCATATTATTATTTGGATGTGTATGGCCAACACCTGCTTGAAATATAGCTGCTGAGACTGGCCTCAAACTAAACCCAAGTTCTCATATCTTTATAAACCATGGACAATAGTGTCATAGATGTATGTGGCAATTTACAAACACCACCTCTGTCCAACCCTATCCCAGCTAGTTTTGAGCACTTCACAATCTTTACTACCTCAATCTGTTTGATTAAGAGAACAATTAAAAAAAGAAAAGCAAGAAATGGGGGATATTTTAACAGGATAACCATCCAATGTTGCATGTTTGCCTCTGTCTTGTCAACTTTTATACACCAAAGAAACAATTCCATTTGGGATAGGACACTATTGATTTACGCCAAACACCACATGATAAAACAGGAGGTGAGTATCAGCCAATGAGCAGCTATAAAATTGGAGAATATCTATTTTTTCCTACCTCGGACTATACCACTTCCTTCCTTGGTGCCTACAGCCTTCATACACTTGCGCGGCCATTACATCTGTATGGTCTTTTTTTGGGCAAGCTGCACAGTACACATCTAGTCTTCTAAACCTTTGCTCAAAACTATTTCTCCAAGCAGTTAAATCATTTTTGTTGCTTTCTTCCAAATGCTCTCCTATTTATTGAGTCTCTCTGCTATGCAGACAGATAAAGCTTAACAGCGTCAGCTGATATGCATCATTGGTTGCCTCAAAATACCCTTTCCGATGCTTGTTTGCATAAGTGCAAAAGGGTTTTGGGGCGGGGTTGTTTGAGATACACAATGATGTTTTCTTCACATGATATCTGAAGCAAACAGCCTTAAATATGTTTTTCTATGGCACCCATTGCTGTGATAGCTGAATTTGGTATTTGAGACTCTAAACAATTCAATTTTAGTATTAAAAAAAGCCCGCTGTGCATTACTTCCTGCTCTGTAAGACCCATAACTCTGTTAGCACTCAAGACGTACAATAGTATTTTAAAAGCTTCAGAGGGGTAGCTGAGTGAGTCTGTACAGGATAAACTTAAAACACAACAAATAGTCTTTAAAATGCTACCAGACTAACAAAACATATAGATGGTATCATGAGCTTTCATGGGCACAGCCCACTTCTTCAGATGTAGTGTTTTAGCGAGGGATGTGGTCTCCTGTACAGATGGATGAGGAGAGACCTGTGTGGCCCATGGGAGGGCAGAATTTGGACCTTCATGGCTGTACCACTGGAAGTACAGGGGCCAGATAGGAACTGAACTGTAAAGAGACTGACCCTCTTGCTCAGTAAAGGGAAGAGCTGTTGGGAAAGTAAATTGCCTCTGCCTGAGGCCAGAAGGGCCTGGAACTTATCAAGGCTGCTGCTGTGCTGAACAGAATGAGGGTGAGACACCCATGATGGCCCTACAAGTATATTACATGAAACTACATGCTCACATGTACCAGATACTAGGAGATTTACCCTGTGCTGCTTGGGTCCTTAACTCAATTTTTTTTAGTGGGAGGGGGGAGGGGGGGAAATGAAATGAAAATGTCCATGCTCCATTTGAATCATTGTTCTGGGGTGGGGCTGAGAGGCTCAGTGTGCAGGCTGCTCCAGGAAAATAGGACTTAGGACTACCCCAGACCTCCCTCTCTCCGCAGCAGCTTGGGGCCAGATGAGACATACCTCCCTATGGCTGCTGCAGCTCCAATGGGCACAACTAGGGGAGGGGTGCATGTCCCCTGGCGAGGTGCATCTGCCCCCTGTGTTCCCCAGCCAGAGTGAGGAATGCAGCCAACTATGCACTTTCCCCTTGCTCATTGACAAAGGGGAACAGCCAGCATAGTTCCTGTACAAATTCAGGAGGGAGGGGGGGCTTCACCTCTCCACACCTTCCCTAAAGGGTGCCTGGAGGATAGGAGGCTTGGGGCTGGGGCAGTCCTGGTTGGGGAAGCCCCTTTCACCTGCCTGGTGATTCTCCCTTCTGTATGGTACTATGAGAAGCAATCCCATTCCAGGCACCTCCCACTTTTCTGGCACAACCTAACCCTGACCTTGTTTTCAGTTGTGATACAAGGAAGATGCCTAACAAATGTGGTGGTCATACCTCTTACCATTTAAGAGGAGTTCTTGAACAGACAGGCGAACTCTCTCAAATATATAGTAGATATAAGATGACAACTTAAAATGGTCTAAATCTTGGATAGTTTTGTTTGCCAAAATCCTGTAGGATTTCTATTGACACAGCCACGAAAAAAACAAATGGATGTGCTGGTTTTGTAACCAACAATTCAGTAGTAAAAAACGTTTGCCCATTTCACTGTCACACAACAGATGCAAGACAAGATATCAGCCTTAGCTAGCCTCTTGTGTGTCTTTGGAAATCTTATGGCTTTGAATAGGAAGAAGTTAAGAGACATCAATGAGCCTCTGTTTGGCTGGGTCATTTTCCTATTGCCGCAGCCCACTGCATTGTGCAGAGTGGTAGTGACAAGGAAGATTTTTTACATTAGGGGTACGTCTAGATTGCGGCGCTATTTCGCGATACTGGAGGTATCCCAAAATAGCTATTCTGCATCTTTTGAACCAGCCTGTTACTTCGAAATAACAGGCTCGCTATTCTGACATCCCTGTAACCCTTGTTCCACGAGGCTTAAGGGACATTTCAGAATAGCAGTTTATTTTGAAATTTGGTGCTGTGTAGCTTATTCCAAAACTTGGCGCTATTTCAAAATTAGATCGAAATAAGATACACAATTTGCATAACTCAAATTGCGTATCTTATTTCGAACTATGGACGCGGTGTAGACACGCCCTGGGAGATAACATGATGCAACTAAATGTGACTCACTAAATGTTGCTGGTTCTTGAGTACTCCTTGTGGTACATGGAGCATGGTTTCCTGGAGGCTAAATCACAAGCCAGGTTGCATGCCCCTGTAGGAAGATTAGGAGCCTCCTAATTTTTTGCATGAGCTCCTGTATCACTAGACTATGGGGACAGCAGCCATCATCTAGTGGCCATTTCCCATCCCAAGCAGGGAGTGAATAACCCATGGGTGGAGACTGGGGAGAGCTTTGGCTTCTCTGCATACCGAACTGGGCACTGGAGATCCATGCCAGCAACAGGGGCAATGCAGCTTTCTTCACCCGCAGAGAGAAAGCACAAACCAAATTACGTCTGTGAGGTACAATCGCACAGGTCATAGTTGAATTCCTGCGGCAGTACAACAACATGCTGCCCCTTGCTCAGACTGCCCTGCAAGGCAACCAGCCAGCCATACATGCTTGCCCCAACATTAACCAGGTCACCTCTGGTTAATCATGCCTCAGATAGGGAAACGTGAAGTGTTCCAAAAGGCTGAGCTAAGGAACTGCCCTCTCCCTGATATGCCCATTCGTTCGTCTCCTGGACCCCAGGCCATCAATGGTGAGATATCAAAAGGAGACAACACATCCATGCAGTTGAGGGCACAACTAGTATACTACACATAGTATTTTTGAAAACAAATTTTAAAAACTTAAAGAAGATTACAAAGCATTGTTAAAGTGCTTAAATGACAATTCATGCTATGAAAGCCACCTCATCCTTTTGTCGGCAACATGCATGCTAATACCTCTACCATAAAAGTCACAGTAGGGATTGTTCATATTTCTCAGACATTGCAGAATGTGCCATCATTCAGCTTCTTTGTATACAAAAATCAAGGCTGAGCAAACTGACTGAGAACAGGGAAACATCCATTCTCATCGGGAATAGTAAATATGGTCAGAGCCTGAATGCAATCTCTTAGCCATGAGGACTTCTTCTGTCCGGAGTAAGGTTAACAGATAACCATATCTCTGGCAGCCAGCCAGCCAGCATAGACAGTTCTGTTTCTTAGACAGTATTCCCACACACCCCTTGCCTGATATATGGATTGTTATAAATCAAGAGCCTTTTTAATCATAAAACCATTCTAAACTAGTGCAAAAACAGAGGTTCCAATTGAGTTAGTTATTCTAGATTAACAGCAGTGTGAATATGAGACTCGTCTTATGTTCTCACTGCTGTGGTTTCACAGGGGTATGTGACAGAGGTTAGAGTGAGGGATCCTAATTTCCTGTGACTTAACACACCCCATAAATATCCACTCGCCCACACACACACACAATTAAAATCAAAGGTGAAACTTTTGTTTCTCTTGCCACAATACAGAGTTATCAACGACAGAGAATAATCATTATTGTCAGCTGTAAGACACTGGAATCATCCCTTTATAGTGCATTGTTTCTTTACTGTTCCAGCCTCATTTGTGTTTATTCCCCCCCATTCAGTTTGTGGTTAGCACTTTAAGTGTTCTAAATTTTCTGACTTTGAACATGATCTACAACCTTGTTGCATACAGTACGTAACCTCACACGACCATCAGTGTGAAATGTGTCCTTGCCAAACTCAGTGATGTGGTCTTTAGGGGTAATTTTTTTATATAACTAACTACTAATGGAGGCTCAAGTGAAATTTGAGCTGAGTGAAAACATGAGCCCCCTATACACCACTGAGTAATCTCTATGGCAGAAGTCGTTTATTGATGTAAATTTAAAGCATATTCAAAAGTCAGCCACAAGAGGGGGAGGTTACACACACACTGAATAATCTCGGAACTTTAATTACTAACCACATTTTACTGCATCTTTTTTATTTTTTTTTTCCACAGCCCTTTGCCCTTAAAAGTTTACAGTCTAACTAGGAAACGCAGACAAAAGGAGGGAGAAAGACAGTTAAACAAAAGCTCCCCGTATCAGTGGGTTGGGGGGGGAGAGGGAGAGAAGAGCGACCAACAGTACCTACTAGGCTTTTGTTTCATCAAGCACTGCACCCTGACAGGAGATGCCACTTTTGCCAGCATGGACAAACGCAACTGTCAGTCACAGCCAGATTAAGGGATCCAGTGTGCTGGGGCAGCTCACTACAAAGGGTCCATATGCCATGCCTTCTCTTTCTGCTAGGCTCGCATCTCTTCTTCTGCCAGGATTCAAGTGGCAGCCTGACAGAGGCCAACGGAGAGCAGCTTTCAGGACTGTACTCTGGTCTGGACCCTGCCATTAGTGGGTTAACCCAGAGGGCCGCACACTGTTATGCATCCATAGTAGAGCAAAGGTTCTATTCCGCTCCCACTGAAAACAACTGAAGGGTAGACACCCCCGCCCCCCCCGCCGCCCAAGAGCAGAATCAGCTCCTGAATCTCTTGTCCTCAGTGCTGTCCAAACTAGGGATGTGAAAGAGTAACCAGTTAACCAGCAACCCCGTGGGGCCGGCAGCCACCAGCCCCCCGCCCATGGGATCCCGCTTAATCGGTTATTTTATGTCCCTAGTCCAAACCTAGTCCCTACACGCAGATTTTCTAACTTAGTGTGTACAGCCTTTGACAGGCCTACTTACCTCCCAGGCCTAGCTTTCATCTCCTCCCTCAAGGGCTGATAATTCCTACTTTACACTCAAGGTAGGACAGATATTACCCCTCCCGGGGGCTCGGTGTTCCACTGCTTAGCCTCTGGAGGCTCGCCACAGAGCCCCTGTTCTGTTGCTGAAGAACACGTGCCAGAAGCCACCTCTCCGAGGATACAAAGACACCTCGGCTCCCATGTGCCACGCACTGCAGTGCATTTAGCTGCTGCATCACCTTCCTTTGCATTATCTTTCCACCCTTACTGCCTGGGGCTTTCAGTGGCTCCGGGGTGTAGTGTGGTGATTCACATCCTTGCCCTGGCCTCTTGCTGATTCTCCTACACTTGCAGCATGCTGTCAATGACAAATGACTACAGCAGGGCCATAGAAAAACAAGGGGGACGGGAAACAAGAAGCGGCCACCAGTCAATCTCAGGCTGAAGGAAATGAAAGCAACACACAGAGCTGCTCCCTCTGTTTGCTGCCAGTGATAGGCCTACGGTGTAGTCCTGGGAATTGGTTTAATATTCCTCGGTCCTTTCTAGGTGAAATGCTCCCTCACGCCGCCACCTTTCCTCTGTACCATGCTTGTTCCCCTTCTGCCTTCTCTTTTTTCTTTGTGAGCTTAGTGCCAATGACCTGTGCCTGACAGATAGCCCTGGGGACCACACTCCTGTCTCTGCAGCCTCAGATTATGTACAGCGCAGGCAGCAGCGACGCATTCATCCCCAGCCTGTCTCATCAATATCCAGATGTCAGGGCCAACACGGAGGGCAAGAGCAGAGCTTGGCCTTCTCTGGACCCAGGGCTTCCCAGCGGAGACTGTCAAAAAGGAGGCTAATGGCCAGCTGGGTTCTGGGGCACAACTAAGGGTGCCTGTCCGGTAGGAACAGGACCGGGCCCCTTTTGCAAACAGTGCCGCCAGCTGGTAACATGTATTTGGGTTCAGCTTTTTGCATCGTGACATCAAAAAAAGACAGAGACAGGAAAGAAAGGAACCAATGAAAAATTTAGGGCCATTTAACACACCAATCAGTCTGACTGGAGGGGCCTGGTACGACTTGGGCCTGATTCTGCATCTCTTGGCATCTGGGATGAGTTCAATGGGAGGAGCAGGCAATTCGTGCAGAGTATGAAAGGGTTGACTGGCTCCTAACGGTCCCCTCGTGGCCAGAGAGGGCTCTGCAATGCTCTGTCACGGTCTCCCATTTATGTAAGGGCCCTTACATAGAGTCCACACATGTTTTCTGTGGTCAGAAAACTCTCTCCCTCCTTCCCCTTTAAGGGTTGGCTGGACTTATCCACAGGACAAAGGAAAACACCTCAGGGTCCCAAATTCAAGTCTGTTTTCCTCCTCCCACACCTCCCATCCTGAGGCCTTCCCTGCTTTGGCAAGCCACTCCCAAACTCCCTCTGGCCAGGATCTGTCCCAACTCCCAGGACTCTTTGCCAGAGCCTGCTCGCTCCTAACTGTCTATGATCACTGAAGAGTCAGTCACAGTCCATTAGCCTTCACTGCAGCCTCCCGCTGCTCTTTAAAGGGCAATCCGCCTGATCTCTGTGCTGCATGGCTAACTCCGTAACCAGGGCTGGTTAGCCCCAACCCTCAAGGAGTAAGCCACCATGTTACAGCATGGTCGTTTTTGGACCCTGTCCTGAGCCAGCACATCCCATGCTGTGCTACCCTCGATGACAGACGGATACACTTGAAAGGGACTCAACCTTGAGCAGGTTTGTTTATTGGTCTCTAAACAGTTGGTTTGCTTCTCCCATCTCTACCTACTTTGAGACTTCTGCTTTCACATTGTTCATTCCATTGTTCCCTCATTCCCCGCCACCCCTGTTACTTCTGTTTCCTGTCTGATGCAGAAATAGTAAACCCCCTGGCCGAGGCTCTGTGGTCAGGATCCAGGAAATAACCTTTGGCTTGAGGGGCTGTTTTTAAGCACTGCTGTGATACACAAAACACCCTCTCGGCTACCAGGAGGCACCTCAGTTCAGTTGGTGCTAAATTTTTCACTGTAAAAATCCAACTGTCCATCTCTGAGCATGCACATTGCTGCTTCAATCAGGTTTCTGGACAACTATTTCATCCCTAAGGCCAGCATGATCCTCAAACGAAGGGAAGATAGGCGAGGAATGCTGATCTTCTCTGAAGAGCTAATCTGGTATGCTGCGCACAAAATGGTGGCGGCAGACGGCTCTGCTCTTCAGCCCAGTGGTTAGGTACTCACCTGGGATTGGGAAGCCCTGATGAGGAAAAGGGATTCGAGAGTGGCTCTCCCACATCTGAGGAGCAGCCTAGACACTGGACTAGGTGATGGTGTGATGTGGAACTGTGTTCAAGCCAGTCCACAGTCACTTAAAATTAATTGGACCAGAGAGAGTGAGAATCCCTGTGCAGTCCACTGGTTACCAGAGAGATGGGGGGCCCTGTCAAAACTCTCTCCCCTCAGACAACTGATGGGCTAGCCACTAAGCTCCAGGTTGCAAGAGCGGCCTCTTCTGACCCTTTTTTGTGGAGCTGGATGAGGGACCTAAACTACATGACTCCAGAAAAGGAGCTGTGGGTTGCTAGCAGAAGTAGGTGCCTGATTCCATGAAAGGGTAGAGGCTTAGGACACAACCTTTTCATTGGTATCGCCTATTGGCTTGCTTAGGTGACTCCTTGCCTAGCCTGCAGGCTTGTGTGGATCACATTCATAGGTGCCTCTCCCCCAAAGTACTGGAGAAGGAACCTGGGCACCAGGGCCAGATTAAGACCTTTAGAGGTCCTAAGCACTGAAAAGATTATGGTCCCCCCTCCCATGTAATTCAAAATAAAAACAATACTATACCGTAAAATCTCTTCCTTTTTTTGGTGCCCCTGCTTTGCTGGTGCCCTAAGCACATGCTTAGTCTGCCTATTGGATAATCCAGCTCTGCTGGGCACTCACTTCAGGCTTGGTGGAGCCCAGTGGTTGTGAAGGCACCTGAGCATTGCAACACCCCAGTTCCTTTGTGGTCCAGGCCTGGGTTCCTAATGTTTTGTTAGTACGGCGTCTGTTACGAGGCCTCTATTCTCAGCAGGGGTTGGCAGATGCTTTCTTACTAGAAATATATTGCTGTGTTCTCCCAAAACTCTGAAAGAAAGGAAATTGAGAGAGAATGAGGTTCTTCATCCTGTGCCTCATGATGCTCCCACATTATGCCGGAATTCCCCAGCTCTCCTCCATCTGCTGTGTTTTAATGTTCCAACATTCCCTGCACCTCCCTGTCCCTGTCTTTTTAGCATTACCTACAGATTCAGCGCTACCTAAATCTTTCCAAGTGTTGTTTATTTTCTGCAGGGTGGTGGAAAGTGGGGGTGGCTAGAAGAGACAAAGTAGAGTACCCTTTATTGCTTCCTCCATTGTACATACAGAGTCTCATTACCAGCATTTATTCCAACAATGCAACATGGTAATTAATTCTCTTAAATTAATTACAGTGTCGCAGAGGGGAGGAAGAGCTGCAGATCACAATAGATGTGTTAACAAATCCGCATTTCCAAGGGCTGGTCGCTGTTCGCGTGTTTATTCATATTTGTATTGCTGCTGATAGAATAGATTTAATTATCGTTTGGAAACAGAGCCTTTGCTTTTAGCCACCTCCCAACAGTGACACCAACAATAACTCATTTCGAGTGAGGAGGCCCCATTTCTTCATTTATGTCAGGTAATTGTTAACGTTTCCACACTTAAGAGCTTTCCCAATTAAAAAAAAAAAAAGAACAAATGAGTCTCCCAGTTGTCCAAGCTCCTATAAATCAGCCTCAGTAAATAATATTCCCCTTTGACTTGAATATTTTTTCTAATTTAATCAATTTTGAAAATCAGGCTGATGCATTTAATTGATCTTGTTTATGTCTAATATTTTCTCTGTCATTCTCCTATGCTTTGCATCTGCCTTTTCCTGTCAGCTTGTTTTGCTGCAAGCCAGACTTACAATTTGAACACTCCCCCAACTCTCGTCATTTAATTTTTTTTTTAAATCTAAGAACCTTGACTAAGGAACATATTGACAGTGCAACGTGGCTAAGCTGGGTAGCACACACTGCTTAGTTTTCTATAAACTGTCAGACCGAGTTGAACTTGAGGCTGGATTCTGTCATTTGAACTAATCTATTTTGGCTAGGAAACATGTTGGCAGTGGCAGGTGAGGGTCTTTATGGTCTAAGTGAAACAACAATATCCCCAGTAAGGCTTCAGAGAAAAAAGCCAAGTATTGACCACTAGAAAAAAAGGGAGAGAGAGAAACAGCAGATTGCAAGAGCTGACAGGAAACCCAATTTCCCTGACTGCTTAGCTGGGTAGATGAAAAGGTCAGTCCTACACTGCAAAATTGTTCTGAGCCTTTATACAAAAAAACCCAAACAGCTGTAATTTTCCCCTAGAACCATTTCAGCTTATTCTTGCAGGTGGACACTTATATATTTACTATGAGCTTCTCAGATATGTCCAAATGCTCTTTGATGGGGGCTACCTTTTCTGAGAGAGCCTTCTGCACTTAACAAGAGGTGACAACACATGACATAACACTACCAGATCTGAATGTAATGTCTCTCCAAAGGGACCTTTTGTTCTGGCTCACTTATGCATTATCCAAGTGTGTAACATGACAAGAGGTTCTTACTTATCCCCTTTGGCAGGCAGCATCTAACTTATTTTAAATGAATCTTGACTTAATAATGTTTATCCAGGACTTGGAAAGTATGTTATCCATTATTATTGTATTGAAGAAGCCTATGGAGGAGTTTCATTATACCAGAGCAAGTACTCCCCTTTTCCTAAAGAATGCAGGATATGCGTAATGGACCCAGCTTGAGTGAACATACTGAGCTGAAATTCTACGCAATCTATATGGAAGATCCGAGTGCTAATATTCTGCTGTCTGTACTGCAAAGAACGCCCACTGTTGTCAATAGGAATTCTGGGAAATTCAATAGAACTCTTCTCATCTGCCCCATGCAACCAAATAAGATTTTGCTCTCATTTGGGCCTTTTTGTTTACAAAACTAATACCACTGTTTCTCTGTGTACTTAGTTGGTTTTGGTTTAAAGAGATATATAGGGGAATCTACAATGAAACAGAGGCCAACATATAGGTGAAAAACAAAAAGTTCTACCAACAAAACTTATAAAATTATTCATAGGTTTTTGTTATACAGTTTGGTGCCAGGGAAGCTGATGGGATACAGTTCTAGCCAGGGAGAAAGGCATGATTTCAGGGAAGGATATGCTCCATTTTGCAGGCTTACTCCATGCAGCTGATGTGCAGTGTTTTGAAGCTGTATTCCCATGCTACAATACTAATGTATAGCAGCAGCTGCCAGAAGTTCAAGTGGTGCCAACCTCATTGGGGGAGTTTTGCCATCACCGACACAAAATCTTAGACATAGAAGACAGAGCCAATCTGTGCTTCCTGAAGGCACTGAATCCAAGTAAAGCCTGACCAGACAGGACCAAGTTGGTTTTGCAGCAGGGGAGGCAGGGGAAATGTTTTTCCTGCATATTCTGACAAACTGTCAGGGCAACATGTTCCCCACTCCGGCACTTAGAGTGCAGAAGGTGGGGGCCCCACACGAGCCTTTAACATATCCTCTCACTAAAGGCTTCTGCTCAAAAAAACTCCAAGATCACAGATTCCCTGACCTCGGGTGGTACACCGCCAGCAGCCAAATACAAAAGCCCAGGAAGAACTCAGGAAGACGTACTTAGTAATTTCTTCCTCAAGTTCTTTAACCCTCCCTCATGAGAGAGCTTGAAAACCAACTCATTCCTAATGGCTGACTTTGCAGTTTTAGGCAGGTACACACAGAATCTCCTGCCTTCGTGGACACAGGAATGAGATCATAGTGTCAAAAAGGTGATTTCATTAACAAAACAGAGAAGATACACGTGGTGAAACATTATTTGGTTGCCAGGCATTACAGAGCAACTGAAAAAGGCAAGATTAAAAACCACAGAATTGCTTCCCTGGGATTCAGTTAAAAAGTTACAGTATATGGTCTTCATAACATCCTCTGACAAGGAGTTCCATAAGTTGAATGTGTGTTGCATGAAAAAAAAATTACTTGTTTTTGTTTGTTTTAAACCTGCTACCTATTAAGTGGACCACAAGCACAATAGTTGGTTACTCCAGCAACTCATTATACCTCTCAAAGTTCTGAATAGGTATAATGAAGTAAGATTATCTGTTCTACATTGGAGCAATAATATTTGGTTTTATATAAAATAGATTTAGTTTAGCATGCAGGATTTCAATTCCTGAAATCTTTAGCAAACATTCGTTGGCTAAAAGAGAAAACAGCTGGACTAAACAATGGCTACAAAATATTGCATTGATTTCCTTTTCTGATTTATCTCAGTGGTCGACTTTGTACAAAACATTATACGGCTCCTTTTCGCAATACATTTGAATGTCGTACAGTGTTTGTGGAAACATGGCACACTTGCAATTGCTTGTTTACAGGCATATTCAGTTACTCCCAGTCTGATCATTACTGGGATTCATCTCATGGTTTCTCAGTCTGCATTCAGTCTCTCCTACCCCACCCCCGAAGACTCCTGTAACTACATCATACTATCTCTCTAACTCAGGGCCTAACCCCATTGAAGTCTCTCTCTTTGACAGGCTTTAAACCAGGCCCCCTACATCTTTTCTGTGGTGGTGACAGAACCAGCTTGGAAAAATTCAGGCCGGAACAGGTGTGGAGAAATGAATACGCGAAAGCAAGGGCGGCTGTACATAAAATTGCCCCATTTGGTGGGTTTTTTAAACTCCCTGTAGGTTGATCTCTTCAGCACAACATTAGGCTGCACTCTAAACATGTCCAGGCACATAGGGAATATGGCTCTGGAACAGGGGTGGGCAGGAAGATGAAGATGAATGTGATTCACCAGCATTAGCCCCTGGCGAGCTGCCGCGGCTTTATTTACCTGTGCCTTTGCAGGTATAGGCCCTTGCCGCTCCCATGTGTCTGGAAATGGCAATCCATGGCCAAGGGAGCTGCAAGAAACAGTGCAGCCGGGGACATCCTCTCTCACAGCTCCCATTGTCCAGGAATGGTGATCCACAGCCAACATGAGCTGGAAGCACCTGGACCTGCAGACGTGCAGGTAAATAAAGCAAACCCTGGTAAACTGTGTCCAGCCCACAGGCCGGTTATTGCCCACTGCTGCTAGGTAACGTGGGAGAGTACACTAAAACCTGAGCCCACCCAAGTCCTGCCACCCCAATGTGGGGAGGGGGGCAGGTAGAAAGCTGAATCCCAAGGGCTTCAGCCCCAGACAGATAGCTTGTAACCTGAGCCATATCACCCAGGGCACCTGCGGGTGGTGTTCAGGCTTCGTCTTTAGCCGTGGGCCCCAGCAAACCTAATGCCAGGACCGGCAACCCCATTAAAGTGGATGTCATAACCCTTAGTTTGAGAGCTGCTGCTCTAGAATATTAAGTTAATAGCAATAGAAATATATTTGAGAGACTCATCCTCTGTGATATTTCATGATATTAACAAGCCATGTTATTGTCTGTATAATGCAAACTACCAGCCCCGGGGGGAAAATACCAGCTCTGCAGCCTCCAAGCACAGTTCTGGATCCCAAACACATTGCTGGATTATGCAATTTACACGCAGGCACTGCTGGTAGCCATTTTAGTTCAACAGCAGCCACAAGCTACAAATAAGATTATTAAGAAACAGACACTGGTAGAGGAAGAGGCAAGTCCTTTGAAAGTCTGATGGAGAGGGGAGTTCATTGGTACTTTTAAAACATTTTGAGAGGTGCTTTTCTAACAGAGGAAATATGCTAGTGGTTGTGTTGGTTGGCTGGTAGACAGATAACCAAACAAACAAACTCTTGTCCATCATTAAAAGTGGAGCAAGATTTGGGTCAAATTTGGTGAATAGTTTCAGCCAAATAAGGAAGTTAAAAAACCCAAAGGGCTAACTTAAAAAGTTTAATTTTGAAGGGAGATGTAGAAAATATCTTGTTTGACCCAAACGCTTCAAAATTTGGAACTGAAAGTTTCCATTCTCTTTGGCTTTTGCACTTCAATCTCCTCATATTAATTAACAACAAAGAAAACAACCCTCTCCACTTCCCCAGCCCTAATTAGTCACTCAACTCAACAGCTCAATAATTCCTTGGAGGTCATCTATTGAGTACCGACCCTGCTCAACCTAATCTTGTATAGTTTGTTTTTCTTTCACATTAGTTTCCATAATGAGGTCAATCTGTAGACAGTAGCACCAACAGATTATAAGGAGAACTGGGTAGAAAATTATATTCCATCCCACAGAAAAAAATTAGATATTGAAAAGTTTTCTGATCCCAATCAAGATGAAAACCAAATTCAGCTCAATAAAAACCATTTAGATCATTTTGAAATATGTATAATATTTACTTTAATTAGCAGAAACTTGGAAACCAGTCATTTTGAACCAGAAAATTTCCAAATGTTTTCAAACACTTTCAGTAGTCAATAAATTGTCAACCCTTTCCTGAAAGATGCTCCAGTTTTGGTGACTTGGTATTGCCCAACAAAAATGTGTTAGTGAAACAGAACCAATTCTAATTGCAAGCTCTTTGGAGCAGAGACCACCCTTTTGTTCGGTGTTTATACACTGCCTAGCATAATAGGATCCTGGTCCTGACTTGGATGCCTAAGCACCACACTAGACAAATAATAAACGCTTAATCACAAGTTTTATAAATTGGTAAATATCTGTCTCACCAAATTTACACCCACTCAACTCCATCTTATCTCCAAGCAAAAGTTTTAGGGATAGTTAAGTTTTCAAACTCTGTTCTGTTTAATATCTATTCATGACATTCTTCATAGCCATCTGCTTCCAAGGATTCTGCTTGTAAAGACCTCAGAATAGGGCCTTCATTTGCTATGGTTCATCTGAAACGAGCGTGATAAAACAAAGGGCTTCTTTGTTCTGACAGATTAAAGAATTCTGCTGTCAATCTCTCATGCGGTAGGTAAGAATAATTACTCCTAGACAGGACAGTTAGACACTTGGCATTCCATTCCAAGAAGAGAGCCTGGGAGACTCCAAGGCTAGACTGGAAATTTTATATCTGCAATTCTGACTCTGCAGCACTGCAAGGTTATTTTAATAGAATGAAAGCTGCTTGAGAGTCTGCAGAGCCAGGAGACGGTAAAGGAGGATGCTTTACTATTTGGGCTTGCTTTTTTTTTTTTTCTTTTCCAGAGATGCTGCCTATAGCATCACATCCAAAAAACCCACCAAATGCAGATGATTCATAAATTTTATGGCCAGAAGGGACCCCTGATCATCTAGTGTGATCACATATACCACAGTGGCTCTCAACCTTGCCAGACTACTGAACCCCTTTCTGGAATCTGATTTTTTTTTGCATACCCAGCATTTCATCTCACTTAAAATCTACTTGCTTACAATAATCAGCATAAAATACAAGGTTCACAGCTCACTATTACTGAAAAATTGCTTACTTCCTTATTTATACCATTTAATTATCAAATAATTGATTAGAATAGAAATATTGTACTAACATTTCAGTGTATAGAACAGTAAAAACAAGTCACTGTGGGTATGTCTACACAGCAACATTATTTCTCGATAGCTTAGTCTGCGTCTACACAGCCAGCAGTTATTTTGAAATAATGTCAAAATACTGTCAAGCTGGAGGACTTCTTACTCCAACCCATGACCTTTTTTGTATCAGGAGTAGGGGAAATCGGAGGAAGAGTGCTCTATTTCGAAGTAAGTGCTGTGTAGATGCTGCCAGTTTTGAAACGAGGTATTTCAAAATAAACTATGCAATCGATGTAGCTCAGTTTGCATAGCTTATTTCGAGTTAAGCCCTGCTGTGTAGATGCACCCTGTGCGTGAAATTTTGGTTTGCACTGACTTTGCTAGTGCTTTTTTTTAGTCTGATGTAAAACTAGGCCAATAGGTCAATGAGTTCATGTAGCGCTGAAAGACCTCCACATATTCCCAGAGATATGTGTACTCTGGTAGAGAACACTGGCCTATACACAGACAGAAGCTATAGAACTTCCCCAAAAATAATTCCTAGTGCATCTTTTACAAATACATCCAACTGATTTTAAAATTAATGGGTAGCAGGTTTAAAACTAATAAAAGAAAGTTCTTCTTCACACAGCGTGTAGTCAGCCTGTGGAACTCCTTGCCAGAGGAAGCTGTGAAGGCTAGGACTATAATAGAGTTTAAAGAGACGTTAGATAATTTCATGGAGGTTAGGTCCATAAAAGGCTATTAGCCAGGGGATAAAATGGTGTCCTTGGCCTCTGTTTGTCAGAGGCTGGAGAGGGGTGGCAGAAGACAAAATCGCTTGATCATTGTCTTCGGTCCACCCTCTCTGGAGCACCTGGTGCTGGCCACTGTCGGCAGACAGGATACTGGGCTAGATGGACCTTTGGTCTGACCCAGTACGGCCATTCTTATGTTATGTTCTTAAAATGGTCAGCGATGGAAAAATCCACCACAGCCCTTGATAAGTTGCTCCACCAGTTAATTCCACTCACAATTAAAAATTCACATCTTACTTCCAGTCTGAGAAACCCCTTCAATTTAACAGCACTAACGAAGTTATGCTAAGACCTAAAACATTGGTTCTTGCCCAATAAATGGCTGCAGATGGTTTGCCAAAATATGCCATGAGGAATCTCCCCTCTTCAAGTGTAAATGTTATTGTGCCAAACAGCAAGCTATGAGGAATATCAATCAAGATTAATGCTTTAAGGTATAAACCACACAGAAATGTTTTCCCTTGCATGTACACCATACTCACTTGTCTGTCTGTTAATACACATGCTGATAGCACCTCTGTCAAAAGCTCTGTGTACTTACTGCCCACTACTGGAGTCAGGCTATGGGGTACATGGACTCTATAGCCTGGCATGATACTTACTGTTTTATTTCATTAGCACAATTCAAAACCTGGGTTTAATCATTGAAAGTAGTGAAAAAAATGGAAGACATAAGGTTCCTAGAGCAACATGAATTCAGCCTAATTGAACTTCCTGGGCTTTTTATGGTATATATTTTAGGACATGAATAGCGGCATGTTATGCGACACATGGAACATGGGGGGGGGAAAGCCAGGAAATAGTCTCTCAGTTGAAATCTTAATTTTTTGCAATTTTCACTTTAGGATTATTTATTGCATTAGCACATGGGGTGGTTTTGTTTGCTTAGGTGAATTTAGCTTTCAAAGGCTGCTTACACAAAGAGTAATAAGAATTTTAAAAGGAAAAAGACAAACAGCCCACAGTGTTTGGTTGTGGCCCTGACAAGCTTGCCTCACTTGATCAGTGGAGCTCCTTGCTACAGTGCGTTGAAGCTGATGAAGCTGATAGACCAAATCCTGCTCAGTTTACACATCTGAATGGCACCACTGAATTCAGTTGGGCTATCTGTGCATGGAAGGTGAACAAGAAGCCTCACACCTGACTTCCTGAATGCACACACACAGTTCACCTATGTTATAGAAGTATCTCTAGCCCTAATTTTTTCTGCTGCATACGCCCAAAGCGCAAGTTTCAGGTGGTCAAATCTGTGCTCAAGCAAACCTACTGTCACTTTTCAAAGCACACAAAGGCAGTAGATCTCAGGATGGATTTTATCCATCCCCCGTTTCAAAACCATTTCACTCTTCGATCCCAACTGCAGTCAACATCAGACTGATGAATAGCTGCTCCCCATCAGACTTTAGCCTTAATCTCTGATCCTGCAAAGATTTGCATACATGCTTAATTTAACACACTATAAGCAGTCCCTGAGACTTTAAGTGTCAAGGCATAAAGTTGAGCACATGCATAAATCACTGGAGGAGCAAACCACAGGTTTTAACCCCTTTGGGGCAAAGACTTGGTATTCATACTTGCTCACAAGGCACTACTGCTAGGAATGGCACCCCCTCCTAGCTGCTTTTGGGATTTCCTTCTTCCTGGTCCAACACCATCTTCTACTACTGCTTCTTCATTCATTTTGCCACCTCTTTCTCTCTCTCTAACTCACGTGGTTTCTTCTCAGCCATCCAGCAAAGTCACAACAGTCCTCCCTCCTAGGGCTACTAAAGTCCCAGTGGACAACTCTCCAAGGCAGACTTCCACTCCTCCTAGTACTCCATGCTACTTCCCCAGGCCAGGAACTGTAATACCAGGAGCCAAACTCTGTACTGCCCCAAACCTTGCTACTGTTTCCCTAGGCTGCTTCCAATTTACCTCTTTCAGACTGTTTTTCCACCCTCCTCTGACTTCACTAATCCCCCAGGGCTTCTAGTCTCTCCCTAATCTCCTTTCCTTCTCTAAGGCTAAAGAGTGATTACAGACATCTGCACCATAGCCTCTTTGCTAACGCTTTCCTAGTTCTAGACCAGCTCAGCCTTTTCCTGTGCAGCTGGGCTCCATCTTCTATGGGCATTTGCCTAGCCAGACTAATCTTCCCCCCAGGCCCAGCCTATCAGGTTAATTAGCCCCTTTCCAGCTCCCTTCACTCTTTCAGGCACACAGAGCATTGTTGATGTTTTACAAATAGATGATAATTTGCCTGAACTGGATTTGAACTGGCAAAGTGCAAGTAAAATATTTAATGAACCATCAGCCTCACCATCCGGCATCATGTCTGTGTGCCTTGTTATAGCATGTTCTCTAGAACACGTTTTGGTAACTCCTTTCATGATGGGACCAGCCTTGATCTCTGTCAAATGCATTGTTAAAACATTTAACACGTGCTGCTGCTTCTCTATTTTTACAAGGTGTCAAAGAGAAATACCATTTTCCTTCCTCCTCTATTTCACTTTTCTTCATGATATCGTAATTAACAAGAGGCATTAGATGCTGGCAAAACTGTCCCTTTTGAAGTCTCTACACAGCTGTCACGCTGGAGACAAAGGCGGATTATTCCATCTTGACATTATAATTGTGGATTCAAGATAAAAGCCTGGATTAGAAATTTCATAACCTCATGCCGAGAAAAAAAATGAGATCACCATGAGGTAATTTTTACTCCCAGGTTTGAAAGTTTCAGAGTTCCTCAAAGGTGAAGAGAGAGAGAATAGCATGTCTTAAACTGCTGTGGAATCAGCTATGTAACTTTTTTCTATTGAAGTGAAGAGGTGCTACATGATTTTTTTTTTTTAATTTCTCGACTGTTCCTGAGCTCTAAGGCAAGCAAATTATGCATTTGAATACTGGATGCTTTTGTTTATGCTTGATGTGTGTTTTTCATCACTTCTGCTATATATTTTCCTTCTCCTCTCCACCCCCAAGCTTGCCCCATCATATATATAGTAGCCCAATGTCTGAGACTCGGTAATGCTGAAATGCTGGCTGTTCCCTCTGGGTGGTGCTGTTGCCTCCCTGGCTGTTCCCTCTCGGCGGTGCTGTTGCCTGAGTCACGTCCTTCACCTCCTGCCATGGTGCTCGGCTGACTTCTGCGCCGCTCAGCTGGGCCGCCGCAGGGGAGCAAGCGACGCAAGCGGTCGTTTGGGCTCCACACTCCCCATGCAGCACGGGGAGCACGGAGCCCAAACAGCCACTTGCGCTGCTTGCTCCTGCATGGGGAGCGCGGAGCCCAAATGGCCATTTGGGCTCCATGGTCCCCCGAATGAGAGGCAGGAGGGGAGGAGAAGAGAAAGAGAAAGTGAGAGGCAGGAGGGGGAGGAGAAGAGAATGAGAGAGACAGAGAGAGAGGCAGGAGGCAGAGGAGAGCTGAGAGAGACGGGGGAAGCAGGAGGAGGAGAGAGAGAGAGAGACGGACGTGGAGGAGAAACCCGAAAATCCCATCTTATGAAAGGCTACTGGCTAGTTTTTATACAGTCTACAAACAAGAAAAAATGGGAGCTGGATAGTGTAAGCAGGTGGTTTTCAAACTACGTGTAGCGACCCAGGACCGGACCATGGAATGTCAGGCTCTGGGTCTCGTTCCTGCAGGGGCATCAGGTGACCAGTAGGGGTGCTAAGACAGCTACCTGCCCTTCCTGGCACCACAGACTGCAAAGGTTGATGAAGCCCTACAGAAAACAGCATCTGGATCTGTTCTTAGTGTATAAGGCTCAGATCCTCAGAAATGTAGGCACCTCACTTTCACTGATTTCAATGGGCATTAGCTGCATACACACCTTTAAGAAGTCAAGTTTTGGGTGTTGTGGCACAAAACCTCACCGACTCAGGGACCTAAATCTCATTTTCAAAAGGCACTTAGGAGTCAAAAGGACATAAGTTAGGTATGGGACCCCTGAGCCCAGCAGTGCCTAAATAGCTTTAGAAATCTGTGCTTAACTCTTTGCAGCACCAAACCCACAACTAATGGGAACTTGGCTGGCAGACTCAACAGGAAGCGGAAGGACTGAATGGGTAGGAAAACTGAATTACTCTGAATGACACATAGAAGCAGTCTCACTCCAAGTCAGTTTGGTGCACATGGATAAAGCAGCATGGCAGCAACACAAACCGCCAACCCTTTTCTTTTTCCATTTGACAAACTATCAATCCAGTAGGTTTATGACCTCGCAAATAAAAAAAATCAAACAGCAATGGAATGTTAAATGTACAGAAGAAACACTAATCTCATTATGTATTTTAAAATAGTGCTGGGGATGGATAATCTACTATAGACAAAATAAAACAGACACAAAACTGGAACAAGACTTCACTGGAGTTTCTAAAAAGAGGCTGATGCTTTTTTCACCCTTTCACTTTTGTGTCTTTCTGGGATGTACCAAGGAGAGGCAGAGGAAGAGCAGAAATCTCAGAAGAAACTCTGCTTTTGAAAAGTTCATCACCTATTTTGGCAGCCCAAGAGGTTCAGATAAAGGTTTGGATAAGCAGCTGTAGCAAAATCCTTGTTCCATTGAAATCAGTGGGAGCTTTGACTTCAGTGAGGCCAGGATTTCATCCCTGAACTGTCAGGGACTTATCTGAACTGGAACCAAAGGTTAATTTTTTTTGCTGAGCAGAACCATTGGAAATGCAGCTATTTCCTCTGAGAGCTATATTCTCCCATGAGATCAATAAAACTAATCACTACTTGAGCTCTTGAGTGCTTCACTGAAATATTTCTGTTTCAGTATTTCTTCTGTGCCTGAGAAATGCACACCTGGAAACTCATCCCATCCAACCACGTCCTCCTCTCACCACAGCAATCTGCATGGCAAAACCCACACTGCAGGCAGGGAAAAATTCAAGACTGATGCTCAAAAGCAGGGGACTGCAGTCAATCAGGAGAACTGCCCAGGAGAGGAAAATATTACCTTTAATGAAGAACACTTCCTAATGCTTTCAACAGATCTTGCTAGGAGTCACCTTATTCTATTTAAGTTAGGGCACGTCTTCACTCGCCATGCCAGAAATCAATCTTCTGGTATTTGATTTAGTAGGTCTGGTAAAGATCCGCTAAATCAAATGCTGAGGGCAGTTCCAGCCAGGGCCTGTACTCCTCACAGTTGCAAGAAGTAAGTGAAACTGATGGGAGCATTTGCTCCCGTTGGCCTCCATCATGAAGATGGTGCCAAGTTCAGCTTAAGGCAAGCCGACTCCAGCTATGAATTTTATGTAGCTGGTGTTGCGTATCTTAACCTTACCTTCCAGGTCTAGTGTAGACTTGGCCTTAGAGCAGTTCATTTTCTGAAAACATCCTGACCGCGAAACAGCACAGACTATTTGACATGGGCTAAGCATCCAGCTTTAAACAGTGGTGCTAGAACTACTTTTGGGTTGGGGTTGCTGAGCTGCCTCCCCCTTTGGACCACTTGAGATCATGTTGTCAACTCTCCCGGACTGGACTCCATTGCTGCAAATGGTGTCCGGTCTGTCCAGTCCGAGAGAGGTGGCAACTTCCACTGCCCCAGGCTAGGGCTACAGCTGGGAGGCAGCTGCAGAGCCCTGGGCTGGCAGTGGGAACCCTGGGATGGTGGGGATAGTGGGCTGTAGCAGGGCCAGCAGGCAGCTGGACTCCGAGGGGTGATGGGTGATGAGACCCCAAGGGCTGGGGGGCCAGTGGGACCCTGGGGGCCCAGAAAATCCCACTGTGGCAGGACCCTGGGGGCCAACAAAGTGTGTGGGGCCAGTAGGTCCCCAACAGGGATGGCCAGAGGCCAGGTCCCTGGGCTGGCCCCCAGGCACGGGGAAGTTGAGTGCAAAACCCAGGGGTGCTTCAGCCCCGTACCTTTCCCCTACACTGCTACTTCCCACACCTATGCCATTAAAGAAATGAAGAAGATACAGTCATGGAGGTGCAAATGTCTAATACATGATTCCTTCCTCTTCCATGGCATGGAACATCCATATAAATATATAGGAATAGAATCTCAGCTCATGTAAACTGTCAGCCAATGGTACTATGACCATTTACACCAACTAAGGATCTGCCTCGTGGTGTCTATTTTGAGACGTATAGGGATGTACATCACCCCCACAAAAGAAGATTGTCTGTTATTTGGGGTAATTTAAACAATATCCCATTGGATAAGCCTCACCCTTTGTCTTTTTTGTGAGCTCTCCATATTACGTCACGGTATTTAGGAACTGGTTATTCAAAAACATTCGCTGTATTTCGGATTGGGTTGTTCTCAGACGACTCACTTGAATCTGCTCCAGAGCCTAAGGAAGACAAGCGACCATTCCCAATGATTTCAATAGGCACGGATCAGACCCTTAGGGGGCTCCCCCATTCAAAATACACTCTTTTGAAAGGTGATCTAAATGTTGCCATTTTCTGATTGAAGGGGGGTCATTTTTATGTTGTACCATGAGACGCTTTCTCTCCTAGATCATCTGTTTATTTTCTTTGCCCCCCTCCCCCGAAATATTTCTACAGGATTTCCAGTTAAGAACTTCTGGTGCAAATATGCCTTCTAGAGTAAACAAGCATATTTGCACAAAAACAGTCTCCTGCCCAAGCATTCATATGAACAATTATAAAAATCACATGCACAAATGGATACAGAAAAGCTAAATGAAAATGGTACACCCTGAAATGCAATGTGGAATCTACTAATTGCTCACAACTTGCCCAGCTCTGCCCATTATTCACTGTCCTAATAAAAATGGGGGGGGGTGTCTGCTGAGCACAATATTCACCAGCAAGACACACACAGTTGCTGCAGTTGCACCCAAGATCTATATAGGGCATGAACGGCCTCACAATACCAGATTGGTGTTACAACATGACGGTTGGGGAAAGGAACGGGAACGTTACAAAGAAAGCATTGCTTCAGACAAGATGCTGGAAATACTAGCCCTGCAGCAAAGGATGCTCATTGCTAATCATCTAAAATGCCAAAAGCTATTCCAAATACCAGTGAAGAGAAAGAAAGAGAAACTCCATGCAACATACAACATATGTGTCCTAGTAGAAAGACAGACCTAATATCCATGAAGATTTATATGCATAAAACTGAGAGATTGGACACCAAAGGAGTCTTCTACCCTGATGTTCTGTTCTTGACTTGACTCGGGGAATGAATGCCAGATTATTTGGTGAGTTTTGTGTCCACTTAACAATCAGCTAAATCTCTGTGTGACATTAGTGTGGAAGGGAGAAGACGGGGTGTAGAAAAGATCATGCCCTGTTCCTTTATATGCAATGCACTGAGGAAGCTTCAGCATCTGATAAAGCCCCTCTAACTTACCATCTGGTAGGAGCAGGTGGTAGTTCATTCTTAGCGTATTGCAGTAACCCTTTAGAAACGAAAGCACGAGAGCAAGAATAAAGGGAAACCATCTCCTGGGAGTTTTTAAGCACTTGTGGGAGATTGCAAATTAAACAACCTCCCTGCAAGCGGAACTATTGGGCTCCAGGTTTCCAGGTTTCATTTCCCCCTGTCCCTCCCCCTTCAAGGGCTTGAGTAACAGCCTTGTTGGGCAGTTTTTCTGTTCCTACACTGTAGATAGGTAAGATAGTAAGACAAATAGAGAGCTGGTGAGGATTAAATTCATCCCTGGTGTGTCTTGGTACAGTTCCCCCCGCAGATGCTTACAGCCGGTCTCAGTTTGGGCCTGCCAGTAATCTGAGATCCGAATGGACATAGAGTTTTATATAACTGTGGTGATTGCATTGTTCATTTTTAAATGCTCTTTCAATGGGGCAATGATTCTGTATCTCAAACAGGTGCACCCAGACGTATTTGTTATGCCTGACTTTCATTTTCAAGGCAACCGCACCAATCACGACTAACTCTTTTGCTATTCACATGCAGGTAGTGATAGGCTTAGCCCTGCAAAGTTTCATGAACATGCTTCGCTTCACAGATAAACAGCCCTGTTGAAGGCTATTTCATGCCCGTAAGCTTACCCACGTGCATGAGTCTTTGTAGGATCAGGGCCACAGATTGTATTTGCACTAATATCTATTAATTGATATATTAATGTGTGAAATAACTTCACTAAATGACAGGCAGCCAGACTGTAAATGTTGTAAAATGACCAAGAGAGAAAGATTTTAGGATTTCAATAGCTGCTCTTTTTCTTTTCATAGGTGTGGGTTAATATATAATCAGGACAATAAAACTGAGGTAAAGAACTGCACAATGGCTGCTTACCACTAATTTTTCACTTTCTAGATAAAACCAGGCACTCAATTGTCTGCTTTCAATACCTAATAGAAAAAGTGACCTGCAATGAGAATTACCTGACTCTTATCTCCAGATTAATTATCCAGTTTAGCTAAACCCAGGACCTTGTTTTTGTGAGGGAAGAGATACCAACCAGCCAGAGAAAATGGGAAGGTATGGGATGTTTTGTACTTCTTAAAGAAATCATTGTTAGACAAAGAAACTTCTTCAACAAGATCAGAAATTCTGCAGCAGGATTAGAGTCCTAGACATTAAAAGGTACACTCTGCACAGGGAGCAAAAAAGGCAATTTGTTAGAAAAGAAAAGGAGGAAGAAACACTTCATAAAGTTTGCTGTGATGATAAACATTTTTGTTTGTGCATTTGATTACATTGATTTCTTCCTTCCCCCACAAGAGTTCAGAGGAGCTGTGATTTCTATTATCTTAATGGTGTTGCTTGATTTAGGGGTGATCAAATCATCTTTTTTTTTCCACCTGACCCTTTGTCCAGGGCATAATAAGACTATGTTTCCACTAGCCTTTTCCTTTATTTTCCCCAATTTCCCTGCCACTGCTCAGAACAGGGATATAGATTTTAAAAAATACCTGAGTGATTTAGGAGCCTAACCTCCCTTTTTAAAAGTGACTTAGGCACTGCAAACCTAAATTGACCTAATATAGCCACCATAGCACTTACTGAGGTGGGTGCATGTCCACACTAACCTCCCTGAGTTCCTGGTGCACATACTTCCACCGACATAAGAGGGGCAGTGCGGGGACCTGAAAGCCTGATCTCTCAACTCTGCTAGCAGCTCGCTGCCAAGAGCCTGGGATCCAGACAGGCTGCCTCCCGCTCCCTATTCCCTACCAACAGCTGGGGGAAGTGACCTGCCCAGGGCTTCTCATCCCCTCCCCCATACCCTACCAGGAGCCGGGGGGGGGGGAAACCTCCTGAGGCTTCTCAACCCCACGGGTCCAATGGCTTCGGGCTCTGCCCATTTCCTGCCTGGAACCTGGCAGTCCTGTCATTTCCGCCCCTCCGGGAGCTTCTTGCCCCAACTCCCACCCAGAAGCACGGTCAGGCTACCCAGCTCTCCAGAGGAGCAGGGCTCTAGCTGCCAGCTTTCTCATCATTTCAGGGCTCCTGCATGACCCTGACAACACCAACATACATCTCATACCACTCATGGAGAAGAGTTATTATGTTGAGGTAGTAGTGTGGGAGGGAAGCAGTAATGTAGATACTTAGGCCACGCCTATATTTAGCACTGGTAAAGACCCACTAAATCAATTGCTGAGGGCACCCCCAATCAGCACCGGTACTCCTCACAGTCACACAAATAAGAGAAGTCGATGGGAGTCTTTGCTCCTGTAAGCCTTCCACTGTGAAGACAGGGCCAAGTTCAGCTTAATGTATGTCAACTCCAGCTACATTATTTACATAGCTGGAGTTGCGTACCTTAAGCTGACCTTCCGGGTGCTGTATAGACCTGGCCTGACATAATTAGGTCAACATAAGCTGCATGAGGTTGACCTGAGTAGTGGAGACCAGCCCTTAGTCTGACTGAAGTCAATGGGATGTAAGCCATAAGACTCAACTCTGCAAGAAGATTTAGGCACCTAATTCCCAGGCACCTTAAGGTCTTCGAGAATATCGTCCTAAGTGCCCAAATCCCTTTTGAAAATGGGACTTAAGCTCTTTGAAAATTTAACCCCTGGCATAAAGTGCCTTGTGGCAAGACTCCAAGTTTCTCGTCCACAACCGTATCCCCATCCTTATTCTCACTGAATTGGCACTGACTGATGCTAGCCACAGTGGGAAGTTCTGGGGTAAATGCCTAATATGGAAAGTAATGGTAATAATCCCACAGAAAATGTAGGGCTGGATTTTCTTCCCATTATACTGGAGTAAATGAGGAGTAATACCACTGAAGTCAAAAGACTTTTTGACAATCAGGCTGCAGTCCAGGCCTAAGTGTCCAGTCTCCTCTTGGTGCTCATGGATAAATACCATAAACATTAAAGTCACAGGGTTAGACCTTTATCCCACTTCAGTCAATGATAACAGTCCCATAACTGTGCATTTTGGAGACACTGTTATTTAACTGACAGTGAATGTAGACATTGTAAACCCAGTCTCTGATTTCTCATTTTGCTGAGTCTTGTGCAGTCATTGACATCAATGCAAAATTGAGTATAAAGTGTGTGGAAAGCAGTGCAAAGTGAGTGTAAAATGCTACCAGCCTGATTCTGTAGCGGTCTATACCCACTAAATGACTGCAGAAGGCCCAGGGCAACAGAGAACCAGGCACAGAATCCTGTGACTAAGAGCCTCTCTTTCTTCATTGTTAAAAATACACTCTGGGCCAGATCCCCCACATGTGCAATTTAGCAAACCTTCATTGGCTTCCACAGGACTTTGATTTGCATCAGCTGAAGGGGGGACCCTCAGAGTGGGGTACAGCACTGCTGTATGGGAGGGGACTCAAGTACATCAGCTAAAAATTCCACCTCCTGATCAAAGAGAGGTTTGAGTTGATTGCCTTGCTCCTAATGGAATAGTGATTCCTGCTTTTCTGTGATGTCATATGGCATCCTACATAGCAAATGTAACTACTTAAAAGTAATATTCCAAGAAGAAACCTCCTCCCCCCTCCCAAAAAATCAACAGAATTGCTCAAAATTTTACTAGAAAATATCCTTGTGAGGTTTTAGTTGGCTATATTCTCTCTCACTTCCTGTACTACATTGCTGCATGGTGTTGGCCGTTTTCTGATACTGATGGGGGCGCAGGGTTAATCTAGTAAACAGAGGCCTGGTCTACACTGGAAAAGAAGATCAGTTTAACTATGTTGGTCTGGAGTGAGAAAAATGACAGCATTAGCCTATCTAAGTCTCCATGTAGACCAGGCCTGGGCAAAATATGGCCCATGGGCTGCATTCATTCCGCCAAGCTACCGGATCCAGCCCACAGAGGCAGTGGGGAGCCCCAGGCAGGCTCTCCTGCTTGCTCCACAGCCCCGCACGCCGCTCAGAAATGCAGCTGCGGGGCCCTTTCTCTTTGAGTCCGGAGGGGAGGGGGAGAAGATTCAGATGCTGCTCCTGCCCCCAGCACAATCCTATTGGCCAGTTTCTGGACAGAAACTGGCCAGTGGGAGCTGCCTGTTTAAATAACAGGCAGCCACCCTCCTGCTTACTCACTCAGGCACATGGCAGCAGGCAGAAACATTTTAAGCTCTGCAAGCAGGCTGATTTGGCTGCTAACTGATAAGTCTACTGGCCAGAACCTACCTCTGGCACACCAGCCTCTCCCTTCGCCAACCCTTTGCCCCCCATTCCTGTCCTGCTACTCCATATGTACCCATACTCCTTCCCAGATCTGGCACCCCAATCTCCTGCCCGAGATCACAATCCCCTCCTACCCTAGGTCACATCCCAAAACTTGTATCCTAGTTCCCTGCCCCAGGTCACAACTGCCTCCTTCACCCAAACTCCCTCCCAGACTCCATTCTCCCTCCTGCACCCCAGTCCCTTACCCCAAGCTCCCCTCTGCACCCAGATTCCAGCCCAGACCCCGCACCTCCTCCCTTAATATCATGGAAGAGTGGCCCCTTGTCAAAAATTATTGCCCACCCTGATGTAGACAGTGCTAGATCTACAAGAGAATTCTTCCACCAAGCTAACTGCTGCCTCTCCTGAATTACCTACACCAATGGAGAACACCTCCCATTAGTGTAGATAAGAGTCTACTCTGAAGCACTACAACAATTCAGCTGTCATCACACAGCTGTGCCACGGTAGCATTTTAAGCGTAGACAAGCCCAAACACATACCAGGATCCATTGGCTGGAAGTGGACGTCGGCAGACCTCAAACTGGAAAGGACACATTTTTAACAGGAAAACCAGTTGACCATGAACAGAGTGCCAAGGGATGAAGTAAATTCTCCATCATTTGGTCTACGTCTAGACTGGCATGATTTTCCGCAAATGCTTTTAACGGAAAAGTTTTTCCGTTAAAAGCATTTGTGGAAAAGAGCATCTAGATTGGCATGGATGCTTTTGCACAAAAGCACTTTTTGCGGAAAAGCGTCCGTGCCAATCTAGACGCAGTTTTGCGCAAGAAAGCCCCGATCGCCATTTTTGCGATCGGGGTTTTTTTGCGCAAAACAAATCTGAGCTGTCTACACTGGCCCTTTTGCGCAAAAGGACTTTTGCCCGAACGGGAGCATCAAAGTATTTGCGCAAGAAGCACTGATTTCTTACAGTAGAACATCAGTGTTCTTGCACAAATTCAAGCGGCCAGTGTAGACAGCTGGCAAGTTTTTGCGCAAAATCATGCCAGTCTAGACGCAGCCTTGGAGTATTTAAAACAAGCTCTGAGGACTTTCGGAAACAAGGCATTGGCCTTGATGCAGGACTCCTGGGGTGAAATTCTCTGCCGTGTGTCATACAGCGGTCAGACGAGATGGTACTTACTCCCTTCCGGACTCACCCCTGAATCCATGTTGCTATTTAATATTAATCAGCTCCTACAACCTTCATCTCATTATCACTTCATTCCTCTGAACTTTCCAAACACCATATTATTCCTATTCCACGTCTTTTTCTTGTTCTATATTTTTCAGATATATCTAAGCACATTGTAATGATTTCTTCAGAAAGGGCTTTTTGCCTCATGTGAAGACTCCTCGTTAGAGCAGCCTTTGATCTGTGGCACTGGCAGCCTGGGAGCCGGGAGTTGTTATTTTATTACGATTTTTCCAATAAGAGGTGTCCGTCCAGCTGAATGCCCACAGAAAACAATTACAAAAAATAAAAACCAATCGCAGCCGTAACAGAGAGTTCCTCTAACCATTTGTGTAGGGGTAAAATTGTGAATCAGCACTGATCATAGTTATAGGGCCAGACTCTAGGCTGGCCTAAAGATCTGCAGTTCCACTAATTTCACCATGCATAGGAGAGGGCATTGATCTTCACACAAGTTGGGGGAACTCATTCTGGCTAACCTCACACACACTCCGATATTGTTCATTCCCAAATTCACACTGAATTAGAGCATGAGTGAGATGCCATTCAGCTAGAGGTGCGGAGGGGGAGAGAGCAAATAGCTAGTAAAAAATGAAGCCGCTTTGATAATCAAATCCAAAAGGCCTTATTCTCCAGCCTTTAATCTGCAGATCTTTCCTTAAGCATTCCACAGTCCTTAATCAAGAAAGGTTGTATCAATTCCACAGAGAGTAATTTCATTAAGGAATGCAATATTTGGCCCAGTATTTTTAATGGAGGTAGGATTCCTTTGATTCTGATGAAAGCCTACCAATGGGGTAGGCAATTTTTGATGTGGAGGATGCTCCAAGAATTTGGTAAGGGTCTTGGAGGATATCAGTGGAGGAGGTGTGGGGTCTGGGATGGAGGTTGGGTGCAGAAGTGAGCTTGGGGCAGAGGACTGGGGTTTCGGAGGATGTTGTGACTAGGGACAGGAGGTTGGAGTGCAGAAGAGGGTGCAGGGTCTGTGAGGGTATTGTGACCAGGGAGCCTTCCTGAGGGATCCACTGGGCTGTAGCTCAATGGCAGGCTAGCTCTGAATGTTTGGTGGGCCAAATCCAGCTCACAGGCTATATTGTGCCTGCCCTGGCCTACACTGGGTTTTTTGGAGGGAGGGGGGGAAGCCATCAGTAGTTCTCACCATTTTCTACCCTGAGATTCCTCTGATTCAGCAATATCAAAGAGTTGGATGGTTCTGACCTCTATTCACACCCCCACACTGAGAAATCTTGCAGCTAGCTAACCAAGCAATCTTAGTCTCCTCCTGTTTTTAACCCATATGGTCCTTTCAATAATAGCCCAGAAGTTTTTCTGTTGCAGTCTTAAAAAGTTGGGAATTCAAATAGGCTGAGAACCTTCCAAACACACATACACACAAAACGTCTAGGATATTTGCAAAACCTCAAAACTTCACAAGACCCCTTGACTGAACACTGATTTCAAATCAAGGGCCTTATTTTGTCCTCAGAGAATAACCCCGCCACATACACACACACACTTTTGTAGACAGGTACCCATTTAAAAAATAATGTACAAGCTAAATCAGTTTCACCGTCTTCCAACTGATATTCTTCACCAATTCTGTATGTGTATGTGATCTGAATGGCTCAAGGAATTTGAAGTCTTATTTCAAGATCACTGGCTCAACTCCCATTCAGATATGAAATTCTGGCCACGTTCAAGTCAATGCCAACAACTCCATTTCAAATGGAACCGGGACTGCAGCCTAAGTATATGGTTAGTATATGATTATCTTAGGCCATGTCTGCACTTGTGGGAAGATAGATGCTGTGGTGGTTGATCTTCTAGCATTTGATTGAGCGGGTCTAGTAAAGACCCGCTCAATCAAATGGTGAGGACACTCCCATCAGTGCCTGGAGTAAAGGAAGTCAATGGGAATTTCTCCCAGCAACCTCCCACTGTGGAGATGGTGCCAAGCTCCGATTAAGGTACGTTGACTCTTGCTATGTTATTTACATAGCTGGAGTTGCACGCCTTAAGCTGACCTTCCGGGTATAGTATAGACCTGGTTTTAAACTACTGACAGTTGCTGGGTGGCCTATACCAAATGACAGAGCACCACTGTGGTAGCATTTAAAAATGGTAAAGCTTTGCCTATGAAACTTAGGCTATGCCTACACTATGAACTCTTTAGTTAATTTAGAAATACACGTGTTAAAGTGAAGCGTACCTAGGGTGGTCATGACTGTACCAGCAAATCTATATTTTTTTACCGGTATAGTTTATTCCACAACTCATGAACAAAACTGAGCCAGTAAAAAGTGCAGTTCTGCCATACAACCGTGTCTATATTAGGAGCTTCTGCCAGTTGAGTTATGTCACTCATAAATCACTCCCCTCACTGACAGAGTTACATTTGAAGAAGTCCGAAGTGTCAGCCCAGCCTTCACCATAGTTCGCCATTATTCACAGTATTTCTAAGCATTCCCGACAGTTTGGAATAGTGAACTTCAAATGTTCATTCTGTTTTAAAGATGCCCAGAGTTATTCCCAATGTTAACTACAGTATCTAATAACTCAAAATGGACTCAACTTGAACTGTATCCACAGCATCCATCTAAGTATCACAAATAATACAGTATCATTATTTACCTACACAGGCAACGCTATGAAGGTTTTATGGGTAACCATAACAATAAGAATGTTTGACCTATCAGAACTGCCGCTAGAGGCCATCCTTCCTGGCAACTTCAGCAGAGAAACTAAAGAATTTAACCAGAATGGAAAATGAGCCTCTCTTTCTATTCCGTGGAGAAGCCAGGTCAGGTTGAGGCAAAGATGGTAATGGGGAAGTTTTCATTGCTGATGCATCTCCTCTGTGGTTGCAGGAGTTTGGTTTCCAAGGCAGTCAATCATACACATTTCACGAGCATGCCGTTCACTTTTTAAACTCTGGAAAAGAAGTCTGCCTTCATGGCAAATAGGTCAACAACAAGCTGATGTGAAAGATATTTTTTTACTTACAATGCTGTTGCTGTTAGAAAATTGGGGGGAAATGCTACAAGGAATGCATTTACTGTTGGAACATTATTATCTGGATTCTGTTATGTTCATATGTTTGAAATGTCAATGAAGGAGCCACAAAATAGCTGCTGTGTTTGCAACTATCACATGGCAATGTTCCATACAAATGATTGATGGTGGGCTAATACTTATTTTAAATGTTCTAAAGATCGTGTTAGGAGGCAGGAGTCAAATTCTAAATCAATCAGACAAATTTTCTCTGAAGAATTATTCATATAAAAGCAAACACCTTGGGGGAAGCTGAGAGTATGTTCCATTTACAGAATTTTTAAAAAGTAGAAATAAAGATCTTTTAGAGAAGGGACATATGAGTCTTTCCCATATGGAAATAGCTGACATTTGTAAGTCCTTTGCAGTAGGTGAAGAACCTAACACCCCCCCAACACATGGCAGTGTTTTCCAGGCTAGCACATGCTGCTTCTATCCTAGCAGCGGGTCTATGAATGTCAGAGGAGATGTTTTTTCTCTGATTGTTACGACACAACCACACTTTGTTCTCTGCCAGCCTTAGCTACTAGTAAGCCAGTGAGCTCAGCACAGCTCCAAGTCCCATTTTTGCCCCAAACTGTCTTCCTAGCAGTGTCCAGCTCTCTGAAACACCACTCAGAAACAGAATATGGTTTATTTGTTCCTCTGAAGAAGACAACACCCAGCAGCTTGCCCCATTAACTGGAGTTCACAGCTACTTCAATTCAAACACGCACTGGTTTGGCTTAGATTCCAGTAAAGAACAGAGGTTACACGATGCCAAGTAAAAGAAATAAAAGCGTCAGACATAAAAGCCTAAAACTGAATCTAGCAAGTTACGGTCTTCATTTAAGATGGTTTCTCACCAATTATTCTTTGTCCAGCATGACTGACTTTCTAGGTCAGAATCTTTCATGGAAGCACAAGGTGCTACTTTACGTAGCACATAAAACAAGGGAAAGGTGGATTCTCTCGTCTCCAATTCCCGAAGAATTGTCTTTGTTCTCAAAGTTAGGAAGGTCTCTTAGAGATTCATTCTGTGTTTCTTGGTGGTGCAGGAGCCATGTTAATTCTCCATCTCTTCAGTGCAGGCTGTTGTTCTGCAGGAGAGTTTTGTTTATGGCTAATAACAGTTTGAACCTGTCATCCAGAATGATTTTAGTTAACCAGATGTCCACTTTTCATGGATATGGACAAGTTTTCTGGGGCTCAGAAAAATACTTCTAGAAAATAAGTGTTTTTGGTCTTTGGAATAACCAGATTGTATCAAATGGGAAATATTAGAGACTCCTAAACTATCATACGCTCCCTATAGTGTTCAACAACAACACTGAAATACGGCAGAGTGAATGTTCTTCATGTATGCCATGTGGTGTTGCTTCTCTTCTTGCTACTGGCTTACAGTAAACAGAAAGCATCTTCATTCAAATGGGGAAACAAATGAATAAATTCACCAGCCTACAGTCCATTTTGTCAGCAGACATAGATTCCACAACAAGATTTACTACAGGCTCAGATGAAAAAAAAATCTTTGGAGCCTTCCCTTGTTAATAGAAGCAACATACCAACAGTAAGCCAATTCCACAGTTGTTCTCTTCAGCACTTTTTGGGATCACTAGGTAAATTCAGTTACTTGATCATCTCTGCTTGTTTTGATTGCCCCCACGGTCATGTGCAATTAATAAGACTAGATATGGGGAATGAATATCAATTTCCCTCTATCACGCTCATAAAATGGGAATGCAAAGCTGTAATGTTTGGTTACTTTGTGTCAGTATAACCTATAGTCTGCGGGAACCTCCAAGAAAATTGTTCTTCATCAAAAGGAGACTAAAGTGGTGACATGTTCAGCATCCTTCAGAAGCGCACCCTGGCCCACAATCAGCATTTCTCTAGGATCCAACGCCTGTACATTCAGACAGCTCTCACCATGCCATCTTCTGATTAACTCTCCAGTGTCTTATTACCAACTGCCCTGAACTAAAATGTCATTATAAAAATAGCTTAAGACAACATTCTTAACATTAAACTTGAAGGCTAAGAACCTGTGACTTGTCCTAGGCAGTATCACAGGTTCTGGGCTCACCGTTGCAGCACCTCCTGCTGGTCTTCTCAGGAACTAGCTCTTCAGCCTCAGCAGTCCTCCTGGCTGGTGTCTTGCCCTCAGATTCCTATCTTCTTCCACGCTGATTCAGGCCCTGTGTCCCTCCCAGCCCACGGTGCCCTTTCCTCACAGTACTGCCCTCTCAGGGAATCCCAGTCCCCTATACCCCCCACCTAGCCTCAGTGACCCACTGCCCCAGGGGCAAACTGCAGTCTGAAATGGCCTCTCCTCATTGGCAAGGGGGTGGACCTACTACCTTCTGCTGCTGTGGCTGTCTCCCTGCAGCCCTAGTGCTCTCAGGCCTTGTGAGCAAAGTCTCAGCCTGGGAGTTTGCCTGACCAGAGCACCCCAGCCCCGCCTGCCCATCCCCAGCACTGCTCTGTCTCAGGTACGCTCTCCATCCTACCAGCAGCCAGGTCCTTCTCCTCTCCAGAAGCTCCTGTTAATACTACCCCAACTGTGCCCTAACTGACTGCTATTTGCCTCTGCTTGCACCACAGTCTCAGCCCTCTCCCAGGGCTGCATTTAACCCGTGGTCCAGTGCCTTGCTCCAGGGAGGTGCTCAAGAGAGAGGACAGAGCACAAGAAGCCTTCTTCCTTCATATCTCCCCCCTGCCCCTCCCGGAGGAGCTAGTCACAGTCCTTTCACTGGGCAAGCCAGGTTCTGCTCAGACTTGGCACAGGAGCACAGCACAGATGCATGCAGGAAATGCCTCCTGCCTTTGTGAAGCTTGCCTAAGGGCCAATCACAATAGCAAGAGCAGGAAGAAGGACCAAGGTCTGTCCAAAAGGAACAATCTACCCTATCCTGACAGAAAGGGTGGTGCTGCGCAGCCCAGGGAAAGCCAGTGCCTGTGAGGAACCATCCCTCCCGCTGCACCCTCAGAAGGGATGAGGTTGCACATCACTCCCTACGCAGGGCTGTGTGGGAATTGCACTGTCTAGCCCCAAGAATGGGCAGACTGTTTGTGACTAGCGCCTGCAGCAAAGCCCTTCTCCAATGCATCATCAGCTCCGTTCCAGAAGGCTGCTCTGAATTAACCCTCCAGGAGCAACTAGTGGACCAGTGAGCCTTTGCAGCCTTCTACCACAGAGCTTTTGCTTTACAGACACCATGGATATGTTAATTCCTCTCAACCCCAATGCTCCCCCGTGAAGTTCTGACTCGCAAGTGTGCTGTGTGCTTAAATGCCATGATAAAAAGAGAGAGCTACTCTGCTCAAACCCCAGCAGGTTCCTCAATGACTAAGCTCCACTAATTAGTAACAGCTGTTAATGAAGTGTGCAGGTACAAAGCTAACCTCTCCAATTAATGCATATGAGATTCTTAGACTGTTGCAATATTTAAAGGGGAAACCAACTGCCAAGGAAAAACAAGAATACAACCATTTGAAAGTCACAATTTTGTAGCACAGACCCTGTTACTTTCTCCCAGCCATCGAGATTTCAGTCCCCACTTAATAAAGCATTTGTTTGTCCATGGTAACGTAAAATCATAATTTTTGTTCTGTTTACTTAAATTGGAAAACTGCCATTACTCACAAGCGCGAGAAGAAATGAAGAGCCTGCTCAGAGGAGTTTAATAGGGGGCATCAATTCTTTCCAGGTAAGCCAACGAAATAAATTGCTGATTTACTAGGACTCAAAACTGCAACAGCCTTTTTTAATTATTGCCTGAATGAATAATTATATGCTCAGAAAACAGACAGCGTACACCCTACCTGGCTTGCAGGAAAATGATTTGAGAAACTCAGACCCAACATGACATCCACACACTCAAACCTCGGAAGGGTAGCAATTTCACCCTCTTTCAGCCGCACTGCGTGCAGCTGCCTCCCTGGCAATGAATTAACACACAGCCACTTGTTTTCTTTTAATAATGGTGTAATCCTAGTTTGGTTTTAGCCACGAAAGAGGTTTCAGAGTCTTTGACACCCTCTGACTTTCGGCGTCAGGCTGCGATAGAGTCTTCTACCCATTGTAGATCAGATTACAACCACAGCATAAAATCAACCATTACTGGAACAGAGATTTAGGATTTGAAGCCATAATTTTTATTCCATTCATAGCCCACTGCTGTCCATTACAGTCCCAATCCAGGAGAGCATTTAAGCCCGTGCCTAAGTGATTTGCTGAACCAAGGCCTCTAAAATGAAAGCAATTAACTTGAAACTCAACGTTGGCTAAATCTCATTCCCATTGCTCATTTAAGTAATCCCAGGGATGTCAGTGCAACTACTTGCTTGAGTAACCAGGACAATTGCCACCTTTGCATTCCCCTGTTGGCGGTCCTGGCAGCATGGTATAGTGTGCCAGGACTACTGACCCAGTACCTACTACCCTCACATCTCTACTTCTTCCCAGGTATGAGCCTATTTATATCTGGCCTGCACCTGATCTCCACTAAGCAGAGCTGTTTGAGATCTCCCAATGTACCCACCTCCTCATGCAAATGAAACCTGATGGTTTCACTAATTTGGGCCCTTACGATCAAAAGTGCAGTTTACACATAGGCTATGTCTACACTGCAAGTTTTTTGCGCAAAAATGGCCGGTTTTGCGCAAAAACCTGTGGAGCGTCCACACCCCAAATGCGCTTTTGTGCAAATAAATCAGCAGTAAAATGGCAGAACAGAGGGCTTTTGCTGGTGTAGGTAAACCTCCTTCTACAAGGCATAACTCCCTTTTGTGCTACAGCTATTGCGCAAAAAGGCAAGTGTGGACGCTCCAGAAGAGTTTCTTGCACTAGAAACCCCTGTGGGAAAAAGCACAGGTGCTCTGATGGCCATTCTATGAATGGCCATCAGAGCTTTGTTGTGCAAAAGCATCAATATAGTGTGGACTCTCTCTTGCGCTTTGAGGCGTGGACGTGTTTTTGCGCAAGAACTCTTCCACAAAAGACTTCTTGCGCAAAAACCTTGCAGTGTAGACGTAGCCATAGGGTATGTCTACACTGCCACCCTAGTTCAAACTAGGGTGGCTAATGTAGTCATTCGAACTTGCAGATGAAGCCCGGGATTAAAATATCCCGGGCTTTATTTGCATGTTCCCGGGCGCCGCCATTTTCAAATGCCCGGTAGTTCGAACTCCCTGCCCGCGGCTACACGCGGCACGGGCTAGGCAGTTCAAACTAAAGCCCCTAATTCAGACTACCGTTACTCCTCCTGCAATGAGGAGTAACGGTAGTCTGAATTAGGGGCTTTAGTTTGAACTGCCTAGCCCGTGCCGCGTGTAGCCGCGGGCAGGGAGTTCGAACTACCGGGCATTTGAAAATGGCGGCGCCCGGGAACATGCAAATAAAGCCCGGGATATTTTAATCCCGGGCTTCATCTGCAAGTTCGAATGACTACATTAGCCACCCTAGTTCGAACTAGGGTGGCTAGTGTAGACATACCCATAGAGACTAGCTGAAGGACTAACGTGGACAGAAGCAGAAACCCATTAAATTGAGTGTTCTCCACAGAAAAACGTTGAGAGCCCACAGGACAAGGAGAAAGACCCCACAGCCAAGAAAGCAAAAGGAATATTATCCACAGGCA
This sequence comes from Pelochelys cantorii, assembly GCA_032595735.1. Classification (NCBI taxonomy): domain Eukaryota; kingdom Metazoa; phylum Chordata; order Testudines; family Trionychidae; genus Pelochelys; species Pelochelys cantorii. The sequence goes on along the minus strand of CM064333.1, from coordinate 9,425,522 downwards.
GCTGCTCAGGAATAATTTTAGAGCTCTTCTAGCCCAGGCTTCAAATGCTACTGTGGTCTATAACCTCATATTATTTAGCATATTTAGAGACATGCATTAGCAGATTTGAACCTCAATTTTACAATGTCTTGAAGTAAAACATGAAACCCTTCATAAAAATCAGATTTGTAAAAATGAAAACGAACATGAAAGTATTTAAATGTTTTGCTATGTATTTCCATTTACTATCTCTCTCTTCAATAAAGTGTTTCTTACTTAATATCCCTCTCTCTCTCTCTTAGTATCATCTGTCAGTATCTCAGATATTTACGCTTCAGAACAGGTGCTAAAGGACTGAATAAGCTTATAGCTATGGAAGAAGGAAATCACAATAGTTCTTTACAGTGGACTCTCTTGATTTGCGGGCAGCTCAGTTTTCATGAATACTCATCTTGGCAAAGGTTCACACCAGAAGCACTCACACAACTCTCAGAAAGCACACTGTGGACTGGTTCTCTTTGCACCTACCCTGAGGTAATTCCTTTGACTTCACTGGAGCAATGATTGGTTTACAATAGCAGAGTGGAATCAGGCCCTGTATGACTTGTGTCATGTGGCATACATTTGAAGTACTGGATTGCAAATGTCAAATTCACAAATTAATACTCAGAAGACACAATTAGCCTGCAATCCATATGCTGAAAATTGTTCACAGAAACACAATAAAATATTTTGCAATAGCAAACATATTGACGCAGATCCAAAAGGACGTAATATAGCACCCATGGAAGTCAATGGAAATATTGCTATTGACTTTGATGGTCACTGGATCTGGCCCAAATGGAATAAAAGGATGAATTTATTGAATAAATTGCACGTGAATTAACTGCTCAGTTCTACTCCTTGCCAGCATAGCTATACTCTTTGCCATAATTCAGAGCTGCACAAACTCTGAATTAACATCCTGAAGATTAAAGTCTATTCATGTCTATTGGGAGAGGCTGGAAGCAGGAGTCCATTTATAACTTGATTTGAGGCCATTTTTGCAAAACAATTACCCCACCCCTACTTTTTAAATGAATGATTAGCTAGTTATTACTTAGTAATTCAATGGAGGATGTTTATGATTTCTCCGTGGTGGAAATTGTTGCTGCTGGACTGTACGTTCCAGAAAAATCCTGTAAAATGAAAACAAAACAAAAGTGGGAAACCCTCTCTGCAAAGATTTACAGCGCTCCGGCAGCTTTGGGAGAAGTGTGAGAGTCTGATGACCATCACACTTGTAAAGCACATGCAGGCGGCACACCTGTTCTCTGCTTGCTGTGAATATGCATTTCCATTTGGCTTTGTGTTCTAGAAAAATGCTCACAGAACCGTTCCCCAACCCCCAGTCCAATCTGTGGAAAGAATCTCACCGATAACCCCTTGGTACCAAGTTGTGATCACGTCTAGATTTTCTGTTTCTAGATAGGACAGTGCTTATTCTTTAAAAAGACTCCGAGAGTGTAGGTGCAATTTATTGTGCCAGGAGGGAGCTATCTGTTTTGACACACAGGCCTGATTTTCACCCAATTTTTGTACGAAAACCAGCATTAGCATGGCTGTAATTATATTCATATAAAGGTATCTTATATCTTTACAGCATATTCCCCTTCCCTTACTGGAATAAGCTACTCTGGTGTAAGCACCTTTATACTGGTATAAATGCACTGAGACTCGAGCCTTTTTGCTAGTATAGTCAGAACTATACAATTTTGCATGTAGGTACATGCTTAAATTAACTACCAACTATTATGCCTATGACCTTAGAAACCATTTTTGACTTGCACTAATCTGAAATGATTTTACTTTTTAAAATAGCTTCTACTTAAAGAAGCAACTAGCACATTCAATGAAGAAAGGAAGCTTGGCTAGCAGCAATTTTAAAAAGTGAAAGAACTATTAAAGACAAAGTAAGGAATGGCACTGGCACGCACAAGTTAATTTTATGGTTAATATTTAGCGGCCCAAGTAACCTAATCTGCAACACTGGTTACAAAGAAGTTCTGAACAGCAAACATTTGTAAATAAATCAAAATCAAAGGTTCTTTGTGGTTGATTTGGACAGACTAAAAAGGCAAGATCAGATAATTAAGCTATTAGTAGTTTTCCCAGCTGTAGGCAAACCCATGAAAACCACAAATGCAGCATGATTTCAATACAAAAATCATAACATTTCCCACAGGTCTGTGAAAGCTGGGCCTTTGTTCACTCAAAAGGTTTCTGAACCTTTCATGGGTCTGGTCTATTTTGAGAATTTAATGAGGCTTGAAACCCAGGTGAGTTTCTTCTAGCTTTGAGCTTCATTGTAAACATTTCATGCAGCTCTAATATTTATTCATTAGGGGGAGCAAGTTGTCTCTTGCCGCTCGACAGCAATCCCAGTGGCCAAGTAAGGAGCTGCAAGAGAGTTCAACCCAGCCCTCCTTGGAAAACTGGTACAAGTGATGATTTTAAAACAAGGAATGGATAAACAATGCTTGTATAACACAAGACAATGGGGCCTTTTCCCTTCACTTTTGCCCAAGTTTCTAATAGAATCTGATCCAAAAGCACTCAGAGACTCAAAACTTAGATAACCCAGAAATACAGATGTCATTGATTACAGTGTACAGATTAGAATGGTACATGGCAATAAGTTTCTGTCCAGTTTGTAGAAAAGAGGTTCAGATGAGTACCCGTGCTTTGGGATGCTTATCCATACAGAACTAACTGCAAATGTTTGGAGGTTTTGCCATCTCTAATTAACATCGCCGTGCCCCCCTAAAAAATGAGGGAAACCACAGCACACCTGCCCCTCAAGCCTGAGAAAACCAGTCTGAAAAGGGAGTGGGAAGTAAAACCTCCAACTCTTTACAATAAAAATTTTAGAGGAAAGATTCTCTCTGTCCTTTGAAGTTTTTCAACACAGAAAGCTGGGTTTGGTTGGTTTAGGTAATAAGAAAGTGGTGTGTTTACATTTAACTTGAACAGAATTCATGTCATGATAAGGACAAAAAGAAACTCCAGGGACTAATGGCTTCACTGTAGGAAACAGATGCTTCTTAAATTGCTCAGCACCTGGGTTTTAAATCAGCCCCCCACTCACTACTCATTAATACTGATATGCAGTGATATTTGGTAGCAAAACCAACAGAAAGGAGTGTTTTCAAATGAAGGCAGAATAGTGGCATTGGTGGCTCATTTAAAGAGACTTGCTTATTGTGAATTATTACTTTCAAATGGCGAACAGTTAAAATTTGGGCTACCGATTACACCACAAAATCAAGTAAGTAGATGAATCCAGTGAAAAGGTAACATTTGGAAACATCTGTAAGTATTTCCCCCCAATTTTGTTTTCACTGTGTAGTATGGACTTCATTACAGCTTGATTTTTCCATTATGAGGACTAAAAGCAAGCGGCATTCCCACCCTATATCAAGGGACCTTATAAGTGTGCATCAACATCAAATTTATCTCCTCTTTGGGGCTCGGCTTTATTGGCATCTCAAATAGTAATACAAGGACATAATAAAATTCGTGCGCATTCCAGTTCTGGTAACACAACAAATTTTTGGTCAGCTTCTCAAGCAATGCCCCATCTGTTCATAATTTCAGTGTTTGAAATGGAGTTACAGCAGAACATCAAATACCAAAATGGGGTCCTCTTTCTGTTTCAGTACACTTACTCTGGGTGTCTGAGTCCTATAAATGAACTTTGATGAGTGAACTATGGTCTTGATTTGTATATTAAGCTAGTTAAACGTGGAGGAGAATAAATAATACTATGTAACAACATGTTTATTTATACACAGTCCCTTTGCTAACTATAACTTCAGTAATGCTGGTAAAACAGATGCAACTCATAAAGTCTAGTTTTCAAAGGAGGTGAGGACCTGCGACCCCAACTTAAATCAAAGTGAGCTGAGGTGCACATCAACCCTGAAAATCAGGCATATGGGGACAGTTCTTAAAGTGTGGGAGGTTGCAAGGGGTCATGGATAAGTCTTCGATTTTGTCACTGAGGTCATGGAAGTCACAGAACACGTGGTTTCCAAAGGTCCTGGTGATGTTTTTGCTTCAGCCTCCAGGCTTCAGGGCTGGACCTGTCAGCCAGAGAGGTCTCCCCATAGCCACAGGCAGACTCCGCACTTCTGGAAGCAGGAGAGACCCAGCGCTTTCAGCTGCTGTGGGTGGGGGGACCCCGATAGCCCCAACAGTGATGTGTGCTGGACCTTCCTCCCTCCTCATTTTCCCATTATTATTTTAATACAAGTCAGGGACAGGTCACAGGCTTCCATGAATTTGGCTATCGTCTATGATCTGTCCATGACTTTCTAAAAATAATTATGACAAAATCTTAGCTTTAGTTATAAACCCAGCGACATACATTTTTTTTAAAAGTCATGCTGGTCACTGAGAGGCAGCCAAAGTTGCATTATGCAGATTATGGCAGACCTCCTCCCCCCACACACATTTTTTCATCACACTTTAGCAATGTTTAATAGCCAGATATGTCTGAATGACCCTCCCCCCCCCCCACACACACACACATATCACCCATTCACTGGAAAAATAAACCAAAGAGCAAAGAGGACAGCAAATGAATGAACAAGCTAATTACAAATGGACCAACCATCCAGGATATGAAGGTCTAACCCAATGTTAAATAGAGACAGATTATCAATCCAAATACTTAAATCTTTCAGAAGTTAATAAATACAAGTATGATTCAGAGAAGCTAAATGTTGACAACTCTTAAGAAACAACTCTCTCAGACAAGTGCTGTACCTGTGTCATATAATATCAAAGATCGGGAAGAGTCTAAAGATAAAGTGGGAGGAATATTCAATATGAATGGAATGAAAGGGGCATCTCTGCACACAGAATAATTACTTCAGTGAGGTTTCATCACACAAGCCAGTACATTGTGAAATATAAGGAATGGAGGAACAAAGGAGACCAAGGGAATTATAAACCATTCGGCCTACTTTGAAAGATACCGAGCAAATTATTAGACAATTATTCGTAAGCACCTATAAGTGTTTATAGGAGACTAGACAGCCCAATTTGTCTAGAATGAGTCATGCCAAGCTAATTCCCTTCTTTGACAGGGTTACTGGCCCAGAGGATGAGGGGAAGCAGCAGACAGACTAAATGGTGATTTAAGCAAGCTTTTGACATATGGACATTCTCATAAGCAAACTAGGAAAACGTGGTCTAGATGAAATTACTATGAGGTGGGTACACGACAGACTGAAAGACCTTATTCAACAAGTAGTTCATTGTCATCCAAGGAAAGCTAAACTAGTTGGGGTCAGTCTTGTATCTAGTACTCTTCAGTACTTAAAATCAATCTTGGATACTAAAGTGGAGAATATGCTGATGAAATTTGCAGGAGACACCAAGTCAGGAGGAAATACAAGCATTTTGGAGGACAGGATTAGAATTCCAAATGTCTGACAAATTGGAGTATTGGTCTGAAGTCAACAAGATGGAATTCAATAAAGACAAGCACAATGTGCTCCACTTAGGAAGGAGGTGGGGGGAATCAAAGGCATGTCTACAAAATGGAGAATAACTGGATAAGTGGGAGTCCTGCTGAAAAGGCTCTGTAATATAAGTAACAGTGGATCACAAATTGAATGAGGCAAAAGTGTGATCCGGTTGTAAAACAAAGTAAGGTCATTTTGAGATGTACTGACAGGGTTGTTCTATGTAAGACGCAGATGGTAATTGTCCCGTGCTACTCCGCATTAATGAAGCCTGAGCTGCAGTACTGTGACCAGTTTTGGATGCCAAACATTAGCAAAGATACAGACAAATTGGAGAGTGTCTAGGAGAGCAATGAAGATACTGGGGATTGGTTTAAAAAAAACGGGCGTATTTAGGCCTGAGAAAAGAAGACTGAGAGGGACCTGATAACAGTCTTCAAATATGCTAAGGGCTGTTATAAAGGGGATGGTGATCAAGTGCTCTCCATGTCCACAAGTAGGCAAGAAGTAATGGGCTTAATTGGCAGCAGAAGAGATTTAGGTTAGACATTAGGAAAAGCTTTCTAACTATACGTGTAGTTAAGCTCAGAGATAAGTTTCTGAAGGAGGGTTGTAGAATTCCTATTACTGGAGGTTTTTCAAAACAGGTTGGACAAGCACCTGTCAGGGATGGTCTAAGGTTACTTGGTCCAGCCTTGATGTAGGGAGCTGGACTTCATGATATCTCAAAGTCCCTGTGTTTCTGTGAGTAATACATGGTAAGAAACAGAAGATCTTAGCATATATAAAAACAGCTATTTTGGCACGGCATAAGTCTGAGAGCTTAATAAATAGGATTTAAACAAAAGAACTCTGCAGCTAAGGAGCCAATATGTAAACAGCAAAAAATAAAAGGCCTGTCTCATAGGGATACCCTCTCAGAGCACCCACACAGACACACAAACCGAAACATTCTCAGTTTCCCCTCTCAGAGTTCCTCATGACTATTTCTCCTACATTCCTAGGCAAATGCCATCCATCTCACAGCGTCATTTATGAATATCGCACCTCAAGTGCCAGCACACAGCTCAGTACCATAGTGCAGGATCCATCTTTTCTGTGACTTCAGGCTCTTTGTCAGTCTCAAGTATCCTGCAGACTGGAGGGCTTTGGGGCTCACCCCCAGAGTCTGCTCCCAGAGTTTCAAAGCTCAGACAAAGTGATAATGCCAACAGCATCCACCCTGTCCAGACTTGATGAAAGTCTCTCATTCCTCCCGGGTCCTTCCTGCCCGTTGTATGGGACAGTGGTCACAGGGGTGCTTCCTTCAGCCTTCCCCTTACTCAAAGAGTCCTCCTCCTACCATCCAGGCCTCTTGGCTTCTGGCCTGTCTTCCTTTTCCTCACCCACAGGCAGTGAGAGCCCTGTGTTTTGTGTGAGCACCCTGTGTTTGTGTGCTCTCTGCCTCTTTCCTGATTAACTCTCAGCACAAGACACCCAGTCTCCTTCCCTCGAGGCCAGCAGTTCTCAAAGTGTGGTCCGCCGACAACTAGTGGTCCACTGCCGCCCCTCAGCTAATCTACAGCTCAAGCTCAGCCCTCCCACCCACACCCACACACACAGTGAAGAGTCCGTGCTGCCGCTCAAGCCTCACGGTTGGCTCATGAAAGCAAACTCCTCCCCGTGGTACAGGCCATGGACTGACAGGTGGAGAAGCACCACCTCGCCCCATCCATGGGAAAGCCCCGCCCACTCCTGGGCGTCTGCCTCGCCTAGGCCCCGCCGAGCTCCCGGTCACCATGGTAACAGCGGTGCTCCCGCAGGGCAGACAACAGGTCAGGCTGCACAGGGCCTGGCCGAGTGGGGCAGGCTCTTGTGGTGGGCGAGCAGCCCATGCCCTCCCCCTTCCCCAGCAGCAAGTTAGGCTGTGCCATGACTGGTGGTGGTGGGAGGCGGCGGCACTGGGGCTCACACACAAAGGACATAGGTTGGGGCTTGGGGCCCATCGAGGCTTTGCACCCTGAGGCACTCTGTCTGGGGAGAGGAACCAAGCCACCTCAGTGCCCACCCCGCAAGGGCACCATGGACTGGACTCCCATGGGACCCCACTTCCAGCAGGATTGGACACCCTGGGTTCACACACCCTCTCACCACTGACTTGCCGTGCTATGCCCAGACTCCCTGCCCTCTCACCCAGGGGCACCCCCCCCCATCCATCCTGTCCCCAATCCTATTCCCAGGGGCACTCTGCCCTCCATCTGCCTGAACCACCTCAGCCACTCCATCCCCCAGCTTTATCCCCAGGCACTCCCCTGCCCCTGGCCAGACACCCTACCACAAGCCCCCTCCTGCAACCTCCCTCCTGGCCAGATACCCTCCCTCCTGGTGAGACACCCTACCCCCAGCCTGCTCCTGCACCATCCCTTGCTCCTCCCCCCTGGCAACACACCTACCCCCACACAGCTCCTGCATCCACTGTTGCTCCTTGCACCCTCCCTCCTGGCCATACACTGCACCCTCTCTTGCTCCTTCTTCCTTTCCCTGGCCAGATACCCTACTCCCAGCCTACTTGCGCACCCTACTTCCCACCAGACCTCGCAACTTCTCCTCCTTCTGCATCCCACCTCCCTCCCAGATTATGCACCCCATCCCTGTCCCACTCACTGGCAGCCCCGTCCCACACACTGAACCCTTCATTTTTGTCCCCACCCCACAGCCTAAGAGGGTCCATAAAATTCACTAACTCCGGAACCCCAGAAAAATAAATCTGGCCTATGGGAAGCCCTGAACCTCAATCTTTCCTGTCCCTTTCCCTCGCCTCATGGGGCTGGAGTGCCAGAGGGGTGAGGTGTCTCAGTTGGGGGCCACATCAATGAGGGTTGGGGGGTTTTGTAGGAGTTCTTTTGCTTCTCACTTGTGTGGTCCCTAAGTGGTTTTTCTGTGGGTCAGTGGCCCCCAACACAAAAATGGTTCCCCACACCTGCCTTAAATAAAGAAAACATTGAAACTGTTTGTGCTGGATATAAATTAATATTTTACTTTAGTTAAAATGAAGTTTGATAAACTAACATAAGACAGTTAAAATGCTTAATCTGTTTAATAATTTAAATTAAACTAGTCTCCCTAGCTGCAGCACTAGCAAAATGGCTCGGGCATAATTATGTAATTAACTGTGAGTTTCCATTAGCAACTAGTAGTCCACAGAAAGGTTTACATTGAGCCAGGTGGTCCATGGACCAAAAAAATTGGAGAACCACTGCTCTAGGCCCATGAGTTTTCTCCTAATCCTCACAGGGGCTCAGCAGATCCGTCACGGTTACACTCTTCCCTCTTAACAGGCCAATACCACACTCAGATTTCTCTTTCTGTTACATCATCCAACTTAGGGGAAAAAACTGAACTTAGCATTTTTTCTAAATATGGAGAAAGTATAGTTATTTTTCATTCAGACGTGATTTCTAATGACTGTGATCGAATGACCACTGAAGTCAAGTGGGGGCCTTTCCATTTGCTTCAAGAAGCACATAACTAGCCCACATTTTGCACACACAAAAACTTGAAAAAACTGGATATAGCTGCTGCATAGAAAGTTACATACTGACAGATAAGTGTTTTCGAAGGGTCAGAGAGGGCAGAACAGAATTATAATGGAAACAATTCTCCATCTATCATTATCAGACTTAAAGATACTTTGAACTTTTCTGCTTTTATTTCTCCGCAATTATCTGTTTTTCACAGAAGCGGCTCACAAGCCGCAAAAGCAGCTGAAGTGAATGTAGTGTAATAAAGGCCCAAATGCTGGACTAAAGGTACAATGCCATGCACATAGTCAGATATGTCCATGTTCAGTGCACACCTGGCCTCTCTCACCCAATGTGCTTGACAGTAGGGATACAGTGCATAGGGGACTTAAGACTTACTTCCATCCAATGCAGAAGGCGACACAGAGAATGAAATTTCCAAGTGTTTGCTAACCTAGGGTGCTTCACTTTTGCGGTGAATGCAGACATCTGGGAGATGATTTCCAGACGTTTCAAGCACCCACCAATCCCACTGAAGTCAATAGAAGCTGCAGGTGTTTACCTTGTGTGAAAATTAAGCATAGGGTTTCTCAACGTGGGCACCCAAAAGCAGAGACAACCAATAGACACTTTAGCTTTTAGTCTTCCTTGTAGCCAAACAAACCCCAAATTTTCACTCACTGCCAAATGCACCAAGCCTTGAATTGTTTGTTTCCCAATAGTATCAGACTTAACCTATCATGCAGGTTTCTTTGTTTTAAATCACAGCATCACATGACCTGGATTCAGTGAATGCCTGGGTAGTCGATAAAATTTGTCATTAGTGTATTAGTGTAGTAATCACAGGCACAAGGACTTTTAGGTGAACCAAATGGATTTGGTTTCCCAGTCTAAGCCATACATGCACACACACCTGTGTGCCTATATAAAACCATCTGTAGATTTATAAGGGGGCCACACACAATTTTATAATATATAAAAATATACACACACTTTGATTTGTTTATTGCTTTTGGAGGGTTTTTTTCCTTTCATAGCACCAAGCTGAGCTTGAAGAGATAACAAGGACTCAGTCACATTCACAGCCTCAGCATAAAAGAGCCCAAAAAGAATAATTTAAGCCTCTCTTGAGTGAGATCATTTAATGAATCTTCTAGATGTTAAGAGGTTTTATACGCTTTTTAAAAAAAAAATCATTTCCCAAATGCAGTGCCATGATATTGCCTCAGAGAGCTAAAAGATAAAGTGATACACATATGCTGAACACATGGATATGAAGGCAGTGGTTACCTTGGCAACGATAACCATGTAAAAGGCTTCCTTTGCTAAATTAGAACATCCAATATTGGAGAAAGTATTTTTTTCAGTCATAGCTTGCAAAATAAATTATGATGTTTTATTCACGTATTTTCAGAACCTTAGCCTTACAGTCGTTAATCTATGCTTGGTTTACACAGCATCTCTCAACATTGTAGGTAGCACCCAATCTTGTAGCATGGCTGTTCTATTGATTTCTTAATCCAAACATTTTTTTCCCTCTAATCCAAATAAAGTTGCAAATGTATTTGGACAGAATGAGCATCCCTCCATACTCCGCTTTATATTGTTATTGTTAATTATTCACTCAGCCCACACATTGTAATAAGTGAAAATACACTTTACTTCCTTTGAAAGGTTTATTGGCAATGCACTCCTGCGCATAAAGATACATGAATATCTTTACCTTAATCCCCAGAAAAATCATGGAGGGGAACCTCAAGGAATCCATTTTGAAGCACTTGGAAGAGGGGAAAGTGATCAGGAATACTCAACCTGGATTCACCAAGGGCAAGTCGTGCCTGACCAATCTGATTAGCTTCTATGATGAGGTCACTGGTTCTGTGGACATGGGGAAGTCAATGGATGTGATATACCTTGACTCTAGCAAAGCTTTTGATACAGTGTCCCACAATATTCTTGCCAGCAAGTTAAGACAGTATGGACTGGATTGGAAGACAGTATGGAGTGGAATGGTGCACGTGTTGTGATTGGCGCAATCTTAACGATTGGCGCAATCTTAACCGATCAATCCAGGTGGTGTGGATTGGATAAATAGACTGTAAAGTGGTTGGAAAGCTGGCTAGACTGTCGTGCCCAATGGGTAGTGATCAACGGCTCTATGTCAGGTTGGCGGTTGGTTTCAAGTGGATCAGTTCTAGGGTACATCTAGACTACACACCTTTTTCGAAAGAGGCTTTTTCGAAAGTATCTTTCGAAAAAAACCTCTTTTGAAAAAGCACGTCTAGATTGCACTATGCGGGATCGATTTTTCGATCCGCTTTTTTGAAAAAGAGCGTCCAGACCGCCTGGATACTCTGTTGACAAAGGCCATCTGGAAGCACTTGTGCCAGGGCATGGGAGCAGCCTTTCCTTCCGGGTCCTGCTGCATGCTCTTTGCAGAGACGCGTGCTTGAAGGGATCCTCCTGAACAGCCATTGCTCTGCTCCTGCAGCTGGCTTGCCTACCTCGTAGAGGGAGAGCAAAGCTTCTGCAGTGCTTGCTCTGAGTGCCCTGCTTTGTGGGACACCACAGCATTTTTTTTCCTGGTTGGTTTTTGTGCTTTAAATTGGTTTTTGTTTTTTTTTTTTTGCCGTGGAGCTGGAGCTGCCCCTGGGCAGGCGATGGCCCCACACCGTAGTGCTTCAAGTGCTGCTGCAACTCCATGAGACCTTCATGTTGTTCATGCCCAGTCCAGATTCTGAACCCAGCCTTGAGCCCCTTGTTCAGGCTGCAGCAACACTGTTCTTGCCACTGAACTTCTTCCACGAGAGGTGATTTTGGAGGCTGGAGACTGGTGGGACCAGCTAGTAATGGAGCAGTGGGATGACCAGGCTTGGCTCCAAAACTTCAGGATGTGGAAGTCCACCTTCCAGGAGCTCTGTACCTGGCTCACCCCCCGCCCCTGCAATGACAGGACACCCACCTGCGTCCTGCCATCCCACTGGAGAAGAGGGTGGCTATTGCCCTGTCGAAGCTGGCCACCCCTGACAGCTACCAGTTGGTGGGACACCAGTTTGGCATGGGGAGATCTACTGTTGGTGCCGTGTTGATGGAGATAAGTCCCTCGGGGAGGGGGGGCAGTCCATGAGGGGTAGGGGCACTGTAACAGGAAAGGGCGGGGGGCAATGGAGGGGAGGTGGTGGAGGGCTTCTGGTCTCACTCCGCCCTACTGCTGGGAGCGGCCACCAGAGGGGGAGTCCTGGGGTCTTGGGAGGGAGAGACGGGGGGAACCTCCCAAGGACTCAGGCAACCCCTCTAACTTCCTATTCTGTGTCTTTGTATGTGTCTATTTCTGCAGGTGGTGAGGGCCATCAACTCAGAGCTGCTGAACAGGATTGTCTGCCTCAGAGACCTAGACACCATCATGGCCAGTTTTGCTGAGCTAGGATTCCAAAACTGTGGAGGAGAACTCGATGGAACTCACATTCCCATCCGTGCGCCACCCCATTGAGCAGCCCGGTATATCAACAGAAAAGGAAACTTCTTCATGGTGCTGCAGGCCCTGGGTGACCACCGTAGACTATTCTCGGACATTTGTGTAGGGTAATAGAGCTGGGCACATGATGCTCGGATCTTCCGCAATTCCTACCTTTACCAAAGGCTGCAGACTGGAACCTTCTTCCCCCAGTGAAACTTTGCTGTTGGGGACGTGGAGATGCCGGTCTGCATTGTGGCCGATGCGGCGTACCCCCTCATGCCCTGGCTCATGAAGCTGTATACTGGGCATCTGAACCCAAGCAGGGAACTCTTTAATGCGCACCTGACATGGGCGTGTTTGCAGGTGGAATGCGACTTTGGATGACTAAAGGGAAGGTTTAGGTGCCTGCTAACTTGCCTCGACATGGGGGAATGCAATATCCCAGAGGTGGTGGCTGCATGTTGCGTCCTCCACAACCTGGTGGAGAGCAAAGGGGAGGCTTTCCTCCCAGGCTGGGAGGCAAGGGCTGAAGTGAAGGGGAGGCAGTTCACGCAGCCTCGGACAGCTGCCATTCGCCAAGCCCATCAGGTGGGGGTCCGTATCCGGGAGGTTCTGCGTGAGTGCCTCTCAGCTGGAGCCCAATGACTTTCTCCGCAATGAGGCCCATGCTCCTGGGCTCCCTGGCCCAAAACCTTTCCTCCCACAACCCATCCCTGCACCAGCCTCCGGACAGTGAACACACACACACCAGGTTACATATCAAAACCATAATGTTTATTAACAATTAACGTGCACATAAATAACTGTTTGTAAAAAAATAAAACTGTGCGGAATGTATTCAAAAATAAAATTTCTCGTTAAACTATCAAACTGCTTTTAAAACTGGGGAGGGAGGGGAGATGTCAACCTGGAGGAGGGAGGGCAGGCTGGCAGTTTAGGGATGATGAGGGTGTCGCCTGGGCCGCAAAACTTTGCCACCTTGGGTCCGTGCACCCTGCCATCCTCGGGGTCGAGTCGGACATGGGACAGTGGGGGGGGGGAGGGCTGCAGCTGGCTGTGGCCTAGCAGGAGGGAAGGGGGGTGACAGGGGTGGATAGGTGGCAGGGGCTGAGGTAGAGGAAGGGGGGCAGAGAGGGCTGGAGCAGGTTGAGCGGGAGGAGCAGCAACGGGGACAGGACCCAGCACAGCCAGGGCCTCTCACATGCTCGCACACATTGAAGTCCACTGGGGGAGGAAATCCTCCAGCAGACGAGCGTGCCAGCGAGCCTCGTCCCTTGCCCTTTCAGCCATGGTGTCCCCGATCCTCTCCGGAGCCTCCACGTGCCTCCTCATAAGATCATTATACACCCGCCAATGCCTGCAGGTTCCATGGGACCAGGTGGGTGATAGCACGGGTGTTCCACGGCGGTCTGCAGTGGCAGGTCCAGCTGTGCAGGAGAAGAGGGAGAAGTGATCAGTGTTAGGAATTCACACACTGTCCCTACTTGTGCTCAGTGAATAAGTCCTTACAACAAGGGATGGGAACATTGTCACTTCAAGCCCATGTCTGGCCTTGCCAGCCACTCTGGCCTCACAGGGGCCCTGAGGTGGCTAAGGTAATGTCTGCCCCCTCCAACAGCCCCTCCTCCACCATGGCCATATAGGCCATAGAAGTGTGCAGCCACAGTGGGTCACAAGACATAGGACAGGGGCCTGGAGCAGCTTGGGTCTCGCAAGGCCCCCACCCACATACCCACTGCCTGCCCGCCTGCTTGCACATGCACAGAGAGATGCAAGCTGTCCAGGAAGAGCATGACATGTGCAGATTGCTCCGCATCCTCTGTGCTCCCACCTCCCCCCTTCTGTATGACCCTGACTGCACTCACCTGATGTTCCTTCGCCTGCATCAGAGGATGCCTGTGTTTGGTTGGGGTCCTCCTCCTCCTCCTTCTCTTCTTCTCCTGGCAGCTGCTCCTCCGTGTCCTCTCTGCCCTCCTGGCAGTGCTGCACAGGTGTCTGCAACCCCGTCTGGACTAGCACCAGGGCAGATGGGCTCCTGAGCACCCAGGATGCGATCCAGCTCTTGGTAGTAGGCGCAGTGGTGAGGTGCTGCACCTGAGCTGGAGCTGCACTCGTGGGCCTTGGCGTAGCCCTGCCTGAGCTCCTTCACTGTAGCCCTTACTTGGTCTAATGTCCTGGGGTGGTGCCCTTTTTTGGCCAGCCCCTCAGCCATGCGGCCACAGATCTCTGCATTTCTGCACCGGGTGTGCAGAGCCTGGAGCGCTTCCTCCTCTGCCCACAGTTCAAGCAGGGTCAGGATCTCTGGCCCTGACCAGGCTGGAGCTCTCCTCTTCCCCCTGGAGGGCAGCTGGGATGGCTCCTTGGCAGGTTCTTGGGAGCCTCGGGCGTCTTGTGCTTGTGCCATGAGCACGTGGCAGAGAGCCATGTGCTGACAGGCTTGATCTGTGACCAGCTTCCTGTCAGAGGCTGCCAAGGGTGTCTGTGCCTTTAAAACATGTCTACAGACAGGAACAATAGAGGTTTTTCCTGCAGATGGACTGTCCACCAGGGGCTTTTCCCTGGAGGTCTGCTTTTTCAAAAAAACAAAACAAAACAACACATCCTGCTTCCACACATGCCTTTTTTTGGCAGAACACTGTCAAAAAAGGTGTTATTCCTCGTAAAATGGGGTTTACCGCCGTCGACAAAACTTCCACGTTCTTTCGATGTACTGTCGGAGGAACGCGGCGGTAGTTTAGACACGGGTGAAGTTTTTTTGAAAAAAGCCAACTTTTTACGAAAAAACAGTATAGTCTAGACACACCCCTAGGGCTGGTTTTGTTCAATATTATTGTTAATGACCTGGATGAGGGGATGGATTGCACCCTCAGCAAGTTTGCAGACGACACTAAGCTAGGGGGAGAGTTAGATACACTGGAGGGCAGGGATAGGGTCCAGAGTGACCTAGACAAATTAGAGGATTGGGCCAAAAGAAATCTGATGAGGTTCAACAAGGACAAGTGCAGAGTCCTACGCTTGGGACAGAAGAATCCCAAGCATTGTTACAGGCTGGGGACCGACTGGCTAAGTAGCAGTTCAGCAGAAAAGGATCTGGGGATTCCAGTGGATGAGAAGCTGGATATGAGTCAACAGTGTGCCCTTGTAGCCAAGAAAGCTAATGGCATATTGGGGTGCATTAGGAGGATCACTGCCAGCAGATCTAGAGAAGTTATTATTCCCCTTTATTCGGCACTGGTGAGGCCACATCTGGAGTATTGCATCCAGTTCTGGGGCTCCCACTACAGAAAGGATGTGGATGCATTGGAGAGGGTCCAGAGGAGGGCAACCAAAATGATTAAGGGGCTGGAGCACATGACCTAGAGGAGAGGCTGAGAGATTTGGGCTTAGTTAGTCTGCAGAAGAGAAGAGTGAGGGGGGATTTGATAGCAGCCTTCAGCTACCTGAAGGAAGGTTCCAAAGAGGATGTAGAGAGGCTGTTCTCAGTAGTGATGGATGGCTGAACAAGGAGCAATGGTCTCAAGTTACAGTGGAAGAGGTCTAGGTTGGAAATTAAGAAAAACTATTTCACTAGGAGGGAGGTGAAGCACTGGAATGGGTTCCCTAGGGAGGTGGTGGAATCTCCATCCCTAGAGGTTTTTAAGTCTTGGCTTGACAAAGCCCTGGCTGGGATGATTTAGTTGGTATTGGTCCTGCTTTGGGCAGGGGGCTGGACTTGATGACCCCCTGAGGTCTCTTCCAGCCCTAGGATTTTAGGAATATACTATAGAGAGACGTATTTTTAAGCAATTCTGGGTAGTAATTTCAAAAGTGATTCAGGAGCAGAAATCCAAATCAAAGGCAGCTTGCACTCTAGAATCCCTTAGGAGCTTTAGCATGTCCCACCTGACAACCTAGGGAAAGTTTGTGCCTTTTCTAACTCTACCACCTAGAGAAAAATAAGATGTGCCAGATAAGAGCTGTGATGCAAGTGGGGAAGAGAAAGATCCTTGGATTTCCTCCTGCAGAATACTGTCCAACAGGCCAGTCGCATAGAACAGGGAATAATCAACTGCTGGCCATGAGCAGTAACTAATTACTGACCCCCTGGAACAAAATGGGAACAAAGGAACAAATGTATGCCTCTTACAGTCACAGAATATGTTCCCCATTGTACTCCCAGAACAATATAACCATTGGCTGCCCCTTCCTCAGGGCACATTTGAGATTACTTCATAGCTTTAGAAACCAAGTACAGGCATCAATTCACTGTTAATGTTTCTGCCTTATGATCATGTAAATTACTTATGAAAATCCAGCTTCTGTCCTGTATAGTATAAACAGCAACTATGATAATCTCCCATTATTTATGATGCCAACATTCATTCTTAGACATGTTAAAGTACCACATTAGCATGTACATTCTGGCCAGCTTGATTTGTTGATGGACAAAGGAATAACAGGGTTACATCTTTTCACTTAATTGCCAGATTTACATTTTTACCTTAATTGTTTATTGTATTGTAATTTGCTTTCATTATGTTCTACAACATCCCAAGTGTCTTGGGAGGGGGACGCTTTATGAATACAATTATAGTATGCTAATTATTAATGATTATTAATAAGTTTCAGTCACAAAATCATGGTTACAGAATCATCCCAATTATGAACCAGATGAGCCTGAAACATGTATTTAATCTCTGCTTTGTTGTTTCATATTATGGCTGGACAGACAGTCAGACACCATGTCCAGCCATGGATCTGACACAATTCAAAGACACACCGACAGAGGACTTAAACATAGGGAAGAAACATGCACTGACTAATAATGAGCAACAGGCAAAACTCCATCCAGAGTATCCACTTTGTGAATGGAAGGCGGTCGGATGTAGCTAGCCCCTCTCCACATTCATGGAGGTACCATGTAGGCTTGGGACAACCTACATCCACTGATGTAGGGGAGGTTCACCTACATGATGTCACTGCTGTTACGTAATTGAACCTCAGTGTGGGCAAGTGCATGCACTGTGCCCATCTGCGTGGCAACCCTAATGAGCAGCATCCACCGATCCTGAGTTACCCCCTTTCCATGTGAAAGCAGACTCTGCATAGCAGGGTTAGCCAGGACACGTCGTAACGGGTGGCAATGGAACTCACCCACTGACACGGCCTGCCTTCAGGAGAGACCCTGATGGTTTAACCCTATGGATGGTTTCCTTGCTGAGTGGAGAGAACCACAGAACATTGCACTAGCCACAGGGAGCATAAGCCCCAGAAAAAAAAAATAATCCCATAACTGCCCCATCCCACATAACAATCATGGCCTCTTCCAGCCAAGCCTGCCTCACAACTCTGCCCCAGCTGGGCCCTGCAGATTTTGGACAAATTGATGGCTGGGCCCTGCTGCAGGGCAGACGCAGAGTGCCAGATTCAATAAAGCAAGGTAGAAAGTGCTGCACGTGATGGGGAAAGCAGCGGAATCTGAGCTCGACTTCACTAGGAAGCTGCTGCACAGCCACCAGTTCACTCCTGCCTAGCATGGAACTAACTGCTCATTAGCAGCACAAGACACTAGACACACCCATTCGCCCTCTGCACTCTGCTCATATAGTATCCTGCCCTCTTGTGGGTGAGGTGGAAGGCCGGGGCAGGCTGGGGGCTGCACCCAGTGCTTGCCCCTGTTCACACACACAACCTGAGCTTGTTATGGGAAATGATTAACCAGCCTCCCAGGGGGCACAGCTCAGGCCTGTAAGACCCCATTTAATAATACTTGGCTCCTACACAGCTCTGGGCACCAGCAGATCTCCAAGGGCCTTACAGACGAGAGCAGGGGCATTCTTCTCACTTTATAGCTGGGCCAAATGAGGGGCAGAGAGGGGAAACGACTTGAGAAAACCGCTCCACAAGCCAGATCAGGAAAAGAGCTCATGTCTCCTCAGAGCCTGTCCTGTGCCCCACCCACTAAGCCATTTCCAGGCTCTGAGACATTTCCATGCAATTTTTAAAAGAATAAATACCACGAGACTGCTGCAAACACCTGAGCCTCCCCTGCAGACTTCAGTGCTGCTGCATTTGGCTAGTCAGTGGACACCAAGACATGAAACTGACCAGAAACCAAGCATGAAACTGACTCACCCCCTCTCACCCTCCACAATGGGATAAATGCAAAGAGCAAACATCAGCAGGAGACAGAGTTCTTAACCATCACCAGTTAGCAAGGCAGTGAATGCATTATACATGTTTGGGAACAGATTTATCAGCAGGTCCTGCCAGCACAAAGCAGCTGCAGACCGAGGCTGGCTGGCTGGCTGAACTGGGTCATTGGGGTATCTTGCAGCTACAAAATAAACCAGCAAATCAAGAAAGCGACATAAAGCAAAGGTTGCTTCTACAGCCACAGCCTGTGATACAAACAAGCATCCTGCCAGGGTCAGATCAGGCTGCCTTGCAGGTCTCCTCTCCTTAGAGTCCCAAACAAAGCCCAGGTTGTTCTCCCACAATGATTGCCCTCTGCCCACCCCCATCATTCTCCTCAAACAGCTGCCCCTGTCTTCACTTCCCCCTCTATAGGCCCCACCTGGGCCTCTGGCAGGCTGACGTATTCCAGCTGACTGCTATCCCCATCCATGAGGCTTTGCCTAATAATCCAGGGTCCTACATCCATGAGCTTCTTGCCCCAGCCTCCTCCTGAACTATCTCAGGGCCCCAGGTGGGTGCAGGGCCAGTCATAGGCTGATGTGCTGGGCTGGAGTAGTGTAAAGCAACCAGAGCAAATAGGTGACTCCTGTCCATCACTTCAGTCTGAAGAAAGAAACCCATTAATCTCCTGTGACACTAAGAAAGCCAACTTGCCTCCGTCTCCAAGTACTGTGATATACAGGAGGGCTGGAATATACAGGGATCAATTTGATGCTCTACTGGTCCCTTCTGGCCTTAACATAAGAGGGAGCAGCCTCTGGGGTGTTGCTGGGCAGCCAGCTTGATCCCCAGACTCAGCTGTTATTAAGTGGGATGATCCAAGGTAAGTCACTCCAGCCTTCCCTGGCCATCAGGGAGCTGGGTTGCCCTGTGGCACAGCTCCAGCCTTCCCCCGCTGCTGGGGATCCAGGCTGCTATGCAGCACCACCCCAGACTTCCCTGGCCATTGGGGAGCTGTGTTTCCATGTGGTGTGGCCCCAGCCTTTCCCGGCTGCTGAGGAGCTGCACAGCCTGGCCCTAGTCTTCCCTGGTTGCTGGGCTGCCACACAGCTTGGCCTCAGCCCCTTCCAGGTGGCTGGGCAGCGTCAGCAATTGTAGGAAGGCAATGTCTTTCCTTGCCTACGTTACCAGCTGCCCATGGTTTTCTTCTTGCTGGTGGCAGCCCTGCCTTCCAAATGGAATGACCAGAGAGCAGGTGCCACTGGCCAGGTGCCTAACTCAGAAGGCAGTGCCACTGCCAGCAGCGGCACAAAAGGACAAGTGGCACTGGGTGGTATTGCCACTCTTCCTTCTCCGCCATTGCTGGCAGTGGCTCTAGTTCTCAAACTGGGCAGATGGAAAGTCAGTGCTGTCACTGGTAGCAGCGTAGAAGGAAGGGTGCCATGGTGTGGTATTGCCTCCCATCCTTCTGTGCCACTGCTGATGGCAGTGCTGAATTCCAAACTTGGAGGCTCTGGCAAGGCACCTTGCTCGGAAGGCAGCATGGCCACCCACAGCAGTGCATAACAAAGAGCGGAAGGGGAGGGTTTTCGTGTCCTTCCTTCTGCACCACTGCTGGTGGCAGCTCTATCTTCTAATCTGGGCAGCTGGAATGGCAGTGCCACCACCAGCAGTGGCGGAGAAGAAAGAGGGTGGCATGGTATGGTATGGCCTCCCTTCCTCGTGTACCACTGGTGGCGGCAGCATTGCTTTCCGGGGGGGAGGGGTGATGGATAGGAGGAGTGCTGGCCAGCACCCGGTGACTAAAGGCTTAAACTCAGGTAGCTAGCGGGCGGTGTTGGCAGAAAGCCAACGGGAAAGACTACTGACATTTGAATTGTATAGAGATACCTGGCTGCTCTTCTTTTGCGTGAGTTCTAAGGTAAGGGCTGGAGGGCACAAAATGCTGTAATCAGAATGACCATGCTTACAAGGAATATTGCTCATGGGAGTGAACTGGGCCACGATCAGCACAGATTGGGAGTAAGGAGAGGAATGAGTGTTTAGTCACAATCAGGGTATTTTTCTTTGTTTTGGTTGTTTGCTTCAGCTTCTCTGTGAAAAATCCATGTGCTCTCCTCGCCATTCACTATATTTAAGCTGTACCCAGAGATACAGCTTAAATATAGTATTTTAATTTGTTTTTCTCAGATGCTCTAACTCCTAGCAACCAAGTCTACTTTATTAAGGATATCTTTGGGGGTTTTGTTAATAAAAATCATCTTTTTAAGATGATGATTTGATTCTTGTATCCTGGAATGTAACAGGAGGTCTCTGTGTATGTCTACCTAGCATGAGAGGTCAGCTACCAGAGACACAGTTTGTTTTCTGTGCTTTCTGTTTCTTTTTCCAAGTTCTCTTGTGGCAAAAAAACTTGGGGTACCCCTGAGGAAGAAAGTCAAGTGTTTCTTCTTAGTTTTTCAGGGTTTAAATCACTTGATGGTGGCAACCTATCTTCCAGAGTCCTTGCATCCATGTCTCTAGGGAGGTTTTTTGGGTTTGGTTTGGTTTGGTTTTTTTGTTTTGGTTTGGTAAGCAGAGCCCACAGAGGCAAGGTATTAATGTCTTTTGCAGGCCCCTACCTTATGCACTCGGAGTGCCAGAGTGGGGTACAGCCCTGACAGGGGAGTCATTGAAAATCGGTAGCAACTGGTCAGGCACCCAGCCTGGATGGCAACCCCGCCACCAGCACCAGCAGAGTAGGAAGGCACCATGGTCTTCTACTGCCACCCTTCCTTCTGTGCCACTGCTTGGGGCCGCACTGCTTCCCATGCTCAGGGGCTGGAGAGTGGCGGTTACTGGTAGGACACCCAGCTGGGAAGTCAACGCCGCTGCCAGCAGCAGCACAAAGGGAAGGATGGTGTGGTATGATATTGCCACCTTTCTGAATCCTGGTCTGTGACTGCTGCATGCTAAAGTATAAAAGGCAATGCAAAGTCCAGAACAGTGAAGAATTAGGTCATTTAGGTACATAAAAAGATCATATACTATGCTTACTGCACTTTAAAAAATTAGTGCTGTACATGGTTTAAAAACAACCACCACACGGCTCCTATCTAATCTCCCTCTGTAAGACAACATGTTTACTTCAGACAATGCATTTGTGAAAATGAGTAAGTTTTATCTCTTGGCAGGGAGTGAGGGTTTTTTTTTGGGGGGGGGGGTTGTTTTTTTTTTGTGATATAGAAGATCATCCCTATAGACCTCCCTGGAATAAATTTGTTGATGCCAATAAAAGGGATATTACGCCCAAAATCACTTCAGCAGGCCTCCCCTTAGGAGAATGCGTTAGGATTCCAGTAGACTAAGAAAGGATCAAGTAATAATAAAATTTAAAAGACCTATGAGTCTTAATGGCAAAACCTTATAATTAATGCTTTAGTTAGATGGTAAATTCTTAATCTTACAAACAAGGTTTTAAGAGTGTAAGTATGTATAATTGATATTGCAGTCTGGAGAGTATATCAGATCTTCTTAATCCCCACTTTTTGTCTTCTGCATTTTAAATAATTCAAGGACTTTGAAATGCCGGAGTACTTACTTTGTGTTTTAGGATCTCTCACTCCATGGGGTTTCCAATTTAAGGTTCCATCTCTGTGTACGGAGAGAAAACCTTTTGTTTAAGCCTGAAGCATAAACTAAAACTACAAGTTTGACACATAGAATCAAACCCCATCCCCACCACCCCATCCACATATTTGCATGGTGTTCGGATTAAATATTGCAAGGCTATATCTGCTCTTCCAGTCGACATTCTGGCTGGACTCAAAAGTTTTCAACAATGTTTGGCAGGTAAACCCAGTTTCCAGCTCAATTTCTTTAACCTATAGGAGTATCCACCAAAGTCAAATAAATAGCAGTCCCTACTATGTGATTTGGTTTAGCCTTTTGTAATCCTAATGCATGCAACATATTGAAACCAAGAAATTAAGAGTAGTCTTATCAGCATCCTTATCCAACACATTTAATAAATGGTTAAATGCCTCAAATTATTAAAATACTTACCCCAGTTCCAGAGGTATTAAATTCTCAAACCTTCTGTACCACTAATGTAATAATGACAATATATAAGCATATAAGAAAGAGAAAACAAAATGTTTCCATTTTGAATCAGACCAGACCAGAAAATAAACAATATTGCACTACAGTGAGCTTTTTGAGAAATGCAATCATGTCTTTAAGATGTGTATTGCAATGGCCGGATGCATTGACATGTCCTTATTTTGGGTGATGAAACATATAATTCTAAGGCTCATAACAGAAGCTGTTTTGTGGAATAATTTGTTAGCTTTGGCTCAACTCCTGAAATATTATTTATTTGTATTACAGAAGCAACTAGAGGCCCCCACAAAGGCAAGGTCTACACTAGACCTGGCAGCTGGGCTTAAGGTACACAACTCCAGCTACACAGAAAATGTAGCTGGAGTCAGCTTACCTTGTAGTGACCCCACAATGCAAGACTGATGGAGGCAAACATTCTTGTCAGCTTCCCTTATTCCTCACAAAAGCAGGAGTATCGGATGCTGACGGGGACATGCTCCAAATTCAATTTAGCAAGTCTTAACTAGACTTGCTAAATCAAACTCAGGAAGATGGATCACAGCAGCATCTATCTTCCACAGAGCGAAGACATGGCCCAAGATCAAAGCTCCATTGTGCCAGCCAAACATACAGTGAGAGAGAGTCCCTTTCTCAAAATATTAAGTGTAAATGGACAAAGCAGACACAATAGGAACTCAGATTTTCTGAATCCTCATCAGTGCTCCATTCCTCAGAATCCACCATTCCCAGTTTGGACTCTTTACTTCTAAACATGATCCATCTTTTGTTTAACTAAACCACATGGGGCATTCGTCCTTCGAATGGCTGGGGTAGGGAGCAATGCCTACAGATTTATATCTAAGATTGATAGCCAGCACACTGCCAGAGCAGTGAGGTGGTGAATGTCCTTCAGGCCCCCAGCAAAAGAACCCAGGGGATACTCAAACGTGATGTGCTCCATCATTTGTGCCTGGTGACCAATTCGCATACAAGCACCTGCTTCATTTTCCATTTAAAGAGGGTTTGTCCACATCTCTCATGAGATATCCAGTGTTCCCCATAAGCTGGGTGCTTGTGTGGCTGCTGAGGAGAGATTCAGACACCACCCAACTGATTAGCAGACGGCTCACAGCTAGGGTTTTGTTTCTACTGGTGGTGCACATTTGCACATGCTTCAGTGCACATAAATTATTCTGCACATGGATGGAAAAAATTCACACATGGATGGAAAAGATTAGGGGGAACATTGGCCCTGGTGCAACTGAATCTGCACCAGGATTTTTGACATAAATCAAAACCTAGTGGCTCTTCGGCAGCATCGTGATTTGTGGCATTGATGTTGGGTGTAAGGGTCTTGGTGCAGTTCCATAAAGAGTTGCAGGATTTTAATCTTGTCTTTGGCTGGTTCTGTAGGTCATCATGCTGCGAGATCTTCATGTTTCCATTTACATAGTTAAGAAAGTCAAGTATCTGAGCAGCTCTTCTAATCTGTGGAGGCTGGATGTGCGATAGGACAGGGAACCAGTCGACTGGAGTGGATTTGAGAATTCCTTACGCTATGTGCGTAGCATTCTGGAGTATCTAGGAACACAGTGTAACTTTGTGAGGCCACACTAGCGCACAAAATTCAGATGCAAAATATACCAAGGCAATTGCAGCAGTTTGTAAGGTCTGTGTACTGGAGTCCCATGATGTTGCAGCCAATTTTCTGATAAGGCTTGGTATTTTTGGTGCTCTGTGTTTTGTGCAAATTCACCAACATACCAATGTCATCAATTGACCAATGGACATTGTATTACCAGCTTGCCAGTGAATGTTGCTTAGGGCATTTAGAGATCCCTTAGGCTCAGAGGATCTACAAGACAAAACAATATGTGAAGTAAATTAGTTTGGAGATGACCTGTATGTTATATTTCGTATCAAGCAGAAGAGAAACTGAAGTGAAATCGTGCAGGAGAAAAGAAAAAGAAAGAAAAGGGAGAAAGCTACCAGATAAAGTCTCTCATATCATATTTTGGTAACTACATGTAGCTGCTTGTTAGCAGTGAACTGCTTTCCAACAGCAAATAATAAAATTAAGCTTTTAGTGCTGTTAATGAAATGCAAATTAAAATTGGGCGCCCATTAATGCAAAGAGTTGAATATCCATTTAGTCAGATCCTCCCTGCAGGGTCCAATGATAAAAATGACAGGAGAATTGCATTACTAATTCTGGTCTTGTCACTTCTCATACATACTTACCTCGTAAACGACCATACCGTGGCACCTGGCTGCCAGGCTGAAGGTGTATGTTGATTAAAGCTACGGGAGCTGGTGGGGTAACCCTCCTGGCAATGAGGCTCATTTTGGGGAGCCCAAAGAGAGAGAGAGAAAGGTCTGAATGTAAAGGGAATCATTTGGCTGCTGAGATGCTAGAGGGAAAAATGACAATATTCAAGAGAATTATCAGAAGACCCAACCTGTGGCCTACCTGTAGTTGTAGCCTCTACCACTAGATACCTGAGTTGGAGCCAGCGCCTGAATTCTCCCTGTTAGATCAGCAAGGGATAGAAGTGCTGACAAATTCACATGAGAGCTATATAATCTACCTTGACTATTTTCCACCTTGGATTGTATTACTGAAGCTCTGCCCCTTCCTAGTCCTCTGTTTCTTTACACAGCTTTCCTTTTTGCTACTAAACCCAGCACTGAGGGAAACTACCCAAGGAATAAAAGGGCAAAGGCCTCCTTGGTGTAGATTTTTCTGTATTAATCTTTGAGACAAGAGAGCCCTTAACCATATTTAATAACTAAAATGTCTTGTGGCAGGGGAAGAAAGGAAAAACTCTGAGGAGCAATGCCATATTCTGTTATAGTGCCTCACATAGTGACAGGCCAGCCTCATGAAGGTTGAGCTGTCATGACCGCTAAGATCATTCCCAGGGTCTTAGTGCTGAGACTGCACATTTGCATGTCTTCCTAAGTCATAACACCATTCAGATTGGTATCAAGAGCTGGCCTGGCTTCGAATGAAACTCCTCCTGCTGTGAAATGGAACGAAAATCCCAAATTCTTCCCTGTTGTTATTATGGAAAAATGGCACTCCTCTTCTGGGAGCAAACCCTACCTCCTCTGTGGGCTCTCTTGCAGTGCGACTGGTGCAACAACCCTCATGCAGCACCACACCCAGCTCTTTGCATGGAGACAGGGGACGAGGTTGGGTGAGAAGTGGCTCAGAGAAGAGTAGGAACCGGGAAGCTGTTCACCACCGGCTTTGCCACCTGCAGTACCACAAAGTGGCTCTAAAAGCTTCATGCCTAGACAGAGGGCAATTTCCCCTAGGACAGGCATTGCTGACAACAGCTATATGGCTGCTTTTCAAGGACCCCCTCCCAAGCCGAGGTGCAGAGGGCATGAGTGTCCTCCAAAAGTGGGGCTGCAGAGATCCCAGACAGCTCCCACTGGCCGCTCTAACTTAGCTAGGCCCTCAAGGCTGTCTTTGTTATGCTGGGGGCCTCTCCAGCCCCTGCCATAACCCAGCATCTGGAGGGTGCCCAGGTGAGTTAAAGCCACATTAACACACTGTCCTGAGTGGAGCTCTGCACTCTGCATGTCAGCACAGTAGCTGGGGTTGTAACTCCTGGTGACGGTTGACATACACATGCTAACTCTGCTTGCGCTAGAGTGATAGCGGCAGCAGTGTGGCCGCAGCAGCAAGGCAGAGGCTCATACGAGCTACCTGGAGAAGTTCCTGGGCTGTGGAGCCATCCCATCCATAGGACAAATTGGGGCAGCTGCCCCAGCCCCCACACTTTAGGGGGCCCCATGGCGGCTGCCCCAACCATCCTATGAATGGGAGAGACCTGGGAATTATGGAAGCCTGGCGCAGTGGCGGCAGCAGAGGTTGCCTCCCTTCTACACACACTTCATGGGTGGTCGGGGCGGGAGCTGGATCGGCCCGATAGCCTGTCCCACCCCGTTCGCTGCCCTCTGCCAGCCTGGCTGCGTGTGATTTCTCAGCAGTGGCGTGACTCAAAGTGCCCCAACTCAGGACACTTTGGGTCCTACCACCCATGTGGTAAGTGGGAGGCAACCCCTCTGGCCATTGCACCTTCTTGCATAATCCTCTGGGCCACGTTGCTTGGGAGAGAGGGTACAGGGATGGGACGGGGTGGAGCAGGGGCAGGGCAGGGCCTGTGGTGGGGGACATGATGACAGCACAGCCTCATGAACATTGAGAAGCCCCCGTGCCCATCTCAGGATGGCCCAGCTGGGCTGCCATGGTGCTGTTTAGGTGCAAAATTAGGAAGCATACGCCTATCTGCACTGGGAATTGCACCTCCCAGCTGGTGTGTAGATGCAGCCAAGACCCTCCCCATGGGACCATAAAGGCTGCTCCAACAGTAAAGGTAGAGTAGCCTCTGTAGAAAGGCACTGCTGCCACGCCAGTGTCCTGAGGAGGAGCTCACCTAGGCAGAGGAGTTGTGTCTATGCCAGGGCTATTTAACTTTGGAAGCCCAGGGGGCCACAATGATACTCTCAGCACGTGCCGAGGGCTACAACTTAAATGTTGTTGCATATACATGCAAATATATATGCAAATAGCTTCTTTCACACTGATGGGCATAAATACAAAGATTAAGGCAAGCCTACACAACACACGGGCCCTATTTAAGCCAGTTCTGCTGAAACTAATAAAATGCAATATTTATCCGATTTCCACCCATAGTACAGCACTTTTAATGAGCAACGACAGTCCAGGAATTTAACTACTAAAAAGCATATCAAGAGAAGACCATTGTATTGATTACTTTTTTGTTTTGGCTCCCACCCGCGGACTGCGTGTTGAGTCCCACGTAAACCCAAACTGCACCGTGGGCCACAAACAAATGGGCTGTGGGCTGCATGCGGCCCATGGGCTGCATGTTGAGTATCCCTGGTCTATGCAAACACTGCTCCTGTGGCTGTCTTTATCAGTTCACCACTAGCTGTCACAGAAGAACTCATTCAGACACTGCTCACATACACATGTCAGCTCAGATCCTGATCCTGACACAGAGGGGCCAACAGCCTCGCCGGGCCATTGGATCAGGCAAGGGGGGAGGGGGTCTCTTCTCTATGCCACCAGAAGGGGCGGGGCCTTGAGCAGAAGGGGCAGGGCTGGGACAGCAAGCCCTCTGCGCTGCCCAGACCACGGTGCACCCCTCCTCCCAGCCCTTGGTGCTGCCTGGAGCAAGTGGTGCAGTGCTCCAGAGGTGATTTAAAGGCCCCAGGGCTCCAACCGCCCCTCCCCACCATCCCTGTCATGGTTGCTTTGTGCTGCTCATGGAGCTCAAGGGAGCCTTACAGCTTGCCAAAGTGGCCAACTGGGATTCCCTTCCCTGATGGTTTAAAACTGGCAAAGCCATCTCTTTCCCCTCATCATTAAGAGCTCCCATCATAAGACTTATGACAACCTGTGGGCAGGTGGGTGGAATGAAATGTTGTCTCACATACACAGTGCTCCACTAATCTCTGGTTTCCAAAACAGCCTCTGATTCATGCCTGCATGTAGCCATAAATTAGGGTACTCTAATACACTCTGTGATACTAACCAGCCCAGGTCAATGTTGGGAGTGAGGGGAGCACAAGGAGAGGATTTGTTTGGGCCCCATGTATAGCGCAGCCTCAGGCAAGACCAGAGGATCAGGGTCACCATGAATTTGTTCGGTGGAAAAAAATAGTGACTATAAAAGTGGGAATCTAATGTAAAGCATAAAACCTGGCATTTCAGAGTCACAACTCACGCTGGAATTGAGAACATTGAGTCTGGTTATTGCATAGAGTTGAGGCCAGAGTCTCATATTCTTCCATCACATTTGCTGCAAATACCTCCCAGAGAGAGCACTGTGCAAGTCAGAGATAGTCAGCCCGAGTTTTAACTGTAACTCTCTACTATTGCTTGAGTAATTTGCGTCTAACATTTAATCTTACATAGACATATGTTTTGTATCGGCTTTCCCTTGTGCTTTTATGTGCTTTATTTATAGGTTATCTACTATATGACACACATTTTTTTTAAAAACCCCGCCTTAATTACAAGTCAGATAAATACATAATTACAGACCTTATAAAAAATTCATTATTTACGCACAAGACCATAATTATAATCTTTTCACAAAGTGTATTATTTACTGGATTGACCATAATGACCTTTTAGAGCTTATTGTATGAACACCTATTTATAGTTGGGGTTTTTTTAGTTCAAGGGTCATTGATCAAATAGAGCATACCTCGTTCCTAGCATGAATTCTTGATTATCAGTTTCATTTTTATGCAGTAAGTTCTGTGAGCTGGATGATTGAAATCAGATTTTATCAGTTTTTTTTATTTAAATTGGACATTTTATTTATATTAAATACATTTAAAAATAAGCCTAAATTAGAAATTAACATTTCTAAGGCCTAAATTTACTTTACTCAAATAATTACAATTATTTACATAAATACCCTGAATCAAATTTTAGAGAACAAAGGGTGCATCTACACAGCAGGAGTTAATTCAAAATAAGTTACGCAAATTGAGCTCGTCAATTGCGTAGATTATTTAGAAATAGCTTATTTGGAAATTAGAAGCATCTACACAGCACTTACTTCGAAACAGAGAACTCTTCCTCCAACTTCCCTTATTCCTCATACAATGAGGGCTACAGGAGTCGGCATAAGAAGTCCTCCAGCTTGATAGTATTTCGACATTATTTCAAAATAACACTAGTTATTTCAAAATAATATTGCTGTGTAGATGTACCCTAAAGTTTCTGTTTCATTAAATATTAAAGCTAAGGAATTTTTTCAGTGCATCAATGATTTGGGTCAAGTTTGGTGAACAGCTTTGTCAGAAAGAAATAATTTCAAATAATTCATTTAGAAAAACTAAATAAACCATTTTGAAAATGTCATTTCAAAAAAGCATTATTTGAATGAAAAGCCAAATGGAAATGACATTTTCAATCAAAAAAATTACAAAAATATTTCAATTGAACATACAAAGAATTTTGTTTCAATCCAAATATTTTTTTTCTTTTCATTTCACCAAGAAAAAAATCTGTTTTCATTTTAAATAACGTTTTGACAGAGTGTGGGAGAAATAAAGGAAGGGGGAACTTTTTATTCTGACACCAAACAAAAAAAAAAAAAACCCACACACTAAATTTAGTGCAAAGACCATATTTTGATGCTAGTCAACATGTTTTAATGGTTACCAGCCAATGAGAGTGAACCTTTCTTTGGAAAAATAGCTAAAATACAAATACAAAAGAAGATTTAAAATCAATTGTTTAAATAAAGGTTTCTTGCTTGTTAGTTTAAATTACTATTAAAATCATTAATTTAATTACATCTACCTTGATGTGAGCAAAGGAAACTCTGAATTGTTACCAAAATATATATAAATCAATGATTTAACTGTTTTAAAATTAAATCCTAATTCTGCAAATAGTTTACCTTGCTCCATAAGTAGATCCATTGACTTGAATAGTTTCTCACTACTTCTATCATTATATCTTTTTTAACATTGTAGTACATAACCCTCTAACTGTAACACCCTGTGGTATACTTCTTGTACAAGGGACCCTATGTGAAGTTGTATGGCAGCAAATTGTTTTGTACACTGACCATGCTGTAATGTACTCACAGATCTTAAATAACAGAGGCGACTGAAATGTGTTACACAACCAACAGGAGATTCAAGGAAATACCGTATTTTTGTATCTAAAATATAGTTCTGTCAAAACCAGTGTGTACTATTTGGTAATTTGGTAGAAACCATTAGACAGTCTGTAACCATTATGGTTACAGTTTGGTTAATTCAGTGGCTATTCAGAATTCCAGACTCATTTCCAATTACAAGGATAGTTTCTCATTAAGCAGCTTATATTCCATTCAGTTCACGTCACTAGAGAAATAGCTCAATGACTACACCCATGTATATCTCCTATTAGCATTTTTATTTTCCTCTGGCTGCCCATGCACACCAATTATAAGTGCTAATGTCTGATCTCCCCAAATAATCCATTTCTTGTTAGCACAATTGTATAATTTCTCCACCGTGCCCATACAAAAGTCCCATGGAGATTAATCCCCGCATTGACCGTAAGTATTGTCCTTCTCATGGGAAGGTTTCTCCAAACCAGTTGACAACAAATAGAATCAGGTTCAATTTGCCAAGTGTGCTAATGTGCAGATCTGTTTCTCCCTGGCTGATAGAAATTAGAGACTTTTTTGGAGGGGGGAGGAGGGGTGAAATAGAAAGCAACTCAAATATGGACCTAAACACTAGAATGTGAAAATAAGCCTACTTTAAGTTAGAAGTCATTCAGAAAATATTCTCCTCCTTTTTCCTCTAAGTCCTCTGCCAACATTACCTCAATATTTTGCTTATATCCCACAATTAAATAGTTCTGGTGCTCTCTGCTGGGCCAGCTGTCATCTTTAGATCTCTCCTAGCAAAACTGCCTGGGGCAAATTACTAATAAGCAGGTCATACGTTTATAATTTTACCAGTATGCAAAAGGGACAGAGAGTTTCTCTTTTAGTCCTGAGATGGGAGGGAACACACAATAGTGTGGGGTTTACAAAAACTCTTCTGTCAATTTTGTGGTATCAAAAGCAAGGGACAGCACACTTCCAGATCCTATTTTATTCCAAACTCCAAAAGTTCAGAGAGAGGGATTTAGAAGAATGGTTGCTAATCTGTTCCATCTCCAACACAGACCCAGGGACAAACAGTGAGTAATGGAGGTGCTGCAGACACTGAAAATAGCTTGGAGTTTCTTCCTATTTTCTCTGACACTCCATTTAAAGCTACAGGATTTGCTGGAAGTCAGCAATGCAGCACATTTTAAAATGACATTGTTTAACCTCCATCTGTAATTATTTCGCCACTGCTCAGAAAAAGATACCTATGGTACCATCATTTAGTCCCTTTCACAATCATAAAGTCTGCTGGAGGCCAACTGACAAGCAGATGTGATAGTCAGTGGCGGATCTCTTTGAAGTTCATCAAAACAATACCTACACCCCAGAAATTGTGGGCTGGACTTCAAAAGACTGCAGAGAAAATCAGGAGGTCCTCAGGGGGGAAAATATGATGGATGACAAAGAGTGGCCCGTTTTGATAATTATGTAAATGATCACAAAACTGCCTGTGAAACTCCAAGACTCTGACAGGAGAGCTCTCATAAAAGTGAATTAATTTGATCTGAAATGCAGGAAATCATGAAATTCACAGAGAGATCATGTCTATTGCAATTTAATCCAAAGCAATGGCCTGCTTATTTTCTCCATGTATTAGCTTTTAAAAATTCACAGAAACATCACTGAATTACAGAATTGTCATTAACTTCTACGATTTCACTCTAGACCGAAGTATCGGATGAGTCTAGTTACACATCTGACCTCCCTCTGGTGTATCTAAGGACACTTAACTAGATAACCTACTAGATGAACCTTCAAGATAATCCCCTCCTATGCCAAAACCAATGATGAGGGCTGGGGCAAGAGAACTTTCTGAGGTTCCCCTCATGGTGTCTTCCCCCGATTTTTCCCAGGAGGAAAACAACATTTCCCCTTTCTTGCCCACAGAACCTACAAAGAGGAGGGAGGGGGCTGTCTTCAAAAACCATGATTCTTATTGGAAGGCCTTGTTCTTCTGTAGTGACTTTGGGGTTCCTGTTTCTCCTGACCTGGTTCCTTGAAGACTAGGAGACATTGTAGCCAAGCAACTACCTGGTTAGTCAGGCCTAATAGTCAGAGACAGAGTCCCCAGTCATGGGTCATGATACCATGAGGTCAGAAGCAGAAGACAAACCAGAGGTCACAGACCCTTAGTCAGATGCCAGGAGTCAAGCTGGGGGAGCAAGCATGGCAGTGGGACTCTCAAGGCACACTGACCAGAGCCCAGGTGCTCAGACAGTCTCCTGTTCCTGGGTTTACTAGGGCTAGTGGTCCAATCTGCCACTCTGGGACTCCACCACCTGGACCTCTGGGACGGAGCCTCACACAGGGGCTGGGCTTCGTGGGTCTCTGCTAAGTTATTGCCAGCAAGCTGCAGATGGAGAGTTGGAGAGCAGCTGTGCCCACACCCAGGTGTGCAATTCATGGATCATAATACTCCTCAAGCTGGATCTTCCCCCACTCCCTTTTCAAGTGGTGCCAAAGTACCAAGGTGCTCTGCCTGCTGCATTAACATTCCCGACTAGTTCTCAGTGCTGGTGGAGCAAAGGTCTACACTTCCGAGAGGGACATTGACGCTGGCAAAAGAGAAGGTTTCAACTAGGGATGTGAATGCTTTACCGGTTATGGTTATCCAATGGGGGCTGCTCCAGCCCTGTGGGGCCCACCACAGGGTGGGGGTGCTTCAGTCCAGCCAGAGCAGCCCTGGTCCACAGCAGGCCCAGCCTTGGCACGCCACGGGCAAGGGCGCTCCAGTCCAGCCAGGGCAATGCTGGTCACGGTGTGGGAGGGGCACTCCAGCCTATCCCCCTCCCCGCTCACCCCCATTTAATTGGTTAACTAATTAAATGGGATTTTACATCCCTTGTGTCAACACTGCCTCAGAATTTGATTTCTGTGTTTGCATCCAATCACAGGAGCTCTTATTGTAATCCATTACTACTAGCACTTTGTTAGGCAGCAGGTGGGCTGTCTACCACCACTACATTATGCTAAACATAGTCATGCTGCTATTAACCTGTGCTTTCCATCTGTTTGTAGTATGCACCTGTTGTCTCCTCTCATATTCTTCGATTGTGACCCCTTTGGAGAAGGAACCAACTTTTCAGTAAAAGAAGTGTGTACAATTTCTAGCAAAATAGGCCCTCAACCCCAGTACATGGATTATTTATTACTAAATAAATAATAGGAAATACAAATCCATGTACAGGGCCTCCTCAGTGCATGGCTTCCCATAAAGTGGTCAGCCCACAGCATGAAACCATGTCAGGGAAATACTGGAGCTATGAGACTGACTCCACAGGTTGTTAACACCCTGCCCAACAAGCCACACACACAAAATAAAAACCCTTGAAACAAAGCTAAGTTGCCAGGTGTGGGTCAGTGGGGAGATAAATCACAACTTGGTGACTGATCCGCCCTCTTTCTGCAAGCTGTAAATCAGGGAGGAAGATAAGGAGGGTCTTGGACTGGTTGCATCACAAAAAGTAAATCTCCCAGTTTGTCACCAGCTCATTGGAAAGAAAATATTAAAACACAAATATGTCGTCTTCATAAAAATGATGTAAGATGCTTACCGTTCTTCTCGAATGAATGTGAATGGAATGACTTTTCAAAGCAGATGTTGACCTGTTAGCCTTCAGTTTAGACAGGAGGAAACTGGCTGGAAATAATCATAGCTATGGGGGGCTCCAGATACTTGGTGTCTAGTCACCATCTGGGCAGTTTGGGGAATTTGGTTGTGGAAGCCAAATGTTCTCTGTGAGTTCAGTGGGAGCTGCACCAGGTCATTAGGGATAGGCCAACTTTTCACCTTCAGTTTAGGCATCAAAAAATGGCTTTACCTACAGCCCACAATGGCTAAGGCTGTTTTGTTTGGGGTAGCCTTCTGCTCTTTCATGGCTATCTTAATGGCTTTGGTATGTCCATATGACAAATTCTTAGCCCAATCTTATAGAGCAAGTATGCCCAGACCATGTATAGCTACAGCCCTAGCTAACTCTGTGTGTGTGTGTGTGTGTGTGTGTGTGTGTGTGTGTGTGTGTGAGAGAGAGAGATGTGTATATATATATATATATATATATATATATATATATATATATATATATATACACACACACACACACACACAGGCTATTATTACTATCAGTTCCCAAAACATTCATTGGATTCTGAATGGTGAATGGGAGATTCAACTCCAGTGACACTTGCTTGTGGGCCTGCCCATTAGACTAGACCCACAGGATCTCAAGGATCTTTGGCTTTCCTGCTCCAAATCTGCAGGACCACACTGATGATCAGAAACAGGGATGGATGATCAGGAACATACCATCAAAAACCAAAGGGAGCAGGGACAGCAGGTTTGCAGAATTTTTGGTGGTGCCCAGAATGACCCAGAATGCCCAGAGCCCACACCGCCTCCACCGCCCCCACCCATACTTGCCTAAGGATGTAAGAATGAGCTATTGGGTGGGGAAGGGTTGCAAGCTCTGGGAGGGAGTTTGTGTGCTAGGTGCAGGCTCTGAGCTGAGGCAGGGTATTGGGGTGGACAGGGGAGTGCAGGCACCAGTAGGGAGTTTGGGTGCAGGTAGGAGTCTGGGATGCAGCCTCTGGGGTGGAGTCTGGGTGCAGGCTCTCACCCAGGGGTGGCAGGTGGGTCCAGAGGTCACATGGGGGAATGCATAGAGGCAGCAGGCATGGCCAGAGGAGAGACCCAGACTAAGATCTCCAATGCTACCTACCTGAGCAGTAAGATCTCCAATGATGGCTCTCTTGACAAAGAGATCATGAACAGGATACTGAAAACAACTCAATCACTAGGAAACTTATGTAACAACGTCCTGATACCCCACAATATAACCCTCTCAACAAAAATAAAACTTTATAATGCTTCTGGGGTCACATCTCCCCTCTACGGCTGTGAGCCCTGGACACCGTATAAATGGCGTATCAAATAACCAAGGGTGCCATTACGGGAGAGTAGTGGGGCAGCAGCCGTGCACTCCAGGATGCAGCTTGCTTTTCATCCTGTTCCCCAGACTGTCAGGGAGCGAGGGGAAAGTACTTGAAGAGAGCTCACCAGCCAGGTGTGATAGGCATACACAGAATGCAAGCACATTCCCCTCACTCCCTTAGCGTCAGGGGAATGGGATGAAAAGCAAGCTGTGTCCCAGAGCACACAGCTGCTGCCCCCCCTACCCTCCCAAAATGGCTCCCTTGCAAACAACTAGAGGCCTTCTGTACGTGTTCTCTGCATGCCATTACGGAGATCTGCTGGCAGGATAAAATTATCCAACTTGGAGGTTCTCCAAAACTCAAATTCCACAAGCACTGAGCAGGGCCAGATTAAGGTAGGGGCTAGCCAGGCAGCTGCTCGGGGTGCCAACCTATGGGGGGCGCCTGATTGAAGTGGTAAGGGGCGCCGCGCGCCCGGGGGTGGGGCCACGCTATGCCGCGCGCCCGGGTGCACAGTGCCCCTTACCACTTCAATCAGGTGCCCCCCCATAGGTTGGCGCCCAGGGTGGGGCCGCACATGCACCGCACGCCCAGCCGCGCATGTGCTGCTCGCCCAGGGGCGCGGCGCCCCTTACCATGTCAGTCAGGCGCCGTGCTCCGATGGGAGGGGCCACCTCCTCTCACTGTCTCAGAGAGGCGCTAGCTCCTCTTTATAGAAAAATTACAGTGCCTTCACCCTGAACAGACCCTACATTTCATTTCCCTATACAGGTTTGAGTCATTCCATGTTCATCTTGCCCACACAGGCAAGACTCATGGGAAAACTGAAGGGTCAGATTGAAATAGCAAATTAAAATACAGGTCAGATTAACACAGCAGATTAAAATACAGTCTTCAAGGGTGGAAGCAGTCCCGCACTGAAGACTGCGAAGAATTTGGTAAGAAGGATGCATTTCATACCCCAGCTGGCTTATGTGTCTAGTTCTGTTAATAAATAGACCACTGCAGGCCTTGGTCACATGACAAACTGAGGAGGCTTGACAGTTCTGTTTTAATACCAAGGCTATCATATTAGATGACGACAGCAAAACCAAAGATTTCATTAGGCAATAAGCATTACTACAACCTGGTTCCATTGCACATTTGGCATCCCCTTAGAGGCGGCTAGTTTTGTGGCCTGGTATTACATTACTACAGCACACAGAACACACGTGCAGAAATACTAACCCTTGGAAGGGTAAAAAAAAGTGGTTAAGGGTATATAATGACAGACCTCTTCAATTGCACCAGCAGGTTATCCCACACTTGTTTCTAGCAAAAGCATGTTCTAACAATATAGGCACTACAGAAGTTTACTTCAGCCAGGCTGTAAGAACTGCATTTACCACAGACCTCAAGAAAAACCGGTAATAAATCATAGTAGTAATAACAATAATGGCTGAGATATTCAAAAGGAGTGGGAGTTGTCCTGTGCCCACTGAAACTCAGTGAGATTTGGACAGCTAACTCCCATAGGACTTTGAGGATCTGGCTCAGGAGAAGCGTGAGGTGAATGCAGAGGGTGTTGTGATGCCATGGCTTTCTGCACAGCAGTAACACATTTCACCTTGTGTTCTGTAGAGTCACCGTAACTTCCTTATTCCCTCCAGAGCTTATTCTAAGCGCCACCTCTTCTGCAGTCTGAAGCTTCAGCCCAATTAGGTCCAGAGACTTTATTTTTGTATTATTCTGACAGAGGAAATATTTTGAATTATGGGTGGACAAGTGAGCAAAGATGCTGAAGTGTCACCCATTCTTATAGCAGGACAAAATCCCCACAGTTTTCAGTGTTTCCCCATCAAAAGTAGTTTCTCACATGAGATTTCTGGAGTTTGCAGGATCTTCATGCTTTGGCCTCTCCTCCCTGCTTAGAAAGTTGAGAAACAGAGGGCAAATTTTTCAAAAATGGGAGCATAATATTAAGCTCCTAGATCTATATTTATTTACCGTGGGCAAATTTTTCAAAAAGCACCTGTGGTGTTAGATGTTGAAAAGTCTGTCGGTACCTCAAGATGATCATAGGCGCCTAGTTAGATACTTTGGAAAAATAGACTCTCTTAGTTAGATACTTTAAAAAAAAAATGACCAGGCACCTATCTGCTTCTTCGTCCGCCTGAATACCTTAAAAATCTGGCCCTAAGGGATATAGAAGAATGTTTGAAAACTTACCTTTACATAAATTTCTGACCTGGTTTTCAAAAAGCCCTGAGCACTCATCTACTCTCAGTGGGTATGTCTACACAGCAAAGTTATTTCAAAATAACAGCTGTTATTTTGAAATAACTTTCCTAGCATCTACACAAGCCAACTGCTATTTCGAAATTAATTCGAAATAGCAGGGGGCTTATTTTGAAATTGGTAAACCTCATTCCATGAGGAATAGCACCAATTTTGCTATTTCGAAATAAGTGCTGTCTAGATGCTTATTTGGAAACAGGGGGCCTCCAGCCCTTCCCAGGGTGCCCTGCTGGCCGCCCTGGCCACAAGGTAACTTCTGACCTGATGCCCTGCCAGAACCAGTTCCAGCTGGCCTTAAATGCGATGCAGCATCCCATCAGTGTGGACGCGCTATTTTGAAATAGCAAAAAGCTATTTCGAAATGCATTTTGTGTGTAGACGCGTTATTTCGAAATAAGATATTTCGCAATAACTATTTCAAAATTAGAGATTTTGAAATAATACTGTAGTGTAGACATACCCACTGAGTTTAATGGGAACTGCTAAGTGCTCAGCACTTTTGAAAATCAGTGCACTTAGATGCAGAAATCTGGGCTCCTATTTTGATAAATCTAGCCACCTTTTAGGGTGAGTCTACACGGCACCCTAAACTTGAAGTAAGATGTGCCATTTATGCTACGCAAATGGCGTATCTTATCTAAGATCTATTTTGAAATAGCTTATTTTGTAATTCGGTGTGTCCGCACAGCGCCAAGTTTTGAAATAACGTGCTTTTCGAGCCATCCCTTATCCCTCGTGCAACGAGGTTTGCCAGGACGGCGACATAGAGCGCCCGTTATTTCAAAAAATATTTTGAAATAAGGGGCAGCTTGTGTAGACACCAGGGAGCTATTTCAGGATACCCCGAAATAGCCGTGCAGTATAGATATACCTTATTCTTTGCAAAATGGCTTCACAGTCCTGCTCAATAACCAGCCATCATTTTGGATCATCTGTCTGGCCCGGGTCACTCATCATATTCCAAGAAAGGTAGGGGAGCTGCAGGCTTCAGATGCATTACACAGTGGCCACTCGGACAAATCACTGCAAAGCTAGTAAAAGCTCTTGGCTTAATGCCCAACTCCCCCACCTATAAAATTGCAAACCCACACCCTTCTATCGGGGAAGCCAAAAAAGGGAGGGATCACTACTGTGTAGATTCCACATTATCTCCTTGCATGATTTTCTTTGCACACTTATTTCCACATCTCAAAGTTTTGGTCTTACACTTAGCGTGCAAGTCGATGCAGCATTGCTACCAGTCAAGGAGCGAAAGCTTCTCTGAAGATTTGAGTAAACACTTGGACATGCAGAACTGTGCCGATTTCCAGTGTGCTGACATCTGCTCCATCGTGCAAACACCAGACTGAACAAAGACCAACCTCAATTCATTTTCAAGACGTAGCTGAAGATCCCATTTCAGACCCCATGTTGTAGATTTCACTGCCTCAACTACTTAACATGCACATGGGTGTCTCCAACACTGAGCCATATAGATTTGTCTTTGTCTTTTGTGTTAATTATTAGCTGCTGCAGAGCTGTCTCTGTGGGTGAACGCACACAGAAACAAAGGCGGCAAGGTTGTAAAACCTTTTATCTCGATCAGGGCACATTATTTGATAAGGTGCTAAGCTAATAGTAACGCATGTCAAATTGTGTTTAGACAGATCACTGTGCTGGGAATTGGAGGTTCTATTTGCCTGTGGAAACCAGCACCTGGAGGAGCAAGGAGAAATTCATACCGATATTCACAGCGCTGTGCAAACTGCAAACCCTGGCAAAGTGGTTATTTTACAAATGGCTCCAACAAGGATAATGAGCCTCTGTCATTTCATTTGCCTTGTGCCTGCCCCTCTGAACTTCAATCATTCATAGTCTCATGGAAGCAGTTAAAACAAAAAACGGAATACAGTGCAGTGAGCAAAGCAATGCTGTCAAATCTGCACAGTCCACACATTCAAAAGTGAATTTGGGAGCCTTTACATTTTGGAGACACTGTAACATGGACTGTTTTCTCAGCACATGCTGAATCATAGAATCATAAAATACTAGAACCAGACGGAACCTTGAGAGGTCATCAAGTCCAGTCCCCTGGACTTGATGGCAGGACCAAACACCCTCTAGATTATCCCTGATAGATATTTATCTAACCTGCTCTTAAGTATCTCCAAAGACGGACGGAGATTCCACAACCTCCCTTGGCAATTTATTCCAATGCTTAACCACTCTGACAGTTAGGAAGTTTTTCTTAATGTCCAACCTAAACCTCCCTTGCTGCAATTTAAGCTCACTGCATCTTGTCCTATCATCAGAGGTCAAAGAGAACAATATTTCTACCTCCTCCTTGTGACACCCTTTTTGGTACTTGAAAGCTGCTATCATGTCTCCTCTCAGTCTTCTCTTTTCCAGACTAAACAAGCCCAATTCTTTCAGTCTTCCCTCATAGGCTTATGTTCTCTAGACTTTTCATCATTTTGGTTGCTCTTCTTTGGACCGTCTACAATTTTTCCACATCTTTCTTGAAATGTGGTGCCCAGAACTGGACACAATACTCTAACTGAGGCCTCATCAGTGCAGAGTAGAGCAGAAGAATGATTTCTTATGTCTTGCTCACAACACTCCTGTTAATATATCCCAGAATCACGTTTGCTTTTTTTGCAACAGTGTCACATTGTTGACTCATATTTAGCTTGTGGTCACTATGACACCCTAGATCCCTTTCTGCAGTACTCCTTCCTAGACAGTCGCTTCCCATTCTGTATGTGTAAAACTGATTGTTCCTTCCTAAGTGGGGTACTTTGTATTTGTCCTTTTAAACGTCATCCTATTTACCTCAGATCATTTTTCCAGTTTGTCCAGATCATTTTGCATTATGCTCCTATGCTCCAAAGCACTTGCAACTTCTCCCAGCTTGGTATCATCTGCAAACTTTACAAGCTTATTCTCTATGCCATCATCTAAATTGTTGATGAATGCCTGACCTCAGGAAAACCAGGGACCTATAAGAAGTCTCAGATTGGGCACCCAGATCTTTTGAAAATGTCAGAGCTTCAACAGAGCCACATAATAAGGGCAGAATATTGTGCTTGTTATTTCTAAACACGAGTGTGTGGTATATTTAAGAACTCTCATTTATAAATTCCAAGGGGTTTATCCTGGCCCTTATTTTTTTCCACCTTAGCTCATACAACCGAGCTAAGTGAAGAGCTGATAGAGTGATAGGATTTGTGGATGGAAAGGTAACCGAAAATATTGATTCTCCTCAAATTTCGATGGCTGATAATAGCACTCCATCTGCCTGCCTGCTGAGAGCACTGTCACCCTCGAGAGACCGTTCCAGTCAGCTTTGCCCACCCACTTGGAATGGTGCCTCTCTCCATGATGCATGCTATAATATGCTCTCCTGCCACTTCATTCAACCCCCCTAAACACTCTTCTATGACAGAGGCCTTGAGGAGCCACAAAGAATGACCCAGAATGCTTAGTTTCTAATTTACATGCCTTGACTGGCTAAAAGTCATTGGAGCCAGTGAATATATTTAGATCATTAGGAATTTTAGGTAATCAAGGCTATTTTCAGTGTAATTAAAAGATGTCAGGGGGCATAACCCTGTTTTGCAAACAAAATTTTGCATAATTGAGGTACAAATAATCAAAGTGGTTCCATACACAAATACAAAACAAAGTTAAGTTCTTCTTCTTTCACCTTCTGACCCCATGGGAACTTGGTGCAGCCAGTTACTACTTCCCCTCTGCCAAAAGTTGTCCTTTAAGAGAAATATCAGATTAGAGATACACAACTATGTAATGTCCTATACCTGGTAGGCATAGGCATGCGTACTGGTGCTTCTATGTGCTAGGACAGGTCTACACAGCAGGGCAAAAGTCGAATTAAGCTCCGCAACTTGAGCTACTTTAACTGTGTAGCTGAAGTTGAAATAGCTTAATTCGGCTTTTGGCACTGTCCACACAGCAGGAAATGGAAGGAAGAGCACTCTTCCTTTGACTTCCCTTACTCCTCATAAAATGAGGGTTACAGGAGTCACAGAAAGAAGTCCTCCAGCTCGACATTATTTTGAAATAATGGCTTGCGGTGTAGACACACTCTTTTTTATTTTGAAATAAGGTCAATTATTCCGAAATAATGCTGCTGTTTTGACATACCCTTAGAGATGAACTTGCACTTCAAAATTCAGAGTCAAATTCTAAGCATCCAAAAACTGAAAGATGTTCTGATCCATGGCTTTACTTTCGCCTGTTACAAAGACAAGCGCCATTTAGAAAAATCTTCCAGAGTTCATCTCTGGCTTCCAATACCCACAGAATCCAATATGAAGTGAGCAGGATCTTAGGTTTTTGCACTGCATCTAAAAGAAGAAACTTCCAGCAGAAGAGCATCTCCTAATCCTATCAGTGAGCCTTAGTTCAACACCAGCTCCTCACAAGCATAGTGCTTATTCACTCCGGTTATGTCTGATTGTTTTTTTGGAAGAGGCTTTTCTGAAATATGGACCGTCTACACTGCGACAAATTTCAGAAAAACTTCCTCTTTCGGAAGAGCCCCTCTTCCTTGTGAAACGAGTTTTACAGGGCTTCTAAATGAGCGCGTCTGCTCTTCCACAAAAAAACCAGAAGAGCAGACACATTCCCTGGACATGGAGGAGTTTTTCCGGGATACCTCTGGTATCCCGGAAAAAACTCCGTAGTGTAGACATAGTCTCAACAACACCACTTCCTGTCCTTGGAGGTTGCGTGTCAGAGGCCAGGTCTACACTTAGGGAGTGTGACAGGGTGCGGTCACAGAAGACCATGTCACAAAGACAAAGTCGACTTAAGATACTCAATTCCAGCTACGTTATTCACATAGCTGGAGTTGACGTACCTTAAGCTGAATTTCTGCAGCATCCCCTCAGTGGGAGGTCAATGGGAGAAACTCTCCCGTCAACGTCCTTACACCTCATGACCCAGTGGAGTACCACAGTCGATGGTGGTGCGATCAAAGGTCGATTTAGCATGTCCTTACTAGACCTGCTAAATCAAACCCTGGGAGATTGATCTCTGGAACATCAATCTCCCAGTAAGTATAGACAAACCCTAAGTACTGATCCAGCCCAGCCTGCTTAGCTTGTTACAAAACTAATAAGAACCCCAATACATACCGCAACAGCTCAGTTGTGCTTTTTCTCTGCAACATCTAGGATCAGCCAAGGCTGGAGGCAGGATACAAGATCTGACTGATAACAGTCTATGCCAGGGGTGGGAAACCTCAGGCCCAGGGGCTGGATGCAGCCCCTGGCTTGCCTGGATCCGCTCCCCCCCCCCCCGAGGCTCAGAGCCCCCCCCAGCATTGGGGAGCCCGCATTGGTGTTCCAGCCCCCCTGCTGCCTCACTACAGGGGTGGAGCACCCATAATCTACTAGGCTGGGCCCTCCTAGGCTCTGGTGGGCAAGGGGAATGTGGGGAGTGTCTTTCTCCTCAGTTGTGAGGGAGTGTCTCTCCTCAATGAAGGGGGCTTTTTTTGCTTCTCACTTGTGTTCGGCCCCTGACTGATTTTTCTGTGGGTCATCAGCCCCCGGCCCCAAAAAGGTTCCTCACCCCAGGTCTATGCCAACATAACAAGTCTTATGTACATGATATCATTTTATATTCTGTATTCAAGTCCACGGACACAGTATCAGAGCTAACAAGTGGAAGAACGACATGATTCTGGGTAGGGAATGGCGGATCTGCTTAGCGGGGGGTTGTGGAACCAATTTTCATTACCAGAAAAACATTTAGCAGTCCTGTGAGTCAGCTGCAAGGACAGGAGGGGCAGAATGAACAAATACTGTAAATGGATAGGCTCTTATTCTCTCTTTTTAAAAAAAAATTATCAATATGGTAAAACATCTGTGTTCACAACCCAGAGAAGCACAGCTCAATGTCACCTTCCTATCTGTGAAATCTCTCAAGAAAAAACACAATGGCTTTGGATAGATTTCATGAGAATGCGTTTTCCTCCCTCGAGAGTTGCCTGAGATTAAGATCGCATCACCGTTTTTGCTTTTCAGATCAGGGTTTGGTGGTGGTCCATGCACCTCTCTGGCAACTGACCCTCCAAACCTAAGGAAAATTGGGTGGGCCGTGGAACGGAAATGCCCTTGCTTTTAGAACGTCATTCTCTGTGAAACCGATTGCATCCACCAATGCATCTGAGAAAAATTGGATGTGACAGGACTGACGATGTTCCGGGGCTTGGCACTGTGATCAGACGCATTAAGGTTACCTGCAACGAGGGTTTTGATCCCAACCCTAAGAATCCCTTCATATCAGAAATGGGGGACAAAGACATCAGGGATCAGAAACCGGGAGAGGAAAGGAAAAGGCCATGTAGTTTTCACAACAAAGCCGGGGATGATCTGATCTGCCCTCTCAATGGCAAATGGAGAAGTAGTTTTGGGCAGTGGTCAGCAACATGCAGAGGACGTCAATGTTAATTTGGAAAGGAAGATTTCGTCCCTCTGATAAGAATAAGCCAACTGAAGCATCCAACAGTGTCCTGGCAGAGGCAAGGACGGTGCCAAACACTTGTAGAGTCCTTTGGAGTGCAGGGTCCAGATCAGCTGATCGAGTGTTTGCCCACCATTGGCTATAAAGCCATAGCAGTGACACGTACCGCCTTGCAGAGATGGCTCTCCCAGGGACGATGTTAAGTTGGTAGGAGTGGGCATGACTCACACCTCCAAAATTTGAATGCTCCCAAAGTCCAGGTGGGCCCATCCCTTCAAACGAGCAGGTAAATGGACATACAGACCTTATATTGGATGGGCAAATGCAGATAGCGGCAATTAAGAACACCACCTTGTACTTGTATAGTTCTGTGCTGCCGCAGCTTTACAAAAGAAGGCAAGTATCATTATCCCCATTCTATAGGTGGGGAAAGAGAGGCACAATGAAGTGAAGTGACTTGTCAAAGCTCATCGAGCCGGCCAATGTCAGAACCAAGAATAGAGCCAGTATAGAAACAGAAGCAAGCTCCTGACTCCCACCTTCAACCCCCCCGCCATTTAGTAAAAAGCCTGCAGCACTTGTCTTTCCCCCTGCGCCTATGTCATATAAAGCTGCTTTAACCTATCCTAACTCCATGCTCTAACTCCTTATTAGTCTTAGGGTGGTAACTGCGAAGTGCAAACGCTGAGTCACAGTGTCAGAAAT
Organism: Pelochelys cantorii; assembly: GCA_032595735.1. NCBI lineage: Eukaryota > Metazoa > Chordata > Testudines > Trionychidae > Pelochelys > Pelochelys cantorii. The sequence continues at coordinate 9,380,782 of CM064333.1, read as the reverse complement.
GATTTCTTCCTGATTGGATTCGAACCACATCACTAGCCGTGATGTTACAGCATTTAAATATACTTTCCCACCTTGCTGAGATGAGCTTGGATAGTTTCTAAGCCGGGTAACGCATCTTTAATTCAGAGGAGCCTGGCACTTGGCAAGAGGATGCAAATGAGACCAAAGAGAGCAGCCCTGATAGAGAAACCTCGTCCACCCACAAAGATGGGCTATGCATGTCATATTTTCCACTCTACTTCTCTTAGACATGTTTTTCACATTCTACTGCTAAAAATAACTCTGTGTTACATTAGAAAAGGAGCAGCAGCAGAAACCAGTACGTGCAGGCAATTTTTTTTTAAAGAGGGCAGCATTTTATCTTTGGTGTTGCAGACTTCTTTAGAGTAACCACAGCTGTTCAACAGCAATACTATGTATGTGAAAGATGAGATTGAAAGGCTGTGTGTGTGCACTTGTGTGTGTATAGTGAGCTTGATTCTGTCCTCTCCGTGTAAATCTGGAATAACTCAACGAAATTAGTCTGAGTGCAGAAACAGGAAGAATGTATGTTTGCATACATGCAAACCAGCATTTATTCATGACTGCCAAATGAAACATACATTAACCGTACAAGTTACCATGCTGAAAGAGTACCACAAAATTGGGATATTCTCTGAAGGCAAAAACACTACAAACGGAATCTCATCTACGCAGTGTCTGGTCTCTCAATTTCAGTGTCACCCTTGTAAGACAGTAACAACTGTAAAGAGGGAATTATAATAAAACTGAGCCCTTAAACAACACTTTTTGTGTAGCCATCTCAAAGCACTTCGGGAAACATTAATTAAGCCTCACTGTGAAGTCAGATGTTAAACCTACTCCAGTCGAAGCATCACTCCAATGATTAACAAAGCAAGGCTAACGCACAATTAATGTAATGGAAGGTATATCAGTCTCCAATATAGTACATATGTGTGTATCTAAGAAGGCAAGTCAAATTATTACACACTAGGCGTTTCTGTATATTCCTGTTTATACTATGTTGCTTGTTTAACATTTCCGGGAGCAGGCCAATAAAGAAATTATCAAATATCAATATGTTCAAATATATTTAAATAATTTAAATAACAAAAGCTTTTATACCAAAACCCACCAAACAGTGCCACCTACTGTAGACTGCTCATTACTGCTTTGCAGCCCCATGCATCACAATTCTCAATTACCTTCAACTCACAGGTTAAAATATTACAGAGCTCAACCATTCATTCAAATTTGAAACTAAAGAGCTATAGAGAGAAGAAAGGAACAAAGAAACAAACATCATTTAACTGAGCTCTTCTGGAATCAGAAGGAAATAAAGAGTTTATTATGCCTTTCTGCTGTTGTTGTATCTCTGGGACCTGTGAATAGTTAATAGTCTGTGTACAGAAATCATAATGCAAACATAGATATATACACTCCAGGTAAATGCCTACAGGACCGTAACTCACAATCAGCTGATTAATACAAGGGAAATGTTCCAGCTGAGACCGAAGAGGAGATCCCTCTGATTGACAGATTAAAAGGCTTTGCCATTTAGGAAATAGAACAATCGGACCAGCTCCCATAGAAATCAATAGCAAAAAAAATTAAAGTCTGAATAAAGCATCAGACCACTATTTCAGGGCAGATGTTCTCAGTCTTTCCCACAATCGGACTTCCCTCCCATCTAGCTTCAAACCCCCACCAAGTTAGTAACCCAGTACAGGGTGACTGCAATTCTCTCAAGACTCACTTTAACTCCCAGATAGAGAACCACTGGAATTCATAAATCCAACCATGACTCCTCATATCCCTCCTAATGTAACAGCTGGACTACAAGGGTATTCAGTCCCAAAAACGTATTAAGAACTCATACAAAGAGGTCCTTACCTCCCATTTCTGTGACCATGAGCCTATTTGTACCAAACATGCCTTTGGTATTTCAGCTCAGATGTGCTTGCCTACCATACTGATGCTTACCCATGGGCTAGAAACCCAGGGGACTAATATCCTTGGCAAACTGTGCAGCGGCATCTTATTTTGAGCACCCATCTACTATGGTACTAAGCACAAGAAAAAATAATCATAAGAATGAGGCACAGAGAAATTAAGGCCGTCCATGTTTTATAAAATACAAATGTCAGGTGGCATGATTATTGAGTGCCCCATCTGAGGTATTTTGATTTTCAGACCCATTGCCCCCACATGTCAGCAAAAAAGGGAATCGGAGCAGCAAGTCACTCTTTCACTCTGGAAATCAGCCCCTGGTAGTTCGGTAGGACCCACGCTGAGCAACCAATAGTTCTGGCATCCAAAGATTACAAGCTGCTTTTGAAAAAGTGAGTGAGGCAGTGTAGCCTAATAGATGGAGCATGGGACAGAAACTGAGCGGGTCTGGGTTTTGTTCCCAGCTGTCCTATGGACAGAGTTTGGGCAAGTCACTTCACATCTTGCCGACTCCGTTTCCCCATCTATAAAATGGGGTTAGTGATACTGACCTCCATTGTAAAGTACTTTGAGCACTATGGAGGAAACATGCTACATAAGTGCTAGGGCTGATGATGATTAAATTAAATGACTTTCCCAAATGACCCAATGAGTCCATAACACAGCTGGGAGCAGAACTCACACCTCCTAACTCCTACTTCAGTCCCCCACAGGGCCGCTGCTGGATACCAGAGCTTCAAATCCCATCCAGGAAAACTTCATCTTTATTCAAAATACACAAATTGTATCTGTTAATTGAATGCATGCTTTTGGCATGAGACATAGGCCCTGCCTGCTCTAGAGAGATACTAAAGACTATGCAGCACTTTTCACATGATGGGGGGTTTGCATCTATTTTCCAGGGCCAAACTTTCCTTCTCCCCCTTTTCCTGCTGTTCTGTATGTTGTCGCTCCGAGGTGGCTGCAGTTCAGTGGTACAGACAGTAGTTCCTGAAATATTGCTATCCTTTAGGATGAGAGGTGCGATATAAATATAAGCGGTTGGTGTTCCCAGGATGTTGATGCTCCCACATCTCCTGGCAATATTTCACTCACACCGCCACGCAACTTTTACTTTTGTAAAAACAGGTTAATTAAATACAGATTGATTTACATTTTTTAATTCACAATGAAATTGAAGTGAAAGGTGTCATGTCACAGGTGAAGCTCTATTAAAAGCCATAGAGACCGTGACAGGAATGAAAAAGTACCGGTCTTAATTGCTTTTGCCTTTACGGTGCCACACTTACCCAGTGACACTGCTCTCCTCTTGCGTGAACTTCGTTCGTAGGAACGGTGCTGGGCTGATAGAAGTGAAGACGAGAGGTTCTGATTCTCATTTACACAAGACTCCCGTCACTCTTCTCTGACAGCGTAAACGGCCCGTAGGCGAGTATAAATGCTACGTTTGCCCACTCTGGCAGAGCTGGGTAAAGGGGTTGGACTGTAAATGAGCCCTGAAGTCTTGTTTTTATTCACAGAATAGGCTGGCCAGTCGAAAACCAAGCCTTCCCAATTTACCATGCCAGTGCACCTCGAACCTGCTCTTAAAGGTGCTCCCAAGAAATAAGAATACCTCAACAACCAGGTCTCTGGTCTTCTGTCAACACTAGCAACGGTTGTTGTGGAGGGGAGTACCTGTCTACTGGGAACTCGACTGAGACCTATCCATGTAGTCTATACGTCAAACAGCCAAAAGACGATAATATTTTCAGTCATTAACAAGGAGGCTTATATTTGAATCACTGAAGTAAAGGTGAAAGGCTGTGACTATCCCCCAACACCAGACTGATGTCCAGCTTTGACAAAGAACAGATAGTTTGATGCATCTTAGACTATTTTCAGCTGTGCTAAGTGCATTTGTGTACCACATCAGTACCCCTTTTAGTGTCATTATTGCACACCATATTGCTGTGCTACTAATGCAGATTGTGAGCCATGAAAAGATGACACACCTTGGGAAAAGACCCCCTGCTTACTCAGAGAAGGTCTTTTCCACCAACACATCCTAGCGTATCAAGATTCCGTACCTGCGTCTAAGCTCTTCCCTGGGATATTTCGTGTCAAGACTGGGTTGCTCAGTACTAGACCAGTTTCTAGATCAACCTTGCAATGTGTCTAAGACTATGAAAGTGTTTTGCAGACATTATGGAATTAAATCCTACAACATCCCTATGAGGTAGGGAAGTTTTCATATCTTCATTTCCCAAATGGATAAACTGAGGCATTGAGATAGGACGACCAACATTTTCAAAGCTAGAGGACAAATGTTGGGTGTACAGATCCACATTCAGGCATCTAAACAGCCTAAGTTTCAGAGGGTCAACGAATTCTGATTTATGTGTACACTGTAATAACTGCTCTGCGGTATCACTGCCCAAAGTTATGACGTGCTCTATTGCTCACTGAATGAACATGTCCTTTCCATTTGGAATTTCCAAACACTGGCTCCTGGTGATTCTATCCAGCTGTAGATAGTAGACAACTGATCTCTCATCACTTGCACCATGACCTACACCACCAGACACTGGTCTGAGACATAACAGACATCGCTCGAGTCTTTGGGAAGTGGAAGGTCCTTCTGCAGTCAGTTGCTGCTCAGTCAATGTTATTTTATTTTTTAATGTTTTGAAAGTCTCTTGCCGTCTCTGTGCACATGTGCAACTGTAAACAGTACAAAACATAACAGTAGGCTTCCCACATAACAGATGCCTGTCTATACAGAACAAGTAGTCTGCACAACGGTAGGTGCAAAGGCTAAGTAAACAGCTGGATTTTGCATGGTGTCCTGAAGGTTAACAAGTGCTGACTGTGCTCGAACAACAATCCCAGAGGTAAGGCTCCACTTTAAAATGAACTTGCTACCCCACTTCAGATCTGAGGCCTGTTAGCACAAGTGAATCTAAAGCAGGCTCTCTCAGCTATGATATGCACCAACATGCCTTGAGAACAGGAGCAATCGAGCTACACAGAGCTAATTCCTAGGATGACCAGCAGGAGGTCCTGGGCAGGTGGTTCTTACCAGTGCATCAGACCAGCCCACTTTCACCTCTGCTTTCAGACCCAGTCTGAGATGTGTATACCCTGTCACAAAACCCAACTGAGCACGCCCCAGAGAGTCCTTTGGGGGGGGGGAGGGGAGAGACGAGCAATCACCCAAACACCACATTCAGTGACATTTTTGTTAGGAAAGGGTATAAAAACTGTAGAAACTTTTGATGAGGAAAAAATAGAGTCACTCACCTCTACGGGGGGTGGATAGCTAGTGGTATCTGGTGCCGTACTGAGAACTCTGCTGGAATTTTAAGCTCCCACTTCCAGAATGTGGGGATTCTCTTTTCCGGTTTGCAGGCTCGGGGCTCTGGCAAGAAGTGTGTGGTCAGAGTCAGTCTGGAAAAAAAAACAGCCTAAAATGAGGTCTGATTGAGTTGTACATCTGACTTAGGAAGTAGCCTGCTCTGTCTCTCTCTGGTTTTGTGGCAGCGGTGTTCCAGATTCTACAAATAAAAGTAGTGTTACCTTGCAGCCTTCCAGAAAGATATTGTATGCTTTGATCTAACCTCCCTGTTTGTATGCCATGAATATAATAGTATCAAAGGCATGTGAGAGGTCCAAAAGACCTGGGATCTTTGGTCAGTTGTCCCTAGTGGCTTTTCATCTCATGGCAAATGCATAGCTTCTGTCTCAGCTCTGTCTGTTTAATTTGTTTGTGGATCAGCTTTTTCTCTAAGTGCCAATGCACTGTTTGACACATAGATATGAAATCCTGTAAATTTACAGATGGATAATTGTCAGCTAGTGTGCACAATCAAGCGCAGTAAATTAACTGTTTAAGCCATAAATCAAGTTCATAATTTGCACTGTTAATGTAATTGTTAAAAATGTGCATTTTAACAGCAAGTAGCAGTTAAAAGGAGCCAATTTAATAGTGACAGTTTCTAGCTATAAATAGTGTTAAAATTGTTCATTAAAACAGCAAACTTCTGTCCAATTTTTATAAATGGATATCACAGAATGCAATCTTAAAATTCCAAATAGTTTATTTCAACAGGGTTTTTTTCTTTTCTTCTTTGAAATGAGGCAATTGCCTAAGTGTGAGGTTTGGTTTCATGTGACTAAACACATAGGAGCTCATGTTAAACAGGAAATATCAAGAAAGGACCCAGTTCAACTCCACTCCAGGGAGAAGACAAAGGAGAGAACTTCTCAAGGACAAACCAGTTGCTTTTCTGAGAGGTACAAGTGTAAGGAATGGGAACACATCAGAGCACCGTGCAGAAGTCAGTTTTCGAGAACATCCTAATTACAGACATGAGGAAACTTGCGCATATTGTTTGCACAAATCACATGCTTATTGGACAAAATGGAAAACGGCTTAGGAGTTCATGAGCTTGGGAAAAGCCTCCACCCCAGGGAGTTTCCAAAGCGGGAAGATTATGTAAGATTATGTATAAGATCTGTTAATGGCAAAGAAATAGCAGCAGCTTACACACAGCGTGATCAATGCATGTGCCAAAGATGCAGAACGCTCTGCAGTTGCTGCAAATTGTAATGCTCCTGTCTCTTTCTTAGAGTCAATAAATGATTGCAATGGTGTTAGCAAGTAAGCTCCTTGAAGGGGCCTACTCAATATCAGAGTCTAAACACCATTTTACTCAGCTCTCTGCAAATTCCATATACAGGTCTTTGTATCTGATTAGTCTACATTAAAATGAATGGTTTTCGACACTACGTTGTTTACACTATCTGTGGTGTTAGTCACCTCCCATATGCCTCCCAAGAAAATACAAACCGTTAACAATCTCTGCTCTCCTTCAAACTTTCAGCCTGGAAGAGAAATAGCTTGGTTAATATATGTAGAAGGTTCTCTTTATACGTATCTGGCTTAAGAAATGCCTCAGGGCAAGTGAAGCCAAAGACATAAGATTGGCATTGAAAATGGTGAGTGGTTATCCTTATCTCTAGTGGGAGATAATTGCATAGGCTAAATCCAAGCCCTATGACAGTTGACCAATGTGGAGTCAGTAGCGGTCAGGGAAGTTCCATTCAAGCTCATCTGAGAAATGGATTTTTGCCCACAAAAGCTTTTTGGAGAAGTTCTTGATCATGGAGGGATCATGTCTCAACTTACTATGACCAACTGTCTTGAGGGCTTTGAACATCTGGATGGATCTCTCCATATTCATGGCATTGACTTCATTGGAGCTACGCTGAGTTACACTAATTGAGGACATACTTAGCGATTTAAATAAGGGAAGGTCTTTATTGCATTGCACCCGTAGCTTGAAATAAGCTACGCAATTTGAGCTACGTAAATTGCGTAGCTTATTTCAAGTCAATTTCAAAATAGCTTATTTCGTAATTTGGCGCAGTCTAAAACAGAGCCATATTTCAAAATAACCCACTATTCCAAAACATCCCGTACTCCTTGTGGAACGAGGTTTACAGGGATATCTGAATAGTGAGCCCCTTATATTTCAAAATAATGGGCTTGCTGTTAAGATGCAGGATAGCTATTTTCGGGATACCTCCAGCTGCTGTGTAGACATAGCCGAAGATCATTGCCAGTTTTAGGCTGCTGATTTAAGAAATACCAAGCAGCTGAATAGTCCACGCAGTAAGCTGGATTTCTTGGGCTTCATTTCAACAGTATATAACTCTTCAACAAAGCATGATGAGGCAGATTTCCAAAGGTAACTCAATCTCATTGATGTTAAGCATATGTTTAAGTGGTTTGCTGAATAGGAGTGGACTTAAACATGTGCTTAAATGCTTTGCTGAATTGGGACCTGGGAGAAGACTAATAAAAAAAACAGGGACCAGAAATTATGTTTCCTGACTTCACCTTGGGAGGTTTTCCATTACTTAGACCTCAAGGATGTGGAACCATGTAAAGGAAGATAATCAAATAAAAAGCCCTCATACCATTGGAGACTGTCAGCCCTTTAGCAACATCAATGTTTAGTTCTCATTTGCTACGTTGTAATGGTCACAAAATTGGGCTGAATCATTCTTTTGTCATGTGGCTACATCTCGTTTGTTTGTGAAATTTGCATTACTCACTTCCCATTTACTGAATGTAGAAAGATAGTTTAAGGAGGGGGGAAAAGTTCACTTTTCACACCAGCCTCTCCTATCAGCAATTTGGGACAAAACAGTTCAAGGCAAAAGCTTAGTTTTTCAGTTTGACAGAGCTGGGTAATTTTACCTCAGAGACATTGCAGTTGAGATTCCACATTTGCCAGCAGTGCTTGCCCCTATGGAAATCAAAATCATGTCATCCAAACATTGTCCTACCCCAGAGGGTTTTTATTTGAATCTGACGTTTTCTATATTTCAGGCCGTTCCTCGTTCCAAAAGGACATTCAAAATGCTAGGTCTAATCTATACCGCTTAGACATATTTTAGCCCAGGCTTCGTTGTAATATTCTTCAGGGTCCCCTTTATTACAGTAATCCTAATTACTGTCAGTTTGAGGCATAGGAGGTTGACTGAAGAAGCAGCACCCTTTGGCAAAAATATTGTGCATTCTCAATACAGAGATACACCTATATTTATGCTCATGCTTTTTTCAGTTTATAACTCCTGAGGAGGAGTGAAAATGTTTTATTTTCCAGCAAAATTATATCTTCCCTTCCCCCTGCCAGATTTAACAAGTTTTTATTTTGTTTCCTAAATAAATAAATACAATTTTTTAAAAGGTGCTCCTGGTTCAACTACAGCACATGGGCAAACTCCTGGTGATATGATTCAGCTTTAGTCTATATTGTCTAGTGGGTGACACGCTAGAGTGGGTGTCAGGAGATCTGGATTCTATTCCCTATTGTGATGGGACACATGCCACACACTGGCCTCTGAGGGGTTAATAGAGCCCTGGGGAGGCTGCACAGGATGCAGCCAATCACAGAAGGACTTATTGGAGAAACCAAATAGAGCCATACCGCCCATATAAGAAAAGCTGCAGTGCAGAGTAACTGTAGTCACTACCTGGAGCTTGAAGAGGGAGGACGACTGTCTGCCTTGCAGGTGGAGGGCAGCAAGTGCTGCTGGCAGAGGGCCAGGGAGCCAAAAGCAGCTCCTGGGGGGTTGCAGGCATCTGCAGGCTGAGGCTCTGAGTCAAGGCCAAAGAGGGTGCTGAGGCTGCAGGGAAGCTGCCCATGAAGACCTATAGAGGAGTCAGAGAGGACACAGCAAGTGGTGGCCATCTAAGGGTCCATGCACCGGGACCCAGAGTAGTCGGCAGGCCCAGGTCTCCACTGCCCCCACTCACCACTGTGGATGTGGCTGAACTCAGAGACTATGATATTGTCGCTCAGAAGGGGGTAACATGGAGTGTTACTCAGCCAGAGGGCTGGGTCATGAAGAGAGTGTGGCAGTTCTGGGAGCGACATAGGTCTCTGGAGCAGAAATGATGGCTATGAGACATCACCAAAAGAAAGCGCACTAGCATACAGAGCTAGTCCACCCGACAGCCAGCGGGAGGCGCACCCCATCACACCTACTCTTCCATCAAATTTGAGCAAGATGTTTCTTGCTCTGAGATGTCCATCATCACCTCACAATCCTTTTAATGTGTTCAGCCTCACAATGCCCCGTTAGGTCGGGCAGCACCATTATCGCACTTTTATAGATGGGAAACAAAGGCGCCTGTAGACTGAGGCCTGGGGGGGTTGCACAAAAAGGATATGTCCAAGAAGGGAACTGCATCTAAGTCTCACAAGTACTGGCTCAGCAACCCAACTGCTGTATCATCCATTCGTTTCTGGGCGTCCCCATCCACTTTTTGTTTGCCTGCCAATTTACACTGGATTAACTCTTTACCGGACACTGAAAGGCTAAAAGCAAAGCAGACTGAGGCAAACCCTGCTCATTGTACTCCAGAAAGCAGCCCCTCTGAAGTTCATGTGGCAACTAATATGAACAAGGAGAGCCGGAATGAACCCTTGCTATTATTAACTAATTTTCATCATCAGTCATCATTGTCCTGGAGCATGGCCCAGGATCCCATTGTGCTAGGCCCTGCACAAATTATCTTCCATCCCATATTGTGATGAAGAGAGCTACATGGTCTGAGCACTGTGTGGACTGAAGTCTAACCCTGTCTCTGGCATCTATCCTGCAGACCCCGTCGACATATTTAAATTTCACGCATAAGTCATGTTTCCGAAACTTGGTTGAGTTCTGTTGCCTACTGTCACCATACAGAGTGCATGTGTTTGCTCTGAGGATGCTCCGTAACAGCTGACAATGGCTCCCGCTGTGGTATTGGACAAGTAATTTCCACTCAAAAACGGTTCTATTTTGCAGCAGGAAACTATGAAATTCCAGGGTTTGTGCAAAATGGGCTCGTTTTTACAAATGGGGAGGGGTTTGCATTTCATATACCCTTATTATTCATATGCTACTTATATATGTCAGGTCGCTTTGGGAGGATTAAGTAGTTAAGAACTGTGTAAAGGACTTTGGAGATGAAAGTTGCTGCGAGCTAGGGACCAGCTGCAGCTGCCAAGGTGACAATTCCCCTGGCAAAGGGGAATTCTTTCTTGCCATAAAGCTGGTAGCTCTGGCTCTTCCATCAGCCAAAATCCCATTCCCCTATCCTGGACTGGGGAAGTGGGCACTATATGGATAGGCAAAATGTGGTGCAGAGCTCTGCTCTACTACTCCAGCTCACATCTGGCACAGGGTCACTTGGCGATCACTGCCCTCTGTCTTAAATTAGAGTAGCCCTGAGACTGCTCTAACTTATATTGGGATCAAGGCTCCATGAGGCTGTCTTCAGGAGCACAGATAATCTGGATCTATAAATATTTGTATTGTTCTGTTGCCATAGATTTCTATTTTATCATCATTTCTGTGAGCCACATCAATCCCCCTGGATTTGTACATCATTTGAATGGAACAGACTTTTTGATGTACATCAAAGGTAAAAAAAACACCTAAAAAACCAGGAAAGCAAATAGATATGAGACAGGAAGAGCTTGTTTTCAGTTTCTCACAACGCTGTGCTCCGTCAGGCTGCTGCAACAGAGTCTGATTTTTCCCAGAGCCATTACCAGGTTCATAGTTTGAAGTGCAGCAGAGGACATGTTCTCAGAAACATGTCCCAGATGTCAGCCTCTTCTTGCAGAGGTGCTGGAATGACAGCATTTGAGTGTTCTGCAGTGCAGATCTGCACGGTTAAGCCCACATGTCCAAGGAACTCAGAACAAAGGGTTCGCTGCATAGGGTTGTACTAAAGCTATGTGTATGTTATGAGCTAGGGCTGTGATTCCCAGCTCACAGAGACTTACTCACGCTCCTCGATGAAAGCTCATGCAAGTATAAATAGTAGCGTAGCAGCAGTAACAGAGGCAATGGACCCATAGCTTAGTTGTGCCAGCTATGTACCCACAGGATTCAGGTAGGTTTGTACTTAGCATGGCTAAGCCATGCTGTTGTTGCTGCGACCCATGCCTACCAACGCTACACCACTATTTACACTGGCACTAGCGCTCCTCAGGCTCGAGAGAATACTGGGAATCGCATCTCTAGCTCGTAGTATAGACGTTGCATGACAGTAGGTTGCTAACTCAGTCAGACCGAACAGACTGGATTCTATTTGGAGCAAAGGTGTCCAGTCCTGCTGGTCAGAACAAAATGACAAAAGTTGGGGGGGGAGGTTGCTTTTTTTTTTTTAATTAACATCTTATGCTTTAATTCTGGACATCCAACACTCTGGTCATCTGAAGAAGTGGGCTGTGCCCATGAAAGCTCATGATACCATCTACATGTTTTGTGCGTCTTTAAAGTGCTACTAGACTATTTGTTGTTTTTTTAAGTTCATCTTATATTTGTTTGGCTCTGTTTAAAAACGCTCATCACGAGAGTCACACTGCTTTAATAGACTCAGAATGCTCTCTATTACATAGGTACATAAAGAGAGATGAGATTTTACCCTTTTCCCTAAAGAGAACTGACAAAATTGCCCCCAGTCCTCTGGTTCATAGCAGAGTACTCCATGCCCATGTATTTTTCCAGGTAATAAGAGGGAATCACACATAGATGGATTTACAAAATGTCAGACCTGGCAGGTTTCTGAAATTATAACAGCCTGATGCATGGGGTGTGATATACTCTCCCCTGTGCAAAATGTCAAGCTGTGGAACAAACTATTCCAGAAAGTAGCTGCAAGTTAAGCATGGAGTTCACTTCCCTTGTCACTTGATCCTCTCCTTAGAATTAAGAACTGAACTTGCCATTTTGAAACATGTAGAGTAGCAGTTAAAAAAAAAAAAAGAATCCACCACAAGAATGTTCATATTAAGGGATTTTCTGCCTTTGCAAGAGTTTAAGAGATTGTCAGAGGTCAAGCAGGATTGAACATCCCCGCTGAGCCACTTCTGTGAAGACACTCTGTGGAATGGGGTAGGTGTGCTTGCTCTGTATGGCTATTGAGAGAGTGCCATGGAAAAAAAGGAAAAAAGACAAACTTCTTCAATATTGATGCTCTTTAGATCTCAGTAATAAAGGGCCCATTTGCAAATAGATAAGAGGTTATTTTTTCTGTGAGTGAAGGGTACTGTAATCCAGCGTTTTTCCAGCAACAGCCATGTAATTCATTACTGCACTTAGGACAATCCAAGCATGCTAATTTGCTCTTGGATAAATTAAACTTGCTTTACACAGAGGCATATGGCTTCTTTTCCTTTTCATGAAATTGAAAAGGGTGTGATTTGTAGAGCCAGTAGTTTGAAAGGTTCTTTTAAAATGAAAAGCTGTGTAAAAACAGAAATGCGCACACACGCAAAATGGACATACATGCATCCTTCAAAAAGGATTGTCAGAACACCTGTTAGACACCTACCTCCATTTGGTGTAAATGGTCTCTCACTGGAAGCTGACATCTTGCTGCTCAAACTGCTTGGTAGGAGGCCCAATGTGATGGTGCAAAATAGGAGCATGAACTGTGTTCCCTGTGATGTGAGTGCTTAGGCAGCCACCCAGTAGAGATTCAAATGCCGCCCAGCTTACTAGCAGAGCGCCCACAACCGACAGCATGTGTTTCTACTGGTGGTGCACATCTGCACATGCGTTGGTGCAGATAAAATTTATTCTGTACATTGATGGAAAAAGTTAGAGGGAACATTGAATGTGATTCCTTCTGGCATGCAAGGAGCCAAAGAAGTTGTTTTAAGGCCAATTTTTTTTTAACAATGAAATCTATTCTGCACCAGTTTTGAAAGTCTCTGCTTTCTCATGCATTCAAAAGTGAGCAGAATTATTTGAGTCTTAGGCCCCCTCGCTGTTAAAGAAAGGCATACTTGATGAAAGCAGCACACTTTACTTTCCCCTTAGATTTAGCTGCATCACTGTAAGCCCCATGTGTACCTGTGCAGTGCATTCACAGAAGGGGTTTGCATAAGAGATAACTACATTTAGTTACATGCCGGTGAATATCCGTAAGGTAGATTCAAGGAAACAAGGCCAGAAGGGACCTTGGGATCGTCAGGGTCCCTTGACATCCTGCATAACAGATTTGACCTCTAACATCCTGCATAACAGATTTAGGACTTATCTGAATTAATTCTGATTTGAACTGTATCACATTTTTTATTTAAATCTGGATTTTGAAATATCCAATGATGGAGAATCCACCACAGGTTTAAAAATGTTAAGAATTTACACCACATGTCTAGTCTGAATTTGTCTAAATTCACTGGATCTTGTTAGAGCTTTAACTGCTAGAATAAAGAGCCCTCTCTTCTCATATTTCTATTCCCATACAGGTACCTGCAGACTGTTCTCAAGTCACTGCCGAACATTCTCTTTGATAAACTCAATAGATCAAGCTCCTTCAGTCTTTCACTATAGGGCATGTTTCCGTAGTCTTTAGTTATTCTTGTGTCTCTCCTCCAAACCCTCTCCAATTCATCAATACCCGTCTTGAACTATGAGCACCAGAAGAGGACTTGGTATCACAACAGAGGTCGCACCAGTGCCAAACACAGAGGTAATACAGACAGGCACCTCGTCTCACAGCAAGACAGCAGCTTCCCAGCCAATTGTGCATTAGTCTTTCCTTATCATGGATTCATGCCACCTTTAACACTGTTTTTCGTGATGTGCTCCTCTCTTGGGATTGGGAGTAGGTTTAACATGTTTTAACTGCTTTCCTGAATAGGCGTGAAGTTAAGCACATACTTAATTGCTTTCCTGAATTGGAGTCTTTATTCATTAACCCTCATATGCAGCACTCCTGTGTGACAGGTTTGTAGGTACATACATATGAGCTCCATATTATAGATTGGGAGACTGAGGAAGCAAGGTTCATTGCCAGGCCTGCGAGTCACTGAAGATGCTGAACTCAGTGAGCGGTAAGGGCACTCTGCGCCTTCCATCATTGGACATGATTCATGTTTTAGCCCCACCTGACACATCCATGGCTACAGGGGGACTCCAGGTCAGAGCAGGACTTAACGTTCTGTAATTTCAAGTTCCCTCTCCATGTTTATGTTCTATTTGTGCCTGTCAGGGATCAGGTCCCCTTGATGGTTGGGGGGGGACCCCCAAAGGCCTCCCCAAAGGCAAGGTTGATGCCCCTTTTCCGCAAGGACAGTAGAGTCCCAAAAGTACCGTTCCCTCTTTCAGGGAGGCTCTCTGGCCTGGAGGCCGAAGCCACCAGTAAGTCTCCCCCAGCTGTTTGGGAGACAGGTGCCATAGGATCGGTGGGTAGGGGGACCCGGGCCCTCCCGCTCCACCGGTCCCAATACAGGGCCCTATTGGCAGCGAAAGTTTTCAGTGCCTGCTTAGTGGGGATTCCCGCCAAAATGCGCTGAGCTCCCGGGGGGTCAACCCTCTGCCCTGGGTCACTTCCTACCATCCCTAGCATCGTCCGGTTCTCTGGCCACTGCTGTTGCAACTGTGGTGAGTGCTGCGGGGGTTGCTGCGACTGTGGCGACTGTGGCGGCAGCGGCTGCTCCTGGGGTGGCAGCTGCTGCAGGGACTGGTCGGGAGCACTGGCCTGAGCTCCTTCCCCACTGGCAGTCCGCCCAGACTGAGCTGCTCTGCTGGTTTTTATACTGCTCCAGCATTTGGAGCATGCCCAGTCTGGGAAAAAGGGCAGGACTTCCTCTGCCCACAGAGTCTTAGCCCCCCCCCCCCGCCATCAGTGCAGGGCACCTTCGCCCTGTCGCAGTGCCCATCCCCTCAGAGAGATGTTCGAGCTGTCGGACGCTCAGAACATTGAGAGGTTCCATTCAGTCTGGAGCAAACCCCTGGAGTGGGGATGCGTGGCTGAACCTTTCCCGAACTACTGAACTATCTCCAACAATGTGTCTGCTTGCTGAGCTGAAATGCTTCCCCCACCCCCCGGAAAACACGAACGCAGTCCCCCCACTACTTCAAATTATGCAGTCGAGTTTCCCGCATTTGGGAAAAATCACAGGGACTGGCGCACCCGCAGTGCAATGGATGACCCTCACCCTGGGAAAACCACCTTCGTGATCATGGTATCTCCCCTGCCAGGTGGTAAGGCAAACTCTCAGACAAGACCTGCAGCATCCTGCTTGTAGATGGGCCAGAAATACTGCAAGAAAGATTGGCTTCATTGCAATGTCCGTCTCCAGCCATGGCCCATCCCCACACGTGCAGACACCAGTGAAAACACCACACTAAAAAGGCAGGCTAGATGCACAGTTTTTAAACTCTGTCAAGTTCTGGTTCAAGATCAGACAAAGTTCACTCCGTGCCTGAATCCCTCTGACCAGCCCTCTTTTCAACCCATCATTTCAACTCTCATTTCCTAATCCTGCTGCAGTTGTGCCTTTTTCCCTTTCTGACTTCTCTGGTTTCTGGTAGTGGGTTTGAAAATTATCTATGTCTTCATGAGATGGATGCAGTTGAAGAGATTTCAGTGCTCGCTGGGCCCTAAGAACAAAGCCCACTATGCCTCTGCTGGCTGGTAAAGTTTGAAATTTCAGATAAGTGAATCTTATCTAGATCAGACAGCTCTGCTGAGTAAACAGCTTGGTGAGCACGGTCCCAAATTGAAGAAGAGGGGAGGTTACTAACACAGCTAGAGCTGTGGCCAGATTTATGACCTTGCATACTAGGAACATAAAACATCACCTTCAGACTAACTAGAGCTAGGCAGATTATGCCCAGCAAATAATTTATCTGATGAATTTGGCTCCCCTCACACACACTTTTTGGGGGATTGTGAATTCTCTTGGTTTCGTGTGCTCACTGTTTGATGCACAGTTGATGCATTTTTTGCTATGACCAACTCTTTTGCGTATTTGCTAGCAATCCTGGCACATTAATTTTCTAAAGCATGTTCCCTTATTCGATGACCCCAAACTCACAAAGAGCTTGACAGCTGTACACATACTTCCAATGAAGGTAGCAATGCAAATGGACAAGAGCGTTCAGGAAACTGTGTCTTTTCTGCATATACTTTTGGCAGCAAAAATTGGCTCTTCTACACATTTGTGGGACCATAGAATCAAAAGGCCGTTGAAAACCACTGAATCAAATGCTGGTTTCACTGCTGTAATTGTGTGTATATCATCCAGGATTTGTAGTATTCACCCAGCAGTAGCCTCAAATGAAAAGAATTAAGATACTTCACAGCGGAAAATTTCCAGCCTGTCATGCCATGTCTGGATTGTGTGTTAACTCCTTCCTTACCACAAGACTATTGTGTGTCAGCAATTTTAGATCTTCGTGAGTAATTCATAATCATTTAATTGAGGACAAAGTTCACTCTTCCTGCTCCCATACTGTCTGCAAAGATACTGCTATTTTCTCAAATGTACTTCATTATTAACATTAGGAATAGGAGCAGAGGTGAAAGTAAAAGGGGGTGCCTGGGTGCACAGCTCCGGCAAGAACTGGCTGAGCCATGGCAAAATGCCAGCAGGGAGCTATTTAAAAAGCTGGCAGGGATCTGAGCTGTGATAGGACAGTAAGAAATTTAAGTTCCTTTCACCCAATTAGGATAAAGAATTCCCATATGGTAGGCACTTCATAAACACATAAGAGCTGTTACAATGATTGGTTGAATCATTTCTGCAAAATAGCCGGTAGCTTTGTTGGGAGTATTTGAAATTTGATCTGCTTTGATTGCATGCACAAGTCACATAGTATTAACTACATTACCAGATGATTAACACTGAGAAACAGGTTTCTGTTGGGATATTGGCAATAATATAATCAAAACTTTGCATTCTGACTTTTGCTTCAAATTCCCCCTTTCAACAAACATTCCTGCTAGCAAACTCATTTAGGCCTTGTCTACACCATGGAGAAGATCAATACTGCCACAGTCGATCTTCCAGGGTTGAATTTGAATTTGAGTCTAGTGAAGACCCGCTAATTCAAACTGAGAGGGCACTCCTGTCACCATCTGCTCCCGTCAATTTCACGCTGTGTGGATGGTGCCAAAACGTGATTTAAGATACACAACTCCAGCTATGTTAATTATGTAGCTGGAGTTGTGTATCTTAAGTTGACTTTCCCCATTAATGTAGACCAGGCCTTATTAAAGGACTTCCCGGTGAATGACCGCTTTGGGAATGAATACCACTCTGACAATTCACTGCACAGAACGCACTCTCAGATAAATGCATGAAAGTACATCTGCTTTCACTGCAGAACAGCAGTTTGTTAGTAATAATTGCAATGGGATGTACAAGGTAGAAAACACAGTGGAACGGGAATTTAAAACCAAAGAGGTACTCTGTGACATGCACTTTCTTGTACAGCTTTAAGAAATGCAGTTTTCCAAAGTTCCATCTGGCCAGCTCACAACTATACAGAAGCAATATTCCACCAAAACCCTTCGTTCCTGCACTGGCAGGCCCTGGAGCATTGCAAAGCAGAATGTCTCAGCCCGCCCAGCAGGGTGGAAATGGCTTGCTTCGCTTCGTGTCAGCCGTGACGGCTAGTGACCACTGGAAGATGGTTGGCAAGTCTAACCCACAAGGATCTTGCCTGAAGGCAGCATAAAGTACTGACTATGGATCATAACATATCTCAATCAAAGCCTGCCTTATGAGGCTGCCACTCTGAGTCACTCTTTGGCAACCCCTCCAGCTGGTACATGACCAATGCCCATGGGCTCCCTTCCTGACCAGCAGGACAGCTGTCACGGTGCAATGCCTTGTAGGTAGTGGGAGCCAAGCGGCAAAACAGATAGAAAGACTTGGAGTGTTCTCCAGGGAGCAAATAAAGCCTGATTAATGATGTGTAGGGTTCTAGTCTGTTCTGATGCACCACAGAGATGGCTGATTTAGAAAGGCAGATCATCAACGCACTAGTAATGACAAGCCATGCATTGCTGATCTCTCTGGAGGCTCGTTGTGAGAGAAGAGAGCACAGTGAGGAACTGGCTGGGGTGCCCACCAAAGGGTTAATTGGTGGAACTCTGCTGTTTCCACAAACAGCTACCAACAATGCCCTGCCCCAAGGGTAAAATCAGCCCCTGCGAGTATGTTTGAAGGTTTGGTGCTCCTAAGTGGTGTGTGATTCTTGCAGCCTGCTGTCACTCTAAATCCTGCAGCAGGGCTGGAGTTCATGCTGTTATTTTTCTCACTTGCCCCCAGCCTGCTAATTATTTGTGCTGCAAACACCAGCCAACTCCGATTTAACGGGCCCTATTCTGTTCTCCGTTAACCCCATGCAGGCCAATTGTGTTGGTGTCAGAATTCAGCCCACAGAGCGTACAAAGGCAGACACACTGTACACCCTTTGCAAAAGCTGGTAGGTCTTCTTTCTTAGTAACTTATATGAGGCTCATCGCGATGGCTGGGGTAAGGGGGAGACCAACCTACAAACGGCCAGAAGAATTCTGTTGATCCTTAATGTGAATCCTGTAATAGTATTACAACCTGCACCCGGACTATTGGACAGTTAGCGCTCTAGCTGTAATTGAATAAAGGCAGCCTAGAGAAGCCAGAGATTTCAAAAACAAAAAAAACACAGCTCCCCACAAAAGCTGAAGCTCTTCCAGTAATTCTACCTTTGAGCGGGCTTTTAAAACTAAAATTAAATGAATTTACAGCATGTCATTATTCCTAGACCTTATGGAGTGTACACTTTACTGCCTACAGAGACAGTTTCAATCAGATTCCGCATTAAGTTGAATTAGTGTCCCAGAGTGCCTGCTCTCCTCCTCCTTTTAGACAGGTCTCTGGTTAGGCACAAGGTCAAAAATGGAGATGAGCAACATGCTGCTTTTGACTCCCTCATCTGCCTATTAAGGGTGGATCTTGAGTTTTATGACTGCGAGGCTTCTGTCAGCCAACCATCATTAATTTAATTTATTAGGGGAACAGTGAATGATAGGATGGAAATAATGTATAGCCAAGCTTCTCTGACAATGTCCTAACTGCTTATTATAAGCAAACCTGTTTTAGTCAGTACACCTGCACTGGAAGCCTATCTTCCCCTGTGGGATCACTTAGCATGCAGTAGTTTTTGGTATTTTTTTATCTTCCTCGTGATAAAAACTTTCCATTCCATTTTCTTAGGAAATCTCTCTCCACAAACTGTTTCAATGTGTCCCCCTGTCAATCTCTCTTTTTCTTTCCCTGGCTTTATCCTTGGGTGGGTTTTCTGGTTTGCTGTTAGGACTTGGTTTCATTTGCTTCCATGTGAGTTGGTTTAATATTATGAACTTTGCGGGGTTTTTTCAATCTCTTTTGTGAACCTCATGCAAGACTTTGAATTAGTGTATTTGTGTTGGGAGCATAATGTTAGCCAGCCCTTTCCCTACTTAGCATTTTTATGCAACAAGATTGTATAGAAAACAAATATTGCCAATTCTGGCTATTTCTGGAGGCGTTATTGGTTTGCTACCCAATTAGGACAAAAGGAATGTTTGAGGTACACTTAACCTAGGCTCGTCAGCTGCCGACATTAAGACAATAAAAATTACTTGGGAATCAACAATTCCACCAGTATATTTAAAAATGATGACTACAATGAAAGAATCACTCATACTCAAGCTGATGGTTATCCATTTCCACAGCAACTAAGTTTGAAGCACAGGATCTGTACAGCTGGTTGGTTAGTTTAATATAAAAATGTACCATATAATTTTAAACTTCACAATCCTGGTAGGTATCTTAACGCAGCATTCTTTGGTCCATTGCTATGATGTGTAAAATTTAATTTTTTGGTGGAGACTTTTATTCATCACTTTTAGGGCTTGTGTACATGAGGCCATTCAGGAAAATGAATCCAAATTAACTAAAGGCGTGAATCTGAAGAGAATTAATTAAAGCACATTAAGGCCCTGCAATTCCTTCGACTTCTATGATTTGCTCTAGTGTCAGAGTGAACAGAATCAGGGTCAAACTTGTTACTATCGCATTCTTTATGCCAGAATACCTTAGGGGTGGGATTTTCCAAAGCATTCAGCACTGATCTAACTCTGCTGCCATTGAAATTAATGGTAAAACTCATTTACTTCAAATAATAGAGGAGTTAGGCCAACACTAAGTACTTTGGAAAATCCCCTCCCCCCCCCCATAAAAACATCAGATGAACAAAATATGCAACTTAAATGACTGCTCCCTATAAATTTACTCACATCTAGCCACCTAGGCTTCATCCGTGCTCAGTTCTTGCATTGCTCAATATCTTGAATACTGTGTGATGATCTGGTTTCTCCATCTCAAAAAAGATATATTAAAATTGGAAAAGGTCCAGAAAAAGGCCAACAAAAATGATTAGGGGTATGGAACAGCTGCCATTTGAGGAGAGATTAATAAGACTGGGATTTTCATCTGGGAAGAGACAGATAAGGGGGGGATATGATAGAGGTCTATAAAATAAATAATGACCGGTGTGGAGAAAGTAAATAAGGAAGAGTGATTTAACTCCTTCTCATAACACAGGAACTAGGGGTCACCAAATGAAATTAATAGACAGGTTTAAAACAAACAAAAGGAATTTTTTCTTCTCACCATGTATAGTCAACCTGTGGAATTCTTTGCCAGAGGATGTTGTGAAAATCAAGACTATAAAAGGGCTAAAAAAAAAAAAGAGCTAGATAAGTTCATGGAGAAGAGGCCCATTAATTAGCCAGGATGGGCAGGGATGCAAAACCATGCTCTGAAGTGTTCCTAGCCTCTATTTGCCAGAAGCTGGGAATGGGCAACAGGGGATGGTTCACTTGATTATTCCATGTTTGGTTTATTCTTTCTGAAGCACTTGGCACTAGCCACTTCTGGCAGACTGGATACTAGGGCAGATGGACCATTGGTTTGACCCAATATGGCCGTTCTTAAGTTCTAGTTGTTACACTGACCTCATTGAAGTTTCACCCAGGCTGGCCAGGTGGGAGCACTGTTATAAGTAGATTGGGCACAGACATTCTCCACATAGGCAAGGTCGCACTGGTAGGAGGAGGGCCATTACGATAAACAAGCCCATGCCATTGCAATGGTATCTTTGGGGCCATCAGAGGTCTCACACATCCAAACCGTGCTCTTCAGGTGTTTCAAGGCACTTCACTTTCCCCCTTGGCCCACTGGGAGTTTGTTAGCACATCTGAAACCTTGCCTTCTGCTTGTAAAATGCCAGAACAGCAACACATCCCAAGCAACTGGCATCTGAATACTTCAGTAATGGTTTCTCAGTCGCCATCTTCATTTTCTGTTGTTGAGAATCATTGTTCACCTTCCTCTCCGAAATCTGATTCTGCATTTCGGAACTGCAAAAATGTCCATGCTCGGAACAGCATGAATGGCTGAATTCCTGAAAAGAGGCCAGGTGTGCTAAAGATTTATAGTCAGGGCTTGAATGGGTATCTTTTAATGATGAGAAGACCTTGCTGACATTTCTATCCATTTGTCATTGAAGATTATCCTCACCCTTCTCCTCAGCTTTTATTCTCACAAAGAATTTGTGGAGGCAAAGATACCATTTTAATCATAATTAATTTTCATGGCATGCTGTACATTTCAAATGAAAAACTGTATTGTAGAGTCACACATGGCAGTATCAAACTGAAAGGTTGTTTTAAAAATCCAATTGGTCTTTTACTATAACACAGGGGAACAAAAAAGGGTACACCTTTAGTATCCAAAAGAGACCATCCTACTGTTTAAGTAAGTACCAGACTCACATGGACTGCCAATCAGGTCCTACATGAAGCGAAGAATGCTTACTTGTTTTTCTTTATTCCTCATCTTCCAGCGGCTCCAAGAGACTCCCACTGAGATCCGAGTCACCTTGTGGCAGGCTCTGTGCCACCGCCTGCAGAGAGAGTCCCTGGCCTAACGAGCTCACAATCCAAAAAGACAAAGGCTGAGAGAAAGGGAGTTGTGTTACCCCCATCTTATATTTGGGGAACTGAGGCAAGAGAGACGATGCCATGTTTTGGCTGCAGCACGTTAGGGAGGTGTGACAGACTGCTGGTTAAGCCAGAGCTCTGCCACTGTAGCCTGGCTGAAGAGGCTGATGGGAAACAGCTGAGCAAGCCCAGGCTGAAGGGCTATTAGAAGCAGCTGTGGGCCTCACTGGGAGAGGGCTATATAAAGCAGAGGAAGGAAGCCAGGAGGGGGCAAGGAGGAGCAAGGAGCCAGGGTGTGGCTAGTGTGCTCCCAGGCAGATGGAGGAGCTGACTGAAAGCTTTGTAAATAGAAGGTGGTGGGAACGAACAATAAAAACACAGGTGACTGCACCAGAAGCATCTGTAGCAGATTCATGGACCAGAAGGTGTCCCAGACCAAGGGTATCTCTAGACTGCATTCCTCTGTCGGCAGAGGGATGCAGATTAGGCAGGTTGACATTGCAAATGAAGCGGGGATTTAAATATCCCGCACTTAATTTGCATAAAAATGGCCACTGTTTTTGCCAACTCAGCACTTTGTCGGCCAAAAGTGGCAGTCTAGAGGGGGATCTGTCGAGAAAGAAAGCCTTTTTTCGACAGACCCTGTAAACCTCCTTGCAGGAGGCATAAGGAATCTGTCAAAAAAGGCTTTCTTTCTCAACAGATCCCGACAAAGTGCTGTGTTGGCAAAAACAGTGGCCATTTTTTATGCAAATTAAGCGTGGGATATTTAAATCCCCGCTTCATTTGCAATGTCGACCTGCCTAATCTGCATCCCTCTGCCGACAGAGGAATGCAGTCTAGAGATACCCCAAGGGGCCTGAGCGGGGATTCCACCACAGGAGGTATTCACGTTGCTGCTGCCCTTGTTTTGTGGATAAATGGAAGACTCCGTTTCGGCTTAGAACAATTTTTCCTCTGTGCACTGAAGTAGCTACACCTCCTGTTGAACTCCCCACTACAGGGGAAGCCTGGGGAAATCCAAGAGGAACTCTTTCCCTTCTTGCATGTTGGTCCAAGAGCTTCTTTCATGTCCAGCGAATCTTTGTACTCTAATCTATTGCTTCACAACACATCTTAACCAATGATCAAAAAGCATCCAAAACAACCACCACCACCCTCTCTCTAAATGAGGCCATGACAAATAAATTAAGTCATCTGCTGGGAGAAATGTGTTAATCAGCTTTGTTGGCAAATCATCTCAGATATTTATTTTGAAAATTAAAACAAATCATTCAAATTAAAGATTGCAGCAGCAGTCTAGGCGCTAGGAAAGGTATGCATCACTCTCCCTGCTTCCCCTCATAGTACAATCAGTCTGAAAAGCAAACATGGTTTTTACAGCCACTTCTTTACGGTGTGCTGTGACAGCTGATTAATAACTGCAGTTCCAGGAGCTGAAAGTTTAGTAACCCAAGCTAGAAAATTCAATCTTATTCTCACATAGATGGGCAAAGAGGGAGGGGAGAAAGCTGCAAGACCCAGCTATTAATAACACCTGCTGTAATCATCTCCTTAACATTATAACAATATTCCTTACATATTCCGATTTTCCCATGGCCAGCCCTCCTAAATGTAAATCTTGAGCATCAAGGTATTACATGAGGCAGACATGAATCTCCAGCTGTTGGAGGCTAGCCATATGGCAGAAAGAAGTGTCATATTTTTTGTTTCAAACCAGCAATAAAGACAAGTATTTTCTAAAGCAGTGGTTCTCAAACTGTGCTCCGCGGACGGCTAGTGGTCCGTGGCCACCTTCCAGGTGGTCCGCAGCTTAAGCTCAGCCTCCCTCCTTCCTCCCGCAGCTGGGAGACCGCACTGGACTCCAGCCAACGGGAGAAGTGGGAGGCCATGCCTGGGAGTGGCACGGGGCACGAAAGCAAGTACATGCCCTTCCACCCCGTCATGTCCAGACCCCCACCCCCCTCACACACACACTTCCGAGGATACTGAGCACTCTCAGCCTGCTCCTGCACCCTTCCTACTGACCAGATACCTACCACAAGCCTGCTCCTGCACCCTCCCCCCTGGCAAGTCCTGACCCACAGCTCAGGTTGCTAGGTGTCCGGTTTTCACCCGGACAGTCTGGTATTTGTGGCCCCATCCAGTGGGGACATTCTTCCCCTGCCGTGTCTGGCGGGGGCAGGTAGAGAGCGGAGCGTGGGGATTTAAAGGCGCAGGGGATTTTTGCTCAACAAGTTTGGTCTCCTGTTTTTGTTTTTTGCTCAACCAATTTTTTTCCCTGCCATGTTCAGGACTTTTTGTGAAAGTATCTGGCAACCCTACCAACAGCCCATTCTGCATCTCCCCCCCTCCCCTTCTGGCCAGACACCCTACCCCCAGCCTGCTCCTGCACCCACCCTTCCGGCCAGACATCCTGCCCCCAGCCTGCTCCTGCACCCACCCTTGCTCCTGCACCCTCCCTCCTGGCCACACACTGCACCTTCCCTTGCTCTTGCCCCCTCCCCCGACAAGACACCTTACTCCCAGCCTGCTCCTGCACCCTACCTCCCACCCAGACCTTGTACCCTCAACCCCTCCTGCACCTGATCTCCCACCCAGATCCTGCACGCCCCATCCCTATCCCAGAGCTCGCAGCCCTGTCCCGCACACTGAACCCCAGCCATAAATAAAGAAAAAATGGGAACCTTTTGTGCTGGACATAAATTAATATTTTACTGTATTTAAAATGAAGTTTGATGAATTAACATGAGAAAGTTAAAGCGCTTAGTCTGTTTAGTAATTTATATTAATATTTCCTTTCTTACTGATTAAGGTCAACCATTCTCCCTAGCTGTATCACTAGCAAAATGGCTCGATTGTAATAATGTAATTAACGGCGCATTTCCATTAGCAACTGGTAGTCCACAAAAAGGTTTGCATTGAGCCAAAAAGTTTGAGACCCACTGCTCTGTGAGGAGCAGCTTTCACTCCTGCAAAGGCTTGATTTGAGTTTCTTTTCATCAGGAGCAATTTCAGTCGGGTTAAAGCAGCGCAAGCCAACTGAAGCAGCATGTCAGCCCAGACTCTAGTGCAAACAAAAAAATAGTTACGCAGATGGAAAAGCACGGCCTGATCAAACAGAGAGGCCAATTTAGCAAATAGGTTTGTGCATGCAGTTTTCCACCATTCATTCCTGCTGGGGCAGCACCTCCCGCTTAGAACAGCCTTCCTATATCTCTGTTTCATTGATTTGCCATCACTCTTCAAATCTCGTCTGGTGATATGTCTTGTCCCCCTTGCCTAGCCTGCTTAATTTCTCTCTCCGCCAGCTATTATTTAACTCTCTCGGTATTCTCTAACTCCATGACGCTTTTGGGGAGACCATTGGCATGCAAGACACTTTGCCAAAGCAAGCGGTGGTTTGCTGCATTGTATTCTCTCTTCTGGGGCTCTAATCTGAAGTTCGCTCTCACAGAGCCATGGTGCATTTGCACCCCAAATGCAACAATAATATAACATTAATGTGATCTGTATTTCGAGTTCAGTGCTCTGTGTATGCTCAATTAGCCATCTTACTGCTTCACTCGTTGGCCTGCCTTGCTCATTATCTCTGTGGTGGGGTGTGCCAGGCCTTCACGGCTTCCTACTGAAGGCCCCGCTGTTCTACTACACCTCTCCCCAGAAAACAATTCTCTGCGAGGAAAAGAGCAACCATCGGGGAAACGAGTGAGATCTGGTCCTTCCACAGCCAATCAAGGCCCACCAGGCTGAAATAAAAGGAACTGATGGCTGTCAGCAAGTCATTCCTTGGCTGGATACCCCCTGGCAACAGTCAGAAGAAACAAAATTGACCCTTCTGCTGGGCACAGGCAGTGGTAGGAGCCCAGAAAGAACACTGCTGTTTTCATTCCAAAGGGTTATGTCTACACTGCAACTGGACATTCACAGCTCGCCCTGCCAACTGACTCAGGCTTGTGGGGCTCAGGCTAAGGGACGGGATCATTTCAGCGTAGACATTCAGACTCCAGCTGCAGCCTGAGCTCTAGGGCCCTCCCAGATCACAGGGTCCTAGAGCCCAGGCTCTGACATCTATAACGCAGTTAAAGAGCCCTCAACCTGAGCCCTGTAACCCCAAGTCAGCCAGCATGGACAGCCATTGGTTTTTAGTGGCAGTGTAGAGATCATCTTGTTTATAATTAGCCCTGAAGGGCAAGGAACAGCCTTTCTTTTGCACTCTTTGTACCCAGAAAGGGATTTCAGACTGAAAGTCACAGAAGAGCCGCAGAGTCAGGCTGACAGTGCCCGGGGGCGGAGGGAGAGGGGGTGAGGGTTTCCTGCTGCCATTCTCTTCAACTATGGAATTTCTGAAGTTTTGTGATATGGCGAAGGCCCTGGATTGGGATTTAGAACGTTTGTGTGTCCTTGGGAAACATATCACCAAAGTTCTGATAAAGCTACTCACATGTGCAGGTACCACTGATTTCATGTTAAACATGCAGCTCAATCTCTCTAATGAGCATCTCTCTGTGCCTCGGTTTCCCATCAGTAGAAAGGGGATATTTCCTTTCTCCTCCCTGTTGTCTGTCCAATCTATCTAGGTGAGCTCTTTGAATTAGTATTTTCTTACTCCATACATATCCAGTGCCTACCCAAAGGTGGCCCAGATCTTACTTGGAACCTCTAAGTACTCCTACAACATATAGAAGCTGGCCAACACTCCCACGGTGTGAAAAAAGAAGGATTCGCCCATAAGATGTTTGGTGCAAAGACCTGGTGATGGTTTATTTAAACATTAGGTAGTGCCTAATACTACCATCAATTTGATCTGTTTTAAGTATTGTCCCTGGAGACTTCATTAATGTTTTCTAATGTCTCTTCCAATGGTTTTAGCTATTCATTTTTTATGCATTCATAATTCTGAATCTACTACATTAGCTTAGCTCCTATCTTTTGAAGACATTACTTCCATTTGTCATCATATGTTCTTGTCTGAGAACAACCGGCTGTTAAAAAGAAACTCGGTATGGCAGAATGGAAGTGGATGGACACAGTTTGATACAACCAAGTGTTTTTGATCTACAGCTAAATCAGTTTCAATTTCTGTTGGACATGCACTTCGTTTAATACCTTCTGGAATCCACACTTCTCACCCAGAAGTTACTTGAGCTCCCTTGAATACAAAAGACCACCTGCTTTGGGCAGCTCTTGAATCCTGCTCTTACCCAGGCTGCAGGCATTACCTAAACACTGGTAACCTAGAAACCGGAGTGCAGGTTCCCCTGTATGTTAATTTTGCTCAAAATAAGAATGTATTAGTCTTATAAGAACGTACTGAGGGTTTAGACTCTGAGCACTGTCTGTAAGTTCCTGCAGGCATTCGTCTCCCATGTCATGTCTGTATTCCATGCTAACAGAAAATACATACGTTTTGCTTTATAACTTTGAAAATGTTGCCTTGAATCTTGTGAACTCAGGCATGGGAATCATCCAGAAGGACTATCAAAATCAGATGGATCATCAAGAATCATTGCAGTACAAGGGACTGGTTAATGGCACTGTTGCATCTAGGAAATGTTACATGCTACATCCTGTGAGCTTAGAAACTAATGAAGGAAAGCAAACCAAGCCACCGGACAATTTCCTATCTTTTTGGCTGTTTGAACTCTGAAGGACCAGAGAACTCTGGGTCTGCCCTGAAATACACTTTGAATGCACAGATCTCTAATGGCCAGCAGCAGGTATCATAGACTGGAGAAGGCTGTACCACCCCAAACCACTAGGTGTGGCCCCATTCACACTTCACCCTCAATCGACCCACCTCCAGCTTCTGTCCAGTGCAACTCCAGTGGGGAGGTGGGGGAAGTAGGAGCTAACCTCTAGCAGCTAGCAGTTCATGGACCACCCACAAAATCACTACAAGTTCTGTCAGTCTTAGGATTTAGAGAGTAACTCATTTGTGTGTGTATGTTTGCTTTGTTCTGTAAATAGCTCTCAAATTCCTTTTTCTTAGTTTAATAAGTCTTTAGATAGTTATTACAGGATTGGCTCCAAGCCTTGTCTTTTGTGTAAGATTGGCTTTAGTGTATGATCTGGGGTAAGTGACTGGTTTCTTGGGACTGAAAGCAACCTGAATGTAGTCTAACTTTTGATGTAAGGCTACATCTACACTGCAACGCTATTTTGGGATACCGGAATATGCTGAAATAGCTATCCCATGTCTTCACAGCAAGCCCGTTATTTCGAAATATAATGGGCTCACTATTCCAACGTCCCTGTAAACCTCCACAAGGAGTAAGGGACATTTTGGAATAGCAGGTTATTTTGAAATTTGGCACTGTGTAGACAGCACCAAATTTCGAAATAAGCTATTTCGAAATAACATCAAAATAAGATACGCAATTTGCGCAGCTTGAATTGCATATCTTATTTCAAACTACAGTGCAGTGTAGACGCACTCTTAGTGACCATTTATCACCAAGTCCAGCTCTACACTTATGTTCTTATGTTCCCATTTTTAAAAAAGCCCTGATGTCTTCTACCAGACCACAGGATCTTTCATGTCAGATGTGTGGGATCCAGGACCTGCAGACACTTTACATTTTCCTCCAGCTCAAAGACTCAGATTTAAAAATTCTTCAGGCGCGTATGCTTCACGCACAATGCAAGAGACCCACTGAGGCTCATCAGGAATAGTCCACCCATGGGGTGCATCCACACTAGGAAACTATTTCAAAAATAACTAAAATCAATTCAATAACTCCCAAAACAACAAAATCAAAACAGCGTGTCCACGCCAAGAGGAAGCCTCAAAATTAGTCTGAGGCAGGCTCCATTAATGTGGATCTGCTACGTCAACTCAGAGCCCCAAGAAGCACTGGGGAGTAATTAATTCAAATTACTCTGGGGAGTCATTATTTCCAAATAGCATCCTCACTAATGTTATTTCAAAATACCTGTTTTGAAATTAGCGTTATTCCTCGAGGAAAGCAGGAGTACAGACTTCTAAATAAGCAGCCCCATTATTTCAAAACAGCAGGCTTGGTAGTGTGGACACTCCACTTATTAATTCGACCTAAGGGGGGTTATTTCGAGATAACTCCCTAGTGTCGACCAGGGCCAGGTGAACAGCGAGGAGGGCGGAAGGGAGAATTCACATGCCTTGAGTGGCTGATTGCCTGAATCCGCCTGTGCATGAGACACACTCCCCTGAAATTAACACACACCCCCAACCATTGCAAACTAAAATGGAATCGTTTTATAGACCTCTACTAGGGTCCTGTTATCTGCATAGAAATTAAAACACCTACCTCCACTGCACTACCTTACCATCAAGATATAGATGGAGATATCCCATCTCATAGAACTGGAAGGGACCTTGAGAGGTCATCGAGTCTAGTCCTCTGCCCTCACAGCAGGACCATGTATTACATGTTGTGACTCTGTCCCTATAAGACGCATTTCCCTTTCCTTGCAGTATTGTAAATTAGCATGGCACTATACGAACCTCAGGCTTCTTGTCCTGCACGTTCGTATGTTGCATGTGATGAGGGAAGTCCTGGAGTTTCCAGTGACCCATCTAAAGGGGCTGCTGAAATGGAGACATAAATAATTCAGCAAACTATCAGAACACAACTAACAAAGACCGGGTCACAAGATGGGCAATACACGCAGCTCAGTGCCATACAATATACTTTTACTGGTGGAAAAAGTGCAGTGGTTCTTTGTGAAAACAAATAACCAAAACGTTTGGATCATTATCCAAACCATTGAGATAGAGATGGGTCTGAGCAACACTTGGCATAGAGATGGGTCTGTCCAGAAACAGGCTTCTGATTTAGCTCTTTATGGGTATATAGGCCTACAATGAAGTATGGATTCAGAACTAAATCTCTCCAAAACGTGGGGGAATTTGAAGCTGGGGATTTGGCTAAAGCCTCTATTGCAATCTCTATTGCAAACCTTAGTCTAAAAAAAATGAGCTAAAAATCTGACAGGAAAGGGACCTTTGAAACCTGGCTTCTGTATTTGTGCCCGAAGGTTTTCCCATACACATTTTCTTCCTCACATGTAATTTTTACATACGTGTTTTGAGCATGCAAAATACTCGGACTGCTGGCTCTGCATCAAAGGCAGCCACGCAGGGTGGCAGCTGGCTCTCCTGGAGAGGAACCGTCAGGATGCTGTCCCGCCCTGCAGGTATGTATAACCATGTAATCCCTGAGATTTTCAGCAGTTACACAGTTACCCAACTACCCATATTTTAACATCCCTAGTGAGAACATTATAGGCCCTTAGAGATAAGGTTGCCTGACACTTTCTGTTATAAGACCCTCTGTATTCATTCACATACAACTTTACCATATTTTAGCCATTTGGGCTGAAATTTCCCATGCTGAGTCCTAGGTTGCATTTTGGGGGAGGATGTGTCAGCTAAAAGAGTTCACCCATTTCTCAGGTTAAGATTAGGGAGAAACAGATTGTTTTGCTCGTTTTTAAACATTTGCTGAGAATCACTTAGGTGAAAAGCTCTAGCTCTTTAACACTTTGGAGCAAGGACTTGACATTTGGTGGGCAGGGATATGATTTTTGCTATGCTTGTGAAAATTCGCCTACCTTTGGCCAAATCTTGATCCTCTAAAAAAATCTCAGTTCACACAAGACTTGTGAGAGTTTGGCAGCTAAATTCTCAGAAGATTTTGTCTGCACTAAGCATGCTCCATCCCCTCACAGCTCCTGTGTGTCAACGAGGCTGTGTCTGTGCCATTCCCACAGGGTGACTGAAATATGCTCTGACCCAGGGTTTTCTTGCAAATACTCCTTCTAGCCCCCCAGGGGCCATGGAAGTGAGAGCAAGGAGTCTGTCTCTCCTGTGCTCCTGTTAGAGCCCCGGGCAGTGTGGCAGAGAAGAAAGAAGCCACCTGACTAGAATGCAGAATGGTGAAGAACGGAGAGGGGTGGAGGGAAGAGATGCAGGGTGAGGGTGAAAGGCAGGAACTCAGGGAAGGATGTAAGGACGGGAAGTTAGTAACCACTAGGACTCCTGACCTGGAATTGAACCCGTTACCTGTGAGTTTCAACATTCAAATAGCCATGAAAGTCACAGTCAAAGTGTGTGTCTCCAGGCAGGTCTACGTGGGTAACAGGCAGCTGCTACTGCCAGATACTCCTTTAAGTCAAGTGATAGGGGACTGTTCTGTGGATCTAAACATCCCAATGCTGCAAAGGACTCAGGGCAGCACCATGATGGTTGCATTCTTTTTAAAACATTTTTAAAAATACGTAGGAAATTACATTACACAGCTCTAGTAATGGTCTTCTAACATTGCTTTGTAAGACAAGCTCTCTAACATCAGGAAATACCAGAATTCAGTTTGCACACGTAGACAGACAGCAAGTCAGTGGTAACTTTATAATTACAGAATTAGACTGCAGGCAAGATGCAAAGTTACGTTATGGGCCAGACAACTGAAGCCCAGGGTGTGATAAAAGCACTCTGAAAAGGTGAATCGCTGCCAGCTCACAGAGAGGGTTTGTCAGTAAGGCACAATATTAAGTGTGGATATCTGCCAGGCTGTGTGGACAAGTGAAGAGGGCTGCCATACAACTTTCAAGTCTAGCCCAAGCCATAGGCCTCCCTGGCTACACAGAAGTAACCAGTCAGCTAGGGACACAGCCTCCTACAGCTGCTTTCTTTTTTCTTTTCTTTTTCCCTCTTCCATTACCAGCAAACCTCCCTTTCCTGTTTGGGGATGTCACATTACATTAATCAAGCTCCAACTGCTGAGCCTCTATCCAAGAGATAGAGAATTATAAGGCTGTTGGATCACTGGGATATCAACCCCAGCGGTTTTATCAACTGCTTATGTAAAGACAGATCTGCTACAGTCAGCTGAAAACACTGGTCAGGAACCAATATTGCTAATGGAACAAACATCGCTGGCAGAACTTAACTTACAAACAAGCTTATCACAGCAATAAAGCCCTTTTAGAAGCCTTTTTGCGGGGGGGGGGGGGGGTGTCAAACAAGAATAAGGATTAGTGTGTCGAGTGACAATGCCACTAACTTCGCAGGACTAGCAATTCATGTACCAGTAACGTATCCAGATCTATCACTTCACTAAATTCCCTGTGCTTTGACAGAAGTCTGCTCACTTCCTTGTATTAGGTGCAGTGCTGATTGCCTACTATCAATGCCACAAGCAACTCTCCAAACAAGTTCTCTTGCTGCATATTTTGGCTATTTGGCAGCACTTTCCTATGACTAAATCTGTCTTAATAAAGAAAGTCTTTCCCTTGTTTCTTTCAGACCATGAGGTATCTCTTGATCACAGCATTCTTCCATCAAAAGCACATTCTGTGTGCTCCAAAATAACCGGACAAATCAACTTACAGCAGGGCTGAGAACTGATCTCTCACTATGTACAAATGTGATGGAAAACTGACCCACAAACAATCCCTTGGGGTCTTTTTTTAATCCACCTGTAAAACTCAGACAATATTCTGATAAGCACTTAATACATAAAGAAAGAAAGAGAAAAAAAAGAAATGGAGAAGAAAAGAAGAAGAAAAAAGGATGATGGATAGATAGCAGGCAGACACAGACGTTATCCGTGCATGATTAAAGATATGTCTCAACTTGCAGAAGCATAAAACTAGGAATAAAATGTGCAAAAATGCTATTTGTTTCCATTAAAAGTCTCCATTGTTTCGGATATCAACTACCTAACTTTTTTTTTTTAAATACGATAAATAGAAGGGCTGGTTGCCCATGATAAGTTGGCAGCTTGGAGTCAGCGCCTTCAAGTGCTTTATAAATATAAGTCTGATTATCCTCTTTCTCTGTTCCGTAAGATCACATTTCCTATGTAAATAGCTGATTGAAGGGTTGGTTTAAAAGTAAGCAATATCTTTCAGTGACTCACTCTCGGGGTCACTGCAATACGTACAGCAATCTATTGTGCCGTGTGAGGAGCCTAGTTCTGGGAGTTTAAGAGCCATTCATCTAACTGCTGTACATGTGCTTTTTCATATTTGAGAAAAGCTGTGTTTTGTCTTCATGTTCAGAGCCAAAATTTATTTTCCTAATATATTTCTCCCCTCTCTTTCATATGTTACTCATTTCATTTTGTTAACAAGTGGTCTCAATTTTCAAAAGGGCTTTCAAGAAAAACAGGCTTTGGGGCTCTTCTTGACCTATCTCGCAGGAAATCCAAAAGCAGAATTCTGTTGCCAGCTGCTGATAATCACCACAATTTAGGAGAGAGGGAGGGGCTGGGTGGTTTTTGCCACATTGCAGATTGCACCAATAGCATAGGCCCGATTCTCACTTAAAACCAGGAGCTGCTCCACCAAAGACGGGGGAGTTACACTGCAGTGAATCAGCGCTAAGTGAGTTCAAGCTCAAAGTGTTTTTGTGGCTTATTGCGGTGTGCAAATATCACAAGCATCATCCCAAAGCCTTAGGAAGGGACACCATCATATTATCGATGTGAAGTATGAGATCTGACAAGAGGATAGTAGCGTATCATGCTGGAAACCAGCTTCTGAGCTAGTCTAGTCTGGTCTGGGTGGGATCCATTTCAGCCATTTTTAAAGTTAATTGTATGTCAAAAATCAAGCACCTGAAATTGTGGACTCCAAACCAAGTGCAGTTGCCTTCCTCTTTGTGTTCGCCGAGCCTCACAGGGTTTGTCGAGGCATTTTCTAGACAGGCTGATGGCATATCAAAGGCAGAATAAAATCCTTGGGACCGATCATAAGAAGGAGTTCACTGTGTCCTTAAAGAACACCCAACTTTTCTGAGGGGCTGAGTGGGCTTCTGTCCTCATTGCAGATTGCCATCACATCGCAGTGGCAGCAGCGGCCCTTTTGCTATGCTAGTCACATCCAGTCCTCCATCCATCCAGGTACCTGATCATAATGCAAGTCACATCAGCTGGACGGCTGCCGCAGTGCACTGATTCATGCTGGGGCCTTGATTGCAAATAACAAGGACACCAGGGCCAGAAGATGTAGGAGCCTGTCTTTATTGCACAGACGCTGTTTTCAAGCTGGAACTTTCCAGTCTTTCGCTCCTCTTGCAGGTATGCAGCGTGTGTTCATTCCCTCTCCTAGCCTCTGGGCAGAACAGTGGCACTGTGTAATACATAAAGAATAGTTGGGGGGGGGGAGGGCGGGCGGGCGACGGAGGGACAGAAACAAATACAATCTGATCACTACGCAGCTAGTGCCTTTTCAGTGATGTGGCACTGTTTCTTACTACAAGTTATCCATTCTGCTTTCATCTTTGCCACTGGGTGAAGATCAGTCTAATTACCATGAAACACAGAAAATACAGAAGGGGGGGCCATAAACACTGTTATACCGATTACTGACAAAATAAATACCTTCCTGTGCCATTTGGCAGATGCGAACGTGTCTCTCCGTGTAGGTGCCGACACTTACATGTCATTTTTCTACAGTTTGCCTACAAGCGCTGTGTGATTTGTAAATTACACAAATGCTTTAAAAACCCCACGATAATTACCTGCGTTTATATTGATTTTTTTTTATCCTGATGTAGCTCAACAACAAACCAGTACTATCCTGCACAACATCCCCCAAGTGCTGTGCACAGCTTCAATACAAAACAACAGAATAAACAACAAACCAAAGCAGCAGCAAGCAACCATGTTTTTCAGACTACACTTAAATACAGCTACTGACTGGGAGAGGCTAATAGATAGAGGAAAGCGCTGAGCCACACTGTTCCAAAATGGTGGTTTATGTGAAACGGTCTAGAAAAAAATTATTTTGTTGAGATTTTTTCCATAAAAGTTTGTATCATTTTTCAACATAAACTAAAAATATTATTTCCAACAGCAAGTCAACTGAACATTAGTGGCTTTCCCCTCAGGAAGGCTATGTCTAAACTGCAGGCTGCTTTCGGAAGAAACTTTTCCAGAAGAGATCTTCCGAAAGAGAGCGTCTCCATAGCAAAAGCGCATGGAGAAAGCAATCTGCTTTTCTGAAAGTTAGCATCCACACTGAATGGTGCTCTCTCACATGTAAGCTGTGATTACTATGGGCGGAGTGGCCACCAGGGCACCTGCGCTTTTTCCTCTTTCCTCTTCTTTCAAAAGAACTCCCTCTTCCCCATCCACACATGCCTTTTTCCGAAAGAGCTCTTTCGGAAAAAGGCTTCTTCCTTGTAGTAAGAGGATTACCAATGTCGGAATAACCCCTCTGCTCTTTCAATTTTTTTTTTCAAAAGAACATGATTGCAGTGTGGATGTAAGTGAAGTTTTTCAGAAAAATTGCCGTTTTTCCGAAAAAATCTCTACAGTGTAGACATACCTGAAAAGGGAGGAGGAAAAGAAAAAGAGAAAAGAACGACAGAGGGAGTGAGATGAAAATTTTGGGTTGTCATAAGCTTTAAAAAATGAAATGATTCAACGATATTTTTTGTCATGTGAATAACAAACAACAAGAAAATCCAAATTTCTATGGAAATTTTCATTTAAACTGAGAAAACCCTTTTTGGCCAAAATCACGTCAACACACCTCTACTGCACAGATGCTATAATTACAAGTGCTAGCCCAATGGAGGGCCCATCTAGTTTGGGGTCTCTAGCCAAAACTGTAGTGCCATGACACATAATAATAATCATCATAAGAGTCTAAACATAGCTCCTTCAGAGTTAAGGGCTGAATTCAACAGAGCTACCTGAGTTTACACCACCCAAAGATCTGGTGCAAAGTTCATAAATGCAGAATGGTTCCAGCCTCCTCCATTGTTATTAGATTCAGTTCAGGGCAAAATAAATTGCTGGCCAGTTCTAAATTTTAAAAGGTGATGCAAAATATAAATGGAAAAATGATCAGACGATTATGATGGAGAAAGTCCATTCAGCCGCTTAAAAGTAAATGAAAGAACCATGAAATCAATAAGTGACTTTATTGGAGGCCAAAGTAATGCCTTTGAAAACACATTTAATACAATCTTGGAGTACCTTTAAGAAAGCCTCCCAACGGCCCTTTAGCTGCGCTGCACTCTGATCCAAGTTAAGTCCTAGTCATGTCCCCCACAAGAGGAAGACTTTCAAGATGACAAACTCCAGACAAGGAGGGCATAATAATTAGTTCACAGAGCATTCCCTCAAAGCAAGGTTGCAACTGGGCTGGATTGTGCACATGGCAACAAGGCAATTTAGCTATTAAGTAAACCAAGGCCTCTAGAGAGAGCACTATGCACAACCTCTTATTAGGGGATGGGCATGTTGGGTAATAGCACGATCGCCCCCCTCTGCCTTTCATCTGCTGTTGGTTACTAATTGAGTGTCTCCTGTGTAATAGCAGAAGTGCCCGATGTGCCTTCCAAAAGTCAAATCCCATAGGAATTACATGGAGAACTGGAGCAGATCCCAACCCGTTGCACACAGTGCGCCGCAAAGATTTCCTCTTCCGGAAAAGGGTTTGCAAGTTGTATGAACGATGTTGTTACCCACTTATGACTGCAAGCAACTAGTCAAAGTACAAGGCCCTGGCAATGTTTTAGATAGGGACAGAAACTGATGGTGGAATCTTATATTTTCTTTGATGCAAACTTGGTTATGTAAAAGGAGCCTACAAGGTCCTGCTTCTCCAAACACAGGAGGGAAAGGATTGCTTCTTAACCTACCATCCAACAGACCCCACAGGCGCTGCTGCTTGGCTCTCTTGCTACGTGCCTCTGAGTCTGTCTCTTTGCTGTTCTCCCATCCCTCATGCGCACACACTACCACTGGCTCTGTCTTTGTGATTCCTCCAGGGCTGGAAAATAGCCCACTGGCACTCCCATGGATCAGTTCCTACCCCTTTCCCCTCAGCCCTCCCATCCACAGCCCACCAATCAATTCCTCCCCCTCCTCCCAGCACTGCCCACCCGCCACAGATCAGCTGTAGAGTGACGTTCAGTTGGCACTGGAAAGGGGGAGAGGAGTGGTGGCAGGAGAAGGCAGAAAGAAAGGGCAGAACAGGGTGAGGTGGGAGCAGAAGCGTGGGGGGAGGGAGGGAGTGAGGGCTGGGCCTGGGGCAGAGTAGGGATCAAGTTGGCACCTCTGCACATGACCCAAAAGCCCCTCCTCCCACCCATAGAATCACAGAACCATATTGGTGGAAGAGACCTTAGAAGGCTATCAAGTCCAGCCCCCTGCCCGACGCAGGACCAATCCCAACTAAATCATCCCAGCCAGGGCTTTGTCAAGCCGAGACTTAAACACCTCTAGGGATGGAGACTCCACTACTTCCCTTGGTAACCCATTCCCAAAACACAACTCCTGAGTAAGTTCCCACAACCCTTTTGTCTTAGGTGGGGGATGGTAACTAATTTATCCATACAGTTATGCCAACTGAAGAGTGAAGATACATTCAGAATCCCTCTCCTTCTGTTACCATGAAGTACCCAGTAGTGAATGCTACTCTGCTGACAGACAAAGCCTACTTTCATGTAGTATATTTTTTAAATCCATCTTAAATTGCTGCCCAAAAGACATCCCTATTAGCTCAATCAATCAGACAGGCAGATTATCCTCTGGCCTCCATTCCTGAGGCAAAGTTTCGCAGGACAAACGATCATATAGATTCAAGAAGAGAGATATGGGCACGAGCAAATAGAAGACATAGGGGCTGTTTCTCCACTCATTGATGCCAAGTTTAAACATGTATTGACATCCATGAAGTTACAGCAGCATAAAATCAATACAGGTTGAACCTCTCTAGTCCAGCGCACTCTGGTCTAGCAACATCCGCGGTCCGGCCTGATTTCAGTTAGCCGGATGTCCGCTTATCATGGATGTGGCCTAGTTTCCCTCAGTCCCATAATGTTTGTTTCCAGCCACCAGTCCTGGCTCTCTGTTCGGTGCTGTTATTTAGCTCTACTTGACCCCTAAATGTTTTCTAAGAGCCCAGTAAGCAGTGAAAGTGTTGGTGATGCTTTTAAACCATATTTACCTCCTGTGGTCCAGCAAATTCTCTGGTTCTGCACCCGTCAGGTCTCACAGGTGCCAGAGTAGAGAGGTTCAGTGTGTATAACAGAGGAGAGAAGCAGATCCTAATCTTAGTTACACCAGCCATGTGACTGCATCTGTATGAAAGTTGGCATCCAGTGCTAAGGGCAAGCCACTTTCCCGGTATGTTTGGTTTCTAAGCGAATGTACACATGTTTGCAAAAGGATCAGGAAAGACTCTTTTGCATGCCTTGTGCATTCAAATAAGAGACCAGCTGAGAAGCAGGAGAAAGATTCAAACTCTGGTTTGTGTGTATTTCTGGGGAAAAAAAAACACCACATTTATTGTAAAGAGATGTGGGCAGTAAATCTCCCATCTCCCCCAGACAGAGTGCCAGGACAGCAGAAAGGGACGTGGAAGAAACAGGAATGACTAGCCTTCTACATTTCACTTGCAGGGATAGATGAAGCCATTTGAAAACAGCTTTGATTTACATCTTTCCAGTTTTACCACATTATTAAGTAAATGGCTTCCTAAGTGTCAGTAATGAAGTCTCTGTTGGCAGAAGTCAATTCACAGCCCAAAGGCAAGCATCTCAGTTTTACCGATTGCTTTGGGGAATTAGAGGCAACAAATGCAGTGGCGGAAATTGTCACATCAAAAGGAAAAAAAAATCAGCAAAACTGCATTTGCTCTTTAAGTGTACATAACATAACATCTCCTCTCCTCAGCCTACAGAGAGAAAAATCTATGGAGAAGACAGGATAGGAATTCTTTCACTGCTTCAGAAAATTTTGGGGTGTTTGAGGAATAGGATAACTCATCTAGCTCAGGTCATGCAGGAGTGGTAGCTACGATCAAGCATGGGACTTTTAGTTAGACGTTCTAAGTTCTTTTCCCAAGACTGCCATTAATTCATCATGTGATCCCAAGCAAATCACTGATCACCTTTTTTGCAGTGGCATTGTAGAACGCCAACTCCCTTTGAAATTAGTAGGTGCTGATGCTCACCACCTTGGGAAACATTTCCAAAAGCACCTACTTGACTTGAAAGGAGAATAGGGCAGAAATAGATTTGAATTTTTCCCCATCTTTCATCAGAACAAGAACTTGAAATCTCTGAAATTTCCATGAACCAAAAATCCAACCAAAAATCCGTTTGGATCAATCAAAATGCTTCATTTTCATCATCTGGGAATATTTCATCTCAATATTGTCCTTTTTAAATAAAAAAGGACTCTGTACTATAATTAGCTTTCATTTCTAAACCAACCATGTCGAATCAGAAAATCAGAATGTTTAATTTCCCAAGTGCTGAAATGGGATTTTGACAATTGTAATGCTTTTGTTCCCAAAAACATTTGTGAGTTGAGATATTTGTTGAAACAAACCCTTTCCCACAAGAAGTTTCGGCTTCAAAATCTTGTCATTTCATTGAAAAATTCCCAGCCAGTTTTGCTTAGAAGTTTAATTTCCACCAAAACTCAAATGTATCTAAGCCCCTAGGTGACTTTTTAAAACAGGACGTGGGTTTGTAGCTCACTTAAGAAGAGATTTTGAAAATGCCAACCTCTATGCCTCGGTTTGCTCCTCTGTAAATGGGCTGATACTATTACCTAACTCTCAGCAATCCAATGAGATATCAACAATAAAGTGATACCTACAAGGGTAGAGGTCTTTGACACTTATATCTGAGATGCTCAGATTAAAAGTGCTATGAGAATCAAGATGTTATTTTTGTCTCTCCCACATATTGTATAATCTGCCCTTTATACTCAGATTATTAAGGGATACTGCCAGGCCAGGCAAAACAGTTACGCTTTTATATGTACCCACCCGTATCAGAAATCAGCCTGACTCATACATACTGAAAAATGTTGCTTTGCTTTAGAACACAGAGAGTAGCTGATTGTCTCTGCTTCCTAGTTCCTTCTCCTGGAATGCACTCCAATCTTGGAGCTGCTCTTCATTCTGGACGTCTCCGTTCCTCCAAGCTATAGCAGCTACCAATGGGGTATCATGGTCCTTCAGTCCAGCCCACATTAGATCTGCCTGTCAGGGTTCCTGTCCTAGCACTATTTAACTCCCCGTTCCCTCCAACTCGCCATCATCCCCGAGTTCCTTGTGCATATTCTCCCAAGTTTCCAAAAAATGATCATCTGGAGTTGTCTTGAAGCAGGGAAGCCACGGGTCCAAATATTTCTGTCTGAACTGACAACAACTGCTGTAGTCGCTGCTGCTTCTCAGTGCTCCATCTGGGTCCCTGGTCATTAACACAGCCTCCCTCACTGCCAATCTGCCTCTCGCAGCCAGTGCAAGCATATGGAGACAGTCCCATTCTAAGGAACCCCCAGGGATTTCCATCGGCTCTGAGAGCAAGGACATCCGCTCTTTGATTTTCAATGGCATTTTGTACCCTGGACTCAAAAGTTGCACTGTGCCAGCCACCTGGACCCTCTGATAAACCAAGATGATGGTGGCCTGGCCCCCTTGTAGCCCAAGGTGTTGTTAAATCCAGGAGAGTCCATATGGAAGGGGAAATGGCAACCATTCAGATATGCCTGGCATTTACTCAGAGCCGGCCCAAGCCACGGGCTGACTGGGCTACCACCTGGGAGGCCGCATTGTAGAGGGTGCTGCGCGGGGCTACCTGACCAGGCGGGGGCGGGGCCACACATGCGCCAGGCGCCCGAGGGTGGGGCCGCGTATGCGCTGCATGCCCGGGGGCGGGGCCACGCATGAGCCGCACTCCTGGGGGCGGGGCCGCACTCCCGGGGCACACGAATGGCTCGGGCCGGCCCTGCATTTACTAACGAGCAGAAGGCAAGCTAGGAGCACTCACTTAATTGTTAAGTAACATTATTCTGAGGGGCTATGTCTAGATTACAAGCCTCTTTTGAAAGAGGCTTCTTCGAAAAACTCTTTCGAAAAATCCTCTTTCGAAAGACAGCGTCTAGACTACAAGCAGATTTTTTGAAAAAGCAAGCCGCTTTTTTGAGAGTCTAGACGCTCTCTTTCAAAAATGTACAGTTTGCATTCGATAGCGCCTTTTTTCAAGAGTACTTTTGAAAAAAGACGTTATTCCTTGTAAAATGAGGTTTACCGCGATCAAAAAAACTGCCACATTTTCGATTTACTTTCGAAAGAATGCAGCTGCAGTCTAGACACACGTGAAGTTTTTTCAAAAAAAGGCCACTTTTTTTGAAAAAAACCCTGTAGTCTAGATGTACCCCGGATGTCAAGGCCTGGAAGGCAGACCTGCTGACTTCTTCTACATGCTCCTGAGGTGCTATCAAACCATCATCTCTCCCCAGATGTTCAAGCAAGCTGATCTCTTTGGGCCAAAATTAAAAGTGGGTTCAGGCATTTTAGGATGCCTGAGCAGAGGAATGGTTAGCAGCGAGGTTAGACGGCAAGCAATTAAGCCAGAATGGCAATGCCCAGCCAGCTAAATAAAATATGACTGCAGCAGCATGATGTGGCTCTGGTCTCATGACGGCGATGGAGCCTTGAGCCTGGGGTTAGCTGGGCATTGCAAGGGCACGGGAGATGGTCCTCAGACGCAGGCTTTTTCCAAGAAGCAGAGTGAGGTTGGATCTGATAGCGTAGAGCGGGCCCATTTCTAGTATGCGACACTAGGCAGCTTTCCAGTGCAGGTCTGGCCACACGCCTTAACCCTGGCCTGCCACTATGCCTGCTATTCCAGTCCAGAGCCTTGATTAGAAAGCTGCATGAGCTGCGAGTGGGACCCACCTGTGCAGCAGTGTCTCACCTGTGCCGGGTTATTGTTATGCTTTGGGGATTGCCCCAGACAAGGCTGCTGCTGAAATCCACCACCCGTGGAGACCTGCCTGATTTCAGTTCTTTGTGAGCAGCGTTCCCTCTCATTTCTCCCACCCCGGAGCAGAGTGAATTTGGTTCTGTGCTCCAGTGGGGAGGGGACGTGCGACGCAGAGGATGGGCGGCACGTCGCCCTCATGTCGTGGGGAGTGGGGCCAATGGGTGTTGAGTGTGGGAGGGGGCTCAAGCCTGGGGCAGAGGATTGGGGTGCAGGGGTGTGAGGGCAATGGCTGGGGGTGTGGGCTCAAGGTTGGGGCCAGGGCTGAGGGGCTTAAGGCTGGGACAGAGAGTTGGGGTGCAGGAGGAAGCTCTAGGCTGGGGGGTGGGGCCAAGGGATTTAGAATACAGGAGGGGGCTGCAGGTTGAGGCGGGAGGTTCAGGTGCAGGAGGGGGGTGCAAGTTCTAGGGTGGGCCCAGGAGGAGGGGTTTGGAATGCAAGAAGGGGCTCCAGGCTTGGGGCGGGGTGTAGGAGGAGATGCAGGCTCTGAGC
Organism: Pelochelys cantorii; assembly: GCA_032595735.1. Classification (NCBI taxonomy): domain Eukaryota; kingdom Metazoa; phylum Chordata; order Testudines; family Trionychidae; genus Pelochelys; species Pelochelys cantorii. Next base: position 9,338,231 of record CM064333.1, on the reverse strand, counting down.
TGGGGGTTAAGGTGCAGGAGGAAGTACAGGCTCTGAGCTGGGGGTGTGGGGCTTGAGGGGGATTAGGGATGAGAGATTTGGGGTGCAGGAGAGGGTTTAGGGGGACTCAAGGTGGGGTGCTCAGGCTTACCTGAGTTGCTCATGGGCAGCAGCACTAAGACAGGCTGCCTGGTGCCTGCCTGTCCTGGGACCCCTCTCTGCACCCCGGAAGCAGCCAGCAGATCCAGCACCTGGTGGGGGGCTGGCATGAGGCTCTGCACTGCACACAAAGCCCCATGGTGCCCTCTCCCCTGCCTAGGAGCTGGACCTGCTGTGCTTGCCGCTTCCCCACTGGCCCCAGTACAGAGCTACCCTGACTAGGGGAGAGGGGTCCCTCCCTGCTGGCCCATCATGGAGCCGCCACAGCAGGTCTGCTCCACCTGCCCCAGCCAGCAGCTTCCCGGCCTCCACTTTTCCCCACTGCAGCCCTAGGCCCCTGTGCAGGGCTTAATGGGAAACTGTGGGGCAATAGTGCATCGTCAGAGCAGCCAGATAGCAAGTGTGAAAAACTGGGTCGGAGTGAAGGGTGGGGGTATTGGGCCCAGTATAGGACAAAGCCTCTAATATCACAACTCTGGCTCACCCAATGTCAGGGGGCTGGATAAGCTACAGACAGAGACTGATCACACACTAGCTTCATGAAGATCAATATATTTAACCAACAGTTAATTAGATCAACTGCAGTGATAATAGATCGAAGATTCAAGGCCACAAAGTCTGAAAGATTCCCACCTCCCCCATTGGTCGGTTGTGCTTCTGGTTCCAGAGTTCCCATTCAGAAAAAAATCTCCTTGGTTTCTATAGGATCTGTCAACTTAATTGACCACGTTCTTCCCCTCCAGCAATCTTGTCACCAAACACAACAGAAAGGTTGCTCTGAAGTCCAGTTGCCACTTGGTATCAACATCAGTCGTGGTACCACACCAGAGCAGGCCTACACACCGAGAAGCTCACAAATGGTCTGTGCCAGCTCTCTCAGGCTCCCGGGGCCTGGGCTGGGGGGGCTAGTGCATCACTATCTACTTCTGGGATGTAGAGCCCCACTTCAGCTCAAATATAGAAGCCTACACTGCAATTAAACAGCCCGGGTCCTATGAGCCCAAATCAGCTCACAATCAGCCACAAATGTCTAATTGCCATGGAAGCCTACACAGTGACTGATCTCGGGGAAAGACATCACCAGGCAATTTTTAGACTGTGTTCTACCCTTCAATGCATGGCACCGTGCACAGGGAATGCCACCAAGTTCAGATGCACAAGCTCAGGCATAGTCCTTATAATGGAAGAGACACCTACCTTGGGTGTGTCTAGACTACAGGGTTTTTTCAAACAAAGTGGCCTTTTTTCAAAAAAAACTTTACCTGCATCTAGACTACCGCTGCGTTCTGTCGACAGTAAATCCAAAGAACGCGGTGGTTTTGTCAATGATGGTAAACCTCATTCTACGAGGAATAACACCTTTTCTCTAAAGTCATCTTTCGAAAAAAGGTGCTATTGCATGAAAACAGGGCTTTTTCAAAAGAGAGCATCCAGACTCTCTCTTGAAAAAGTGAGCCGCTTTTTTCAAAAAATCTTCTTGTTGTCTAGACGCTCTTTTTCGAAAGAGGCTTTTTCGAAAGATACTTTCAAAAAAGCCTCTTTCAAAAGAAGCTTGCAGTCTAGACATAGCCCTTGTGCACTGTCACCTACAGTATTTATTACATTTCTTTTTTAAAAGAAGTGAAATCCTAACCCTGAATTAATACTAAGGACCAATTAGTGAAATGTGTGTACCAACTTTCTGACGACAAAACATGCATAGCCATACCTACCTGTAAACCGTGCAACTGTACATGCCAAAATACACAGCCATCCATCTGTGCATGCAAATGCTCTATTTTGGGGGCACACGGGCTTGTTTCTGCATCCATACAGGGTTCGCAGGAACAAGTATGCACTCCCTTCTCAGGGGTGCAGCTTAGAAATTACAATTCTGACTTACTCCCCAAAAGTCAGGGCATTCCCCTGGGATTGGGTATTGGTGGTATCTGCGATTGCATGAGGTCTAAAGGGGGTGCAGATGTTCAGAACTAATCAAACATACAGCAAAATCTCCATTCACCCGCTTTGGATAACTCTAATGTTTTTCCTACAGACTGTTGTGTACTTAATGTTCTGTGCCGTTTTTGTGACTGAACTAATATGACATGCGACTGTGGTTTTGCCCCAGTACTTTTGCCAAGCTTGACATTTTAGAGGGCCCGTTTAAGTTGTTGTGGCTGGTATATTATCACAAAACAAGAGTAGCGAAAAAAACCTCAGATATCACTGCACTTGTTAGCTGCTCCGCGAAGCATGACATTGGAGGCTGGCTGATCCTGTTTGAGCCGCCAACAGGTGTCTGGTTGATGCTTGTGGCATTAGATATCACGCAACTGTCAAATTCATCTGGACAAGTGCAGGTTCAGACTCAAACAGCAGCAGAAGGATCAAGCCATCCTCATGGATCGAAGTGCTGCTAGGATGCATTGGGCACCGCACCAAAGCCTGCAATATCGCCACAATGTGAACACTTAACCTGTCGGTAGACACTGCACTGCCCAAGATAGTTTGCTGGGGGGGTTTAAACACATTCTCTTGACTGTATGCACCAACTGTGCCACTGTGGGAGGCTGAAACGTGCTCCCCGGACTGCATTTGGCTAATGATTCATGTGTGATCAGCGTCAGACAAACAAGGGCTTGTGATAATTATTCTGTGCACACAATGGGCCTAGTGCCACAGTCCTTGTTCTCACTTTGGCTATATCTACACTGGGGAGTTCTTTCAAAATAAGTCATTTCGAAATAATAACTCCCGAAATAACTATTTCAAAATAAGTTCATTCCTCTTCACAAGCAGGAGTTATTATTTCAAAACAACAAGCCCGTTATTTAGAAATAACCGGCTTGGCAGTGTGGATGCTCACCTTGTTATTTCAAAATAAGGGGGGTTATTTCAAAATAACTCCCTAGTGTAGACATGCCCTCTGTGACCCAGCAGATAGAACAAAGTAGTGGGACTCGGAACATGCGAGTTCTATTCCTATCCCTTCACTTCCCAGTGGTCCAGTTTCCCCATCTGTGAAATGGGAATAATGATACTTATCCCTTTGGTCAAGCACATTGGGATCTACAGATGAAAAGAGCTGCAGGAGAGCTAGCCATTATTACTCACATAGACGCAGACTTTTGAGAGCAGCTGATGGCAATACTCAGTGTGATTGGGAGTTGCTGACTTGGCTTCTTACTGGACAAGACCCCACAGGAAATGCAAATATCAGATGGTGAACTACAGAGATAGCCGTGCACAGAGCATCTGTATGGAAAGAGCAGGGCATCGATTCCATAAGGTACTTACACTGGTCCCATGGTTTGGCCTGAGGTTGCATGCTTTGCAGGAGATAGACCTCGGCTATGTCTAGACTACATCCCTCTTTCAAAAGAGGGATGTAAATTAGCCATATCAAAATTGCAAATGAAGCTGGGACTTGAATTTCCCGTGCTTCATTTGCATAATCACATCACAGCGTTTTTGAAAAACGCTATTACAAAAGTGAAACCGTGGTCTAGATGCGGTTCTTTCAAAAAAGAGCCTTTTTCGAAAGATCTTGTATTCCTCAAAAAATGAACTGTGAACTAGGCCGGAAGGCTGTCCATGCCTCGGGAGAGGGCTGGGTACTTATGGCCCTGAGGCCTAGTCACAAATACCCCAATAGGGGGGCATGTACTTTTGACCACAACGCAGGGCTGTAAATACCCCAGGAGAAGGGAAGGTACTTTTGGGCTTGGCATCAGGGCCGTATATTCCCAGGTAGAGGGGCATTGGGTATAAAACAGCCTGCTGGCTGTGTTTGCCCCAGAGAGAGAGAGCCTTGCACTAGGCACTAGAGATACTTGTACTGTCAAGAGGGGAGCATGCCAGACCCAGCTCCCCCAGACAGAGGCTGCTGCCACCCCACACTGCCGCCTCTTTATCAGAGTCAGCAGCACAGGGTGACAAGCAGACGGTCCTCAGGAGGAGCTGGTTTTTAAACTGTCTCTCTTCATAGACTAGCTCCCGCCTGGCACCCCACGCTACTGCCGGCCCCGCCCCCAGGGACTATAGAATAGTCGACTAACCAATAAGAATTCATGAGGTTACTCGACTATTCAATTAACCGATATTTAACATCCCCTAACACCAATATTCCTCCACCACAGGCTCTAGGTGCAACATGGACTAGAAAGGTCTGCCCTTGCCCTGTGAAAAATCAACGAGAGTTTTGCCATTAACTTGGCTGGGAGCATGGTTGGGCCCGGCAAAGCCTGTGGGAGGAGCCGCACTCCTATCAGGAGTTCCAGGAAGCCCAGGGGAAACACGCAGTGCCTCTCAGAGCTCCAGCTCACTATTTTTGTGCCTGCAATTTTACCTCTTTCCTGAGGCTTGACCCTTTGGAGACCAACCTGTTTTGCAGCCTTGAAGCCGACGACAATATTGTGAAAGAGACACGACTCCAGTGAGTAATGGAATACGCACATCTAGTGTGACAGAGTTTCATGACATTTGAGCATCATTTGCCCAGAGAACATTAAATATAACTAAATCTATGAATCACCATTCGACTTTGCATTACGGAGACCTCACTTCTTTACTGTCGGTGCAGTTTGTGTTGCGAGGATGCAAGTAATGCAGTGTGTAAGACTGGCATGTGGCTAAAAAAAAAAAAAAAGGATGCTAAAAAAAAATTAACTATACTAGAAGATTTAACCAATGTTGCTCGGGTCCTTCAGAGCAGGAGGCTGAGGGTTTGGGAGGAGGGGGCCAGGAGTCAGACAGGGGCTTCACAATGTGGGAGACTTGGGGTAGGGGCTGGGAGGTGAAGGTATCAGGGGTTGGGTGTGAAGCGGGGCTCAGGGCAGAGGGATGGGGCTGTGGGGAGGTGCAGGACTCAGGATGGGGGTTGAGGAGGGGCTCAGAGCATGGAATTGCAGTTGTGGGGTGGTCAGGAACCAGTGGGGGCCACACCACCCAGGTGGCAGGCAGGAAGCATACCTGCTCCCTGGCCTCCATGGGGTTATAGCTGTCCCTGTATCTGGCCTCTTGCTGCCCCCCTGTGATCATTACACAGTATAATTGCCCCTGCTATCAGCTCCCTCCCTTTCCGCATTATGAAAAACAGCCCCATTCCTGGCACATCCCATTGTACTGGAACAACCGAACCCTGACCTCGCTTTCAGTTATGATAAGAAAATGCATACCAAATTTAGTGGCCCTCGCTCTTATCAATTAGGAGGAGTTCTTGAATAGACAGATGTACAGACAGACTCGCTCACTCACAAGTGCTCTCAAATATATTGTCGATATGTTTTCTCCTTGCTAGGGGCCTCCCTGGGTTATCTAATCCTTCCCACTGAACTAATCCACTACTGTGTCATACGCTAGAGACATGTGATTTTGAGATCTAAAACTAAAATAAATTCAGTGACAGCATGCACTTTTAATCCAAAAACATTGTTTTCTGTTTTAATAACTTTTTAAAAAATGTGACCTGTCTAGGAGAACAGCCCAGAGAAAAAGTAACAGATAAGACCTTCTATTTTTAAAATGAATTTTAATTTTACATCAGTGGAATTTAAAGATGTTTTGGAATCACTGTAGTTTATAAATGTTTCAAATGGGGAAAATATGCACTGACAACCTCCTACAGGGTCTACCTCCCTTAACCAGGACTCTCTAGTCTGGCAATATCCCTGGTCCGGCAGGACCACAGATGTTCCTGGAGCACAGAGCCCAGAAATAGGGAGGTCAGGCAGTGGGGCAGGAGCAGCATGGGGGGCCAGCAACTTAGTCAGGAGCCCTGTGGAGGTGGGAGGAACAGCAGGGAGTTCCAGCCCCTGTGGCTGGACAGTAGCAAGGGGCTGGCAGCAGCAGTCGCAATACTCCAGCTTTGGTGGCAGCCACGGAGCTCCAACCTGGGGATGCCATGCCTATGCAGGCAGCAGCAAGGACAGGTTGGAGCCATAGACAGGGGCAGCAGGGCAGCACAGAACATGTTGGGAAGGACCTCCCCTTGTCTGGCAAATCCCCTTGTTTGGGACCAACCAGGTCCTAAGGGTGCCGGATGAGGGAGGTCCAACCTGAATTTGGCCATCACTTTAATGTTATTCTAGCCTATCCTGGTATTTACAAGGCATCACAGGAATACCTACCTCTTCTTTGTATAGTGCTTTGAAAAGCATCATTATCCACTAATGGATTTTATCCTTCTGGCATATGTACAGAATAAGGAGGTAAGGTATCATCCCTGTTTTTACAGATGGGTGTCCATAGCTGAGTCAAAAACGGAACACAAGGGCCCTGAGTCCCAGACCAGCGCCTGGTCCAGTAGGCAATCCTTCTTCCTCACATTTGCTCTTGCATTCAACTCCACCACAGAGAGAAAATGCTCTCAGAACCAAAAAGGTTTAATATTAAAGATTGCGTGTCTTCTCTCTCTTCCCCTCACCCATGCGCTGTCACCCATTCCTCAGTAGTAGGGTGGACATTGAACATTAGGGAGGACCATCAAAGAAGTTCTTTCAGAAATGAAGGCTCAAGGAGACTCAGAAGCTGAAGGATGCGCATGTGAAAGTCATTCTACTGCTACAGCAGAAGCCAGTCAAGTTCTCCAAACGCAGAGATTCTGTCTTTGATGAAACATTCTAATCGCAGAGCTCTGCACAGAACTGCCAAGACTTGGGGGAGGTATTAGACTCTCCAATAACAAGCAACAATTATCCTGCAGAGATGCGATAAAAGCACGTCAGAGCCTCTCGGTACCTAACGAGACAGCATGAGCCTGGTTCCCCAGCGTGTGAAGAATTTTGCCAGGGACAATTCTCATCATAAACTGAAGTCTGTGGGCTGCCAGGCCCCCAACTGCTGGATAACTGGCTGTGCATTATGGTGAATTTCAGATCATTTTCATCTTAGAAGGGTGATGGGAAAAGGCAGAGGAAATGAAACCACCAGAATGCATGTAGAACCCGGTACTGGCTGACAAACTTCCAGCATCACTTAAAAATGCCCCAGAGAACATTTCACTCACACATTTGCTTCAGTGGGGGACAACAGCTGTAGGTGGAAATCAAACACCAGACTAACCCCTCAGGACATGGCTTCCTGATTCACAGGTGCAGGCAAAGCATCGCGCCATTATTATTGAGAGAGATGCTTGAAATGGTTTTGTCCAAAATGTGTAGGGAGGTGTAAACAAAACCAGCCACTGTCAACATCTTTGCATCATTCCCAAAGATAAAAATTTCATTCATCAAATGTTGTCTGTTGGACTGAAGTCTCTTCTGCCCATTTGTGATTTGAAGACATATGGAATATCCACCACTTCCCTAGTGGTTTATTCCAATGGTATTTTACTCAGCATAAAAAAATGTGCACTTTATTTCCCATTTGAAGTTATGTCGCTTCAGCTTCCAACCACTGGTTCTTGCTGTGTCTATCTATGGTGGATTAAAGAGTCATTAGTCATTCAGTACCTAGGTTCTCTCTCACTGACTGTAACTTACGCGCCTTAATCCTCTCACTTTTCTTTTCTCTAAAATAAGCAAACTGAGCTCTACGTCTCCCCTTGCAAGGCATTTATTTTCTCTTGCCCTCAAGTCATTTTAGTGGCTCTTTTCCCACCCTCTCCATTTTCTACATCCTTTTTGCATTGTGGATACCAGACCTGCACTCAGTATTCCAGTGTTGGCCTCACCAATGCTGCATACAGAGGCAAAAATCACTTCTCCCTTCTATTCCCTATCCCCAGTTTACACAGTCCAGGAACTGCATTGAGTGAACGCCCTTTGCCATGGAACTTCACTGGGAACTCCTGTGGAGAAGCTTGTCCATCATCACCGCTAAATCCTTTCCAGAGTCATTGCTGTGCAGGATGCACTCCTTGTTACTAGGTGTGTGACTGCATTTGGCAGTATTAAAAGGCATTTGGGGGGCTGTGGTACTAAGGAATCCAGAGCCCTCATTTACCTCTCTCCCAACCTTCACACCGTCTGCAAATTTTATCAGCTGTGATTGTAGAGTGACTTCCAGGTCATTGATCGGGCCAGGTATTGATCACTACCGAATCCTACTGGAAACTGTCCCAATCAATGATGATTCCCCAATGACAACTGCTTGTAGAGATCTCTGTCCCCCCCCCCCTCACACACTCTGCAACACGTGCTTTATTAATATCTAGAAGATATACCCAGTGTTGTTTGAGTCCTTGTTTTTTGGAAAATAAAAGTAAAACGTCTGTGCTTTATGTAAATCATTGCTCTGGGGAAGGGTTCCCTTTGCAGCCTGCCCCAGGGAGAGAGGACAACCCCAGCCCCCTCTCACTGCAGCAGCTTGGGGCCAGGTGAGAAGCACCTGTCCATGGCACTGCAGTTCCAGCGGGCACACCTTGGGGAGGGATGCATGTCCCCCAGCTGGCTGGGGCAGGTCCAGGTTCAAATAACCCCTGCACTCTCCAGCCAGAGTGAGGAATGCAGCCAACTGAGCACTTTCCCCTCGCTCTCTGACAAAGGGGAACAGCCAACAATGTTTCCATATGAACTGGGGGGCTTCAGCCCCCTCACCCCCTTTAAATGGTGCTTGGAGGGGTGGGAGGCTCAGGGCTGGGGCAGTCCCAGATGGCGGGGGGGAGAAGCCCCTAGCCAGCCCTTTTCACCTACTTGGTAACTGTCTTTTTTATGAGACGCAATCACATTCCAGGCGCATCCCATTTCCCTGCCACAACCAAACCCTACCCTTGCTACAAGTTATGCTAAGAGGATGCTGCATATCAAGTGTCATGATCCTCGCTCTTACCATTAGGAGGAGTCCTTAAACACAGACAAAAACTTCTCAACTACATAGTAGACTATCAACCCATTTTCTAATGGTTCCTAACATTGTTAGGTTTTTTGACTGTCACGGCACACAGGGAACTCTATGTTCAGGACATGCCCAATTCCTAGGCCTACCCTACAGATTATCGTACCATCACACCCCTGATTGGGAAGCTCTCCATTGTCACATTAGCTACGCCTGGAAAGAGCAGACTCCTTGAAATTTTAGTTTGTACAACACAGAAAACATGTTGCTGTTACATAAGGAATGCCATCCTGGAACAGACCACTGATTATATAGTCAACTACCTGTCACCAACAGTGGCTACTCCCAAGGGAAACGCAAGACAAAAGGAAGTGAGCTTTTATAAGATCAACAGCCCCTCCAACACACATTTCAAGATGCATGGGTCCTATACATGTCTATCACAACACGTGGCATACCTCATTCTGTGCATTCAATGCCCCAATACTCAATATGGGGGTGAAACCAGTCAATCACGGCATTCTCCAATGAACTCGCACAGGAAAATGATCAATCTTGAAAACACATCCACAGTGGCTGAACACAAAACGATCCCTCTACATCTGAGCTTGCAGGCCTCATCCTCAAAGAAAATCTGCCCAACACTTTCAAAGACAAGCTTGGGAGCTTAAATTCATAACTTTCCTAGACATTAAAAAACATGGCCTTTGGCAGTGTCTGCACTGCAAAATTATGTTGACTTAATTGACGTCAGCATACAACTACTGCTGTTATTAAATCACTTGCGTGTACACACATTCAGCTCCTTGCTCTTGGTGAGTATGCAAACTGATGGCACACCTGTACCCAATTTTATTGTCAGCGTGGGATGTTGTGGTACAGCCCCAAAAGCCAGTTACAGTCGACCTAAGCAACGTAGCATCTAGTCTGACACTGCATCCACATAATTACTAGTTCAGAGCAGAGTCATGGTCAATGTAACACCATTTCCCCGAGCAGTATGAAGAGACACTTTGGTTAGTGGGAATCAAATTTAAGTGGAGACACGTCCACAACTAGATCAGTGAGAAGCAGTTTACGTCAGCTGAACCACGTAGTATAGACCAGGCCTTAATAAAAGCACTGCATTTATCACAGATTACCCACTCTGTGACCCACAAACTAATCCACTAGTGTGCTGTAGTAGTGTGTCAGAGTTTGTAAGCAAGTCATTTTTTAAAGTGAGGTGAAACGTGGAGTACACAAGATGGATCCAATTCCTGAAACTGGACTCTAGAAAGGATGAAAGCCATGGCTTTAAGCCCTATTGTAATTTCAATAAATAGTAACCTTAGAGCTTGGACAGCACCAGCATAAGCATCCTCCCACTGTCTGATCCATTTGCCTCAACCCTGTTCTAAGGCTGCCAGGTTAGTCTTCAGTCCTGTGCAATTTTTTTTTCTTTCTAATCAGACTCACCAAGCAGGGAGGAATCAGTAAAGGACATAACTATAGGTTGTGGTGTGATCCAGAGAGATCTTCCCCTTCCAGTGATGGACCATTTTCAAGAAGAAATTCATTTCAGACAAGAAAACTATTTTAGTAACATTGTCGTTCTAATTAACCCGAACAGCTACTTTCTGACAATACTTTGCTATTGTTTTCCATGGGAGGAGGTTCTATTTCTCATGAAGAGGAGCCCCAGAGAACATTTGAAGTGCTTCAGTTTTGAAAGCACTCTGGAAAAAAGGTGTTCAGCTTAATCCAAAAGAAGAGGAAAATTCTCACCATGTCCACTACATTTATAACAGCAGCTTCCACATTTTGGTGGCATCTTCCCTTATTTACATTACTGGCTGTTTTTGAAATGGCCGTGAACTTTACAGACTTCCTAAAGGCTTGCTTCTAACAGAGCTGGTCCGCAGGGATTTTCAGATTTAACTGCACATTGTGCATTTTCCTACTCCATCGCCTCAAACCACAAGAACTTTCTATGGAGTTTTGGATTTGTTTGCACATATAAACATTTTGCCTTGATTTGGGCCAGCAAAGGGTTTTTAAACATTAACTGTTGTTGTTGCTAAGACACAGGTCCTTTGAATGTGATAAAAAAAAGGAGAGAGATACTTGAACATCTGGTTATCTTCCATAGCTGTCTCCAATGACTATGAAAAGGAGATAAATAATTTCGGAGATGGATCCTGGCAACGTTGCAAGAAATTTAGCAATTTCCTTTCTATCTAATTTTCCAGTCCCATCCCCCCCCCCATGTTTAACTCTCTGTATGCTCAAAGTATTCTGCATGCTTATTGCAGCCCTACAGATCCCTATATAACTACTAAACAATTCTACAGCTTGTAAATGTAAATAGCATTTTGGACCATTACTATAGAATACCATAAGGGGTTTTGTTTTGTTTTTGTTTGGCTGGTTGATTTGGTTGGGGGGGGGGGGGGGGACAATTGAAAAAGTAAAGCGTAAAGTGGCCATAAAAATCATAATTTCTATGCATCCACCTCCTTACAGGAACTACACAGAACAGCGGGGACTGAAAATACTGGGAAAGCTGCTGCTGAGATGCAAAGAAGCTTGTCTAAACTTTGGCAAAAGCTTCCCATACTTTGAAGATCAGACCAAAAAAAACCAGGCAAAGGTCATGATCATAAAAGAGGAAGGGAGTAGAGATGGGGAATGGTGCATTCTAGGCAACACGATCCACCTTTCTGCAGATCAGCATCCCAATACAAATAGCAGGTTAGATACATTTAATTTCCAAGTGCACAGAGGTAATGCTACATGTACACCCAGAGTGATAGTAGTTGCTTCTGAGTTACTCCAGATTTACCTGCAATGTAAATGAGAGCAGACACTGGCCATTGTGTTTTTCCTTGCTTTTGAAGCCTTTCTACACCTCTGCAGAGAAGAACTCGTTTTGTGCAAATACTGTCTTATTTTGCTACCACCACCCAGTCTGATCCTCCCATTCAGCCATGGCTTTTGTGACACTTCTCACAAAAAGCTGTGTGTGGACAGGGAAGAGGGAGTTCTTTCAGAAGAAGAGGAAAGAGGAAAAAGCACAGGTGCCCTAGTGGCCATTCCATCCCTAGTAATCACAGCTTACATGCAAAAGAGCATCCATTCAGTCTGGACACTCTTTCGAAAAAGCAGATTGCTTTTTCAATGCACTTTTGCAGCGTGGACACTCTTTCGGAAGAAGTTTTTTTGGAAGACCTCTTCAAAAAAAAGCTTCTTCTGAAAGAAGCCTGTAGTCCAGACGTAGCCCAGGAGAGCTGAGAAGAAGTAGACCATACTATCTTACCAAGGAAATGTCTGAGGTAGAGGAAGGAGGGCAGCTATACACCCAGAAAGTGATGAAGTGTTTACACAATACACTTTGTGGTAAACTAAGCCACTGGTAAGGCTAGAACTGTTGTTAACTATTAGCTGCCACACAGTTACTGAATACTAGCTATATGGTTTGTTTAGTTCACCTAGCACAATGGGACCTAGTCCACGACTAAGACTCATAAGGCCTATCACCATCTAAAGAGTAACAAATAAAATTAGCTAAATGCTTTGGTGATAAGCGGTAGGGCTGACAGTTTGTGCAGCTTTACTTGATGCTCCATTTACATTGTGCGGAGGAGCAATTTTGCAACCAACCATGCCCACTTCTTGGGACCACACCTCTTCCGGAGAGGTGGCCAGGGAGCTGATGGCCCACGAGGCCCCAAAGTAGCACAGCAGCTAGTGTTGTTATGCCATTTTATTCAGCACGTACCTCTAGCCCTCCCTTGCACAGCAGGTTCTGGGCCTTCTCATCTCTACTAGTTCTCTCTCTTTTTGCATGTTCCTGGTAGCTAGAGCATGTGCCTATTCTGGGGAGCGAATTCAGTGTTGTCTGTTACACAGTTTGTCGTTAGTTTGTTTGGCTGTTCTCCTGACCTAAACCTGGCAGGTCTAAGGTTCACAAGGCATTTATTCTCATTTCGTCTCCATCAGGAAGCTATTTAAGAGTAAGCTTTGAAGTCCAATGAATTGCGCATACTAATTAATTAACACCATTTGATCTTCTTTTCTGTGAGGTACTTTGTGGATTTTTTTTTTTTTCCTGAGCCGTGTCCTTTGACTGGCAGCTTTATGATAAGTAACAATGATGTAGATGCTTGGTGGCTGTACTCTTAACCAGTGGTGTAGCCAGAAGGGTCCACAGAGGTGGGCCCCAAATTCAGGTGGGAGGGCAAGAATGAGGAGCAGGGGAATGGGACAGGAGGGATGGGGGTAAGCCACGAGCCATGCCCAGCCAAAGCACTGGGGCAGAGTGGGGTAAACTGCAACCCCGCTCTCTGGCCAGAGTGCTGGTTGGAGTGAGGTAAGCTCCAGGGGATGACCCTAGGTACAAAGAGGGTGGGTCATGGCCCACTGTCAGCCGGTGGTCAGGGCAGTGAGTGGTGTGTGTGAGCTATACACCCGAGACTTTAACTGCTAGGAGTGGGGTCCCTTAGCAGTGGGCAACCTGGAGGAGGTTGACGGGTGCCCCAAAGAGTTTAACGTCCGTGTCTTTACTGCTAGGATCGGGATCCTTTGCAGTGGGCAGCCAACAGGCTGACAGACGCCCCAGAGTTTAACAGGGAGAGCTTTACACCTCAGACTTTGACTGCTAGGACACAAAGTCCCGTCGCAGTGGGCAGCCTGGGGAGGCTGAGAGGTGCCCCAACGGATCTGTCCCCTGGAAGCGACACGATCCAACGCTCAAGCTCTCCTATATCTGTCCCTTATGACCAGCTGGAGTTCTTTTGTTTGTGTTCGGTTCGGGTACAGCAGCACGGGTTCAAGTCAGAAACTCAAACCACACTTGCTTATTTGTAGGAGAAAGAAAAGAAAGAAGAAAGAAAACTTGGTTCAATATATATATTTAAACTTATAAAGTGAATGAGGGCACAATCTTATTTTTCTTGTTTACAATAGAAGTGAAACAGGTTGATTAGAGAAACTTATAATAGAGTAACTAAATTAAAGTGTACACATAAGAAACACATTGCAGGTATAATTCTCACCCCTGCGTTCCAGACTTGGCGTGGCCAGCGTCTTTCTCTCAATCCCTCGGGAAGAAGTAGGGCGAGGCTGGGCGTCCCACAGACCTCGGGAGACAACATATACCTGCCAGCAGGTATAGATTGGAGCTCAAATGGGGTGGGCTACTAAACCCCTCTTTATACCCCTTGGGTCACGTAGGCTTCTTCCTGGTCTCAAGTGGCCAATTAGGAAAAATGGCTTTGAATGCCAAGTTTCCCATGGAAGGGTGCAAAGCATAATTCACACCTGGGAAACTGCAGACAATGGGCACTCTAGTATGTGATGGGCGAAGATTCCTCTCCTGGGACAGTGTAGGCGTGTCAATTACTGGTGCTAGCCATCAGGGCAGCAGGAGGGGGGGCCCCTCCGGTTATCAGCTAGCCCATTTACTGTCTGGTTTCTGTTTATTAGAGTCAGGCACAAGCAGCACACCTGCATTCCCAGGGCATCAAAGGCTGACTGCCTTTCTCTTGCTCTCTGGGGGGGGGGGAAAACAAGATGGGGTTCATGTCTGGTTACACCCACCCATGGCTACAGCCCCGCTTTCACCTGTGTTTATAGCATCCGATGAAACACTTACCTTGGTGAAGCGCCATATGTGGTCAATGGTGGTGCACAGGCTATCATTTCATTTCAGTTTGTGCCCTGTGAATTAACAAGGTCAATTTGATATTCTGCACAAACAGGGGCTGTCCCTTTCTCTACTCAGAAATGACTGTTTTTTTAACTAGAATACAAAGGCCAAAATACTGGAGAAGTCTGTTGGAATCCCAGACTTAACGTTCTTCCATTGGAAGGTCCTCATATGTTCTACCCTCCTTGGCAGCAGTCCTGTACTGGATCAAATACAAAGAGAGATTTATCCTGTCTAGGTGCAAGGGCATCTTCAACAGAGCTGAGACCCTAGCAGAAAAAACTGTCCATAGATATCCATGCTGCAGTACGTTTTGGTATTTGTTCCAGAAATACTCATGCGTTATAACCATGAACACTGCAAAAAGTGCATTTTTAGATCAAATACTTGCTTAACGTGATTTTTGAGTTGCACACATGATTATAAAATTCTCAAGTCGCAATTGTGTTAGTTACATAACTCCTCCACTGTGGGAAGGAAGCAATGCCATGTGACATATTTCGCTAACCAACCTCGTGTCAATTTGCACATTCTAATTTACTGCACAACTTGCAGTTTATATAATTAGTCAATGTTACCTACAGAGGCAGAGTTTCAGCTCCCTGACTGGATGGTCCATCTAATAAATGCAGCCTGAATTTTGAATTGTATATTTGATTATATTTGTCATTCACATTCTAGTTACACCAGCCATCCAACCAGAAAGCAGAAACTATGCCACATGACTTATTGGTATGTTACACACAACACAAATATTTTCAAGAAATATTTAGCAAATGAGCTGTAGAGCAAGAACTATTTCCACTGGAAATTATGGAATGATTTTGCAATGAATAAATTCATTGCCATTTTTCAATCTGTTCACAGATAGTGTCACGGGAAAATATTAATTTTGACAAATTATTTATTGTTTTCACTCAGCTGTGATTTCCAGGGGCCTAATCCAACTCCCAAAGCAGCAGTGACTTCAGTGGAAACTTGATTGGGAGCCAGGCTGTGACTATTATTATTACATTATAATAATTCTTCTATATCTTCTTCTGTGCCTTCCAAGGATGTAGAAGCATTTTATCAACAATAAATCCTCACACTAACTATAGATTTTATACATGAGGAAACTGAGGCACGGAACAGTTAAGGGACTTGCTTCAGGTCACACAAGCAATCTGTGGTAAAAATGTGTCTCTCTTGACCTGGCCTGTGCCTTAGTCAAAAGTCCACCCCTTTATCATCATAGGTCAGGTAAAAGTAGGTTTTAAAAATGTATCTTAGCAGAGGCTTGTGCTTAACCCAGATCATTAATAGCACAAATGGAAGCTATTAGTATTACACTATTACATAGTGGCTGTGTAAGGGTTTGTAAATCTCAGAATGGTAGTTTGTGGGTGGTAATCAGTTTACCTGGGCCTAAGAGAGAATCCAAGCTGATGCAATCTATGTGCAAAGCTGACTAGAAAATAGGTGTAAACCAGCGGAAATTCTGAAATGAGGGCTATTGACTCCAATGTGAGTTTTGCTAAACTAAAGACTGCGTCATCTGGTCCTTGTTTTATAAAGTACAGGTTGGACCTCCCTCATCTAGCGCCCTCAGGACTTAATTGGTCCCGAACGAGGAAGTTTGCTAGACGATGGGCTGTTAATTCCAGCCCCCCTGCTGCTAGCCTCCGGGCTCTCCCTGGATTGCCAGGCTCCCTGCCATGATCCCCCTCAAGACCATCAACCTCATGGCTGGACCCAGCCACCAGGCTCCGCTGCCCCCAGCTGCCAGACTGACTCTACTCCTAGCCTCCCGTACAGGCTCTGGGAGTAGAGAAAGAGCCAGCAGCCTCCTGGCCACAGAAATGGCTCCACTCCCAGCCCCTCAGCTGGACTTCTGCTCTACTCCTTGCCCCCTGGCCAGGCTCTCGGCTGTGAGACCAGCTCTGCTCCCAACCCCCCAGCCACGCAACTGGCTCTGCTCCTGGCCAGCCTCCTGCTTCACTCCCAGCTGTGGGGCCAGCTCTGCTCTAAGCCACCAGCCACTCCGACACCGAACTCCCAGCTAGCCTCAGCTCCTACCTGCTGTGGCTCTTTGGTCTGGCCACATCCATGATCCCTCTGGACCACGGATGTTGCTGAGCCAGAGAGTCCTGAACCAGAGAGGTTCAACATGTACAATAAACCGAAGACTTGGGCTTTGACCTATATTCAGTAAGTGAAATTAATTATAGAAATTTTGAGCTTCAGGGGGTAGCTGAGTTAGTCTGTACAGGATAAACTTAAACAACAAATGCTCTGGTAGCACTTTATAGACTAACAAAACCTGTAGATGGTATCATGAGCTTTCATGGGCACAGCCCACTTCTTCAGATGACCGGAGTTTTTTTGAGTGTAGTAAACTTTTTACCATCAGAAGGAGAAAGATACTGTAGCTCAAAGCAATCATCTAGTCCAAGATCATCTATCAGCTAAACTCATCAGGCTTTATTTTTAGATACACAGAAGTAGTAAAATACATTTCACTACATTAGTCAGGCAGTTTGGACTCAGTAAACAGATAAATTAGCTGATGACATTAATGTATTATATGGAGACTGTTCTCTGTGTGATGAATTTATAGCCAAGTCAAATAATGCCCATGTACTTACGAGTGTCAATAATGCTGGTGTTAAGTCCTGCTTTTAAAGGCTTCACAGCTAATTATGAGCAAAGTATTATGAACTGCAAGTTGCAGTGGGGGAGGTTTCAGTTGGATATTAGGAAAAACTATTTTTCTAGAAGGCTGGTGAAGCACTGGAATGGGTTATCTAGGGATGTGGTAGAATCTCCATCAATAGAGATTTGTAAGTCCTAGCTTGACAAAGCTCTGGCTGGGATGATTTAGTTGGTGTTGGTCCTGCTTTGGGCAGCGGGCTGGACTCGATGGCCTCCCGAGGTCTCTTCCAACCCTCGGATTCTATGATCAAGTTTTAAACTATTTGTAGGTTTGACTAAAAATGTGGCTGCTTCCTCATAGACGTTAACACCAGACTATCCTTTGGTGTGTGTCCTGTAAATCACAAGCCATAGAATTTCATCCAGTTACTCCTGCTTCAAGCTCAATTCTGTTGTACTCCTTCAAGAGTAGTATCTAAATTTTAGATTCTGAACAGTATTGTACTGGGAATCTCCCAAGTTATGTGGGAAAGGTTGTTGAAAGAGGGAGAGGATGTGTCATTGGAAATATCAGGAAGATCTTGTTTCCATTCTACGTCGAAATGTTGATGTTTTCCATCTTGTTCTACCATCCTGAGAGCTTTCTGGTACTTCCTGCTGGGAGAAATACCAAGAAAACAGAGATTCTCATAGGATTTGGGATAGAAATGGAAAGACAGAAGCAGATTTTAAAAATCCTTCCTGTCCTAGCAATCTATCTATTGATTTTTATCTGCTTAGGTTTAAGTACCCATTCTCCAGATACTTAATGATGCTCTGTCTCACACACCCCTTCCTTTTTCTCCCCCCTCCCTTACCCCTCTCCTATTTATTTCGAGTTTTCATATCCCCTACTCATAACTCCAGTCATCTGAAGAAGTGGGCTGTGCCCACAAAAGCTCATGATACCATCTACATGTTTTGTTAGTCTATAAAGTGCTACCAGACCATTTGTTGTTTTTTTCTGTAACAGACTAACTTGGCTACCTCCCCCCCGCCGGAGCTCCTTAAAAAATGAAAATAATTGTATAATAGTCACAGATCTTCTCAAAGGAGGCTCAGATCAATTTCAGTATGCATTTTGGGTCACCTTCTCTTGCTGCTTGCCAAACCCTGTTTGCCAAGCAAGCCGGAGTATATGGTGGTTGTCGCATGCGTCTGGGTGTCAGGCCTCTCCCACTGAGTTGGGGCAGTGACTTGGATGAGTCTACACATCTCTGTGCATCTGTTTCCTCATCTGTAGAGTGGGGATGATAGTATTGTTCCTTCCTCAGAGGGGCCTTGTGACGCTTAATGGAAGCCCTTTGAGATCTCAAGAACAAACTAAGCTACAAAAGGGGAGAGGACTGTTAGGCCACACTACCCTGAGAGACAGTTTGACGGGGCTGTGGAGGGGCTGTCGCCGCCCTCCCAGGGGGATGGGCAAGGCCCCCCTCGACACTACCCCTTCTAATATTTACTCCACATAAAGGATAACCTTTAGCTCAAGCGCTGGGAACTCAATATCTAGGGTCCAAAGCTCGCTGCATGGAGAATCCTTATGGTCTCACATGGCAGAATGTTTTCTTTGTACGAATCTCTTACTTCATTCACACACTGAGAAAACAACCTTCACCATGATCATCTCTCAGTCAGGGTACAGCCGGCAATAAAAGCCAGGCGTTCCACACTGCAGACATTTTGACTGCCTGCGTCACTCCCAGGCTGGTCTGGAGATGGAGAAGCTCGTTGGCTGGCGTGACATGGCATCCGTCTCCTCTCAGAAGGATATGAGGCTGAGAGGTTGTTTTTCCACTGAAAACAACGGGAAACTTCTTTGCTAGGGGCAGCCCCCTGCCTCCAGGAGCGACGTGGGGATACCAGCTCTCAATGGAAACACTGCTTGTGCTCCTGTGTGTTATTCCCTCCCCATCTCACACAGGCATGGGAGTGTGGGGGCAAGGGTAGGACCTAGCGTGGGTGCCACGGCAGACCTCACCTCCCCACCCTTTGCCTCCACACCCTGGGGAAGAGTAGCCATTTTTACTGAAGGGGTGAAGCCTCGCTCCCTTTGAGTTCAAGATGTGAACGGGTAACCTTAACCAGTGATGCTTGCTGGGTAATGGTCAGGGCTGCCCTTACCATGAGGCGAACTGAGGCGGCCGCCTCAGGTGCCAGACTGTGGGGGGGGGGGCACCACTAGGCCCCAGAGAATTGAGACCTTTCAAAGTTTTGGCCCAAGTGAGGGGGCATCATTTGAGCTCCCCGCCTCAGGTGCCAAAATGTTGTGGGCCAGCCCTAGTAATGGTTAACTGTTACCCGGGAGCAGTCCTGCCTGGGGTCAGAGGCTGCTCCAACCCAGCTGCTGGCTCCCTGTCAGCAGCCTCACATGGGGCTGGAAGTGGCTACAAGCGGGGAGGGGCTGGTGCTTCCAGCCCTGTGTGGGTTCAGAAGCAGCTGGGCCGGAGCAGCCCCTGCCCACTGCACGGGGGCCATTCTACCCGGCCGTGACAGGGAGTGCTGCCCCCGTTTCATCAGTTAACTCATTCAACATTTAATTAGTTCATTAAACAGGATTTTACATCCCTCCTTTGGGCACCTTCATCCCCATTTGAAGTTCTGGGACATGACAGCCACTTAGAGGAAGGAAAAATTGCGAACGCAGCGGAAAAAGCAGAGGGGAAATCATAACTAACTTTGCTTCATTGCAACCTCATTTCTTCAAATGTACATTCTTCACTAGCTGGCAATGAGTTTCAGCTATGCACAATGTACGAGTAACAATCTAGGTATTTATTAGCATGAAAGCATGAAAAGAGGCATGGCAGGCAAAAAAAGGGCCCTTTTTTGTCACATCCAATATGTATTAGATGTCTGAGATCAGACAGACTGCTGATGAGTTGTAGGTAACTGACCATCCCTGTAATGAAGAAACCAACTAGTCTAAAAACTATCAGAGTTACAGGAGGTATGACTCAAATGAACTAAAAATACAGACATATACGGAACCTGATTATTTTATTCTGCTCAAACTCTGACACACATATGGCCCATACACAGAAATTTCAGGGGAGTGAGCCATGGGAGGGGCTAGTGGCTGCCCCGCCCCTGTGGCTGAGCCCTGCCCCCAGCTTTGCTCCTGTGGAGGGGGGAGGAAATCAGCCCCAGCTTTCCCCAGGGCAGCTGGAGGACAGGGGAGGGAGACTAGGGCAACATGTTGCCCCAGCCTCATGCTTACTTGGAGGACCATAGCAGGGTGCATTCATACCCCCCTCCGTATTTATTTTGCTTACACAGCATTTAGTTTGCCGAAGGGGCGGAGGGATAGCATTACGGGTACTTTTCCAGAGACACCCCTGTTTATTTAGGTTGGCAGCAGGAAATGATGTTTTCAAAGCTACATCAATGCCCTGCCACCTGTGGTAAGCTGCTTGTTTTGCAACAGAACAGTACTAAATGGTGGATGAGAACTGGAAAAATTTAATTAAAACTCACTTCAAAACAAATGCATCCTGCAAGCATCTCAGGAAATCTAGAGGTTCATCATTAAATTCATTAGCAAGTTTATAAAAATCCAAAGACAAAAACAAATACAAAAAATCTCAACACACACATACAAAAGAACACCCCCCTCCACTCCCATTATTCAGATTCTCTTGGACCTTGCTCACTGTGGCAAGGCCCCTGGAGGCAGGCAAACATGAACCACCATCTGTTATTTTTGTCTGCAAAAGCAGCAGCTTCCCCTGATGAATCTTTGAGAGCAGCCAAAGAACGGGCAGCAACTGCTGTGGCAGAAACTGACAGCCAGCAACCTCCATTCTCCATTCCTCTTTTCACTCAGCTTGCATGTTAAATGGCTGCTTCAAACCCAGGAGTAGCTCTTTACATATTAAAATTGAATATCCTTTTTCTGCACTTCTCATTTAAATAACAGCAAATGAAGGCAAGTGTCAGGGAGCAAGCGAAGGGAAAATAAGAAAAGAAGAGAGAGAATGTCGGAGAACGAGAAAGCCCAGAGGGAGCATTCACAGTGCCAAAGAGATACTCATTTTCTAGCACCATCTGTCAGGAGCCACTTGGAGCTTTTCCTTTCATTTTTTTCCCCTCTTTTTTCCTTCTTGTTCCCTTCCCCCAGTCCTTACCTCGCTTGTGGGAACCATCAGTTAGTAAAACTAACAGAACGGGGGACTGGGTTTGTTTAAAGCGCCATTTTATTTTAGGGCTTGATCCGCCTCCCACAGAAAGATTTCCACTGACTTCATCAGGAATCAGACCAGGCCCTGCAGCCTCCATCAGTCAACTACGGCTTCTCTCTTCGTCATCGGTGCTGCTTCCGTGGGATTCTTACACTGGCAAACAAGCCCCCAGACATGTGTCCACTGACTCCAGATGCCCTGGTCCCAGACTGGGCTGGCAATCCAAATACTGGCCCTTTTCTGTCTGATGGCTTGAGAATGGCACAGGGACCAGCTGAGCGGTGACACCGCTGTGAGGAGAGACAGTTACCTGCAGTTGTTCTGAATTCTATCAGTCCCTTTTTCAGAAGTCCCACACACTGTCAGCAGATGCGCAGCATTTTCACCATGTCAGATTTCCAGAGAAGGATGCTCTGAGAGCCACAACTCAACAATATTAACTTCAGATTTGCACTGAAAATGTGTGTTGGTGACATGGAACTTGGAAAAGACAAAACATTTCTTACAGAAACTTGTATTAATGAACGACCTTAACATTTGGGTCTCATTCCTGCTCCGCCTGACAAAAGTCATCTCTACTCTGAAGGCTCAAGATCACACTCGTCTAGAACTCAGGATGTAAAGCGATACCTGTGACAAGTACACATGTACCACAAATTGTAATAAGTACATAATACATCCGCCTGTAGTCCTCTACTCGCATGATTGCTTATGAACAAGTAATTCTTTAAGTGACGGGGGGAAAGATTACATCACATCCAGGTCATTATTTACCCTTACAACACTATAGCAACACCAGCTGTCATGCTTCAACACAGACACTACCCACACCAATGGTCATTGGTGGTAACTAGGTTGATAGAAGAAATCTTTCATTGACCTAACATGGGGACTTGGATCCGCTTAATTACACTGTTCAGGGGAGTTAACCAACTGAGTTAAACAAATTTTCTAGTATAGACAAGGCCTTAGGCTTTTGATTTTGAAGCTTCTCCACACCACTGGGACTAGAAAAATATTTTAGATGGAAAGCTGAGATTTAAGCAGGATTACTAGCTCCTAGAATCAGGTTTTACAATAAACTTCAAATACCAGAAGACTCACAGAGAAGTTGTAACCGAGAACGCTGCCTATCCCACGTTGGTGAATCAAATCTGAACCTCAGTCATTATACCACGGTATTCATATCTTCCATGGCCACAGTCTACAGTGTTGCAGTGCTGTGACCTACTGGCATTTCAATTCCCTGTTCTTTTCACAGGCACTGTTTACAAGATATTTTTCCTCCTGTAGCATTATTATTACAGGCAATGATGACTCCAGTCAACCTATTTTGCCTTGTCGTTCAACCTGTGCTAGTCCATTGTTTTGTTCTATCGATCCTAGCTATAAGCCCACAGTAACCTTTAACTTCTCCAGATCCTCCACATCAGTCTCTCTCCCCTTCCCATCTACACTCCTCTCCCCCCGCCCCCCGAGGAGTCCTTTGAGGAACAGGGGAAGAGGCTGGATAGCCATCTGACTTAAATTGCAGCAAGGGAGGTTTAGGTTGGACATTAGGAAAAGCTTCCTAACTGTCAGGGTGGTTAAGCACTGGAATAAATTACCTAGGGAGGTTGTGGAATCTCCCTCACTGGAGATACTTAAGAGCAGATTAGATAGGCATCTGTCAGGGATGATCTAGAATGGTGCTTGGGTCCTGCCATGAGGGCAGGGGACTGGACTTGATGACCTCTCGAGGCCCTTCCAATTCTAGTATTCTATGATTTTGGTGTCTCAACCATCGAAGACAGAATCACAGCTTCTGCATTTTGGCAGGGGTTTAGACTACATGACCCTTGCAGTCCCTCCTAACCCCATGGTTCTAATTCTTCCCTCTTTTCTCTGGCTATTTAAATTCAATCCAGGGGCACTCTTCAGAGCAGGGTTTCCCAAACTTTTTCTACCATCGGGTCTTAA
The DNA here is from genome assembly GCA_032595735.1 of Pelochelys cantorii. Classification (NCBI taxonomy): domain Eukaryota; kingdom Metazoa; phylum Chordata; order Testudines; family Trionychidae; genus Pelochelys; species Pelochelys cantorii. The sequence goes on along the minus strand of CM064333.1, from coordinate 9,314,837 downwards.
AAATTTGGCAGAGCCCTTAAAATTGGTGATTTTTAATTTAATAGGCACCCAAATAAAATAGGCAAAATTGTAATTCTACTTTTATTTCTTGTACGTTTCTTATACTCCCCCTCCCCCCCACCCAAGAAAACGATCTGAAAATTAGTAACAAAGTAACAGGGTCATACAACTGTCATTAGTATTTTCTGGTGTTCATCAGTTAATGGTCTTCGTTACATTCAACCACCTCTCAGGGAGCTGGTGGACAGTGCTGCAGCTTTATACTGCAGAGCCAACTGTGTGGGTAATCATGTCAACACTGAGATTTTCAGTGGTTACACAGTTACCCTAATACACGATATTTAACATCCCTGCTATACATATTTTTTAAAGTTTGTAGGCCAGTAAGTGTTGGATCCTGCCCTTCACTGTGCCACCTTGCCCAACCCCATGATCTAGTGTGCTCGTGTTTACACTCTATATTCAGTCCCAGTTTTGGAGGGGTATAAGATGATGCAACTTCCATTGACTCTCACGACTTACACCAAGGCTGTAGGAGGGAACCTAGCTACTTTTCTGGTATCGTTTCCTAGCTCAGGGATGGGCAAAAGGGCCTCTGTGGGCAGGATCCGGCCTGCCAAGCAGGTTGGCCCAACCCCCAGAGGCCCTGCCATTCCCCTGCCCCCAGGCCGATTAGGGCCTGGGGGCAGGGGGAAGCATATTAAGTTTCCTCTGCCCTGCCAGGAACACGCCGCTCCTAGCAGGGCAGGAGGAGACTTCATGAGCTCCCCCGCCTCCAAGCCCTGATTGGCCTGGAGGTAGAAGGGGGAGCGCACGAAGTCTCCTCCCACCACTGGGGGCATGGGTGCCAAGGACGAACCTCTGGGGGGGAGGGGAGAAGCACTCCCCTACCCCAGACCAATCATGGTCTGTAGGTGGGGAAGCAGAGAAGTATTCTGGCCCCTCCCCTTCCACGTGAGGCCCCTCCCCTTCCAGTGCATCCCGGGGCCAGTTCAAAAATTTCTGACGTGGCCCCTGGCAAAAAATGAATGCCCACCCCCTCTCCTAGCTACAGTGGATGTACAGATCTCTCTGGCCATCGCAGGCATATTGCTTTGGTTATGCCTTCTCCTGAGCAAGAATCACCCACTGCCAGAGATGCATGAGCATTCAGCATGGAGGGGGAGAGGGATTTGCAGGCACCGAGGGCCACCACTACCCTGTTCCACAAGGAGTTGCAGCAGACAAGGGCTCTGTGCCACGTGTTATGGCAAATCAATCTCTTAACTTTGGCTCCAATATTCTCCCACTTGGATTTCTGCATGGCCTTTTGCTGCGCTTTTGTGAGGCTCATGAGGTTTCAGCATTGGTGGAATAAAAACAGAGAAAGCTTGAACAGCTAGTACTCAGGTACAAATCTACTTTCTCACTTTCAGGATGTCTAGACTGCAGGCTTCTTTTTGAAGAACTTTTTTTGGTAAGAGATCTGCTGAAAAAGCTTCTTCCGAAAGAGAGCATCCACACACAAAAGTGCATTGAAAAAGCGACCTGCTTTTTCAAAAGCTAGCATTCACACTGAATGAATGCTATCTCACATTAGCTGTGATTACTATGGACGGAATGGACACGAGGGCACCTGTGCTTTTTCCTCTTCTTCTGAAAGAACTCCCTCTTCCCGGTCCACACACGCCTTTTTCTGAAATAGCTCTTTGGGTAAAAGGCTGCTTCCTCGTAGAAAGAGGATTACCAATGCTGGAAAAACCCCTCTGTTCTTTCAATTTACTTTTGGAAGAACGCAATTGCAATGTGGACATAACTCAGGTTTTGTCGGAAAAATGGCTGTTTTTCTGACAAAACTCTGTAGTATAGACATACCCTCATTGAGCAATAAAAGCTTTATTAACAAGAAGGAACAGGTATACTGTACACCCGAACTGGCTATGTTGCAAATCACCACTAGATGGCACTATCTTTTCTTACTACACTGCTCTACAGCCAAAATGCTTCTGAAATAAATGTAGTCAAACTTTACTAATTCTGGGTCACTAAGAACGAAAATGATGCTTAAAATTGTTGATTGGCTCTAGTTTTCAAGATATGCTATTGGGTCAGTATATACGACCCTTGACTTGGGAATGGCGGAGGATAAGTGAGTTATAAAGGGAAGGGATCTCAGTTTAAACGAGAAATGACTAAAATACATCTTTGACTGGATCTATGAATAAATCTATGACTGGGTTTGGACAGTACTTGCTTTTTAGGCAAAACAATGAAGGATGCAATCTGAAGCTGGTATTGCATCATACATGATATGAATTGCATCATGTTATTCCTAGAAGTCATGGATGATGCAATCATAACGAAGCTTACATCACTCTGCTGAACAAATTGCCCTATATCAGCTCTAGAAATCATACAGTGCCGTGCTCTCTTATTTGTCAGTGTTTGATTTTGCAAAGGGACACATTTCTGTTTAGCCAAAGTGAGCAGAGATGCCTCGTACTTGTGTGAACAGTGCAGATAACTTCTGCTATGTTTGTGGTGAAGTAACTTTTGCATCACAGAAGTGCAGTATAACCACTATGGTTAAGAAAGCCTATCACCTTTATTTTGGCTGCAAAATTGGAGATCAGGACAAGAGGTGGGCCCCACATATATGCTGCAAGACTTGTGCAACAAATCTTCGCCAGTGGTTGAACGGGAAAAGGAAATCTATGCCTTTTGCAGAGTCAATGATTTGGAGAGAGCCAACAGATCGTACCAGCAATTGTTACTTCTGCATGGTGCCTCCAGTTGGAAAAGGCGTGTCAAAGAAGAAAAAGTGGACTGTGCGTTATCCAAACATTCCATCAGCTATACGCCCAGTACCCCACGGAGAAGGACTGCCGGTTCCCGATGCACCAGAATCATTCTCACTTGAGTCAGACGAGGAAGAGGAAGAGGATGAAACTTCTGGTCCTGAACCATCAATGTCACAGGACCCATATTTTCTCCCATCCTCCTCCTCTGAACCACACCTCATAACACAAGGTGAACTGAATGACCTTGTCAGGGATTTGGAACTACCCAAGAGTAAGGCAGAGCTGTTGGGCTCCAGAGTACAGCAGTGGAATCTCCTGGCAGGTGATGTTAGGGTTTCCATGTTCTGTGACCGGCAAAAGGATCTTGTCCCATTCTTCTTCATGGAAGGTGCTCCATTTAATGAATACAAGAGACAAGCCAAGAAGCGCCGAGTAGACACTGAATAGGACTAAACTATGTACATAATAGTTTTTTGCCTTTTGTTTCATAATAAATTTTATTTATATAACCCTTTTGCTGATTTTTAAAGTGTTACATAAACAGGACAGGTGAAATATTATCATGTAAAGCAACCATAAACACATGAAAAGACCTAGGTTTACAATTTATGATTAAAACTCTACTATCTACACAATATACATAGACGTAAAATGTAAAAACTTAAATATCTTGGAAACAGTAGCCAATCGGTTGTTTTAATTGTCATATTTGAATTCAGCACATCAAAATACATAATAAATAGCACATTTTATCTCTGAAGCAGACGACATCTAAAAAATTGTAGACCAGTGCTATCAGCATTCCATTAAACTCGAGTGTGGATTTTTGTTGTTTTATAAACAACCTGTGGGTAGATGTTAGTTTATCCAAATTCAGCAAGGGAGTTAAATACATGCATAACTTTAATCACCTGAAGAGTCTCACTGACTTAGATGGTCGAGCTAAGCACATGCTACATTGGATCTAAATGAGGGACATAAAGCATTGCTACAACCATGCATAGCATGCAAAGGATCAAGCTGTAAGAGCTTCTCCTTGTAGGCCTAGGACCGCAGTTCCCAACCTTTTCCAGATGGGGACCCATTTTGACAATTCAGGAGGACTTGGTGACCCAAGGCAATTCAAAAATGGGGGGAGAAGAGGGGACAGAGCCACCTGAGGAGACACGTGGTGACCCTTTTGAAGTGTAATGGCCACCCATATTTGGGTCCCAACCCATAGGTTGGGAAACCCTGGTCTAGAATCTGTATCCCTGTTAATTACAGCAGGGCAAAAACAGATGGGCGATTTCACAGGAAAAAATGTGTAAGTATTTTCTCTTTAATATCATTTTAGAAAATTTCAGTACACATACTTCAAAGATTTTTTTTCCCCACAATTAAAAAAGGGACCCACTTTTATAGTTGGTCAAGAAGCGGGGACATTTTTATAATATTTAAGCCAGCTCTGTTCTTAGCATCTGAACCAGTGTAGAAAAGTACCCAAAACATATGATGGCAATTTTCAATGTGCATATAATGAAATCATGTCAAAAATTATATCAGAAGTGATTAAGTAATTGGATTGATGACACTAGCCAATCTTTGCTCTTATTCATGAGAAATTGGATGACTTCTTAGTAAATCTTTTTCCCCCTCCTCTTTGATCTTTTACTCATCTTCAATAATTTTTCAAATATCTATTTGTGTATGTTTCTGTCTCTTTTTACCTATCATCTTTCTCCTCCCTACCTGATACATCTGAAGACGTGGGCTGTGCCCATGAATGCTCATGATACCATCTACATGTTTTGTTAGTCTATAAAGTGCTACCAGACCATTTGTTGTTTTTTAATTTTATCCTCCTGTAATTCTCTTCTCTTGCCTTTCTTTTTTGTTCTGGCTTCTGCTGTTTTGGTCCCTTTCCATATTTTTGCTTTAGCTGAGTTAATTTCTTTTTCTGTTTCCTCATCATGTTTCCTTCACATCCAGGCTTTCCTCTCCAGATGTGGACCTTAATTCTCTCTCTCTCTTTCTCTCTCCCCCCCGCTCCCCATGCAAGGATGCTCTTTTTTGCACAGCCTGTGCCTGAATCAAGCTATGCTGGTGCCAACTCCTTACTGCTTCTTTCCTCCTTACAGAGCAGGGAGGACCCTCTATGGTGCTACGTGGGAGAAGAGGAAAGGAAGCCACTTAAATCAGTAATGATCAGAGTTCATGCACAAGCAGCTAAGCACTGATTTGCAAGGAATCTAATTCTCTTCTCACTCACCCATTGGTTTTACTCTGGCATAATTCTTTTGAACTCTGTGGAATTAATCCTGATTTAGTCTAGTGTAAGAGAAACATCTACTTCCACACACCCCTTCCCTTATACATCCAGGAGGGGAGTCTTAAATGACAGCTCCCAAGCAACCCAAGAAGAGCACCACAACCTCGCGATGAAAAGGAAATCCATACAAATGGATGGCTTTGCTATCAACATTTCCCAGTCTTGACCCCACCCTGGGATTCTTGAACAGAAACCGATGACTGCACAGACGGCATTACAAATATTTAACAAACCGATTTTAAAACAATTCATCGTTAAAATGTATTTATATAAATAAAAGACACCAGGGTCATCCTTAGGATTTATGGGGCCTCACGCAGTACTATGAAACTGGTGCCCCAATGTCCAATAGCAGCCAGGGTGAGGACGATGTTTTAGAGATGTGATTTTATAAATTTCAGCTACACACCAATGAAAGAGTTTTAAAGCCAATTTAAAACTAAGGTCCTATAGGCTAACAGTCAATTCGGAAACTGGCAGTATATGCCTGGGGTTGGCAAAAGCCTGTTAAATGGCTTCATTACCACTGGAATGGCTCTTTCATAGCTTCCAGGTTCTGCTCATAGCTCTGGCAGGCTTCTTCACTTTTAAGTTAACTGGATCGTCTCCGGAGGAAGCAAAGCAACAGAACAAGGGCCCGCAGCACCATCGAAAAGTACCCCTTCCAGTTGATATCATCAAATGCCCAGTGATTGGAGGCCCGGATGGGCATGTGGGTGCCATCAGTGACCCCACCTGCAGTTGGGGAAACCCATGACGGCAAAGCCGGTGATGATGGGGTCCACATCGCCCAGGATGATGACCCTGCACAGCAGGATGGTGTTGATGGCCCTCACCACCTGTAGAAGGAACAAACAGAAAATCACAGGGTTGCCAGAGCTGCCAGAAGGCCTCCAAGCCCAACCCCCCTTCCCACACACACCAGGACCAACCCCTACTTACTCCATCCCCTGGCAGGGCTCTGTGAAGGCAGGACTGAAAAGCCTTCCAGGGAGGGGGTTTCCACCACTCCCCCCTTCCCTTGGGGACCCCATTCCAGTAGTTCACCACCTTCCTGGGCACAAGAATCATACCTGCATAAGCACACCCCCAGCGGTTGATCTCCCCATGCCGAACTGGTTCTCGACCGTGTGATGGCTGTTGGGCATGGAGAGCTTCCAAAGTGCAATGGTGACTCACTTCCAGAGGGAGATGGCAGGTTGCATGTGGGTGTCCCGTCACCAGAGGTCAGGGGCAAGCCCACTCGCACAGCGCCAGGAAGGTGGCTTTCTGCATGCGCAGGTTCTGGAGACACTGCTGGTTGTCCCATTGCTCCAGGACAATGCAGTCTCGCCAGTCAGAACCGGTATCCCGGCACCAGAAGCGGCAGTGCATGGTATGCAGGGGAGGGTGGGAGGGGCTTTGCTGCTTATGCAGCACGTGGAGAGAGGCATGGAGGTGCCCTGAGGGGAGTGGCGGGGCCTGTTCCTGCAGAGCCACGAGGGCAGCCTGCAAAAACTGCACCAGGAGGTGCAGCAGCAGGTCTCAGAGCTGACGACTGCTTTCCACAGGTCCAGCTCTATGGCAAGAGTGCTGTGGTGGCAACCAGAGCAGGCAATGAGATGAGTTTGCTGTCCCTCAAGGAGGCAGACAAAGGTGAAGAGCCTGACCACAACTGTACAGGGGAGTCCCTTTAAGCACGAGCCTCAGAGAGCCTCAGGCAGCAGCTCCACGAAGTGACTGCTGCCCTGATGCCCTGCCCAAAGTGCTTCCAGCGAGTGTTAAATGTGATTCAGCCTCCAATCAGTGTGGACACGCTATTTCAGGGGGTTTATTCCAAAATAAGCACATAGTGTAGACCAGTGTTTCTCAAGCTTTTTAAGACTGAGGAATACCAAACAAATTTTTTTTTTTTTTAAATGGGAAACACCAAGGATTTTTTTGTCGAGAAAAAAAAAAAAAAAACAGAGAAAAGTTGTTGAGCAAAAAAAAAAGGGGGGGGGGGTTTGTTGTCCCTTTAATGGTGGCTATTCTGAATTCTGTTCTCTCCGCGCACCTCTGACTGCCTCATGGCTTTAAGAGACGCTGGTGTAGGCGTGCCCTGAGCGTTCAAGTAATGGCAATCAGATGCGGGGTATCTTAGAATGACTTGTCCTACTAATAAATGACAAAGTCAAATGATAATAAATAATCATAATATCATCACAGGATTTGGCCAGAACCTTCACAAAATGTTCCTTGAAAATCTTTAATGTCCACAAGTTGTGAGGGGCCTAATTTTTCCATCTCATTCACAAGACAGATAATTTACAGTCGCCAGTGATTTATGAGTTATGAGACACCTTTTTTTATGCATGTATTATATCAGATTTTGCAAGCACATCTAGAAGATCGCAAGCTGTATATATTGCTTTTCTTTACAATCTATCACAAGAACCAGGAGACCTTGCAGCAGGTAGGCCATGGTGAATGTAAATTTGCTCGTACCACATCAAAGCCCATAAATGAAAGCATTACTTACAAAAACTGAAGTACAATTTGGTGTGTTTTACCTCTTCTCTCGTGCTATTAAATCTTTTTTCCCCTTCAAAAGTACACATGTTGTGGCAGAAGGAGCAAACGGTTGACAGATGGCACTGAAACTCTACAGTCCCATAATTGAGGCTTATTTTCATACATCCCTTCCAGTTTGAAATCTAACTGCCAATAAAACAATATTGTGATATTGCCACATCTAATACTGTCGTAGTTCTCTAAAGTTACACTTGAATCCACTAGTAAATTCTCATTTCCCAGAGCAAAATATTTCCCCCCTTCCATTTGGAAAATGCACCATAAATCCACGTACAGTAGTTCGACTTTGGACAGAAAAGTTACCTCCCTCCTCCCCAAAGAGCTCTCACATAGCTATTGTTACTGCCATTGAGAGAGGACTAAATATTATTTATTTACATAGTTGCAGCACAGATGTGTTTTAGACATCTCCTCTGATTAAAATATGATAATGGTTCGACTGACAATAACAGTTCTTATAAAAAGGAGCATCTAAAACAAGGATAAAATATGCAAGCTTTGCTGTATTAACCGCTTGCATAGTGCCCAAGGTTTCAGACAGACATGTTGTCTTTGAACCCATTCCCCATGTACCAGGTGCTGTTCATGCTCCCAGTCCACTGAGTCTGTTTTATATTGTACCACTTATTCATACCATGCTTTTTTTTAAAAAAATCATGTGCATATGAAGAGAGGCTTTAAAAGGAAATGTACTCCAATTCCTTCATTAGTTATTAATTATTATCATTGTTATGGTGCTTAATTCAGTTTTGGGGTTTTTTTTTTTTAAATATAAAATGAAAATTCCATGCTTCATTTAAATAATTGCTCTGGGGAAGGGTTGAGGATGAGGGGTTCAGTACTCAGGCTGTCACGGGAAGAGAGGACAACCCCAGCCCTCTCACCGCAGCAGGTTGGGGCCAGGTGAGAAGCACCTCCCCATGGCCGCTGCAGCTCCAGCAGGCACATCCAGGGGAGGGGTGCATGTCCCCCAGCTGGGGCAGATCCAGATTCGTCTGCCCTCCCCCCCCTTCCCACTAGAGTGAAAAATGCAGCAAACTGTGCACTTTCCCCTTGCTCCCTGACTAAGGGGAAGACAGACACACCAGGCACATGAAAGGGGTTAGCAGGGGGCATGCCCCTCCCATATGAGACTGCCTCAACCCTGGAGCCTCCCATCTCCCACATGCCCTTTAGGGAGGACTGAAGCTCCGCCCCCCCGTCTCCATTCGTATGGGGACATTGCTGGCTGTATGGTTTTATGAGAAGCAATTCCATTCCAGGCACATCCCATTTTCCTGGCACAATCAAACCCTGACCTTGCTTTCAGACAAGTTATGGTAAGAGGAAACTGCCTACCAAGTTTGCTGGTCCTAGCTCTTACCATTTAGGAGGAGCTCTTGAACAGACAGACAGACTCTTTCAAATACATAGTAGGTAAATAAAAACATGTAATCCTTATGCTAATGACCTCATACTGCATTTATTGCTATGTGGAAATTTTATAGCATCACTCAGCCTTGAAAAGTCCCTAAGTATTTTCTGTAAACTAGCCCTAACCCTGCAAACCCTCATACACATATTTAATGTTACCATAATGAGTATAATATCAATGTTCAGGTCATTTCAACGATTGTAATAGGACTCCTCACAACAATGAAGTTAAACACATGAGGAAGTGAGTACTTAATTGAAGGACTGGAGCCTTTACATCAACCTATATGCACCATATACCAATAGCCTACTTGAAAATTGCCAGGGAACTTCTAGGTACTATTATTTGAGCTGGTCAGGTAATTCATTATGAATTAAGTCCCATGTTCTTTTCATGAATCATTGACATGCTGTTCCCATTTTCCACAAAGTTTGGGTGAACAAATTTCTGCTCACAGTAGCAGTTCACTTCAACACTTTGTGGAAATATGGCCAGCAATTGGGCAGTTAAGTCACATTGCTCCCCGATTGGATGACTGGACATTTTCAAAGTGAGAAGAGTGCAAGACAACATTTGTGAGTAACAAATGGTGAACATGATGATTGGCACACAAATTAGGTGATTCATACAAACAACCACCATTCCCTACACACTTGTTTGGACAAAACCCCCATTTTTCCACGTATTTGTAAATCGTTGCTCCTAAGGACACAAATATGGCCCAACGGAAAAATTGTTCAGAGACTGCACAACTGCTCACAAATATTTTTGCAGTAAGCAATGAGCTCCAGTTCTTCTTCTTCGTCTGTATGCCATCATTATGCTCATTACAGTACATCACAAAGAGGGAGAAACTGTCATGTTTCCTAGCATGGTCAAGCAGCCAAGATTATTGCTAGTAAGCAACAGCCTCTCTACTTCAGGAATCCAGAGGGAGACCAAGGATATAAAGTTTAAACTGCAACTCTCTGTTAGATGCAACTCCTCCAGCCTCTGAACACACAGATCTTGAGTCTGTCTCATCCTGGGAGACCCTTCACAATGGGAGGCACACTGGTGATTACGCATGACATTTTAAAGAGTGTTCTTGTAGCCTCTCTCATCCCAGGGTATCCAAGAGACATAAGGGGCTGAAGTAATATCTTCTATTGCACCAACAGAAGTTGGTCCCACGAGACAACCTTGTAAGCTCTTCTTCAGGTCTGGAAAACTACCTCAGAGAATCACTGCTAAATTCAAGGTGGAACAGATTGCTTAGCATAAGTCATGAGCACATATTTTAAGGTAAGGTGGCCTGTTAACACCTCTCCAGTCAGAGAGAGGAAAGTTGTGTCTTGTTACCATTTAAATTCAATGGAGGTATCTGTACCGAAGACAATGTGTCTCGGTCAGCATCACGCTCGCCAGGTCTCCTGGCTTTCTGTATGCAACTCACACAGCCTGCAGCCAATATCCTAGCCCCAGGGAAAGCCCTACTTCAATTCGCCATGTGACCAGTTGCCTGGGGCAATCCCACCATTCTCCGCAGCAGTTTTCACCATGTAAAAGGGCTATTCACTGTTCCGTTGAGTCTGAAAGAGGGCTTGGCACTCCTAGTGGCATTGAAGAGGCCTGAGATTGCATCACCTGATGGCAGCCATTAGCATCTTTCACTATAAAAACAACGTTCGTTCAGCTGTAGCTACTCCATGTATATTGCTCTTATCCAAGTGATAGAGAAAACAACACAGGAGTTCTCTCAGTCAATTTACTTCCAGCATAATTAATGCAGTCGGAAAGGCAGAGTCTGTGAGTCCTTATGAGAGACTACAACATCTCAGACTCACAAGGGATGGGAATGAGGGACAAAAAACTCTGTTCCTATCTCCTCTGCTAGACAACTCAAAGGAGCCAGGAAGGAGGTCCTGACCCTACCCCCTCCTCCATGCCAGAATGAATTCACACATAGCAAGGAGCCCCTTCCTACAGGGTGACATAGCAAGTCAATTTATATTTGGATACCTGCAGTTCAGGCATCATTTCTGGAAAACTGCAGCTTTGCCTGGCCCTTACCACAGACTAGTGCCTGTCTGGTGCAACATGGCCTCCACTCCTGCATGAATGCTTCTGTTGATTCCAAGGAGAGATGGCAGTCCAGCCGGGGTGGAGGAGGATCAGGAATGGAAGAGTTAACTACAGACTATACAGGGATTAGACGGTGGTGGGCTTCCTAGCGTGGATGATTTGCAATAGTCAGACTGTTACTCTTCATATGAGCCTCAACATAAATCATGTGAGTGGAACAACAGTCTCTCTGGCCCTGCCTTCAGACAGGCAATATATTTCAGACCAAACGACTGACGAAAAAAGCATTGCTAAGGATATTAGGCATGGAGTCAACTCCTCTTTCACATGCAACTTGAGAAGCTTAAATTACATGTGCGCATTGGATCCACCATCCTGAGGTCATGCGTGTGAAACATTTACTGCCAATTCCCAGATATGATTCCCATCTCCTCATTTTGGTCCATACTCCGAGCTGAATTTTGCAACGGGATGCATCCACGCCCTAGATTCAAACACCTCCTGACTTTGGGACACTCAAAATCTGGATCCAAATTTTGAGCTTGAAATAAGCTCTAGATAGTAAGTGATATTTTGATAATAAGTGAAGGGAGCAGTAAAAAAAAAAAAAAGTCACAGATACCCTGCAAGCTTTTTGAAGGTGATGGGGGCAGGTCTTGGCCTAAAGTAGGCCGAACTCTGGGAGAGATCTTACTGGAGGTTGACTAAGCCCTGGAAAGCTCTGGGGTTTGCTCACTCAGAAGATACACCGATGGCCCCAGTGCATCCCTGAGGGAGCGTGATGGAAAGGGAGGTGTTCCAAGGAAGACTAATGAAGGTCACAGGGAGGGATGAAGCTGGAGAAGTCCAACAGAGGAGGAGTAAGAGGGGCAAACTATTGAGGGTGACAAGGCCGGAGGGTACTGCTGCTGGAACCAGGAGGCTAAGGACCATGCACCCTTCCCTACATTTATTAAAAGAAACCCATGCAGAATATTTAAGAATTAATTCCTCCGTCACACTGACTTTGGCCCCTCCACTTCTACAAAGGTTCCAGTGCCCCACCTCCCACCATTTAAAACCTATCTGGGAAGGAGCACACCATGACCTGGCTTGGTTAGCCAACACCCAGGTCCCACTCTGCACTGAGCCACATGCTGGTAGCTGACCAGGGAGGGCCCAGCTATGAAAACTGGAGACAGGACTGGGAAGCAAGAAGGACCTGCCACCCAAGAGCTTCGGGTTGGCCTGCTGGGAAAGTAAGAGGAGGAGAGCGTGTGGATGGGGGGAAAGGGTTCTGGGAGGACAGGAATGAAGGGAGAGACAGGGGCTTTGACAGGATAGGACTGGGGGAGGGGGGCTACCCCTCCCACTTGTGCAGTCTTCCTACTGTTCATTGCAGAGGGGCCATTTATGTTTATGAAAACTGAGGAGCAAAACACTTTCCTTCTCAGTAGAGAAGACGTTCAGGTCCCTCTCTGACGATTACCAAAGCAACTTTCAAAAGCTCCTGTCAAAACTTTTTAAGCCAGACTTTCATGGGATGTCTGGCTCTCAGCCCCTACAAAAGCTTGCACTCTGAGTCACCTGGCAATCAGGTACTGCAATCCTGCAGAGAGAGACAGCCAGCGTGAGGGGATGTGCTGTGGTAATTTAAATTAAAATTGAAGCCAGCCTCTAGCACGTGGGTGGGCAATAAGCCCTATGTGGCTCTCCAGGGTTAGCCCCTGGTGGGCTGCCGGTGCTTTATTTACTTGCGCCTCTGCAGACACGGTTGCATGGAATTCCCCTTGGCTGCGGTTCACTGTTCCTGGCCAACGGGAGCTTCAGGAAACCATGTCCCAGTTCACACTGTTTCCTGCAATTCCCGTTGGCCCAGAATGGCGATCCACAGCAAACAGGAGCTTTAAGCATGTGTATCTGTGGAGAGCAGGTAAATAAAGTGCTGGCAGCCCGCCAGGGCTAACCCTGGTGAACTGTGGCCAGGCCACAGGCTGGTATTGCCCATTGCTGCCCTAGGACGAGAACAAGCGTAAACCAAATTCAGTGTTAGTGCACTATCTGGAGCAAGGTGAGAACGCTACTCGCTCCCACAGCCCTTCCCAGCTTCCTTTTACAGTATGACAATGGTTTGTCTTATTCCTGGATTTGAGAAAGAAATATGTTCACGCTACACTGTGTCTTCATTATTTTCATGTCTGAGTGACAAGACTGCATGTGTTTGGCTCCCCAGGACGCTCAGGAATGGATGGGGGCAGATAGGTTAGACAGGCCACCGGAAATGCAATGCAGTCACTGTTTGGCCAAGTGATTTCGCCGCTGTGAAAATTGGGCAGACTTTGCTGCTCTACATGTATTCAAATCAGCTGTCCTTTTTCAGCCATTATTTGAGCTTGTTATCCCACGACACCAGCTAAGTCAATCAGTTGCTATATTCAGGCCCCACTGCAGCTGCGGGATACAAAATAATGAAGAAAAATAGCTGGCATGCTGGAGTGAGGTAATCTGATTGGAACTACAGAGTTGGTGGGGGGCAGGGAAGCATAGAAGACTGGCACTTCACTCTGAGAGGTACCTGAGCCAGGGATTTGGATTCAGAGTCTTAAATGTGACCTCCCCCAGAATATGGGGGGTGGGTTAGGTTCATTGTTCCAGCTTGAACCCCTTGTAGATATGTGACAAAGTCACAAAACATTGCGGAGCTGGTGGGCGGGGAGAAGGGTTCCAACCTCACATTTCAGCATGTTCATCTCTTATAGAAACACCGAATCATAGAACACTAGAACTGGAAGGGACCTCGAGAGGTCATTGAGTCCAGTCCCCTGCCCTCACAGCAGGACCAAGCACTATCTAGATCAGGGCTACTCAACTTTGGAAGCCTGGGGGGCCATAGTGATACTCACAGCACATGCCGAGTGCTGCAGCTTAAGTGCGGTTGCATGGACATGCAAATATATGTGTAAACCTGACCAACTGAAGGGTTTAATTTCCTGCATTATATTCTACATGTCCTGCATTTTTGCTGGGCAAAAAATTTTGGACACTGCATTTATTCATGAAAAAATGCAATTTTAGGTTGACTGAAATGATTTATCGATCCAATACTCATTTAATGAAGAGTTTGGGCCCATTTGTTCCAGGCTATATTCACAGAAGGACTTGCGCACCATTCACAAACTCAAGGAGATGCTGGCACCTCCCTCTTGTACTCTGTAGACCTGTGATTAAAGCACTCACCTGGGACATAGGCAATCCAGGTTCTGTTCTCTTTTCTGCCCAATTCAGAGGAGGGACTTGAGCTTGGACTGCTCACATTGCAGATGAAAATCCTAACTAAGGTGTTATAGGACAGTCTGGAATAAGAACTTCTTTTGTGGAAGCTATCCCACTTTGAATAACTCATTAAATACTCAGAGTAGGGACTGGCAGCCACATGTCTCAGGTCCCAGCTGAGTGCTTTAACCACCAATGAGACCATAGAGTCTCATTTGTTTTCTGGCCTAAAACCCAGAAGGAGGCTGTTGCACAGCAGTGAGTTTTAGGGAAGGATTTCCTGCTGTGGAATGAAGATGGCCATTCAGCCAAAAAGCACAGCATAAAACAAGCTTGGGAAACAAGAGCAGTCAATGGAGATGAAGCAGTCTTCAGGGTTGCCAGGTGTCTGGTATTCTACTGGACAGTCCGATATTTGCGCTCTTTGTCCGGTTAAAAAAAAAATCAGAGAATACCAGACATGTACAGTGTCCGGTATTCTGATTTTTCCAGCTGCACACCGGATGAAAGCCTGGCGTGGGAAGCAGCTGGAAGGCAGGGCCATGATTGATGCTAGGAACCTGTGATTGTGCAGAAGCCTGGCGGGGGTGGGGGCAGTGGCTGGGAGTCCCAACCACTCCCCCCGCCCCCACCAGTCTTCTACGCAATCACGGGCTCCCAGCACCAATGGCGGCCCCACCTTTTTTGCTCGACCAAAAAAATACTGTGTGTCTGGTATTTTTTGGGAGACCATCTGGCAACCCTCGTCTTCACTGGAGAATGAAATGGTGGGATAGGAGACAGCGTTACAGATTTAGTCTGTGACAGAACTATGTAGTGACTTAATCATAGAACACTAGAGGACCTTGAGAGGTCATCAAGTCCAGTCCCCTGCCCTTAAAAGTCAGCGTAAGAAATCTAACTTGATGCTGAAGTCAGTGGATAATTTGAAGGGGGAAAGATGAGATCATTGTGTCAGGCAAGGCAACTTGGACATTAAGCTGATTTAGGTCAGTCTGTTTGCAGACTTTGTAAGATGGGGCTGCTTCATTTTATGTTTCAGGTGCTCTCTTGGGGTCACCCAAGAAGTGCTGATACTGACCCTGAGTGAAAATGATCCTGTTCTCTGCAGTACTTGGGTTTTGTACCTCAAGGCTTTGTCATCTCTTTTCAGATTTGATTAATGGCATATGAAACTGATGCATGTATAATATACATGTCTTGCTCTCCCTGAGGATTTGATGGAGCTGCATCAACATTAACGAACTTCAAAGGACACGCCTGCAAAATACCCAACCATGGAATTCTGAGGGACAGAGGGTAAGCAACTCATCTAAAAATCACAGCCATACAGTGAACTAACATAACTCAAATTGCATAGCTTAACTCCACCTGTCCCCGTAGTGTAGACCCTCCCTGAAAGAAAAAACCAGGTTGATGGCAGCATAAATGCAACATATGCCATAGAAACTTGCAATTAAATATAACTGAGATTGAATAAAAGGGGAGAAAATCTTCATGAACTATAAACTGGGGAGTCCAGAGTCAGAAAAACATGACACAGGCCATGTCAGAAACAAGACAGACCAGCTGTTTATTTTAGTTCATCAATAGATCTAGGGACAGTCTTTCCCTTATCAGAGTTAGCTGATGGTAGTATTTACCCAACAAGTTTCAAAAGAGATCAGCAGCCAAGACTGTGTCTTTAGATGAGAGCATCAGGGAAGATGCTGGCCCATGACCAAAATGTTTAAATATCCAGCCACCATGTACTATGTTCCATGTAGGATTTCCCAGTGTATGAAGAAGAAACACAAATAATCGTGGTTCCACATACACACAAAATGCAATTATTTTTATCTTAGACTCTGTGATTTGCGGGTTTATTGCTTAATAGAATGAATTAATTTTATAACAGAACGACTCTACAGTTAATAACACCATTTACATTCTCCTCTGTCTGAATGATGAAGCATAAACTAATTAATGCTTGGAATAAGCACAGCGCTATCAGTTTGGGGTCTGAATAGTAATGCATCATTATCAGCTAAATCTTAACATCTGTTTATTAAATCAATTCAGTACCAGTCAAATGCTATTCATGTCACCTGCATTGTTTTCCTAAGCTCAAATTCAGACAACCACTGGCTTGCTTGTACATATGATATAGAGCCATCCCCGATAGCCTCATGAGTGCTACAGCCCTGAATACCCAAACCTAGACAGTAGATTCAATACTGGCTACCACAGATACATTGGACACTTGTTGAACAAGTTGTTTTCTATAACTGTCAGCACAGAATCTAGGGGTTCAATAATGTAAATTCCAAGCACACACACAAATGATCTATTTTAGGTGCTAGGGTACTTTAGATGTTTGCTTTTGCATGTGGCATTTGTTTTGCCACTGGGGTGGTGGGAATAACATTTATGAAGCTCCCAGAAGGGCGCGGAAAGATCCCAGTTTCTAGGTGAGGAGCGGGTATAGTTGGGATTTGGATATATAAATCAATAAGAAGTGGATCCCCATGACTAAACTAGTCAAGTGAGGTACAAAGAAGTACTAAGTGAGTCAATGCAAAGCTTTTACAATGTACTCAGTGAAGAGAGCATGGAGCTAGAGTCTTTGTAGCAATGGAAATGCCATTTTAAATGGGAGGGGAAAAAATTCCCAGCCAAGTTAACCTTTAAATTCCCATCTTTTAGCTTGCAATGCAGAGGAACTGCTTTATATTAAGCAGCACCACAATTCAGTGCCACCATGAATGCTGAAAGAAATATCCTTATCCCACCTCCTAACATATCTAGGTAATAGGGCCATTTATGAATATTAATTGGTCTGTAAATTTCTCCATAAACATGTATACTAAATATCACCGTGCGCTAAATTCTGTGTTTATTATTCCCATGCAAACATACTGCAAGAAGAGTTTGGGACAAACTAATCGTGAAAGTTACTGAAAACCCAGAACATTCAAATTGATGCAAATGGCAAAACATTCAGAAGCGCCAACATGACATGGGAGCCTAAGTCTCATAGGACACAGGTTCCTAAATGACTCAGGGACTTCTGAAAATGTTGCCCAAAATGGAAAAGTCCAGGGCATCAGAGAAATCAAAGGCTTGGACAAGGAGGTCAGCAAAATAATTGAGTCAAAGGAGATTATGGAAGATTTGCCTTGCTGGTCAGATTTTGGCATGTGAATTAAGGGCTTTGTCTACACACAGTTAATTCAGTGACTGAGTTAAATCAGTGCAACCATTTAGTGTGGACATGCTTGTGTGAACACAAGAGTGTTTCTAGTAATTTTGCTTGTGTCGGGAAATAAAGTTAAACCAACTCAAAAAACACACATGGAGGACAGTCACACTCTAAAGTCAAACTAACTAAATGAGTTTTATTTCACAACTTAAGTTATTTTTGGAACATGTCTGTTTGTGGCTCCTTGTCTTTGATTAACACTTGTCCTCTTACAGTTTAATTTACATATATTTTTATTGACTTAAGCTAAGTAGAAATAGAACATTCTTAATCCTAAATAGGAATGTTCATACACAGACATGGGTCAAAATAACACAAATTTGTGAATTAAAATCCCCATTTATCACATTCCAGTCTGGGAAAACTACTTCTAGGTCATTGTATTTTGAGTATTTTATTAGTAAATCCAGTGGCAAAACTATGGTGCTGAATGGAGGTAAAAGTTTCACACTAAAACTAATGAGTATATTATTTGAAGGCAAATATTTTTAACTCCTCCTGCTTCTATCCCCTGTTGCTTAATTCCCATTTCCTCTTCCCACAGAGGAAGTAGTTTGTGCATCCCACCTTTGTAACATAAGCTAGAGAGGCAACCATACAAAATCCCACTCGCCCATATGCCTGGGATAAGTATTCTTTTAAAGGAATACAATTTTATTTACTTTTCTGCATTAGCCTTGTCTAAGAATAGGGGAGTGATCTGTGGCTGAGCTGGTCAGTTTTCCTGACAAGTCTGCATGTCTCAGAGCTAAGGTAATGATGGGAAATGCACAGCTAAAACCACAGAGAGGAAAAGGGAGATAATAGGGGCTTGGAGAAAGGAAAGAGAAAAGCAACAATTCGTGAAGCAAATTCTAATGGCTCAATCAATATTTATTCAGCGCTACATGCACAGCATAGTACTGTGGACTGGTACCATCTTCAGTATCTTCAATCCTACCGGGTTTAGCAGCTCAGACAGAACTCTGAACTTGTAGTTTCCTTTCCATTCCAAATTCCTTCAGAGCCCTAACATCAAGCAAGATATTTCTTCAAAGGTCACGTCATGCCTCTTCTAACTCTAAACGAACATGCATGTGTTGTGCCGCAAAGAAAACGGTTTCAAGTCAAGGTTACCATTGCAAGTCTTGCTAGTGCAGAAAGAAAAGCACACTGCTGTTGTCTTGTACCCACCAAGCAGTGGCTGCTGGCTAGAGGACTGTATTATGAATCCACAGACATGAGGAAGGCAGAGCCACACCCCAGAGGCATGATGCCTATTCAGTGTCTGGGCTGGCAAAATGCCTCTGGAGCACAGTGGGGCAGTGTTCCCTGGAAGCTGTGCTCTTGGGGGGGGGGGGGGCGGATCACCCAGGAGAAGTTCAGGTGCTGCCCCGCTGATTAGCAGCGCGCTCACAACTGGTAACACATGTTTCTACTGATGGTGCACGTCTGTTCATGCCTTAGTGGGAAGGTTAAACACAGTTTTAGATCACTCCAGCCAAGCACAGCACATTGGGGTCTCTAAGATGAATGGGGGAGGGGAGCATTGCAACAATAGGCTTTGGCTAAAAAAAAAAAAAAAAAAAATGATTTCATCTTCATTTCATTGTCATCCCTTCCCCCCGCATAAAGGGCTCTGACCTTCTTGTGAGCACCCCTCGGTGGCCGAGGGGAGTCTTGTAGTCTCGCTACCCAGCTGTCTGTGGGAGAGGAAGTGTCCGGTATGTGGCCTGGGACCAGGCTTCTTACCCACTGTTGTGGCTGCTGGAGGTTGGGGGGGAGGGACCCAGGCCTGCCCGTTCCTCTGGGTCCCGGCTCAGGGACCCTGTAAGTAGCAGTTACCTGCTGAGTCTCAAAGAGGTTGGTTGAGGTCATGTTCCCTGGGCCACTTCCCTGGGAAGCTGCTCCATCCAGCCTTTTCTCTTGGGCTTTGTGGTCAAGTCCTCCCTGTCCAGAGTTCTGCAAAGTGTTGCCGTTGTATTACTGGCTAGTCTTCAGCTGCTGGACCTGGTTCCAACCAGGTCTGAAGTCCAGCTCCCACTCGAAGCTGTCTGGAGTGCTGCTGTTCCCCCAGTCAGTACTTAGGTCTACTTGGGTCAAGCTCCAGCAGCTTCTTTTATATCAGACTACTGCTTCCTGATTGGCTGCAGCAGAGGCTGCCACTCTGTTCTGCTTGGAGGACCTCTCTTCTGCTCCTGTTGCTGGGCAGGGTGTGGAAAGGCTTCCAGCCTCCAGCAGGGATATCGGGGCCTAGTCCACCCCATCATACCTCCCATCTCAAGCATGGATGAATGCCAAAGGTGCCATGTCCAAAATGGTGGTGGTGTACTTCTGATGGACATAAACACAATATTCCAGATCCTTATAGATACTTAGGCACCTTATTCCCATTGACATCAATGAGAGTGAGGCACCTAAATACCCTTTGAGACCCAACAGCTGTGCAATGTGTAACAATACTGACCTTGTGGCCTAATACATCCATAGAGGTTTGGCTCATCAGCAATACGTCAGCGGCCCTGAAAAGTCCTGCAGCATTTCATAGCTTGCCTCATTGCTGATTTTAGCTCTTTAATTTCATGAAACTCCAGGTGGGTTGACAAGAGGCAGTGTGGAAGTGGGCAAAGTCTTGAGAAGAAGATGATTTACCCATGTCAGCTGTCTGTTTTCATTGCACACACAAAACCCAGGTTCTGACTCAGTTGGAGCCTAAGTCCTGCTTCGGTCCACACACAAATCGCTCCAACTCAGGTTACCCAACACGGAGGACCCAGGTCCTTGGGGTGTACTAGAGAAGCGGGTTAGAGTCTGAGTCCCACTGTGACCTACCTGGGCTGTAGCCTGTTGGGGTGCCCCTCAGGGAATGAAGGTGCTCCCCTCAGGATCAGTGGGTGGCCACTCCCACCCACTACAAGCCCCTGAGCAGTCAGTAGCCCTGCCCTAACACAAGGCAGGGGCTGCAATAAGCAAGCAGTGTATATACGGGCAATGAGTAGCCCAGCCTTAACACAAGGCAGGGCCTGCAACAGTTAGCAGCCAGTAGCCCAGCCCTAGGGCAGGGGACGGGCTTCTCTCAGGACAAACCAACCAGGTCACAGTCAGCACACCCACGTACATAGTCTGTCTCCTTACTCAGGGAAGGTTCAGGCCCCTCGCCCGTGGCTGCACGCCGCCAGAGGGAAGACTGCCACCCAATCAAGCGGTGGCCAGGGGGGGAGAGGGGAGGGCGGACGCGGGCCCTCCCTTCACCACTGCGCCCCGGCCCAGGGCCCTAATAGCAGCTGGTAATCAGCTGCCAGGTCAGCCGGGATCCGGGCCAAAACTCACTGACCTGTCACTCAGCACGGTCAATGGGGGATCCACTCCGCAATCCACTGGCCCCTGGCCAGACCAAGGTCGGCCACCCCTGGGCCTGCTCCAATTCTCCTCTCCGTCCTGGGTACCTGGTTGCCTGGGAAGTCTTCTGGGCGGCCAGGGGCAGGGTCCTCTGGCCACAACAGCAGACCCACATGGTAATCCCCCCAGAGAGGACCGGGAGGCCCAGGACAGGTTGTCCAACTCCACTGGCTCTGGCTCTGACTCCTCCACTGGCCAGAGCGGGGAGGCTTTTGGCTTCTCAGCGGTCAGGGAGGCGGAGGCCTCTGGCTCCCTTGCTGGCTGGGGAGAGAGAGTGCCTCTGGCTCTGGCTCTGGCCGGACCCCGACTGGCCTTGCAGAAAGTCCTTTTATATCCCTAGGCCTGCCCCCTGACTTCCTCCCAGGTGAGTCTTCCAGGGGAGCCCAACCTGGCTCAGGGAGGGACACTTCCTCCTCAGGATCAGTAGGTGGCCACTCCCACCCACTCCATGGGCCCAAGCCTTGTCATTTAGTAGTGTGGTCACAGGTCAAGCCACAGACCTGAGTCAGAAGGTCTGCCTAGTGCAGTATGGACATGTCAGCACAGCTGTGCAACTTCAGTCCAGCAATCGTAACCCCAGGTTTCCAGTGCAATGTGAATGCTCAAGCACAGATCTGGACATGAGTCCTTAAATCTAGTTCCTACAGACCAAGATGTAGCGTGCAGTGTAGATAGAACCCATGTAGATAGGAGGGATGCAAGGCCCCCTGAAGCTACAACTCAGTCATCACAGTCAGAAATTCCTTTTTTCCTAGAATTCCCTTTTCGTTACTCGTGTTTGCTCTGCAGATGTAATGCTTACTGTGCTTTTACCCTAAACTCCAGAAATCTTCAGTGAAGGCATCAGAGACTCCTGTAACACTTTTCGATCTGTCTAGGTATTTCTGTGGCCCCTTCTCACCATGTTACTTGGGTATGTCCCAAACCAACGTATGCTCGCAGGGCAGTTGGAGACTCTCATAGCCCACAATTTGCAGATGAAGAGCCAAGGCACCAGTAGACTAAAAGCTTGAATAGCAGTGTATGCAATGCCTGATGGCTGTGGCAGGCTAGAGGCAGTCCAACATAATTTGTAAGGTCAAATGGCTGAGAACTAAGGTGATAACAGATGGCAAATCACAACGACGATTTAACCCGATGACATTCTGAACAAAACGAGCTCTCACCCATACCTGCTGTTGTTTCCATCACTTCACATGGAGGCGACTGATTCTGGCTCCCCCCAAGTACCACGCAGAGCGACAATCCTGGATATAGACTGAGAGTTCTGTGGCGCGTGCACCACAACTTTCGCTGTCTCAGGAAGACATGCCAACAATGCTGTCGAGAATTTTATACTGCTTTCTACCACACCTGATTCTGTGATGAGGGTTCTGCCGACAATGCACACCTTGAATATCACAGTGGCTATGTCTACACTACAAGGTTTTTGCGCAAAAACCGCCATTTTTGCGCAAAAAACGACGAAGCATCCAGACCTCAAGCGTGTTTTTGAGAAAAAACCCACAGTAAATCAACAGGACGGAGGGCTTTTGCCAGTAGAGTTATTCCTCTCCCCACAAGGAGTAACTCCTATTTGCGCTACAGCTCTTGCGCAAAAAGGTGCGTGTGGATGCTCGGCAGGGATTTCTTGCGCAAAAAGAGCCTATCAGAAAAAGCACAGGTGCTCTGATGGCCATTCTGTGAATGACCATCAGAGCTTTCTTGCACAAGAGTGTCCATGTAGTCTGGAAGCTTACTTGTGCAAAAGCCCATCGCTTTTGTGATGCGCTCTTGAGGTGTGGACGTGCTTTTGTGCAAGAAGTTTTTGCGCAAGATCTCTTCCGCCAAAAGCTTCTTGCGCAAAAACCCTGCAGTGTAGACAAAGCCAGTGAGAAATATCTAGACCTGGGCTCGGCAACCTCACGTTGCATGGTAAAAATGAGAAAGGCTGCACTGTGGAGCCAGTTCGTACTTTTATTAACAAGTGCTTTCTTGTTAAGGGAATGACTGCAACAATAAGCCAGCCAGGCCACCCTCAGTGGATGGCACTGAAGACATAAGGGCAGCAACAAATGAATGCAAATGAAGAGAGCTGAGCAAAAATTAAAAGAATCAGGTAGTCCAACCACCACCACGTGAGCTTCTACAGCTATATCTTGGTATTCATTGTCACTCAATTCCCCACAGCCTTTTAAAATCTAGATGATCAGATAATAAGAGGTTGAGTGGTATGCATAACATCAAGCTGATTAAATTTGTTTACTGATAATTCTTCAGGTTCCCGTGAATATCATGTAATTTTCAAGGCTTATTTCAAACAGATTTTGTGTAATGTATTATTGACAACATCCTCATGGACCATTTCTACAATGTCATTCCGGATAATTATTTCACAACAGATTTTCAGAGTCCCTGATTCCTGTTGGGATTCGCTTTTGCATAAATTACAGTGCAGCATATTCAATCAGTGTCCCCATTAGAACCCTATGCTTATTTTTAGGAATAAAGAATGGGAGAGATGGCAGGGGGGAGGTGAGGGGAAAGGGCTATTTGTCTGATTGCAGCATGAATACATTTTCCTCGGCTCTGTTTTCTCAAGTACAACAGGGCTGGATGTTACCCTGCAGCATCTTGGCCTTTTTTTAGAAATAAACACAGGCATTAATCCTTTGACTGCATTAAATTAAATATTAATGTTAACGGATCACATAATGTGAAGTTAAAAAACGATTAACATTTAAACTGCATTCTCTCTATGATTGTTCCAAAAAATGAATGACTCCCTCTTAACTAATAATGTCAAAACAACAATAAATCTGAGATTTGGGAGTACAGGAAGTATCTTTTATATATACACATATAGATTAATATTGGCCAGCCCGTGTTCCCCTAAAGGAACCAAAGCTCTAGGCTTCGGCGCATTCATATGCGTTTCCATGCATAACTCCAACTATCGTCTACGAGGCAGAATTCTGCATTGTGCATGCTGTTTACAAAAGATAATTAAGCAGGCAGATCAATATGGTGCTGGGATTTGGCAGTATTAATATATCAAGAGTAAAACCATATGGATTTGTTTCTTTAATAGATTGCAGGTTGCCCACTGTTGTGAGCTCACTAACTGGAGCCTACTCAGGGTAAAACTACCGGTCGATGGAATCCGGGTTTCCTCAAACAAAGTGGCATGAAGCAGTTATACGACTGTACATGTGAGCGTACCGCTGCATCGGCAGAGCAAGCGTGTGGCTTGAAGCCTCTGCACCACATCAGGTGATGGGAGGGAAAACAGGAGAAGAGCAACGGCCAGTCTCAGAAGAACAGTGCCTGGAGAGCGAGTGAAATGGGACAGCTTTGGCTCTGTTACCCCCTGTTATAAATCACAGGATGTGGTGGCAGGCACTCTTTGGCTAGGGAGCCGGCAGAGAGGGGAGGGCTGCTGCCAGCCTGCCTCTCACTGGAGACAGGGAATACCTGAGGCTATGTCTGGGCCTTCTCCTGCTTAGGCCCAGCAGAGGAGCCCTGACTAGCACAGTGACAGGCACCAGAGCAGAGACTGGCATTCACCATTCCAAGCCTGCATCGCACCCAAGCCTCAGCAACTGCTGCAAAGGATTGGAGGTACCTAGGGTGGGCACTGGCAGCAGGGCCGTCCTTGGGATTTCTGGGGCCCTACGTGGTACTATTAAACTGGTACCCCTGTGCCTGATAGCAGCTGGGGAGGGGGGTGATGACTCTTTTTAAGAGATGTGATTTCATCATCTCCAGCCACACTCTAGTGAAATATTTTTCAAAACACATTTTGAACTAAGGTCCTGTCCGCTAACACAGCCAATTCAGAAACTGGCAGTATATACATGTGCCATGGCTTCATTACCACTCGAATGGCTCTTTCACAGGTTCCGTGTTCTGCTCATAGCTCTGGCAGGCTTCGTCACTTGTAAGTTAACTAGATCCTCTTGGGAAGAAGCGGAGCCACAGAACAGGGATAGGAAGAGGTAGGTGGGTGGACATTAAGACCCAGCGGTGCCCCAAATTTTCAGGTGCCCTATGCAACTGCATATTCTGCATATGGGTAAGGACAGCTCTGACTAGAAACACTTCCTACTGCTTCCCTTCTGTTTGCATCTTCCCCTGGTAATCCAACCACACCATCATCAGTCATAGGAAATCTCTCTTTGCCCCCATTGCATGGCCCTCGAAAATGAGCCTCCCAGTCTGCGCTGACAGAGTCAGGTTGGCTGGGCGTACGCTAGCGTTCAAAAAACAGGTGTCTGGACATCACTTTCGGCTTGGGGCCGAAAGCTTAGGGTGGGGGATGAGCTTCAAGTCTGTCCTTGCGGGCTTGGTGGCTCCCTTCTGTGCTCTGTGTAGACTTATCTTTGGAGACAAGGGCTTGTCTTACCCAGCTGAGAACCCACATATGCAGAATTATACGGGGACTCAGCACACTGTAATATCTCCCTGTCATCTCCCGTAGGGCTCCCAGATGGTGTCTTGAATTAACTGAGGTTTGCTCCTGCCCAGGTAAAGTGGGTGGCCTCTGGCAGATTATCGGAGCGCTGGGGAGAATTCCTGCCTCTGAGGTTGTGAAAGGGGTTTGGGCCTCACGAGAGGCAAGTGGATTCTCTATACCCAGGCCCATGGCTTGGAATTTGGGGCTCACCCCCTGAACCCAGGTGCCCCCACCACACTGACGTTGTTGCCAGTGAGCACCTCTGGCCGTCCTGTGCCAAGAACACAAGGGTTTGAATCCTGCATCTTCACTCCCCATCCCTGTGGGAAGAGTGGCTGCAGATTGAGGCTTGCCAAGATAGCCATAGGCTCCAATCTGCAGTTTGGATCGAAGGTCCTTGAAGCGGTGAGGGCCTGAACTCAGACACTTCCTTTTCTAGCGACAAAATCATCGTTCACATAGAGAGCCCGCTGGCGCTGCTACTGTCCCAATAGATGTAATGCAAGGGAAAGGTGCTAGAAACTTTTCCCAGGGCAAGGCCACCCCTAGGCATGCACAGAATATGCAGCTGCCTAGAGCACCATGAAGTTTGGACCCCCATTGCTCCAAATTTTGTGATGCCCTAGGCAGCTGCATGCTACACGTGGTGCCTGCTCTGGCGGCCAGCCCCATCCCCCCAGCTCCCCTGCGGGCTGCGCTCAGCTGCCACTCACCAGCTGCTTCCAGAAACTGCCACTCATCTCCAGCCGGCTGCCCCCTCCCCCGCTGCACTTCCGGCCCACATCTATCACTGCTTCCTGCCTAGCACCTGCACCTCCCACCTACTCCCCCATCAGCCACCCTGTCCTGCTCCTGCCCCTCTGCAGCCCTGGACCTGCCCCTCTGCAGCTCCTGCCCCCACAACCCTTGAATGCAGCCCCGGCTGACCCCCACTGCAGGGGAAGCTGCTAGTGTTTGGACTACATTGGGCAGCAGGATTCACATGGAGAGCCCTGTCCCAAAGCATTCTTCCTAGTAACACATCCCTGCCCAAATATACATGTGCCCCACCACACACAGAGACAGTGGGATGACTTGGCCTTCTTAATTAGTGGACCTGGGCCTGCAGCCCTTCTACGCACGGGTGAGCTCTGTACTTAGATGGACAATGGATCTGGCCCTTATTTTTATTATAACCTGGTACCAGACCAATTTCTCATCACTTCACTGAGGAAACACAAATCCCCTTCTAACAACCCTCCCCCCAAGCTCCTGCAGAAGACTAGGAAGTGCCAGTTCTAACAAAGCCCCTGCTGTCTTTTCCCTTCATTTAGCAACAGCAACAAAGCACGGCATGCATGACAAATGGGACTAAAAAGACCAGCAGATGCACCTGACTGGCAACTACCATACGACATTGGAATTATTAAGGAAAGGGCCACAGATAAGGGCTTGTGGCAGGAGAGGTCCTGTTGAGCTCATCAGTGAGCGCGGGGAAGGTTTTATTAGGACTCTGGAGGTGATCTGACTGCAGTACAGTCATTCACTCAGCATATGTAGACTCCAGCAAAGAGTCAAGCCATTTATTCACAACAAATGTCAGGTGTTATTGCTGTGTTTGGGACATCATCATCCATTCTTAGCAAGAAGCCCTGAGCGTCAGACACAGCATAGCCCTGCCCTGCGTGTAATGAGAAAAAATGTGATGCTCCCTCTGTGTCTGTCTGGAAACAAAAAACACAAAGAAAAAGGGTCATTTACAAACCCCTGAGGGCACATTTCACCTACCTCACTAGCGTGTACTGCAGCATGATGGGAGAGGGCTGCTAGAAAGGTGTTTGAATACTGCATTTGAACTTCAGACACTCAGGGCAAAGAGCGTGTAATGATGCTATGGAGGGAGGGGATAGTGAGTGTGTGGTGTTGCCATCTAAAAGCTGAGCCACTTGTAGATACCAAACTTCTTTACAAGTGAATAAAATGGGGGAGGAGAAAATTCCAGGCATGATTACCAGGCTTGAAAATTTTACTACATAGCTACTCATCAGTTAACTCAGCCTACTGCCCAGAGGGAGGGGGGTTTGTCATCCATGAGATCCAGGCTGCCCTGGTGAGATACTCAAGGATTAGATGAACAAAGAAGAGCCCTGGTAAGTCTAGCTTACTCCTGACTTATTAGTCCCTAACTTACAAGAACAATAATTCACACAAAGGAAAAAAGTCCATGTTCTAAGACATGGCTAAATGGCTCATAATATTAGCCACCTCCACTTCATCCCTTTTTCTTTCCGTTCCATTCCATATCCTCCCTCTCCAGTTCTTTCTTCCACTGCCACCACAATCCACCACCGTGTCCTTTTAACAATTTAGAAACCCTTCCTGCTGCTTCTCTTCTCTTTGCATCTTCTCCCAGTCATCCAGGCGCACCATCATCAAGCTGTGGAAATACCTCTTCCCTTCCCCACCCCCCGGGCAGATGCCTTTGTTTTCACAAGTGTCTAGTTCAAAGCCAACAGCAGTGACTAGAGTTTGTCAAAAACAGGGGTGGGGGGAGAAGGAAGTGAGGAAATGGTCAAGAAAAACTTGAACATTTAATTTGCTAAGGAGTTCTATAGAAGTGTAGTTTGAATAACGGGTCCTTACATAAACAGGAAGAAATATACAGTTAAGGGGGCCAAATTCTTATCTGGTTTCAACTGCCACAGCACTCTTGACTCAATGGAGTGATGCTGATATTTAACAGCTGCTATTAGCCCAGGACAGAAGCAGTTCCAGCATGATTACAGAACAACAGAAATGGGGCAGGTCATCTGGTCTCTGCTTTCAGTGTAGGACTATTCCCTGTTTGTATGGTTCATTTCTAAAGGACTCAAATCAATTAGTGGGCTATGGATCTTGTGCCTTTCCTAAGATCCATAGCCCACTAATACTACCCTGATCACCTACCTTGCCTCATTAATACCCTGAGACCCATCTGGCTACAACTACACGGCATATGCCAGTTTTTGACATGCAAGAGATAGACTAGTGTCTGTTACATGTGAGAGAGCTCAGGTAGGATCAAGGTCATGGGCAAAATGAATGAGAAGGAAATGGCAGTGGATAGGCAGCAGTGATCAGTCTTCATCCCTGCTTTTCGAAGAGGTAAGAGATGGTAAATCAGAGGCACATTATGATTGGGGCTTGCACTGTTAGCGGAGATTAAAACTCATTATTCCTTTTCCCCTCTGCACCCTACCCCCAATGGCTAGCTAGAGCAATGTCAGCTTGCTCATCCCTCCTTTTAATCAGCAGAGAATAGTTTTACAGTTGTAGTTTGCACTGGGTAGGGGGAAGGAGCAAATCCAAGAGTGGAGGAAAAAGCCTGGGATATTGAAGGCATTCAGTAAAGATGTAGCCCAAGATCAATAAACTCAGCTGCTATCTGTGTCAAAGCACAGGCCACTTTGTGCTGCGTGAAATGACACAGCGGCAGAGACACGGCCAAAGGTTGATAGCACTGGGACGGAAGAGCATGTGTCACGTGGTGATTTTAAAAAGTGAGCACACTAGTAAGAATAAATATTTCAATGACAGTCCAGGCGATAACACAAAAATCATAACTGACATTCAGGTCACTTACAAAACAAAGAAGAAAATAGCTTGATGCACAGTTTTATCACGAGCACCCCAAAACTGTTTGCAGCATGATATTAAATAAATGACAGTAACCTCATAATTGCAACTTACTTGAAGTCTCTCTCATCCACCAATTGTCTTGCCATTCCCCTTCTTCATAACGTGGAATGAATGTCAAAATAAGTAAGTAGTAAATATCAGTAGATAAAAAGTACTAATCCATCTTCCTCCCTTCACTCCAGAGAGGGGACGCTTGGTAAGGGCTTGATCTAAAGGCCACTAATCACTGGAATCATTCCATTGATTTTAGTGGACTTTGGATCAAGTCATGAATGCTTTAAAAAAACCTCATGCCTATTTTGCCCACATTAAGCCCAGAGGTATCCCAAAATAGCTATTCCGCATCTTTTGAGCATGCCTGTTATTTCACAATATAACAGACTCGCTATTCTGACGTTCCTGTACTCCTCAGAGAATGAGGTTTAAGGGATATTTTGGAATAGCGATTAATTTTGAAATAAGTGCTGTGGACACAGCACCAAATTTCAAAATAAGCTATTTCAAAATAGACTCAAAATAAGCTACACAATTTGCATAGCTCAAATTGCGTAGCTTATTTCGAGCAATGGATACAGTGTAGACACCCCTTATTTGACAAGTATGTTTATACTAAATGGAATCTTCAATACTTCAAGGAGTACAAAAATTCAGTTCAGGACATGGAGATAAAAATGGATTTGTCCAACTTCAAACTGACAATGATTGCAGTTGTAAAATATATATCCTAAAATCCAGAATGCCAACCCCTAAAATGATTCCAAAATTTGATTTCCAATGGGCGAGGACCTCTTTATTAAGTTGAAAAAGGTCCTCAGAAATGATTTTAAGGTTAAGTCACAAAGGAATGAAATCAAAGAAATGACTAAGATACAATATTGTTAGTACAAGTTATATGGATATCATTTATTGAAGAACTTCGTGGAAGAAAGACCTGAAACTAGCAGCCACAACAAAAATGAGGCAGGGAAATAAACTGCAGCAATGAAATATGGAAACCATCCATAATCCTGAAATAAGGCAAGATTTTAAGCTTAAAAAATAAAAATAAAACAATTTTTGTGCATATTCAACTGATGAGCGGATCTTCCTGTATGTTTTATAAAGTACTATCTACTTCTGCAGCTTTTTATAAATGATTAGTAGTAGTATTATCTCTGACAAGGCCTACAAATAAACAAGAAGTTGAAAATACCAGGAAAAGTTCAGGTACTATAAATGCAACAGGTTTTGCCCTTCTAGTACCGCCTCCTCTGACAGGGAACATGATAGATAAACACAGCACCGTGAGGTGATAACACAGAAGCTAGCTTTCCCACCTATGGCCACTGGGCTCGTGACAAAAGCCAAGAGCCAGTCTGAATAATAGGTTGAATGGCTATCTTTTTTACATGAACTTTTATGGCAACTCCTCATCCTAAGATCTCAGTGGTCCTGAGCAGTGGGTTTCTGCAGGAGATTTTTTTTCCATGGGTTTTTTTCTTTAGTGGGTTTCCCCAGCAGTATCCTGGGAAAAAAAGTATCTTTCTAATGCTCCCTTGAAGCTCATTTCTCCCACCTGACTCCCAGGAGTGGATTCAACAGGTCAACAACCTCGCCAGGCCCCTGGGCAAGGTGAGGAAGGCAGAGCCCTGCTTTGTGCCCTCAGAAGGGGTAGGGCCTCAGGTGGAAAGGGCAGGGCTGAGGTGAGGCATACCTTGAAGGGCCCTGGGTTCTGGACATAGAAGTGGCCAGGAACTCTGGGCCCTTTTGTACTGCCAGGCCCCGAGGCAATTGCCCCCTTTTTCCTTCCCTCAGCAGGCCTGCTTGCAGGGTGATCCATGGCTGCAAATCCAGAGGCAGGGCAGAACTTTTATGGGAGGATGGACCATCTTGTAGACAGATGGCTGGGGTCTGGGAGGGGTGGGTGCTAGTCTCAGTTTAGACATGGGCTTTGTGTGTGACTTTGGGAAAGTCAGTTAGCCCCTGGTTTTTACACGTCAATGGGATTTAGGCTCTTAAGCACAGAAATCCCTTATGAAAATGAGACCTAGACGCCTAAATCATAAAAATATAGGGTGGCTAGGGACTTTGAGAGGCCAGCAAGTCCAGCCCCCTGCACTGAGGCAGGAGAACACAAGAACATAAGAACAGCCATACTGGATCAGACCAAAGGTCCATCTAGCCCAGTATCCTGTCTTCCGAAAGTGGCCAATGCCAGATCCCCAGAGGGAGTGAACAGAACAGGGAATCATCAAGTGATCCCTCTCCAGTCACCCATTCCTGGCCTCTGACAGAGGCTAGGGACACCATTCCTACCCAGCCTGGCTAATAGCCATTGATGGACCTAACCTCTATGAATTTAGCTCTTTCTTGAACCCTGTTGAAGTCCTGGTCTCCACAACCTCCGCTGGCAAGGAGTTCCACAGGCTGACCATGCACTGTGTGAAGAAAATCTTCCTTTTTGTTTTTAACCTGCTGCATATTAATTTAATTTGGTGGCCCCTGGTTCTTCTGTTATGGGAACAAGTAAATAACTTTTCCTTATTCACTTTTTCCACACCAGTCATGATTTTACAGACCTCTATCATATCCCCCCTTCGTCTCCTCTTTTCTAAACTGAAAAGTCCAAGTCTTTTTAATCTCTCTTCATATGGAACCCCTTCCAAGCCCCTAATCATTTTTGTTGCCCTTTTCTGAACCTTTTCCAACGCCAATATATCTTTTTTGAGATGAGGCGACTACATCTGTATGCAACATTCAAGATGTGGGCATACCATGATTTCATATAGAGGCAATAAAATGTTCTCTGTCTTATTCTCTATCCCTTTTTTAATGATTCCGAAGAGTCTATTTGCTTTTTTGACTGCCGCTGCACATTGAGTGGATGTTTTCAGAGAACTATTCACAATGACACCAAGATCTCTCTCTTGAGTAGTTGTAGCTAAATTAGTCCCCATGTTGTAGGTGTAGTTGGGATTATTTTTTCCAATGTGCATTACTTTGCATCATTTATCAACATTACATTTCATTTGCCATTTTGTTGCCCAATCACTTAGTTTGGTGAGATCTTTTTGAAGCTCTTCACAGTCTGCTTTGGTCTTAACTATCTTGAGCAGTTTAGTGTCACCTGCACCTTTTTGCCACCTCACTGTTTACCCCTTTCTCCAGTTCATTTATAAATATGTTGAATAGGATTGGTCCTAGTATGGACCCTTGGGGGACACCACCAGTTACCTGTCTCCATTCTGAAAACTGACCGTTTATTCTTACCCTTCCTTTCCTGTCTTTTAACCTGTTATCAATCCATGAAAGGAACTTTCCTCTTACCCCATGACAACTTACTTTACCTAAGAGCCTTTGGTGAGGGACCTTGTCAAAGGCTTTCTGGAAATCTAAGTACACTATATCCACTGAATCCCCCTTGTCTATATGTTTGTTGACCCCCTCAAAGAACTCTAATAGATTAGTAAGGCATGATTTCCCTTTACAGAAACCATGTTGGCTTTTCCCCAACAAATTATGTTCATCTAGGTGTCTGACAATTTTATTCTTTACTATAGTTTGAAGTAGGAAATAGGAGCAAGTAAACCTAGATCATTCCTGAGAGGTGTTTGTCCGAAATGTTCTTAAAGCCCTCTAAAAATGGGGAATCTACAGTCTTCCTTGTATGCCTATTCCAGAACTTAAACCACCCTTCCAGTAAGACTTTTTTTCCTAATACCTAAGTGAGATCTCGCTCGCTCCAGATTACGCTCATTACTTCTGGTCCATTAAGTGTTGCAATACTGAACACAGCAAGGCCTAAATCTGAGCCAGAACCTCTCTGTTCCCGCTTGGTAAAATGAGAATAAATATTCCCCCACCTCACAGGAACATTGTGAGAATAAAAATCCATTAACAATTGTGAGGTCACTTGACTACTATAAGGGCCACCAAAGTCCCTGAATGGATTCATTAGGGCGGATCAGTTAAGTATTGCAATCATGAAAGATTCTAACTAGCCAATCCAGATTGACCTTATTTCATAGCTTAGTATCCCTCTTCCTTCTCCCCTGTGGCACGTCAGGAATGGGGAAAAGAGAAGAGATCCACCTTTCGATAATCAGAGCAGTTTTTAAACCTTTTCTCCTTCCTTGATCTCACACTCACGGCAGGGAAGGCAAAACGGATTCTGCTAGAATAAACAACTGGAGTTCAAATTGCTGATTGGGTTCTTTTTCCCAGAGTTCAAACCAAGGCTGCGCTGGCTGCAGCCGTTCAAGCTCGATGGCCCTGTGGGACTAATTACTCCATTTACAGTAAAACATGCAAGGAAATGCATCTCCCTATCCCCATACAGCCAAGTTTACTGAAGGATAACCTACTACATTACACAGATTAATACTCCAGTGAGTAAATTAATCCTCAGAATTTCACTCCCTACTTGTGGCTTATAAATTTTAATTGGCTCTAAACTGCCACACAAATTTATGTGAATGTATATTGATGTGGTGAAAAAAAGAATCGGAAATTACTCTATTGGCACTTGAAGTGCCAAGATAACAGGAAGTGCTGGGACTGATGGGTGAACGCATATTAATATTTGCCAAGTGGGATTCAAACTTATTTCAGCATTGCCCCTCCTTACGCACAGCTTGGTCGCGGAGACGAAACAATGGAAAGGATAAATACCTGTATTTGGGAAAAACGGTGACTCGCCTTTATAACTGTTGTCCTTCAAGATGCGTTGCTCATATCTATTCTAACTAAGCATGCACACGCTGTGGGCATGGCTGCTGGAAAGTTTTACCCTAGCTACTGCCCAGCCGGTTGGCTGTGAAACGCCCTGCAGTGGCGCCTATGTGACATCCTATATATGACCCTGCTGACCCGGCCGCCCCTCCATTCCTTCTTTCTAGCTACTCTGACAATGAGGAGGGACAGTGGGTATGGAATAGATATGAGCAACACCTCTCAAAGAACAAGTTATGAAGGGGAGTAACTGTTTCTTGTTCCAGTGCTTGCTCATATCTATTCCAATTAGGTGATTCACAAGCCTTACCCAGGAGGAGAGGTTGGAATCAGAATGTGGATGACTTGAGGACTGCGGTACCAAAAGCTGCACCCTGCCTTGACTGTTGCACAGTCATCAAATCATAGAACGCTAGAACTGGAAGGGACCTCGAGAGGTCATCAAGTCCAGTCCCCTGCCCTCATGGCAGGACCAAGCACTGTCTAGATCATCCCTGACAGGTATCTGTCTAACCTGCTCTTAAATATCTCCAGCAATGGAGATTCCACAACCTCCCTCCGCAATTTATTCCAGTGTTTCACCATCCTGACAGTTAGGAAGTTTTTCCTAATGTCCAACCTAAACCTCCCTTGCTGCAATTTAAGCCCATTGCTTTTTGTCCTATCATCAGAGGCCAAGGAGAACAATTTTCCCCCTTCCTCTCCGTGACACCCTTTTAGAGACTTGAAAACCCGCTATCATGTTTCCTCTCAGGCTATGTCTACACTGTTGGGGTTTTTTGGAAAAAAGTATGCAAATTGTTTGGGATCCCTCCCACACGTTTGATAGAGAGGGCAAATCAAAGGACAAGGCATTGAGATTTGTGAAGGCCCTTTCTTTCCAGGGGAAGCTGCATTCCACACACTTGGGCCAGCTCCTGAGAAAGCACAGCTTTCCAAGGCACAGGGTCCATTATTACTAGTTACCAAAGGTGTGAAGTCAGTGTGGTTTGGGAACGGACCAAGAACCAAGTTTCCCCTGGTTTTAAAACAGAGATGGCCCTATTTGCTTATTTACATCTGGGCCTGTGGCAAGGGCCAAGTAACTGAAGTTTACTAAGGGCCTGAAGTTGGACCAACAGTGCACATACTCCAGGATAGTATTATTAAGGATTTAATATTTTTGAGGCCTGGAGGGGAAGAGGGAAGGAAAGATGACCAGAGATCCTAAGGGCAGGAGCCAGCACTAACACTAGTGGTATAAGAGCTTCAGAGGGGTAGCCAAGTTAGTCTGTATCAGGAAAAACTTAAAAAACAACAAATAGTCTAGCAGCACCTTAAAGGCTAACAAAACACGTAGATGGTATCATGAGCTTTCACAGGCAAAACCCACTTCTTCAGATGATTGGGCATCTAAAGTATAATGTGGTATAATGAGTAATTCTCCATTTGCCAGGAGCCTGCCTTGATACCCACATTGCTTTGTTCTACAATGACAGCAGCCATAGGGCTCCTGCTAGGCTTTTTCCTTCATTATTCAGTCACCTTGTTTTCAGATCCAAAGTCAATGTGAGCTCTGCCGCTAATTGTAGTTAAAACAAGGCTACAACTCTTTGTGTGTTGTCTATGGGGCTGCTCCTTCAATGTCCTTATTACCCCCAGTTGTCGGTCAGCATACACCCCGTATTTGAGCACGTCATGACCTGGGGTGTCATCTCCAGACCAGCACTTCCCCTCTCAGACCTTATAATGAGCATTTCTGAGTCTTCACCTTGACTCTCAGGACAGTTCACATAAATCTTGAAACCCCTTCCAGGAGAGGGCAAAGAACTCAAAATGAAAACCCAACCATCTTCAAACTAACAGTCATTCCTCCCTTTCCAGTCTCACTACAGTTCCCTTGTTAGCCTACCTGTTCCTGTAGCATTCTTCCTTTTCTATTGCTTGTTTAGTTGAACATTATCCCAGAACTTTTCTCTCCTCCATTAACCTCCCTCAATCTACTTCTAACATTCACTCTACCTCCTCTGGCCATGAGGTGGTGAGTTACTCACTTTCTCCAGGTGTAGCACATGACTCATTAAGGTTCTTTCCCTGGCATTCCAGGTGACAGGGGTTACACCCCCATCACAGTAGCTCATTAAACTGATCACCAGCTCTTGTGAGAGTTGCAATTCTTGAGTGGCATCCCACCTTTTCCACAGGACAGAGCCAGGAAAATTGCATGGGTGGAAATATTCAGGATTCTCTGCCTACCAAGCTGGTGGGGCAAGAGTGGTGCCCTGTTTATGAAGCCCAGTTGCCTTAAAAGGCTTTTATGTAGCAGAACCACAAGAATTAGTTTGTAATTTTTTCTGTAGAGAACAATAGGTCAAATTTTTTTTTAAAAATCATTTGCTTAGAATGCTTTTGACTTGTGATCTGAGCCAGTTTGACCTAACATCTTACATAGTGCACTCATACGTTAATTAGCTAGTTAATATTAAAGAGCCATTCATTCATTAGATTAATTAAGCTAGTGCTGTGCTGACATTAAAATATGAAAAAATATTTAAAAAAATTAAAGCGGTATGCAAACAAAACAGCTGCAAATGACTTTCAGATAAATATTTTCAGGCTGAGTAAAGCTAAAGGATACTGCTCAAGGATGACTGAAAGGTTTCTGTTGCACAGGAGTAAATATATATAGTCAGAGAGCATTTAAATACATGAGTAAGGGCTGTAGCATACCATGTTTGTTACAGACTGCCAATGGCTGATGTGGGTTAAGGTTGAAACTGATTTTGCATTAGAATTCAACACTCACAATCTGCAAATGACATCACACTAAGCTCTGCACTAGAACAGGAGGGCTGGGTGTGCAATGGAATATTTGCTCCATAAGTTCAATGTGTTGGACGAAGGGTTTTGTGTAATATCTGTTCTTATCAGTTTAATATCTGATATGGTCTTGATCTGAGAACTTGATATAAAATGATTTTTTGCATCAGGGTTGGGAACAGCAGTTGCTCTGTCCACTCCGCGCATTGGCCTGGTATTGCAGTGCCTCCAGGAGCGGGAAAAAAAAGTCTCCTTAAAAATACATGAGAAAGGGGAATTCACTGGATTCTGAATGTAACTTACCTGCCACTTTTAAGCAAGTAAAAATAAACCAAGGAAGGGGAGAAATAGAACTGAGTTTACTAGCTCAGGCATAGGTCCCAAATTTAGATGATTTAACTCTTTTTATTTTTTTAAGTTAGATAGTTATATCCAAATAGCTCAATAGCTCTGAGCTTAAAATATGAGACCACATGCCTGCAGGAGACCTAAAGTTTTCATTTTTAAAATATCTCTAGCTTTTTTTCTGTGCAGAGATGAATCTTAAAAGCCTTATGCATCCTTGCAAAATGACCTGGGGTGTCTGCAGAAGAATTAGTACCACACAGAGTTTGTTCTCTAGGCTGTTCTAATTATCACTGGGGGTTATTCTAAGCTAGCCCACGCTGTTGTGGAGATATAATTGTCTCTCCAGAAGCTCTTTCTTTTGTTTTGCTGTGCCGCACTCAGGAAAGAATCTGGCCCTGTTGTGAAGTTATGCTACTTTGCAGTAACACAGGGGCTAGTGATAAAACGTGTGCACATTCTTGTCCTTGTGGGGATCCACTCTTCGTAGGGTTGGCGCCAGCACTTGTAGTCAAATCTTGGCTAGCACCAGTCCAGCTGCGCCACTTGCTAACCCCCTGTTGTCGGCACCACTTTAGACAAGGTGTTAGCATAAACTTGCGAAGAGGTAGGCTGGCTTGTCGACGGGGGAGTTTCTATCGAAATGACATAAGCTGTATGAAAAATCAGACACATTTACAGAACGAACACTTTTCTTTTTGCCTTGCTTGAGAATGGAAAATGGGGGCACACTGGCCCTTTCAGGGTAAAACCCAGCCCTGGGAGAGGGCGGAGAGCAAATCCCACAGCTGAGGCAGGTACTGCCAATTAGCCCCCAGCTGGGACCTGTCTAAAGAAGGGCTCCCAGAAGGAGGAAGGGAGAATCACTTGCTCTAGCTGAGGAGTAGGAAGGGCCTGGCTGCTATGGAAGCTCCCCAGGATAGAGCAGGGCTGGGAAAAGGCAGGCAGAATAGGAGAGCCCTGGCCTGACCTCACTCCCAAGCCACAGGGCCTGAAGCAAGGCCTCAGAGCGCTAGGGCTGCAGAGAGGCAGCCAGGGTAGGCAAAGGCAGCAGGTCACACCCCCTTGCCTATGATGAGTGGCCATTGCAGACTGCCGTTTGCCGGTGGGTCACTGAGGCAAAGTGGACATAGGGGAATTGGAGGTTCCTTGGGAGGGGAGGACCCCAGAGTGCTGAGACTGATAAACACCCCCCCACACACACACACATGCAGAAGGGGAATGAGAGACAACCATCATGGGCACTGCGGTCTGGGAGTGTCACGGGTCCAGAACTGACACAGGGAGACACCTGCCGAGGGAGGTGTGCAGGGGGCAGATACGAGCTAATTCCCAGTGCTACCAGCAAGAGGCACCGTGGTGGTGAGTCTGCCCTGTGACAGGGGGACAAGTATAGCTAAGTTGACTGGATCCATCCATTTGACGATGGCATCTATTGGATGGCTAGCGTAGAAATGGATGCCTCACTTGGCCATTACTCCCATAAAACTCCATGCTAATGCCAGTACCTTCTTCTGAGGACCTCCTAAGGTGGGGCGGTAGAACTGAGAGAGAGTCTCAACTGTGGCAGAGGGGGAAGGAAGGAGAAGATAAGTGGAGGCAACACAGTCTTGCTTGGAGATGGAGAAGGGAAAGGAAAAAAAATTGGAAATAGAACGGACAGAGAGAAAAAAGTCTTACTATAGGGCAATGAAAACCAAATGTGGGAGATAGGAAAGAGCTCCAGGATCGGTGGTATTGCTTCTCCTGGCCCTGCGGGGGAAGTCTAGAGCGCCTTCTGCCATCTAACCCTCTATCGTCCAAAGAAAGTGGTCTCTGGGCACAAAATGTCCACAGCATCCCATGCCATTGTGTTACCTTGTATTCCCCATAATCAAGTTACCCAGCTTAACTTTACCATATGAATTCATGTTCTGCCTAAAATAACTCAGTTGGGACCCCAAAGAAAAAAGCATTGGAGTAAATGAATACATACAGAAGAATATAATTCCCTCAGAATCTTCAAACCATTCAATAACTCGCAGAAAGCCTGGTGAAAGAAAACCCTCCATGCTATGAAGGTTGCAACTTTTGATGGTGCTGCTAATTTGTACTCGTCCATTCTTGTGAATGAGGAGCCATGCACCTCAGTGATAGAAGCACTTTCACTTCCCCTTGGCCTCTCATTTGATAGGAAAATGGGAAAATGTTTTCAAAAACTGACCTCAGCAAAATTCACTGGGGACGCCCCGAGGAAGCGTTTATCAAATATGTGAGAATATGTCAGAGTGAGGATTTCTGATCCTTATCTTAACTTACACTTTATGTGTGGATTAATGAATGAAGTAATAAATCAAGACGGCTCTGCTCCCAGCTTGTCACATGCAACTGTTTTTTTTAAATGTACTGCTCACAAGAGAGTGAGAAGCAGGGCCAGCCCGACCGTATAGGCAAACTGGGTGGCCGCCTAAGGAGCCAGCCTTTAAGGGTCACCAAATTAGATGGAAGTGATTTTTTTCTTCATTGAAAAAAATATTAGAAGATTTACCCAGCGTTACTCAGGTCCTTAATGCAAATAATTTTTGTTTTTCTTCATGTAAACCATTGCTCTGGGGTGGGGCTGAAGATGTGGGGTTCAGCCTCTCCCACCACAACAGCTTGGGGCCAGGTGAGAAGCTGCAGCTCCATGGCTGCTGCAGCTCCAGCTGGCACAGTCGGGGGAGGGGCGCATGTCCCACAGCTGGGGGACAGACAGACAGACAGACACCCACTTTCTTGGTTATATAGGAGATAGCTATCCCTTTTCCACGTCTGCCCCCTGCTGCCCCAATGAGGTTAGAGCTGTCCCTGGTCCCCATCCCTGGCGCCTTGCCCCATCCCCCCCATTCATTAATATAACTATCACTGCTTTCCATCTCATACACTTTGCTGCCCCATGTGGTCATTATATAGCAGAAGCCTCTCTTTCCATTTTATGAGAAACAATCCCATTCCAGGCACACCCCATTTCCTGGCACAACCGAACCCTGACCATGGTTTAAGTTATGTTAAGAGGAAGCTACGTTGCAAATCTGGTGGTCCTAACTCTTACAGTTTATAAGGAATTGTTGCAAACAAACAGACAAATTCTCTCAAATATACAGTAGATTGTATCTAAGTACAGTTGAAATTTGTCACAGCACAGCTTCAAAAGAATGTTGCCTGGGTTTGCTGCCTAGGGGTATGTTATAGAAGAAACAGGAGACCCAGGAGCGGATGGGGTAAACGGAACTGCTTTATTGCCTACGCACGTTTACCTCAGATATTCAACACAATGTCCAAGTGGCAACAAATTGGCAGTAGTCAGACCTTTTTATCTATTTTAGTATGTTAATTCACACGTCTATCACTACTTTTCCTAAAACCTTATTTAGTAATGTTAACTCCCATAAAATGAATATTAATAAGCAAATAATTAATACAATTATACCCACCCCTAATTACTATTTATATAATTTCTAAATGAATCAACACTTTCCTATACTACAAACTAACAGAGTACAGAGATTACAAGGAATTTGACCCTGAAGATATGTTATGCAGAGCCAATGAGGAAAAGCAAGAGACATAACAAAATAGAGCAACTCCATACTTATCTGGTTTCCTAGGCTACAAGCACAAAGAGAGAGAACATGTTTATACATCAGAAAGGATAATACTGGTTTTGACCGGACCCTTAATCTATCTTCCCAAACTACAAAACAAAAGGAAAAAGCACGTTTAAAGGGTAACTCTGTGGCTGACCCCTGAACCACTAATGCAGAGCCATTTCAGACCTATTAATTTTTACATATCCCAAAAGGGTAGAGTCTTGCAGATGAGTCATTCTCTGTAGCCCAATGTCAGCCAGTCATATAGTTGAGTCAGTGTTGCTCGCCGCTTAGTAAAGGCCAGTCAGAGACCCACAACAGGTGTTCTGCCATGTTATGAGCCGTGATCCCAAAGATATTGTGCCCACAAAGCATTTGTATTGTGTTGGGCTTGAAACAGTTGGTAAGAGGTTTTAGCAACATTGTAAAAGGAGATTCACAAATACTTGTAAGATTAAGATTGTGTATTAATTGTAGACTATTACTGGTAAAGTAACATAAAGCCCTGATTTTTCGAACACCAGACTGCAAATGTTAACAAATACCACTTAACATAAATATTCTTTTCTGTTCTAATTCAATAATATTTGATAAGAACAGAAATTCTGGCCTTCTGCTTAATTGTCATATAACTCTAAGTGAATGTTGAAATGATAACATAAATTAAAATCTACCAGATTTATGTTACTATGATGTCATACATGCACAGTAACTCATCGGGAAAGGTTTCAGCAGGTAGAGAGCTACATGCACTGTTGTCCTGTTGGCATTGCAAATTCATAGTTTTTCCGTGCATTATTTACTCCACATTTAATCATTCTTACTCATCACTTTGATTCATGTATCTTTTAGTCTAGTTTAGACATCTCATTTTCCTCTATAGTGAATGGGGGTGCGCCAAAGTCATCGTTCACCGAGGGCTCCAAAAATCCTTGGGCCAGCTCTCAAGAGGAGTATATAAGCGGATGGGAACCTGGAAAAAATCAGGCTTCTTCTTTCATATTGATTCTAGATTCTATCCACTGTTGTTTACCTGACTGAATATCTGTAATTGCACTGAGCTGTCCAATAGATGTCATGGCTAGGATAAAAAACTTGCAACCCCCATCTTTATTTGCAGGGAATCGGCTACTGGGACTCTGTACAATAGTTGTACGCTGTCTTTTAGAAGGGGCTTAGATATTAAATGCCATTGGCCCCTGATATGCTATAAAGTATGGAGATATATTTTCAGAAATTGAGGCAACTTGCTCACAATATAGTGAATGGGAATTTTGCTGGTAAGACACATGAGATAGGTCAGGTACCATGATCAGAGATCTTTCCATGAGAAGGTTGCACTAATTTGACTACCTAACTACTTTAAGGTAAGTTGATACAAGGTTCTCTTAAACCAAATTAAGTGTCTACATGCGGAGGCTGCACCTTTACAATTAAATTGGTTCTAACCCAACCCTTTTTTAGTTAACTCAGCCCAACTTGTTCATGTACACAGAGCCAGAATGTGTGTATACTGGAGATAAATGGGATAAATAACTTTTCTAGTGAAGGCTAGATAAATCTTGGGGTTAGTAAGTAATCAGGTGCAAGAACACGTGTGCAGTGTAGACACTGCAAGTTTTTGCGCAAGAATGGCCATTCTTGCGCAAAAAGCCTGCATTGTAGATGTAGCCTAGAATAAGTTGCCTAGGGAGGTTGTGGAATCTCCATCTCTGGAGATATTTAAGAGTGGGTTAGATAAATGTTTATCAGGGATGGTCTAGACAGTACTGGGTCCTGCCATGAGGGCAGGGGACTGGACTCGATGACCTCTCGAGGTCCCTTCCAGTCCTAGTATTCTATGATTCTATGAGGGTTTAAAAAGCCTTTTCAAAGGCTATAATAAACCAAACCTTACTACTGAGATTTGCAGAATCTAGTGTAGGGGTGTTTTTAGATCCCCGCAATAGCAGAATATCTGACTTCCATGGTAATCACTAGTGGCCTGAATGAACTTCATAAGTCTGCTGCTAGAAAATCCCCCATGCCCAACCCAAAGTATTTTGCTTGTTTTAGTCCTCATTTTCATTTTCTTTTTTATCCATGCAATAACAGAAGTTTGGTGTTTCAACCAGTTGTCATCAGTGCCATCCACATCCTGAGGATCGGTACCATATATGCAATTGTCCTCCACAGCCCCTTTTATCTTTCCTCTACAGTGTTAAGAAAGATGGAGAAAAATGTCAATGTTTTAACACGTACGCTATTGGAACGAGGGTGTCGAGTGTGTATTAGCATCTATACATTAACCTGGAAGAGGTTGCAGAGAGAGCTGGAAAGAAATGATATCCAGTGCAGGAGACTAGATTTTAATTTGGTCCTGAAACACTCTTTTAGTACAAATTCACAGTTTACTAAAACAAGTGTTTGGTTTTTTCCTTAGGGACAGCTTGTTTGTGATATCTGGGAAAGAGAAAGGGAAGGAAGAAAAGACATCTGTGTTCAGAAGCACAGGAGAGAAATATATCATGCCTTTTTAGGTGTGTCTTCTCCTCATGTTCACAGCTGAGCTTAGCCTTTGCAATTGGTATCTGAAGCCAGCTGGGTGAGGAGGGG
This sequence comes from Pelochelys cantorii, assembly GCA_032595735.1. NCBI lineage: Eukaryota > Metazoa > Chordata > Testudines > Trionychidae > Pelochelys > Pelochelys cantorii. Next base: position 9,271,695 of record CM064333.1, on the reverse strand, counting down.
AATGAGTTAGGAGGAGGAACAGAGAGAGCGAAACAGAATAGAAATGTGGCTCAAGTTCTGAAGTCCCAAATCAGTGTGAATTTTGTCCGGATAAGGATGATGAAAGGAATTTACAGCTGACCCAAAGTTTACTGAAGTCACTGGAAGGACTATCAGTGACCCTCACTGAGCTTTGGATCAAGCCCTTCATCCATAAATCCAAGAAGAGAGAGACTTAGTAATCCATATGCCAGTGAGTCCACATTTATTCTAAATTATATATTAAATGAATACAGTTTTGGAAGCTGGCACTCATCTTTCGTGCTGAGTGTATCTATAGGCTCAGGATTGTTCTGTCTATTGCGAAATGTTTTGTAAGGAATCTATTTCTGGTATATTGCAAGCCTGTCGATTTGTCTACCCATTTTTTTGCTCTTTATTGCATGGACGGTATTTCAGTGAGATCCCATTTCATCAGCCAACTGCCAGGAACTACCAGCACAAAAGAAAACACCATCTCAGCCTGAAACATAATCAAAGTTGGGGGAGGGTCAAAAAAGTTAATAACCACAGGTGCCACTTTGAGTTCTGCTGACCCAAGTTCTTTGGGCTATACATATCAGCTAGCATTGCAGTAATAACTGTGGTGTGGTGCAAAGATTCATTGCCACTAGTATGGGATGACTCATGAGGAAAGCTGGTCAAAATTTTTCAGCAGAAACTCATGAAGAGAAAAAGCCTTTTCTGAAAACAACGTTTTGCATGGAAATACAAACTCCACAGACGTCTCCCACCTCCTTTTAATTGAATCAGCTGACACCTGATGTCTTCCAAGCCTCCTTGAGAAGGTTAGCATGGTTTTTTTAAAGAAGCAAGGCTTTATCCATTTCAGCAAGGCTAAGACTGGTGTGCCTAAGCAAACACCAAGGGTGCGTCTACACTGCACGCTTCCCTCGAAATAAGCTACACAATTTGTGTTATGAAAGGTAATTTCGAAATAACTTATTTCAAAATTTGGCACTGTCTACACAGTGCCAAATTTCAAAATAAAGCACTATTCCGAAACATCCCTTAACCCTCGTGGAGTGAGGTTTACAGGGACGTTGGAATAGCAAGCCCATTGTATTTTGAAATAAAGGGCACACTCCAAAAGATGCAGAATAGCTATTTTGGGATACTTCCGGTATCCTGAAATAGCACCGCAGTGTAGACATAGCGCAATGTATCATAAAAAAATTTCCGTTTTAACCACACATGAACACTTGAACACCACCACTGGGGAAGTCTCCAAATCCCTCCATGGTATATATGATTGATAGCCATTTATTGGCCATTGCCTATCTAACAGGACTTTCACTAAGAAAAAGATTCCTCACAACCCTCTCATTTTGAATATGAACTGTCCTTTCTTTCTGGTGTCAGAGATGAAAAACCACTGGAATAAAATAGTGAGAGTGCTATAATTGGGTTAAAGGTATCCCCACACAAGTTCCTCCAGAAGTTTCATTTAAATTACTCACCACAGCCAGAGTTCCCTCTAAGCTGGGGGCAGTACAGCTTCACAGGTGCTTAATGAGCCCTGCCCAATCAGAGGCTCAGAGCTCCATGCAAGGAGCTGACTGACTGGGTGGGGCTGATTAATCACCTGTGAAGCTGCACAGTTTAGCGGGAACACTGATCACAGCCGTAATTTTCCTCCCAGTCTCCTAAAATATGTCCGCTCACGCTCCTCTGAGTAACTTTCCAGACAGGGCAATTACACCCAAGAATGCCTCACCAGACAGTGGAAAATGTTTCAATGAAGAGCTCGTGCCAAAGAAAACACGTTTGTTATACTTTAGCACTTTAGTACAGTGTTTCTCAACCTTTTTTTAATAAAGTACCCCTTTTTTAAAAAAAATTATAAGTATCCCCTTTTTCAAAAACAAAAAAAAGTACCTCCAGTACCTACAGTTTTCAGGCACACAAAACTTTTTTCTACCATTGCAACACATTTGTTTAAACAACTTAATCGTAGCTGGGCAGGCAATGAAATTTTTGGACGTAAAAAGTACAAAACTAATAAAGCGCTGTAAAACTTAAAACAAAAATTCAGTTTTCTCCAAATCTCAGTTGTGTTGAAGTACCCCCCAGACTTCTCTCGAGTACCCCTGAGAGTACCACTGGTTGAGAAACAGTGCTCTAGCAAGCCTTACTCCCAGCCAAAGGAATAATGTTGTCAAGTGAGGGTTTGTGGCACGCCCTTTGACATCGATGGGTAGGGTTGCCAACCCTCCCAATTTTGCTAGGAATTGAGCTCTCTCCCCTGGAGGCTACTGAAGCCAAACTGGGAGATTTTAGGCCACTAAAAGTCCGGTGGTGCAGAGGAGTTAAGGCAAGCTCTCTCCCTACCCTGGCACCGAGCCACTCCCAGAAGTGGCCGGCACATCCCTGAGGGGGGGGAGCAGGGGACTCTGTGCGCTATCCCCAACCTAAGTGCTAGTTCCACAGTTCCCATTGGCTGGGAAGCCCAGCACCACTCACCAGCTCCTGCTCTCCAACCCACTGCCCTAGCCCTGAGCCCCCTCCTGCACCCAAACTCCTTCCCAGAGCCTGAACCCCCTCTTGCATCCCAGCCTCAGCTCAGAGCCTGCACCCCAACCCAGTGAACACAAGCGAGGGTGGGAGAGAGCGAGCGACAGAGGAAGGGAGGATGAAGTGAGCAGGGCAGGGCCTTGGAGAAGGGGCGGGTTTGTGAAATTAGACAGCTGGCAACCCTTTCAATGGGAGTTATACACACACACCAAACTAGCCTCCTGGGCATGAGTAGCCAGAAGTTGCCCCCAACCAGTGACTGCTTAGTGCCTCGGTCTAGTTCCTGGTAGAAAAGTGTCCACACCACAAAGCCACCCTCACAACTAGCACTAATTGACACCGCATTGGAAGTTTCAGCAGACACACAAAGGACTGAGAGCCTGAACTAACCTGCAAGGGTTATCCTTCAAGGTCAGAGCTAAGCCCTCTCAGCGGATCAATTTGAGGACGTTTCCTTAACCTCGTCCACTCGGTATCAATTAAGTGGATAAAAGGAAAATGGCAGGCTTCCCACTGGCAAAGCCCTTGCAAAGGCCTTGAATTCAGCTTCTCTCAAAAAAAGCATCCCTGTGCATCAGTCAAAGCTGTGCAGTCCCATACCTTCAGTGGGTTTGCACAGCCATCACTCATTTTAACCAAGTAAAGAGCTCTGTTAGAAGTGGGCAAGAAGGGATACCTGACTTTCTTTCATTGACGGTGCTACCAGGAGTTAAGAGCACTTAAGATCTTTTGCCCAAATCCTCAAAGATATGTAAGTGCCTAACTGTCATTGATTTCAATGGGATTTAGGTACCTAAATACCTTTGAAGAACTGGGCCTTTTCGCTACTGGAAGCATATAGGACTATGAATAGGCACCAAGAGCAGATCTACTAAATAAAAAGTAGCCTGTATGTAGAATTACCCTTTAAAAACAAAATAATTCATTAGCTCTATGAAGGCTCCTTACCAACACTATAGCATGCTTAGGAAACAATAACTCACTTATTTGCCTGTGGTACATCTACGATACCATCAAGCTCAGAGGTCATCAAGGTCAATGGTCAACCAAAACTGAATCAGCATCATCTCCTATTCTATTTATTTGGAGCTTGAACCTTTAACCTCCATTCATTTGAAGAAGTGGGTTGCGCCCACGACAGCTAATAATACTATCTCCGTTTTTTGTTAGTCTCTAAGGTGCTGCAAGGTGATTCATTATATTTTTAAGTTTTGTCTCCTACTTTGTGAGTGTACAGTACCTAATCCAATAGTCTCCCCTCCCAATCATGCTTGAAGTCACTAAGCACTACTATGATACAAATAAATCTGGGGAAAATTAATTTTTCAATAACATACAGCCTCACTTTCGACTTATAAAAGTCTAGGAGAAGTTCAAAATTGGTTCATTCAGAAAGTTCTCATTATCTGTAGATGATATTGTTCATTTTTATTCATGTTTTCCTATGTTTATTCATTATTTATGTTTTATTCATATGCATATTTCTTTTTCCTAGAAGGAACCAATTTTCAAATACTCTGTTGAACCAGAGAAATGGTGCAGTCATCTGACCAACAGTAAATGTATATACCCTACAGACTTGACCATACCACCTGCTGAGGTGTTCACTATGTTCAGGTGACACTTCTATAGTAGGATAGATAAAGTCTTGCTCCTTTGTAGCATGGATGGGAGCATAACGACCTGGCTAATCACACAGACGGTATGTCTACACTGCAGTTTTTCTGGAAAAACCGCCATTTTTCCAGAAAAACTACACTTATGTCCACACTGCAATTGCATTCTTTTGACAGAATACCGAAAGAATGCAGAGGGTTTTCCGACAGCGGTAAACCTCTCTCTACAAGGAAGAAGCCTTTTTCCAAAAGAGCTCTTTCGGAAAAAGGCATGTGTGGGGTTTTTTTCGAAAGAAGAGGCCTCCAGGAAAAAGCACAGGTGCTCTGGTGGCCACTCTGCCCATAGTAATCACAGCTTACATGCGAGATAGTGTCTATTCAATGTGGATGCTATCTTTCGAAAAAGCAGATTGCTTTTTCGATGCACTTTGGCAGTGTCGACGCTCTCTTTCAGAAGAAGTTTTTCCAGAAGATTTCTTCTGGAAAAGCTTATTCCAAAAGAAGCCTGCAGTCTAGACATAGCCAGAGATGAAACTGTCAGAACAAGCGAGGCACTGAAAAGCTTTAATGAATAACAAAGGATTTTTCAAAATTTCTTTGGGGGTTGTTTGTTTTTCTCATTTAGCAGTCATAGCTCCCACTCAGGTTTTTATAAACAGGCATAGTGCTGGGGAATGTTTTAAACATTTTATTGATGTATCCGTTATTCTCTTAAGGGGGCTTCACTGTATTTCGACAATCTTATTGCACTTGTGCAGCAAAAACAAGCATCTCAAGAACCCTTATGAAAACATGCGAAAGGCAATTACTATGATTTGCTCTTTATGCACAGCTGTCTTCAAATGAGAATTGTTTTCATTCTATTTCAAAATAAAGAGTCAATTCCGGACTTGCAGCCCCAGTTTAGGAAATCACTTCAGCACACACTTAAGTCATGTGCTTAAAGTTAAGGAGCTTTCCTAAATAGGGATGGGCTTAAGCACGTGTTTAAGGACTTTCCTGAATCAGGCCCTGGCTAAATTGACATGAGTCTCACTATAAAGACTAAACTTAGCTATCCAGTAAGCAATACGAGGCTTCTATTCCACTGAAAGAGCGCCTCCCTCAGTTGTTGATGATGAAAAGGCTAACATATCTTTAGGCAATGGGGGGGTATGCCTACACTAAAGAGTTTTTTCGGAAAAACAGCCATTTTTCCGAAAAAACTTGAGTTACATCCACACTGCAATCGTGTTCTTTTGAAAGAAAATCGAACGAACAGAGGGGTTTTTCCGACATTGGTAATCCTCATTCTATGAGGAAGAAGCCTTTTTCTGAAAGAGCGCTTCAGCAAAAAGACATGTGTGGACAGGGAAGAGGGCGTTCTTTTGAAAGAAGAGGAAAGAGGAAAAAGCATAGGTGCCTTGGTAGCCACTCCGTCCACACTAATCACAACTTAAATGCGAGATTGCGTCCAATTAATGTGGACGCTATCTTTCGAAAAAGCAGATTGCTTTTTTTATGTGCTTTTGCAGTGTGGATGCTCTCTTTCAGAAGAAGTTTTTTCGGAAGATCTCTTTCTGAAAGAAGCCTGCAGTCTAGACATAGTGGGAGAGAAGAGTATATATATACACTGCTATAATGTATCCAAAACCCCAGCTGTTGTAATAAGGGAGAATTTTCCTGTTCCTTAAAGGGTGGCAAGCATGTCGAACCCTCCTCAGTCTTAATTACAAAACCAAAAATAATATGATTCTCTTACTGTATGTCTTTATTTATCCTCTCATCTGCTGTAGCATTTTAATATCCACATTTGAGTTGGAAGACAGATGCCTAGTTTTTAGCACTCTGTTATAATGGCTTAATACTCTAGGTAAGATTTGGGGGTGGGGAGTCACGTTGAGCACAACTTTAGAGCAAATGGGCTTGAATATTCATTAAACAACATTTAAATTAAACACCCAAACTCTAAAAGCAGCAACATATGGCCTGTTTCATTTTACATCAACTGAATGGGAGGTTGTGCCATTACTTTCTGCAGACGTAATGTTTGTTACAAATGAAGTATGTTTTCCTTTAGGGACTACGCCACCATTTCTGTATCAGCGCGGTGTGGTGAGCCCCCAAAGGGCTAGGTATATTTCATGTGTGAAGTGCTTGTGACAACACTCTTCAAAATGTAAACAAAATTCCCATAAATCTTCCAGGGGGAGGGGACGCTCGGGCAAACTGAACACTTTAATAAGGAACAAACAAGGAAGACGGCTCTCCCTTTTCAGGATTTTATCGTGGCTTATAAAATCTATTCATTCTACCTCCCCTCTCCTTTGTGATTAGACAATTTCGCATCACTGGGTGCCATGTGGCTCTACAGTCCTCTGCTGGTTAAATGGCTGCCTTGCACCAGCTCTTGGAGAATCCGTCTAATTTCTCTTGTGCCTCTTCCCCAAAAAGCGGGAAGGGAAGTGCTTGCTCTTGGTGTTGTCATCGACTGGAACTGGCCTATGCTGTGCGAGACATTGTCACTGCTCAGCAAGGTTGGGGGAAAAGTGTTTTATAGAATCTGCTATGAGTTAAGGATGTGAATAGGTAACCAGTTAACCGGTGAGCATCACCCTTACAGGGTGATACTTACTGGGTAATAGTTAACTGATTCCCCAGGAGCTGCCCCCCACAGGTGGAGGGCTGATTCAGCACTGCTGGCACCCCACACACACACTGCTGGGGCAGAGAGCCGGCAGCCTGACCCGCGCAGAGCTGGGGGAAACCGGGCTGGAGCAGTCCCCCACCCGCAATCCCACTTAGGCTATGTCTACACTGCGGCAGTTTTTCGGAAGAGGAAATGCAAATCTCGCGCTCTCATTTGCATATTCTCTTCCGATCCTTTTTGCGGAAGAGGTTTTTGAGATAAAAAGCCCTGTGTAGACGGGACCATTTGTTGGAAAACCCCCATTTTGCGCAAGATCCCTTATTCCTCAAAAAATGAGGTTTACAGGCTCTTGCGCAAAAGGGTTTTTTTCCGACAAATGACCCCGTCTACACAGGGCTTTTTATCGCAAAAAGGATCGGAAGAAGATATGCAAATCTCGCGCTCCATTTGCATTTCCTCTTCCGAAAAACTGCCACAGTGTACACGTAGCCTTAGTCGGTTAACCAGTTAATATTAGGTTAACCTAACATTTAACCAGTTAGCTGATTCATCCGGATTTGACACGTGTCAATTTCCAGGGCGGCTGCTTAGGCAGTGACACAAATAAGGAAAGAGGGGGCTGAGACAGAGTTGAAAGCCAGAAGGGGAAACATCACTACAGCTGAGATTTTGGGCTCTGTTCTCTCCCTGCAGCGTTCACAAAGCTTTAATAGCACCTAGCACTTCCTACTGACTGAAGGAAAGACCTGAGAGAGTGGGTGAAGTGGTTACCATTGATTAGGCAGAGCTGCCTGCAGGAGCAGGCTCCTGTTACTCCTACGTACAAGCACATACCACTGAGTCTGCATTAGCAAACACACGCTGTTTACATTTCTTGAATGAAGGAATACAGCTGGGTTTAGTCTGTATCGTCAGAGCGGAGGTCAGATTGCACTGGGCCTGGGGGCAGAAGGGGCAGGGCTTTGGGCAGGAGGGTGAGGCTGGGGTCTACCCTCATCCAGGCAGCCCTGCAGCACCAGCAGGCGCCTGTTGCCCGGGACTTTGGTGACAATTTAAAAGGTCCAAGGCTCAGGCTGCTGATGCTGTCAGGGTAGCAGCAGCCATGAGCCCTGGTTGCTTTTTAAACCACTGGGCCCCATGGCAGCTGACTCTTTTATCTGCCTTGCCCCTCTCCCCTCTGGGTGGCCCTATGTATCATTAATAGTTAATGTGGGGTTGGTGAAATGTGGCAGCCAGACATCAGCTGTGAGTTCACTTTTTGAGTTTCTCTCAGTTTGGACAAAGGAGCTTCACTAATCAGTTTGCCTTTTTGTTTATAATCAGTGTGTTTTCCTGCTTCTCATGCACTATGCTGCCTCAGTGGCATGGGCTACACTGGAGGAATGTTCAATGGCAGACAAAAACTGCCTTTTTTAAAAGAGTTAAAACATTTCGGTACACTTTCCAATCTTGTAAAAGTCTCATTTTTACAGAGCACTGAAGTTGAGCCCAAGTCAAACTGACCCTCCTCTTTCATATTTAGTTTAATTGCAACGGTCAGCTCGCAACCTACTGAGCTAAAACAAAGAACAAAAAAAAGTAGTTTGAACTATTCAAACTGCCTTAGCCATTGGCCAATTTTTGGAGGTTATTGTTTGTTTTTCTTTTATAGTGACGTGCCTGCCCTTCAAAAATGCTTCTCTCTTCCCTTTTGTTGCATGGAATGACCCACACAAATGACCAGGGAAACTATGAAACTGACAAATTGCTGTGAAATTCACAAAATGAGCACTTTCTTTTCTTGTAACAATAGTGTTACAAGATAAATTTTTGGTGTGATTTTTAAGTGGACAGTGTCCATTTAAACTAGCTGGCAAAAGTTAAAACAGGAAAGCATTTGAGCTAGTCTTTTACCCACCTACAGTCAACACTGTTGTAGAAAAGGCCCATTTCCCATGATTAAAAACCTGTTACAAGATCAACACGATGCCTTCGTCGACAACCGGGCTAGCCAACTACTGACAGAAAACATCAGGGCAGTATGACCAGATCAGATCATCATGAAACACAATTAAGCATGTTTCTCTGAACTTCATCAGTTTCAATTCCTGCCAGCCGTATTAGGTAATATTTAACCTAAAAAAAAATGCAGGTATAAAACACTTTTATCTGCCCATAGTCAAGGAATGGAATTGTGCATTTTGCCTCCCTATTGTAAGAACATCAACAGTTGTTGAGAGAAGATATACAATGTACTTCTACCTAAGCTTGCTACTTGACCCTGTTTATGATTTCTGTATGTATGAATAACAACCACAGAGGCTTCTTATTGTAGTATTTGTTGCCCACGGCCAACTCCTGGAAAAAATACAATTATCTTCTAGGCTCCAGATGCCTTTTAGCCACTTGTGCAGCTGTTTCATTAGCCACAGCTTTTCTAGAGTGAAAGCTAAAATTAGAACAGAATTTACTGAATTTCAAATGAGGGTAAACTTCATGGGGGAATGTGAATTTTAATCTTTAAGAAAAAGTCAGTTTTGGAGATCACATTATCAGGGTTCACCAAGTATTACCAATGCACAACTGTAGTCCCAGTTAAGCTCTTAAAGCCATGGTGTCCAACATGCTAGCCACAAGGCACATGTGGCTATTTGACCGGATGAGTGTGGCTAGTTGGCTATAGCAGTAGCCACTATAGTGGCTACTGCTTCAGAACTAGTTGGACACCACGGCCTTAAAACAAGGAAGCCCAAAAGCTTTAGCACACCAGAAGCCCAGTCCTAACATCAGTGTTGTCAAAGCCTACTTAAAACGGACCATAACCACAGCACCTAATTCATATTTTTAGTCAGGCAGAATTGCACATGACAAGTGCAAAGTTCCCATGTGTGAATGCAGTTCTCAAAAATGTAGGGGGGAAGGCAGGCTGTCAATATCAGGAGTTTTTTCTCAACCAAAATATCCAGCTAAGACCATTAAGCTGTGACTTGGATCTGATCAAACACAAATTTCAGTGATGTTCAAATTTGGAGTTTTAAATCGAGTTCATTTCTAATATGTATCTTGCATCCACAGCTGCCCTAATGTAAAATTCTGTATACCTCTTCTCCTCCCCCCCTCCCCCCCCCACTTTTTTCTAGAATATGATACACTGCCCTATCAGGCTATTTGAAGAAGTCCCTGATTTTTTTTTGCCGCAAGTTTGCTCTGAAATAGATTTGAGTGTATCCTACGTATATTGATAGAACACGACAAATTAGAAATAGAAGGGATGTATCATTTTATCCCTCCTCTAACCATAAGAATAGCTCCCCAAAGCATATTTCCTGCTATTTCTGGGTCTGAAATGATGGTGAAGGGTTAATGAAAATCTGACCATAAGCCCCGAACTGGGACTATTGACCAGCTAGTAGTTTAATTTAGAGATCTCTACCCCATAAATCTTTCATGGATTTTAGCTGGGCCTCCATGAAAGTCATAAGAAAGATATTGATGGTTGAAGATGGACTATTAAGGAAACTTCCATATTTAAAAAACACTAAGTAGCTAATATTGAAGCCCAGGCAAAAGAGAATCCAAATGCAGGTAGCTATTGCTAAAACTATGGATTCTGCAGAAGATAGCGTGCATTAAGATCAGCCAGAGACACAAAGGTGTCTTCAGTACACAGCATGAATGGCATCAAGATTCCTCCCTTCACCATTCCCTTATATAGAATAGATTTACCTCCCAGAGGAAAAGGAGTTACCTTAGAGTATCATCACAGCATGTACTATGTGTGCATGTGTGTTCAATTTTGCGTTACTGAACAGCTGCTACTCCTAGTTTCAATTGTACTAGAGGAAAGAAAAATATTGCCAGAATAAAATATCACAGAGGGAGAATGCTGATTGTTTGTGAAGAATTTCAAAGCATGAAGTTTTCTATTACCAAGTTGGTTGCCTGCTATATTCTACAGTGGGTGCAGAGAACATGCCCAGAAATGTTCTTAGATTTTCAGCTCCAAAAAAAGATTCTGAAGCAAGGAAGATACACTCAGGTAACAGTACAGGTCATGTCCAAAATGGTACATTCTCTTCAAACTACCTGTATTTGAAGCTGACTTGCTATATTTCTCCCTGGAGGTGATTCCCGCTGGAAATGTTTAGTGTCCCAACCAGAAGGATAATTTTCAAATGACAATTAAAAACATTTGTTGGGGGGTGGGGGGGGGGAGGCTTTTGCCCCATTAATTCATTGGTAAGCTCATTTCTGGAGAGACTGAGACAAATCAGAACATACCACGGTGGACCATCACAGATACATGCCACAAGTTCTGCTGGAAGAATATCACGGGGCTGCATGTACGCACGCACGCACGCACGCACGCACACACACACACACACCCTCTTCTGCTTTGACAGTTTATTTTTCATAAAAAGTTGTTCCATAAACAATCCTGGAATTAAAAAGAAATACCAAACTGCTCTTTCAAGTGAAAGATGGCATCCTAAAACTCGGTCTTTAATCCTCTGTGAACTACAGATACATCCCTTCTGCAACTTGTGTTCTTCCCAAGAAGTCTCAGCATTTTTGCCACTATGGCTATGTCTACACTACGGGGGTTTTCTAGGATACCAGAGGTATCCCGGAAAAACTCCTCCCCGTCCTAGGAACACGTCTGCTTGTCTGCTTTTTTTGCGGAAGAGCAGAGGTGCTCTTTCAGAAGCCCTGTCTTCCTCCTCCCACGAGGAAGGATTCTTCCAAAAGAGGAGGCTTTTCCGAAATTTGGCCCAGTGTAGACAGGCCAAATATCGGAAAAGCCTCTTCCGAAAAAACTAAGAGGAAAAAGATACGCTAATTGCAGAGTGCAATTTGCATATCTTTTTCCGATAGATCAGTGTAATGTAGACATAGCCTAAGACAGCCCCTGCAAAGGCTTTTTCGTCTTCTTTTTTAATATTTCTACAATCACCTTTTATCAAAAAGCTTTTGGTTTCTTGCTTACAGCTAAAGTAATGAGTCAGAGGACAAGCAATATAGATTTACAGCAGTGCTCTCGTGAAGTCTTTTTAATATTTGAAATGCTTAGTACATTTTACTTTTTGTTTCTCCTGACACACTTACACAGCCTTATTACCCCTTACTCCGCACACACACACTTTCTGCCCTTCCACTCCTGTGAAGCTTCTATGGAGAATTGGCCCCCTTCTCTTCAGCACAAGGCGGTTTCTTTCACATTTGTGTGTGAAGGTCTTATCTGTGTATTGCTGGGTTCACAGTACCCTCTAGTGATGGTTCTAATATATTTTATAGGAAGGCTCCACAGTGCTAAACAAGGCCACGTCTACACTACAACAAAGAAAAGTTGGAAAAAGATAGGTTAAGTTGCGGTTTGCAATTTGTGCATCTTTTTCTGCTTTTCTTCCAAACGAGACTTTTCCAACATTTGGCCCATCTACACGGGGGCCAAAGATAGAAAAAAAACCCTCTTTCGGAACATCCGTTCTTCCTCGCAGAACGAGGCTTACAGGGATGCCGAAAAACACATCTGCTTTTCCAAAATTTTATAACAGCCATTATTCCAAAATAACTATGCAAGCATCTACGCAGCCATTCCATTATTTTGAAATAATTTCAAAATAACGGATGGCTTATTTCAACTTCTGTAAACCTCATTCTACAAAGAATAATGCCTATTCCAAAATAGGTATTTTGAAATAAGGCATGTGTAAAGGCTCTACCTCAGCTATTTCGAAATAGCCCCTCACCAGGGCCATTCTAAGTTATTTCTCCGGGCTCTAAATCAAGATAGCACATCTCCATTAGCGAAGCCTGCTCCAGCCTAATTTTGAGGCTTGCCTGCTCTATAGACATGCTAGTTCAAAATAAGCTATTTTGGAATAACTGTTCCAGAATAGCTTATGCCAAAGTAACTGTGCAGTGTACACATAGCCTAATTGATTAAAGGCAACACCCATTACCTTCAATTACATAGATTTTTTTCCCCCATCTTAATGGCTTTATGCCATTTCTTATGTACCTGTCTATCCACAGATCTCCCTTTTTTTGAGACTGAACCTTCATAGCCATCCTTAAAGCCTGTAAAAACATAGCACTTTCTAATCTCCATAAGTGACCCTAAGGCCAAAGTTAACAGCAGTGGTGGGATTGTTGGAACTGCCTAAGCAGCACAGGGGCCCAAATAAAACAGGACCTCATTTTGATGTGCGCTAAGAAGCAGGATTTTAAGACTTCCTTGCTTTTCACTCATTTTTCACTGTCGAGCATTTTCCACTCTCCCTCCTTATTAAAACACTGCTGATGACACAATATCTCTCTGCCACCTTCTGTTATACTTGTCTCCCCCTGCTGGCTAGGGCTTTTTCCTCACTTTAATCATTTTTTGCAACAATTATTTAAAAAATATAATACAACTATGGGGCAATGTTTGGAAGCAATAATGATATCACACAATAAGGCCAGCCCTGTGGCACAAGAGTGTTCAAGCACCTGTCACTGAAATCCAGGGAAAATAGAAGCCTAAAAATCTGGCAGTCAGCCTGAGATTTGTTGGGGTCAGGTTCTCAGACCGACATAAATTTACAGAAAAAAAAGCCTTTCCTGTGAAGTGAGCCACATTTGCATGGAAAGTCATTGACACCCTGACTAGCATGAGGATGCTGCTACCCTCTGGCCCCCCAGTGTGTATCACATTTTGTTTAAGTTGTCAGAACATAGGCAGTAGAGTGCAAGATTTTAACCATGCAAGGCTAGCGCCTTGATCTCATTGTGGAATACCACATGCAGGGCGCTCCCATTAAGTCTGCAAGTCTATAACTGAGTATCCTAACACTTTCCTACAGCAGTTCTTTCCAAATCACTATTCCTAAGTAACTCCATGCATGGCAAAATGAGTGCATTATCCTAATCAGGAGCATCCAGCCCTGGAGTTAATCAAAACCAGTTACTGTGGAGCAGTTACAGCGCAATTCACTCCCCTCCCCCCAAAGCCACAGCTTCTGGCACCTGTTTGAACTTACAGCTAATCTTTCTCACTATTCACCGTAATGGCTGTAACTTTTTAAAATGGGACAACTCCTCTGCCCTCTACCTATGAAAAACTAACTTTCAGAAGGTGCTCTTATGAAGTAACTCCCCTAATAAGCCCTGTTTTACAATTGGGGAAACTGAGGTCCCGAGGCTCCCTTTTGATTTCAGCAAAACAATACTGAGGCGCCAATCAGTGGTTGACTTAGAAGGGGTTGTGAACAGGACTTGCTGTGTAAAGTGCCAACCATCTGTTTATTTTAAACAGGGGTATTTTCCATTATACCCACAGTATATTGAAAACAAGATTGCAAGGAGACAAATTACTTCATTTTTTGAAGAATCCCAAGGCTTCTAAGCTTCACTGCAGAGAACTTACAAGGAGTTTAACATGCAGCTAACTTTGAGAAGACTACCCCCATTCTCCATCCTCTTCCTATGTGGGGCAATTTCAGCATGCACACTGAGAGTTAGCTCTAAAAGCATGAAAACAGCCCCTTTTTCTAAGCTACAAGCTGTAGGAAATCCTTTATTCTGAGTGTTCTTTCACTCATGTTTCCCAAAGCCAAGGGGTTTGGTGAGTGCAATTACCAGATAAAAGACATGTTAAATTTCTGATACATAAAAGTTGACTTACCTTCTAGATTTTAAATAACCTTTAACACTCACTTCCCGCTCACCAGAACCCAATTCAGTGCTTTTACTGTAGAGTATATATTTTGTCCGACTTCAGTAGGATTATGGCAATATTCCTCTACCTCTCCAAATAGCTAAGTGTCTTTGCTGCAGCAACATGTTTGTGCCTCAGCTTTGTGGTTCTTAGGATAGAAACCCATGTGATGATACTAGAAGTCCATTATGTTTTTATACAGGAGCTACAAGACAGTTTAATTAAAGTTTTAGTAAAAACCAGATCTGACCTCATTGATAAGTCCCCATCTCACATACTTCTAGTTTGCTTAACAGGGAAGTCTAAAAAGATGGCTTTGAATTATTTCATTGACTTCCACGGGGGTAAGAATGTCATGATTTGTCAATACAGTGATCTGTATATTTATGTTTAATATGTTCACCTGAGTATAAATAAAAGTATTAATAAAATCCAGCACTTGCTAATAAATGAACGTTGCTTGCAAAGTTCTAGCCCAGGGATGAAGTTTTATTGCTTATCAAACGCTTGCATACAGCGCTTTGTAAGTTTCTCAGCTTTCAAAACATCTGAAGTATAGACCATTAAGTGCTTTGGTCTAGTTCCTATTGTGTCCAAATATTTCAAATTGATTCATAAACAACCATCTTCAAGTAGAAATTTAAGCTGTAAAATAACGCTCAGCATTATCCGAAAAGGATTATTAATGTACTGTAATGTGAACCAGGTACTAGACCTGAACAAGCCTGTATCTTTCAAATTAAGTTTATAAAATCTTTATTGTAGATTTAAAATTGTAAAAAACAAAAAATAAACAAAGAAGAGCACTTCTGTTTGTATAGTTTATTTGATGAGCTCCTGCTAGATCAGCACCCTCTTCTCTTGTTACCTTAGCAGGATAATATAGGCTCTGGGGAGGAAAAAAAGAGGGAGGGGGGAGAAAAAGCCAGCCCTGTAATATTAGCTTTGCAATGGAATGTAGTCAGCTTATTTTACATTAGAAAAATGACAAAGGTTCTTATCCTGTAATTAGTCCTATGCAGAAAGAGGACTGAAAGTTCAGGGCTTCAGACACTCAACTTTTGAAAAATGTTTTGAACAATTATGAAGCCATAAGATCAGAAGCAACTGCTTTGTCAGTCAGTTACCTTAGAAAATAAGAACATTCAAGCAGTATAAAGACCCATGTCATAATAGCTATAACAAACAGCAGAATTTGAAGTTGGCTTGATAGCCTCATCGTTCCATTTGAGACACTTTTTGCTGATATTAAGATAGAAATTGACCGCTTTACAATCGTAACTTCAATCAGGGAAATAAACTGCTTGTAATCTAGCTAAAATGATAAATATTTATCAGCGTAAGCAGTAGTAAAGATATTGTGCATCATCCCATTATATTAGTTACTAATGAAATTTTAAAGGACAAATTTTGAGGAATCACAATTCTTCTATTATGATGAGATTAAAAGAAATCTCTATTTTCAGCATTACTCTGAGAATGCAAGTCCACTTTGTTTACTGTAACACACATGATTTCCTTGCATCTTTCCCACAGGGGAATGCCACGGGGAAGATGCCCACAAAAACTGGCAGCTGAACTCGGGGCAGATAACATATGCAAAAATTGAGTGTTCGCTTTAAAATCTTGTGGTAAAACTTACTTGTGCTGACTTTGAACATAAGGCCACAGCAAAATAAAACACACTGATTAAAGATGAATTCTTAGAGAAAAGCCATATCACCAGCATAGCAGAAAGCCACACATTTAAGAATTTTTACCTGTTGTTTCCATTTGTCAGCTCACTGAAACAAGAAAAAAAAAAAAAAAAAACAGAAAATAATCAGCAAATGGTTTAAACACAACCACACTGTCTTACTACCCTAGAAAATCCAGCCTGTTCGCTGTGGATTTGTTCTCAAGAGTGCTAATAGCACTGTTGGTTTTCGTATTATTTTCGGTAACTTTCCTAACAAGTTAGCCCAGTTCAAAAATAAATAAATAAATAAATAAAATGGGGGAGGAGTGGCTTGCTTTAACTATCAGTACTGCAGGCTCTACTAGGTCCTGGAAAGTCAAAGGTGCATTCTGGATCACACATGCCTGCACCTTCAAGATATTCTGCAAATGGAAACCAGGCAATTCAATGCATGAACCAGAAAACAATTCCATTTTCCTTCTTAACCTCGTAGAGCCCATATAGCAAATCGAAGTCTACCTTGTCAAAGATACAACCAGATATAACAACAAGGGGAAGGGAAGCAACTACAGTGTCCATTTTTACATGCTTCATTTCTTGAGTGCATCTGCACTTAAGAGCAAATACAAGGATCTACATACATGCTAGGATTATACATAGCGAAATAAAGTTATGGCAGCCTTAAAACCATGATCAAGCAAGTCCTGCACATTCAGAGCTACTGCAGTCAACTAGAGTGCCACATATGAAGGACTTGTCACCGGTGTCACCACAGCCCAAATTATGTTTAACATTTGTATGCCAATAGCGAACAATATAATAAGCTCTACCCACACACAAAAGCAGCTCCTGTCATGGACAACAATAATACAAGTAACATAGAAATGAAGGGTAGAAGGTTTAAGAAAAGAATAAGTCATAAAAGACAATTCAAAAATTGTTTTAGGAGAAATGGATCTTGAAGAGTTCCATAGGACAGTGGCTGCAAAAGTGTGTGACAATTTCTTGGGGGGGGGGGGCAGGAGAGAGGCTGGAAGGGCAGAGAAGTCATGGCTGAATGCCAACTGCTTTAAAAATAGCCAAAAGACAGGCCGATAAGGCTTCTTCCAAGAGTCTTCTGCTCTTCATTAGTTACAAACATCAGGGGATCCATTTTCACAACTATACAACAGTGCTGAAACACAGATGGACAGTTGGGCCATTCATGTGCTTGTGTGGTAACTAGTTTACACATTACAATAAAATCAAGCTGATATCTCAAAACATAATGAAAGCTGTGAACGTAAAAAAGCACTTAAATAAGATACAAGGAGAGCGGTTAGTGCCATTTTACTATAAAGGTATCTTTTTGGCACCCAGAGATGTGGTAGATTTATGTGCTGTACGGAAGAGTAAAAATAGTCAAGCAACAATGCAAGGGACATACAGCTCAAATGTGTGAAAAGTAACGTAAAGAGGTTATTGTGGGTGCAACGGTCAAGCCAGGGAAAGTGAAAGCAAGCTATGGAATGAGAAAAGCAAACTTTGTCAGTTACTTGCTTTGTGCCTTCGCCATTTAAAAGCAAGAATAAGGCCATGTCCACATTAGCACTTATGTCAGCAAAACTTGTTTCTTATCTGAATGATTTCATGTTTCACACCACAACTGCTAACATTCTTCGGCATAACAGCTCCGTGAGCCGTCTTACTGCAGCACAGCTGTATCGGCACAGAACTGCCACTATAAGACTGCAAGTACAGATGATGCAGGGAGACTTTAAGTGTAGTCACAGCCCTCCCCAAACTCCAGCCCTCATTGGCCAGTCATACCTCATTGGCACCAGAGCCAAAAGTTTACAATAACTGATACAATTCACCCCACTTTCAAAAGTAAGCTCCACATGTGAAAAATAGCAGCTTTTCCTTGGTCAGGAGTTTGCTCCTGTGCAGCCACACCAGTGTCTACACCCTAGACTATTTCCCAGTGTTAACAACGCTTTACAATGGGTATTATGAAGACACAGACAAGCCAACTCAAGCCATCAAAAGCTAGAGAGAGCAGTGTGGTATGAACCCTATGTCCACAACAGGAAGGACAAATGAAAGCAATTGAATGTGTACATGGATTTACATTTTCAGATACACTTAGCACACAGTTCAGACATGCATCTTCAAAATGGAAAGGTTAAGTATATACAAAAGACAAAACTGATTTAGCAACAACCATATTTCCACGCAAGTTAAGATTATTACAAGTAACTAAATTTACTTATAGCTTCCTTCAGTTACCAGTTACAGTCAATTACAGCGACTGCTCTGCTTTTTGTTCCTAAGAACTTAGTAACCAAATGAAGGCACGGACATCTACTCCTACTCAACTCAGCGCCTTTCCTGTTATTCCTACATCCACAAACCTTCTCAGAAATTATACCGAAATGCCACTAGCACTTCAGTTTTCCCTAAATTTATTTCAAAGATTTAATGTCTATTTAAACTACATAAATTTCAAGTAACATAGTATACCTCAAACCGATCCTTTAATTGAGACATTACATTCTTTAGAGCAGAGGCTGTTTGTTATGTGTTTTCATAACCTAGCAAAATGGGGACTTGATTCTGGCCTTAGAGACATAACTACAATAATAAATACTGGCCATGTGTTTTATAAATTAGAAAGGATAATCCATATGGATTAGGCTGTTCAACTAGTCAGGAAGTATATCCTCTATGTATTTATAGCCCACAAGTACAATTCATAAGGTCCAAAGCCTGCTTCAACACAATACATTAAAGGCAGATTAATCAGAATTTGACATTTACATAATCTTAATCTAGTTGTTCATTCTTTACATGAACATTTTCTACCATCCCAATGCACATTTTAAGCACTGATTTCTTGGTTTTTAACAAGACAGTATTGCGCAAAAGCCTAAGTACCACCTGACGTGGGCTAAACAAATTGTTTTTGTATGTAGCCAAATAGGCTGCATGTCCCTCCTGTATAATAAGGTTGATCACCACTGCTCTAAGTGAAGGTCCCAAGCCAATTTTTAAGCTTTGGTCAACCTCAAATGAGAACAAAATCAATTAGAACAATTATTTCATTTTAAAGAGTTATACACTATATCACTGAACTAGTCAGGCAGATAATACATCTGTCAACAAAGCAGCATTAAACTAATTATCCTATACTTGTCCTACCTAGCCTGAAATAAGTTATAAGGACTGTGCTGATCATGAAGTATGCGATTATTTTTTAGAAACTCTCGAGTTTAAATGGCAAAGTTTGAATTTCAGAGTTGGCATGGAATGAATTTAGCCAGCAAACTTAGTCACTGAGCATATATCAAATACACTGATTAAACTTGCAGATTAAATTCCATCCTTGAAATTGACTACATTTGCACACAAGGCAGGTGAGGCAATCTCTTATTAGACCTGCTATTGGTGAAAGAGACAAGCTATCAAACTACAAACCACTAAGAACTCTTATTCAAGTGCATTCACTGATGTAGTTAGTATTTCCAGGGCTTCCTCTTTATTACAGTGTTTAAATGAAAAGAAAAAAGCATCCAAATGAAGCCTCCATTTGAAATGCAAGATTAAAGCACTTGGATTCAGTCAGAATTGATACTATCAGAAAACTGATGCAAGATATATAGAGATAGTAAGCGCATACTCGTTGTAATCAATTTTATTAAATAAGTAACCTAATAAAGAATTTGAACTATAAAACAATTCATACCTTCAAAAGTTCAGGAATCCAGAGGCCAAAAAGTATTTTATTCACACAATAGTTGCATGGGTATATGGTTATGGCATATGCACACCCCTTATGGCACTATGGCTTATATTAAAAAAAAAAAAAAAAAAAAAAAAAGCATGGTGCATTACTGGTAAGCCCAAGTAACACATGCAGTTGTATTTTGAATATGCAGTTGTAAAAAAACTGGGCCAATACTTTTCACTTCAATACATAACGTTGAGGCAGTATTCACTGGTATTTCATAATATGCACAAATATTTTGTGAACTTGTCAAGATGCATTGGGTGAACTTGGATGAGCAGTGACAGAAAACCAGATTTCATTTCTGCACCAGTTTTACTGTTAGCCACCCTTTATTTCTGTAGCAGTATTTACCTTTGTAGCACATTAACATATACTGAAGGGCAGAAATGAACTCAAGTTCCAAGTGAGAGCACACACATGCAAAGCAATACACAAGGTGTTTCTATTAAAATACATCTCAAGTGTCTAAGTGATCCATAATTCACACAGCCACCACCATATCCATGCTCATTCAGTACCTGCTAGTCACGTCATTTCTGATGAATTCCAAGAAAGTAAGAAAAGTTAAAGTAAAGGTTATTAAGATTGCAGAAAGGCTATTTGGTTATTTATAGCACATTAGCAACTACAAACTATTTACTAGAAAAAATTACCCACCACCTTTACCACTAGAGCAGTGCTAAAAACTCTAAAACCGATTTTAAGTATGCCTCACCTATTTTGTACCTCTAAAATCCTTTGAGTAATGCTGTTCTGTCTTTAAACTTTAATTTCTGCACTGTAATGGTATTTCATTCTGCTTGAAAACATTCCAAGGTCCCCTCCAACCTGTTTGTTGGGCTGGTTTTCCATCCCTCTGAAGGATTGACACAGCTCCCACCAGAGGTTGGGCAACTATGCTGTTTGCTTCTGCCTGGTTAGTCAATCTCAGACAGACATCCCCCCCTCCTGTCAGTCTACAAAAGGTAGAGGGCACTGCCTCAAACACATGGCTCCCAACTCCAAATTCCTTTGTGGCAGCATTAGGCTAGCTTGAGTTCTTAAGCATGGTGGAGCCGGGGCAATTTAACAAACAAAATTCAAGTCCGGAGAGACACTGCGTATTATTGGTGTTATCTAGTAATTAAAGTGAGGTGTCAGTTACTTTGATAGAAACAAAGTACAGTTCTGTAAGGTTTCAAACTCATAGATTAACTATAAGAAATCTTCACATTAAGCTACCTACTGAGCAGTAATCAGCTGAGCAATACTACAGCACACCCACAAGAGTTAGGAACACCTCAGAAATGACAATTATGAACATTTCAAAGTTATGAACTCTAAACAAAAAAAAGTTGTTCAAAGATTTGTAACTGAACACTGATTTATTACAGCTCTGAAACTTTCCTCTGTAGAGGAAAAATGCTGCTTTCCTTTTTAATAGTGTACATTTAACAGTACTGTATTTACACTTTAGTCTCTCCTGCTGCTGGACTACACACTTCTAGTTTCAAATGAAGTGTATGGTTAACTGATCAGTTTGTAACTTTGGTGTTCGTAACTCAAGGTTCTACTGTAAACTACTGAGGAGTTACAGGTACACAGGATCTCGTAAGTTACCTTCTATTATCCAGTAGGAAAGGTAAAAAAGTTAGAGAAAAGGAAAGATTATTGTGTTGAGGAAGAAACCTGTCTACCAATGAAACAAACTCCAGTATCTATGCTCTAGCCTACAGATGTCATCATACCTTCTTGCCAGCACCAACAGTTGCTTTGGCTGTACCCCTGACTTTCTTCATTCTGTTCTTACGCTCCTTTCGCTGTTTTCTTGAAGTCTTCTTTTTTTCATACAAACCGTGCTAGTAGTAACAGAATTATGAACACAATTACTAAACAATAGGTAGCTATAAAGTGCTTCTACACTAAATATTTTACACATTTCAAAAGCTTTAATCAAGTATGAGGACTAATTTACCCCTAAAAAAATTTTCAATGTTCCATAAACAGCTAAAACCTCACCTAAAGTTGCCTCACTTTGTATTTTGTGATGACAATGCAGTTGAGTACATTTTTAAGAACATACTAAAAATCCACAACTGATCATAAATCATTTCATTCTCCTTCATCTCCATTACTTCAAAAAGCTTGTTTGCCTCTGTAAATTCATGAATACAGAGAAGGGATTTTTATTTAGAGAGCTCACCTCTGGATCTCAATAAAAACTAGAGTTAAGAGTTGAACTTTGCTTCAGTATTTCATGTTTTTAAATCATAACTAAGCACACAAAATGCATTTTAGTACAAACAACAATCTTCTTGCCACTGTAAAAACTGTGAGCAAGAAGTTTACCCGTGCCAGTCTGTGCTTTGGTTCATTCTTCTTTGCATAGTCCAGGGAATCATAAATCATGCCGAAGCCTGTTGTCTTGCCACCACCAAAATGGGTTCTGAAGCCGAAGACAAAAATTACATCTGGGGTTGTCTTGTACATTTTTGCCAGCTTTTCCCTGATTTCAGTTTTAGGAACTGTGGCCTTTCCAGGATGAAGAACATCAATCACCTACAGATGCAAGTTTTTCTCAGTTAGAAATATCCACGATTTATAAATGGTATAAACCACAGGCACCAACTTGGCAAGTGCTTGATCCCTTGGCCTTGCCCCTGCCTCTTCTCCAAAGCCCCAACCCCTCTTCTTCTAGCCCCCACTCTGCCTCTTTCCTCCCACAAAGGGGGGGAAGCTTGGCTACTGAGTACCTGCTACATTTTTCTCTGTAAATGCTCCAGCCCCAAAGCACCCAGAGTCAGCACCTATGGTATAAACCCATGATGTCCAACACACTAGCCACTGTGGCTATTTGGCCGGTTGATTGTGGCAACTGCTTCACAATTGGTTGGACACCATGGGTATAAACATATTCCATTCATAATGATTATGAATAAAGAGTCTTATAACATATAATAAGGAAAATATCACTACCCACAGGTTGGCATCTACAGTTAACTCATCATAGCAACAATAGAGACCAGCAATTCCTATTTGGTATGTGTCTCACTATAAAGAGGCTCAAAAAAATTCAAGGGTAAATGGTTATTCTTAAAGCACATCATTTCTCCCACCACTTTATATCATTATTGTTGCAGAGTTCCCAAACAGAAACCCTGTCTGTAAAACAAGTTAATGCAATCTTTAGACTTGAGGTCAGCATGAGAAATTTCAGCAATAATTAGCATTTAGAGTTGCAAACCTAAATATGTCTTTTTGACAGTTACAAAATTAGAATATCAGAGGAGTAGCCGTGTTAGTCTGGATCTGCAAAAGCGACAAGGAATCCTGTAGCACCTTACAGACTAACAGATGTATTGGAGCATAAGCTTTCGTGGGCGAAGACCCACTTCATCACATGCATCTGACGAAGTGGGTCTTTGCCCACAAAAGCTTATGCTCCAATACATCTGTTAGTCTAGAAGGTGCTACAGGACTCCTTGTTGCTTTTGCAAAATTAGAATAATTTATTTTAAGACACCCAATAGACAGAATAAGAGCATTTACAGGATATTTTGTAATTTGTCACGTTACTAGAACTTAAAATCACAAGGAAACAGTAACACGCATATCTCCATTCTCTGCATTTAAGTTGCATCACATCACCAAGAATTTGGGATTATGGTCAGATAACTAATCCTAAAGTGAGGTGATATTCCTTATAGATGTTTTCTGGTTTCACATAGCACACGCTTTCGCAGTCAAATATAAAACTGACTTGCACCATGAGGAAGGTGTAACAGGGGATCTGACTTGCAAGAAAAACTAACTGAAGGCTGACAAGCTCATCAACTCACTAGCTATACAACTATGAACTAATGACCCAGGCACATTTTACTGCCGTGTTTCATATATGAAACATTACTCCCTATTAGCTTCTTATTCTGAAGTAGAAAAGATTTAAAGCTCACCCCTGTTGGGCAACTAGTTTTCGGAAACTGAAAGAAATGAATATATGTTAAAGATGCCTGAACATAGGTATATTTCATCTGTCACGAATGGACTAAATCAAGTACCAGTGGAGCAGGCAGCTATGAACATAAACAAAGGGCTGCGTGGACATGCATTTTTGTCACCCAATGGAAAAGAATCGTTCATGTTTTTCCTAGCATACCATTAGATGATGGGTAGTTGAAAAAATAATATACCAAAGGCTGAATGAGGTTTTCATATGTAATACCCAATTACTGAAATCACTCCATACTGTTGCCCTTGGCTACTAGGAATGCTAAAACAGTTAACCATCTAAATGATTAACTGTTTTAACTTGAGTAGTGCTGCAGCCATGGGGTACCCCCACTGACCAGGTCTGCTCCAGTCCAGCGCAACTGGCTGGCAAAAAACAGTTAACTGGTAAGCATACCATTAAACCTCATGTTTAACATCCCTAGTTTGTAACTTTTATTGGTAAGGTTTAACCGTTTACTTAAATGGTTAAACTCACTGGCCAGGAGCAGGGTTAGCAGCAGGGCCGGCAGCCGGATCTGGGAGACAAGCAGAGCCTGCAGTGAGGGGCCATGACCCTTCCTTCTTACAGCTACATCCCCTAAAACGTTTAACCCTGTAACTGATTGGTTAAAGTTAGTGTTCTTCTATATTTTTACATCCCTATTACACACATAAATTAAACTAAATAAAAAACACACATACCCGAACATAAACAAATAAACAAAGGCAGCACACAATATTTCTTACCATCTGCTTCCGCTGAAGCAGTCTATTTGTCATGAATTTCCTGGTTCTGATAGTCACCGTGTCATTCTACAAGACAGTTCAGAAAACCCGTTAATAGGCATTTGAATTTTTCCATGATCTTTTACACCAAAATGGCCCATTGACACAGTAGTTCAAATAATCTATCAGGTGGTTTGCATAACTGACTAAAATCTGGGCCCGAAACTCATGGCAAGATGCTACTGCAATACAACACAACCTGTGGTAGGAGAGCTATACCAACCAGACAGAGAAAAAGCTGTCACAATACTTATGGAAACCATTCAGGTTTGCAACGAACAGATCACACATCATCTGTCAAACACGTCACACCCACCAGTATTTGTTGTCAAAAACTGGGAAACTGAACCGGGGTTATGGGAAACTGGGACGCTTGCAAATCATGTTTGTTGCATGAACACTTCAGATTTGACCCACACATAGAAGCAAGAATTTTTTGTACCACACTAACTTAAACGCGACACGTAAGTGTAACACTGACAGTTGGAATCAAACCTGGTACCTGTGGAGTTTGGTGCATGATGCTCTACGGTATAAGCTAAAAGCCAGCCAGCTCTTAGCTAAGAATGTAGAGCAGACTCTCCACTTCTCTCCATAAATGGTTTCTGTGCCACTACCCATAGATGGGTGGGTTACACAAAGGAAATACAACCCTTAAACGTGAAATGTAAGTGTATCCACCAAGTACATAGGAATACTAAACAAACTAGTTGTGTGTGAAACCTAAGGCAGGTCAGGAGGGTGGGGGTAAGGGAGCTGACTATTAACTTGTGTGCTAGGATACAAAGGGAAACCATCACTTGCCTAAGCACACCCGGCCAGCAGTTACTCCTTATCCCAGCTCCTGCGAAGAGCTGGGTTTGGGGCAGAGACGCAGCGGGATGCGAAATGGGACTGAGAGCGTATGCAGGGGCGGTGCGGAGAGCGTGTACACACCGGCCCAAGCCCGGCTCCAGCCAGGCTGCAGGTTACGTCCTGCCCCCCCGCCACCCAGCATACAGCCGAGAGCCGAACTGCGTGGGGAGCTGGAGCCAGCTCCGCGCGAGGAGAACCCCGCCATCCCACCCCAGCCTACAGGCCGGTCTGCAGGGGGGAAGCGGTGCCGCCACTGCCCTGCCGCCGGGCTGGGCAATACCCGGCCTGGGGGCCCCGGCTAGGGGGCCCCGGGAAGCCCAGGAGCCCGCGAGCCTCGAGGCGGCGGGATGGCGACGATGCAGGACGGATAGACGCGGACCGCGTCCCGGACACTCACCATCTCTGCGCCTGGCTCTCTCCGAGGGAGCGAGGAAAAGAAAGAGGCCCCCGCCGCAGCCAATCATATCCCGGCGCGCGGGGGCTTCGTGGAGAGCGGAGCTGATCTCGAGGGCGCCCTGCTCGGAGCCTGAATAAAAGTGCAGGAGTGAGGCGACTAGCCCAGTGCCTGACTGAAAATACAGGGATGAGGCCTCTTCCTTCAACCGGACTCTGGCAGGGGAGAGCGCAGCAGGAGCACAGCGGGGGGGGGGGTGGACCGTAAGGGTACCCCAGAGCAGAGAGATAAGAGTTCTCTGCCCATTTTCCATTGCTCTGTATGGAGTATCCCCACTAGGAAACACAGATTGGTTGAATTTACTGCAGGCGATGAGCTGTAGAGTCTCCTTCAAAAACTCAACAAAGAAGTGGGTTTTACTCATGAAAGCTCCTGATCCAATATCTTTGTTAATCTCTAAGGTGCCACAGGGACTACTCATCTTCAGAAACAGAAGGGTTTGCACTGTTTCCATCTTCCCCACATGGTACCGAAATCACTGTCTGTTATGGTGCAGGAAATGGTTGAAGTCAAACTGTTTTCAGTAACTGATTCAAGGAGATCTGTTGCTGACAAATGTTTGGTGTTGTAGATACCAAATTTGGTAGATGTTAATATTTTATTTGTAAAATATTAATATTTAGGCTTTCTGATTATGTCTCCTGCATAAGCTGCAAAACTGCTCCAAATGGCTTATTGAGGAGCTTTCTACATTTTAATAATTTAAATGTAATATGGTCATTTTACATGTTTCATTGCTGAGCATTTGAGCAGAAATTTGATCATTTCTTCATTTTTGTTGGATGCACTGGTGATTACTATAAGCAAGAAATTCTAGGAATTTCCATGGCTGCCTTCGTAATTATTCATTCCCCATTAAAAATTGTTTATTTTTTATTTAATTGTATAATGATAGCACTAACAAGCTCCTTTCCTGGACCATTGTGCAAGGCACTATATACACACAGCAAAAAGATTGTCAAGTACAATGATATAGGTGATGTAAACTTGCAGTATTGTCTTTTCTCTGAAGGACACAAAATACAATCTGATCTTAAATATCTAACTTTTGCACAGCCTGCATTTATTTACACAGTTAAATACTAATTACTGTAGAAAAATTATTTCATTGAATAAGAGTGAGCACTATCTAAATTAGGGTAAGCTATTTTAAAATATCCCTTTGTTAGCAGAAGTCACGAATCCATGACCTCAGCACACAGTGCCTGGGAGCTGCAGAGTCCCCCTGCCACATCAGTTTTCCCTTATTGCCTATGACCTGTCCATAATGTTCACAAGAAACATGCATGACAACATCTTAACCTCCTTAGCCATTACATATAATGGTGTAGGTGTACCACTGGCATTTTAACACCACTGACTTTCTCAGAGCAACGAAGAAGTGTGTGAATTGGGATGGAGAAGGGGGATTATGAGAGACTGCATTAGGGAGATGCAGTATAGAGGTAATTTGAACAGTGCACTAGATGGGGGTTATTCTGGGTGACTGCACTGGAGGAAGATGCAGAGTTATTGGGAGAAGTTATTAGGGGGCTGGAGCACATGACCTATGAAGAGAGGCTGAGGGATGTGAGTTTATTTAGTCTGCAAAAGAGTGGGGGGGGAGGGGGATTTGATAGCAGCCTTCAACTTCCTGAAGGGAGGTTCCAAAGAGGATGGAGTGAGGCTGTTCTCAGTGATGAGGGATGGCAGAAACAAGGAGCAATGGTCTCAAGTTACAGTGGGGGAGGTCTAGGTTGGATATCAGAAAAACTATTTCACTAGGAGGGTGGTGAAGTACTGGAATGGGTTACCTAGGGACGGGGGTGGCATCTCCATCCCTAGAGGTTTGTAAATCCCAGTTTGACAAAGCCCTGGCTGGGATGATTTATTTGGGGTTGGTCCTGCTTTGGGTGGGGGGCTGGGCTCGATGACTCCTGAGGTCTCTTCCAGTCCTAGGATTCTATGAAGCGCAGATGGTGTTGGGAGGTTGTACTGGCGGACACGCTGGATGCAGTGCTGGGATTTATATCCAGGGAGTGTTGGGGTTATCCCGGGAGCTAGGGGGGTCTGTTGGGGATTATCCTTGGGGGTGCGGGATGGGCCGCTGGGGGTTATCCCGGGAGCTGGGGGGGGTCTGTTGGGGATTATCCTTGGGGGTGCGGGATGGGCCGCTGGGGATTATCCCGGGAGCTGGGGGGGGGGTCTGTTGGGGATTATCCTTGGGGTGCGGGATGGGCCGCTGGGGGTTATCCCGGGAGTTGGGGGGGTCTGTTGGGGATTATCCTTGGGGGTGCGGGATGGGCCGCTGGGGGTTATCCCAGGAGCTCGGGGGGGTCTGTTGGGGATTATCCTTGGGGGTGCAGGATGGGCCGCTGGGGGTTATCCCGGGAGCTAGGCGGGGTCTGTTGGGGATTATCCTTGGGGGTGCAGGATGGGCCGCTGGGGGTTATCCCGGGAGCTAGGCGGGGTCTGTTGGGGATTATCCTTGGGGGTGCGGGATGGGCCGCTGGGGGTTATCCCGGGAGTTGGGGGGGGTCTGTTGGGGATTATCCTTGGGGGTGCGGGATGGGCCACTGGGGGCTATCCCGGGAGCTGGGGGGGCTCTGCTGGGGATCATCCTTGGGGGTGCGGGATGGGCCGCTGGGGGTTATCCCGGGAGTTGGGGGGGTCTGTTGGGGATTATCCATGGGGGTGCGGGATGGGCCGCTGGGGGTTATCCCAGGAGCTCGGGGGGGTCTGTTGGGGATTATCCTTGGGGGTGCGGGATGGGCCACTGGGGGCTATCCCGGGAGCTGGGGGGGCTCTGCTGGGGATTATCCTGGGGGGTGCGGGATGGGCCGCTGGGGGTTATCCCGGGAGCTAGGGGGAGGTCTGTTGGGGATTATCCTTGGGGGTGCGGGATGGGCCACTGGGGGCTATCCCGGGAGCTGGGGGGGTCTGTTGGGGATTATCCTTGGGGGTGCGGGATGGGCCACTGGGAGTTATCCCGGGAGCTGGGGGGGCTCTGCTGGGGATTATCCTTGGGGGTGCGGGATGGGCCGCTGGGGGTTATCCCGGGGTCTGCACCGCCGGGTGCTTTGGACTGTCCTGGGGCTGCACCAGGGGTTGAAGCGAGGGCACTGCGGGCTCTGGAACAGCTCCGGGGAGCCTCGACGGCGCCAGACGCCCGCAGCCCAGGCGGGCCTGCCCCTTCTGGCCACCAGGTGTCGCTGTCGGGGGCGGCCGCCGCGCTGCGCTTCGCTGTGGGCCTGCGCCGGCGCCGCCTCGCCTTGGCGGTGGTGGGCGGAGCGAGGAGGCCGCGAGGCCGGCGGCCGGGGCAGCGTCGCTGCAGTGCGGCGGCTCCCACCCCTCCCCCCCCCCGGCTGTGCGGGCAGCGCCCCGCGCCCGCCGCCATCATGGTGAAGGAGCAGTTCCGCGAGACCGACGTGGCCAAGAAAATGTGAGGGGGGGGGGAAGCTCCACGGGGCACCTGTGCTGGGGAGGAGCTCACGGGGGGGGTCAGACCCGGGGGGGGCTGTTTCCCTTCAGGGGATGCTGGGGAGGGGAGGGGTCCAGCTCCAGGCATGGGGCAGACCCAGGGAGGGGGGGCTGTGCCCCTTGGGGGAATACTGGCTGGGGGTATCTAGCCCACGTTTCCTGCAAGCTAACCTCCTTTGGACTTGGTAATGGCTTAGCACGAATATTGCTGAGAGAGGCTCTGACTATCTGTGCGCAGCAGCGCATGTCCATGTGACAGACTCGACAGCAGTGGTCCCCAAACTTCTTCTGTTGTGCCCCCCCTCTTTACAAATAATGGATTCTTCCCCTTCTCTCCTCCGCCCCCCCTCCCCCCCCCCCCACACACACACTCCCCAGAGCTGCAGTCCAGAGCCAGGGTTGGCACTTCCGTTGGAGGGCCTGGAGCTGGGGAGACTGAGAGAAGCGGAGCTGGGGGCAGTAGGTCTGGATGGCTCTCCTGCTGGCTGTGAGGGCTGGCTTGGGCTCTGCCATTCTCCTTGGCGTGCCCACAGTTTGGGGACCACTGTAAAGTAAAAATACATAGAATCATGATCCCTTCCACACACCCCCGCTCCCCCGATATGGAAGTATAATTTTGCTTTGTCTTTATTGTAATTCAGATTAGCTTCTTGTATATCTTTTTAAAATCAAGCTTTGTGCTTTTTCCTGTTCTAGAAGCCACATCTGCTTTGGGATGAAATCTCCAGAAGAGATGCGTCAACAGGCTCATATTCAGGTAGTTAGTAAGAATTTGTACAGCCAGGACAACCACCACTCTCCACTGCTGTACGGCGTACTGGATCACCGTATGGTAAGGATCATTGCTACTTCCTAGTTTGTTTGTTTTTTTAACAGAAATAGTTTTAATATTTATGAATAGTACTGAAATGAAATCTGAATTCCACTATATAGCCATACAACAGGTGGTACCTACGCAAACTTCCCCTTAAACTACATGAGCTGAGAGGAAGAAAGTAGTTACGTTTCCTTGGCTCTTTTGCTGACATTGCCAATTACAGTAGTGTCTTTTGATACATGCTGCTCTTGAATTGGAATGTGATTTCCGCCATCAGGCATTTTACACTGTTGGAGAGGTCAGTTAGACTCACTTTCGAAGCTGGATACAAATTACTCCCTGTGCTTTTCACATGACCACAACATATGCACCCGCTGTGGGTGTCTCTGCCTGGTATCTGGAGGACTTATTTGCAGTTCGTGTAGATAACATTGTGGGTTTTAGCATGTGTTGCCATTGCTAGTATGCACTCAGGGGGATCAGGTGGGGTTGTGCAATCTGCACTGAAACCCTTGCTGGTGCATCCTAACTGCTGTTACTGAGCTAACTACGTTGAAACTAGTGTGGGTATATCTACACAAGCTTCAAATCATGCCATCTGTAGTGTGGGCATACTTTTAATGCCTTGTCACTATCATAGTCTTTCCAGATGAATAAGACTGGATGAGTTAACACTACTTGCATCAGTAGGAGCAGTGCAAGATGCTCTGTTTCTGTAAGGATTGGCTATTGCGTATGATGCTTTCAGTGTGTTCTTAGCTCTTGCTGACTGACAGCAAGCGTTCAGAGTTATGATCTGACTGCCTTTCATGTAAGTGTACTGTGCACTGCTCCCAGGAATGTTAACTAATTTAAAAACAGCTGTGGTAGCTTCTTTTGTCTCCCCAATTTGATAGTTGCAGCTATAATGTTTCTGCGTGTATCTTTTTCAAAGGGTACCAGTGAAAAGGACCGTCCATGTGAAACCTGTGGAAAGAATCTAGCCGAGTGTTTGGGGCATTATGGCTACATTGACTTGGAGCTGCCATGTTTCCATGTTGGGTACTTTAAAGCTGTCATAGGCATCTTACAGGTAAAATAACTTCCCTGGCAGCAATTATTATACCCAGCCTAAGAAGGAGGGGGAGATGTCAGAGAAGATGAGATTTCACTTCGTTTGAATTATCCCTTTGGGAACCATGAAGAAGATGGTGCTGGGTTTTTTGTGTTTGTTTTTTGTGTTTGTTTTTGTTTTGTTTGTTGTAGAACACTTTGTTCAGTATTGATGTCTTTATGTTTTACATAAGTGTTCCCCTTTGATAGAATCCTCAATTGTCTAAGTACCTGATTTGCAATATTTATAGAGTAACCTCTTTCCGAGCTGCAACGTTTCTTCAAAGTTTGTCTCTTAAGTGATGCCAATAAAAGTTATGTTTCTTTTCATGGACATATAAGTTCCTGAACTTTACTTAATCGTAAGGTTTCGGCCACAGTTTCCCCAATTGCTCCAGTCTGTTGGGCTGTGTCCTGTGAACTAATTGGGTTTCCCTGCTAAGGCTATGGCATTTCCTCCATAAAACTGCATGCATAACTGTTTGAGAAGAACTGTGGTGCCCCTCATTATAATTTGTCCTTAATCACATATTTATTTCTCTCTAACAAAAGAGTGAGGGTTAATCAGTTGTTTACATTTAAGATGATCTGCAAGACTTGTTGCCGTATCCTGTTGTCCTTTGAGGAGAGGAAACAGTTTTTGGATTATCTGAAGAGGCCTGGTCTGACCTACCTACAAAAACGAGGATTGAAAAAGAAGGTCTCAGAGAAGTGCAGAAAGAAAAGCACCTGCCCTTACTGTAGTGCTTTCAATGGTGAGTGTGGACACTAGCGCCCAGTCAGGATGTTAAATATCAGTTAATTGAATGATCAATTTACCTCATGCATTCTTATCAGCTACTCAACTATTTTATAGTCCCTAGGGTGGGGCCGGCAGCCAGTGTGCTTCAGCCCCACTCCCGAGGAGAATCCTGCCATTCTGCATTGCTGCCTCTGTATAAGAGGCAGGTGCATGGAGTGCCAGGTGGGAGTTGGTCTGCGAGGGTAGCCAGTTTAAAAACCAGCTCCCCTCACGGACTGCTGCCTGTCACCCTGCCGTGCTGCTTCTCATACAGGAGGCAGCAGCTCAGGGTGGGTCTGAGCTCCGAGACCCATTGTGAGCTGGAACTGAGACGGACTGCCTGTATGCCTGGCTCCAAAACACTTTAAATACAGAGCCACAGTCAGGGTATTAGGCTGCTGGCCAGTTTGCTAAAAAAAATTAATTGGTGGGGGCGGGGGAGGGCAAAATACATGTAGTCTATAGCATTCTCCTGTAAGCTTTTGCTTGTCAGTTAATCGGTTAATCAAGTACACTATTACATCCCTAGTGCTCAGCCTGTGAAGAGCATCAAATTTTTATGTTGTCTTCTCATTGTTCAGCAATTATCAATGTTTTTTCTAGGTCTTAAAGAACCACCCAAATGTTATTCCTTAATGTCAGGTGATGGGATTGCTTAAACTTAATACTCAGCAACTTAGGAACTGTCATATTAGACCAACCAGTGTCTGTTCTGTGATGTCTTTTTCTGAGAGTGACCTGTAGGGTGTGTCTAGATTAGAGGGTTTTTTCAAAAAAAGTGGCCTTTTTTCGAAAAAACTTCCCCTGCATCTAGACTGCTGCCGCGTTCTTTCAAAAGTAAATTGAAAGAACACGGCAGTTTTTTTGATGGTGGAAAACCTTGTTTTACGAGGAACAACGCCTTTTTTCGAAAGTGCTCTTTCGAAAAAAGGTGCTATGTAATGCAAACTGTGCTTTTTCAAAAGAGAGCATCCAGACTGCCTGGATGCTCTCTTTTGAAAAAGTGGCTTGCTTTTTCGAAAGCACTGGTTGTAGTCTAGACGCTCTTTTTCGAAAGTATATTTCGAAAAAGCCTTTTTCGAAAGAGGCTTGCAGTCTAGACGTAGCCTAGTTGATACTAAACATAGACGTAAAAACCCCTCGAGTATTGGACTGTTGTTCAAAGCTGTGCTACAAGGAGTGGCTTGACTGTACATGAGAGTGATCTTAGTCCTTCAGATATGAGGATTAATAGTCTTACATTTGACCTAACTGAAGATCCTACTATTCATAATTGTGCTTAGTCATCATTGTGAAGATGCTGTTGATGGTTTCCTGCAGAAATTTAACAAATAATTATTACTGATTTGATAATTTTTAAAAGCATGCATTTAATTTTGTGTTCTGGTCCTGAATGCACTCGTGATGTTTGTGAAAGTGTTACCATCTGTGGTGACTGAGACATTAAAATCTTGTCTTTTTGACTAGCTTTTTTCTTTTTTATTTCCCTTCACTTTCAGTATGCTTTTTAAAAGCTAATATTTCATGAGTGTCTAAAATTAGAGAGGAGTTCTGTACATCAGTTAAAAGCTATGTCTCCAGATCAAACTTGCAGATGACATGCTCTCTGAAAACCTGCTAAAACCAAGTCTTTTAAAAGTTGTTTTGGAAATAACATGGGAATGGAGGGAGCAAGTATGTGATTTTGTTTCAATAAGCTTTATCTTCAAGCTTTCCAGGGTAGAAATGAATACATTGTGGTATTGGAAAAATTAAAAATTTTTGCTTTCCAGCAGCATAAAGTATTTTATTTTTGCCATAGTTTATGCACTATCTGATTTAATATTATCAGTGGTCCCTCATTTTAGCAGTATTTACGTGTGCAAGTAAAAATCAGTTCCTGAAATTGTACTGAAACTCTAAAACCTCCATTTTCCCACTTCTAAAAGAAGATAATACTTGCTTCAAGGGTGTTCTGATGGTTAATGAACACTTACACAGCACTTCAAAAACATCAAGCCGCTTTCTGGTTTCATATGTGTATATTAGGGATGTGAAGGTTTAACTGGTTAACTGGTTGGGATGGAGCAGCCCCCCGCTTGCCACGGGCAGGGGACTGCTCCAGCGCTGCAGAGGGCCCACTGTGGGCTAGGGATGTAAGCGACTAGTCAACTACCTGATAAGCTTAGGCTTATCAGGTAGGTGAGTCACTGCTCGACTAGTTACCCCCCCATCCCCCTTGCTACCTCTGTATCGGAAGCAGCAGAGTCTGGGCAGGAGCCAGAGCCAGTCATGGCGCTTCTTATTACATTTAAAAAACAGAGCTGTAGCAAACCCCCTTATCGACTAATCAAATAGTCGATGGAAATTCTATCGACTACTCGATTAGCTTCCTAACCACTATTTAATATCCTTACTGTGGACGGGCTGCTCCACCCCAGCCCCTGTCAGTGGTAGGACCAGGTGTCCCACAGGCAGGGGTTGCTCCATCACGGAAGGCAGGATCTCCTCCGGTGTCCCAGCTGGTGTAGTCCCACTTGCTCTGGCTGAGGTGTCTGGGTCCAGCATGTGTGTATGTGGTGCATTCCAGCCCAGCAGCAGGCAGGGGGGTGCTCTAGCCGGGCTGGAGCGCCTGTCCATCCCCCATCGTTTAACTGGTTAAACAGTATGTTTAAACAGTTACCCAATTAAACAGGATTTTACATCCCTAGTGTATATGTGAGGTTTCATATACAAGTCAATATTTGTTCTTTGTTATTTTTTAAGCTGTATATGTCCCTAAAAAAACACAAACATTTGAGGTAATTTTTTTTTTTAATTCTTTTTCATTGAATTTTGTCATCCGGAGATATAACACACATCTTGCAGAACCTCCAGTTTCTTTTTACACATATACAGAAACAGATTGAGAGAATTAAATTAGAATCATCAAATTAGAATCTCAATCTAATGTGGATGTGCAAAAAAGCCATGCACTTAAAAAAACACACAGGAAAAACTACCTCATCTGTGTTGTGAAGCTATGGAGAGGTTAATTGAAGTGGTAGGGGAAATGGGTTAATGTAGTGTCCCTTCTGGAGTCAAATGCTCACATGCGTCAGAAGTGGAAATTTGTTTTTTGGAAGATTTCTGGTTCTTTGAACTTATTCCAGCTACTGATTTGTCAGTTTTTAGTTGTGGCTTTGTTTTGTTTTCCAAATCAGTTTGTCGTGTTTCTTAACGAGTACAATAGAACAGCACAGTTTGAGAGGACTAACTGTCTCGAACAGAAATGGTTATAATGTCCTACACCATTAGGTCACTGGTTCAAATCCATTCTAGGTTGGTAAAGAGCAAAAGCTACTCTTGGAATGACTTGTGAGCGAAACAAGTTTTTGCACTTTGGGTCCAGTTCCTAGTGCAAGAGCATGTATGTTGCAAAAATCCCAACCGCTGTTGAGGAGAGGTGGAATGGACACATAAAGTGAGCCACCATTTCATCCTCAGAAGTAGTCCAAGTGAAGCTGAGATCCACTGACAAGGCAACATTGGGAAACTGTCATAGCTGCAGCTCCTCTTTCTATGAATAGAGTAACTTTGTATCTAAAGGTCACCAGAGCCAGCGCCTTCTCCCTAATGCTGTGTTTAAGGGGAAATTATTTTTTTAAAAATTTAAAAGAGCTCAAAAGTTGATTTTTTTTTTTTTTTTTTTTTTTTTTTTTTTTTTCTAAACAAAAATTATCTTGCAGGTACTGTAAAGAAGTGTGGCTTATTGAAGATAATCCATGAGAAGTACAAGACCAATAAGAAAGTGGTGGATCCAATAGTATCCAGTTTCCTTCAATCCTTTGAAACTGCCATAGAACACAATAAAGAAGTGGAATCCTTGCTGGGGAGAGCTCAGGTAAATGAGTGTATCTGCCAGTGCTTGAATTCTGCTAATTTTGATGCATAAATTCCTGAATGCTGAGGGTAAAGGGCTGGTGCTGGTCTAGCCTTTAAATACGTGGAGAGGAGAATCTGAACAAGTTGTTATACCTGGGTGAGGGAGGTATTAATGGTTTCTGCAAGGAGCAGCATCTTTACCTAGTCAGGTTATTGTGGTACACAGTTTTCTGCATTCAAAGGACAGGGATGCTCTAATCAGTGGCTGTCAGTGAGCAAATCTTAGTGAGGAAATCATGGTGATGGCAAGGGGACAATAAATTTAGGCTCCTGGAGACAGTTTCCTTGAGTATTTATAATACTCATACACCCTATCTGTGATTGGAAGAGCTGACAACTGGGTGGGAGGAAATGACCAAAGTATAATACAGATTGGATCTCCCCTGGTCTGGCAGCCTTGGGACCTGACTGGTCCTTGACAAGGAAGTTTGCTAGACCAGGAGAGATCTGGGATGCAGGGGGCACCAGTCTCTCCACTAGGCTCTTCTCTCCAGCCTCCTCTTTCTAGCCTTCTGGCCCCACAAGCTGCAGCCAGCCCCCACCACAATTCCCAGTGGCCCTACTGGTTTCCCTGCCCTGTCAGGTGCAGCCTCTGCTGCCCCATTTTGATGCTCTTCATAGGCTGGGCACTAGTGTCCACAGATGTTGCAGGACCAGAGAGTCCTGGACCACAGAGGTTTAACCTGTACAGGAATATATAGTTTTTTGTGGCTTTGCTGTGGTTGGCATTGTATGGGGTTTTCCCCTGGGGTCTTAACTGGTCAGTCAGTTCTCTGTAGAGATATTTGGAAAATGCAAGTATAAGACATTGTGATGCAGAATGTAAGCGTCTCTCTTCAGTGATAATAAATCAACTTTACAAAAGACAGGCACTGCTTGCAAGCTTTGTGTTAATTGATTAATCTGAAATATGCCAGCAATATAGTCTTCCTTCAGGAAAAATACTTAACATTTTTTTAAAAACAAATTACTAAACATAATGAAAGAATATAGTGCTGTAATCCATGTGAACTCTAATCATTAAAATGGGTGGTAATTACACATTACTGCAGGTATGTTGCAAGCTGATGGTATTACTTTGGCAAGTAATTAAGAAATGCTCATATTGCTGTAGAAAGCAGACTTCTGTAACAGTTAATCTGTAGAGACAGAAACCTAGTGCAAGAGAAGAAGCTTAAGGGAAAGAATCAACAAGCCATAGTTGCTGGGACCGCTGAGCTTGATAAATACAAACCTAAAGAGAAATTTGGTTTTGTTCGTCTTCAGAAAGTCTTCCTCTACGTATGCTTTTGTTTTTTTAATTGTTTTTTCACTTGTACAATTAGTAGACAAGAGTGACAAGTGAAATAAACATTAGTAAGATACAGGTGAACCCCGTACTTACAACCTAATTGGTTCCTGGAGAACCGTCGTAAGTCGAGCCATCGTAAGTTGAACTCTTATTTCCCATAGGCACAATATTATAAATGGCAGTTCTGTTTCTGGAAACCCATTTCATACCCTAAAAATACAACCAGGCGGGGCACTACTGTAACAGAGCCAGTCACAGCTCCCAGCCCCACCCGCTGCTATTCCCATGAGACCACGCAGCGGGAGAAACAGCCGTCCACTTTGCCTCCTGGGAGTTGTAGTCCCCAGCATAACGGGCTTGAGAGGCCACGCTGGGCTGGAGCAGGGCAGTCACTAAGGACAGGCCGCGCAAACATCCCAGGCCAGCAGCAACGCTGATCGGGAACCAGGGCAAGGCACTGGCCTGGCGGGGTGCTAGTTCAAACGCTGTCTGCTGCTGGCCGGCACTGCTGCTGATACGTGGAGTCTGCGTCATATGCCGTCATAAATGCGGAGGGTCGTAAGTCGAGTGGTCGTAAGTCAGGGGTTGCCTGTATAGCCAAAAGTGAGCTGTTACACCCTTGGAGGTCGTTATAACTGTTTTCATTGAATTTTGCAGGAGAATTTGACTCCTTTAGTCGTGTTAAACCTCTTTAAAAGAATCCCAGCAGAAGATATCCCTCTGCTTCTGATGAACCCAGAAGCAGGAAAGCCTTCCGATTTGATCCTGACACGACTGCTGGTACCTCCATTGTGCATCAGACCCTCTGTTGTGAGTGACTTGAAATCTGGCACCAATGAAGATGACTTGACAATGAAGCTTACAGAGATAATTTTCCTCAATGATGTAATCAAAAAGGTGAGCCACTCTGCCTGCCTGAAGCTGCTGCTGCTTTTCAAAAATCTATATGTATTTTAGAGTTTGTGAATCTGTGAGTGTGTCTGTCTGCAAGACCAGTTAGGAGACATTCTTGAGCAAATGGAAAGAGCCAAGACGACCAAATTTGGTGTGCTGCTTCCTCTTATCCAAACTTCAAGCAAAGTCAGGGTTTGATTGTGCTAGGAAAATGGAAAGTGCCTGGAAAAGGATTGAAACAAAAGACAGGACTATGCAGCACTTTAAAGACTAACAAGATGGTTTATTAGGTGATGACCTTTCGTGGGCCAGACCCACTTCCTCAGATCAATTTGTGGAAGAAAATTGGCACAACCATATATACCAAAGTGATACAATCAAAAAAAAATTGACAAATCAGATTTTAGAACAGAGCGGGGGTGAGGGGGGAAGGTTAGTGTCTGTGAGGATAGTTTTCTATGACGTGGAAAAGGAGGGTGCTGATCAGAAGGACAGGGATACTGCAGAGTGACTACTGGGAACAGTTTTATACTGCAGAGTGATGATTGGAGGCAGCTGCACCCGTAGGAGAGTGTCCAGCTGGGGACAGGGCTTCACTTGGCAGGCCACTGGTAAGTGGTCCCCCTGCTCCAAACAGTGCTGGACAGAGGGGGGAAGTCCCCCTCCGCCCATGTGCTCTGGCCCCACTCCAGGGCCACCCCCAGGGCCA
Source organism: Pelochelys cantorii (assembly GCA_032595735.1). NCBI lineage: Eukaryota > Metazoa > Chordata > Testudines > Trionychidae > Pelochelys > Pelochelys cantorii. Next base: position 9,232,762 of record CM064333.1, on the reverse strand, counting down.
GGCAGTAGAAGCCAGCCCCCATCCAGGTGATTCCCTCCTCTCCCCCCAAAGAGAGACCGGGAACTCCCCCTCTCCCTCCAAGAGGCCCAGACCAGCTTCAGGGTAGGGGGCACAGCTAGATACCAGGGCCAGTCTCCAAGCCCCCTGTCCCCAGACAGTCTGGAGGCCGGGGTGGGTGGGCTGGGGCTGGCCCTGCCCCCGAGACCAGCTGCACAGTAGGAGATGGGGAGGAGCATCTGGGAGGCTGGGGCTGGCCCACGCAGTCCTGCTCCCCCTGCCTCAAACAAGCTGGAGATCGAGGTGAGCCACCCGCTGGAGAGTGCAGCCCTGGCCCCCCGGAGAAGCCACTGGCTGGGGACTGCACCCTTGGCTCCCCTGGAGGAGCCGCTGCCAGATCAGCACCACCCTTGCCGCCATATGTGGCCCCGGTAAGCTCCTCTGGCCTCCTACCCCCTGCCCGGATTTCAGCACCCCCCACCTTCTGCCCACACTCCTGCACCCCCCCCCTTCTTTTTATTGTAGAAAAAGAAGAGCTTCAATACTGTACTCTTTTCCCTTCACTATTGAAAAATACACTCGTTTAAATAAAGCACGTATATTTTCCAAACAAACCCCAAAACCCATTACTTCACTTAAAGACCCAAGCAATGCCAGGTACATTTGCTAGTAAATAAAACAATGTATTTGACTTGGGAGAAGGGATGGAATTGATTTTACTTGTTGCTGCTGGGCCTAATGTTGCATTCATTCTGACTTCAGTGTAAGAGACAGCCGTGGGATCGGGTCCTATGCAAAATGGCATAGGAATGCTGGACTCGGATGGCGCTATCTGTTTGGCTTTTGGTGTGAGATCACTATGTTAGAAACCTGCTAAACATGGACTAGACTAATTATTTGTTAAGTATTTTTCAGTTTTAGTGCACATTACACTACATTTCTCATGTTTTGGGATGTCTTTTGTGCTTGACGGTAGCACAAGGATATAATTAAGATCCATAGGCCCAGAAATTCCCCCACACATCTCGTTTCTTATTTTATGTTCCTCTGTGTCTCTTTTGCCAGAAGGCCCTTCCAACTTCTCTTTTTATGTTTATAGCCACCTGTCTTTTCCCTCTTACTCTACCCTATTGTTCATTCGTAAGAATTCAGATCTGTTACCATTCTTCCTTCATCAAGGACTGAAAGGGATGCTAGAGCTAGTGAAGTCTGTCACTTTGCTGGAAGGTCTGTTTTGGATTGGGCAGCACTGCAGTATTCTTTTGACTCCAAACCAGTTCTTCCCAGCTGTCTCCCTCTCATCTCTCTTTATACTCTTCCAGGTGGTCTTAAAATCCTATCCCATATGAACAGCTTACTGGACTTGTAGAACTTCACCAATTTATTTTTTTAAAACTGCTGCAAAATATTACATGATTTCTATTTTGGATTAAACCAGATTTACTTGGTTTAGTTTAAATCGATTAGGCCCGGGTTTAAGTTAAATAGAAGTGTGATTTAGCTCAGTGAAATGAAACATGTCACGAAAACTGCACAAAGTCCATCAGAACCCATTGAAATAAAAGGAGCACCTCACAGTTCAGAGCTCTTGTTTCCGCTCTCTGCAAACTCAGACGTTGGTTGTATTCAGGTCATGCTTTCAAGGTTGTATTTGAAATCATTACAGCTAGAATGGTTTTTAAACAAAAACTTAAATCGGAGAACAATTTAATTCTCAATGCAATTGGAGAGACTTGTTTACCCCAGAAGCTAGCCCTCTGTATGTCCTATTTTTCTCCCATCATGGGAAATGGTGCTCTAGAGCATGTGTGCTCTTCCCTGAGAAGTAGAGAAATTAGCACTGGCTTAACCTGTTGTTTTGTCTTAATTCATGCTACAGAGGTGCAGGAGTGAAACTTTAAACAATGATCTTCATCTAGAAGAGTGCTAAACACAGTGTAATTTTGTATGCAACCTCTCTGCTGAATTAGTCATGTTTAATGAATTGTAATGTGTTTCCACAGCATGCTGTTTGTATTACACATTCAAAGTATTAAAATGGTCAGATAATCAAACAGGCACAAATCCTTTAATTTGTCATTAATCAGAAGCTGGCCTTGCCAGAAGGAAAATGTGTTTTGCTGGGTTCTGTTCTGTTACATCCATGCAACCTTATGCATGAACAGAATGTGGCCCATTGTTACTTATGGTGAGGGTACCAATGTTTTGTTGCCTTTGCAGCTTAAGGTGGTGCGTATCTTTCTGAAAAATGTATTCAATGCCAATTTTGTGTGTGTCGCTACATTTGTTTTCTGAAATGGGTAACTGTCTTGTTTAGCATAGGATATCGGGAGCCAAAACACAGATGATAATGGAAGACTGGGACTTCCTACAGCTACAGTGTGCCCTGTACATTAACAGTGAGCTTTCTGGAATTCCTCTTAACATGGCACCCAAGAAATGGACCCGAGGTTTTGTTCAAAGACTGAAAGGGAAGCAAGGTATGTTGAAACTATTCCTTTTCCACCTCCCAAAAGCTTTTTTTTTTTTTTTTTTTTTTTAAGCCAAAATCTTTTCTACTGCATGGTGGTCAGAGCAGTGTTGGCAGATCAAACTAGCAGTGTTTCCCTATATGATGTGCTTACTATGCTGTATTAACACTTTGTTGTCCCAAATGTCATTTTGTACAGCGTAAATATTTCCCCAACTAGCTTTAATTTGCTTTGTTAGGTCGGTTTAGAGGCAATCTGTCTGGAAAGCGAGTGGACTTCTCAGGCAGAACTGTCATTTCCCCTGACCCCAACTTACGAATAGACGAAGTGGCTGTGCCTGTTCACGTTGCCAAAATTTTAACATTCCCTGAAAAAGTAAGTAGTATAAAACTGAAATTCTTTTCATGCATGTTTCTCCAGATACCTACATTGTTTATTGTGCAGTTCAAATCACTGGAGAAAAAGGGAATCAATAGAGTACGTAGTGGGAAAGAATGTCATGTAGCTTCAGGTGCTCAGTGCCTTTAGCACCAGAAGGTCATAGAGGCATGGATTCATTGTCCATTGTAAAGCTGATTTGTTTCACAGAGCAAGGCAGAGGGGATGTTTGTTGTAGACTATAAGGAGGGAGGCATGAAGGGACAATCATGGAAAAACAACTAAGTCAGTTTTGTTCAATCTGTTACAAATTTTGTATAGCTTCATGTTATAGTGTGTCTGTGATTTTATACTTTGTTCCTAATAGATTAAAATGCAGAAGACATAATTTATCTGTGATCATGTCTGCACTTTGTTTTCTCATTGCTTTGATTGTGTAGCATAAAACAGACCAGCTGTACAATGAGGTTGAGTCAGCTTTGCTAACGGAAACTGTGTTCGCATTTAACATAGATTTCAGCATTTTAGACAGCTTCTGAAGCTTCCCTGTATTTGTGAATTTGGCCAGCAAGTTATTCATTCCAATTCAGTCAATAGTCTTTCCTCCATAAGGTCAAAATTGGCTTGTATTTTTCTTCTTTTCGTGTCCCTGCAGGAGCTTAAAATATGGAGGGGCAACCACTATAGAAATGGAAGTTGAACCAAAAAATCCCAAAGTACAAACCCAAGGAATAGCAAGTGGTGGTAAAATATTTCACTTGTTTCTAACTGATACCTTTTATGCTGCAGGTGAACAAAGCTAACCTAAATTTTATGAGGAAACTTGTACGGAACGGTCCTGAAGTTCACCCTGGCGCCAATTTCATTCAGCAGAGGCACACGCAAATGAAAAGGTACTTATCTGTAAAGGTTCACTTGCGACCTACCACCGCTACCTGGTAGGTCTCACTGCTGAAATGAAACCAGCAGATTATTCATCATAGGGACTTCTTTGAAGTTTTTGGTTTATGTCCTCTTTTGGTAACAAATAAAACAATATTCCATGACCTAAGGATAGCTTGTAGAAGCAAATGTGAACATAGATAAGCTCTCCTATTAGAACATTTTGATAGGCATAGATTTCAGTGTTCTTGATAGCAAGCGATTTGTGGATGACATAGCCCTGTTCCCTGGGAACTTAAAACTAATTTTTTTCTTTAAAAACATTGATTTTCATGGATGTGCTGTCTTCGGTGACAGATCCACCTTTGCCGTGGGGAATAATGATGTAGTTATTTGCTAATGGATTATGTAACTCTGCTGTATCTTTGTTATTCAACTGACCTCAGTCTTAATCTAAAACTTGCGTGAAAGACATTATCTCTCAGTTCCGCTCGATGACAGACACTCTGTTAATATTTAATAAACTTGCAGAATGCATGTCTGCTTCAAAGTGACTGTCACTGGAGGCTTTTTAACAAATCAGAGTATAAAGGAATCCTCTTTGTCTGTTTTTCTGAGTTTCCTTTTTCTGTGGGATTTTGACTCTATTGTTGTGTTTTATATAAGGTTTTTGAAATATGGAAACCGTGAGAAGATGGCTCAGGAGCTCAAGTATGGTGACATAGTAGAGAGACATCTCATAGATGGGGATATAGTTCTGTTCAACCGACAGCCCTCTCTGCACAAGCTGAGCATAATGGCTCACATAGTGAGTATCCGCACAGCCTGGCTAACTTGCAACTTTAACCTTTAGTGGTTTCATTTTATTTGTTAATCTCTTGGCCAAACTGTATTTTTCTCCCCCTTCATTTTAGAACAACACTACATGGAAATCAAAGTGAACCTGAGTAGTCTTGTTCAAATTCACTGACTTACGTTGGTGTATGCATACATGCATAGAAGTACATATAAAAGTAACAAAATTTGCAGCATTAGTAAGAGCCCTGATACCTAAGAATATGCTGCATTTTGTACTTTGCAAGCACAAGGTTAAGGGGTTAGTAAGTAAATTCACTTGGTGAGCCTCCATCAGTTTCTGTGTAAATTAAAGCAAATAATTAGATGTAGCATTTTAAGAGTCTTCATATTTAAGAAAAAGTTAAAGTACCATTTGCGAAGAAAACCCACTCAAAACTTGCAGATTCTGGAACTTTCTGAATCTCAGCATGGTTCATGGTCTTTGTGGCATCATTTTTTCATCTCTTGCAGGCTAGAGTAAAGCCCCACAGGACCTTCAGGTTTAACGAATGTGTCTGCACACCGTACAATGCTGATTTTGATGGAGATGAAATGAACCTTCATCTTCCTCAAACGGAGGAGGCCAAAGCAGAAGCATTGATTCTGATGGGGGTAAATGGAGTATTTTACTTCTGGCTTGTGGTAATGTGATCTTGCATTTCTGGATGAAAGAGCACCTTGTATTTTTGAGTTGCCCATGAGATCTGCATTCTTTGGGTAGGCCTTTGGACTGCTTCAGGAGACCAGTGCTCTATTCTGCAGCCAGCTAGTTATTTGGGACTAGTGCTATGGCATGGACAACTTTCAGAAACCAAGGGGATTTTAAACAGAAGTAGAGGCATCATCGTGATAGCTACTTAATAGTCTCTGCAAATGTGGGGGGGAGGGGTTTAAGCTGCATGCCTTCCTGTAGTGAGAGACTGCAGAAACAAAGGGCTTTTGCTTTGGGATCTATGGTATTTTACTTTCTGCCACATCATCTAATCTCCCCTCCAACTGATAGGACAACAGTGGAGCAGTGAGGTCTCTTTTCAAAAGTAGGTTGGGACATTGCATCCATAGTGTAGATGTGACCTACAGCAGTGCCATAGTATGTTGTTGTAAACCCACAGTGTAGATGGAGACCGCAGCAGTAAGGGAAGGTTTTGAATCGCTGTCGGAACACCATATCCCTGAGTGCCAGTAGCTAGGTTAATGGAAGTATTCTCATAGATTTATCTGTCTCCGTACTGGGGGTTAGATTGGTATAGTTATGATACTCAGGTGTGGATTTTTCACCTCAGGGGCTGTTGGTATGTCGACCAAATTTTGAGTGTAGACCAGACCTTAGGAGGCTATTGAGTTGCATGTAAAGGAGTGGCAAGTGTGTCAGGGAAGACTCATGCTGTACCCTGATACTGGCTCCAATTATAAGGGAGATCACTGGCAATTATTTCACTTCCAGACTAGCAATTACTCATGGGAGGCGTTTGAAGGTATAGTAGGTCTCCCATATATCCTGGCTGCCAAGACTACAGCCATACAGGATGCAGATCAGAGTTAAGAAGTGAGGTGGTAGCTAAGGTAGCCACTTAATGAAACAGATCAATGATGGGGTCACCAAACTCACAACTTTACAAGAAATACCTGCAATACTATCCCTTGTATTTGTAACTTGACTAACTCACTTCAACCAATACATCAGTAGAAACTATTCCTCTCTTTCTGACCAAAGGTCTGTTACAGTCCGACTCAACAGTCTTGCTAAACAGCCATGTTCATAGGTTTGTTATTAATGTCACTCTCTGAGGTTTTACTTGTGTCCTTGGGAATCTACCTTTCTGGCATCTGTTAATTCCATCACAAATGACTGGGAAGTAAACTTCCAAACATGTTACATTTGGGTGCCATTTTTCTTTTGAGAGTAAAACTTGTTTTATATGCGCCACCTCTATGGACGCCCAGATCTGGTGGCTGATGCTGAGCACACAACAGTCTTTCCCCACCTAATCCATATCTTAGATGTGTATTGGCTGTAGGGATAGGAAAGGAATCTTTGGTTATAGACCCTCGAGTTGACAGATTTGTGCTACATACTAAAGCAGTGTTTCCCAATTTAATTTGGCCACGGAACCCTTTGAAACTGAGAAGAATTCTGAGGAACCCCTACAGCTGGGGGGGGGGGGGAATTTATCAAGCAAAAAAACCCACCACCACCAGGGAAACCTGGGTTTCCAACTGTCTCTTTAAGGGCAGGGGGGAGAGCTATCAAGTTCTTGTGGAACCCTTATTTTCACTTGGCAGAGCACCATTTGGGAAACACTGTACTAGAGTAAATGCTAACATTAAACTATGTGAGTGGCCCTTTTCTTGAAAGTTCTGTTACTTTAATTGTATAGCAGCGGTAATATATATTAAGTTAATCTTTTCTACAGAATATTTTAAGTAATACTTATTTTTCTTTCCTACATTCTGCAGACCAAAGCAAACTTGGTAACACCAAGAAATGGAGAGCCTCTGATTGCTGCTATTCAAGATTTTCTTACAGGTAAGTATGTAAAGCTCATTTTAGAAATGTGTAGGTGTGACTTACACACTTTTTTTTTAAATCAGTAATGTCCCATAAAAACAAGGAGTCGTCCTGTGGCACCTTACAGACTAACAGATGTATTTGGGCATAAGCTTTCATTGGCAAAACCCCATTTTGTCAGATGTGCAATGAATAATGTCCCATGTTAATCTATAAATCTGTCTTTTTCACAAATCAAATTACCTAAATAGAACACAGCAAATGTTTTAAAACCTATTAATTTGAAATTCATTCCTTCACCCATGATGAGAGTGTACCTGTCTGAGGCCCCTTCACACTTTTTGAGGTTTTGCAACCCAGTTTTCAACTTGTAAAAATGTTTTTCTTTGTCCTCTTGCAAGACCTATCAAAATGGATTCCCCAGCTAAATTGCAATTAAATTGATCTACACTATGCTTTTCAGTTATGATCTGACATCAGAGAGTTACTTGTAATAATAGTAGGGTTAAAAAAAGTTGATGGTATCACTTATGTGTCTAGAAGGTTATTTAATGTTATAGAAAATGCTTAGTGGATTTATCTGTGGCCAGAGACCTAATAAAGAAGAGGATGTTTGATAGCAATTGTCAGTATGGCCTTTTAGAGTTTAAATGTCATCTGCATCAGTTGGATAACTAGTGGTCAGAATATTGCTCAACATGCAGTCCTTTTTAAATTCCACTTGAGCCTGACAGGTTAATCTTTTTTGCCTTTTAGGTGCCTATCTTCTCACACTAAAAGACACCTTTTTTGACCGTGCCAAGGCCTGTCAAATTATTGCTTCTATCCTGGTTGGCAAGGATGAGAAGATTAAAGTTCGCCTTCCACACCCAGCAATCTTAAAGGTCTGTGATCCTGTGGGGTTTTTTTTTAACTGTTGCAAAGAAGTTTGTCCATGATTTCTCTTGAATTTAGTACAGGGCCAGGCAAAAGGCAGCCCGCAGGCCAGCTCCCTGCCTTCCCCGCTCCCTCACGCTGCTCAGAAAAGCTGGCTGCAGGACCCAGTTTCTGAACAGCTGCGAGCCTGATGGGGGAGGAGGGCAAGAAGCCCAGCATAATCTTGCAGCTCCCATTGGCCAGAAATGGGCCAGTAGGAGCTGCCTGTTGGAAGAACAGGCAGCAGGCAAGTTACCTCTCCCTGTCCCTCTCTTCGGACTCGCAGCTGTTCAGATGCACATCGCACACAGCGGCTGCTCTGAGCAACCTGCCAGAGTATGGAAAGCAGAGAACCTGCTGGGCTGCTGGCTGGGAGTGCTCAGGTAAGTGTCTCCCAGCCAGAATCTGCCTCTGCCACCCCAATCTTCTGCCCTGCCCATCCTGCAGCTTTACCCATTCCCAGACCTTGCACCTCAGTCCCCTTCCCTGGTCACAACCCTCTTCTGCCGTGGGTCACAACCCAAACCCTTGTGTCCCCTCCTATACCCCAATCCCCATCCCAGGTCAGAACCCCCTCCTTCACCCAAATTCCCTCCCCGATCCAACACCCTCTCGTGCACCCCAGCCCCTTGCCCCAAGCTCCCTTCTGCATCCAATCTCCATCTCAGACCCTGCACCTCTTCCATTAATATCATGAAAGAGTGCGACTCTTGATCACTTACCAAATTCTTGTAATGCGCCCGCCCCTCCCCCCCCCCCAATCAAACATTATTGGCCACCCCTGCTGTAGTGCATACTTGACCCATTCAACAGCCACCAAAAGACAATTTTGGGGACATGTCCAGTTCAGACTGACCAACAGGAGCAGATCACTGAGGCAAGTGCTGTTTTAGGGGTGTTTGGGCTCCCCAGGAGAAGAGGACCCCAAAGCATGGGCACCATGGGGAAGAGGCATCATGGTCTGGGAGGGACATGTGGCCTGGTAGAATGTGGTAGAGAACAGGGAACGGATAGGTAACAGCGGGTGAAATGTCAACTGGAAGAGGGCACTCCAGAGCTGGGGGAGAGCTATTTCCTGGACTCACCAGCAGGAGATGCCATGGCAGTAAGTCTCAACTTGTTACAGAGCTGCATATTGGTGCATCAGAACTTGAATGGATTATCTGGTACTGATGCTTTAGCTGCTGCCACCTGCATTGGGGCCCTGTGGGTTCAATACAGATGGCTTGATGAAAAGGAATTTGATCCTCTATTTTCCCATTAAATCTTCTGCCTCCTTCCTGTTTCCAGATCCTACTGATTTGTTGTCAGCTCCTTCACTACAATACACAGCAGCACCATGGGGAGTCCAGAGCATTTAAGACAATGAAAACATCATAGGGATTTTGGGGGAAAATTGAAGGTAGTGAGGCTTCGGGGTGTTAACTAACGTATTTGTTTAAACATGTAACCGCTGGATTTTTTTAGTGATTATATGTTTACATGTGCGGGGGGAGCGGGCAGGCAGGAGCCTGGGGGTAGGTAATTTTTAACATTTCCCCCCTTCCCCCGCTGTAGCCTCTGTAATAGAGGCAACGGGGGGGAGGGGATGCGTCTATTGGTTAAGATTAACCGATAAACCCAGGCTGCTCCAGCCCTACCAGGCCCATCGCACTGTAGGCCGACGTGGGAACCAGCAACCTCGCATGGGGCTGGCAGAGGTGGTGGCCCGGCCTGTGTGGAGTGGTCCCCCGCATCGCACTTAATTGGGTAACTGGTTAAACCTAAGGTTTAGCCAGTTAACTGATTAAACGGGATTTTACATCCGTAGTTTATAATGGGTCTCCTTAGTGGGGCTTGAGCTGGGAGAGCAGGATCTGGGATGGAAGAATTGGAGCAGGGAAGAGCTCTGCTCCATGACTACCTCTGGTCTTATTTCATATTTAGCACAATCTTAATTCTGACATCATACTTAAGTTTATCACATGGTGTCTATACATAACTAGGGTATATGTGTCTGGAAAAGAGTCGTGCACTTTTTTTATTGTGATGTAGAGGAATTTGATCTATGTGTTGTGGTTGTCTGCTGAATACAATATTAAGTAAATAAGCGTGTATACTGTGATCTTAAAATTGATAAATATCCATATGCTGACGAGTGTAATTATTGTGTTCAGAGGACAGTGGAATTGAAACATCAAAGGATGATAGTCATCTAAGGCAAAGGACAAAACATTTATTGGAAGCCAGTTTTGAGAAAAGATAAAGGTTTTAATTTTTAATAAGACACTGAGTCTGTGACGATAAGTTTCCATTTTGCCAAATACTAGATTTAGCTGTTTGTGTCACTGCTTATATTGGCTAGCTGCATTTCATCTGGGAGAAGTATAACAATACTGTGGTTTCTAAGCCAAACGCACGCTTACTCACAGAAGCAGTATATACTGAACAAGAAACTAAATTCACAGCCCATGAATGCAGGATCTGAAGTGAAGATAGCAATCTTCATCTTAACATTTTTACTTGGATTTCAACCAGCATCAGAGAAAGATCGCAAAGTGGAGGGGGTTTTGCACATGCATCTCGCCTCTGTCCTTCATTCAGAAATAGTCAAGTTCTGATTCCTAAGGGTATTGTGGTTTCTGTTCTGACTCAAGATAGGTAGGTAAATGTCTTCATCAGTGATTTAGATGATGGCATAGAGAGTACACTTATTAAGTTTGCAGATGATACCACCCTGGGAGGGGTTGAAAGTGCTTTGGAGGATAGGATAATAATTCAAAATGATCTGGAGAAATGATTTGAGGTAAATGGGATGACACTTAATAAGGACAAATGCAAAGTACGCCACTTTGGAAGTAACAACCCATTTCACACATACAGAATGGGAAGCGATTGTCTAGGAAGGAGTACTGCAGAAAGGGATCTAGGGGTCATAGTGGACCACAAGCTAAATATGAGTGATAAGTATGACGCTGCTGCAAAAAGAAGCAAACATGATTGTGGGATGCATTCACAGGAGTGTTTGTGAGCAAGACATGAGAAGTCATTCTTCTGCTCTACTCTGTGCTGATTAGGCCTCAGTTGAAGTATTGTGTGCAGTTCTGGGCACCACATTTCAAGAAAGATGTGGAGCAATTCAAGATGGTCCAGAGAAGAGCAACAAAAATGATTGAAGGTCTCTAGACAACATGAGCTGTGAGGGAAGACTGAAAGAATTGAGCTTGTTTAGTTTAGAAAGGAGAAGACTGAGAGGGGACATGATAGCAGTTGTCAAGTATCTAAAAGGATGTTACAAGGAGGACAGAGAAAAATTGTTCTCCTTGGCCTCTGATGATAGGACAAGAAGCAATGGGCTTAAACTGCAGCAAGAGAGATTTAGGTTGGATGTTAGGGAAAAACTTCCTAACAGTCAGGGTGGTTAAACACTGGAATATATTGCATTGGGAAGCTGTGGAATTTCCATCACTGGAGATATTTAAGAGCAGGTTGGATAGACATCTATCAGGGATGATCTACATGGTGCTTAGTGCTGCCGTAAGGGCAGAGGACTGGACTTGATGACCTCTCAAGGTCCCTTCCAGTTCTCGTATTCTATGGTTAAGTGACTAATGGCAGCCCTCCCAGCAACCTGACTGCCACAGGTTGTTCCACCAATATGTTAAACACCGTTTTAGAGCAGCGTATAAAAATTGGCAATTTGGGAACTGTAACCCTATTGAAAACATTCTGTGTCTGATTCTTTCCTTTTGTTGCCTTCAGCCTGTAACCCTGTGGACAGGAAAGCAGGTCTTCAGCCTGATTCTCAAACCTAGTGATGACTGTCCTGTGAAAGCCAATCTCCGAACCAAAGGAAAACAGTACTGTGGCAGAGGGGAAGATCTGTGTGTCAATGATTCTTGTGAGTGTCCTTGACTGTTCAACTGCGCCTCAGTTATAAGTTCGTTAAAAATCCACCACAGTGATTACTGTTACTAGCTATAGTTGTGTCCACAACCAGGAAATGTGACTGAGGAAAATGCTGTTAAATGCACTTTTCACTGTTAAATGCTGTTTACGCTGGTAACCATGAGACTGTGAGTAAAAATGTAAGGGTGTGATGAATATTTGTTTCATACACAAATTAGGAAATTTCTCAAAAGTTGATGTTTGCTCAGACATACAACACTAAGGAAAAATCATTAAGTTTATTGATAAAACATATATGTAGCAATTAGCTTTTTATGACCCCTTACAGAGAAGGGCGGCAAGCACAATCTTTGCCCCAAAGATCTTACCGTGTTTAGTTTGAGAAATGCGGCTCTTGAAGCAAGACAAAGGAAGTTAATAAGGAAAGTAGAGACTGCTCAAAAACAGTTACTTACTGACAGAAAATTCTCTAGTGTTTTTAAAATTGGGATTGAGGTGCAAGGCAGTGGAGGAAAGTGGGCTTTGAATGGACAATGCAAACAATTGAGATGTCAGTCCAGTGATGGAGAGGAGTGGGGTGGATGCACAGCAAGTGTGGGTGGAGAACGACAAAGCACTGAAATGAAGGGACTGGTGAGAGACTCGAGCAGGGCTTGTAGAGAAGATGTGCAGCATTAAGACTGCTTTTAAGTTACAGGCTACTTCCGTTTCTTAAAAGAAAATCTGGCAATTCAAGCATTTACCTGGGAAAGGGGTGGGAAATAGACTTAAAAGTATGTGGGAAATGGAGTTGCAGGGGAGGACAGTTTCTGAGACAATTTGACTGTATCTTCTTTCATTCAGTGTTATACTTCTGTGGGCATAACAAATGCATGTGGGTTTTTTCCAGCTTTTTGCTTTGACAGCCAGCATATTTAGTATTTTCCTTTGTGCCTCCAGATGTTACAATCCAGAATAGCCAGTTGATGAGTGGCAGTATGGACAAAGGAACATTAGGATCCGGATCCAAGAACAATATCTTTTACATTCTGCTGAGAGACTGGGGACAGGTGGAAGCAGCAGATGCTATGTCACGGCTAGCCAGGCTTGCTCCTGTCTACCTCTGTAAGTAGCTTGGGGGAGGGGGGTGCCTTTTGTTCTAAAAACCATATTTTACTGTAAAATTGTAACTTAAATCCAGGAAGTTTGCTATTAAAATGTACCTTATTCAAACAAATAAAATTAAGATACTTGATGGAAATGGAGAAAGTGCATCTGTTCACAACTTTGTTTTTAATTCAGGAGATGGATTTGCAAATGCCATATAATGGAAAGAAATTATCTGCAAAGAACTCAGTGAACTTTTTATATATCAGTATTTTTTTCTGTAATTTTACTGTAGCTAACCGAGGGTTCTCAATTGGTATTGGTGATGTAACTCCAGGACAGGGGCTGCTAAAGGCTAAATATGAGCTGCTAAATGCCGGCTATAAGAAATGTGATGAGTACATTGAAGCTTTGAACACTGGCAAGCTGCAGCAGCAGCCTGGCTGCACCGCAGAAGAGACGTTAGAGGTGAGTGGTACTTGGTTCGTTATAATAGCGTTGAATGAGGGTGCCACACGCTCACACCAGGTTTATTAAATCAAAGCTTTATTTTAATTGAGAGCATATTTTGCTGGTACAAATATGATTAAATTGCTATCACCAGGGGGCTGATAGACTTGCTGCGCTCCTTGGCAAGGTGGGGGTTGTGCCTGGCTCCCCACTTCTGAAAAGGACAGGGCTGTGGGAGGAAGCAGTGGGGCTGGGCACAGTCAGCCCTCAGCGTCGCCTGTAGCACACCATGCTGGCCCCTCTCAGCTGCGTGTGGCACTCCAAATGCAATTTTTTAAGTGTCCAGGGCTACAGTGATGGCAGCCAGGAGCCCTGGGACAACTGCCCCTTTAGCCCTGCCTCTCATGTTTTAATTAGACATCCATATTACATATCATTAGTTAAGTATTTTATCTCACTCATACAATACACATGTATGAACTTTAACTGGCGTGTAAGTTTTTGCTGCTGTTTTTGTGGTGTTCTCTAATAGTACACAATCATGCGTGTTTTGGCCAGGCCACTTTGACCTGTTTCTCTGCATAGGGTGTTTTGCGTACCTTCCAGTCAACTCCCTAACTGCTTTTGGCAACACAATTTATTGATTTATTAAAAATATCCATCTCTGTTCTGTATAGCTGTTGTAAACAAGCTGACTTGATGACAAGGCAATTTAAAGTAATATTTTGCTCATGTCAGGCAAGCTGCAAACTAGGCCAAAGCCAGCCTTACTTGCAGGACTGTTAAAAACAAACAACAATACTAGCCTATTACAAGATAGTTTTCAATGAGACTTGATTAAAAGATTATAAAATACTCAGCAAGTTCTAAATATGACTTCACCTAAAAATTATGGGGAATGCATCGTTGTACTTATATACATGCCTAACTTGAAGAACCTGGGTAATCATGTAGCTGTCACCTCCATTAAGTTTCAAGCCTTTGTTCTCTTCGGGTATGTCTACACCTGCACCCTCGTTTGAGAGAGGGATGCAAGTGAAGACATTCAAAATTGCAAATGAAGCCGGAATTTAAATATCTCGTGCTTCATTTGCATATTCATGTTATAGCACTATTTCAGAATAGCTCTATTTCGAAATAACAGATGCTGTTAAGATGCGGTTATTTCGAGAGAAAACCCTTCTCTCGAAATAACCCTTATTCCTCATACAATGAGGTTTACCAGTTATTTCAAGAGAAGGGTTTTCTCTCGAAATAACCTCATCTTAACAGCGTCAGTTATTTCGAAATAGCGCTATTTTGAAATTGCACCATAACGTGAATATGCAAATGTAGCGCGGGATATTTAAATTCCGGCTTCATTTGCAATTTTGAATGTCTTCATTTGCATCCCTCTCTCGAAAGAGGGTGCAAGTGTTAGACATACCCTTAGCGAGTCAATTTCTAGAAGTGCTCAATCACTGTTTTTCAGACGCTCTGTACAACTAAAATAGGATGTCACTTTGCTCGTCATCAATTCTGATGCTAGTCACAAAAAGCAGCAGTTTCACCTTACTTCTCAAAGTAGAGAAGAGGAGGAATAAAATCTCTTATTAAATTTAATACCTTATACATTATAGAACACATACAGATAAACTGGATAGTAAGGATGTGAATGGGTAACCGGGGATAGAACCCCTCCCCCCTCCATTCTACTTAATCAGTTAAACCTAAGGTTTAACTGGTTAACTGATTAAATGGGATTTTACATCCCTAGTCTATAGTGGGTCATCCATTGTGTAATTCATTTCACTAAGATTCTCATGCATTTCAGAAAGCAGAAATTTTTTACATCTTAGCAAATTTTTGCTCACCTTTTTGATGCTATTGTAGTCTTCATACAGAACATCGCTGAAGGTTTTTTGGTGGCTAGCCTTAGTATACTATGTGCACATTATCTGTTACTAATACTAAATGTCTGAACTCTGTGATTTTAGGCCTTAATCCTTAAAGAGCTCTCTGTGATCAGAGACCATGCTGGCAGTGCCTGTCTCAGAGAACTAGATAAGAGTAACAGTCCCCTTATCATGGCGCTCTGTGGTTCTAAAGGTAAGATCAGTGAAGTTACAATATCGCATGAAGTTGCTGCCTACATCATTTGCTCTTAATTGCTTGTTCTGCCTTTGCATTAAACGTTAAGTAGTCTGTTTTGTCTAAAACATGCAGTTGTGTAAGCACATAGCATGTATCGTTGTTATCGGTACCTTTGGAGAGGGTAAAGCTAGCTTCTTTTTAAATTGCCTTGTAAATGGTCACACTCAGTACCACCCTTTCTTTTACTGATTTAGGTTTTTATTGCTCTACAAAAAGAGCCTCCTTCCAGTACGTTGCCAGTGGGAATCTTATGGAAATACACTCATATTTTTGTGGGGTTATTTGACTCTGAAATAAATATGTGTTTATTTGTGTATCAGAAAAAGTATTGGTCAGGAAGATAATGGCAGTGGAAAGTCAAGTCATTCCATGTCATGTTCTGTGATCCTCATTTCTACTGATTTGCTTAAATCAGTAGAAAATTGGTTTTCTTCTTTTGCTTGTGTATTGTCTGATCTTTTGCTATTAATTTATTGTGTGACCTTGAGCAAGTCAATTGCACTCTTCGCCTCCATCTGTATTGGAGAGAGGTAATACTTCACAGGGGAAGGAGTTTGATTAATATTTGTATAACATTTTGGTATCCCGAAGTTAAAGCCATAGTAAGTCTATGTTGTTTTGACCATTTTCAGAAGGAGTTAATCAAATGAAGCTATGTGTGTAGAGAAACTGTCTAAATTCAAGATGAGTTTTTAAAGCAGTTGATATTGTATCTGTCAACAGCAAAAGAGATGCCGAACAATGAAATAATAACAAATGACTTTAATAAACATGAATTATAGGGTTGTAGATAACATGATCGGTATTTTTTATTATGCTAATCTAAAACCTGTAATCAATCATAAAGGTCTTTGATCCATAGAAAACTCAATCTTTTGATTGACAGGCAAGGAGTTCTTGTAGGGATGTCTTAATTAATTTTGATTGGTATCTTCAGCCTGTGAAAGTAAGTTTGAATAGGAGAAATAACTGAAGAGTTTAATTGACTGCACATTTAAAACAATTTGTTTAAGACCTAGTAAGTGGTGCACCATTCATCTCCACTTTGAACTAGCATCCGTCATAGAGGTTTTCTAATGTTGATGTCTCTTGGTTCTTTAGGTTCCTTCATTAACATATCCCAGATGATTGCCTGTGTAGGACAGCAGGCTATCAGTGGGTCACGAGTGCCTGATGGATTTGAAAATAGGTCTCTGCCTCACTTCGAGAAGCACTGTAAGGTCAGTAGCCTTGCATGAAACGGGATTTAGTCCTGACAAATAGGTCCTTACTAGGGATGTAAGTGACTAGTCAAGTGATTGCTCAACTACTCTCTTCGCCCCTGCTGCCTTTGTATCAGAGGCAGCAAGTTGGGGGAGTGGGGAAGCTGGATCCAGTGCTGGGGGGAGCTGGCTTAAAACCAGGTCTGTGTGCAGGCAGGGGAGGAAGAGCCACAGTGGTCCCAGAGTCATGCGAGCTAGAACTACTCATCCCTGCTCATGCAACCTCCCCCTCGCCCCCACCCCTCTCCTCCCTCCCCGGGAGTTTACCCTGCTGCAGCTCTGCACTTTGAATGTAGTAAGAGCCCGGCAGCAGTTGCTTGCAGTGGCAGTAGCAAGTGCCCCCCATCATCAGCTAATTGAGTAGTCAATGAAAATTCCATCGACTACTCAATTAGCAAATTGACCATTAATTAACATCCCTAGTTCATACCTTGAAATATTTAACAGTAATATGTTAATATTTGTTGAAATAACTTAAAGATAATGTTGAGGATACATTCATGTTTCTTGTATTGCTTACAAACAATAAGATTCCCTTAATTGTTGCCCTTTTTCCTATCTCTTGAATACTGGTTCACTGCACTAAGGCTTCTCACAGTTGCTGTACTGCTCGTTTTGTTTTCTGATGGATTTTAAGTGTTTTAGTGCACATGAAACACATCAGCTGGGTCCCTTTGAAGTCTTAAATTCTCTATAGAAGAGATATAGCATGACATAGTATTGCTAACTTTATATCAAGGTGTCTCAATCCTGTAGTGTAGGGACCTGTTTCCAAGGTCAAGCGACTAGAACTGTGTCCACGTTAATATAGTCCTATCTGAGACTGCCAGTTAAAATAATGGTATCAATCCATTTCCTAGTAAAATGTCAATATTGCAACCCCTGAACACCCCCCCCCCGTCCCCCCCAGTACCACACCAGATCATGTCATTCAGATCACTGAATACCTGTCAAGTTATAACTCTCTGAAACTACCTGCCAGGGCTGAGTTGCAATTTCTGAACTAACAGAGAAAGTTAGTTATTGCTGTCTAGTAACCTGGATCTGCAGATCCCTTTTTATTAAGAAAATTTTTGTTTTTATGGGAGAAAGACACAATATAAATTCCATGAACTTTACAAACAGAAAAGATTGTAATTTTAATTTCTTGTTTTCAAAAACTGTTACGAGTTAATGATGATGCAAAGTAGCCTTTAATGGCCAGTGCCTTTGACCCTCTCCATCCAGTGTTCTGCTTCACAGAATATGGAAATTACTTTTGGGTTGGATGCTAGTGATAGGGTTTTAGTTTAATAAGCTTTTAAATTGGCTCTGAGCAGTTTGTGTAAAGCAGAGATGGGGAACCTACAGCCCACAGACCAGATCCAATTGCTGGCTTTCCTTGATTCAGCCTGTGAGGCTACCCCATCCCCTACAGTGGGGGAAGCAGCAAGAAGCTGGCACTAAAGCCCCTGCATGTCTGGCTCTGCCTGACAGGGAGAAGAAGTGGTTCTGCAACTGCCATTTGCCCTCCCCCATTGGCTGGAGAAACGGCAGTGCAGGGAAGTTAGCGTGCGCTCTTGCAGGCTTTTCCCCCACGGCCAGTGAAAGCAGCGGGGGGCATTGCCCACAAGCATAAGGCAGTGCAGAGTGACATGTGCTCCACTCTGCCTCGGAGGTGCACCAGTTAAGTGCCCCACTTTTTCCCTCCAAGACACGGCACCCCAACCCTTAACCCTCTCCTACACCCTACCTCCCACCCAGACCCTGCACTCACCTCCAGCCTGCTCCCTGGCAGCTCCCTCTGGCACACTGAACTGCTTACTTTTGGCTCCACCTCTGAGCCTGCGGGAGGGAGCCCACAAAATCTGTTAGCCCCCTAGAGAAGTTGATAGGGCCAAGTGGGGGAGCCCTGATCCTTGCACCCCCCATGAGTGTCTTTTTTTTTCCCCCCCACTTCTCAGTTGCGGGGGGTCACATGAGTGAGGGCTTTTTGTGTTTTTTCTGTTGGTCAGTAACCCCCAAACCAAAAAAGTTCCCTCATCCCGGTGTAAAGTCTATTGACCCACACCCTCATCAGTGGCCAAAATAAGCTACTGACCACAGTTAGAAGCTCCCAACACTATGAACCATGTTAGATACTCCATGATCCACAGGGCCAGGTTGGGAAGTAGAAGTCATGCTTCTGCCATACTTTCTCGTTCCCACTCAAAAATGAGTGTTCACATTGTTCTCCAAACAAGTTGCAACTCAAGAGACCCCACTCCCACCGGAAGAAATGTTTTTCTATTGCAGACTTGTAGAGTGTGTCTTCAGAACTTTTTTTTCCCCTCCTCTAGCTTCCAGCAGCAAAAGGTTTTGTTGCCAATAGTTTCTATTCTGGCTTGACTCCTACTGAGTTCTTCTTCCATACAATGGCTGGCCGAGAAGGTCTAGTTGATACAGCAGTAAAAACAGCCGAAACTGGATATATGCAGGTAATGCTTGCTAAAGGCATAGAGATGTACAACAGTTTTGGTGTTGCAAGAGGGTTATTATGGTTGCCAGTCATATCTTGAATACACCTCATTGATCTAGTGTTTGATGTTGGAAAATATAGTCATTAGTCTTCTAAAATAAGGATGTTAAGAGGTGGGTAATAGACTAATCGTGGAGTCAATACAATTTCTATTGACTACACAATTGGTTGATAAGGGAAGGCACTCTGTCCGGCTCACGCCGGTCCAGGAGCTACCCCCGCTGCGGCTCTGCAGTTTAAATTTAAACTGTGCAGCCGGGCGTGCAGGGGATAGACCCCATACGAGCGCAAGCTGGGACAGAGCAAGGACAGCTATGGCTCTGCATTTTTAAATTTAATAAGAGCCACCCGACTCTTACTACATTTAAAATGCAGAGCCACGCAGTCTGGGACCAGTGCTTGCTCAGTTCTGGCTTGTGTGGGTCCAGCAGCCCCTGTCTGTGGGAGGTCCCAGCCTCCATCTGCACCAGTACTTCTCACTGTCAGAAGGAGTAAGGGAACTTGATGGGAGCATTTCTCCTGTTGTCCTCCCACTGTGGAGACTGTGCCAGGCTTGGCTTAAGGTATGTTGATTCCAGCTATGTTGTTTACATAGCTGGAGTTGTATACCTTAAGCTGACTTTCGCCCTGCAGTGTAGACTTGGCCTAAGAAACAAAGATAATACCAGTGAAACTTGAAACTCTTGGTTTAAACTAGCAGTGGGCAGCCTGTGGGCCACATGTGGCCCACTTGGGCTCCACCTATGGCAGTGGTCCCCAATCTTTTGGGGCTGCCGCGCACCCGGGGCCGCCCGCGCGCCCAGGACCAGCGCCGCACATGCGCTGCGTGCCTGGGGCAGGGCTAGCCCAGATCGTTCAGCAGGTGCACATAAATGCCCTGGTGGTCGCCATGGCACCTGTGGGCACCACGTTGGGGACTACTGACCTATGGTCTGTGGACCTCCTGACTGCCCCCCACCTCATGGACTGGGGCACCGAAACCCCACACTTCCTATTTTCAGAGAAGCCATGAATTGCCTGATTCATGCTTTGTCCCTGCTCCTCCTTTCAGAGCTGGAACGCCATGAATCAGCTGCTCATGATGTTCCAGCTCTGGGAGGGAGGGAGAATAGGTGGGACAGAATCTGAATCAGTAGATTCACAGACTCCGAAACTGCTGATTGGAGGAGAGAATGAGGGGCTGTGGTGCCCTGGTGCATGAGGCATGTGGGTGAGGAGGGAGTAGATAGGGGCCACAGGAAACCCAGTAGGTCACGGGCTGTTGCAGCTCACTGAGGTGAAGGAGGGCTTCTCATGTGTCCCACCCATCATTCCTGGTTGCCCATCCCTGGTTTAAACCATCAAAAGAAAAGGAAAGTTGTCTCCATCACCTACTTGTGATCATGGCCTGTTCTGGGGCAAATCTGCTTGTCTTACTACTGTGAGCCATCTTGTGTCTTCAGGGGACTACTGAAGTAAGACAAGCAGGATTTGGCTCCTATTATCAGAATGAACACTTACTTGAAGGTGTGTGATCTTGTTGGAATGTAGCTCAAGGCTGGCTTAACTTTGCTCTATTTAGGTAAATAGGAACTCTTTCATTGATTATCGTCATAGCCCAGTGAGAGTGCTCTTGAAATTCACATACTTAAATTCTTACTATCTTATACATTCTTATTTTCTTATTTGGGTGCAATCTCTGACCCCATTTAGAAGGTATGACATTCTGGGGTGCAATCCAGACTAGTGTTGGGCTGTGTCACCGTCAGTCCTCCAACCTTTGGTGCCTCATATTTTGCTGCTGTTGTGGCCATCTAGGTCACTCACAAACACCATGTAGGTCTCTTCCACAGCCCTAGTCTAGCAACTGGGACCCCAGGAATTGTTAGCAAGTCAGCCACACTCTGTCTTCCAGGAGTCTGGGTCACTCCTGGTGGTGACCCCAACATACTCCTAGTCCCAGATTGTTCCTCAATATGTGTCCTGCACTGTCCAGCCCTCTCCTGGACAATCAAACTATATTATGTCCACTGCCCCTCCAAGGGATCAATATAGAAGTTTGCTACCCTAAATGGACTTGGCCGCCTAGTGCAGTTTAAATACAAGACTGGATTATTTTAAATTAAAGCATATAACCGCCAAGAGAACAAGTCCGTACCGATATAAGGCATTAAAATTAGAAGTGGGTACGGGAGAAACCAAGATAAAATGCTTTCTAAACTCAACAAACTAGACTTGGTTCAAGATTAAATTCTTACCACAGGTTTCCAGTAACATTGCTGCCCAGGTTCCAGGTCAGCATCTGCTAAGTATATGTGCTGTTTCTTTTGTTGTCTTAGATGAGAAAACTTGTGGTGTTTTTATCTCATTCTTGTAGTTGAGTGTTTGTTACAGGTACTGTTGTATCCCAATCCTCCCTTGGGGATCAAGGGAGATTGCAATAGGACAGCACCTGTAAGAAATTTAAGTGTGGGATGGAGTGCGGGGGCAGAGAGATGGGGAGAGGGTTCAAGGGCAGGGGTGTGTGGGATGTGGGAGGGGCTCAGGAGTAGGAGTGCAGCCATCGCGTTTACTTGGCCAACAGATCCACGAGGTGGTGGGGACCACACTTGCCTGAGCAGCGGATCCCCAAGGCTGGAGCCTGGCATGCTGTGGCTATGCGACCCCAAGTGCCAGCAGCATCCAGAGCCCTGCCCTCAACCAGCCAGTCTCTACACCAGTGCACTGCACCGGCTTACCTTCACTTTGTCCACTCTTGGAATGCATTGTCCTGAGGGTTACCCCTTGATAACATTCCTTCCAGCTAGGAGGATGGATGCATGGGGTGGTCTTAAAAAGATTTCATGCTGCTGTTTTCTTAAAGTATAGATTTGCCTTGTCTTCTCAAGCTCCTTGTTGTTGTTTACATGTAAATTGAAGTAAGCACATGTTCTTTTAAGACCTGTTTGCCCAGCCCTGCCTAACCACAGCTATATGTGGGTTTGAAGATGTGCCACAAATACCTTGAAGGCTGACTCATAAATTAGAACACTGTGTTTTTTAAAAAGGAGCCGATGTTCAGACTGACTGTGCTCTTTTCTTCTCCCTGCAAGACCATTTCTGTGGCAAGATCTCCTATGTTCTTGCATTTAAAAAATAATACCAGAAAACAAAGCTGGTTAGAAACAAGTGATTGTAAAGGCATTTTCCTAAAAAGTATTTGTATTTTTAAATTCCAGATAAAGTGGATTGTATTAGGCTCTAATGGTGATTAAACTTGAGAGTGAGTGTGTGTGTGTGTGTGTGTGTGTGTGTGTGTGTGTGTGTTTGTGCATGGTTGTGCAAAAATTAAATTATATGAAGTGTATGAAGGAAAATTTGCAGACCTTCATATTGCATTGACTTCTTTATTACTGCTGAGTTGTTTTACTCTCAGGGGAACATAAAATGAAATCTTACGGATAGTGTATGAAGTAAAGTTTTATTTTCTCAATACTATATTCCATAGGGGGTTTTTTGTAACTCAAATGCATGGAGAGTCTTAAAAATCAGCTGTCTTTACTTCCTCTCCTTTTTTTCCAGAGACGACTGGTGAAATCTCTTGAAGATCTTTGCTCTCAATATGATCTGACTGTCAGAAGTTCTACTGGTGACATTATACAGTTCATTTATGGGGGAGATGGCTTAGATCCTGCCGCTATGGAAGGGAAAGATGAGCCTTTGGAATTCAAGCGAGTCCTGGACAACATCAGAGTCAGTTTTTCTGAAATCATCTGTTGCAAATATGTTTAGGTTCTCTAGTTGTCAGAGACATGAAATAGTATTTAGGGCATAGAGAAGTGTCATGATAAATTAGTATGATGCTCAGTGTTGTAAGGATTTCTTTCTAAACTTAATTTCTTGCCAGGTCTATCAGCTGGACTTTGTTAGCAGGTTTATGTTAACTAAAGAATGCTTAAAGCTCCTTTGAAATTGAATGAATAAATGATCATTTGGGAAGATTTTAGGGTATACTGTTCATGCCTGACCCATAGCCCATTGAAGTCAGTGGTTGGACTACCATTGACTTAATTAGGTGCATGGATTGGGCTCATTGGGAAGAAATTTTTTTCTTCCGTATTGAGTTGTTGGATTGCTCAGCTTACAAGTAAAAAGAGCCTTGTTGGCTGTCTCTGAGCCTAACATGGTATTGTGAAATGCTTGAATGCTGAACATCTCTTCTTGTTTGCAGAATGCTCATATTTTATCTTGCCTAAGACCAATTTTTTTTCTGTGGAAGTGGCAAGTTCGACTTAAGTGACTGGCTGTAATAATTTGATTGGTGTAATCATTAAAATACGGGTTGATATTTTTCCAAGGACATATATTTCGAATGCTATTCAGTGAAGTGTTAAGGGACTTTATTGTCCATGTAGGACACAGAACTAATCTCTAAAATAATTAATGCTTTGGCCTTGTGATGTCTATGTATGTAGAAGTATAACTCTTTGTTATTGCTTAAGGCCGTATATCCATGTCAAAGTGAACCAGCTCTTAGTAAAAATGAATTGGTGTTAACTGCTGAGTCCATCATGAAGAAGGTTGAATTCCTTTGCTGCCAAGACAGTTTCCTACAGGTAACTTCTTAAACCATAATCTCTCTCTCTAAGTACAGTTTTTTTCCTGCAGGATGACAGAATGACATCATCAGCATCCACAGGCAGTGGGGGTAGGCATGGGTGGTGAAAGCCCAGCTGGGGAAGGCAAACCCCAGCCCTGCCCCTTTCACCCAAGGCCCTGCCCTTGGGGCCAAGCCCAGCCCTCCCCTCCCCAGAAGCCACATGGAGAGGTTGCCATGCTGCAGCCTTGGCCCAGACATCCCCAGCGGCCAGGCGGAGAGCTGGAGCTGCTGCCTGCTGAGACTCCGTACCCTCAGCCCCCTCACATACCACCTCTGCCAAGACCCCGCATCCCCAGCCCACTCACTCATACCCCCCAAGCTGACACCTCACACCCCCCCAACCCCCTCAGACACACCCTCCACCAAAACCCTGCACTCCCAGCCTGCTCCACCACCCCCCTCCGGCAGACACCTACCCCAGCCTGCTCCTGCCCCTTCTGGACAGAAACCATGCCCCCAGCCCACTCCTGCATCCTCCCCCTGGCCAGACGTATACCCCCAGAAAGAGCATAGTGAACAAGGGGGCACAGCCCCTTAGTAATCATACAATACAAAGAGATATCACTTCCCTCATAAATCAGGGACAATAAACACATTGAAAGAGGTTTTCAAAAGGAAATTTTTATCCATTACCAGCAGCAACACCTACTTGCTAACCTGTCTTTAAGATAGGTCTTATTAATGCAGTTCAATATGGATAATTTATTTCTTCCTTTGTGTTCTTTGGTAAATCTGTGTTTGCTACAGTTTCTTTCTTTATAAAGTTTTAAGTCTAGTGGTTTGAGCAGGGGCCAATCATTGACCTGGTGAGCCACCTCAATTAAATCTCTTTGACTACTCTCCAACTCGTTACCAACTGCAAAATAGTTCTAGTAATTCGCTACCTCAGAGGAATATTAAGAAATTATCTAATATCAATTTGATGTAAATGTGAAAGTATTCACATTTATCTTCCCTTTTATCAATCTTTTGTGTAACCATGTTTTGTCATTTGCCCTGCTTCTTGAGTATACACCCATTTTCTTATGGTTCCCAATACAACAAAGCACTTCAAGTACTTGCTTTGCTATGCTATATTGGGGGCTGTTCCTTGTGGCTTACCCACACTCCTAAAAAGCAGTGTGAACATAGGCTGCTTGCATTAGGATTTCACAAAATGTAATGTTCAAGTTTTACAAAAGTGTCTAGATAACTGAAATATTTAGAGAAGCAAGCAGATATATACGGTCTCCTAATTTGAGTTTTAGCCATTGGTGATAAATGCTAATGTCTACACTGCCATGCAGGTGCGTATAACAGTGCACACCAAAATGCTGTACTGTTACTCGCCCATTTGATTGCTGCAGACATGAACTAAAAGGTTCTTAGTTGACATTAACATAATCATGAAGAAGGAGGTTTCAGTCTGAGCCCGCAGCATCCACACAGGGGAATGTGATGACATGGCACTTCAATGCGTACTGCTATTCACACCCAATAGACTGCACTGCAGGGTAATGTAGATGAGCCTTAACAAAGAACTACTAACCTGATCTGATAACCCAGAGGGTATGCCCTCTGGGTTATTGGTGATGAAACTGAATTTCAACAACTAAGTTTAGTGGCTTTATGCTATTTATGATGGATCCCTATGCTCCAGAGCAGAAGGTGATGAGCTGTAAAGAGCTCTTCCTATACGTGACTTGCTATCCAATGCCAGTGATGAGTCAGTGGACTACTGTGGATACAAATAGATGTGCGTTCAAATCTTTACTGTGTGGACTGGCAAACAATTTTTTTGCAGCTTTTAGAAATAAATTCTGACCTAATAGCATCATAAAGTTCAAAGTCAATTTTCTTGATTTTAGAGTTGAGCTATATTTTAATGCTGCTTTCAGAATTCAAACTAAGATGCAAAGCTGTAGCTACATCACCTTGGCATACCGTTTTCGAAAGATTTATTTCTGACCAGTAAATTGCAGACATAATCACTTTTTCTTTTTACCTTTTTTTTTTTCCCTTTTTTCCATTCATTCTTGAAGGCATTAACTGAGACAGGTTATGCAAAGTATAATGAGGTAATTTTAGCATGTGTGTGCACTTTGTGAGCATTAACGTTTGTGCTATTTAACTTAAGATGTTTGTGCAAGAGCTTATAGTAACAAATAGGTCTAGGTACGTTACTGCCTGGCAAATTATAATTAAGATTTCTCCTCCAGTAATCCACGGAGCGTTTTTTTTATTATGTCTTAGATGAAAACAAAACTCAGATGTGATGAGAAGGTCTCTGCTAGCTAAATTACAAGAATTAGCCATTTGAAACTTTATTTCAGCTACCACTTTTTTCTCTCCTCTCTCATCAGTCATCTTAATCACTAAGGTTATTAACTCAGTCTAACAGCTTGACAGTTCAACTTGTTTCAGAAGTACTAGTATATGGCAATTGGAGGAAACTTAGACATTGGGGAGGTCTTTGGAAGTTAGATGGTAGTTTTCCCTGCTTCTCATACATGTGGAAGACGCTTGAGAATAAATCTCTCTCCAGTTCTTCACTTTGGATTTTGTACCAATATTTATTTGTTATGATGGATAAAACTGGCATTTAAATGAGAATCATAGAAAGGCAGGGCTGGAAGAGAGTTGAAGAGGTCCTCAATTCCCGCTTCCTACACTGAGGCTAGACCAAGTATACCTAGACCATCCATGATAGGTTTGTCCAACATTTTAAAAACATCCAGCGATGGGAATGCTTTATGCTCCCTCCGAAGCCTTTTCCAGCGCATGGTTAGGTATTTCCAGCTATTTAACCTAAACGTTGCTGCTGATTATGCTCATAACTATTTCTCCAGCCTTCATTGGACAGTTGATAACAGTTCTCTCTTATAATGGTTGTTAACATTGTTGAAGGCTATTATCAGGTTCTCTCTCGCCCCCCCATCTTTTCTTAAGACTACAGAAGCCTGGTTCTTTAACCTTTCTGCATAGGTCAGACTTCTGTATCCTTTTTGTTGCTCTCCTTTGGGTTCTCTCCACTTTGTTCATGGAGCTGAAGCATAACACCTAGAACTTCATAGTATAGCACCTAAAGCATAGCATTTAGAACTGTCCATACTGTACAATTGAGACCTCCCCATTGATAAGTAGAATAGCATAGTTACCTGCCATGTCTTGCAGACAGTGCTCCCGTTAGTACACTCCAGAGTGATATTAGCGCTTTTCACAACTCCATCACATGTTGGCTAATTCACTTTGTGATCTACTATAGCAGTCAGATCCTTTATAGTGGTATTAAGTGGTTGTGCATTTGATTTTTACACTTGTCATATTGAATTTCATCTTGTTGAATTAAGACCAGTTCTCTGGTTTGATCACCTATCCTGTCATTCGCAGCTCAGAAAATTGTATACAGAAGCATTCCAATTGCTTGTTTTGAAAGCTGGTTAGGTAGTCAGGAACAGTTAAAACAAAAAGATTGTCTGTAAATGGGTTTTCTTGTCTGGATCCTAGTTCTGTCTCTCAAAGATACTTACTAACTCTTGTAATTTTATTGCAAGTCTCAAATATTCATTTTCAAAATGCCCCAGCTCTGGGAGCCATGTGATTAGGTGAAATGTTGCTTTGTATTTTTTTAAAAAGTAAATTTCTACTCCTTCTGGTTAGTTGCACTTGAACTGTGGCTCAAACTTCCCAAAATTGTATGGCTTTTAATCATATATTTTTTTGTTGCCTTAGAGTTGGAAGTATGTAACCTTACGAAATAATTAACCTCCCTCTCTGTTTGCTTATGGTTATTTAATACTTACCTGTTAGGGAGTAATTGACAAATGATTAAGGTTTGAGATGTTCTGATAGAAAGATCTGAAAAAGTGACAAGTGTACTTCGCAGTGAATATGATTAAAGGGAGAGAAGTATGCCATAAGGTTAAAATAGGCAGAAATTACAAATGTAACACAACAAGGTATCTTCTAAATGGGGATAAGCTGAAGCTCCCTAGTCTTGTGTCATACTTGTATTAAAGTATTCTTCCACTTTGACTTTGTCTACAAAATCTGGTTTGCAGTAATGGACTGTTAAATTGAAAATGTCTTGAATGTTGGGCAAAATTATCTGCTTCTTGGCATCAACCTGCAGAGTCTGCTGTACTAGATGTTCTCTGTTGACAGTGTTTCATTAATGGTGGGTGCTATGGATATGAAATGGCTAGAAAAAGATGGTTATTTCTGATAGTTATTTAGTGGATGCTTTTTGAAAATAAATTCCCAATTACTGAGGAGATTTCATGGCTCCAAAAATTGTTTGGTTACCTCAAGAGTTGTTGGTACTAGTAGTGGATAAGTATCCATATTACCTAGTCATCAGCACAATTGGCTGCCTCAGCAAAGAGGCCAAGGATTTGAAAGGGCTGTGAAAACTGAATTGTCCTGTGTTGTGAAAATAGTTCTCCCAAGTCACTGCTGAGGTAAGTTGACATGATAGTGGAGTTTGGAGAAGGTTGTTTTGCTATTGCTTATGCTGTTCCTGTTTGTATGTATGCAAGTGGACAACTTAAACTCTGCAGGAACCATTAACTTTTAAAATAGTGACAAACTCACCAAGTAGTAATAGTGGCATAGTCACATTAAATGAAGAGTGAGTCAGAAGGACAGGTATCCTCCAACATGGACTCTCTCAAAGTCAAAATTATGTTTTTCAGTTTCTAGGCAAGTGCTGAGAGAGAATACTTACTATGTATTGGGACAAATTCCTGATGTAACTGAAAAATCCATGGCAGTACAGCAAGGGTGAATTGGATTTTCAGTACCCACATTCTGTATGCATAGGTTTTGGAGTCTTCCTTCTCACGGTGTGCTTTGCTTATTTACTGCTGTGAAACAATTCTTTCAGATCTGTAACCACATAGCATTCATGATAGTAGTGCTGCAATACAAGACTCGTATATTGTTGCATAAATATTACTTTTTTTTAATTTCAGGAGATTAAAAAGTTCATCAAAAGTGTTTCTGAAAAGATCAAGAAAACCAGGGACAAATATGGCATTAATGACAATGGCACAACAGAGGTAACTGTCTTCAGAGGGCCAACAACAAATTTGCTTACAGTAAAGTTCCATAACCCATTGGATTTCTAACTTTTGTCTCATCATCTCTTCAGCCACGTGTTTTGTACCAATTGGATCGAATTACTCCAACACAGCTAGAGAAGTTTCTAGAGACCTGTAGGGATAAATACATGAGGTAAAATTTTGGATATTGTTTTCTTCCAGTTAGCTTACATCAATTCAGTATTCACCACGTATTAAACAAGGGTTTATAACTGATTGACTTAACTCTGAATATTAGTTGGTACAGTAGTGTCTAAAGGCCACATTGCACTAGGTGAGGGGTGACTAAAATCCAAATGCAGCCCACTGTAATCTTCTGGGCTGCTAATCCCTCATTGCCCAGCAGGATGTTCAAGCAGGCTACGGCCTCACTCGCCGCTTAAAGCAGCAAGCTGCTGGGACAAGCGTGTCTCTTGTGAGGAGGCAGAGGCTCAATGTACGCTGCCACTGCCCCCAGCACCATCCTCACAGCTCCTATTGGCCAGTGTTTACGGGCACAGGCAACACACAGAGAACTGCTGCCCAAACTCCATCCTAGACACTGCACGGCCTCCATTAATATAGTAGAAAAGTGTGGGCCCTGACTACTTACAAAATCTTGGAGTGGCCTTCCTGCAAAAATTATTGCCCACTCTTGTGCTAAGTGCTGTGCAGTGCATAGCAAGAGACCTTGGCCAAAAGACCTTGAACACACAAAACAGGTTGTGCATCAAAGAAGGCTGGTAATAGTGTCACTGTTTGACAGCTGGGGGAAATTGAGGCAGAGAGAGAGTTTGAGTTGCCAAAGGTCACGTTGGTAGTTTGTGGCAGAGTGAAAATTTGAGCTTTATCTCAAGTGCCAATCCAGTGCCTTAACCGGAATGATGTCCTTTCTCATTTATTTGTATTTTCTTCTTGAAGAGAAAGAAGCAATATTTTGTTACTTTAAATATTTCTACATAAGAGACTTTAATATTTCCATTATTTCAATCTTGAGCATCAGTCCTCTCTTCTTGGCTCTTTAAAGAGCTATCTGCTTAAGCCACAGCTTGTGTATTCCATAGACCATCTTTATCTATATGATTTAAATTGTCTCGGTTTTCTTCCACAGCTATAAGTTATTTTGTCATATCCTAAGGATTGTTGTTTCACAGCAGGTTCAAGCCAAAGGAGGTTGCAAATGTCAGGAGATACTATTCAAATGCTACTTGTGGGAGTACAAGAAACACATAAGGGAGAATAGGAAAGTGGTAGCCATGTATAGACTTCTTTCCCCACAAGGTTATTGCAGTGTCTTTTGCCACCTTCATAGACTGAAACCATGTCTACAGTAGAACGTAAAGCACCACAGCTGTACCAATGCAGCTGCATTGCTGTAAGATTGCTCATGTAGCCATTGTATGCTGACAGGAGAGAGGCTTAATGAAACCATCTCCATGAGCAGTGATAGGTCCGCTATCAGGAGAAGTTCTTTCCCTAATGTAGCACAGCCCACACCAGCACTTCTGTCACTCACAGGAGTGTTTTTTGTTTTCAAACCTCTGAGCGACACAAGTTATACTGACAAAAGTGGTAGTGTAGACATAGTCTTAGTGTTGAAGTAGTGTTCAAGTTAGGTCAATTGGAAGGCCATTACCACCTTGACGGTTAATCTTGATTTATAAACAGACTGTAGACAATAGTTGTCTTCCATTTTGCACAACACTGATCCTGACTCTGATATTCATTTCTGGGCGGTTGCTTCTGTGACGTAAGAAAACAGTGATAGTCTGAAGGCTCTTCTCTTTGTGTTATTCATTGTGAGTTGATTGATATGAAGAGAGAAGGGTCACAAACCTTGTCTTTGTTTCATTGGTATATGAAAGAAAGGGACCTCTACTCTGCTCTACTACATGCATGGGTTATTTGCATAGCTTATTGCTGCTAGGACAGTGGTTTTCAACTTTTTTTTCATTTGAGGACCCCTAAAATATTTTGAATGGAGTTATGCACCCTTTAGAAATGAGAGACATAGTCTGTGGATTGCCATTTGAAAACGACCATTTTAGAAGCATTAGATTTATGTTGAAGAGAATTAACAAGTAAACTGATTTTCTTGCCTGGAATTACTTAGCTTATGTTCACCAGAAATCATTACTCATGTGCAAAGCGTATGCTAACCTACTCCATGGATCCTCTTTTGGTGTTAATAAGTTTGTATAGCCTTGGATGGTGATCAAGGTACACAAGTAAATTCTGGTTTTAATTAAGGTTTTGATGTAGTAATCTTCCCCTTATGATTTATTCACAATGCTATTATTTTGGAAGGGACTTAGTTGCTATGAAACATTTATTTGTTAATTACATTATAGTTTTTGCAGGAGCAGCACCATGCAGGACTCCAACCAGAACTGAGGTAGTCTTTCAGTACTATCTCTGAGAGAGACAGCTATACTGATATAAGTTTTGAGTGTAGACCAGCCTTAATAACTGTGTTGTTTGCTGCAATACAACCTGATTGTTGATTGAAATTAACCAATGCTTCAGCTGGGCTGGAGTTCCCCTGCCCCGAAGCTGGAATAGCCCCCTGCCCACAGCGGACAGGTAGCTTGCTCCACCCCCCACCCTCCTCCATCGGTTAACCGGAACCAGTAAGTAATGGGTGAGGCTTACCGGTTAACCATTCGCATCCCGAGCTGGTTCACAATAGTCCATATGATGAACTCTTACTGTTTAGGAGCGTTCTTGAGCAAACAGATTTACAGACAGATGGAAAGACAGACAGATGTTCATTTCTCAAATAAATAGATGAGCAGTTTGTTTTATTGTGTGTTTTTTGATCTGAAGGGTTTCCCCCACCCCTGGTTTTCTTCTCAGGGCGCAGATGGAGCCTGGCTCAGCAGTAGGAGCTCTGTGTGCTCAGAGTATTGGTGAGCCTGGCACACAGATGACTCTGAAAACGTTCCACTTTGCTGGTGTTGCCTCAATGAACATCACTTTGGGTGTTCCAAGAATCAAAGAAATTATAAATGCCTCCAAAGCAATCAGGTATTGAAACAACTTTTTTTTTTATTCCTCTGCTTTAGTGAAAAGTGATTAACCTGCAACCCAGAGTAGCCTCTCCCTTAGAGGACTATGCAAGGTTTATGCTGTCAGATATGTAACTGTGATGAACCTGGTTACTCATCACATTTTATCTTAATTGGAAGAAAATCTCCTATTTCAGTCCGTCCAAAAATGACTTTTCTACGGGCCAAACCACAAGATTAGGCAATAATTTCCTCTGAAAATGAACAATTTCATAACAGACTAAAGCAGAATGCCTTGTATCCAGAATATTCAGTTAAAGACTACAGACTGTCAACAGATTAGTCTACATCAGACGAGTCTAGCATGCTCAGTAATTAAAACACTTATATATTTCTGATGTGCATCTTGAACTGTATTTTCGTGCTGCTACAGTAAACTAAGCAAATAGAAACTTTTTATAACCTCGTGGAGTATGTATACTTTAGAGTGTGAATTCCAATAACTGTGGTATTCCTCCAAACTTGAGGTAATTAAAGAATAATTTTCTTAAACTTTGTGTCAGTTTTGGGTACTGTTATTTCCTAGCAAGCAGCAGTCTTTGTCCTATTTGTCATGATGGGGAATGGTAGCTGAGACCAACCACAGGAGCTAGGATGTAACAAAAAGATACTGTTTTATAATCTAGCTAGTAAATTTTATAGCTCTGTCTTACTCTGTGTAGCACACCTATTATCACCGCACATTTGGACATGGATGATGATTCTGATTTTGCCCGTCTGGTTAAGGGAAGAATTGAGAAAACCCTATTAGGAGAGGTAGGAAAATCTTTATTGTTGGTCCTACATTAAACTTAAAATTTCCAGTCTGTATTGTTGCCGACTCTTTGTTGTAGCAGACAGTGACTGTTCTTGGAGAGATTCTAACTATGCCATCTGGATCTGTAACTTGCAGATTTCAGAGTACATTGAAGAAGTGTTTCTTCCTGATGATTGCTTTATACTGGTCAAGCTCTCGCTGGAGCGGATTAGACTGCTGAGACTAGAGGTGAGCTTTCTGCATCTTGTTGACCAGTAAACTAGAACAAGCAGTGGTCCCTTTATCCACATCGGTTGATGCCCTTTCCAGAGTTGACCATCTGACAAGCTAGTCCCATCCATACAAATTTTACAACTCCATTTAGTACTCAGATTGGCAATTCAGAGCATTGCCTAGAGCTGGGAATAGCATAGGCATCAAGTGTTCAGGTTTCCTGACCTAGGTTAATGTCTGCATTTACAATTAAGTTGCACAGAATTATGGTAATCTTGTAAGTAGACCACTGCTAAAATATTTTTCTCTTGAGCCTTCTGAGGTGAATAGCTGTTGGGCAGTGTGGCTTTTAGAATGCAGGTGTGGTTCTGAGAGAGAAAGTGAGCGAGGTAGTTGTCACACTGTCTGGAGTAGCTCACATCTAGAAGTATCTGTCTCGGGGCAAACTATCAAAACCAGGGCGGACAGCTCAAACTGGCGGAATGCTCTAAAATTAGATTTCATCGCGCCATTAACAAATTTGAACTGGATCACTGTAGCAGTCTTATCAGGGAAACACAGACAGTCTCCTTAAATGCTCTATCCAGGCAAGCTGGACTTAGTGATAAATACTGACACCAAAAATCACACACTATTCAAGTTGCTTCCAGTCGAAAGAGACCAGTCAGTTACCCCAGATCTTACATAAAAATCAGCCCCTGTATCAGTCCTGTAACAACCTATCTAAATGTTTATTAAATAAGGAAAATAAATAACAGTTGTTTACAAGTTAAAGCAAGCAAACACATAACACGCACAAGTTATCTGTGATTCCTGAAGGTGACAGAGATGTAGTAATCTGTGACTTCAAAATGTCTTTGAGTGGAGCCTTTGCTTACTTGAGGGACCTCTATCTTTGTTTAATGTTTCTGGCCCTGTGAGTTAAAACAGCCAAGAGATGACAAATTCTCATGTGACCCTGTTTTATATCTTACATTTGGCCTTCCCGTTCATGAGACAAACCCTCCTTCCACAGTCTGATAGGGCCATTCACCAATTCTGTGCACTATGATGATTCTTAATGGCCCATTTAATCTTGATAGGCCTCCTTACAGTGTGTGGGAGATGATTCCCATGCACGGGTCCACAAGTTCAGAGGCAGCGTTTTCAGAGTTATAAAGCAACGAGGTACAGGCATTACAAGTGAGATTAATGCATGCAGCAACTTGTAAACATTTCATAGTGTAAACACTAAATATATTCTGTTAAGACAAATACTTATGTTGAACAAAACTAACATATCAGTAAGCTGGTTTGGTTTCCAACTACAAGGTTATCAGTTCTTAGCTAATGTGTACAGCCTGGCCAGAGCTGGCACTTGATTTACCAATATCACAGTAATCTCTCTTTTATTGTTGACTGACCTGGTGTCTAATATCCTGGGACCAACACAACTGCAACAGCGTGGCAAACCATTTAATTCTGTGTCCTATTCAATAAAAGTTCCTCCTTATGCAACACTACACTGAGACTCAAGCCTATGTGGACCATCTGCACAGGGGCATGTTTCACTCTGAGAGTGATTTTGTGATGATCTGTGAACATTCTGTTATTTAGACCCATCCAGCTGCAATAATATTTTGGTTGTTGAGTGGAACAGAAACTTGATTTCAGCAGAGCTGGAAGATTTAAAATAGTTAAAGGACATGTTTTAATAGTCCAGGAATCTTTTTGCCACAGGTGAATGCAGAGACTGTGCGGTATTCTATCTGCACATCTAAGTTAAGAGTGAAGCCAGGGGATGTTGCTGTCCATGGAGAGGCAGTCGTGTGTGTGACCCCTCGTGAGAATAGTAAGAGTTCAATGTATTATGTCTTGCAATCCCTTAAAGAAGAGCTACCAAAGGTAAGTAGAAGTTCTTTCTTTTGCAGTTGGTAAGCTCTTCAGATTGTATGTGGGAAATACTCCTATTTCTTGATTGCATTGAGTGTCAATTTGGTCTAGCTGTCTGAGTCCAGAACTCCTCTGTTCTGATGCCCACAGTGCTGCTGGCTCACAGTTGAGCCGTACCATTTCCTGCGTCTCTCACCCTATGTAAAATGAAGGTTTCTTAGAATATTTTTGTGGAGTATGTTTGATTGTAAGACTTTTGAAGATAAAAAGTGCTATGAGCACCAAATTTCCTACCACTTAAAAATAGGGTAGGATTTCAAAGGAGCCCATAATATCTGCCACATGCTTTGCAAAGCTTGTGTGAGGATCACATCTAGTCTAGGTTTAGAGACAGTTGTAAATAAAAATCTGTAATTGAACAGGGTGTGTGCTGAGTGTCATACAGAGAAAGAGGAAAAGATCTCGTTTTCTGGACCCCAATACAAAATATGGGGGCAGGAAGACTAGTTGTAAAACAGTAATGTGGTGAATGCCCTTTCTAAATAGTAGAAATCACACTGATGTATATTTTAATGATCAGACCACTGTGATATTGTAAATGGAGTTTTTAGATCACTTTGAGGATTGATGTAAAGTCTTGAGATGTAAATTTTTTCACCTTGTCTATTTAAAGCTCTGTGGACAAATTGAGTTTACACAGCTTCTTATTTTACAAAGATTGTAGTGCAAGGTATCCCAGAAGTGTCTCGAGCTGTCATTCATATTGATGAGCAGAGTGGCAAGGAGAAATACAAACTTCTGGTGGAAGGTGATAACCTACGAGCTGTCATGGCCACCCATGGCGTTAAAGGAACAAAAACCACTTCTAACAACACTTATGAGGTAATGCTCAAGAGTGTGTTATCACTACTTCTGGCTGCATCTTGTTTCCTACTTATGCTCATTTACCGATGGCTAATGCAACGTAAAACTAATCCCTTCTATTTTCACAAGTAATCAGTGTGTATGTGTATAATCATAGAAGGCTAATTCATTTGCAGACTTCAATTACTTTTAATGAGCAAATGTTTTTATTAATTCAAGTCTTAAAAAAATAAGTAGTGCTGGGGTTGATAGAAGCTGTATCTGAGGAAAATCACTTCAGATTTTTCTGGTTAGATCACTCACTAAGAAAATCTTCAGTCCCATGTGCAAACAAAGAAGCGCTTCAGTGCTTAAAGCATTTCTCCTCTTCACTTATCTAATTTGATTTCTCTCTTAGGTAGAAAAAACACTAGGGATTGAAGCTGCTCGAACCACCATTATCAATGAGATTCAGTACACTATGGTAAACCATGGTATGAGCATTGACAGGAGGCATGTTATGCTGCTATCCGATCTGATGACGTACAAGGTAAAGTTTGTGGTGCATTCTTTTTGGTGTCACATTTGTCTCTTTATCCAAATTAACTTTATGGAGTCAATGGAAGAATTTTCAGTTGAGGAGTATTAATAGGTTATATACCAAAATAATTGCTTATCACACTGACCCTTGTGACTGACTTGGTATCTCAAATTTAAAGGGTGACTTAATCCATAACTTGAGAACCGCAGTTGGTTTGAAAAGCTTCATTTAGAGGTTGGAGTGTCTTTATTTCACCCTGGAGGTCAACTAGTTGGCCCGTTCCAATAAAGAGCATAGGGTTTGTGTGGGCACCCAAGTATGTGCATCATTGTGTGTATCTGTGCTTCATAGCAGAGAACAGGGTAGAGCCCTTGCAAGTGGAAGCAAATTACATAATGGAGGATGGAGTGGGTTATAGCACTGGCCATTTTGATGCGATGTGAAGTGTTCCTCAGGGAAGGAAAATAGCTGCTCACACCCTTGCTAATGTGGGTGAATGTACATAATGGAGCAAATCCTTTCCCATGTGTCAAGTGATAGTTGCAGGAGTATGTGGGGGCACTTTGCCCTTAGGGAAAGCAGCTAAGGACTTTTCTAAGGCATTTCCTTGTTTCCCAAAGCTGCAGGGTAGTTACTGGTGCACTCTTAGGACTCCAATAGCTTCTGTGCTGGTTGTGAAACCTTTCCAAAATGTTGCAGCAAGTCCACTGCCCCACTTCATTGGAGAAGGGGCACAGATCACAGTGTTGGCAAGCTTGTCGGATTTCCAGCATCTGCTTCTTTCTCTTACCCATCCGTCCCATATATCACATATATACTAGTTCCACTAGGTCACGGTGCTCTGTAGCAACATGGGTTTAGAAGCAGGAATAGATCTAATTAATATCTTTTAATTCAAGTGGAATTTCTAAGGTGACTAAAATGGGGGATTTGCAGTATCCAGTCATTTTACACTTGGGGTCCGATTCATTGGCCAACGATAACTGACACACTCAGCTGAGTTCTTTATAGCAGCCTCTACAGAGATTGGCTTTGTTTTGTTTTTAAGTGGTTGATTAATAATTGAACATTTTTCTGTCCTCCATAAGCCTTTTTTGATTCACATTTCTTCATTTACTTGACGTCATACAGTTTCAAACAATTTGTAGCTGATCCTACTGCCTGTGAATTTTTTGGTTTTATTTAAACTTTCATTATTACCAAAGCCTTTAGCCTTTAAAAGACTCCAAGCATGAAGCACCGGAATAGAGGCTACGTTCCAGACTATTAGACTTGTTCAGTACTGTTAAAATAAATTATATATCAGCTTACTTTAATTCTTCGATAAATTAAACTGAAACCCTGGACTGACATATGACTGACTTTTTTCTGTTTCTGTATTGATCTAGGGTGAAGTCCTGGGCATTACTAGGTTTGGGCTGGCAAAAATGAAAGAAAGTGTGCTAATGCTGGCTTCTTTTGAAAAGACTGCAGACCATCTCTTTGATGCTGCCTACTTTGGGCAGAAGGATTCCGTGTGTGGTAGGTATTGTAGGTTAGACTGTAGCATGCAGAATTCATTCAGCATCAGCAAAACGCTCTTAAAACTGTGTGTGTTGCCCACCTGCCAGAGCTTTCTATGTATCTCCTAAAACACAAAAATGAAACTAGATCATATATGGTAGAAGCTTAGAACATCTTGTACCCCAGAACTCCTACGGACACTGCCCTAGGAACCACATTCTGTTTCCATCAAAGATATTAAAATCAGTTGGAGCCCCGCCTGGACAGCTGGGGATTAAATTTGTCCCTTGGGATTTTTTCCCTCTAACTAAATGAAATAGCAGGAAATCTTCCCTCTCCTCAGTTATCTGCCAAGATCAGTTTTCTTGTGTTCATTGTACAAGACCATTACTAAGACCTAAATACAGGAAAATAGTTCCCAATTTCTCGTTTTAGGTTCCCTATTTGTTTGTACAGGCCAGACCTCCCTGGTCCAGCACCCTCGGAACCTGACCAGTCCCGGACAAGGGATTTTGCCAGATCAGGGGAGGTTATATCTGGCCTCCCTGCTACTTGCCCCTCTATCCCGGGCCCCACTGCCGGCCTCCTGCCCTCGCTCCCCTTCCGCTTGCCAGCCGCCGCTGCCCTGCCAATTGCCCCTTCTCCCTTCTTCCCGCCCCCCCAAGCCAGGCAGCCCAGCTCCTGGCTGCACTTGGCAGATGGGTTTCATCAACTGCAACAAGACAAACCAGAAGGCTGAAGGGCTTGATCTCTTAGGCACTCAGAGGCCATGGGGGGGGGGGGGGGGCGAAGCAAGGTGTATAAACTCCTAGAGAGGACTCTTGTTCCAACAAATAAAAGGTTTTTAATTATCTTCAAAATGTGCATGCATCTCTCTAGGCTCATAAAGTATTGAATTCATATCAGTAGCAGCTTTCTCTTACTCCACTCAATGGGTGAAAGGCACAGACTGACTAAAACTAAAATGTAAAAATATTCATGCAGTTTTCTAGATCAGCTGCACCTTGATAGTTAAATATTGGAGTTTTGTCATTTGTGTCTATCCTTTCAATCCCTTAGTGTTAAATTCTCTCACTTGCTTTGTAAATGAGGAATCCTGTTTTTTCCATTCTCTTTCCCCATCCAATTGTAGTTCACATTTAATTACTATTATTATTTTTGTGAACCGTTACTACTGAATGATGCTGAGGACTGGGGGATGCAGGCAGATTTCATTACATCTCTGGTTGCCTTGTCCACATGTTAATTCAGAGCAGCGAGGGGCAACCTAGGCTAGTGAGTGGACCGCCTGAGAGGTCCTCCTTCATCTCAGTGGGCAACAACATTGTTGGAACTAAGACCGTCTCCAGGGATAGGGTAGTTTTTCTAACTGCACTTGCGTACCTAGAATTTGTAGGATGTGCTGACTGAGCTGTAGCAGCGCTTGCATTGGACGCAGAGGGAGCCCTTGGTTCTCGCAGTCCATGTTGTGTGCAACCAGC
Organism: Pelochelys cantorii; assembly: GCA_032595735.1. Classification (NCBI taxonomy): domain Eukaryota; kingdom Metazoa; phylum Chordata; order Testudines; family Trionychidae; genus Pelochelys; species Pelochelys cantorii. Next base: position 9,193,501 of record CM064333.1, on the reverse strand, counting down.
ATGCACCTCCCGTCATGTGTCCTTGCTGTAAGCATGTTTCACTTTAGTAATACTGGTATGAAAAAAACCGCACTGATGGAAGCCGGCAGAATCTGGCAATTCTGCACATGGGCAGTAGTTAACAAATATCTCAGGGGCCACACGTGGAATTCCAGTGGGCTTCATGGTTCACTGGTCTGCTGGTTCAGAGCCTGACATAGTGGAGCCATTGTCTCTCGTTGGGGGTTCTGGATACTGCTGAAATTAAAACAGAGGCTTCATTTGGGGTCAGTTGAAAATACAGAGCTGAGTCCATTATTGCTTGGTGGATACAAATGCTTGTGAATAGATGGCAATCACTTGGAAATGTCTCGTCTATATTTTAGGAGCTGTCTCTCTCTCTCTCTAGCTAGCCCTACTTCCCTTGTGATTGACTTTTATAAATGTTGGTTTTTGTTGCTGTGATTGTGGTCGAAGTGAAGGCCCAATGGTAAACTTGCTCTATCCTGAATGGTATGAAAAAGAAAACGTTTAGCTCCAAGTCCCCTCTGACTGCGATAATTTCCCTCTCCCTTAATCAATATTGTCCTAAGGACCTTTTCATGCTGTCCCCTTCACGTAACAGTTTAGTTCAAATAAGAAAATGGGATGGACAAAACATGCAATTACTCATTTCCAAACGTAAATAGGTCTTAGCATTTTTTCTTACAAGCAAGCTATGCACAATTACATTATCGTACGAGTAGGAAATAAAAGCACATAGCCATTTTGGTTCGAAGGCCTCTCACATTATTCCTATTCATTATTATTTATTGTAATGTGTTGGGTCCTCAGTCATAAGCCAGGATCTCATGATGTTAGATTGTAGAAACTCCAAAAAAAATACAACCAGTCAAGTAGCTACAACATTGCTTTTATTTTTGTGTAGTAGTTTAAATCTTTGAATACATAGGCATTGAAGAGTGTTCTAGGAGTGGGTGTCTAAAATTCAGTAATACAGCACATTGCATCAACACAGCATGTATTGCATGCGTTTGTGGGTTTACTTCCAAACCATCTGCTAACTGACACATCAAAGGCATTGAGGCTCACCTGAGGGCTAAATCTGTGAGAAGAGTGATAGCTTGCAAAACATGCACTTCTGAGCCATCAAAATGCAAAAAATGTAATGAGAAGAGCTATCATGGTGAGATACTCCAGACTTCCTTCCACTTGAAAATGTCAGCCAGAAAGAACTTGATCCGGCTGCACAAAAGCCTTGCTGCTGTGACAAACAGTAGAAGGGTCAACATTCAGGATAAATTCCCCACAATTTGGTTTGTACCTAACAATAGGCAGTGCCTTGTCCACTGTAAATTCCACTGTCAAACAGAAAGCTATAAATCCATATTATAACTGAAGCTCCTTCACTGCAGCTGGTTGTTTTTTTTTCTCCTTGTAGAACATGTTTGCCATTTATTAGTTGTGATGAGCATCTTGCTTAGCTGTGTCTGCTGGAAAGCACTTTTGACATGTTTGGCTTTCTATGTAAGGTTTGAACAAGTTTTTGCTGTAGGGATGTATACAGAGGAGAATCAGCAGAGCAAGTATTTTTGGCAAGCTTTCAGTCACTGTGTTTTCTCTCCTAGGTGTTTCTGAGTGTATCATCATGGGAATTCCCATGAACATTGGAACAGGACTCTTCAAACTGCTGCACAAAGCAGACAAGGAGCCAAACCCTCCTCGGAGACCTCTTATTTTTGATAACGAATTCCATATTCCACTTATCACATAGGAGCTGGGAAACACCAGTTTGCAAGAACTTGAAATAAAGCTTAAACTAAGGTTTTCACTACACACATCTCAGATAGTTGGAGTTGTGACCGGGCAAGGGAAATATTGTTGCCAGAGTCGGCAGTTGTGCGCTGTGTTGATACAGATTTTTAAAGGAGATACTCGTCTATACAGAGAACTAAAAATCAGGTCTAAAATGAATGTCCATTGACTATACTTCATTGTTAATATTTCAGAAGTTTCCATGCTACAAATATTAAAAGCAGCAACGCACTGGCTGGAAGAAACCTGGAGGAATTACGTGATTTTAAGATTAAATACTTCCAATATTTGGTGGATGCAGTGTAGTAGAAAATGATTTTCTATTTCTTAGATCATCACAAATAAAATCATCCATTTTCTGACAGATGTACTCAACTTCTTGGTGTTGGGAGTTGAAGCACGGATGCAATTTCATTGGTGCCTTTAGAAGTGGAAGTTTTTAGACTGCTACCTCTAGAGGGTCATTAGTAGAGCTGGTTAAATGACTACAAAAGATGCATATAAGGTGGTTGAAGCTAAGAATTGTGTGTTAAAGCAGTAAGATAATGGAGGATGGCAAGCTTTCAATCTAATAATATTCTTTACAAAAGAAATATAATTGCTATTAGGTTTTACAAGATGTATTGGTCCATGCAATATAAACAAGCAATGTAAGCAATTTGTCTGCAAGAAAAGAGCTTTTTGCTCAGGGAGACAATGTGGCCTTTATGTTGAACCTACTAAATTGAGATTGGCAAAATGCTAAAGTAAGACATCATTAAATAGTGGCAGAAATATACTGCCTTGTGGCCTGAAAACCATCTCTGCAGGTCGTCTTTCCTCTCTGACTTTTTGCTGCCTTATTGAGCTTGCCAAGAGGTGTAACATTGCTTCAGGTGTTCTCAGGACAAGGCTAAAGGAAAATCAAGTAGCCTGTGATGGTTTGTCATTAGATGTTGTTTTCAGAGGGGGAAGTAGAAGGTGCTACTTTGATTAGGGATTTTTCCCACCCAAAGAGTGGATGATTGCTGCATATCCATGGTCTACTGGCCTGCAGACATGAAGGCTTCTTGCAAGCAAAATCCTGGTAGCAACAGTAGTAGTCAGGACAATAAGTGTATTGTCCCAATTATTCATGATATGGACTAACTGTTTTCTGGGTTTACACTAACTAAACTTTGACAAGTCGGAGCAGCTGGACATGCAGGAGGCGTGCGTGAGACACATGCGCTGTATGTGAGGATGTAGTACTAAATCTAGAGGAAGAAAAAAGTCACACCATGGACATTTGAGAAATCTTAAGTTTTGTGGTGTACAAATAGCCATTTAAGATTCATGTAGTGTGGCGGGCTACTGTCTTACTCTTACAGTGCTGTCCAGAGGTTGAGTTTGCTTTTATCCGTACAACTGAGCGATTTTCTCTGTTCAGTGTCTTGAACAAATCTTAGTCAAATCTGATCTCTAAAGATGGGCAAAGTGCATATAGAAATGGGCTCTCAAGGGGAGCTGCAGAACTCACATATGCCATTTCTAAAGATGAGGAACGAGCACTAGAAAGTTACATTGAATGCCCAATTCACAGCACCTTGTTCCTTGCCTAAATGCAGGGGGATGTATTAGTAAAAATACAAGAGAATCAGACTTTGGGAGGAACATACCAGAAGACCAATTCACTTCTGTTTTGCTTGTGTAATGTGAGTGACTGAATATTGCCATTGTTGATAGAAAACAGAACACTCTAAAGTTTGGTGCAAAATTGTACCTTTTGTATTATGGTTTCCATAAACTCTCCTTATACTAAATTATTATTCACTGCTGTATTTTCCTCCCAAAGATTCTGTAACAGTGAGGATTTAATGGAGTTTATAGAATGTGAAGCAAAGCTGGCATTAAAGTTTGAGAGAAGGCTTTGTGTACAAGAATGATACAAAGCTAACTTTTGTTCATGGTATAGCATATGTTATATTGCTGAAACTGTAAGCATGTGGCAGCCTTATTTTTGTAAGTCAGCAAAGGTTCTTTGAACTTTGTTTTTGTTTTTAAAACGAGTGAAGTGGAAAAGTCATCTTGTGTTTGGAAATGAAAACTGAAATAGAGTTCCTTTTCGTTCCCTTTAACCCACTGGAGTTAAAACAATGCCTTTACTTTCCCTTTAACTCACTGGAATATAATCTTTAGACTGAAGATACACTTAAACTAGTGCATATAAATTCAGTCTTCCTGAATATACACTGGTGGTGTAAGGGAAAAGTATGAACTTTTAAGAATTGGTTGGTTCGTTTTTTGGTAAGCAATATTGCCTGGAAGCAGGCACAGCAAATTTGCTTCAAATGCCTTCATTAAATTTGGTCAGGATAGAAAGGAACAGGACAGCCTTCAGAGCAGCGTTCTTCTAAGGCTAAGATAGTACAGACCTGAACAGAAGCCAGCTCACTGTCTAACCTGCCATTTGCCTGAGTGTGTCCAGAGGTGACTCAGTCTCTGGGATGAGATGCTGCTTGAAAGACATAGTTATGTGTTAAGAGATCATCAGCCTTTCTGTCTGTAGTATCTGAGAGGAAGCAGTGATTTCTGTGCGTGGAGGAGGATGTACTAAAAGTAGAGGAAAAGAAAAGACCTAGATGAAACGCTCTATATTGCTACCCTAAAATGTGACTCTGCGGCTTTAGGAAAGCTACTGAGGCACATCCATGTGTAGATTCAGGCAGGGTAAAAAGACGAGATTTGGATGGCTAAAAATGAGTGGTGTAAAAATTGGTACTCACGTCATTACAAGCCACTTGAAAATATTTTTGGAAAGCAGTAGCAAAATGCAGTCTCGAGAATAAATATGAATACTTCAGCTGGATGGCCCTCTGGCAGAAGAGTTGATCTATATCAAATTATTTGGGGGAGGGGTATTGCAAGGATGTGATGAAGGCATAAATTGAGGGATAATAAAGTCCTCCTTGCTGCAGATAATACTTGAGTATAGCATGGAAAATTCTTGGAATACTGTACTGTATTGCTATGTATCAAGATTTTTCTAAAGATGTAATTTTGTTGGGCCTCGTATTGCTTCAGTTTTTTGTAAATATGCATAATAAAACATTTACTAACTTTTCTGTGTTCTGTTCTAAGCATGCTTTAGCGGTCTTTATTAAGTTACATCTATTGCTTATCCTGACAATGAGAGGAAAAAGGAACAAAGGCAAAGTTGAAATTGTAGGCGATGAACAAGTAGAGTTCCATACATTGAAAACAAGAAAATTCATTTGCTTTTGATTCATAAATGGGAAGTGTTGGAGCTGCAGGCATTTAAATTCAGCCTGATGCAGTGCATTTCTGCAGCTCATCTTTGATGTCAAATCACATCTTACTTTTGGAAGACACTGCTGAACAAAGCTTTGTGTGATACCTTACAAGTACATGGGAATTCATGTCAGCAATGTAAAACCTGTGAGTCAGTTCATGAATACTAAAGAGAAACTAACCATTCCAAAGCTTTCGCAAATAGTCTGGTTTTAGAAACCAATTGAAGTGGATATGTAGTGCAAGATCCAGATACAAACTGAGTTTGACACATTAGTGTTGAATGCCCCTCCTAGTCAGACTGTGTACTTGACTGTCTGTTGAACCAAAAAACTGAATATTGCTATAAAAGTAGCAAAGGGAAATGACAAGTTTAATGACTTGCTAATCAATCTTACATTAGTTTTTCTATCTTGTCAAGTAATAAAATAAAGCTAATGGTATTGATTTTGTTCCTAGGCAGTTATTTGAGTGGGTTATGGTTAATTCAATAAACCCAAACTAAATTTCACAAGATTTCGTGACATCCTCCTGAGTCTCCATCATCCATATTTCTCACTTCATTTTTAAAACCAAATTGATGTTGCAGGATCTTCTCAATTTTCATCAAACTCATCTGGTTGTGGCTAATTAGTGGTATGTGTAATAGTTTCAAATGCTGACTTTATTGTCCAACCAAAGTCCCAACAATGGGACCCACCTGAGCAGTAAGTTAAACTTTAAAAGTTGTTTCCTTTTGTGATGTGGCTTTAGGAGTGCCTGGTTAACAGACAGTGGAGAACGTAACATTTCAGATGGCAAAGGTATCATTGCAACATGGCTTCATGTGACAGTCGCTGAGCTGTCTCGTGTCCTGCTGGCCTTCTAGGCCACGCTCCCCTAGCAGACTTTCACCTTCCATGAAACCCTTCACTTCCAGTCTTCCCTAGGTCCAGGCTTGCCCTCTGTGCTGGACATGTAGTCTGACCAGCGGGCAGGGCCTAAAGAGAAGACTGGGAGCATGGAACACTGACTTCCCAGTTAATATTCCATGGACAAATTAGAAAACTATTAACTGAAATGTTGTGGGGAGGGAGCTTTCCCAACCAGCTCTACTACATAGGCTTGTCCTGCCTCCTCTGCCATCCTGCCCCATTCGCTCACTGCTGATCCCAGACTCTGTCCCCTCTGCCCTTCCAAGGAATGAAATCTGTCTCTTTTATCACCTACAGCAGTGGTCATCAGCCAGTAGATTGGGATCAAGTGGTAGATCTTGGAGCCTTTGACAGGTGATCCTGACAGGTTTGGCCGGCAGGCTGTCAACTGCTTGCACTTCATCTGCTCCCCTTCTCAGCACTGCTGTGCTGCTCCTGCCCTCTGGAGGTGCCCCTCACTCCTGGGAGCTCCTGCTTGTGCAGGGCATGAAAAGAGGACGGGAGGTGCTGATGTCATGGTGCCCCTCCCTCCATTTCCACAGAGCAGAGTGGGGCAGGGATGGAGACAGTTTGCTGGCTGCTTTTCAGAATGGTGCAGGGCCAGGGTAGGGATGAGCCTGCCTTAGACCCCTGCACCACCACCCAGAAGCCACCTGAGGTAAGCAGTGCCCAGTTGGAGCCTGCATTCTGAACCTGGGCCCCAGTCCTGAACTTCCCCTGCACCCCAAGCCCCTGCCCCCAGCCTGATAAAAGTGAGTGAGGATGGAGTGAGCGGGGCGGGGCCTCGGAGAAGGGGCAGGAAGGAGGTGGGGCAAGGGTGTTTGGGTTTGAGGTAGATCCAGGATAGCACTAAAATTAAAAAAGTGATCTTGTGCTTAAAAAGGTTGGAGACCCCTGACCTAGATGTTAGGGGGCAAAGATCCCAGCTGCTCTAAGCGCCTGTCCTTAGGTGGGGCATTCGGGAGAGCAGAATCCCTGGCCCCTCTGGGCTGCTCCAAATGCAGCACGGAGGAGAGAGAGCTGCTGAGAAGATGGCGGCCCGAAGGGATGCGAAGGTGCTGAGGCCACTCCTGCTATTGTTGGTTCTTAGCAGCAGTCGGTCCGATTTCCTGACTTGGGGAAGCAAACTGAGTGGGGGAGCAGGCAGGAGCGACGTGCTAGTGGGCAGGGGGACTGAGGGGAGTCTAGGGCAGTGGTGTGGGCACAGAGCATTAAGGGGTACTACCCCTGGGAGACTGAAAATGCCTGGGGGACTCTGCCACAACCCCTGGCAGTGCAGCAGGGCTAGAGCAGCTTCTTGCACCTCACTTCCCACAGCTGCTAGCATGGGTGTCCCTGCTGCCGGGTCGGGTCTCCATGCACTGCTTCCAGAAGCTGGAGCAACACGGTGTGGCGGCACCGAGCCCCCTACCCTCCAGCACTGCAGGGATGCACGTGCCAGCAACTGAGAGGAGCAAGCCGCAGGAAGCTGCTCTAGCTACGCTGCACTGCTGGTGGTGGCGGTGGCGTCACCGTGGGTGACAGGTGCAGCTAGGGCTGTACTGTGGGGGGGAGTGTGCAGGAGCAGTAGTGCCTCGAGACACCCTACCAGGAGCCAGTGCCAGAGGGGGGTGCCCAAGGTAAGTGTGGCACCCCACATCCTCCAAGCCTGCACTTTCCCCCCACACACTTGCCTGTCCTAACCCCAAACTCCCTCCCCGCTCCAGCCCCAAAGCTTCCTCCCAGAGCCTGCACCTTGTACTCCAATCCCTGACTCCATCCTGGAGCTTCACCCCCTCCTGCACCCAAACTCCCTCCTAAATCCTACACCCAGGACCCCTGCCCCAGGCCAGAGCCAGCACCCAAACTCCATCCTGGAGCATGCACCCTTACCCCTTCTACACCCAAACTCCCTCCCAGAGTCTGCAGCTGCTCCTGCCCCCCACCCCAATTCCCTGCTCCAGACCAGAGCCAGCACCCAAACTCCCTCTCTGTGCCTTAGGCAGGTATGGCGGGGGGGGAGCGGGCTCTGGACATTCTGGGGACCACCAACATTTCTTCAAACCTACCATCCCTGTGTGTCCGTCGAAGGGGTTGGCTGAGAATAGGGAGAAGAGTAAATCTCTCCGTGGGGGGAGGGTTGCAGGTGTTAGTGTTAAGGGTGACCTGGGGAATGTTCCCATCAGACATGCAAGCCTGTATTACATGACTCTCTAATGTGTTCCCCTGGCTAGTTGTGACAGATATGTATACAAACCTAACACCCTTATCACTGTTGCACAAGAGGCTCATAACTTAAACTAGTGGCCTAAGGCCTTCCAATCTCTGTCCCTGACAAATTCACTTTGACTGTCTGTTCCCTGAGTTGTACTGAATACAAAGAATATTTAGGGGCAACGTGTTGTGCAAAGAAAAATGAGCTTGTGTGCCAGTAAATTACAATAAACTATGGAAACGAGAGCAAAACTTTCTGGGGAAGGTGCTATGTAGCAAGTACAATCATTAACAGAATATGGGTTTTTTTTCTGGCAAATAGATCATTCACAGTTTTGTAGATGGAAAAATAAAGGCCAACATTTTTGAGGTGTCAGTAAGCTGGCAAAGCTGCAACCAAGAGCCATGTCATGGTGCCTACATTAAGTCAAATGTAATTAATAGGATATGATCTTCCCCGTGTGTTACCTCTGACTGGAAGGGCACATCTACACAGCAGGGCTAAGGCCGAAATAAGCTATACAACTTGAGCTACAACAATTGTGTAGCTTAAGTTGAAATAGCTTATTTCAGCTTTTGGTGCTGTTTACACAGCAGGAAGTCTGAGAGAGCGCACTCTTCCTCCGACTTCCCTTACGTCTCGTAAAGTGAGGGCTACAGGAGTCGGCGTAAGAAGTCCTCTAGCTCTCACCGTTATTGCACCATTATGTTGAAATAACTGCTTGTAGTGTAGATGCAGACTATGTTATTTTGGAATAATGTCAGTTACTCTGAAATAACACCGCTGTGCAGACGTACCTGAAGGGACTTCAAGATGTCTTTAAGCCAGTCCCCTGAATTCAAGGCAGGACCAGACCGGTGTTTCTCAACCAGTGGTACGAGTACTCTTAGGGCTACTTGAGAGAAGTCTGGAGGGTACATCAACACAACTGAAACTTGGAGAAAACTGAATTTTTGTTTTAAGTTTTACAGCGCTCTATTATTTTTGTACTTTTTACACCCAAAAATTTCATTGCCCGCCCAGGTCCAATTAAGTTGTTTAAACAAATGTATTGCAATGGTAGAAAAAAATATTGTGTGTCTGAAAACTGTAGGTACTGGGGGGTACTTCTTTTTAAAGGGGTACTTCATAAAAAAAGGTTGAGAAACACTGGACTAGACTGTCCTAGATAGGTGTTAGTCTAACCTGCTCTTAAAAATCTCCAGTGATGGAGATTCCACAATCCCTGTAGGTAATTTATTCTAGTGTTTAACCACCTGATAGAAAGTTTTTTTCTAATGTCCAACCTAAACCTCCTTCACTCCATAAAAAGCTCATTGCTTTTTGTTCTGTCATCAGAGGTTAAGGAGAATAATTGGTCTCCCTCCTGTTTGTAATAACCTTTTTATGTACCTGAAAAGCTACTGTATCCTCCCTCAATCTTCTCCAGACTAAACATACCCAATTTTTTAATCTTTCCTTAAAGGTCATGTCTACATCTATAAAAAGTTTTGTTGCTCTTCTTCTGGACTTTCTGCAGTTTGGCCACGTATTCCCTGAAATGTGATGCCTGGAACTAGACTCAATGAGGCTTAATCAGTAAAAAGTAGAGCAGAAGTACTTATTTCTTGTCATGCATACACTAAAGTGAGTAGTCCTGTGGCACCTCAGGGTACGTCTAGACTACAGGCTTTTGTCAACAGAGGCTTTGTCGACAGATACTGTCGACAAAGCATCTATCAACAAAGAGCATCTAGACTACAGCCAGTTCTGTCAACAAAGCAAGCTGCTTTTTCACAGAGAGTCTAGATGCTCTCTTTTGAAAAAGCACAGTGTGGGTGCAGTAGCGCCTTTTGTCGACAGAACTCTGTCGACAAAAGGCGTTATTCCTCGTAGAATGAGGTTTACCGCCATCAACAAAACTGCCGCGTTCTGTCAACTTACTGTTGACAGAACTCAGCGGTAGTGTAGACACAGGTATAGTTTTGCCGACAAAAGTCCACTTTTGTCAACAAAACCCTGTAGTTTAGACACCCTTAGAGACTCTTAAAAGTATATATAGTATCATGAGCTTTTGTGGGCAAAACCTACTTCTTCCCTACTAATACATCCCAGAATGATTTTTTTTTTTTTTTTGGTAAACAGTTACCCTAACTCATATTTAGCTTGTGATCCACTATGAACCCCCAGATCTCTTTCCTAAGATTCCTCCTTAGGCAGATAATTTGCATTTTGTATTTGTGAAACTGCTTGTTCCTTCCTAAGATAATGGAGCAACTAATTAAGGAAATCACCTGCAAACACTTGGAAGATAAGGTGATAGGGAACAGACACCATGGATTTGTAAAGAACAAATCATACCAAACCAATCTGATAGGTTTCTTTGATAGGATAACGAGTCTTGTGGATAAGGGAGAAGCAGTGGACACGGTATACCTAGACTTTAGTAAGGCATTTGATACAGTCTCGCATGATATTCTTATCAATAAACTAGGCAAACAGAACTTAGATGGGGCTACTATAAGGTGGGTGCATAACTGGCTAGATAACCATTCCCAGAGAATAGTTATTAACGGTTCACAATCCTGCTGGAAAGGTATAACAAGTGGGATTCTGCAGGGGTCTGTTTTGGGACCGGTTCTGTTCAATAGCTTCATCAACGATTTAGATATCAGCGTAGAGAGTACGCCTATTAAGTCTGCAGATGATAGCAAACTGGGAGGGGTTGCAACTGCTTTGGAGGATAGGGTCATAATTCAAAATGATCTGGACAAATTGGAGAAATGGTCTGAGGTAAACAGGATGAAGTTTAATAAGGACAAATGCAAAGTGCTCCACTTAGGAAGGAACAATCAGTTTTACACATACAGAATGGGAAGTGTCTGTCTAGGAAGGAGTACAGCAGAAAGGGATCTAGGGGTTATAGTGGACCACAAGCTAAATATGAGTCAACAGTATGACACTGTTGCAAAAAAAAGCAAACATGATTCTAGGATGCATTAACAGGTGTGTTGGGAGCAAGACACGAGAAGTCATTCTTCCACTCTACTCTGCTCTGATTAGGCCTCAGTTGGAGTATTGTGTCCAGTTCTGGGCACTGCATTTCAAGAAAGATGTGGAAAAATTGGAGAAGGTCCAGAGAAGAGCAACAAGAATGATTAAAGGTCTAAAGAACATGACCTATGAAGGAAGACTGAAAGAATTGGGCTTGTTTAGTTTGAAAAAGAGAAGATTGAGAGGGGACATGATAGCGGTTTTCAGGTATCTAAAAGGATGTCACAAGGAGGAGAGAGAAAACTTGCTCTTCCTGGCCTCCAAGGATAGAACAAGTTAAACTTGGGCTTAAACTGCAGCAAGGGAGGTTTAGGTTGGACATTAGGAAAAAGTTCTAACTCTCAGGGTGGTTAAACACTGGAATAAATTGTCTAGGGAGGTTATGGAATCTCCATCTCTGGAGATATTTAAGAGTAGGTTAGATAAATGTCTATCAGGAATGGTCTAGACAGTACTGGGTCCTGCCATGAGGGCAGGGGACTGGACTCGATGACCTCTCGAGGTCCCTTCCCGTCCTAGTACTCTATGATAAGAGGGCTACTTTCCATTTGTACAATGCATGAATAGAAACAATTGGAATCATTAGCTAGCTGAGCCAGATAGGCAATGCAGTTATATAAAACACATGTAAAAATATATAGGCCTGTTCTTCAATTGTGACCACAGCAATCGTTCAGCCACTTTAGGGATTAATCATGAAGAATGCACATTAAAATCCGAGGGGTAAATTGAAAGAATCAGAGCTTGTCCTTCAGTTTTAAAGAGCTGCTGTACTCCATTAGGGGTGTGCTCATGGAAACAAGGGCAGAGGTTTCCTGCACCTGATGGACGGTGGATGGGAATATAAATTGAACTGAAGGAAGTTTTGCCATATTCCCTCGTAAACCCAAGAAAAGCATCCCTCCAATGATTGTTCTCCATGTGGTATGGCAAGTAGGCTAGATACGCCGCAACCACTATCGAGCAGCCTCCAGTTTTTGGAAGACAAAGGTTGGGATAGGTATTTTATAGGAGGAACTATTATGGGTGAGCGATGCGTTGATTGTGTTTGCAGTGGTGAAGCAGAAACCGATCCATGAAAAGAAAAATAACAAGGCAAAATTATTCACATTAAACAGATGCTGGGAGGAGTTTGGGGAAACCCCAAATTGCAAAGTGTCTAATCTCTGGCTCCAATGAGTCTTGAAGAAGCAATATGCTTGTTTGATCTGGCCAGCACATCGGCACTGCTTTTAGGAACATCTGGGTGGGAGCAAAGTGAGCAAAGAGATGCCCCAAGAGTGAAGGGATGGAGTCATCCTCAGGATACATAGTGGATTATAGGGAAAGACCAACATCCAAAGAAATAGGAGAGAACCTACAGCATGCCCCTGCTCCCCCTGCCAAAAAAATGCTCACTAGCTTGTTCTCAGGAGTAAGCACTTCAAGAGACTTCCCAAAGCATGAGGGCTTTGCACCCAGCCGAGTAACTGACGTGGTGTTTGAACTGCTTCAGTAACGTAAAGGTAATGAGTAGAAAAGCCAGGGCTGTTTAAAGACAAGGTTGCTGTGACTGTTAGGGCCAAGAATAAGATGAAGTAGGTGGTCTCCTGTGAGTACCAACGACTGGAAATGCAGAGAAGCGAACAAGAGAGTCCATCTGCCTGATCGCCATAAAGTGAACACAAGTTCCACGAACGCTTGCAAGCCAGTTTGTCTGTTCAAGGACTTCTTGCTCAGTGATCTGTTGAAGATGGGCCCATGTGGATGGATCCTGACCAGGGATCTCATTGATCTTAGAATGATTTACATTCAATCTCATGTTAAACACCACAAGCTGTTCAGATGCCCGTGTTCTGTCTGACCTCTTCTTGAGCGCAGACCTCCCAGTGCTAGGCCGTTACCTCATGAATACAGCCTGTCAAACTTGTATGGAGATTGTGGACAGCGTCCGTGTGGCCTGAAGTGGAGAACTGTGGTGAGGGGCTAGGGAAAGCAACTGGAGATAAAGGCTTTTCATAAACTGGAAGGGTTTCGGACTGAAATCTGTGTATGCAATGCACTAAATGTACCCAATGCTTAATACACAGGGTAAGAGAAGTTCCCTGCCCCCAAAAGTTTAGTCTGTGGGCCGAAGCCTGCAAGGGGTTGAGCATCCATTATTCCCACTGCACTCAATAGCAGCTGACGATGCTCCATACCAAATTCAACCAGATAAGACCCTCTGTCACAGGCTAGCTGCAGAGAGCTGTAGCACTTATTAAAATAAGACCAACTCGGCTACCCCTCTGAAGCTTTGAAAATAAGACTGATCGCTGGAGAAGTAAGAACAGAAGGGAGGGCTTGTATAAAAATAAAATATTTTTTCTAGGTGGGTGGGGCAAAGTTGCTGAGGGAACTCATCTGGGAGGGTGGAAAGGAAGCAGTGAAGGGAAAGGTAGAGCTGTCAATCACAGCTAGTGCAACGAAATGCATTGATTAACGAAATGCAAACTATTAAAAAGTCACACTTAAGCTGTTTTAATAGCACTGTTAATAACAGAATACAAATTTAAATGTTACAGTTACACTGGGGAGGTCTAGGTTGGACATTAGGAAAAACTATTTCACTAGGAGGGTGGTGAAGCACTGGAATGGGTTACCTAGGGAGGTGGTGGAATCTCCATCCCTAGAGGTTTTTAAGTCTCAGCTTGGCAAAGTCCTAGCTGGGTTGATTTAGTTGGGATTGGTCCTGCCTTGAGCAGGGGGCTGGACCTGATGACCTCCTCAGGTCTCTTCCAGCTCTATGATTCTAAATGTATTGTCAATATTTTGGAGTTTTTGCACAATTTCAAATATATCGATTTCAATTATAAACCAGAATACAAAGTGCACAGGGCTGATGTTATATTGCAACAGTGCTATACAAATACCTGTTCTCACTCTCAGGTGACCTTATAAATAAGAAGCAAAGCAGCATTGTCTGCCACAAATGTAAACAAACCTGTTTGGCCGAGGGATTGGCAGGAAAAGAAGTACGAGTGAGTGAACTTGTAGGCGCTGAAGTTTTGGTTGTTCTGGTTTTGAGTGCAGTTATGTAAAAAATTAGTAAGCTGTACTTTCACGATCGATTGCACCATAGTGTTTGTATGAGGTGAGTTGAAAAATACTCATTTCTTTTGTTGATCTTCTTTGCCGTGCTAACATTTGCAATCAAAAATAATAATATAAAGTGATCACTGTACAACTTCTTCTGTTATAACACATTTCCTTTTATAACAGAATACAACAATATAGTTGAAAATGTAAACAAAAAATCCAAAAGTATAATGCATTTAAATTCATATTGTTTAACAGTGTGATTAAAATTGCAATTAATCCCAATTATTTTTTAATCTCACAATTAATTGCAATTATTTTGTTAAATAGTTGTGAAAAGACTGGGAAGAGAGTAAGAAGCAAGGGGATGGGTGTGGAATTAGAGCAGATGTGAGGTGCAGTATCTCAGAAGCAATGTACAAACATGAATGCACTCAGTCTCATGCCTTGCGTGAGAGAGTAGTAAGCAATAGAGTGAAAATGCATTCTTTCTAGCACACTACCTTCCATATCCTAATTACTTACCCAACTAAACAATAGGTACTTAAGAACAATTTGCACCTCCTCTATCAGCCTCTTGTAACTTGAACACTCTAATTCACTATTTTCCCCCTTCTTTTCCCCTCCCCCTCATCCCCTATTTATTTTTGGATCTGGGCTTTTAATACTCCATTCATCTGAAGAAGTGGGTTGTGCCCACGAAAGCTCATGATACCATCTACATGTTTTGTTAGTCTTTAAGGTGTTGCAAGACTATTCGTTGTTTTTCAAGTTTTTCAAGCTACAGACTAACTCTGCTACCCCTCTGAAGCTTTCCAGACAGGTAGCCTGAGGCATGGCTATTAGTGATTCCACAAGGAGTCTGTGATGGGGCGTACAAACCCCATACTGGGCAACAACGGGTTAAGGGATTATTTTGGGCTCAGCCCCCCTCCCACCCACATCCCCACCACTCCATACCTGCTGGAGGAATAAAAAGGCAGGATTTGCTTAATTTAGATGGCAAAGCTGGCGGTGAGCTGATACAGCTGCCCACAGAGGCCCTCCCTCAGGGAAGGGAGGACCCACCTCAGAGATAACCGGAGAGGGAAGTATCCTGTGACCTTGGATTTTGTAATTCTCTCTTACTTATTGAGGCTTGGGTTTCCCACCAGAGAAAAACACTGGACTAAGCTGACCTGCGGGGAGAGGAGGAAGGAACAAAAGGAAAAGGCCCAGGGAGGACAGCTTTAAGCAGCTTTGACTGCCGGATTATGGGGACGGAGCCCAGTGGAGTGGGAGGGGCCCAATTCCGCTCCCACAACCCCCATTGATAGACAGGGACTGTGGCTGTGACCACTAGGACATGTTCCCCCACCAAACCCCAAGTGCGGACCCCTGAGAGGCACTGTCCATACCCTCCTTCAACCTGGGTTTGCCCCCCCTCCAGACTTGGAGTCTTGGTCAGTATCTTCCCCTCCCCTCCAAGATTTTGGATACAATCAATAGGAAAGCCACAGTTGCCCGATTTTCCTCCTTGGAGACGCTGTTGAGGATGGAGAAAGCTCTATGCGCTGACACAACTCTGCCTCCCCCAGAATTTTTCTGAAATGGCATCTCTGGTGGCGATGCAACAATATTGATAAATAACAGAGTTGAATTGTTCACTTCAGTCAGCAAATAAATGATTTGTCTGTACTCTTCATTCCACCAGCTGTACGAAAACCAAAGCAGCAGATTTGCTACTTTGACGGCTGTAGTCAGTGCGAAAACTGCTTAGGCTGGATTTTAACACAACCTACACTTCCCCCTAAATAAGAGGTTGGGGGGTAATGTAGATAACCATGAGGGTGAGCCAGAAGCAGGCTTTTAAGCATCTCATGATTTCTGATCCACGATTTTTGAACATTTGCGGTTCACAATACTGTTGCTTATTCGCAGAGTGTCCAAAATGTGCTAGACACCATACAGATTAATATAAGGGGGTGTCTCCATTGCACACTAATGTCACAATAAACTAATCTGGAAGAAATACTCTGAAATAGCTTATTTTGAAATAGTGCATCTACACAACAGGGAAGCCTCAAAATTAGTCCAAGGCAGATGTCCCTAATCTGGATGTGCTATGTCAATTAGTCTTATGAGGCACTAGGAAGAAATTAGTTTGAATGGCCCTGGGGAGGAGCTATTTCGAAATGGCAGCAGTGGAGCGTCCACACTACAGCTATTTTGAAATAGCTATTTTGGAACAGGCATTATTCCTTGTGGAATGAGGTTTACAGAAGTCGGAATAAGCCGTCCGTTATTTTGAATTTATTTTCAAAAAAACGGACTTCCTGTGTAGTCACTCGCATTGTTATTTTGAAATAACTGTGCTGGGTAGATGCACCCGAGATGTGTGGTCCCTGCCTGAGAGAACTTACATTCTACCGTGTAAACAAAACAGCTAAGCCATGCAGAAGCTGAGGCAAATTGTGCTCATGTCTTGAGGGTTAGGGGTGAGTATTACAGTTTTGCAAAAATATTTTTTGAAACACACTTGGACCTGGTTTGTTTCTACACCAATCTACTTGGGCAGGAAGAAAGAATTGGTCAGAGAAGGAACTGAGAGCAGGGAGGTGAGGTTGTGGCATGTGGAGAGAAGATGCAAGATGGAGAGGGAAAGAAATAAAACTACCCAGGGCTAGAAGAATGAAGACGGCAAGGTGGGAAGAGGGGGTGTTAAATGGTTGGTTGGCATTAGAGACCATTGCAGATTGGCAGCAGAAAAGAGGTGCTGGAATGGAAGAAGTGATGGGTGAGACAAAAAATGTCCAGGGACTTTGAACAGATGTCTGGTCGGACAGTGTTGCTTTTCAGCAACTCTCTTCTACCCCAGCAGTAACTGCAAAGGTGGCAAACTGTTCTGCAACCTTTAGCAACTCATCTGATTAGATCCAGGTATTTTATTATCTTACTAAACGTAAGACCCTTTTGTTAACTCTGCCTTCCTCTTTTTTTGTGGAGCTGTTTCTATTAGGAGTTGCCTCTTTTGTTAGCTGTGGCTAGTTTATCCATTGCATACTTTTAAAATGTCCTATTGTTTGGGTAGTTTTCACCAAACTGCAAATAAAGACAAGGAAATGAACTGCTAACAGTTTTCACAATGCAACTTTGGGCTTGCCCAGTTCCGCTCATCAAATGCCAGGTCTCAGACTGCTCCTGCTAAGAATTGGGCAAGGGTGGGTGTGTAAATTCACAGGGTTGCACCTTGAGCCCTAGGAACTGGGTAAAGGTGTGTGTCCCTACAGTGTGGAAGGGATAGAGAGATTTGCACAGGTAACAAGGCAGTACTAGGTATAATGCCTTTGTCATGCGAGGGTGCACTGGGAGGAGAAGAAGGCTGCTTCTTTGTGCACACAACCCCTCCAGTGTACCAGTGCAAAAGCTTTTGGCTTGTGTGTGTTTCTCTGGATATCCTTTAGGGATGTATCACCTCCTTCCATAAGCCTTACTTAAAGAGATTTGCAGATTACACAGATGTTGCTTTCTCCTTGTTTCTGGGAAATGCTTAATGCTTTCCTCTTAAGGAGAAGGATGTCTTTGGTCTAATCCTTCTGTCTGAATCTACTGCTACCCATCTTCTTTTTATATATTTTTTTACTATTTTTATACTTTATATATATTTCTTTTTATATTTAGTTGCATCTCCCTGTTCTCATTTCTCATACAGACTTTCCTCCCTCTGGGCCTGCAGTGGCTGTCATTGGTGGTGACAATAACTTCCTTGTAGCAGAGCTACATCAACCATATTGTGCCGCTGGCTTGCTTTAACTCAGCTGTGCATGGATGCTGTGAACCCTTCCCCTGAGGGCAATTAAGCTGCTCAAGGAAAAAAAACACCTCACCGGTGCATCTAGATGCAGAGATGTATTGCCATCAAATTTACAACTCTGAACTTGAGTGACTTCTGGGGAAATAACCAGTTACACAGAAGAGTTTGTACTTTGTGCATCAATGTTTTGTGTTTTTTGTCGTTCGTATCAAAATGCACACATTTTCTTCCTTCCTTGTCAGGGCTTTTCCCATTGAACTGATTCTGTAGTGCTTTCATCTGCTGAACTCTTATCTCCACAGGAGTTAGACATAGGTTAGCAGAAGGAAGGTAGTCTGATGGTTAGGGCATTAGTCTAGGGCATTAGTCTAGGACGTGGGATACCAAGGTTCCATTCCCTACACTTGCCAGTGACTTCCTGTAGAGCCCTGAGAGAGTCATTTAGCCTCTCTGTGCCTCAGTTCCCCATCTGTCAAATGGTGACGATTGTACTTCTTCATAGGGGTAGTGTAAAGATTATGACGTACTAACGAATTTTACCTCAAGTGAGTACCTAGAATAGCTGAGTGGGACTGAGAAATGAGCACTCTTTTTAATTTTTTTAAATGTAGATTCCTGTAGCATGTACATCATCCTGGGCTGAGCAGCTTCCAGAAGCATATTAGATGATGGTGACCATCATCTGTCTTGCGTAGTTCTTCTTTAAACCCCTCCCTCAGAAAGAGGCCCAGCAGGGCCTGACCCTGCACCTGTGGAAGTCAATTGTAAGACTCCATCGATGTCAGTAGGACTAGATCAGGGCCAAAGCTGGCCATGGAGCTCTTTGCTACCGTCATGTAGGACAAGAAGCAATGGACTTAAACTGCAGCAAGGGAGGTTTAGGTTGGATATTAGGAAAAAACTTCCTAACTGTCAGGGTGGTCAAACACTGGAATAAATTGCCTAGGGAGGTTGTGGCATCTCCATCACTAGAGATATTTAAGAGCAGGTTAGACAGACACCTGTCAGGGATGATATAGACCTTGGTCCTGCCATGCGGGCAGGGGACTGGACTGGATGATCTTTCAAGGTCCCTTCCAGTTCTAGCATTCTATTCTATTCTATGATTCACATCTCAGAGCTAAGTTGTCATGGATGATGTGTCAGGAAAGAAATTCTGCTTATCTGAATGGTTTGTGGCTATCTGGCTCTGCTACTGAGGGGGACTGATTCTTTTATAGACCCACCCCATAGGATGCTTGAAGACTTCATATTTCAGGTGTGTTGCCCGTAAATTTTATTACACCTAAGGGGCTTAGTACCCAACAGTAAGGGTTATATGCCCTATCAAAGAAGCCTCCCCATCTCTCACTGTAGACTTCTTTTAAAACATATTTTCCATCCATTTTTTTAAAAATGGTGGAATAAAATTCATAAGTTGGTATATAATGTGCTGTGGGCCTGGTTCAAAGTCACTGACAGGACTCGCATTGACTTCAAAGGACTTTGGGTCAGGCCCGAGATCCTTCCACTGTCCCTCATGTTCTCGGTGACTAAGGCCATGTCTAGACTTCAGAGCGGTATCCCGGAAAAGCCCTGGGGCGTCCAAGGAACACGTCTGCTTTTTCGGAACAGTTTCCAAAAAAGCGGACGTGTTTTTTCAGCATCCCTGTATTCCTCTCAGTGAGAGGAATAAGGGATGTTCTGAAAGAGGACTTTTTTTCCAAAATTTGGACCTGTGTAGATGGGCCAAATTTCAAAAAAGCCTCTTTTGGAAAAAAAGCAGAGAAAGATATGTGAATTGCAGTTCTCAATTTGCGTATCTTTTTCCGACTTTTCTAGGCAGCGTAGACATAGCCTCAGAGTTGCGGGTAGGCTACTACGCTGGAGAACAAGGGAACTAGTTACGGTGGGTAGCATTTAACGCATGTGGCTAGGTCTTTGGAGAAGGGGGAGTTCAAATGTGAAAAGGAGTAAAGGAAAAAAATCATAAACCATCTCTGTCTTCAGCCTTCTTTAGACTTAAATCAAGTTTGAATACATATATTGCTATGGCAACCAAAAAAAGGAGCTTTTTCATAAAGTAAAACGGTGCATTTGGTAAGGGCTCTGGGAAGCCTATTTAGTGGCTTACTGTAGAAATCTTAACCACTAAAGTCACCAGCCTCTTTCAAGTGCCTGTTTGTCCTTCATCTGAATTATCAGTATGCACATGACCTCTTTACTCCTCTCTTATTCTCGCGGTCACCACGAGATGTTAATGACAGCCATTTGCTTCTGTTTCCCATCAGCATTAAAAGAAGTAACAGCAAATGGTTACTCAGCTCCAGAGCAGATCTGTCAGTCTGGAAACATTCCCATATCAAACTTGAAGCAACCGTCTCTTTACATTTCTAAAGCTGCATTACAGCTGGCCAGCTGGGGAGAAAAGCAACCCCACCATGGAAAGTGATCTCCTGAAAAAGCTAAAGAGTCTGGTCCAATTTCATTCAAAAGAGCTTGGCCACTGTCTTTCTGAAGGATAGGGCTGGCCAAGTAAAAGGACATACCTGAGGTCTACAAAGCACAGCAAGTCAACACATCATCCTTCACTGTCCACCCAGGGGGAAGCAGTTTTCGGAGGAATCACGGCAATAGTGCAGGCAGAGAGGTTCTGCTTAGTTGATGGTCAGCACGTCAACGCTACACTGCACTTACCCCTTCCTTCTAAAACTTGTCTTGAAGGATTTCAGCATTGGGGGCAGGTTTTTCTCCCTCTTTAACTAGGGAAATCTGTAGCTGCTTCAGTATAACCGAGAAGTGGCTTGTTTTGCTTGTGGGTTTTTGTTTGTTTGTTTGTTTGGTGGAAAGTTGTGGGTGTTTTTTTTTTAATGTCAGCTGTCTAGATGTCTCAGTTCCATTGAAGTCACAGGGAGCAGTTGCCATTTTTGCCTGCTCTGAGTTTCGGTGAAGACCACTAGTTCATATCTAGCCCAAGGCCATAGTGCCCCCAAATAGTTACCCTGTGTAAAATAAAGTGGTAATTCATACATTTTAAGGCCAAAAGGAACCATTAGAATAATCTAATCTGATTTCCTGTATTATACCAGCTACATATACTCACCCCAGTAATTCCAGCATCAAGCCTCCAACTGGTGGTTTCATGTCTTTCAGAATGACAGCCAGTCATGATCGCTTTCCCTTTTCTCACTAGCACGCCCAGGTGACACTTGGCATTGGTTAGCAGTCAGGGCAGAAAACCCAAGGACAGAAGGACCTGGAGGGTGAGCTCCCATTACTTTTTCAAGAGGTGGTCCTTGCAGCTGAGACCCATTGACTGGTCAGCATGGAGAAAACTTCTATACTGGCTTTTTTTTCTGGTTGCAGGAATAAATGGAAGATTTCAGCCTCCTGGCTTGTTAGACTCATATGAAATTGGAAATGATTTTTTTTAATGAAAGGGACATCATTGTGAAAATCCACCTCCATTTGAAAATTATGTACCTCCTATTTGTTCCAAGGAACAGCTAAGAACACTAGAATAGAAAAAGGACTTGGATGCAGGCATTCCCAGACTTTTGTTTGTGTATGTTGTGTAGAACTAGCTTTATTTTTATTTTGATGGTCACTTGCCTCACTCTTACGCATCAATCGTGGGAGGAGCTTGTATCCAGGCTCTTTTCCAGCCCCAGCACAATGTTGCCAACTCTCACAACTTCATTGTGAATTTTAAAATATTTGACATTTCCTGATGTCATGTTACCATGTCAAAATTTTAGCTTATTTTTTAAGTACTTCTCTAGCCATCATGCTTTCAGATCAAAGCTTGAAAACATGAATGCTAAAGGCTCAAAAAATAGAAGGCAAATAAAATCTCACAGCATTGGTTTTTAAAATCTCATGATTTCAGAGGAAATCTCACGGTTTGGGGAGAGTCCGACTCGTGATTTTTAAGTGTTTAGACTTGGCAATATTGAGGAGGCTGTTTGCCAGGAAAAGGACAGCAGCAAAGTCACTACTGAAGCAGAAGAGGCAGTAGGCAGGTGTGTGCAGAGAAGAAGGGGAGAGAAATGGGCATGTTTGGTAGATGAACTCTAAGGTAAGGGAGGAGTAAAACTCTTACACATTTTTGGAAAGGAATCTTTTTTAAAATGTCAGGGCATAGTATTTACAGAGTGCCCTGTAAGAAAAAAGGTCAATATATAGATATAGATATAGATAAAATTCAAATAGGCTGTGTTCTTAGTCACTATAATTTAGACTTAATTTCTCTGAGCAGAGCAAAAGTCAAACTAAGATATGTAACTTCAGCTACGTCAATTGCATAGCTGAAGTAGAAATAATTCAGCTTTTGGTGCTGTCTACACAGCAGGAAGTTGAAGGATGAACACTCTCCCTTTGACTTCCCTTACTCCTTGTGAAACGAGGGTTACCATGAGTCGAAGTAAGAAGTCTTCCAGCTTGCTGTGTAGATGTGCCAGCTGTTAATGGCTTGCTATGTAGATGCGCAATGTTATTTCAAAATAATGTCCGTTATTCCAAAATAACGCATCCGTGTAGACATAGCCTTTGTGTTCTGGCAATAAATATATACTATGAGGTTGCTTTCTGCCCAGGTTTTGAACCTTCTTTAAGATACAGTCTCAAAGGAACAGTGTGTTCTGTGCTGATTATGAACTCTGGGTGTTTCATACATGTACTAGGTTCTGTTCCTCTCTAGGTATACGGAGATTTTTCAGCATCATAATGAATTATAGTGGTACTGTATATTGACTTGAGCATATACATTTCTAAAAGGAAAGCATACTGCCAAGGGACATGGTTCGCACATCAGCTATATTTTCAATCTGTAGGCTGTTAAGCTGTAAAATTTCATCTGCCTTGTGAATTTCAATTTCCAGCTCACCTCTAGCTTTTAAGCTTAATCTATTAAACATAGTAGGCAGAATCTTATTTCAGAATATTCGCTGCTGAATTTGTGCAGGCAGACCCAGTAGTGGTTGCAGAGCAAAAAGTCTGCATATTGGCAATTACCTCTAGGCCTGATTTTGCTCCTAGTAATTTCAATAGGAGCAAGATTGGGCCATGAGTCATCAGATTCAAATTTCTGCAAAGTTGTATGCATGTGCTTCATTTTACATACTGTGATTAACCTCATTGAAGTCCAAGGACTGCTGATAGTGTGTCTAGGTACACCCCTATGTAACATACCAAAAACTTCGCAAGATCAGAGCCTAACACTTCTATCTTGCAACCTGCTGATTTTGAATAGGATTCTTAATGTGTCATCCCAAGCAGAGCACTTTGCAAGAGGAGAGCTTAAAAATTGTGTTTGCTCAACACACTTATAGGAATAATAATGAAAAATAATGAAAGTTATAAAGCAGTAATAGCAATTAGGGAAATATAAATAATTGGGTTTGCTCTGGCTAAAGGCCATTTTATTAGTATGAAGACTCATGGGAGTAGTAGGAGAGCCAACAGCAATGCTGGGCCCCTGGCCAAGGTGGGGCGGGGCCAGCTCTGTGCTCCCAGATGTGGCAGGGCCTCAGGAAGAAGTGTTGGGGGTGGGGGGGGGAGCCAGCCCACAAAGGTCCCAGGGAACGCGCCACACTGCCCGCCCCCAGCCAGCTAGTTTTGAGGAGACTGATAAATACCTAGATAGAAACATGAATGTGACCCTTTTATTGTTCTTTCTGAAAAAGGACAATGTGAAAAAGTCGACCCAAGAAAAGAATTGTCCCGAAACACCACAAATTGGTTAGAGAGAACAAGAAATCCATGATTACTACAAGCAGGGGTGGTACATCCCTTCTATTAAGGGAGCCTGACACTTCCCATTGTAAGATCCTGTTTTCAGCTGCTTAAGACTGTCAATTTCTAACCATTTGGGCTGAAATATTACATACTGGCTATCTGCATAGCTCTTTCTCCCCCCCTCCTTTTTTTTTTGGATGGTGGAGGAGGGGTCAGGGAGAGGAGGACAGAGACACTTCAGCCATAAAATTACAGCCATTTCCATGAACAAGGCTAAGGAAAATATGCTGTTTTGCCCATGATAAAAGAATTCTGATGACCTTTTCTTTGAGATGCTCTAGTGCCCTGCTTTGAAGCAGGGACTTGAATTTGGAATTGCCTTTCTGAGGGAGGTGCCTTTTGCTGTCCCTGTGAAAATCCCACCCCATTTGACCAAATTAGAAGAATTTGAAAAATTGCCGTTGGCGTGTGCTCAGTTGAGAGCTGCTAGAGCAGGGCCAGGTGAAAAACAACCCTGAAAGTACAGAGTGGTGGAGGCAATATCTGAAGACTGAGGTTATGTCTAGACTGCAGGCTTCTTTCGGAAGAAGCTTTTCCGGAAGAGATCTTCCGAAAAAACTTCTTCCGAAAGAGAGCGTCCACACTGCCAAAGTGCATCGAAAAAGTGATCTGCTTTTTCAACAGAGTGTGTCCCCATTGAATGGACACTATCTCGCATGTAAGCTGTGATTACTATGGACGGAGTGGACGCCATAGCACCTCTGCTTTTTCCTTTTTCCTCTTCTTGCAAAAGAACTCCCTCTTCCCCGTCCACACACGCCTTTTCCCAAAAGAGCTCTTTCGGAAAATGGCTTCTTCCTCATAGAAATAGTTTACTAATGTTGGAAAAGCCCCTCAGTTCTTTCGTTTTTTTTTTTCGAAAGAACATGATTGCAGTGTGGACGTAATTGAAGTTTTTCGGAAAAACCGTCGTTCTTCTGAAAAAAACTCTATAGTGTAGACATTCCCTGAGGGAATCTGAGAAGGAACTTTCCATGGAGATGCTTGCAGTGGCCTGGGAAAGCATCACCCTGGCCAAAGACAGTTTGGGAAAAGACAGGGACATGCAGAGGCAACTCCTAGAAGCAGTACAAAGCCAAAATGCCTTTGTTAGCACCTTCCCCTGCCCCATCCATCTTGAATCTGGTATTTTTTCATGGGGCTGGGGAGATAAAACAAAGGATTCCTGCCCTGAGAAAATTCCATTTAAGGTATGGGTAGCGATCAAAAGTCATCTTCAGCTGGCTTTTGAAACTGCCTTGCCACTTGAGGAGGTTACAGAAGTGGCTGTTAAATTCAAGCCAGAGAAAGATCAACTCTGGCTTGTGAAGAATTGCATTTGAGATAAGGAGTAGGGTGAGAATTATGGTCTGTAACTATGTATCTGGGCGTATTATGATTAGCTGGCATGTTTTGTTTATTTTGGCATAGTAATTTACTGTGATCTATCTGTTTTCACTTGCAATCACTTAAATGCTACTTTTTATACTTAATAAAACCTCTTTTGTTTATTATCACTCCCTGTGTAAATAACTGTTACCCAAGCAACCACTGTGCATATCTCCTTTTCATTGATAAAGAGGGTGAATTTATGAGTTTTCTCTGTGTAAAACTTTTATGCTGAATAAGACAGATTTATTTGGGGTTTTGGTCCCTTTTGAGGGTTGTGTTCCTAGAAGCTGATAAGGCCCTATAGCTGAGCCATCTCAGAGCTTAGCTAGTTCAGCATCGGTCAGACATGTAGGTGAACTTAATTTGCTGGGAAAAAATCAATGTGATTTTTGTAAAGGGAAATCATGCCTCACCGATCTATTAGAATTATTTGAGGGGGGGGGTCAACATGCATGTGGACAAGGGGGAATCCAGTGGCTATATAGTGTACTTAGTTTTTCAGAAAGCCTTTGACAAGGTCCCTCACCAAAGGCTTGTAAGTAAGGCTACGTCTACACTGCACAGTTATTTCAGAATAGGCTATTCTAGAATAGTTACTCCAAAATAGCTTACTTCGAAATAGCACATCTACACTGCAGGGAGTCTCAAAATTTGTCTGAGGCAGGCTTCCCTAATTTAAATGTGCTATCTCGATTCAGAGTCCCAGGAGGAATAACTTAGAATGGTCCCGGTGAGGAGCTATTTCGAAATAGCAGAAGTGGAGCATCTACACACACCTTATTTTGAAATAGCTGTTTCGGAATAGGCATTATTCTTCGTAGAATGAGGCTTACAGAAGTCAGAACAAGCCATTCGTTGTCGAAATTATTTCAAAATAACAGAATTGCTGTGTCGATGCTCGCATAGATATTTTGGAAAAACGGCCATTACTCCAAAATAACTTTGCTGTGTAGACTCACCCTAAGTAAACTGTCCTGGGACAAAAGGGAAGATCCTGTTATGGTTCAGTAACTGATTAAAATATAGAAAAAAAGGGAATAAAGTATCAGTTTTCAGAATGGAGAGAGGTAAATAGAGATGTCCCCCAGGGGTCTATACTGGAACCAATACTATTTAATATATTCATAAATGTCTGGAAAAGGGGATAAGTAGTGAGGTGGCAACATCTGCAGATAATACAAAACTATTCAAGATAGCTAAGCAGACTGCTAAAAGTTACAAAGGGATCTCCCATAGCTGGGTGACTGGACAACAAAATGGCAGATGAAATTCACTGTTAATAAATACAAAATAATCCCCATTGGAAAACATAATCCTGACTATATATAAAAAATGATGGGGTCTAAATTACTTGTTAACACTCAAGGAAGAGATCTTGGAGTCATTGTGGAAAGTTCTCTGAAAAAATCAACTCGTGCAGCAGCAGTCAAAAAAGGCGAACAGATTGTTAGGAATCATTAAGAAAGGGATAGTCAGAAAATATTCTATTGCCTCTCTATAAATCCATGGTACGCCCACATCTTGAATACGGCATGCAGATCTGCTCACTTCATTTCAAGAAAAGATCTATCCAACTGGAAAAGGTACAGAAAAGGGAAACAAAAATGATTAGGGGTATGGAATGGCTTCTGTATGAAGAGAGATTAAAAAAATTGGGACTTCTCAGCTAGGAAAAGAGATGACTAAGGGGGGATATGATAGAGGTCTATGAAATCATGACTGATGTGGAGAAAGTAAATAAGGAAGTGTTATTTACTCCTACTCATAACACAAGAGCTATGGAAATTAATAGGAAGCAAGTTTAAACCAAACAAAAGGAAATATTTTTTTAATCAGTCAACCTTTGTCAGAGGATGTTGAAAAGGCCAGGTCTATAACAGGGTTAAAAAAAGAACGAGATAAATTCATGGCAGATAGGTCCATGAATGGCTTTTAGCCCGGATGGGCAGTAAAGATGTCCCTAGTCTCTGTTTGCCAGAAACTGGGAATGGGTGACAAGGGATGTATGGCTTGATGATTACCTGTTCTGTTCATTCCCCCTGGAACAGTTGGCACTGATCACTAGTGGACCTTTGGTCTGATCCTGGATGGCTGGTCTTCCTTTCCTATGTTATGTAACATCATAATGTAATAGTTTTTCCAGATTCTAAACATTAGCTGGGGTCCAACTTGTTCAGCATCTCTAACTCCTATTGATTTCAACTGCATTTGTGGGTGACCAGCGCCTCTGAAAATCAGACCATTAGTAATAATACTCTTATCACCAGAAAGTAACAATACATTATGTCAGGACCTACAATAAGTATAACTGGTATGGACATAGTAGGCTTCTTTCCATGTCATGGCTGAGACCAATTTATCAGCATAGTGCTATGGAGGAGGTGAGAAAGATAATATATGTGATTTAGATAAGATATAAATCTGAAATCATGACCTCGTTTGGTGCTGAGAGATTCTCCAGTGTCTTTATTCTTGGATATGGACTTCCAACACTCCTGTTATCTGAAGAAGTGGGTTGTGCCCACGAAAGCTCATGATACCATCTACATGTTTTGTTAGTCTTTAAGGTGCTACTAGACTATCTGTTGTTTTTTAAGCTTTTCCTGTTACAGACTAACTCAGCTACCCCTCTGAAGAGTATGTCTGCACTGCATTACTCTTTTGAGAGAGGAATGCAAATGGAGCCAAGCGAAATTGCAAATGAAGCACGGATTTGAATTTCCCATGCTTCATTTGCATAATCACGTCTGGATGCTATTTCAAAATACCCTATTTCAAAATAAAAAACACTGTGTAGATGCAGTTATTTTGAAAGAAACCCCTTCTTTCGAAATAACCCTTACTCCTAAAAAAATGAGGTTTAACGGTAGGAAAGGATTAAGTAAGAAAATATTGTAAGTTGGCATCATTACAGGGAGAGAGTTAAGGTTGTTTTGCCTTTATACTGATGCAAATTAGCCATTTCTGTATTAATAGAGTTATTAGATTTGATGTCAGCATTGCATATTTAACCAAACTGGGCAATTTCCCATAGCTTTTACATTTGTTTTCTTTTAAATAATGTGTGTAACTGCACATGTTTGGAGTAGCACTTCACAACCTTAATTGTCAGCAAATAAAGATTTTTGTTTGGGTATTAACATCACTCAGAGATGATTCAAGATGCTGAAGTATAAACAATGAAGTAAACCAAATCAGCCACGTGCATTTCCATTTGCTAAACATAGCTATGTTTACTAAATATGAAAACTAGGAAAAACATTTTATTTTCAAACCTCTAAGCGTAGATTACAAACAAACGTGCAAAGATGAATGGAAACCCTTTAAAAGGCACATATATGTCTTTCAAATATTGCAAGATGTGACAAATGTCACAGTCTCTGATTCCATTTCTATCTGCATTAATTCAAGTATGCCAAAGGGCAACACAAGTATTACCATTATAGCAACATAACACTATCATTTGCTAAACCACATGCCATGTCATAGCAAGCTGTCAGATACATTACACTGGGGAAAGCACTCTTTTTTAGAAAAAATATAAAGAGGAGGTCATGACCACTTACAGACATTAAAGATCTCCTGATGGATGTCACTAGCTACTTGCAAAGTGATGGTATCAGCATCTGGTCCTAAATAACTAATAATATTCTTCTTGACTTCTACTGGAAAAGTGATTATTACTTCACTTTTGGGGCTAACGTATTGTGTACTATTGCTGGTACACAGCTGCTATGTTTCTACCTACAGCAAGCAGCATTTTGGGGTGTCTGACGTGACCAAGAGGTACACCTGCAGTGCAGCCCACCCGCTCCTCGCCTCTGCGACCCTGAATCTCACAGCCCAAATCAACTGGCTCAGGCTCACACGACAGAACTTAAAATAGCAGTAGAGGTGTTCCTGCCTAGGCTGTGAGACCCACCACCCTTGCCAGGTTTCAGAGCCCGAGCACAAAACATTTACCATTCTATTTTAGCCCTGCAGTGTAAACCCAACTCTGTTGATTTGAGCTTTGAGACTTGCTGCTGCAGAGTTTTGGGTTTTTTGGGGGTTTTTTCCAATGTGGACGTAACCTGTGTTATTAATAAGAACATTCTGTTGAAAGGTAACATGTCAATGTATTCATTAGAGCGCGTCAAAAACATTATGATGGAAAGCTTTTACGTTTAAAAAATGCAGATTCAGCCAAATCTAAATAAGTCTTCAGAATGCCCTGAATGTAACAAAATTTCATTTTGGGGGGAAAAAAATTCAGTGAGGTCTGAACAAGATCTTTGGAGCTTCCATTTTGTAACAACTTTTTGTTTTGATATTTATTTTACATTGTAAGTTGTATGATAACAAAGTTAAAATAAAAAAGTAAATGATTTAACAGTGTTATCAAAACAAAAAACAACATTTTTATTGACTTTAACAACATTAACATGTTTAGAAAATGCTGGCTTGGAGGAATGTCACAGGAAGCCTGACCTTTAAGAGAAGCAAGGCTCGGAGTACCAGCTAACCCCCAGCAGCTGGGAATCAGGAAAGATTACTTACACAGTAAAGTGCGAAATTCAGTGTAGCTAGAGGAAAAGAAATGGCAGAGAAAGAGGGACTTTTTTGCAGGTTGGAAAACCCACTGGGATTGAGGTCGGAGTCCTGCAGGGAAGATCCTGAGGTAGAGCTGCTAAAAGAAGTTTAGTGGAACTTCAGAGGTTGGGAGACACACTGGCTCAGCAGAGAAGGGGGAAGCCAGAGGCCTGAGAATGAAAAGGTAGGCTGCGTTAAGCACATGCTGTGGAGAAGCAGCACTAGGGGTCTTAGAGATAGGAAGTGGTTCAGAGAAACAGCACCATGTTTGATGAAGAAGCAGTCTTAGCAGCTTAATAGAGGGACCTGGGGCTGGAATTCAGAGCAGCAGGTGGCCCTGGGCTCCCTTACCAGCACCTGAGGAAGCCCAACTATAGGAGCAGGCCAGGTTCATTTGGGTAGGCCCTGAGGGTGGGCCCTAAGAACACTGCAGCAGAGCCTGACAAGAGTTATTTGGAAGTTTAGCTTGGACTTTCAGTTGGCCTTTTAGCTACTCCAGAAAGGGACTAAGTTTATATGAGTTGGCCAGAAGGCCAGGTCATAGAAGACAAGATGGGAGGTAGATGTTCTGTAGGAGGTGCCTGAGGCCAGGCCCCCTTGCAGGTTTGCACCCTGACACAAAGGGGTGCTCCGGCTGATGAGTATGCCTTAGAAACTTCAACAATCTTTGGTTTTATTCCGACTTGGGCCAGGAACAAATCTTGCAATCACAGTATTTCGGTCACAATGGACATTTCAAGTCCTGCACAGCTCAGTATTAATAATGTCACCAAATAGGCTAAATCAATTGTTGTTATATCTATGAACAGGTGTGACATAGCCTTTCCAGTAGATGGCAGTGGCATGTCCACACAATTTCATATATTCTATTGTGAGCACCTGAAATCAGCTTTGCTCTGTCATTCATTTTCTAACTGTATAGAGTACAAGATGTAGGACTACATTCCCATTTAAAAAAAAAAATTAAACCCTTTCTTTCCTCTTTGGATCAAGTGTATAATTTATTTTATTGTACCTTTTTCCTTTGTTAGAGCCCCCCACCTCCTCTCTGTGTTTGTGTTTTGGCCAGGGGTGGGAGGGAATGAATTGGAAGAAAGTTTTTTTTTCTCCTCCCAAATGTAATCTTGACAATGAGAGACCAAACAAAGGGCAAATGTTATACTGCAATAAAGTGGTGGGGATATGTGTGCACTGTGACCCTCTACTATAAAGAATCAGAACTGGTCAGTTGCTTGTCATATGCCCCACACTGATAATAGGAGTTTCTTTTTTATTGGAAGGAGGAGCCTAGCCTGTTGGAGCAGTTCTCTCTGTGGCTGTGAAGTTCTGAGTAGCTACAGCATACTGTAATATCCCAGATGGCCATTTGGGTCTGTCCAGATTATATTAATACACATTACAAGAAATCATTATTTACATGTTTGTATTTAGCTTCAAAGTAGAGAAAGAGAATAGGAAGGAGCCCCCCGCCCAAGCCCCGCCAATCTCTCAGGCAGGGAGGCAGAGTCCCCTACTTATGTAAGCCATACCTGCTGCCCCATCACTGGGCAAGGAGTGAATGGAGAACCCACCCTCTTCTGCTGACTGCTTTCCCCCTTCCCACCCTGTCACCTCCCACTCAGGGGCACAGAGGATGCTTTGTGTCCGTGGAGCAGATTTTCTCCCTAATGAGGTGGTTTTCTCAATTAGGAGCTGGTCTCCCAGGTGGCGTTTAATTCTTCATCCCCAGGAGTTGCCCCAGTCAGAGGGATGTATGTGCGTGTAGTAGGGATGTTAAATTGCACATAATCAGCTAACTGAGTAATCGATGGAATTTCCATCAACTACTCGATTAGTTGATGGGGGAGGGGGGAG
The DNA here is from genome assembly GCA_032595735.1 of Pelochelys cantorii. Lineage (NCBI taxonomy): Eukaryota > Metazoa > Chordata > Testudines > Trionychidae > Pelochelys > Pelochelys cantorii. The sequence continues at coordinate 9,161,874 of CM064333.1, read as the reverse complement.
GGACAAATCACTATCTCCCTGCTGCTCTGCAGTTTAAATGCAGTAGATGCAGTACATTTAAAAGGCAGAGCTGCAGTAGGGTTAGCTCTTGGGGACAGCGCAACCTGGATCTTACTACATTTAAAAGGCAAAGCCACAGTGGTGTGGACCTGACATGAGCAGGGACTGAAGCAGTCCTAGCTTGTGCCAGGTCCAGTGCTGACCTCTGCCTTTTAAATGTAGTACGAGCCAGACAGCAGAGCCCCATCACCACTCTGCCTCCGCCTCCCCCAGACATTGTGCTGGGGGGAACTGGCTTTTAAGCTGACTCTCCCTAGCACTGGCTCCTGCTCCTGCCCCCGCCTTGGTGCCTCTGATTTGGGGGGGGAGGGGGGAGAGAAGGAATGTGAGTAGTTGACTCGACAACCTGATAAGCCTAGGCTTATTGAGAAGTCAACTATTCAACTACTCTTACATCCCTAGTATGTAGCTCTCCATCCCTGGAGCTGCTGCCCCAGTCAGAAGGGGTGTGTGTGTGTGTGTGTGTCTAGTTTTTCTTCCCCAGGACTTAGTGCCCCAGCCAGAGGGGTGTGTGTGTGTGTCTAGATTTCCATTTCCAAGAGCTGCTGCCCCAGTCAGAGGGGTGTATGTGTGTATCTACTTTTTCTTCCCCAGGAGTTAGTGCCCCACTCAGAGAGGTGTGTGTATGTGTCTAGGTCTCCTCCCCAAGAGCTGAGTTAGTGCCCCACTCAGAGAAGTGCGTGTGTGTCTAGCTCTCCTCCCCAGGAGCTGCTGCCCCACTCAGAGGGGTGTGTGTGTGTATGTGTCTAGCTCTCCTCCCCAGGAGCTGCTGCCCCACTCAGAGGGGTGTGTGTGTGTGTGTGTCTAGCTCTCCTCCCCAGGAGCTACTGCCCCACTCAGAGGTGTGTGTGTGTATGTGTCTAGCTCTCCTCCCCAGGAGCTGCTGCCCCACTCAGAGGGGTGTGTGTGTGTGTGTGTGTGTATGTGTCTAGCTCTCCTCCCCAGGAGCTACTGCCCCACTCAGAGGTGTGTGTGTGTGTGTGTCTAGCTCTCCTCCCCAGGAGCTGCTGCCCCACTCAGAGGAGTGTGTGTGTGTGTGTGTGTGTGTGTAGCTCTCCTCCCCAGGAGCTGCTGCCCGACTCAGAGGGGTGTGTGTGTGTATGTATGTGTATGTGTCTAGCTCTCCTCCCCAGGAGCTGCTGCCCCACTCAGAGGGGTGTGTGTGTATGTGTCTAGCTCTCCTCCCCAGGAGCTGCTGCCCCACTCAGAGGTGTGTGTGTGTATGTGTCTAGCTCTCCTCCCCAGGAGCTGCTGCCCCACTCAGAGGGGTGTGTGTGTGTGTGTGTGTGTGTATGTGTCTAGCTCTCCTCCCCAGGAGCTACTGCCCCACTCAGAGGAGTGTGTGTGTGTGTGTGTAGCTCTCCTCCCCAGGAGCTGCTGCCCGACTCAGAGGGGTGTGTGTGTGTATGTATGTGTATGTGTCTAGCTCTCCTCCCCAGGAGCTGCTGCCCCACTCAGAGGGGTGTGTGTGTATGTGTCTAGCTCTCCTCCCCAGGAGCTGCTGCCCCACTCAGAGGGGTGTGTGTGTGTGTATGTGTCTAGCTCTCCTCCCCAGGAGCTGCTGCCCCACTCAGAGGGGTGTGTGTGTGTGTGTCTAGCTCTCCTCCCCAGGAGCTGCTGCCCCACTCAGAGGTGTGTGTGTGTGTCTAGCTCTCCTCCCCAGGAGCTGCTGCCCCACTCAGAGGGGTGTGTGTGTGTGTGTCTAGCTCTCCTCCCCAGGAGCTGCTGCCCCACTCAGAGGGGTGTGTGTGTGTGTGTCTAGCTCTCCTCCCCAGGAGCTGCTGCCCCACTCAGAGGGGTGCGTGTCTCTTGTTCCCCTCCCCAGGCGCTGGTCTCCCAGCCGGGGGAGCGAGGAGGGGGATTGTCTCTTTCTCCCGCCCCCGCAGCTGCGCTCCCGCGGGTGGGGGACTCCTCCCCTCCCGCCCCCGGTTGTGGGTGCCCCTCCCGGGGAGAGGCCGAAGCTGGCGCCGCGGCCCGCCTCCCCTGCCCGTACATGGCCTGGCGGGGAGGCGCTGATTGACAGCCGGGCGGAGGCCGCGGAGCGGAGGCGAGCGCTGCAGCTGCCGCCGCCGCCGGGCTATGGCGGAGGAGGCTGCGGCGCAGAGCAGCCCAGGGGGAGCCACTTAGGCGGGGCGGGGCCCAGCGCGGAGCGGGGCGGGCCTGGCCGCATGGGCGGGGGGGAGCGGGCAGGGGCACGGCTGCAGCCCGGCCGCGGGGCGGCCAGCGGCCCCGCGCAACCAACATGGCCGCGGGTGCGAGGCGGCGCGCGGCGCTGAAGCCGCCTGGCCCCCGGCAGCGCCCCGCGGCCCCCGGCCTGTAGCCAGCGGGAGGCGGTTGGAGCCGCGGCTCGGGCGTTCCGGCGGGGCGGGAGAGCCGTTGCCCCCCCCCCCCTCAGGAGGCTGGGGCGGCCCCGGGGGCAGCGGCCCGGCGCGGGGAGGCGCCGCCTCAGCATCCCCCGGGGGGGCGGGGAGGGGGAGCGGACGAAGTTGGGCGGCCCCGGCGCGGCCATGGAGCCCAAGCACAAGGAGCTGCTGGCTCAGTGCCGCCCGAGCCTGGCCCAGGCCATGAGCGAGGTGGACGCGGTGATCGAGCTGCTGGAGGCGGCCGGCGCCCTGAGCCCCCGCGACCGGCACGAGCTGGAGGAAGGCGGCGGCGGCGGCGGGGGAGGAGGGGCCGCCGCCAAGGCCGACCTGCTGCTCCAGCTGCTGCTGGCCAAGGAGCGGGACCACTTCCAAGACCTGCGGGTGGCGCTGGAGAAGACGCAGCCTCACCTGCTCTCCATCCTCTACCTGAACGGGGTGGCGGGGGCGCCGCCCGCGGAGGCGGCCGGTGAGTGCGCGGCTGCCCGCCCGCGCGCCTGCCCGGGGGTGGCTTCTGGCGGGGGAGCGGGCTTGCTGCCCCTGTGGCGGTTGCGGGGTGGGTGAATGGTTTGTGTGGAAACCAGTTTCTGCCTTTCCCCGTCCTGATTTCTTGAAGACAAGAGGGAGACCATCCAGGGTGGGATTTAAGCAAGTGTCCAGCATTGGTCTGCCCCCCCCCCCTTTCCCCCTTGGGTGGTGGTCCCTCCATCGAGCTCTTCACCCAGAGATCTGACTCCTTATCTCCGTTTTACCGTGGGGGAAGCAGGCAGAGAGAGCAAGTGGCAGAGCAGGGACTCAAACCCAAGTTTCCTGAAAGCCTAGCCCAGTCCTTGGCCCCTAAGTCACATTGCTAATATTAATTAATGTGCTCTTTTGGAGAGGCCACTCTTAATTAAACTGTGCACACGCCTGAGCCTGGATACTTCACGATAGTTAGGATCAACAGGAGCTAAGTTAGGCACTTAGGGATGTGGGCCCTAGTCTTTTATTGCTTATGTTTTCTTTGGGCTTTAGCTTTGGGGGTTTTGTTCTGCCTTCTTGTTCCCAACCATTTTTCCTGTTTAGGAAGATGGGCTGCTGCTTGTTCTCAAGTAACTGTAAATGCCGACATTCAGCCTGTATCTTCCCGGAGCAGTTACATAGTTACATAATTATTTCATTCATGCTTTCGTTATTACTATTCCTATCCCTGGAAACCTGGGATGAGTGAAGATTAAGCTAATTAATGTTTCCCAGAGTTCTGTGTGGTTCACTGTTTGTAAATACACTAAAGTTCAAGTCATGAAACAGTTGAAGTTTTGTGACTCGTTGCAGTTGTGAAGTTATTGTTTCTGTTGTAGATTGATTGATTGAGCTGGGCTGGCCTAGTTAAACACAAGATTTTTTGCATTTACTGTTTGAGGAGAATGGCAAATGTTTTGACTACTGGTTCTGTTTGGATCTACATTGTAGTAACTTGTCTTTGTTGGGGAAGAGGAGAGACACAACTGGTGTTGCTCTTCAGCTAGGTGGTGATGAGAATTTTGAGAGTAAACTTCCTCATTTATCAAAACCCTGTGAGGACTCTCTTCTATTTTTTTAAAATATGAAGTTGGTATTATTTTTTGAAGTGTTTGTTTTGATTCAGCTGTTCCTCCAAGTTAACACTACTACACTTGATCTAAATTTCAAGGCTTTATGGTAAATTGGCTTTAAAGAATATGCATTTGTTAGAGTAATGTGCAAGCACTGTTTTATAATGGCTATTAACATTTGGCAATAAGGAAAAAGCTTTTTTACAGCAGAGATGGATTTAAAGAGTGACATACCTGTTTACAGTATGGAAACTATCCCTGAGAGGTGCTTCCTGGCTCATGTGAACCATATAATTTTATTAGGAAAATTGAGGCAAACCTCTTATTATCAGATTCTTAAATTTGCCTGTTTCACCTACAAAATAGTTATGGATGTGCCTTTGTAATATACACTGTGCACCGGACTTTATTTTTAATTCAATCAGCTGTAAGATTCACATGTAGAAAACATGACTTTTTTTTTTACGTCCCTAAATATTATAACATGATCTCTAATGAACGTGCATCAGGAGTTGACAGGAACAATGGATCTCATGACTTTTACTATTGCGTGCTCTGACATCAGTGGGAGTTAAGGGCATTCAGTGCTTTGCAGAATAGGACCCATAATATTTTATATGATTAAATGCTCAGTGTACCATGGTTTGGAAGCTCCATTCAATGAACTGATGGTGCTGGGCCATTTGAATTCCTGAGTCGTAAAAAAAAACAAAAACAAAAACAAAAAGTTTAAAATGGAGTGGATGTTCGCACTCTGTGTGATAATATTGTGTGAATAATCTGAAAGTAAGATTCAGAAAGTGTTAAAATAATGAGATCCCAACTGAGAAGGCATTTGAAATGAATGGGCAAAATGATTTTCTTTGGCTTCATGAGTTCATGCAGAATGTTAGTAAGAACATATCCAGAGAGCCTTTGTATGTAAAGTTTGTTCATATTGACAGGTACTTTTCAGAACATTTTAGTTTTTGACTATAAAAAATTATTCCTTTTTAAAATTATATTTTTCATTTAGTTGAAACTGACATTTTTACAAGTTAGTACAGATATTATTGAAGTGACTTAATCGACACCGTTGTAATGTGCCTTAAAAGATTAAGGTCCTGATCCTGGCGTGTGCTTAACTGTGCATGCCTAAGAGTATCAGGGAAGACAGTAGGCCTATTCCTGCATGAAGATAATTACTTGCAAGCCTTTTTGGAGGATCAGAACCTAAATATTCAGTTGCATATTGAATATACTACAGGAAAGGTGTTACTCTTTAATCACAGCCACTTGCAAAGGGCATGTTTGGGGCCCATATTTAAAATTTTAAAATGATCCTCTTTTTATATTAAGTTGGAAATGAATCTGCTTCATACTTTGCCATTTACATAGTTGACTTTTTTTTGCACTTCCATTCCGGTGGACAATGAAAATAGACTACCTGTAATCAGTTTCATGTTCTCATGTAGATTGAGTTGCTGCATTGTTTGGATAGCAAACACTGAAGGGAGCATGGTTTGTATCTGAACAAAAATGTGCAAAATTTTAAAAAGTGAAACTAGTGAAAACAGTTCTATTAATACATTTTGTAAAATGCTTATATTTAAAAGTCATGTAAAAACTAGCCGTTGGGACTAAATGAAGTGTCCCTTTAATTTAATCTAAGGTATTTTCCTGAATTAGTTTTTCAAGTTACTATTTAGAGCTCAGTTAATGAAGGAATTTAGGACAAGCACAATTAAATTACAGGCTTGTTTGGCAGAGGCATGATGTATCTGCAGTATACATCTTGAATGCTTGTTGCAGGTTTAAAATAATATGCAGCAGACGGCTTACATGTAACAAATTTGGAACGATCTATTTTTTTTCTTCATGAGAGAGGGTCTTAAACCAATAATTTACATCAACATTGATAAAAGTTCATTTAGACACATGCATTCCACTTGTTGGTGTCAATGAGATTACTAATTCATTGGTGTATTGCAATGGTTTTTAACCTTTTATCGTTTACAAACCCTAAAATATTTTAAATGGAGGTGCAGATCTTTTTGGAAAACTTAACTGTAGTCTGCAGACCTCCAGGGATCTGCAGAGCACAGGCTGAAAACCTCTGTTCTATGGTAACAGCCTTTTGTGGACCCTTGGGACAATCTGCACACCAGTAAACAACTGTTCTGAATGCTTTAGGGAGAGATTGGAAGTTCTAGCAATTATTAAAGAACAGCTAACATGGATCATGATGGATTTGCTTTACAAAGAGTTTGCTTTTTTTAATAGCATTTTCCCTAGCTCAGTAACTATTCAGATTTGAATCCATGTTGCACACTTAGTGTACCAGAGTGGGAAAAAATCGATTTTAAAACAGATTTCTTTCATTTAAATTGGATTTTTTTACTTAATTTAGATGTTTAAAATCCTCAATAAAATACTAGATTTCTCATTTAAAAACAAGTTACAATTAAATCTCATCACCAACATGCTACTCTCTCATAAAAATGAATTAATGGCTCTTCAGATTGCTCCTCTAAAATCCATGATTCTGGACCACAGATACTGCTGGACCAGAGAGCCCTTCCTGGCCCGGTTCAAGGGCTGGGCTCATAGTGGTGAGCGTAGTCCAGGTGGTGGTAGGGTTGCCATGGTGGGGAGAATAGCCCCAACTGAGGCTGGTGGTGAGAGCACAGATCTGTCAGCAATGGGGCCGGCACTGTGGGGAGTGCAGCTGCACCCAACTGGGGGCAGTGGGGCCAGCAGGTGCTGGTAGCACAGTCCTGGCTGGGCCAGCATAGTGGGGAGCATAGCCCTACTTGGGCCAGAGGCATTGGGGCCGGTATAGGGGAGTGCAGGCTGGCCCGGGGGCGAGAGCACAGCCCCAGCTGGAATCAGTGCACTGGGGAGCACAACCCCGGCCCTGGTTGGGAAACACAGCCCCAGTAGGGCTGGGGGCAGAGGACCTGTGGCGGGGAGCAGAGTAGACCTCCCTGGTCCAGAAAACTCTGTTGTTTGGGATCTCTCAGGTCGTAAGGATGTTGGACCAGGGAGATTCTCCTTTCTTCGCCTCCCAGTCTGTCCAGCCTAGCTACCGGCTCTTGGTTCTTGAAAATTTTGGGCCTTCTGTTTTTGCAGCAGACGATAAATTAACACATGGATAGGATGGTTTTTGTTCTGTGCTTATGTAATGGTGGACCTTGGCCAAGCGCAATAGAGGCATTGGTTAAAACATTGTCTTAAAGACAGACACAATATATAGGAACGGATGCAGGCAACATAGAAAGGAACAGTAGAATGGATTGGAAAGAAAAAGGAAGACATTATTCAGCTCACACTGAGCTTTCCATCTCTCCTCTCCACCCCCCCACTTCTGCCACAGAAAAACTGTCATGGCTTCTGGGCATAAGAGAGACCCTGTCAGGGAATATTTTCAAGAAATTTGTTCTGTGGGTGAAAAACGAGAACATGTCAAGTGTAAGCAGTACAAGAAGATGATGCAGGGCTTAGTTGCAAGAATGACATATAATAAGGAAAACTGCTTATTGGGAGAAAATGATGTGGATATGGTTGAATAGATCAACTGATTAGTAGCTTAAATAATTCAAAAAATGACACCTTAAAGACCGTGGCACCTTAGAGACTAACAGATTTATTTGGGCATAAGCTTTTGTGGGTAAAAACCCAGTGCATCATTCTTCAAGACTCTGTCTTTTTAGTATAAGTGTGATTTGACAAGTAAATTTCCAAGCTGTTTACTGTGTTGGATGTTGCTAGAAAAAATGTTAAGCGTAGCTAATCCTCATGGCTTGTTTAATTAGTTAACTAGGTTTAGATTCTATCACTCAAGTATACAATGCAGAAAGCTGCAGTAAGATAAATCTAGAGTTGCCAGTTGCTACTGTCACTTATTTCATATTACATATATGCCTCTTATTTTGGAACATCATGACCACAGATCATAATGGTGATGCCAAAGCATAACTCAGCTTTTCCAGTAGGGCGGTGAAAGGTTAACTGGCAAGCATCACCGTTAAGGGTATTGCTTACCGCTTCTGTTTAACCAGACAGGCTGAAGCAGCTTCCTTCCACCATGGCCACTGTATGTGATGGGCCTGGTGTGTCAACAGCAGGGGCTGCTCCGGCCCCCTCTGTAATTGCTTAATTGGTTAAACCTCACGTTTAACTGGTTAACCAATTAAACAGGATTTTGCATTCCTGTTTTCCAAGGGAGCCCCGTTCTATACTTGTTTTCTCAAAAAACAGAAGTGCTAGTAAGTTCCATGGGTCTTATCCCAAAATTACATGTTTTGTTAGTCTATAAAGTGCTACCAGACCATTTGTGTGTGTGTGTGTGTGTGTGTGTGTGTGTGTGATCTTTTAATTACTCTAAGCACAGTCAGTCTTGGCTTTCTTGGTAACTTGTATCAGAGGGGTAGCCGTGTTAGCCTGAATCTTCATAAACAACGAGAAGTCCTGTGGTACCTTATAGACTAACAGATTTATTGGACCATGTATCTGATGAAGTGGGTCTTTGCCCACGAAATTTTATGCTCCAATAAGTTTATAAGGTGCCATAGGACTTCTCGTTGGTAACTTGATTTACATCAATGATTTTTTTTTGGTGATTTAAATTAGGGGTGTAAAAGAGCAGTCGATTAGTCGACTCCCTGATAAGCCTAGGCTTATTGGGTAGTCGAGTTGACTACTCGCTTTCTACCCCCCCCCTTCGTCAGAGGCAGCGGGGGGGGGGGGGAAGCAGTAGCTGGTGCTTAAAAGCTGGTTTTCCCCCTTCAGCACTGTCTCTGCGGTGTGGTGAGGGGGGAAGATGGGAGGCAGAGGCACAGTGATCCTGGACCTGCCCCACCCGGCTCTGACTACATTTAATGGAAGAGGCGTAGTGGTCAGGGCCCTGGTGTGAGCCAGGACTGCTTCATTCCCAGCTCGTATTGGGCCCCTTGACCTAACACCGCTGCGGCTCTGCCTTTTAAATGTAGTAAGAGCCAGGCAGGGCATTTAAACTGCAGAGCCGCAGTGGGGCCCCTTATCTACTAATCGTGTACTGGATACAAATTGTATCCAGTACACGATTAGTCAGTTATCCGATTCTTAATTTAAATCACCTTGATTTAAATCAGTCTACCCTGTATGGGTACATGTTAATTGTGAATAATAATTGGTTGTAGTGGTCTCCGGGGCTGGAACCAGGGCCATGGTGTGGCTGCCCCAGTAGGGATAGCCTCACCACAGCCCTGGTTCTAGACATAACACAGGGGCTCAATTAGCAGCTGCACAGCCATACAACTTACAGGGAACACCCCCCCCCCCCCCCGAGCCAATCATCAAGCCATGGATGCATGGTTGGCAGTGTGCTATGGCTCAGCAGCCAGTGGTTTGTGGACCACTGGTTGGGAATCACTGATCTAGATTGTACTTGGTTCTGCCGTGAGTGCGGGGGACTGGACTTGAAAGATGATCTTTTCCAGTTCCAGTAGTCTGTGGTTAATGTACATCTCAAGATTGGAGAGGCTAATTCAAAGGTCAGGGCAGATGTATCCTTGCTAGGGATGTTAGAGCTGACCGTTGACAGAGGCTGCTCCAGCATCCCACGGAGCAGATCTTGTTCGTGGAGCCCCTGTGGACAGGGGCTGCTGCAGCCCTACGCTCCTGCCTACGTATCAGAGACAGCACTAAAGAGCAGCAGGCCAGAGTCGGTCTGCACAGGGTGTCGATTTTTAAACTGCTAATAGAGGCAGCAGTATAGCATAGTAGGGGGCTCTCCCAGGAGTTGGGCCAGGAACCAGGAGCACACTGGCTGCCTCTGATGCACAAGTTTTACCATCCCTAATCCTTGTTAGACAATTAATTACAGTAATTTCTTGAAAATGTCAATTTCAAAATCAATCAGATTTTTTTTTTGGCATTTTAAAACCATACTGAACTAGGTGTGCTAGTGGTTTCTTTTAAGCAGTTGATCAGTTTCTCTTCCTATATATTTTTGCAAGTTCTTATCTGCCTTTATAAACTTAGACATTTTAATTTAATAAAGTACCTGACTTGGCAAGGTACTTTTAATCATGTAGTAGTTACATATCTTCAAAGTTGTTAAGCTTGTCAGGTTGACGTTTTTCTTTTCTTTTACCAGCCGGGCTGGTAAATTCTTGTAACCAACCAACAGCACCATCTGGAAGTTTGCGGCTAATAACAGACTAGAAGTTTTCTGATGCACTTTCAGTACTACTTGTAGATACTCATCACAGAGCACATGCTGCTGAATGAGGCCCATATGTAACAGGGCACGAGATGAGCAACACTGAAAGCCAGTAGGATTATTTGTGTAAATAAAATTACACATGTGCTTATGTGTTTGCTGGACTACGTTTGAAATTCCACCATTCTCTCATTTCTGAGTTTGTCTCTAAGGCAGTGGTTCCCAACCTTTTCCAGATGGGGACCCATTTGGACAATTCAGGAAGACTTGGTGACCCAAGACAATTCAAAAACGGGGGGGGGGGGGGGCGAGAGGAGGAGGAAGAGGAGCCGCCAGAGCCACCTGGGGAGACACTTGGCGACCGTTTTGAAGTGTAATGGCGACCCATATTTGGGTCCTGACCCATAGGTTGGGAAACCCTGGGGATGGGGAAAATTTAGTAACTCTAATTTAAAAAAATAAATGAAGAAAGTTGCTTGAATTTGCATCTAAACTTTTTTTACCTATCTTTGGGCAGACATCATGTGTTAATCTGCAGTGCAATCTTAGGAAGTTCCAAGTCAATGATGGGGTACGTAGGCTAGTGAGTGGGCTGCATGAGTAGCCCTCCATCTCAGTGGGCACTTGAATGCTTAAAATTTGCAGAGCACTTTGGATGTAGAGGGAGCACATGGCTCTGTCAGTGTTGTGTGCAATCAGCATGTACTTCACTTCACGTGCCCTTGCTTTACATGTATGTCACTTAGTAATATGGGTAGGAGGAAAAACGACATGGATGGAAGTCAGCAGAATCTGGCAACCCTGCGCATGGGCACTGGTAAACAAAATATCTTGCAGACCACACGTAGACACCTGATGGACTACAGGTTGCCCACCACTGCTCTAAGTGCACGCAAATGGAGGTCGAATGGAAACTCTCCCTGTTTTAGCTTTAGAGGGGTGGCATCACCTTAATCCAGTCAATTTAAAAAATAGCTTTTCACCCCCTGCCGCCCAGTGAGTTTTCTGCAGATAACTGTCATCCTTTTTTATATTCTTTTAAAATGTCTTTCCACTCCCTTGTTGCTTTTTGATTAGAGTTAATAAGCAGAAGTATTTGGGGGCCACTTCTCAGGAGGGTAGTGATGGACCATGGGACAGAATGATTTTGAAATGACTGATGTCTTCCCCAAAAGGAGGCAAGGGATAGGGAGACCCCGGGGAACAGAGAGCCAGAGAAGCCATCGAATGGGTAAATATGTGGGTGGAAGATTTGAGACAGTGGCTGAGAGATTTGGGGGGATCGGTAAGAAGGAGGTGGTGAAAGACTCATCTCCCCCCCCCTTGCCCCAGAAGAGGGGTAGACCGTGAGAAGGAAAGAAGCAGCAGATGATGAAAAATTGCACTGTGATGGTGAAGAAGTGACAAGATAAATTGTTGTAATTTAAATATGGTTGAGTGAAACAGTAAACAGGGCATAGAGGTTTTTATTCCTTGCAAGTAGAAGGAGTGGGGTGTATGGGACAGCACAGTGCTTATCCAGTACCTACTAGCCAGATGGAAAAACTCCAGAAACCCTACTGCAGATTTCTTTGCACTACGTAGCTCAGAAGTCATTCAGTTACTCCTTCTGTTGGTTAGGCAGCATTCAAAAAACAGCATTTGGTGGTGGGGACTGAAAGACCTTTGGCTCTACTGCAGTGGTGGGCAACGTGCGGCATATTGTGGTTCCACATGAGGCCTGCAGGCCTCCTGTCTGCTCCTCTCCCCCAGGCAACTTTTGTGCACTCGGGCACCAGAGCCCTACACTGCCTACTCCTCTCCTGTTCTTCCAGCATTTTCCGAGTGCCACGAGTCTGCTGATTCTTGATGCTCTGCAAGTGCTGGGAAGGAGCGGGAGGAGTATGAAGTGTGGGTTTCCAATGCTGCAGTGTGTGGAGGGTGTTTACGGGCTTCAGGTGGAACACCAGGGGTCTGCAGGTTATTCACCTGTGGCAATATGCGGCCCACTGAGACAGAGAGCTACTTGTCCAGCCCACTCACTAGTCTTCCTTTCCCATTGCTGCTTGATGGGTGGTCAGTAAAACTGATCAGGTGTTTCCCAGCCAGCTTGGTAGGAATCTTCTGGTTTCTTCATAGTCTCCAATTCTGAATGCCTGCTTAGATGACATAGATATTTTAAGAGAATCAAGAAGTATGTCCAGAAGGGATAACCCCAAAAGCAATATCAAGTTGTAGCTGCTTGGAGGTGATCTCCCAAGCTCAAAGAAGGAAACTTTCTACTTAGTAGTTAGGGAACTATGAAGTAAAAATATAGTTAATAAGATTGAGCACTTCTTTGCATCTGGGCATTTTGCTGTGATGCATATCCAGCAGTGATCATCCTAAAATACATAGCAAAAATTCACTATTTTTTTTTTTTTTTTTTATAGAGAGGGTACCGAATCAGTCACCTGAGGAACCAGTTATGAGATTGGTGTTGGAAGTAAAGATTACCCTCTTCAATTTTCAGTCACTGATCTAACTATTAGAATGTCTTCACTATTGGTTACATTTTGTTTTTATGTGGCCTCTCCTGCAGACTTACCAGGACTCTGTCAGGTGACTCATTCCAAAGGTATCAGACGATAGTTCCAGTCCCCTATCCCAGTCCCGTGACTGGGATGAGCTCAAAACCAGCCCCTGGATGTAGTGGTTAAATACTAGTGATGTCAGCAGACTGGGTTTTGCAGCTGGAACTCTTGAGTATTCTTTTCTCTCGGCTGTTTGGTCTGACCTCTGCTCTGTTGTCAGCCTTAATCTCCTTTCCTTTCCTACCCTCCCATCCCAGTTTCCCTTTTCCCTTTACAATGATTAATCTTTCTACTACTTTGCTCCTATTTTCATCCATTTCCCTTTATTATGTTTTTGTTCTTTGCTGTTATAACATACTTAAAAATCCCGTACTTACCCAAAAGCTGTGTAACTAATCAGATATGTCAGTAATCCTGACCATTTCCTTGTATGTTGTACCCCTCTTTCTCCTTCCTTCTTACACCTGTAATATTGTAAGCTGCAGGGCACATGGATTGTCTCTTCCTGTACGTCCACAGTACCTACCACAATTTGCTGCTAAAGTAAAATAGTGATTGGTTGCCAAGTTTTTCTCTAAGAGCTCTCTTGATAAGTTCTGTGAATGCTTATTTTGAATCCTTTCTTTGTAAAGATTTTGTGCAGTATTGATGATAAAACTTACTGGGATAACTGTTTTTGATGTTAGTAATGAAAGCTACAACAGTTAAGATGCAACATTATTTTATGCTCCTCTGGGATTTTCCATGGTGACTAATCATAATCATTTGGAAGCATGAGTTGACCCACTTCTCAAAATCAAAATACTGTTGGCAGGTTGAGGGTTTTGTTTTTTGGTAAATAGCTTTGATAATTACCCTGAATCTTTCTGACATAGGGGCAAAGAAGTAGGCAAGTTTGTGCTCATTGAGACAGGACCGTGCTCTTCCTTTCTCTCACGCTTTCCCTCTCCTCTTCCCCTCCCCTCCCCCCCCCCAAGCCCTCTTAGTAACTGGAAGGGGGCAGCCGGGGGCAGGGGGTGGGGTTAGTTCCTGAAAACCACAGCTTTGTTGGAAGCTAGAGCTATTTTGTACAAAAGCCTAGTAGAGCTAAACTTTTCCTAAGCCTAATGGAAGCTGCTGTTTTTAAACTGATCCCAGGTCCCACCCTAGGATGGCAGCTTCGTTAATGCTAGTCATTCTCGGCATCAGCGCCATGATGGGAATTACCAGAAGTTGGAGGGTGGCTTATAGTGTTGTGGAAATGGTTATCCATACGCTTGGAGCTTGGTCCCTGCAAAGGCACACTTCTAGAAATGGGAACAAGTTGGCCACAGACTGTAGAGCCAGCAGCTTCTCTCATTCCTGCACCTCTTCTTCCATATTGCAGAAGTCAGGGGTGGGGAGGTCAGGGGGGCTATAGCAGAGGTGGAAGTTCTTGCAGGCTTGGTCTCCACTTGTAAAGGCACGTTTAAAGTGTAAGCAAAGGATAATTTATTGCACTTGAAAGGTCCTTTCCATTTCATACATTTAAATTATGAATATTAAAAACTTCTGCTGAACTCATTCTTGTGGAGTATAATTGGCTTCCTCCTGATAATTCTGATAGTATTAGAAAATCTTGAATTGTTTTTGAAAATTCAGCTGATAGAGCTGAATTGAAATGAGACATCATGGCCTAACTCAGCCTACATATAACTATGCCTGTAGCTAGGGAAACAAAGCAGGGGAGAGTGTCAAGACAATACAGATGTCTGTTGGAGGGGTGACAGTGGGAGAGCTTTCGGGGTCACAAGCTGACAAATTTTGATATACCTGGTGTAAGTTGTCACTTGTTAAATTTATAGAGAGATTTCTTTGGTAGGTAAAACGATGAAAACAAATCCCAAAGTTGGCCTTCTAAAGCAATATTCTGACTGGCTCGTTTACAGTAAGCCAGTCAAGGATGTTCACCCATCTTACCATGAGGTGTTAATCTGAAGAGCCATATGGATGAGATATTCTAACCCTCCTATTTGCCCACTGGCTCTCCTGTTCTTCAGTCTTGATCATTGACTCATCTAAAACATCATCCCTTATCCTGCAGACACTTAGGCATACGCTTACCCTCGGTCATGTAAGAGGTCCCAATTTATTCATGTGCACAGGTGTGTTCAGGATCAGGTCCCTGGATGATAAGTTGGTTGGAATGGGCTACATCTCCAGTGAAGCACTTACTGTACTTACGAACATGAAGCTGTATATTTAGATTGCAGTGCAGTAGAATTTTAGAATTATGAACACTTAAGAGTTACAACCTTCATTCCCCAACTCTAAACAAAATGTTATGGCTGTTTCAAAAATTTACAGCTGAATATTGTCTTAATGTGGCTTTGAAACTTTGGTGCACAGAAGAAAAATGCTGCTTTTAATCATCTTAATTTAAACAAAACAAGGACATCAAGTTTCTTTATCTTGTCAAATCTTTCTTTAAACTTTCCCTTTATTTTTATAGTAGTCTACATTGAAGATACTGTACTGTATTTGCTGCTGCATCTTTTTTGTCTCTCTCTTTCTGGTGGTGCTTGACTGCGTACTACTTGTTTCAAAAGAGGTATGCAGTTAACAGTTCAGTTCGTAACTGTGAAGTTCTGCTATAGTACTCAAAATATGCTGGACGTTTTCTGAACATAGAAGAAATTCCAGGCTTTGTTCCACAGGGTATAGAGTCTAAATAAAAGTAAAAACTTAGTTGGAATTCTAGAATCATTTGGCATTGGCAAACTGTTCTATTAAAATATCAATGTACTAAAATCCTAGGGCCCTAAGTTTGTTTCCATTTACTGTTTTGTTTTTTTAGTAAAGCTTTTGTCACTGTGCATAAAAGCTACAATATACAGATGTTTGGTTTCAATATGTATGATGACCACACTCTAATGAATCCAAATAGAAAATTACTATTCCTTTTAGGAAAGTTAGCGACTAGTTGACTATCCGATAAGCAAATACTTATTGCATGGCGGAGTAGCCACTTGACTAGTTGCTACCCTCCCCCCCACCACTGCCTCTATCAGAGAGGCAGCAAGGGGGGTGAGGAGCAGGAGCTGGTGTTGGGGTGAAACTGGCTTTAAGCCGGTCTCCGCAGCACCATCTCTGCAGGGGAGGCAGAGGTACAGCGGGGAAACAGCGCGAGTGGGGACTGCTGCAGTCCCTGCTGGTGCCAGCACTTCTGCTTTTGAAATGTACAAGAGCGCTCGGGGCTCTTGTACATTTCAAAAGCAGAAGTGCTACAGGGAGCATGGGGCGAGTGAGGACTCAAGCAGTCCCTGTTTGCCCTGTACTCTCTGCGGCACTCTCCCTTGCTGCCTCTGAGAGGCAGTGAGGGGCAGGATAGGATCTGGTGTTGGGGGGGAGCCAGCTTAAAAGCCGGTTCCCCCCCCAGCACTGTTTCGGGGGTGCTGCCTGGCCCCCCTGCTGCCTCTGGGCCCCCTGCAGACAGGGGCTACTGCCATCAAACAGCCCTTGTTTGTGGTGGCCAGATGTTACTGAAGCAGCAGCCCCTGTCCATGGCTAGCCCTGGCTGCTGCAAACATGGGCTGGTCCAGCCCCAGCCCCTGTGTCTGCCTCAAACAAGGGCTGCTGGACTCATCGTGAGCTGGGGCCGAGCAGTCCTGGCTCTTAGGATATTTAAAATGCAGAGCATCAGCTCAGGTGGCTCCGGAGTCTGTTCCTGGAGCTACCTCTGCTGCGGCTCTGCACAGCAGCACTTATTGATTAATCGTATAGTGATAGAAATTGTATTGATTATACGATTAGCCAGATTCTTATTTCCCTAGTTGCTTCTGTTCTCTTGTTAGCTTTCTTTCTAGGTCTTGCCTGTCACTCACCTGTCTTTTTTCCTATGTACAGCTTTCTTCCCCCATTATTTTTAAATCTTCTAGTTTTCCTCTTGATGAAATAAAAATGAAAGTCCTTTATAAGCCAGTAATTATATAAACATGAATTTGCCATTTGCCTTTGCACTCTCTTGGAGTGCTGGTCTCATGGTCGTCATTTTAGGTCCGCTTTCCTTCCAATTTCTCACAGAAAAAGGGGCAGGGGCATATGTCAGTGACTTTTTCTAAACAGAGCTTGATAGGATGTAAACAGATTGCCTTCTCTTATTTCTCTCTCCTCCCCCGGCCCTGCCCTGGCCCCGGTCCCTCAGTCATGTAAAAGCCTTTCTGGAAGAGTAATTGGAAAAACACCAAGTGAACGAAAAGGTTAACAAAACTCAAAAACAAGATACGAGAGAGAGGCTATTTGACAATTTGATCCTATAGAATAAATGTTGTGTCTTAAAGGTGATGTGCAAAGAACGGTGGTGGGGGCCAACTTGGTTGTATGCCTTTTTTCTTGCTGCTTACTTCAAGAGTTGTTGAAGGCATGAGGCTTTTACTGTTGTAAATCTATTTGTTTACCTTAAAATATCAGGAATGTCCGGGCTGGTCTTCACTCTTGGACATTTTGTCTATGTCTACACTGCAGCACTACTTCGGGAATAGTTATTCTACATCTTTTGAGCATGCCCGTTATTTTGAAATATAGCGGGCATGCTTTTCTGACGTCACGGTAAACCTCATTCCACACGGCATAAGGGACATTTCAAAATAGCAATTTATTTTGAAATAAGTGCTGTGTAGACAGTGACAAATTTTGAAATAAGCTATGCAATTTGCATAGCTCAAATTGCGTCGCTTATATCAAGTTATGGGTGCAGTGTAGATGCACCCTTTTCGGGAGGACTGATGTGGTTTGGGGAGCTTGCTCAACCCCTAATTGAAGAAGCAGGGCATGTTTAATCTAATAGATTGGCTCTTTCAACTGCTTATAGGGTATTTGACTTGGATAGGAGTGGTTAAAATACAAAAACAAACCAAAGCTTTAACAAAAACACTTCCTATCCCAACTGCTTGATATTGGTAGTGTTATAATTTAGTTCTCCAACTGCCAGAGTAAACAAGGTAGACAAGACCAGAACTTTGTGTGTGTTTGTTAAGGATGGTGTTTCGTTTTTTTTTTTTTTTTTTTTTTTCATTTGAATCGCTCTTCTCTTTGAGGGAAAGACTTCTAGAGTTGTCGTTCAACGTCGCTGATTCTTTTTAAGAGCAAAGATGATATTATTTTAAAAATAGTCCTGTGTGTGTGTGTGTGTGTGTGTAAATATATATTTAAAAAAATTCTGCCAGTGACTGAAGACAGCATTGGCTACCTAGGTTTTCTTTTTTTTTTTTTTTTTTGTCATTTTCACTTATGCTACAGTGGCAGCAGCCATCAGGGTTTCTCTCTCTCTCTCTCTCTCTCTCTCTCTCTCTGCACAAGCATCTTTGATGTTGGCTGGAACATGCATATTTCTGAAACTTTGTGGCAGAGGAGGAGTGGATATCTTGTTCTGAGTATATCTGGCCAAAATTATTGCTCTTTTGTGGATTTGGGTACTTACTGTTTTGGGGCAAAGAAACAGAATTCCAGAAATTAAGGGTCTGGGACTGTGTCTTCAATCCTTAATTAGGCAAAAATCTCATTTGTATCTGAGAAGTTAGCTTGAGTTTGCACTATAGGATTAAGTCCCAAGTTATATGCTGTGGTTTATTTTCCAAATTACAGGCCTTGAAAATATCTAGGTCAGTGTTTTTAAGATGTACAGCATTATCTCACAATCCATGCTTATTCTATTGTTTCATGAACCTCATTGAGCTTTTTGGCATCTCTGCAGCCGTCTGGAATATTTTGTTCTGTGGTATAGATGAAAATGACAGACACAGCAATGTTTTGACTGAGAGGGAGACTGCTGGTTGATAATGGTAGGAAATAGTGTCACGTTTTCAGGTCAAAGATTTCCACTTAAATCCATGGTGTTTAAAATACTCTTTTTGTTGTTTGGCTTTTTGCATTCTTTAGGGCAAACAAGTTTGTTAAGAATCCTTTTGTATTGAGAATTGTTCAGATGAAACCTAAAATATGAATCCATCTTTCTGTGATGGCTCCTTCCTCCTGTACATGTGAGAAATGGTTTGTGCAATGTTCCACGTGCCAGATGGCTCTCTCCCCCACGCCTCCCGTTTACCCAGGTCTTAACTGCCAGTTCAGCTTAGATCCAGAAGTATGCTCTCCAGATATTAAAAGAGCATGGATGTTGAAAAACCTGATGATAGCATACACTTATCTCCAATACACATAAGGCTCTTTATTTTCTTTTTTATCAGGATGCCAGTAAGACAGTCGTGGAGCAGTCAAGACCATGACCGAAATGTTACCTGTCTGTACTGAACACAATATTTTTCCTACCTGCATTGTATTGTATGTTGTTTTGTAAGGAGATAGATTATATAGGAATGAGTGTGTGGGAAAGTTCTCTAAATTTTCTCTAAAGAAAAAAATATGTAGCACTTTAAAGACTAATGAGAGAGTTTATTAGGTGATGAGCTTTCGTGGGGCAGACCCACTTCTTCAGATCATATTCTGAAAGTGAATTGGCATGACCATATATAACAAAAGAAAACAATGAAGAAAGTAAACAAATGATGTACTGATAAATCAGATATTAGAACCTAATAAACTATCTTTTCAGTCTTTAAAGAGCTACACTTTTTTTTCCTTTTGTTTTACCAAGATGAGACTAACGCGGCTACCTCTCTATTAAATTTTCTCTGTAAGTATGTAACAGTTATTGTGTTTACTTTAAAAAAAAAAAAAAACAACCTATATATATGTTTGTATTTCTCATGGGCATGTGAATTCATATCTGAGGCTTTGAGTAGTATAGTGGATCTTTGAATCTATCTCATTACATGGGTGGTTTTATGTATTTAAAAAATCTTGGCAGTAAGGGACACCACGTAATATGCACTTGAGCTGAAAGAGATTTTTAATGTACTTCTTCCTTTTGAGAGCAATGGATTGTTTTATGCACTGTAGAAATGACTTCAATCAAGTATTTTAAAAAACTCATGACATTTACTTAAACATGCTCATACAAGAGACAGAATTTTAAAAGAAAAATCAAATGTATGGGAACAAATAGTCAATTCATCACTGGGGGGAGTGGAGCAGAGTGGAGGAAAAAACTAAGGAGGATCACTGAATAAAGAGTTATATTATCTATGATGTGTAATACTTTGTAATATAGTATGATGAGAGTTTTTTTTTGTGGGGGGGGGAAGGAATCATATATGATAACTCAAACAAAATGCTGTCACTACTCAAGATTATTCAGGGTTTTAGTAGCAGAATTAGTATAATTCACAAATCCAGAAGAATAAGTAGAGAACCTTCAGATATTGCTGTCTTAATGGTGTAGACCACTGATATGCATTTACTGCAATTTACATCTCTTTAACAATAATCAGCGTGGCCTAGTGTTTTGAGTGTGCAATGTGCTCTGGTGTCTTAGCACATAATAAGATTAGTAAAAAATTTTCAGTCACTTTTATGAGAGATTGGGCTTCTGACTATTTACCTTTCACAGCATTATTACTGCTTTTCCATAAATGCTTCTGAATTCTTTTAAATCAGAAAACTGGAAAGACAATTTTTTTCTGTTGGAGAATTTCAGTGAAATTGCAGTGAAAATTAATTTCTCTTTTGTTGGGAAATGTATGCCACAATTAGCTTCATAAGAGTGGTAGACCTTCTCATGAGCATTTTAATCGTTCTGTCCCAATTGAGAGTGGAAAAGCAACTGTTTTCATGCAATGAATTGATTTAACGTGCTTTCATTTGGATGTGATACTTCCATTTATGTTAATTCAGAACGTCTTTTGTCTAAAATGCCCTGTTTTTATATCACCTGATACATTTTATCTTTGATGCCAATATTAAATATTAGAAAATATTTCTGAAAGATCGTGAACTGGGATTACTTGCTTAGTTTCTCTTTCACTTCACCAGCCAAAATCTGACTACTTAAGGTTCAGTTTCTGTTACTGGTGTGAGAAGCACCTACGCCAGGCAATAATTTTTGGTGGGGGGGAGGGCTCACGCCAAGATTTTGAAAAGTGGTCAAAGGCTGCACTATACTGTGGAGGAGATGCAGGGTCTAGGATGGGCGTTGGATGTAGAAGGGTGTACGGGGCAAGGGACTGGGGTGCAGGAGATGGTGTGAGGTCTGACAGGGAATTTGGGTGAGGAAGGGGGTTGTGACCTGGGGCAAGAGGGTACAGAGGGTTTGGATGGTGACCTGGGGGAGGGAGTTGGGATGCAGGAGGGGCTAGGGTGCCAGAGGCAGGCTTTGGCTGGGAGGCACTTATGTAAGTGTCTCCTGGCCAGCAGCCCTGCAGCACCACCAAGGCAGGCTGGACTCCCTGCATGTTGCAGCCCCAGACTGCTTGAAACTGCAGGCTGCTCCCTCAACTTGGTGCTCAGCTCTGGGAGGGGGAAGAGGCTTGTGTTGCCCCCATCCCCCAGCCAATCTCTTAGCTCCTATTGGCTGGAAACAGCCAATAGGAACTGAGGACGGGGGCAGGGAGATAATACAAAGCCTCCCCATGCCTGCAGAGCAGAGACTTTCACAGACTGTGGTTTAAACTGCGGCAGCTCCATGCTTGAGGGTTGCAGCAGGGTGGATCTGCGGGCCGGATCCAGTGACTCTGTGGGCCGGATTTGGCCCCTGGGCTGTATTTTATCCAGCCCTGACCTACACAGTGCAGAGATGGTATCTCCATGCAAGCTCTCTTGCAATGCTGGTGGCAATATCTTGTTTCATAGAAGAAATGACCTTTGGATTTGGATATATGTTTAAAAAAAAAAAAAAAAAAAAAAAAAACCCACACAAACACATCTTGTCTGATCTGGCTGCAAGAACCCTGCAGCAAAAATTTTTGATTCTCCTAGCATCACTGTTATATGCCACGTCTTCTGCTAGCACAGCTTCTGGCAAAGTGGCTGCAAAGTCATCATTGAGTTAGCTTGCAGAACTGCATGAAAACATTTGCTCTCAATCTTTTTTCATCTTTAATGCACATGTCTTTTTGAGAAACTGGTAACCAAAATAACAGTTTTAAAAAGAGTGTAGAGAAAAATGTGGGGTTTGTTTGAGGGGTGAATGGGGGAAGACTCCCACAAGTGAATAGAATGAAGTGTGCAAACAGATGTAACGTGTAAAGGTAGGTTAATTTCAAACATGAATAGGGTCTGAGCGTGTCTAGCAAGAGAGCTTCATGGGAATGGGATCAAAACCAGAAAATGGCCATTTGATGACAGCCATTTGGCATCAATCCCATGCAAGTTTGTTGACTTCAGAGAAGAGGGAGAAAACTGCCTACTTACTGCAGTGACTAGAGTGCAGTAGATGTATATGAAAGAGCCTATGACTTCATAAAGCCCATTCCCATACAGTTACATTATTAGGGTTTTTTCACTCAACTTCTGCATTTACACAAAACTCAAGATGATCAAAGAAAGCCAGAGTTACACTGACAGCATCCCTCCAGCCTATGATGTCTAAAATCAACAAAACATGACATTTGAGTGCTTCCCCCCAGCCTGAAAGCTGCATGATGTTCTAGTGGGCTTAACTGGTTTTGCATCATCCATCTAGCACCAACCGTAACATTGTCAGCTTGGCCTGTGAAGAGATGATTAAGTCGGGGCAGGGAGAGGTTACGAGAAATGTATATGTATTCCATGCTGTAGGGAGACGCTACCTTGCTTAATGCATTACAACATATCCATCCTGCCACCAGCATGGAAATAACTTCTATGAATAATTCTGTAGTACAGGTTGGGACCTCCCTGGTCCCAAACAAGGGAGTTTGCCAGACCAAGGGAGGTCCTTTGCCATTGCCTGCCCTCTTTTCTCCCCCCCTTCCCCCCCCCCCAGCCTGCTGACCCTCCCCTGCCTCTGGGCAGCTGGCCCCAGCCAGCCCCTGGCTTCCTCACTGCCAGCCTGGGCTGCAGCAGGCTCCCACCCCTGGGCTCTCCGGTCCAGGAACATCGTGAACCAGAAAGTCCTGGTTTAGGGAGGTATAACTTGTAGTCAGCATCCATGTATTGTTATGAGATGGGGTCACAAATAGAGTTGAGGCAAAACATTTTGTTAGCATTTTTGTCAAATTTACTGTTCAGTTTCAGGGTGACCAAAACTTAGAGTAAATTTAAGTCAAATTTTGCATGTAGCTTTGGCCAAACAAATATGAGGCTTTTTTCAAAAAAGGCAAAATAATGGGTTTGAAAATTTTTCTGAATTTGCAAAATGCTTAGTTTTAAAATTAAATGTCGATTCAAATTGACACTTAATTCTGACTGTGTTGATTTGAATGGACCAGGATGAAGGTTTTTTGTGAGGGGCGAGGGGGGGGGGGAACTGAGTGTGTGTTTGATTCTTTTGTTTTGCCACTGAACCAAAAAATTGAATTATTCATTCAACTGTAGTCATCGATATGTTTTGGAATGGGGACAAAAACCATTCAGACCGTGGAAGTCCAGCGATGAAATCTTGATGTCAGTTGTTCTAATCCGACCTAGTACTGGGTAGGATTCCAGTACTTCTAACAAGGAATCTTATTTTAGTATGAAAGATTTCTGGTATTCCCTTATCAGGATCTGATTCAGGAAAGCATTTAAAATGAAATCACTAGGATTCAGTGACATGCTTAAATTAAGCACTCTTCCTGAAAGTGTTCTCCAGTCACTTTGTTCTTTGCTTTCTATTTTCTCATTGTCAAGATGACTTTTTCAAGTAGTAACAGGGCTTGTTGTGCATATGTCATCTTAGCTTCCTTGGTTTAATTCTCCATAAAGGCATAGTGCTTCAGGCTTGCCAAAGAGTTCTTCCTTAGATCAACTCTGGGGATCCTTGGTGGCAGGAAACCTCTTGTAGCATTGACTGTTTAATTTTAATAAAATGAAAATATCGCATGAAGTTTTTTCAACTAAAAAAAAAAATGCCCCAGATTCCCATCTGTAAAATAGGAATACTATTGCTTTGTCTCAAATGGATGTTGTGAAAATAGATTGCTTGCTTCATAAAGATTAGTCAGTACAGTAAATAGTGCCTTTGAAAGGCCTGCAGGATTTTAATTAAAATGCACCCTCTCCCCTTTGATTGTTCCCAGATTTAGCAGTAAGGGCCAAAGCAGAGTTTCCAGGTGCCTAAGTCTTAACTAGTATTTACTAGTCACTTGTTTTAGATAGCACCCTTCAGACAAGCACCCCAATATGCTTTACAACGAGAGTGAAGAAAATGCAGAGAAAACGCTGAAATATGTAAAAATGGTTGAACCCACATTTCTGGACTTGAGTAATCTTGTTAAATGGGGAGCAAAGAAGTTAAAAGGTATGTGAGGACCTGCCATTTCTAGGACAGCTAATATGTTTTTCATTTGATAACTTTACATGAACATTAACTGTAATGTTCCTAACTCAGGTCATGAAACATATTAACTGTGCAGATAAATGTGCATTAGCCATTTACTTTCAGAAGTCTAATGATTTGTAGATGGAAGGTTTGGAACATGAATGTGATCGTAAATCATAGAACATGATACCGGCGTGAGAGATGGTGCTGTTCTTAAATGTCCGCATGTATATCCATAATAATGCATCTCAGGTCTTTTAAAAAAGGCATTTATTTGATTTGAACTTTCATAGGTGCCTGAGGAAATAGAGCATGTGTTAAGAAATACTAACGCCAAGGTTGTTCATGGGTCATGGCATAGAGCTACTGAGCTATGGGCTATGTGTAAAATGTCTTTAACTAATAATTTTCACTAGCTGATGGTCACGTGTATTGTGAAGTTGTAACAAAATGTTATTTTTCTAGCTAGGATTATGCATCCGAGTAGTGGTTGAATACCTAAATATTTTCAGCTTTGTTCTTTTGGCAAGGGATTTCTGATAGTGGCAAAAGAAATTGTCTAGCTTTTTGCGCATATAAAGAACATGAATGATATGAGTGGATTAATCTAGTCTCCCCCCAATATTTGTTATAAGGAGTCTCAGCTTGTCGTAAGTACTTGGGCCTGAGGTGTTCACTGAAATTACTAAAAGTTGAATAGCATTTTAGAAATATTGCCGTCTTATTTAAACTTTCATTTTAAAAACAAGCAAATATTCCTACTGTTTTAAACTCTGATTTGGGAGAAACCAGCGCAAATATTTATAAACTTGACAACTTTCTTCAGGCAGATTTTTATTAGGGGTGAACTGTCTTGGCCAAAATAACAAAATTGTCCCTCGTTGGCTCATGTCAGGAACCGAGTTTAAAAGGTATAATCTTAATGTTTTGAGAGTTGATATAGGTGAGTTCATCAGAGATGTGAACGTGTACATGGTAAATCCTCATGCTTACATGCAGCTTCCCTCCCCAGAGGCAGCAATGCAGAGGGGTAGGGGGACAGGAGCCACTGCCTCCCTGTGAGCACTGGCTCAATCCTGCCCCCCTCCGTGTGTAAATGTGTAACTGCTGATACATTTTCAGTGGATACATCTTTACAAAAAGAAACACATTTTAACAGCTCTAGCGTTCCTGTATACCTTCCTGTTTCTGGCCAGATGTGACACTAGTGTAGTCTTTTCCAACTCATTTGTGCATCCTCTAGCGTTTCATTATAGCTGGAGTGGGTAGCACTGCCTATAGTTAAAGGGTGACCACTTCTTTATATTGTAAGATTCTGTTTTCAGTTGCTTATAGTTCTGCCAAAATTTAAATAATTAAGGCTGAAATTTTCCAGGCCAGCTGCTTCCGTGTAACCCTTATTTGGCCAACTTTTGTGTATGCATTGAGAGAATCTTTAATTACATGACAACATACTGTCTTTCCACAGGCCCCCTGGCTCATTCAGTGCAGAGGATGGACTGTACTCTAGCATGGATTCAGGAATGTGTAGTGAAGGAGGTTGTCTGTCTGTAGGACCCCTGCCTCATTTGTTGAGGAAAGTGTTGTGAATGAGGAAGGAGAGTCCAGGAAATATAAGGATGGTTTCTGACAGTTGAATACCGCCCTGGAGAATTTGATTATAATCCTGCCGCTGCTACAGTGTTCCTACTGAATGTCCACAAATGGTTCTTTTTCTCAGTATTCAGTTTGAGATGCTGGTGTCTGAATCAATGTTCCCTTGAATCTTTTCCATCTATTTGTGGAATATGCACCACCAGTAGAAACATAGTACCTAGTTGTGGGCTCTCTCCTAAGCAGCTGGGCACCATTTGAG
The DNA here is from genome assembly GCA_032595735.1 of Pelochelys cantorii. NCBI lineage: Eukaryota > Metazoa > Chordata > Testudines > Trionychidae > Pelochelys > Pelochelys cantorii. The sequence goes on along the minus strand of CM064333.1, from coordinate 9,135,999 downwards.
TTTCTCTTGTGTGGATGCAAAATGACTAGGGGTTCTGATTAACTGTTAACTGGTGGATGCAGGGAGCTGCTTCAGCCCCGCGGTGGGTGGGAAAGGCCTGATGCGGACCGGGTTTGCTCCAGTCATCTGGAGCAGCCCCTGCCTGGGGCTGCCATGGTCAGGGCCAGGCTGGTGCAGTTCCTGCCTGCAGCAAGGCGGGGTGGGGGGGGGTGGGGGAGCTGCTCCAGCACCACCTGTGTCCCCTTCAGTCAGTTAACAGGTTAAACATCATGTTTATCCAGTTAACCAATTAAACGGGATTTTACATCCCTAGTCTGAATTGCATGAGTATTGACTACTGCAGCTGAAGGGACTGGGAGCTGTGCTTTGAACATAGTGTTGTATGAAACTTGATAAGTAACCTGAAATATCAGGTCCTAAGTGTCTTGGATGTGGCATCCAAAATTAGTCTCTTTGTGCCTCAGTTTCCCTTATGTAAAATAGGATACTACTAATCCTTTGTCTCAAATGGATGTTGTGAAAATAAACTAATCTTTCTGAAGCATTCAGACACAACAGCAATTAGTACCTTTCACAAGCATGAGGAACTAATCGTCATTCTGTACTCAGGACAGGGTTTGAATGTTATACAGTACATAACGTATGAGGCCACACTGAAGGATGAAGATAAAGTAAACTATTAAATCCTTACCCAGTTAGCATCTTGCATCCTGGGCACTGAATGAGACTGGGCTCCTGTGGAGAATATAATAGGTTAAGACTTGTATGCACAAGGAGGCTCACATAAGTTTAATTGTCATTCCTTAAATTTTAATGCATAACTTTGCAATCTTAATGCTCTTTTAATGTTTTTGTTGGGGTACAGTACAATAAAGATAGTGTCTAAATCAGTGGTTTTTAATCTGTGATCAGTGGATATTTAGGGGTCTGCAGACTACTGGGTGGTTGGTGCTAGGGGTGTTCCTGCGCTCCCTGGCTTGAAATAGTAATAACAAACATCAAATACATCGTTTCCATAATCCACACCCTAGTTACAAAAACTGTTCCAGCACCCCTAGGGATGTGAACGACTAGTTGCTTCCCCCCCTTGCTGCCTCTATTGGAAAGAGGCAGTGGGGGGGGGGGGGGGAAGATGGGGTGCTTCAAAGCAGCAGTGCCACATGGAGCTCCCTGGGGCCAGACCTTGGGCTCAATGCAGCGCTGTCGCTTTGAAACGCCGCATGGAGCCTGACCTCATTTTTATTAAGAGGTAGCAAAACTCATCGATGTGTTCTTTAAAATGGCTAATCCACTATTCCAGTATGTATTAAGGATGTCTGGTGATGTGAACATAAATTGATCAATATTGGAGTAGAGTTAAATCATCATTGGAAGAGTGTTAAAAATTAAATTAGAGCAGTGAAAACTGCTAGAAATGTACTGTTGGGAACTCGTATCTGCACTTCTCCCAGATGCCTTAACATCATTTAGATATGATTTTAATTTGGGATGAAATTGATGGAGATTTCAGGTAATGTCAAGTTGTTTCGCATTCCTGGTGATTGGAGCAGCTGAATAATCCTTTTACTGCTCTTTCTGTATCAAAACTTGTGTGTTAGTTCTGAGATGACATGAGAGTTAAACTAATACTTTTTGGGAAACTGTCAAATATATTGGGCTGTGTAGTCCAAAAAAGAAATGCCCATCGTTGAAAAATCATATAGAGAATTTACCGACAGCTTCTTCCGCTATGGTGTACTAGACAGTGAGATGTGCTGGTGGCATTACAGCTACTGTGGTAACTGACAAATAATATGAAGTGTCCTAGTAGTAGTTACGCTTGTTAAAATGTTGTTATGGCTCTAGCAGTCTTGTGACTGTCTGAGCCAGAGTTTTATGTGTGTCGTGTGATTTTTATTCTGATATAGGAATGAAAGTGTTTTCTTAAGTGTGTGTGTATCAATTGTGATTGTGCAACGAAGTGATCATTAGGTGGAACAGGTTTGTTCCATTTTTCAAAGAATGTCAAAAATTTTCAGATGAGTGTCTAAATTGTAAGATAATAGTAAGCTGTGTAACTGTATTTAGAAGGAAATAGTCGTGTGTTACTTCTAGACTAAAAAGCAGGTGTATGTGAGAAGGAAATCTTGTAGGTGTGAAGTGCTGAAAGATCAGGATTCACTTTTGTAAAGCATGTATGGTTTAGCATGTTGCATGACTTTTTTCTTGTACAGTTTATATTTTTTAAAAAATCAATAAATTGTTTTGTTAGAATAAAAAAGGAGTCTAACACAGAAGAATGTTAACAATACAGAAAATAAGTTAAAATGAGAGTTTTTAAGGGCTCTTGCCAGTGCTACTTTTGATTTTTTTTTTTTTTCATCTGTGTGCAAATAAATGTTATGTGCACCGTGGCATGTGATGTGCACCACCAGTGGAAACACATGCTGCCGTCTGTGGGCACTCTGCTAAACTTAGTGGCATTTGAATCTCCTGAGTGGCTACCCAAGCACTCTGCTCACAGGGCGCACTGGCTATTGGTAAGGTAATCTGAACCTTCTTGATGAATCTCTACGAAAACAATCCTGAGTAATTCTCAAACGTGAATGTCTTAGCCAATGCCAGTGGGATACATTTGGTGGAGCTGATCATTATACACTCCTCCATCTATCTGTGTGCTATTTTACTAGAGGTATGACTTAAAATTAATTATTGTATGAAATGGAGACTGTGCTTACAGCAATATCTTAATTAGAGAGTAAAATGTACTTTACAGAGAAAGTTGAAATCTGAAAGATTTGGGTCCTAGATCAGTGATTACAGGGCAAAACAAAACATTTTGATCTTCATTTCTCAGAAGTTAGAAATGAATTTCATTAAAATATTCCCTTGACAATCTCAGCTTATTTCCCTTTTCATCTTGCTAGCGGCATCTGTCATCTTGCAAACCCATCATTGTCATTTAGTTAGCAGAAAGGGGAAAATTCAGATCTCATTTCTGTGATCGCAGTTAAATTTCAAAGGTTTGAGTGTTGGAAAAAATACTGTTGTTGAGTTTTGGTTCTTGGTTCTTAACAGGGCAAAATTCTGATGTTGGTGAAATTGCCTGAGTAAAATCTATAGAATTATGCTGATAGTATTGGACTTAATATTCCTCAACTGTAAATATTCTTTTAAAAACGTCTTTATCGGAAAGCTTCACAAATCTTCAATCTCCATATACATGTCAAGTCTGGACCTCTATAGTCTGGATTTCCCTCATCTGACAACATCAGTGGTTTTGGTCCCTGGCCACCCAGCCTCTTCCCCCGAGGACCTCCTTCCTGGTCCCCACAGGGTGAATGCCAGCCCCTCTGCTGTTCCTGGAGTGTTGTCCCAGAGCCTGAAAAGAGAATTCCTTACTTCTGCATTTCTCAAACTGTGGGTCCCGACCAACTTAGAGGGGGGTCGTGGTATCACAAAGTTTGAGAACCCCTGCCTTACTTAATTATGAATCCTTTAAAGCTCTAGTTGAGTAAAGTACTTATGCCTTAAAAGATGGGCACCTGCTTAAGTTTTTCTTGTGGCTTCAGTTGGACTGTTCATGTGCTTAAAATTGGGCATGTGTGTAAGCAACTTGTTGAATCAGTTACTTTTTTTGGTTTTAATAAGTTAACTTTTCACCATTTTTTTTCCCTGTCTTTGCACTTTAGCTTGCCCATGGAAAATAAACCCTTCCGGTGGTATGGCCCAATATTTGGATGGCAAGCTCTATAATAGGGATCCTGTTTAGTCAGTTAACTGGTTATGATTAATTTGAATGTTACTTGTAATTGGTTACTGCTAAAATGGGGGTAGCTGGGTGCTACTCCAGCCAGGCTGGGCCCACAGTGGCTGGGAGTTGTGTTGGCCAGATTGGAGCACCCTTGCCTGTGGTGGGTCCTGCGGAGCTGGAGCAGCTACCTGCCTGCATCAGGCTGCTCCAGCCTCTGCCAGTTAACTGTAACTGGTAAGCATCATTGGTAAGGGTGGTGATTACTGTTTAGAGCAGGGTTCACAGCCCTGCTCTATAGGTAAATGGTTTTAAACTCAACGAAACATTTTCATTCAATTGAGAGAATTTCTGAAAGCATATATTTCTTCAATTACAGGTTTTGTAAATATTTTAGTTAAACAAAACACCTCTGGTTTGGGCCTCAGTCATTAAACCTTTGAAAAGTACCGTTTGAAAGCTAGAAAAGGTGCTTGTTTTCCTTAAATTAGTGCAGATGAGTTTCACTACAGTGACTTTAAAAATTTTTGTTAAAATTAACTCTTTCCTACATTTGAGGAAGCAGGCCTTTGAAAAATTTGCATGTGAAGACTGAATCAAGATGCATACATACAAGGGAACCAAATTAAGATTATGTAGGCATTAGCTATCTGGGAAGAGTAATTACAAGAGAAGTTCTTCTCTGCTCCTAGAGTTGTGAGCATGGTTCATGCACGTCCAGTTGGCATGGAGGTGTGTAGGGATAGAGCATAGCCAATTCAGATGAAGTCTTTGGGGAAATTAGCTGCCAAAATCAAGTTTGTGAGCATTTGCACAATTACATTTTTCAGGGGGTTTATAAATAGTCCAAGTTCAAGCAAATTCTGATGGGGATGATGAAAGACACATTCCAGACATTAATGTGACTCCTGTGCCAGATCTGGTCCCTCTTCCAAAGCAGGAAAATGCTAGAAATTCTTGATAAAATGGTTGAAATATTGACCATGAACAAATTTTCCCCTAAATTCATTCTCAGAAATGACAACCGTTTTTTTCTGCAACATTCCAAAAATTTCAGCTGTAGGCAGTAGGGATGTAAACTAGTAGTTGAGTATATATGACTGGTAACCCTAGGCTTACTGGTTAATCTGATCAACTACTCGCATTCCCCCCCACTTGCTGTCTCAGTATCAGAGGCAGAGGGTGATTGTGTGTGTGTGGGGAGGGAGGGCAGGAGAAACAGGAGCTGGTGCTGGGGGAGCTGACTTCAAAGCTGATTTTTACCCCTAAGCACCGGCTCCCTGGTGCTGCCCCTCCCCCCCAGCATTGCTGCCTCTATCATCGTGTCCGGGGGGTGGGGACCTAGGTGACTGGGGATCAGCCCGGGCTGCTGCGGACAGTCTGCTGTCTGTGGGGAACACATAGGTTCTCTAGACCTTTAATCATTTTTATTTCTCTTTTCTGGACCATCCCTAATTTCTCCACATCTGTTCTGAAATCTGCCCAGAACTGGACACAATATTCCAGTTGAGGCCTAATGAGTGCATAGTAGAGCAGAAGAATTACTACTTGTGTCTTGCTTATAATACAGCTGTTAATACATCCCAAAATGTGTGGGGTGGGTGGGTGGGGGTGTGTGTGTGTGTAACTATCACATTGTTGACTCATCTTAAGCTTGTGGTCCACTATGAGCCCATAGATCCCTTTCTGAAGCACTCCTTCCTAGGTAGTCCTTTGCCATTTTGTATGTATGCAGCTGCTTATTCCTTCCTAAGTAGAATACTTTGCATTTGTCCTTATTCAATTTCATCCTGTTTACTTCAGACCATTTCTCCATTTTGTCCAGATCTCTTTGAATTCGGACCCTATCCTTCAAAGCACTTACAACCCCTTCCAACTTGGTATCATCTGCAAACTTTATAAGATGATTACCTAAATCATTGATGTAGATACTGAACAGAACTGGCCCCATAACTGATCCCTGCAGAACCCCACTCATTATGCCCTTCCAGGCTGATTATGAAGTGTTGATGATTATTCTCTGGGAATGTTTTTTCCAACCAATTTTGCACCCATCATACAGGAGCTTCATCAAGGCTGCATTTCCCTAATTTGTTCAAAGTTAAGTCCCAGCATGTAGCGCTCTATACAATCCAGTGTTCCAAAAGAGGCACATATCATGCACACTCCCTAATTGCCCCCCCCCCCCATTCCCATTGATGTCCGTGAAATGGCCACAGTGGTCCACCAGGGCCTGTGAGACCACAGTGTAAAGTAGCTTTCAGTTAATATACGCTGTTGAAAGATGATCTGGGGCCAGAATTAAGATATGAGTTCCATTTGTCTCCCTGCCGCATTAGGGAGTCCCTCTGCCTCAAAGCCATCAATTATTTCGTTATCAAGAGTCAGTCCTCTGTAGCAGGAGGCGATGAATGACCCTGCACACTTGCATCACTGTAGTCTTCATGGTGTACTTTCCAGTCCCAAACTGATTGGCAACTCACCGGTAGCTGTCTGGAGTTGACATTGTGCACATGCTGACCATAGTGAAGGCAGGTTTCATTTCAGTGTCCTTGTGCCACAGTGTTGGGGCGAGCTGCACACATTGTTTCACGAAGGTGGATCTGTGCATCCAGAAGTTCTTCATTGCTACTCCTCTATCCCATACAAGCATCCTGATACAATCCCATCACGTAGTGCATGTGTCCTTAGCCCAGTATCGATGGTCCAACATGACAAGCTGCTCTCTGAATGCCAGCAGCAGTCTGGTAGACAGCAAGACTGGCATCACCCATTCACACAATGTTTTGCAACTCATGAAATACTGCAGGATCGTCCGAGTTGGGTTCATATGGCTCATCACCAGACTGGTCAGCAGCCTAGCATCTATGCTGTCAGGCAGAGGTGGCAAGTGCATGGTTTACAGAGGCAGTTGAAAACCATATGAAATGAAATAGGAAGTCCATGGAATGATAGGAGGGAAAGAACTGGCACATTTTTATGGGGCTATTCAAGGCTGTTTCACCTTAGTATGTGCCAGCTGCTTATGCTAAAGTGTCTCATCTTATTTAGCTGTGATACTCTTAGTACCTTTCCTATTAGTTGATCCAATAAAACATTACTTCACCTATCTCTTTGTTTAAATATAACATTGAGACGGGAGCCTGTCTTCCTCAAGTAGTTTTTCACTAAGAGTATGTCACTGGGGCAGGATCAGTGCTGTAGAGTTAGATGGCTAGATAGTATCATAATGCCTAAAAGCTTCTGTTAGTGCTGAAGCAGGTGAATTGTGTGTTTGAGGGAGAACACACAGTAGTTCTTACCTGAGATGTGTGTCTTGTGGTGGTTTTGAGGATGTTCAAGAATCCATTTGCAGGTTCTGCTTTTTATTTCAATCTCTCTTCTCTTGGCCTTTTTGGCAAGCATCTGGCTATTCATCCTTCTTTTTCCCATGAGTTTCCTGTTGTTCTCACCCTTCCTATCTTCTGTTTGAAGAGAAATTTATTTTTGTCAGTGTTCCCAGCAGTTGTGACAACTAAAATGATTTATTTTTTGCTTATCTCATGCTGTGCTATGCCCCCCTTACTTGCTGATTGATTTGGCCAACACATTGAACCCCCACCTTTAAAGTAGACATTGGGGGTGACAGGGACTCTTTCCTTCTCATGGTATGTATGCATGCATGCTGTTGTGTGCACATCATTATGCTTCTATTGTAAACTACAATGATTATTGTGTAATATTAAAAGAATATTTAGAATGTAAAGCCTTAGATGTTCATAAGCTATAGGAAGTATAATTTATTCTCATACAAAAGTAGCACTATTAGTTTCTCTTTTTTTTTTTTTTTTTTTTTTTTTTTTTGTCCTGAATGTTCTGTAAAGGAACTAATCCTAAATCTTAAAAAAACCCAAAACAAACAGAGCAACTAGTTGCATTGCAGTACTAAAATCCATCTGTGAACGACTTTTTAGAACTTTGTAATTCTACACCAACATACTAATTGTCTGGTAAGGTCATAGCAAGTCTTTGTTGTAACGTAGACCAGCATATAGTACTGGGCCAACTGGTTCAGCCACTGTGCTGGGGCTAGTTTAGAACAACAGCCTTTTGTATGCTTGGCTGTCCAATGTGCATTGTCAGCAGGTTGCTGTGTTTGATTGTAGAACCTGTCAGCTGGTGTCCCAGTGACTTGGGCTTCAATAAATTATACCCTTTTGTTTTACACTGCCAAGAAGCATAAAATACAGTAGATATATGGACTCTATTGTGAGGATTTTACACCATGAATAATTATTCTTGCATTGTGTGTGTGTAACCCATGTTTGAGAGCCATTGTAGAAGAATATTTCTTGCGACAGTTGGTACTAAGCAAGCACTCACTTCTGCAGTCTATACTTTTTTTTTTTTTTTTTTTTTTTTTTTGCTTATTGCAGTTAGGCTGTTGGTATAAGGGCTAATCATATTCAAGTTGCTGTTTTAGTGTCCGTTATTTTAGTGTTGTTGCAACTACGCTATGTATATCTAACTGAAACTGTATAGTTTAAGATGCATAGACAAGCAATGAGATACTGAATATATTTGATTTTAGAAGAATATACTCTGGCTCCTTTTTCTATTTCCAAGATTTATTTTGATAAGCTTTTATAGCAGTTATTTAATACGCAGAAAAATACAGCATGCTGGTTTTATATGTTCCTTAAATGGTGTTTGTATCTAAATGCTGCTGACTTGCATACAAGGGTTATTTATTAAGGATTTATGTGCCATATAAATACATTAACGTTTATCGGTTCAGAAATGCTGTCCCTGAGGTCACTTAGTAATTCTGATTGATAAATTGTTGTAATTTTAATGGATATGAAGTTTGCAGTTGAGGCAAGTATAGTACCATTTCGTTGCTCAGTGTAACTAATTAATGTAACTTTAATGTTTTCCAATATTATTACTTCCTCTTCTTTAAATCCAAGAACTGTGCGAGTAAACTGGAAACACAGCATGTGTCCTCTGCTGTTTGGAAAAGCAGTATGGCCACTTTAAAAACCACATCTTGTCTTCTCCCCCCAGCTGTCTTCCTGACACTGATTTTTCTAACCTAGTGGCCCCATTTGCAGCTCACGATAATCCTGGTCTAAGGTTTGTACAGCTTGTTTTCCTGACAAACCCAACCAGAAGGCACTACAGGTTGAACCTCACTGATCTAGCACCCTTGGGACCTGACTGGTCCTGGATGAGGGGAGATTATTTCAGGCCCCCCCCCCCCCCCAACACCCCTCTCCCCACTTCCTGGCTCCCTCTCCGTAGCCCAGCTGAGCCGCCTGCTGGCTCCCGGGACCCCACCCCTTGCACTGCACCGGGTTTCTGGTCCTAGAACTTCCATGGTCATGCCAGACCACGGATGTTGCCCGACAAGAGAATCCCAGATTTTAGAGGTGCAGCCTATATCAGATGTATGGACCATAAATGTTATATATTCAATCTTCTCCTCTTTGTGTAGTGCAACGAGACAGAAATTCTGCAAATTAAGAATTACGCAGTAAGAATCTGAGGCTGGAACACATTCAGTGTGGCTGTGAATTGAACTTCAACCAGCACAGACTAGGGTGCAATGCATAGCTATGACGAGGTAGCCCATGGTAATGTGGGAGCCACAGGGCTGTGTTGCTAATGTCAGGCAGTGTAAACATTGTTTGTTGGCACATTTGTTAACAAAAATCTTCCCCTCCCTATGAGCAGCTTTTGCTTTGTCTGCACTTCTGTAGACCAAGCACTGTTTACACTCGTACTTGAGGCAAAGTTTTGTCATTCAAGGGAAAGGGTTAAGCACCTGTGAATGACACAAGCTTTGTTGCTTCAGGGTAACTACACTTGTATTCTGTCTCATGGTCAGTCAAGAAGGCAGGGTTTCTGGATCTCTCTTGTGTGGAAAGACCCTGACCGACTTTTTAAAGCTGCACAACTCCATGTCTTCAACTGTGATACCTCCAACAAGCCATTCTGCCTAAAGGCCAGAACCTGTGCTTTGATTTTTTTGGTCTTGCTGTGGATGGTGTATTGCACCTGCCAGCAGATGCAAGTTGCAACACAGTTCTTTTCAAGCAAGTACCTTTTATTCTCAGTGTAAAAAGAATTTCAGAGGAAACATACAATAAAGAGATATAAACTTGTCAGGAGTCATGGTCAGTCTTACAGGGACCTGTTAGACCGGAGTCTTGCAAACCTTTCCCTTCTTCTGCTTGTTGAATTAGAAAGAAGACCTTATGCCAGAGACCAACAGACATCCAGTATAAACTAGGGGTGTGAATGGCTATCCATCAGGAGTTCTCAGACCAGCTAGAGCAGCCCCAGGCTCCTGCAGCCTGGGCCCGGGTTTGCTGCGGGCAGGGATGCTCCAGCCTGGACAGAGCAGACCCTGGCCAAGGGAGGGGCAGGAGAGGGCTGGGCTGTATTTCCCCCCTCCCGTTTAATCGGTTAACCAGTTAAACATAATGTTTAACCAGTTAACTAACTAAAGGGGACTCTTACATCCCTAGTATAGACCAGTATGCGTGCAGTTTCCAAGGGTGGTTCTTTGGAGATGTTCAAAAATGAATTTTTATCATGCTTGCTCCGTACTGTTTTTGGTTCCGCTCTTGAAAACCCTCTCCTCCCCTCATGAATTAGACCACTATCATATGGACAGTCCTTAGCCCACAGTGATGCAAAAACTTATCTGAAACTTATCAGGCTCTGATGTGGGGCTAGGGATGAGGAGGTTGGGGTGTGGGTGTGGGATCTGGGCTGAGATAGGAGGCACTGGCTCTGGGCTAAGGCCATGAGTGAGGGGTTCGAAGAGTGGGAGGGACTCTTGGTCAGGCTGGAGTGGGTGAGGGTGCAGGATCTGATGTGGGGCCAGGGATGAGGGGTTTGGGTTCAGGAAGCAGCTCAGGGTTGGGGCAGAGGGGGTCCGGTGTGCAGAAGGGTGTGTGGGTCAGGGAAGAAGCATGGATGAGGGGGAGGGTTTGGGATTGGTGTGGGTGTGGGAGTGCAGAAGGAGGTGTGGGCTCTGAGAGGGAGTTTGGGTGTGGGATGAGAGTTGGGAGTTAGCATGTGGGGTCGGGAGGTTCAGGAAGGAGTTTGGGGTACAGGAGGCGGTCTGGGCTGAAGCAGGGCATTGGTGTGTGGGCTCCTGGAGAGAGTTTGGGTGTGGGAGGAGGCTCAGAGCTGGGGTAGGAGGTTGGAGTACTGGAGTTGGTTTGGGTGTGGGCTCCAGGCTGTGCTTAGCTTGGGCAATTGTTGGGAAGTGGCAGGCATATCCCTCCTGGTAGTTCCTAGGCAGAGGCCTGGCTAGGCAAACAGTCCATACAGAGCCTGGGAGGTGGGCCCATGAGGTGGTGGACAGGAACAACATAAGTAAAAATTGGGAGGGAAGGAGGTGTTAGGGTAGGTTAGGATAATGCATTAGTCCTACCACAGGGGTCATATGGGGAAGCATGAGGGGTCACGTGTGTCCCAAATGGTGTGGATAGAAGGGGCCCAGACAGCAGCGGTGGGGACTAGTGGGAGGGTCTGGTACCCACAACAGTGACCCACACACACCCATTGACAGTGATGGGGCAAATGGATCAGTGGCTCCAGCTTGCTGAGCTCTTCTGGCTGTGTTGCTTGGAGGGGTGGCACTGCCCCCACACTCGCTGGCAGGAAGTGGAGTGATGCAGCTGGGGGAGTAAAATGAGGGGAGGCTGTTGCTCCCCTTGCCCCAGTGCTGTCCATGGGGAGGGAGGGGGGAGAAGAGGTTCCCCTGCTGCCGGTATTGGCCCCTGGCCCTCCTGGTCCCCATGGCTCTGGAGTTGGGGAAGAGGAGGGGCGGGGCAAAAGTGTGGGGAGGGTTGGAGCAGAGGCATGGAGAGGCGCAGCAGTGATGGGGAGGGGAACTCATGTGGCTGGCGGCTGCTCCTGCCTCGACCTTCACCAGTCACCTCTTGAGTACTACAGATGCTTTGAAAGTTTAAAAGTTGTGTGGGTGGATTTGTCAGCCCTCCTTTTGTGTGGCTTCTGATTCCTTCCCCTTGTGGAGAGAGGAGAATGGAGAATACACAAGGCAGTTGGGGAATCCTGTTACCTTGTCTCTTTCCCCTTGCTCCTCCTTGGGTCTCCTAAAAGTGGTTAGTGTGATCCTGTGTTTGATTTTTCACTCTGATCTTTATCTTGGAGAACTGATTCTCAAATACTTTAGCCAGGTTTTATAATTTATCCATGAAATACTGAGGTTTTTTTGTTTTTTTTTTTTTAAAACTGAATGGCTAAAATTTGCTTAAGAGGAAAAACGTTTTTATTGGCAAATCACTTAGCTGTCTTCAAGCTGACACATTACAGTTTGGGCTTTACTTTATACAGTCGCATCAAGACTTGCAGTGTGAGGAAGTGGAAGCCTTTTAAGGCTAAAACCAGGCTTTTTTGTGGCTCGATTATTATAAGTGTGATAACCACTTCCCTTTGACAGTGGCACAACTCTCAGGTTAGGTCCCAACCACAGAGACTTCCTGTGGTTGATTAGAGACTGCTTAAAAGCTTTGCAAAGAGAGAGAGACAGCTGATTTAGTTGGATAAGTGTTTTTGTTTGCAAAAGGAAATTACTTTATGGGGATAATAAAGTAAATAGCTTTTGCTGTATACTTCGTGGAGTCACTTGTCTTCAATGGGCCCCTTACCAGACTTTGTATATATGGACTTCTTCTGTAATATTTTTATATTGCAGGTGATAGTGAGTTCCTACATTAATCACATGTAGCTTGGAAATTATTTCCTGTGACAGGTGGCTAATAAAACACGTGTCACTAAGAGGAGATATCATCATGAATTTTTAACCACGTATTGATGACACTTAGCACATGTAAGTTGGGCCTTCATGGGTCTGATGTTGAATTTTTCCTGGTGTTGATTTTTTGTCACTTCTGGACCAGCATGATGTATATGTCATGCCTATATATTTTGTAACCTGATGTTAGTATCCCATTGATTATCCTCATTCCACCAAACGTTCATGTTGCCTGTTACATCAATATCCTCCTTTAGTGCCAGACTCTAGGTCACCTCTCTTAGGGTATGTCTACACTTGCACCCTCTTTCGATAGAGGGATGCAAATGAAGACATTCGAAATGGCAAATGAAGCCGGGATTTAAATATCCTGTGCTTCATTTGCATAATCGCATTATGGAGCTATTTCGAAATAAAACACACTGTATAGATGCGTTATTTCAAGAGAAAACCCTCCTCTCGAAATAACTGTTAACCTTTATTCCTCAAAATGAGGTTTATTTCGAGAGAGATTTTCTCTCGAAATAATGTGTCTACGCAGCGTGTTTCGAAATAGTGCCAAATGCAATTATGCAAATGAAACACGAGATATTTAAATCCCGGCTTCATTTGCAGTTTCGGATGTCTTCCTTTGCATCCCTCTATTGAAAGAGGTACAAGTGTAGACATACTCTTAGTGTTTAGATTCCTAATATTTGTATATATGCACTTTGTCAATATTCAGTTCAACACTCTGTCCATTTAAATGGGGCTCTGTTTCATTTGACAGTTCATCACTACTTCTGCTTGTACCTTATCAACTTCTTTCTTCAATAAACTCATCCCTAAAGGATGTCACTGCTCTAACCACGTGTTCCTCTGCACCTGTCGGCCCTTCCTCAGCCCTTAGTTCTAACAAAATCTTCTGTGATGTCTTTAATTTTAAATGCCAGCCGTCTGGTTCCCTTTGGTTTAGGTGGAGCCTATCTCTCCTCTACAGGTCACTCCTTTCCCCCAAAAGTTGCCCAATTCCTGGTAAACTTAAATCTCTTTCCTATGCCATCTCATCCACACATTGAAATCATGCAGTTTTGCCTGTCTTATTGTTTCTGTATGTGAGTGCTACCATGGAGTTTCTGCACTAATTTCTTACCTTGCAGCCTAAACGTGGGTTCCAGGACCTCTTCTATCCTTCCCGTTGCATTGGTATGCATGAACTCCATGATCACTGGCTCCTCTGTAGCAGTTTTTCTGAGACTGTGTAAATGTCTTATGAGATGTGCTGCCTTCGCACCATGCAGCATTCTCCTTCATCACAAACCCAACAATCTGTTTCTAATATTCACATGCCCACTACTATTGCTTATGCTATCTGAATAATTGAGGTTCAGTCTGCAGTGCGGTACCTCAGTGTAAGAGGATACTATGAGTTCTCCTGGAAAGTGGGTCCCAACTATGGAATCACTGCTCTCTGTGCCATATGGATGGCCTCCTGCCCTGAGGCATTCATCCAACTTGGCAGCACAGAGGCTGTCAGACAGGAGCTGGGACGGCACTGCTATATACCTCAGCTCCTCTACTTCAGCAACTCTGGCCTCAAGATCCTGAACCTATCTTTGAGGGCCATGAGTTCCTTACACCTCCTGTATTTATAAGCTCCCTGCCTCGTGGACAAGTAATCATCCATGTTACGCTTGTTTGTTGTTCACTGCTGTGGAAATGTCAAAGAGCTGAGTTTTGCGTGCAGTTTGGATGGTGGTCAGATATGGGGTTGTTCTAAAGGGGGGTTATAGAGCTCTGAGCTTTGACAGCGTGTCCCTTTGCCCTCTTTGTGGATAGCTCTAAGGTACCCATTGAACACAGCTGTTGTGACACCCCCTGGTCTTGGAGATAGGTGGTCTCTGTGACTGGGGTCAATCCCGTTTTCTTCCTAGAACATTAAAATCAAGGCCTGGGTGCTGATTGATTACTCTTTGAGAAATGCATATTGAGAACAAAGCACTGAGAGTTCGTTCATCTCAACCAGAACTGGTAGGTGATCTGTAACAGCTGGCGTTCCTTCAGGGGTCTTTCTGTTCTCAAGTATACTCTGTTGCAGAGTAGTCCCTTCTTTGCAGGGTTCTTTAAGCATTTCCCAGTATTGCCAGATTGATATCTTCAGGGTTGGAGTAATAGCTTCCTGTACCGTAAGTGACAGAAAACATTCCCTGCCACTCTAGGATTTTCTATGGGCAAAGGTTTGTTTCTGGAAGACTTTGAGACTTACAGACTCTAGCTGTTGGTGCCTATTTCTGCTTAATGCAACTTTGTGATGGTTAAAATTCCAGTTTACTCTATCCTCTTAAGTTGCATTGCTCGTTTATGGAAAGGGCAATACACATGGTACGTGCTAAATGGACCATATTGTGTGCTCCCAGAAGTGTTCTCCTGATGCTTCCAGCTCCTCCTTTTCCCCATAACACTCTCAAACACATGCTTTATATAATATGGGCTACTGTGTTTCCTTACAATGTTGGCGTTATGTATAAAAGATTGTAGAGTGGGGGCAGTGATGATACTTGGTCGTTGAGGAAAACAAGCTCTTGAGCCTAAAGCCTCAGTGATACTGAGGTGTTACCTTGGGACTAAGAAATTAATTCAGCCACCTTTGGAGTTTTGCCCTGAACTTAACTTCGTTTTTCTCCAGTAATGTGGGACTAAATGAAATCCTTTAATTTAGAACACCGAGTGCACTCTTGGAAATTGACTCTAAGAACCCTCCTGTCTCTCTTAATTATGAGTTATTTAAGCTCTCGGTATCTTTTAAGAATTCCATTATTTCTCTGGAGTTGTACACCTCTGTGAGGGGTTTTTAAATAAATCAAAAGAGGTAGGCAGAGTCGAAGGTCTGTAGCTACGCAAGTTATAACTTCCCAGAAAGTTGATTTGACTGGGAAGTTGTCAATCAAAAAAACCTCCAAATAAATTAATCAAATGTTTTAAGATAGTTGGCAAAGGTTTCTTGTCATTATTAGCTAAAGCTGGTGTGTCCATCTGAATGCTCGTTGTAAAGTTCCCCTCAGTTAGTGTCTTCTAAGGACAGGTGGTAATGCTTTTTTCACCTTGTCCTTCATCCAGAAGTAAAATACAGGTATTACCTGTGGTGTCCCTAGCCTCTGTTTGTCAGAGGGTGGAGATGGATGGCAGGAGAGAGATGGCTTGATTATTACCTGTTCAGTTCACTCCCTCTGGGGCACCTGGTGTTGGCTGCTGTCGGCAGACAGGGTACTGGGCTGGACCTTTGGTCTGACCCCGTATGGCCATTCTTATGTTCTTATTGGGGGTGGAAGTATTTTGTCTACAAAAGTGCCAACAAACAGTGTTCATGCACTAACTTTCAGCGACAGGGCTGTGTTGACGCAACCTTGTTGCTAAAAGCTGCGTAGTGTAGATATACTGTATGTAGAAAAACCTTGGTACTGGCAACTCTTACTTGGAAAGAATCACACCAAACATGGATTTACTAAATTTCTCAAAACTTCCTTTCAGTTCATTCTAAGGTTACGTCTAGACTACACTCCTTTTCCAAAAGAGGCTTTTTCGAAAGATACTTTAGAAAAAGCCTCCTTCAAAAAAGAGCGTCTAGACTACAACCAGTACTTTCGAAAAAGCAGATGAGAGAGCACCCAGGCAGTCTGGAGGCTCTGGAAAAAGCACAGTTTGCATTACATAGCACCTTTTTTCAAAAGAGCACTTTTGAAAAAAGGCGTTATTCCTCGTGAAAGTTTTCCGTGGTCAAAAAAACTGCTGCGTTGTTTCAATTTACTAAACGCAGGAGAAGTTTTTTTTCGAAAAAAGGCCACTTTTTTTCAAAAAAACGCCTGTAGTTTAGACACACCCTAAATGTATTTGCTTTGATGCATTTGTTGCTAGTTTCACATCAAACGTTGTTTGTTTGGATTGTAAAATGTTATTTTAAAGCATCAGTGGTGAAGGGCTGGAATTTGTATTTAATTGTACATGAAAACATTTTGCACTTCATGGCAGCAGTAAGACTATGAATAGAACAATGGATGTCTTTATTTTTGTAATGCACTCCCATTCTGTTCATGCTGTTGGCTGTATTTCTGTGGCTCCTCCCCATAGCCCTTGTCACCTCCAGTGAACAGGGAAGCATACAAAAACAAATCATTGCTTCCAGTGACGTTACCTACACTGAAAAACAGTGCCTGTGCAAAACTGTCAGGTTGTGGAATCTCCATCACTGGAGATACTTGAGAGCAGGTTGGGTAGACATGTATCGGGGATGATCTAGACGGTGTTTGGTCCTTCTATGAAGGCAGGGGACTGGACGTGATGACCTCTCGAGATCCCTTCCTGTTCTAGTGTTCTATGATTCGACTGAAAACTAAAAAAGGAAAGGAAATTGGTATCCATAAAGATTTCAATTGGGAAGGAATGTCTAATGCTGCACTTAGACCTGTACCAATCTATTCTTGGAGACAAAATTGGTACCATTACTTCTGTCTCTATTGTAGACATGAGAACAATGAGACAGACACTATACTATAGTTAAATGCAGTGGCTGCAGCTTTATTGAAAACTGTTTCCAAACTGGGGTAACCATGCTAGACTACACAGGAGACTTATTGTATAAATCACAATGGGAACCTATTGCCCAGGTATACTGTAAGCATCCTGGTGGAAGAGAAGACCATGCCTTCCTTCCACCCCACAATGGCTGTTCCACCAAGCCAGCAAATGGTGTCAGCCCTGCACATGCTCCTCCATAACCAAATGGGAACCAGTCACTCAGCCCCAGCACTGTAATCCAGTGGTAGCAAGGGGGGCAAGCTCCAGAGCCCTGCCCACTTCGCTGTGCTCTGCCCCCTCCAGCACACACATGTGCCATGAGAGCACTAGGGATGTAGTGGGTTAACTGGCTGCCCAGTAAGAATTAGCTTTACCTGTGTGCTTATCTGGTAACCAGTTACCCAGAGGACGGGCCCGGCCGGAGCAGCCCCCACTTGAGGCGAGGTTGGCTAGAGATAACCTCAGCCCTTCACTGTTAACTGTTAAACATGTAGTTTAACCAGTTAACATTTTAAATGGGTATTTCCTTCCTTTTCCTTGTGAGCTATGTAGGGATGTAAAGGGAAAGACAATCAGCCGTCATGTGGTGAAGGCAAGTGGAGGGAGGGGAAAAAAAGAGGGGCCTATGACACGTTGCCTCTGCTGCTCCCAGTTCACATATCTTCTATTCTTCCAAACCCAGAAGGAATCTGCTCTGCCCTGGCTCTGTCAAAACTTCACTAGAGCAGGGTGAGTGTTGATGTAGGAAAATATTTTTACGTTCCAGGTACATGCCCTGCTGCCAATGGAGCTTTTGGTTTTTTTGACACACAATGGTTCATGTGTGTCATCCATTTACTATTAATGAGTTTTCTTGGTTCGGTGATACTGGTCAATTTTCTCTTTCTACTTAGAAGAATTTTCCAAGGTATTCTTGTAGAATTTTTAAGAACAGATGGATCTCGACGATAAGACGCCGAGTCAGTGAAGCACACAGGCACGCTAGGGATGCAAGCCTAGGCTTATTTGGTAGTTGAGTCATTACTCGACTAGTTGCTTTCCTCTCCTTGCTGCCTCTGTATCAGAGACAGCAAGGGAGGGGAGCAGGAGCTGGTGCTGCGGGGAGCTGGCTTAAAAGCTGTTTTCCCCCCAGCACTGTCTCTATGGGGCTTAGGGAGGCAGAGGTGCAGCAAGGGAAATGTTGTGAGCTGGGACTGAGCTGTCCCGGTTCGTGCTGGGTCCCACACACTGTGCCTCTGCTTTTTAAATGTAGTAAGAGCCTAACAAGCAGAGCTGCAATGAACCCCCTTATCAACTAATTCAGTAATCGATGGAAATTCCATTGATCACTCAGCTTCCTAACTGCTATTTAATACCCCTAAGGCAGAAATCTAACTGCGTTTCTAAATCAGAGTTTAGATACAGTCTTTTCAGACTTCTAAATTTGATGTATGGCCAGCATGTCTCATCCTCCATTTGATTGTCAAGGTTGAGTAATTCCAGTTGGCCATAGCAGAGATTTCAGTGTGTTCCAAATTGATGACTGTTACTATCCTCACCTCTGAGTTTGGGGATTTGGCTTGTTTGTATAAGTGTAAGCTTTATTAAAACAGTGTCATGAGAAGTACAAATTCTGTAGTATGGATTATATCAAAATCTTTATAAATACTCCTGGTTCAATGAATGACCACTGTGAATTTGGATTAGTAGTTCGAAGAGAATTGGATGAGAGCTACTCTTTATAAGAATGTTTGTTTTTTCCTATTACCACTAGACAAACAAAATGCAAAGTCCAATTTGAATATACTTAAATGAAGCTGCTCATCCTTGGAAATAGTTCCCTGTTTCTGTGCGCCATGGCCTGAACATTACTTTATTTGTTATAGAGTACTCTATAAGGGATTCTTTTTATCAGGTCTCAGCTGATGGTGTTGGCTGCATGCCATTTCAAGGTTGAAGAAGTTACTTCAGTTTTATGCCAGGAAATGTGAATCACTTTCTTTCAGAAGTGCCGGCTTTGGTGGAAAGCGTAGGTTTTAAAGAAGAGTACAGTCTGGTCATATCACTTAAATTTCAGAAATAGTATATGGAATATTAACTCCCCCTTAATTTGAAGTTGGATGACTTCATTGGTATCTCTTCTGAAGTGGTCTTTATGAGGTGTGGGACTGAGATGATTTTTGAGTCATATAGGAAATTATTAGAAAAGTACAAAGCTCAGTAAAAAGAGAGCCCTAGAAGATATTCTGATATTTGTACCATTTAATATGGAGAACAGCCATTCAAAGGAGATTAACTGTTAACCCTCCTTTTCAAATGGAAACTGTGTTTTTTTTAGTTCTGTAATAGACAGTTTTCTGTGTAATTCAATCATTAGGAATTTTTATTGTTTGGTAGGTCTATCAAGTTACTAGATCTATGAAAGTCTGTCAAAGGGATGGTCATGGAGATTGGCGTATGTATTAAGATATATCTAGAATTTCTTGTATGTAGTCATAGTGGGGATCCTAAAAAAACCTGCAGTTTGGAATGTTAACCCATAGTTCCTACTCTACTTCTGATTCAGACCTGTTTATTCCTGGTATTCCTCAACTAAGCAGGAGTATAATCCATTTTAGTTAATACAACAACTCTTACTGTTGCAGTTTTACTGGTGTAAATGTGCCTTATACCAGTACTACTTAGTCCAGTTCCTGTACCTATCAGACATCTATTAATAGCATAAAAAGCTGGAAATAAGCTGCATCGGTAAATATTCAGTACCTTAATACTGGTGTATAACTGTCCCTACAAAAGGGGCTTGTACTGCTTTAACAGTGCCACTATGGGCTTATCTAGACTACACGGAACAGTTGAAAGAGGATATGCAAAACCTCATTTTTTGAGGAAGAGTGGCTTTTCGACAAAGGGGGAGGTTCGCCAAAAAAGCCACATCTAAACTACTTTCACTTTCGATAGCGCGATCGGAAGAAGATGTGCAAATTCCCGCAGAATTTGCATATCCTCTTTTGACTGTTCCACGTGGTCTAGATAAGCCTACGTTTAAAGCAGCACAGCTTGTGTGTATAGATTGTGCCTAAGACTGTGTCTGTCGAAACCTGCTTGTTATGAACATCTGATGAGTGACCTGGCAAGGTTTGAATTGTAACCTTGCTTCTTTCTATAGTGACTTAAATTTGCTAGAGAATGGCTTGTTAGGTTGAGAGACACATCTCCTGTTGCCAGCAGTGTGTTCTGTAGTGGGAAATGCCCAGTTCCAAGCATTAGTAGGTTAATGAAAGGACTAGATGCTGGCTAATCTTGTGGAATTAATGCTCACTTTTTCTGCTTACGTAGAAGAGTTCTGACTGCTTGAATATCAGCATCTGCAGTTTCAATGTCAATACCTCTTCTTTCATTTGTTCTTTTATCTAGGTTCTAGGCCGTAGCCTGGCAATCCAACAATCAGGATAAGATGCTATTATGATTGACTTTAAATCTAATTGTAATTATTGTATTAAGATTACAACACAATGTTTTTATTTTTATAGTTGGCATTAAGTGAAATTAAGGGTACACTATTTAACTGACATTCTCATTAATTCAGTGTGATACAGCATCCCATAAAACACTGTTGGTGTGAACATAAGTATTAAACTAAATAGGTGAATCTGTATTGGTTTATGAATATTTACATTGACATCCTAGTGAGATGTCAGAGCCACTGTTGGCAAATTAAGGAAGAAAGTACTACATTGGTTCACATTAGGAAGGAGGAGGGGCGGTTACACCAATACAAGGGCTAGAAACTTAATTTTTCTTTTACATGAAAGCTTAGCTTCTGAAGGAGCTCTAGGTAATGTATGTTATGTGAGGACATGCAGCTCACAGGGCTTGCGTGTTTGGTGGTTTAGGGTTTCTTGTCTTCTGTTTGGTGATTGCTTTTAATTCTGAAAAATGGTGTTATTGGCAACCAGTGGAAGTTTCCTTCTTATGCCATATCAAGTTGATAGATCTCCCCTGCTCATAAATTACTTGCCAGGGTGGTTCAGTATAAGTTCCTCTTGTGGCTTCTGCTTTGGGACAGAGAAAATGGGAAGATAAGGACACTTGTTTGATTGCAGGACTTACCAGGCCAGATGAGTACACAAGCTATTTGTGTTCCTCCAGTTTGGGAACAAATTAGTCTCATTAGTACCGCTAGGCTACTGGTCAAATGTTCATTTCTGCCTTCTTGCTCCAAACGTAGCTGGTGACAGAGAAGGTAACAGCGTTCCCAAGTTGCATCTTTGATTCATTAGGGGCTGCTGCCCAGGTCTTCCCAATCAGGTCTTAAAGAATTTTGATGCTGACTGTTGGCAATCCAAAAGTCCCAGTAGTGCTGGATTTTGGGAGGATAGAAGTGCTTACTGTTGGAGGTGGAAATGCTTCCATAATTTGAGCCACCATTTTTCTTCAGTAGTTTTCTTACTACCTTGCCTTTTGATGGTGTTCATCTGCATATTAATTTCTAAGGTTCCTTGTGAGTTGGGTACCTTAACTTCCAGATCCGCACTGCACTTTAACTTGGTAGCAGAACCAATAACATGGATCCAAATCATCAAGAAGGGCACCCTCAGTGTGATGTCTGGTTTCATGGCCTGACCAGGGCCCACTCACTCTAAGCAGAAAAGTCGGTGAGGATGCTATTTGCAGTGCTGACTTGGTCATTGACTCTCAAAAGGATGACCAAAAACTGTTTCCCGCAATTCAGCGTTGAGTTGGAAAAATAGATTTCCTTCTGACATTGATGTGCGAATGTTGGAGGCTTTATTTCAAGTCCTCAACAGACAGCCTTTCTTGCTAAGGTCCTGTGTGGATCCAAGATGGTTATACTGGTAAGGCCTAGAACTGGTGTTCTCAGTCTTTCCCCTCTAGCCTTAAGGGAAAGGGGTGCTCCAGGGTATGTGTTTAGAGGAAGTTCCTTTTTACTCAGCGGTATTAAGTTAAAGGGGAACATGTTAAACCTCCAATCCACCATTTTGGACCCAATCCAACTGCATGTTGAAGGGCTGCCTCCCGGCTTCCCCAGGATTTTAGCTGCTCATAGTATACCGAGAGGAAGGATCCTCTTCCCCAATTTCCAAGGACTATATCCATTACAACAGTTGTGCCTGGGAAGTCTAATCAAGGATTAGGCCCCATTGTATTAAATGCTAGGCAAACAAATAACAAGTGGGCCAGACTCTGCCCCAGAGACCTGACCCCAAAGCTTCTGGCCCCAGACAACTCTGGGGGGGAGGCTAGTCCCCAGCCTACCCCTTCTGCTCCAGGCCCTGCCCCTTCTGAGGGTGGAGCTGGCTCATGACCACATACCAAAATTCATTAAGTGGCCCCCCTGTGAAAATGATTGCCCACCCCTACCATAGAAGCACTGATGTTAAACCTTATGAAGCACTTGTTTTAAAAAGGTTACTCTTTTTCCGTTTGGCTTGCAATACATTATCCAGCAAATAAAGGTAATGGTTTTTGAAGGCTAGTATCATGCAAGGCCTTTTTTCTTAAGCTTTCCATAAAATGATTTCTACAAGTGAATATGTATGTCCCTGGCAAGCAATGTTGGCTACTGTAGTAAATTGAGTGCAATAGGATTCATGTTACGAGGGTTAAGAGCAGTTCTTGCAGCATGCTAGTAGGATTATTTTTTCTTAGCCTCCTGTGGTAGCTGACCAAATAAGGATGCTTTCCTCTTAAGAATATTGGAAAGCTTTCAAAGAAATTCTCACTTTTTAAAAGCATTGTAATATTCTGTAAGCTCACATCGTGGGATATATTCTTGTTCTGTATAAACTCTGAGATCGTTTGAAAATAAGGCAACACTTAAATCAGCATCTGAGGAGTGACCTGACACTGATTAAAAACATCTTTTGTTATGTATCCCTCGTTTACAGTTTAATGCTAAGAAATCAGAATATGGTTGAGAAATTTTAGCAATTATTTAAAGACTGATTTAGTCAGATCCTTGCTACTTAGAGCAGTTTGAAAACTTGAATGAGTCAGGAGTACATTTGGTGTGACATTGGACCAGTACTGTAAATGTTTTTAGTAATATGGTGGCTGACTATTTAATTAAGATAATCATTTTTTTTTAGTTTGTGGTAATAAACACTTAAATTCAAGGGTGCTATGATGAATATTATGGTTTATATATAGCGCACAAATCCTGCTAGACATTTTACAATCAATCAGGAGATGGATTTCCCTGAATAAGGTGACTAGTAGTATTTAAAACTTACTTAATTCTTCAGAATTGCTAGGGAATCACCCGAAGAATGACTTTGATATTTTTCTGATATGGTATTAACTTCCATGATGCACTTTCTTATGGAACACAGGGCCAGTAATGATTTTCCCAGGACCATACTTTTCATATGCGTTTACATAAATTACATTCTATGTCAATTTGTAATTTGACATGTACAATATCATAATATTTATTATATCTATTCACATAGCTCTCAATGGAAAAGTCCCACGTTCTGTTACTTACACTTCAACTCATCTGATGAAGTGGGTTTTACTCATGAACGCTCATGATCGGGTATATTTTTGTTAGTCTCTGCAGTGCCACAGGACTACTCGTTGATCATTAAGGTTAAAAAAATCAATTCTCGGAGGCTAGGATATGGATGAAAATCTTTCTTCATTTTTTCCCTTTTGGGTTTATACCTCTAAAATATGGATTCTTTATATAAGAAATGTATTATATGAATGCAGCACATGCTATAGTACAAATGAGAATTTGTTAGTCCATCATACGGCACAGCATAGTACAGGGGAGGGCAATAATTTTTTGCCAGTGGCCACTTCAATTTTTGAAGTGGTCTTGGGCTGCACCGGAAGGGAGGTGGCCAGGATGCTTTGGGCTTCCCCACCCCCAGACCACAATTGGTCTGGGGGTGGGGGAGCCCCTCCCCCCCCCTTCCCACAACCATCCATGCCCCTGGCAGTGGGAAGAGATTTCCAGTGCTCGCCCACCCCTGGGCCAATCAGGGCCTGGGGGTGGGGGAACACGTGAAGCCTCCTCCTGCCCTTCTAAGTGCTGCACACTCCCTGAAGGGCAGAGGAAACTTTGTGCACTCCCCCTACCCCCAGGCCCTAATTGGCCTGGGGGTGGGGGAGTGGCCAGGGCCTCCACAGGCCAGATGAACCCACTTGGTGGGCCAGATCTGGCCTGCGGAGGTCCTTTTGCCCACCCCTGGCATAGTATGTACTCCACGGTTTTCAGAGTGACTAGGTATGTTGGGAACCAGCCTTAAAGGATTTTTAGAAAGAAAGGTCAGCGCACCCACACGATGGAAATCAGGATTGTGATGGAAAGCTGTCTTGTCATAAAGGTAGGTTCTCATCTATTGAAATGTTATGGTAGTATACAGTCTTACAGATCATCAAGTAGAAAATGAGCTGACTGAAGCAGACAATAAGAGGTGTCAAACCAGCAGCAAGTAATGAGTAGTCCTATGGCACCTTAGAGACTAACAAATATATAGAGTATCATGGGCACAACCCACTTCAAGTTACAGACTAACATGGCTACCTCCCAGACTTTTCAACAGCAAGTAGGCAAAGGTAAAAGCAGTTGCTTTTCAGTGCCAAATTCCATTCTGAATCTGAAATGTGGCAGGTTTTTTTGTTCTGCATCACTAGTAGCTACATAAGTTACAGTTGCCTGGAATATTCACAAAGAGCAGGGGACAAGTTAAGGCCCATTAGAAGGAGCATTGAGTGCTGACAAAGTCAAGGGCCAAGGCTGATCACGGAGTCATTCTGTCCGTTGCCCAGGGAATAGAAGGAAAAGTGGTGGTGAACCGTAGCAACTAGAGACTTGATTGCTGCGTGGAAGCCTTGATATTTATGGGGTGTGTATCTAATTGTCTACTGATCATATATCTAAGATGCTCCATCTACTGGCACGAACAGTGCTTGAAATGAGTGCAGGTAAAATGATGTGCTTACAACATTTATGATCATTTAAGCTTTTAAAAATGCCCTTTCCCCTCCATCCTTGTAAGCCAGCGTATAAAGTAGAAAGGCTATGGCCAAACTGCTCATATGCCTCCTACCTTGCGGACAGTAGATGCCAGAAACTATAAATTTTGATTTAAGGAGCTTCCCTCCTGGGTGCATCGTTTGCCTGAAAAGGGGATGACTTGGCACGTTATTTTGAATGCAAGGAACAAGAACAAATAAATATGTGGGTCCTGCAAGTGTATACTAATGACAGATCATGTTACACAAAAGGCAAAGGAAGCTATCTCCTCCACCCACCTCACCCACCCATCCCTCTTCCATTTTTTTCTCTACCACTCTCACTTTTTACTTGTTTGTTGAAGGGGCTGCCTTCTGTTCTTCAGATGATTCACAAGAACATTCCAGTGACCCAGATCCTCTGAAAAGCTTTATTGTGAAATCTTTTCAATACAACTCACTACCAGCAACTAATCTTTTAGAAAACGCCACAGTACTAGCACAGTTGTTGCTATGGAGAGGTGAGAAGTTCCTGGTTTTTTCCCTTGCACCTGCCTGATTCAATCTATTATTGAGTTGTCGTCCCTGCTCTCCCCCCCCCGCCCCCTCCCCCCCATGAAAAGTAGAGAGGAAATTAGTACTTTCCGGGGCATAAATGCCCAGGTTTTTTTTGCCACTTACCACCTCCTAATCAAATGCTGTGTCTAACACAAGATGGGGAGCAAGGAACTCCAGAATCTGAATCCTGGCTAATCTCTGGCCTGGTGCAAGTCTCTTAACCCTTCTGTGTCCCAGTTACATAGGAGTTGCGACTGCAGGTCTGATCCAGTATTGCCAATAGCAGCTTCTATTAACTGTTTCTGAGGAAGACAAAAAAGACCCCATACAGTTAGAGTAATTCCTGTCCCCTGGAAAAATTTAACTGTTAACCTCCTATAATAATTCAGGAATGTTTTGCCCTGAGAGCAGCTATCCCATATTATTAAAATATGACAGTGTAGCATGTACAAAGGGAAATAATGTTCTTAACAGCCTCACAGAGACACTGAGGGTTAAAGCCTGTAAAGCACTTGGAAGATAAGTCTAGTCATTTGGTGTTTTAGAAAGCAATTTAGTGTTCCATTTTGTATTTCCATTGAGATAAAGATAGAAAGGGAGAATTTTATACTGCAGGACACAATTTTAAGGAATCAATTTTAGTATGTAAGATCATCTTACAGTGTAGAAAGTGGTTTTTAAAAGTGGTGGGTTGGGGGAGAAGGAATGTTGGTTATGCAACTAAAATTGAACTTATTACACTTTTTCTTTTTTTTCCACCTTTCACTGCCACGCTTTAGCCTTTTCATTAGGAATTCTAGTCAGTCTTAAAGAGAAATGATTGTGAAACACCTGAAATAAAGATGGCACAGACAGAAGCAAATTTCCTGTTAACTAATGCAGTACATTCAGGGTTTTGTGTAAGCATCACATGACTTAGAAGAAGCACTTAGCCCTTGAATGATTACGCATTTTACGGCTTCTGACAAACCTGACCACACAGGCTTCTAAGAAAAGAATAGACTCGGAGATAAAGCATGGTAGAGCCATGTGATTCTTCAGCTCCTTGGTCATTTTTTTCTTGCGATGTGAAAGGCAATGGGAAAATGGTAAACAGGGTTACTTCAATTTTCAGTTAAACTTTTTAGCTCCCCCCATCAAGTGGGAGTCCTGCCAAAGTCAGTTTAGTTCCGTCACTGAGATGTGGATAAACAAATGTTTATCACACTGCCCTCTCATTCTGCGTATTAGGCCTCTGTCAGAAAGTGTTTGCTGACAAGAAGTTGAATTAGCCAGTGCCTGTGGGGAAGTGGGCTGCAGAAAGAGAGAAGTAAAGTAGTAATAATACTTTAGTAAAGTAATACTAGTTAGTAATAATAGTAAAGTAATAATGGAAACTTTTAGCAAAGGGGTATGAAGAGAAAGTTGCTTGATGTCACTGTAGTTCAGATGTGTAGTGAAAGGAGTGTGTGAAAAGTACCTGCTCATTTTGGGCACTGCCCTGCAAAATGTTAAGTCCTCTGGTTTCAGTTCAGTAAAGTACTAATCATGTGCTTAACTTTTTAAGCCTGAGACAACCCGCGTGCTTAAAGTTAGGCATGTGCCTAAGGCTTGCAGGATTGGGACTAGAGTACTCAGCGCTTTGCAGGATTGAACCCCCTTGAAACTCTGAAATGGAAGAAGAGCTCTGAAGATGTTTATGGATATTTGATTATTCAAAATTCCTACATTTGAAGCAGATTCATTTAAACAGAACCTCTTATTTAACATTGAAGGAGTGCACCACAGGTAAATGTGTATTTAATCAAGCAAAGCTTGCTGATTGAGAGTGCTTGCCCTTAAGGATGTTAGCATATAATTGAATAGTTGTATAACCACCTCAAATTTTAGCAGTTATATGAATATTGGATAGTCCCAGGGGGATATCAGGCAGCAGTGAGGGGTGGCAGGCGGGAGCCAGTCCATGAGGGGAGCTGGATTTAAAACCAGCTCCCTGCATAGACCTACTCCCACCTGTTTCCCCATGCTGCTGCCTTTGATACAGCAGCAGCCCCCTGTCTGGGGCAGGGAGTCCAAGCTCCACGCAGAGCAGCTTCTACCTATGGGGAGCTCAGACCCCCTGTGGATAGGAGCCTTCGTCAGTGAGGAGCCCAGGCCCATTGCTCGCAGAGGCTGCTTTGCAGTAAGCCTTCTGCCCCCTTGCTGCCTCTGAGACTGAGAGCACAAGACAACAGAGTCCTTCAACAGGGGTGGCATTAGCAGTGTACGTTTGTTGTGAGAGTTTGGGCGATTTATTTAAGCTCTCCATACCTTAGTTTACCAGTCTGATTAATGGAGACACCTCCTGGTGACTGTGGCCCAGTTGAATGACGCTGATCAGGTGTGTATGAGAAGATAATGGAGCTGTAGTTCTGACAGGTGGCTTGGTGTGAGGGCCAGTGCAAGAGGGGCTAGTATCCCTTAAAAATCCACCTTGTACAGTACTGAGTTAATGTGGATAGACTTGGACAACTGGCCACTTGGAGCAAGTCAGCAGCCGGTTGCGGGGATACCCTGGTTAGGCTATTTATGTGGTCTGTTTGAGGATAGCAACTGTTGGATTTTTTCATTTTATTTTAATGTCTACTCCAAATGCAGCCAATGCCCAGTATTGCCTGGTGCTTTATGATTTGCAATTAGAGAGACAGAAGAAGAGCAATGTTTTCATTTAATTACGGTGGCATGCATCTTTTACTTGCATCCCTGTCCCTCCTGCCCACCTCCCCACACACCCTTCAGCTGCCACCATTGATCCAGCTGCATTGCCTAGTGGCTTTGTTTTTGACTGGGCATTGTTGAGGAATTAGCAGCATTTAACAGTTGGCATTCTCTTTGGATGTGTAACACTCTCTCTCAACCCCTCCCTGTCCTGCTATCATTATCTTGCCTAAACTGGGAGAAGGAGTCATATTAAACTCAAATGGATGTCAGTGTCTGTGTTGTAGGTCTGTGGAGGGGGAAGGAAGGAAATGAATCTGCTACCTCCCAGGTTTGATCTCTGAGGATAATAAATCATGGTATAACCCTGTTCTGTCTTCTCAGCATTCAGTGACTAAATCCAGTCCCTAGTTTGAGGTACTTAAGAGGCTGATAAATCAGTAGGCCAATAAATACAACACTTGTGAGCAAGTCAGAAATGGCTGGAGATGGACACATTAAAATTCCTAATAAAACAGGATGAATGGTAGGCAGGTAGATATTGCAGAAATAGGGCCTAAATCATGATATGGACTAGCAAATAAAAATTGCACTATAATCAGTCCTGTTTGTACCAGAAGCAAAGATGGCTGATGTTGTCCTCCTTAGTGTTTTTCTTTATACAGCCATGAAAACTCCAAGTGAGGGAGAGGGCATATAAAAGTTACTGTTGACTTTGGTGCTGTGAATTAGGGATGTTAGCATATAGTCATTTAAAGGATTAACCAATAACCCTGGGTTTATTGGTTTATCCAAACTACATGCCCCCCCCCTTTGTTGCCTCTGCTTCTCATAAAGAGGGCGCAACGTGGAGGATGAGGGGGGCAGGCGAGAGCTGATACTTGCAGGTAGCTGGTTTTCAAACCAGCTCCCCGCATGTATTAGCTCACACGGAGCTGCTCTTCCACAGTGCTGCTGCCTGCCTATCCGAGGTGTGAGCTGATACAAGTGGAGAGCTTACTCTGTAGAGCCACCTCTGCCCCCCATAGCTGCTTCTCACAGAGGTGGGGGCGGGGGGCCAGGCAGGAGCTGGTGCTCTGGGGAGCTGACTTAAAAGCTGGTCCCCCACGAGCACGGGCTTCACAGAGCCGCCTCTCCCCCTGCGTCCCCCCTTGCTGCTGCCTCTATATCAGAAGCAGCAGTGGGGAGGGGGGGCGGCGGCTGTATGGGATGCTGGAGCAACTTCAGTCCATGGCAGAGCAGCCTCTCTCTGCTGCTGCCCCGCATGGCTGCCTCTGTATTAGATGTTTAAACTGGCTCCCCTTGCAGACTGGCTCCTGCCTGCCACCGCACGCTGCTGCCTCTGATACAGACAGAGCAGTGTGGGATGGCAGGAGGCTCCCCGTGAGTAGGGCCGAAGGTGAGTTTGCTGCCGGCCCCACCCCTGGGGACTGCTGAATAATCATGTAACTGCTGATATTTGGTGTGGTTACACAGTTATTGAATTAAATAATATCTAACATCCCTACAGTATATATAATGACCTGGGTATCAAAATCTGATGATTTTATATTGTAATCTTGAAATTTGTGAGAAGAGAAGGTTATTGTTCTGAACCCGTGGCTTGAGATGAAGTGTCACAAAGTTTTGTACTCAGGAATACTTGGAATACCAGGAAACAAAATGACCTGTTGAAAGACAAGTAACAGAAAAATGTAGAATAATGAATGATACTTTTTTATGATTATAGCATAAAATTCACTTTATTTTTACGTTATGAGGGAGCGGTGCCTCCTGCTCGCTACGCTCGCCACCCCCCCCCCTCTCTAGGGGCAGGCAGCCCTGGCTCTCCCCGCTGCCAGGGAGGACCAGGCTGAGGTGTGGCAGCCCTGGCCTGCCCTGGCTCTCCCCAAGCCAGCCACCAGGACCTCCTGAGACCAGCCAGCCCCAGCTTGCCCCCTACCCCCACCCCCTGGATGCTGGGGGATTGGGTAAATTGAAGCTGTGCTAGGCTTGGCTCTCCCCTTGGCTGCCAGGGAGGGCCCAGGGCCAAGGCCACCCTGGCTCCCCCCGCCCCCAGCTGCTGGGGAGGGTCCAAGGCTGCCCTGGCTCTTCCTCCCCCACCCAGCCACCGAGGCCAAAGACACCCTGGCTCCCCCTCTCTCCCCCCCCGAGACCGAAGCCACCAGGCCCTTGGCCCACTGTCCCTGCCTCTTGGTCCCCTCCCTGGTGGCTGAGAGGAGGGCAAAGTCCTGGCCATACGTCAGGCCATGAGGATGGAGACTTCATGGTTCCCAGGTGCACGCGCCCCCCTCCCCGCCCCCCTTCCCATGAGCAAGGGGGAGCAGCTCCCGGACTGTCCCCAGAGAAGCCATGTGGCTGCTGCCTCACCCTCCCCAGAGTTCTAAGGGAGCTGGAGGCTGCATTCCTATTGCCTGCCCTAGCACCAGGGAGGCCAGGGCCCTCAGCACAGGGGAGGCAGGGAGGGGCTGGAGGACACACAGGAAAAACTTTTAGAGTGTGTGTGTATCTCTCTCTACTTGACTCGAAACACTATAGAGAGTTGCTTGAGCTAATATTCCACTTTCTTTATAGTGTTGATAATTCCAAATGCAGATATGTCAATTAAAACTTTGTTTTGAAAAAGTAAAGAATCCCATTTGAGTTTTCCTAATAAAATACTTTGCATATTTATTAAAAACATGAAACAAATTTCCAGATAGGCACCAGAGCAGCAGATCTGTCTGTGTGAAAATGAACTTTTCAGCTTGGGAAGAGATGACTGCGGGGGATATGGAGAGAAAGTAAATAAGGAAAAGTTAATTTATTCCTTCCTGTAACACAAGAATGAGGAGTCACCAAATGAATTTAATA
Organism: Pelochelys cantorii; assembly: GCA_032595735.1. Lineage (NCBI taxonomy): Eukaryota > Metazoa > Chordata > Testudines > Trionychidae > Pelochelys > Pelochelys cantorii. Next base: position 9,104,890 of record CM064333.1, on the reverse strand, counting down.
GAGAGCAGGTTTAGAACAAACAAACAAACCAACAAAAAAGGAGGTTGTTTTTTTGTCACAAAACACAGTCAAACTGTGGAACTCCCTGCCAGAGGATGTGGTGAAGTCCAAGACTACAACAGGGTTCAAAAAAGAGTTAGATAAATTCATGGAGGATAGGTCCATCAATGGCTATTAGCCAGGATGGACAGGAATGGTGTCCCTAGCCTCTGTTGTTAGGGCTGGGAATGGGCAACAGGGGATGGATCACTTGATAATGGATTCTGTTCATTCACTCTGAAGCACCTGTCATTGATTGTCAGAAGACAAGTTACTGGGCTAGATGGACCTTTTGGTCTGATCCCGTATGGCTGTTCTTAAGGAACTGCATGAGCCAACCTGTTGAAAAATATAGTGATAATTTCAGTGAAACATACCTTCTGTGTTCTTCTAATTAAAAATTTTCTGTGAAAGTTGAAGTGGCCATTAACAAAATTTAAAAAAAAAATTGTAATTTTAAACTTGTTCACTAGAAAAATGGACCGGTTTTGTTTCATACTTTACAAAATATCTACTGGAGGTGATGATAAAATGCAAAGAAATCCAAAGTTGGAGTAGTTTTGCCTTTTGGTATATTTCCCACCACTTTCAATACAGTTCCCAGCCTAATTAAACAGCAGCAGGTTAGAACAGTGGTTTCAGTGCTGCATCACTTTGAGTGGTTTCAGGCAGCGGGTAGTTAATGAGTACAGTAATTCACGAGATGCTATTTTGCTAATGTGGAAATAGTGGTGTAGGGATAATTCTAACACTATGAATAATTTACCAAATCATCTAGCTGCATGTACAATTTCTGCCAATTTATTGATATTGAATACTAAAGTAACAAGTTCCAGACATTGGCCTGATTTCACCCCCCCACTGCGTTTAAACAAAACAAAACAAAACGCATCAGGAATACATGCTTCAGGAGAGCAGACACGAACTCTATTCCATAGGTATTACTAAGAAGAACCCGAGGTGTAACTTTTTCAGATTGCAGGGCTGATGAGCTAGAACGATTAGATAGATGGCTGCAACCTTCTTCTTGGATGTGGGTGTTCAGATGGCGGAATGCTGACTGTCAGATTTTTGCACTTGTAGTTCTTACCAACAGCTGTATTGCATCTTCCCACTGTCTCTAGGAAGAGGTCATGCTTTACTTATCTAGACCATCTTGATATATTTCACAAAATGCTATTCTAACTTCGTTATAGAGAGTTTGACTCCTTTTTAAAAAATAGGATTGCTTATTTTAAGTAAAATCAGCCCTTTCGAAGATGAAGAAAAACAAGGATCTAACAATGAGATGCTGTCTGTTTTTGAAGAATCTGTTGTGGATTTTGAGACCTAATCTGTATAGCTGTTTACTTGAAAATGTTTAAAAGCAGCCACAGTAGACCAAATTTTTCACTTTGTCAGATCATTCTTAAATATCAAAAGTAGGAGCTTTACTTGGGAACTACGTGGAAATTCCCTTGGTGTGCCTCTTACCTTCTCGTTCATAACCTCCATCCTTCTCTCATTTGCGTGGTGGAATTTTTTTTGGAGGGAGGGGTAGAGAAGAGATGCAATTTTTTGATAGCCAACTCTTCAAATAGGTCCTGTCTTACTGTTTTGTTCTCCTAAATAAATGGTAGCTCATTTTCATAATAGCAATGCTAATTAAAGATCCCAGCCTTCAGTGTCTCCAGTATTAGCAAAACAGTGTTGAGGCTTCCCTCTTGTAAGACTGGCTACTTGAAAAAAATAAATGGAGGGAACCTGGATTTATTGAAGCCCAGGCATGAAATTAGTTCTGGAGGCTTGGGAATGGTTTCGTGAGGGTCGTCATAGCATAATCAGGTGTCATGACCAGGTAGCAGCTCCTATGTATTGCGAAAACTGAAAAGTGCAATTAGTGTAGGCCTCATTTTGAAAGTCTTGAACTACGCTGAGTGTTACTGTTTCTTACGTGCTTGAGGGAAGTAATTGTTTGAATAGGAGTAACACAGCTGAATAGGATTGGTTCATGATAAAGGAAGCCAGTGATGGCAGGTATTGCACATACTGTGAGATTCTAGTGATATGCTATAGAAATACCTAAGTAAATAACAAACTGTCTCTAGGATCTCCGCAGAGATGTCTCTGTTGGATACCACTGGTTTGATCTGTTGAGAGAGCAAAACTGATGTTTTCTTGGTGGATTGAAGGAAAAACTGGAGGGAGGAGAGTGAAGGAAAAGAACTAACTTTTTGCTTTTTTTTATATTGCAGGGTCCACTTACAGTGTGCTGTCCATCATGCCATCTGATTCTGAAAGCAGCAGTTCTCTTAGTAGCATTGGTGAGTAAAATATAGCTCGGAGCTTAAAGTATACACCTTTTTCAATGGTCACAGTTGGATGCATGAGTGGATCTCTCTGGGTTTTGTATAACAAATGTAAATGTAGGCTGAACTATGAGAGTGAACTGCATGTGTCTTCCCAATGACAGTGCTTATGTTCAGTTTATATTGCAGGGCTAAACATTTTTATAGCTAAAGTTAATCGCTTAGCAACAATGAGCAGCCAATAAAATCTGTGCTTAAGATCAGTTGATACATGATATAACTGATCATAATTACAGCAATGATATTTTGTTTTTTATTCGTGATATTTAACATGTAAGTCATAACTAGATTTAAAACAACCCTGAAAGAGAATGAAAAATAGTTTTTAGCCCAAGTTACCCAACTCTGAAACTTTGTCCAGTTGCTGCAGAACTTCAGGAGTGACTTGTAATATTCCTTTTGTTCTTAATATGATTGGTTACTTAACTTTTTTCATATGTTTATCAGAGAGTGGGCATGAAAATAACATTTAGAAAGTTGGAGGAAGTGAACTGTGGTCTAAAATAAAACCAAGAGCTGGCATAGCGAGCTTGACTACCAGCTTATTCAGCTTTCCACATACACAAATTTTTGTGAAATTTGCATAAAAGTGATTAATCTTAAATAAAGGTCATGGACTCCTCCATGTTAAAGTTCCAGTGTTGCATCAGACATCTGTAGAATTCTCTTGACAGCACAAGACAAGTCAGTTGTCTATTAAAGGATGTCTTCAGACATCAGGTTAAACTTTAACTCCAGCATGCAAGAACAAGATTTCAGTCTTGACTAAAACTATTTACTGAAATAACGGGAAGCTGTGACACTTCAGAGAGTTTTTTTTTTTCCAAGACTCAACTTGTAGGATGGCTGCTAGTATACAGAAGATGTATACATACTTCTTTTTAAAAATAAAAAAATATTTAACCTTTTTGACACAGACTTTGAGCTGGATGCACAAACTAAAGATTTAGAATAGGAATATTTAAAATTGCATATTTTTAGAATTTTAATAGAGAAGAGACAAGTGGGTTAAAAGTAGTCTTTGGAGAATATAAAACACATTTTACATCATTCCTTTTTCCAGAATTGCCTCCCTGCAAGTTATAGTTAATATGCCTTCCATTTTCCTTCTGCCTTTCTGTCAGGTGTGTATTTTCTGAAAGTGCAGGTGAGAGATAAGTGAGACTAACCTTGTTGCAGCTACAGTCAAATCTTTTTTTCCATTTTCTATTCTAAATCATTTGTCTCAAGATTTGTACTGTTACCCAAACCAGACTATCATCATATGTAAGAGAAATACATCTATTTTCCTTTGGAAGAATTGTTGTTCCACTCACTAGCTCAGCACCTACAATCAGAATAACAGTAAAAAGATCTTTATGATCTTGTAATTCAACATTATTTTGGTTTGAATTTGACTAATCTCTCTTTTTAAAATGTTGCCAGAAATTCTATGCTTTAATGCAGATTTAGGGACATATCTGTAGACTTCAGGTATTTCCAGTTACTTTTGCAGAACTCAGGTTTATGTTCAAAAATACTTTCCTAGCTTTTCTGGATACAGAAAGAGATGCTGCTGTACGTGGAGCATTCTAGTATTGTCATGTAGAACCTGTAGTTAACCACAAACAGTAGCCCTGAGTCATGAGCCTCCACATCCTAATTGTTAACACAGAAACTTAATGGTGGTATTTCATATGCCAACATATCAATTATTTCATTGCTGCTTGCTTTTAACATAAAGATTCAGCCGTTTTGTTTTACACAGTGTGGTTGGATTCATTTGCAAAACATATCGCAGGAAGTTTCACAAAAATGAAATGTTACATACAAATACTTGTATTGTCTATTAAATGTTTTGTATGTTCCATCTTTCATTGTGGAGGGAAAAGAAAGTGTAATTTATTAGGAACTGGTAAATGTTGGGGGGTAAGGAAATGAAATAGCGCATGAAGGTTAGAGAATTTTAAAAAAGGATAGGTAAATTAAAGCTAATATGTAAAGCAATGTAAATAATTAAAGATCTAGTCCAAAGCCTGTCAACTCTATGGGAATCTTTCTGTTGAATTCAGATGACTTGGAATCAGAGCCTTATTTTTAAAAATACAGTGGATTGTTGCTAAATTCTGTAAAATCCAGAAGAAAATTTTTCAGAATTTGACAAGATCCTCATGTCAAGATTTTTTTTTTTTTTTTACATATCCAATGGTCTAAGATATAACTCAGGATCTTCATGAAGAGTTTGTGGAAAAACAGCTTGCATTTTGACACCATTTTGCTCTGAACTTTTGACTTCGGGTATTTAAAGGGCACAAAACTCTTGAGTGGGTTTCTTGATCTTGTTATGAGTAGGCAATAGTAGACTATTTCTTAACATGAACGGAAGGCAGTCTATTAAACATGTAAGCCATCAATATTTCTAATTTTAGGATTCTTCATAGTTCATCTCCCTTGGGGGGAAAAAAATTAGTTAATGTAGGGTATATAGTGCTTGCACAGGTAAATGATTTATCTTTTGTGTTTTGAGACTCCCATTTGTTAATTCCACAGGCCAGACTGTAGGGCATAACATTCTGTTCATTTGTATCCAGTCACTTTTCCTCCTATAAGAAGGGAACAGTATTTTTAATATTTTTACTTCATTTTTTGGAACCCAGTAATGGTATTTTTGCCTCTTAATAACCAGCATATAAAAAAGGCGTTTTTATGTTTGCAAGTTACCTTACAACTACAGCCAAATTCTTTCAACACTATTTGATTTGTTGAGTTACAGGTCGTCACAGCTGAAACAGTTTGCATGCCAGAACCCTGAAGGCTTCATTTGGCTTTCTTGAATGGCGGCATAGCAGTACGAAATTTTTACAATATTTCAGAAATTACATATAAAAACATATATTCAAATAGATTTTCATTCATGGAACATGTTGTGCAATGAAACCGACAAGTTTTGAATCTGAAATGCACACAGTATTGAAGAAAGAGAAAAGTAGTCTACTAGCTATGTCCTCTGGATTAAATGTAAATCCATTTGGACGTGTGTGTGTGTGTGGGGGGGGAGGGTTTCTTCAGTCCATCTGTTTCTCTTCCATGGTGGGCAAGAAAGGTTCACCCAGGATCCATCTCACTTGTTCACCTGGGGATAACCTCAAGTGATCCTCCTATTTCCACTGATTGTCAAATAAATTTCAGAACTGGGAGTACTAGTTGCCAGAGGCAAATACGAACGATTTGAGAGCCCCTAATAAGGCCTAGGGTAAGCGCATGGGCGAGAAATCCAAATCCTGCCCCAAGCTGCGTAGAAGAGAGTTCTAACCTTGGGCTCTGTATGTGGGCTTTGTATTTCTTTAACCTAATGTGTCTTACAACACTTCCCCTTTCCCCCTTTTCTGTTCATTGGAATGGAGTAAGTTCTCTCTTGGACTTTGTACGCCAGATGGTCCTCGCTGCTGAGTGGTGGTGTATTTGGCACAGTTGCTGGTCGTCTTCATTGGGTGGTTCTTTCTTGAAATAGCTCCAATAAATGGAGACAGTATAATGGAAAAGATTCTTGTGAGTTGAACAACTGCTTTAGGATTCTGAATAGCAGCCGTGAAACTGACCAGGTTTTTGGGAAAGCTCTGTCAGTCTGTCTGGGGAAGAGTTTTCATATTTCACACTATTGTATCCAGTATAGAGTCTGGAAATGTCATTTCATTTTGAAAAATGAAAGTTTCGCCTGCTGTAAATTGTAGCTTAGATATGTTATCCTTTCCTTCCTCATCAGGGAAAGCTAATGACCAGCTCGGGCAAGTAGGTGAGTAAACTTCAGGCCTGGACATGACAAGTTAGTAAGACAGAATTGTATTCGCATCTTGCCCCAGTGTAATCTGCTTTAATAGTGGTAGGTAGATCCTGTCCAGGATAGGTTGATTGTATGACAATATTGTAGTATCAACAAATCATGTTGATATTAGCATAAATATTTTACATGGATTGTTTTGTCTTTTTTTTTTTTTTTAAGAGCTCCAACAGTGCCTAGGACATGGTCTTAGTTGATGACTGTGATTTATTATAATACTGATTATATGCATTGCAGCGGCACCAATCCGTGTGGAAATCGAACAGAGCTGGTAGTTGCTGAGTCCTGTGGTATCTCCCTGCAAACTGCATAAATGGATTGTGGGGTAATCCCAGGTGTGGAGAAGAGAGAATCCAAAGTAACTTGGGATATTAAAAAAAACAGCAAGCAAATGGTCTAGTAGCACTTTATAGACTAACAAAACATGTAGATGGTATCATGAGTTTTCGTGGGCACAGCCCACTTCTTCAGATGACTGGAGTTATGATTAGAGGATAAGGAAACTCGAAATAAATGGGGGGAGGGGGAGGTTCTGTTGCCCGCCCCCCTACCTCTATGTATAAAGTATCAGGAGAAAGGGTGCTAAACCTGAGTAGGTAAAGATCAAAGTCAGTGGATGGATAAGGCAGGAAGGATACCATTCAGAAAGTAGTTAGCACCTTCATTGATAAAGGTTCCACCACCCCGTATCTTGATTAAGTCCATAATTAGTTGAATTGAATTTGCATATGTATTGTAAGTCCAAGCTTTCCCTGTGGATTTGGCTTAAGGAACTGGCCTGTGACAAGACCGCCACCTTCAGATCTGTGAGATTATGGTTAGGTAAACAGAAATGTTCTGCCACTGGCTTCTGAGTATTTTCTTTACGTATATCCGATTTGTGTCCATTGATTCTTTCCCGTAGAGAACGTCCAGTTTGACCAATATATAGAGTAGAGGGGCACTGTTGGCATTTGATGGCGTAGATCAAATTACTAGATGAGCAGTCAAATGACCCTTCGATTTTGTGGCTAGTGTTGTTTGCTCCAGTGATGATTTCGTCAGTGTAGATACGTGGGCGGAGCTGGCATCTTTTCTGGTTGCAGGGCCGGGTTCCTGGAGGCTTATGATGTGGTTGTGTGGCATGGTTATCAGAAAGAATAGGTTTCAGGTTAGGGGGTTGTCTGTAAACAAGAACAAGTTTTTCTCCCCAGGCCTCTGAGAGTGAGGGATCATTTTCCAGGATGGGTTGTAGATTGTGTATGATGCGTTGGAGGGGTCTGAGTTGTTGTTACTTACAGTCCACAAGAGGAGTTCGGTTATTTTCTCTTTTAGGTCTGTCTTGAAGTAGTTCGTGTCTGGGTACTTTTTTGGCTCTGTCAATTTGTTTTTTTTCACTTCTCCAGTTGGGTGTATCAGATTTATGAATGCTCTGTAAAGATCCTGTAGGTGATTGTCTCTGTCTGTGGGGTCGGAGCAAATCCGGTTGTATCGTAGGGCTTGGCTATATACAGTCGACTGAAAAATGTGTCTGGGATGGGAGCTGGCACCATGAAGGTAAGTGTCGTGGTCTGCAGGTTTACGATACAGGGTGGTTGAAAGTTGTCCATTATTTAACTTGACTGTAGTGTCCAGCAAGTGGATTTCCCTTGTGGACTGGTCCAGGCTGAGATGGATAGTGGGGGTGGAAGTTGTTGAAATCCTGGTGGAATTCTTCAAGAGTCTCTTTTCCATGTGTCCCTATGATGAAGATGTCATCGATGTAGCATAAGTAAAGAAGGAGTGTAAGGGGATGAGAGCCGAGGAAATGTTCAAGGTCAGCCTTGGGATATAAATGTATCTATCCTACCATCTTTGTCACCAGTGCTGGCTGCAGATTTCAGCCCTTCCTTCTTTCTGATAGGAATATGGTAGCAAAGTTCTGCAAATCAGTTTTATGCACTGACATGCTTTTCTTCATTCTTCTCAGTTATTCATCTGCAGTGCTGCCCACTGGTGCTCTTGCTCTGGCAGATATCCCTTCATTGAGATCAGATCTTTCCTGTACCACAGATTTGTTTCACTTTTGGTTTGTTAGTAATTACCTGGGCTCTGTTTGTTTATTATTTACTCTGAGGGTAATGGTGTTTACTTATTCCAGGAGAGTTGGGGAAGGACAATTTGAGATGGGCAATAAACTGAGGGAAAGGCATTTGGTGTTCTGTGATGCAACACTCCAGAGGGATTAATTAAGAGCAGACTGGTTCTTCTTCTTGTGCTTGCTTATGTCCATTCTGTCTAGGTGTGTGTGCGTGCCCCGTGCACAAGTTCCGGAAGCTTTTTGCCCTTAGCAGTACCCGTTGGGCTAGCAGGGGAGTCTCCGGGAGTATATAACCAGTTGCTGACCCTCCACCCCCAAGTTCCTTCTTTCCTCCCGTGATGTGAGGTTGCTGGAATGCTCTGGTTGCCTTTGTAAGTGGGCCCTTAGCTTTCTTATGTAAATAGTTTCTCCTTAGGAGTAGTTAGCAGTTGATTGTTAGTAGATAGTGATTAGATAGTGTTGATAGTAGTTTCCCTGCTTCCCTCCTCAAGGACCGCATGCTGGGGTCCCAGGGCTTCAAACCTTGTCAACAGTGCTCCAAACCCATGCCCTGTCCACACAAAGATTGTTTGAAGTGCCTTGGTGAGGGCCATTTAACTAACGCCTGCAAGATCTGCAGGTCCTTTAAGCTGCATATGCAGAGGGGGAGAGACTCCAGGCTTAAGCTCCTGTTAATGGAGTCAGCACTTCAACCCCCCACCTTCCCCCCCCCAAGCAGCGCACCAGCATCGACTAGAGACACAGAGGGGGCTTCAAGACACACGGCGCCTTCTCGGCACTGAGGCACAGATCTCAATTAATGGGCGCGAAGTGAAAGGTTGCCACGGAAGCAGGACCGGAGCGTCTTCCTCCCGGGAGCCGGTGCTTCAAGGGAGGAGCCCGGTAGGATCAGGAGCCCAAGGGGGCCGGGATCTGTCTCTGGAGGAGGTCCGGAGGCCATCCATGCTGGAGATGTTCTCTGAGGCCTAGGAGCTGATTGAGCTCATGGCCTCCCCGGGCCCAGCACCGCGTGGCACGGAGGAGCGTGCGGGCCGCAAGACCCATGTGCCTAAGCAGGCCCCGACACCGCAGCCGACACCACCCAGGCAAGAGCTGGGCTCGGCACCACCGTCCCCGGTGCAGGAGATACCATGGAGGAGGGTGCCTCTTCCCGCGGAGTCGGCACCACTTCCAGTGGCATGGCGCGCTCTGGCACTGGAGTCCCACGCCATGCTGCCCCTGCCGGTACCGCCTGTACCACGTAGAGGGAAACTGGTTGCCATGGCTCACCATGTGACGCAGGGGGAACAAAGGTCTTCTGCACCGTCGTGGTCGGCATTGGAATACTCTTCAGAGTCCGATGCGGCATCTCTGGTCTTGTCAGCCTCCTCTCAACGGTCGGCTGCATCTAGGGTGTCTCGCTCGTCCCATAGGTTGACACACCGCTCCAGGTCAGGTCACAGGTCCTTGTCTCAGCACCGCTTGGGGCATTGCAGCCCACCCATGGTCCATGCAGCTGCCTATGCAGTGGCTCTTCTGGACACCGTGGGCATATCATCAGGCGCGAGGCCCTGACCTGTTCAGACCAGGGTCTGTGGCGATCTCGGTGGGCTCTAGCCGTAGGTCTGCCCCCTCGGCCACCCTGCTTGTTGTGCTTAAAAGAAGCACCCGGGATCTTTTTCAGAGGGATAGGCAACACGCCACGTTTATTGAACATACATAGATCGATCAATATTTATCATATGCATATGATACATTACACTCATGCACTCTCACACACACACAAAGCACACTCCGTCTTGCTGTTAGCAAAAGTTGCTCCCCCTAACTGCACTGGCCAGGTGAGTTAGATGGGGGAGGGGTGGAGCCGGGCTTCTGCCGATCCGGATTGATGCTCCCATGTTGACAAGACGAAAACCCAGGGTCCCTCTGCAAGATGCCTCATATTTATCTCTCTCATGCAGCCAATTAGTCATCACCTTGCCTTTCTTAATGCTGCTTCAAAGAGAGTTCTTCCAAGGGCAGGCGCTTGCTGCTTGACTCCCAAGGTGTCTGTATGCCCAGTCTTCTTAATGAGCTCACTTTGCACGTATTGTCTTGGATCTGGCTCCCAGACCTTCTCCTTGCAGCTGCTGCTGGAGGTGCTCACCTTTCATTCTCCATTCACACCTCATTCATTTCAACAGGGCAATCAAGGAAAGGGGAGAGCTCAAAAGACACTTTTTCTTACAAGGTCTATATATAAAAAGGAAAGTTTCTCTTAATACAAAGTTATAGGAGAAATGATATTACAGGGATTTATCCACATGCTCACCAGGGACCCGGGCTCAGAGACTAGAGCCAGCTCCGCGGGGTCGAGAGGTGAATCGTCTGAACCACCTTGTCAGCTCCTTCCAGCAGGCCCTGCGCAGAGCCCTGGCCCCAGGACTGAGCCCCTCGCCACGGTTATGCTTCAACCCCAGCTGCTGGAGTCCTTGTCCTCATCACCGGACAAGGGCTTAGCAGACCTATCTCTGGGCATGCCTATGATGGACATGCGAGCCCATCAGGACCTCCTGAGGCGCCTCGCGCAGAACCTGGGGATACAGGCAGAGGAGGATAAGGAGGAATAGAACCAGATGGTGGACATTCTTACAGCTGATGCCCCGGCTAAGATCGCCCTCCCTCTGAATAAAATGGTGGCAAAAATAACCAAGACCTTATGGCAGACACCGGCCTCCATTCCCCCGACACAAAAAGGGGTTGAGAGGAGGTATTTCGTGCCCCAGTCCGGGCACAAGCATCTCTTCGCGCATCCACCACTGGGTTCAGCAGTGGTTCAGGCGGCTTGCCAGAGGGAGAGGCGAGTGCGGTGGGGCCCTACTCTGAAGAGTAAGGAGCCAAAGAAGTTGGACCTGCTGGGCGGAAGGCATATGCTATGGCAGGCCTACAACTGAGGATCGCAAACGAGCAAGTGATGCTCAGCTGGTATGTGTGCAGTTCTTGGGTGGCGGTGGACAACTTCAGGGACCAGCTGCCCCAAGCTTCCCAGCAGGAGTTTGCAGCCTTTATGGAGGAAGGAAGAATAGTTGCATGAACAGCACTGCAGGCCACCCTGGATGCCGCTGACTTGGCAGCTTGGGCCATGGCCACGGGCATTGTTATGTGTAGGTGCCCGTGGCTCCAGATCTCCGGCATACCGCAGGAGGTCCAAGTGATGTTGCAGGACCTCCCCTTCGAGGGCTCCGGGTTGTTCTCGGAGCAAACAGACAAGCTACACGCCCTTAAAGATTCCAGGGCCACCCATATCCTGGCCCCGCAGTGGCATCCGCTCAACCAGAGGCCTCAGAGAGGCTATCAGCAAGGGCCTTGGTTTGATAGGAGGAGGTGGTCTAGGGCTCCCACAGCCAGGGGAAAAGGAGGAGATCGCGGCGTTCCCCTGACCCAGAACCCTGGACCCTCTAATAAGTCCCAGGGGCCTAGGCCCGGCTTTTGAAAGTGCGCCCGAGGACAGAGTTCCAGTCGCTCCCATAGATCGACTCTTTTTTGCCAGAGGCTATCCCCCTTTTACCGGGCCTGGTGCGCTATCACCACGGACTGTTGGATACTGGACACGGTACAGAGGGGATATTCTATCCCCTTCCTTTCTTCCCCACCCTCCCATCTCCCTTCCCTCTCCCTTTTCAGAGACCCTTTTCACAAGACCCTGCTCAGGCAGGAGGTCTCCATGCTACTTTCTCTAGGGGCGGTAGAGGAGGTCCCCCTGTCCATCCGGGGAAGTGGCTTTTATTCCCGCTACTTCCTGATCCCAAAATCCAAGGGGGGGTCTCGGCCCCATCCTGGACCTAAGGGGTCTCAACACTGCCTTAAGAGACACAATTCAGGATTGAGACACTATCCTCCATCATCCCCTCCCTTGATCTAGGAGACTGGTACGCCGCCCTCGATTTGAAGGACGCATACTTCCACATCTCGATTCTTCCCCACCACAGGAAATACCTTTGGTTTACGGTGGGCGAGGACCATTACCAGTTTGCGGTGCTGCCACTTGGCCTCTCCACAGCGCCCAGGGTGTTCACCAAGTGCATGGCATTAGCGGCGGCATTCCTTTGAAGGAAGGGGCTGCACGTTTACTCTTACCTAGACGACTGGCTGATCAGGGCCAGTCGAGGGACCACCTTTTGTCCAACATCGACCTAGCCAGAGAAATGTTCTTAGGGTTGGGGCTCATACTGAACGAAGAGAAGTCCATCCTTACTCCCACCCAAGTGATAGAGTTTGTGGGGGCATGTTTGGATGTGATGTGTGGCAGGACGTCCCTCCCACGTCCATGGTTCCTGTCCCTGGGTGACATCATTCGCAGCCTCCAGGCTGCCCCCATGACCATGGTGCAGAATTGCATGAGGCTTTTGGGTCACATGGCGGCATGCACGTATGTGGTGCGCTATGCCATCTTCTCTAGAACTGGCTGGTGACAGTGTACAGGCCAGTTCGTGACCATATCGACCTGGTGGTGACGGTGCCTCCAGTGATCCTATTGACCCTGAACTGGTGGCTGAGGGACTCCAAAGTATGTGAAGGGGTACCGTTCCACCACCCCTCCCCCATGATCCAGCTGGTGACCGATGCGTCCAACACAGGATGGGGTGCCCACCTGGCGGATCTTCGTATGCAAGGTATGTGGTCGGGGGCAGAGAGGAACCTGCACATCAATGTCAGGGAGCTGAGCGTGGTTCGGCTGGCTTGTCGGACATTTATGCCCTAGCTACGGGGGAAGTGTGTGTCCGTTCTCATGGACAACATAGCGGCGATGTACTATATCAACCATCAAGGTGGTGGTCATTCCTCTCCCCTGTGCCAGGAGGCGCTAGCCCTCTGGAATCTGTGCTTTGCGCAGGGGGTTCATTTGCAGCCACTTACCTGCCGGGGTCATGCAACACCCTGGTGAACCAGCTCAGTCGGACCTTTTCGGCCCACAAATGGTCACTCAAGGGGGAGGTGGTAGACCCTCTCTTCCACAGGTGGGGCACTTCCCTAGTAGATCTGTCTGTGACCCTTGCCAACAGAAAGTGCCCCAGGTTCTTTTCGTACAGGGGTCAAGGCAAGGGGTCTATGGGAGATGCCCTTGTGGGAACATGGCCGACAGGCCTGCTATATGACTTCCCTCCCTTCCCCCTGATCCACCATGTGCTCAGGAGGGGCGGGGCCATTCTCATTCTCATAGCCCCAGACTGGCCCCGGCAACATTGGTACATGACTCTGGTGTCACTGTTGATCGCGGATCCCGTCCCCTTGCCGATGGTCCCGGAGCACCTAACGCAGGAGCTTGACCAGGGTCAGCTGTACCACCTGAACCTCCAATCCCTCCACCTCAAGGCTTGGATGATCAGTGGCTGCGGGGGGAGAACTCCTTTTCTCAGACCCGGTGAGGAAGGTGCTCACGGAAAGTAGGAAATGCTCCACTAGGTGCTCCTACCTAGGCAAATGGAAGAGGTTTTCTATTTGGATCAGTCAGAATGGGGTGGCCCCGGAAAGGGCCCCTATTCCCCTTATTTTGGAGTACCTTCTCGATCTCCAGGGGCTGTCCACTTCATCAGTTAGGGTACACTTGGCAGCCGTTACAGCCTTCCACCAGGGGGAGGGCGGCAGGTCGCTCTTTGCTCAGGATATGGTGAAACACTTCCTGAAGGGATTGGATAGGTTATAGCCCCATGTGCATTGGCCAGTGCCGCAGTGGGATTTGAACCTGGTGCTGCGGGGGGGCGGGGGGGGCAGGGGGTCATGCGCCCATCGTTCGAGCCGTTGGCTATGTCTTCTCTCTCCCACCTCTCGTGGAAGCTAGCATTTCTAGTGGCCATTACCTCAGCCAGGTGGGTTTCTGAGCTGCGGGCCCTCTCCTCAGAACCTCTGTACACAGTGATTTCGAGGGACAAGGTGACGATGCGCCCCGAACCAGCTTTCCTCCCTAAGGTAGTTTCCCTGTTCCACATGTCCCAGGAGATTTTCCTGCCAGCGTTCTATCCAAAGCCGCATGTGGATGAGAAAGAGAGGACACTCCACTCACTGGACATTAGGAGGGCTCTCGCCTTAAATTTAGACAGGACGTGGTCGTTTCACAAGTGCACTCAGTTGTTGGTCTCCATAGCAGACAGGATGAAGGGTTCCCCGGTATCAGCTTAGCGTGTCTTTCGTCATGGATTACATCGTGTATCAAGACCTGTTACGATCTTAGAGGGAGGGTGGCCCCTCCTATCATGGCCAACTCAGCTAGGGTCCAGGCCTTCTCCACAGCCTTCCTAGCCCAGGTGCCGGTTGTGGACATATGCAGGGCGGCCACCTGGTCCTTGGTCCCCACCTTCATCAAGCATTATGCCATCACACAACAAGCTAGTCAGGACGCAGTGGTAGGTCGGGCAGTGCTGCAGTCTGTTTCGCTCTCGGTTCCAACCATGCGTCCTTAGGGGTTTGCTTGGAATCACCTAGACGGAATGGACATAAGCAAGCACTCGAAGAAAAGATGGTTACTTATCTCGTAACTGTTCTTGAAGATGTGTTGCTTATTGTGTCCATTCCGATCCCGCCCACCTCCACCTTCATCAGAATCTCCGGCAAGAAGGAACTGAGGGGATGGAGGGCCAGCAGGGGGTTATATGCTAGGATATACCGGTGCCACTCCAGGGGACTCCCCTTCTGGCCCAACGGGTACTGCTAAGGGCAAAAAGCTTCAGGAACTTGTGCACGGGGCGCGTGCTCACACCTAGACAGAATGGACATAGCAACACATCTCGAAGAACAACAGTTACGAGGTAAGTAATTGTCTTTTCTGCTCTACCTGGTGCCCTAAAGCCACTTCCATTCCATACTGATGCATCAGTGTCACTTTGTATCCAGGCCAGGAGCAGCCTACTAGGCACTGGGAAACTTCAGAAGAGAAGCCTTCTGTTTGATTTGTCAGAAGAACAGTAGGACCTGGACTATCTATATTTATAAGATGCCTGTCACTTGATATCTAAGTGTAGAACTAAGTTGGAAGCAGAAAAGTATCCATTCCTCTGAGGTTACAGGGATGTGTATATTTATGTTCAAGGCTTTTTCTATTTCTTGATGGGCCTTGTTCCTGCGGAAAAGCCTTCTGAAAAAGAACTTTGATCTGAACATGAACTTAAACTAGTCTCTTCTAGACAGAGTTCAATAGCCTGGGTCTTGTTGCCTTGCTTGCTCTGACCTCAGTTGCTGGTAGTCTTATCCAGAGTGTCTCCAGTTGTGTTGTCTTTGGAGAGAGTAGCTGTTCTGCAGAGTTGTGGTGGATGAGGCAGCTGGGTGCCAGTCTGTTCAGGGCTTTGGAGATAGCCATGATGAAATGAATGGGAGGTAGCGAAGTTTAGGAAGTGTGTATATGATGTGTTCATGTCTGCTCATGAGAGACAATGCTGCATACCTGATCAATGTCAGTTGCTTTGGTTGCATTCAGCCCCAAGTAGAGTGAGCTCCAGTACTATAATCTGGAGGAGATAAAACCATGGGCTGCATTGGATAGGTCAGCGTCACAATGGCAATCTGCAAGTCTAGATGTATCAATGAGTGCAGCATGATCCTAAAGTTCCACACTCCTTTGGCAATCTGCGGTCTGGGGTCTTCAGGTGTTTGGGAGGAACAGAGCATTAGTAAATTGCCTTGTTGCCCATTCCTCTTTCTCTACTACATCACATGTTTCTTCTCTGCATTGTGCTTGAGCCAGTTGCTCTTCATACAACTTCTGGTTTCTTCTAGGCATTGGGTGTAACCAGTCGGACACCTCCTCTTCTCCTCACTGGTGTCTAGCTGACCAGACGTACTCCTCTGCTTTTCCCTTCTTCCCTGACCTTGGCTTTCTTAGTTATAATTTGTGAAGCTTTTTATCATGCCTTTGGTATGTTATCTGTAGTACAATGCAATTTCTTGTACTCAAGGCCATCATGAGGCCCAACTTTGCCTAGAAACCATATTGCTTATGGATATGTATGTGAAGTGTGAATGAGAAATACCCAACCAAAAAGGCAGTTTAGGATCCGTGACCTTTTGAGGCAGACAAAGACCCTGTAAGCAAATAAATTTACTGAGAAGTGGCCAGAGAATCTGTCTTTCTCCCTCTTGGACAAAATGTAGCATCACAGCAGAAACCTGGGATCCGCCCAGAGGAAGTAAAGCCTCCTGCAGATCCAAAGGGATTTCCCAAGGAACATAATGGTTGAGTCTCTGTGAAGCTGATGCCTGGCCAGCACTCCAGCCATCAGCAAAATCAAAAGTAGCCTGCCTCCAAACTGCCAGCATGACTATGATGTATGTGTGTGAGTATCACTTTACTCTTAAGAATCTGTACCAGTAAGCAACCCCAAAAGCAATACTGCTGCAGCCCACCCTTTGTCCGGGTTTGTTCCTCAGCAGCTCTGAAGTGCAACATTGGGAAACTTTGGTGATGCTGGGCTGAAATGTCATGGTTCTTCATCTGACTGTTTACATTTATGAAGCTCCTGTCAGTCACAAAGAGTACAAACTCTGTGTCCCCTGTGGAAAAAGAAATCCATGTACATCAATGCTATGGAACCCAGCACAATTAAACTGACTCTTCTGACACCCCCAACCTCCAAAGTCTGTGAACCATGAAATCAAGCAGTGCAGCGGTTGTAGTTTGGGAATGGTGGGCCTGGCTTGTAAATAGACATTACCATATTCAGTCTGCTAGGAACATGAGTACTAGTTTCACAGAAAGGGACTCATCTGATTTATTACAATGGTTGGACTGTTTTCGGCAGTTTGTTAAAATTGCCCCTCTTTTCCATGTTAATTCTGTAATCCAGATTAGACAAATGCTTGACAATTGCTACCCTTGGGCAATAGTCCTTCGACATCACTGGCCTTGCAAGTAAGATGCCAAAAATATTAGACTTCATCTGAGCAGCTTGATCAGTGGATACCAGGCTTTTGGTTTGCTCCCTGAGGCCTGAACTAGTTGCTATTCAAGAAGTGCAGTTAACTCATCCTTTTTCCTTACCCTTCTCATGAACATCATGCCTTGATTTCTGTGCTTTGTGTCAGGGGTTCTCAGGCTTTTTCTTTGAGGCCTCCCAACATGCTATACAAAAACCACAGGCCACCTGTGCCACAACTGTTTTTCTCCTTTTAAAAGAGCAGGCCGACATTAGGAGATTGGCAGCAGGGCCTAGGGAGCACGTGGCACAGGCTTCGGCTTCAGCCCTGGGTACTGCAGCTCAAGGTCACAGACTGCAGTCCTAGTGGCAGGTTGCAGTTGTCTGCCCTAGGCCCTAGTGAGTCTAAAACCAGCCATGTATGGCAGCCTCCTCGAAACCTTTTTGCAGCCCCCCAAGGGGCCCCAGCCCTGTGGTTAAGAGCTTCTGCTTTATATTCCTTGAGCGTGAAATTGCTCATTGTGAGCATCTCAGCTGATTTCCGGAGACGGAACAGTTCTCAGCCCATTACGTCTCTTGTCCTTTTTAATTCCATGAACACAACATAGTTTTGCCATAATCGTGCTGCTTGTGTGGTTAGCTAGCAAATACATAATCTGGCAGTTCACTTTCTGTACTGTACTAATTTGCTAGGCCAAATAACTGGGTCATCATTATTCCTGCAAACTTCCAGGCAAGCAAAGGATAGGGTGATTTTTTTTCTTTTTAAGAATTAGTTTCTCACTAACTCATAGCCACAAAGTTTATGTGCAACTAAGCTGTATTCAGAATTCTGTTTGCCACTTGCTTGGTCAATTCACTACATAGACATGCGCTGTTTTTAATTAAGGAAGGAAAATATTGAGGCACATAAACAGAGGAATTAATTTCACTTGTAGCATACTTTATAAAATATTTTTTTGTAACTGTTTTTCTTTTGGACTTTTCTGAGTGATCATCAAATGAAAAAGATCTGAGGGATTATATCTTGTTATCCCCTTGAGTAGAAATATAACTATTATAGTTGTTTGCAAACTTTGATCTTCCTTTTGAAAAGCTAGCTCCCACTGCCAGTTAAATTTTCTTAACTATACTTTTCAAGCGCACAATCCACCCTTCTGCATAAGAAGATAGGATGTTGCAAAACTGGAATAAGTAAACATGCCATAGTCCAGTCCCTTGGGGTCTGTCACTGTTCCTTTGACCAAGCAACTTCGTGCAAGTTACAGATTCCAAAATAGAGTTGCTTCTAGATGACTCCAAAGAGACTGCACATAAACGGAGCCAAGTGAACATTGAAGTTATAATGGTCAGATCACCATAAGATATATTCCAGTCTATAAGACTGTATGTATTTACTCTAATTATTGCTGCTGGGAAGATGGCAGAAATGCTGGCTTGTGGATAATTACTCTGAAAGGAGCCCAGGTCTCATAATTTTGAAAAAAATAGTTTGGTAACAGAGCTCTTTTGTCGCCCGGATCATCTATCTTTAATTGTTATGGACATGGAGCCTGCTTTTTCTCCAGTGGACAGCTAAGGGAATTCTTGCCACATCTCTGGGCTGATCTACGCTTGAAGCGCTATATCAGTGGAGCTGCACTGATGCAGCTGCTCTGTTGTAGCAAATCTGGTGAAGACCCTCTGTGCACAGAAGAGCTCTGTCCTGTAGGCATAGTTACACAACCTCCATGAGAGGTGGGAGAGCATCTCTCATGGACACTTTCTGTACCAGCACTGTGTTCAAGTTACTAACATGTCACTAAAAGGGTGCCTTTTTTTTCAGACAAATGATAGTGTAGACCTGCTGTAAGAGGAATACTGCATGTTCATTGACTCACTTTTCTACTTCGAAACATGGGATACTCCAACCCAGTAGGCAAAAAAATGAGAAGGGAGGGGGTTCCCATTTGCCTGAGCAAAACTTTTGTAATCAAACCCAGCATATTTTGTTTTGGAAACAACTTTGCAATTTGTTTGTGAAGTCTTGTAAGACTCCAGATTATCTTGAGTAAAATGAGCAAATATTAATTTTATGTGTTTTTACATGATGTATTGTAGGGTATGCACTGTACAAGATATTTACTACGTTCCCATATTTTGAACAGTTCTCAAGAGACTTGTGTGTTACCAGACACTCTCCTGATAAGAGATGCCAATAGAAAAATGTCTCTCTGGAGTTGGAGTGGCGGCCTCTCTAACTAGTGTTCATTAGGATGGCCAATATTCCATGCTGCTGCTTTGTGTTAGTGGAGTAGCAAGAAAATAAATGGCAATATCCAGAAATGTCAACGTTTTCCTTAATGTTTGTTAGAAAAGAATTGTCATAGGTCACCTTTTAGGTTTTACTACCTGAAGAATGAATGTGCAATATTTAGCACCCAAACCAGTACATATTCTGTTCTGTGATTTAGCAAACATGAGCTTCCAGCTATATATTAAAAGATGAATGTCTAGTAGTTTTTGTGTAGATGAAGAAAATTAACTTTTTAATGTCTTTTTAAAAAGAAGACCATTCATCAGCCATTGATGAACCTTTACTTTGTATATACAAATGTTGTGTATACTAGGGGAGACAGTTTTGTTCTTTTCACAATCTTCTACTAATCTGTTAATCATGTGTGAATAATTCCTAATTTGTACCTGACTGAGGCTTTGACTATGAATTGAATATATAGCAAAGGATATAAATTGACTCAAACAGTCTTGGCAATAATTTGTGTTATGGAGGTAAAAATGTTAATCGGTTAAACATTGTTTAAATTGAGATCCCGGGGGCAGTGGGCCACTCTAGCCCAGCTAGGCTTGAGCAGGCCCCCCAGTTGTGATGGAGTAGGTCCCCCATCCACCATGTGTTGCCGCAGGTAAGGAGCTGCTCCAGCCAAGTGGGGCTGAGCTCGTGGTACCATGGGCGGAGAGCTGCTCAGGCTGGGTATGGCCTGCCTCACCATGCAGTGGTCAGTGATCTGCTTCAGCCAGGCTGGGAAGGACCCAGTGGTGTATTGGTTATCCCAGTAAGTGTGCAGGTAAGGCTGATGCTTACCGGTTAACCCTTTGCTTCTCTAATTTGTGTATATATAGTATGAAACATTTCTATAGACACACTCATGCTAATGATTATTTTTTAAATGTAACTTCCAATAGAAGGCATTGGAGATTTTTTTTTGCTTTAACATCGGTGGCATGAAATGGCATTGTTGTTACAGGTTACATATTTAAGGCCTGATCCAATAATTCTTAGGGGTAAATTGGAAGAGTCAGGCTCGCTTATTTCTTAGCTCCAACTTTCTTTTTGATTAGAATAAAGCAGTGTTCTTGGACAGACAGATTTTTTTTCAGCAAACACTGATATGGAAAATCCCATTTATTCAGTTTTATTTAAAAACACCCCAGTTAGATATCTGACTTGAGGGGAAGATGGAGCCCATCTGGCACTCTGATGGGAGTTGCCAACTTATTTATGATGTATACTGTAGCTTTCTGATATGAACTCTGAGCCATCTTAGAGGCAATTTGAATGTACGTGTTATACATCAGGATTGGAACAATTATGCTGTGTTCCATTTTTCCCTTGGGCTGTTGTAAAAGTCACAGTAAATTCCGATTCTAAGTGAGCAAGATTTTCTTAAATTATAATCTACAATAAGTATTCACTGCTCTGAAAAATGGAAGCATGTAAATAGATGGGCTTTGGGGAGAGCCAACTTACTTCTAATATTTCTGGGAAATAGTTAAAAAATTGTCCCTCTCCCCCCAACCCCCCCGCAGCTCCCTTATGTTTATATATTGATAAATGTGAGAATTAAATTAGTTTCATAGTCTGCGCTGAGCGAACGCCAGCACGTTGTTCTGCTGTCCTGGGAGCAGAGCAGCGACTGAGTTGTGCTTAGAGATGTAAAATCCCATGTAATTGGTAACCTCCTCTCCCACCTGTGCTGTTACCAGCAGTGTGAGTAGCACACTTAGGAAAGGAATGGGTGCTCCTTATTACTCCTTTCCCCTGGTGTGCAGCAAGGTCTGGCTGCGTGTGTGTGACTAGAATATAACTATATTTACTAGTGTAGTTGTGTCATTAATCCCTTAGATGCTTCTCCCTGTAAGTGCTCACCATAACCCCAAACCTGTGCAGATGATGCTTTATTCTTTCCCCTTTGTTTTCTTTCTGGTGTGGTATGGTTTTTTGTTTGTTTTTTTGGTTTGTTTTGAGATACAGTTCATACTGTGCACTTGAAAAGTGCTGTCTTAACAGTACAGGGCATCCCCACTATAAGTTGCCCCAGTATACATCCGTCCTGCGCTGAAGTCATTGACTCTTATATTAACTGATGTGTTTAAGTCCTCCCATTTCCCACTGTTAAGTTGTGCGCAAAAAAAAAAATTGTGCAAATGGAAGTAAGGGAAAAAATTGCCCACTTTAAGTTGTTCTGCTAGAAGTATTACATTCAGAAAAATGTGTCTTGGACCTGTAGCAAGGATGGCCTGTACCGGAGTCAGAAATCCTCTTAGCCACAGAATAGGTGTGATACAAGCTTCCACAGTTCGTTTTCCTGCACTCCCACCACAGTGCATCAGTCCTTCCTCTCCCCGCCAAACAAATCCTCATTCAACTGTCATATTCTTGCTGAATTTCCTTTCTCCTCATTTCCAGCTGATCACAAAGATACTTGTGTGTGAACAGAAGCTTCCTTCATGAGCCTGCTCCCTCTGCCAGGCACAATCAATGAGCAGAAGTACAATCCAGCTTCTGTGACATCAGAGTAATTTTATGGAGATGAGTGCTTATACACCAAGCACTGAGAAGTACTGTCACTGAAGAATTGGGCAGAAAGCAGCGTCCGAGCATGTAGGTGACAGCTTCTGGTTGCCCTCTCCTGTGGGTAGGCAGTAGTCATGGGGAAGGGACTATCAAGTAGGCGCAAGTAATTTTTTAAGAGTGTTGATGAAAAATTTTTCAGTTGGCTATAGCATTTCTGTTGGAGGGAGAAGCTATGTAGCCTTCCAGAGCGGGTACAACAAAAACCCAATTATGTTGCTTGTTCATATCATTTTCAATGTTCAGAGGTTTTTACTGTAATAGTCATAGAACCATAGGCTAGAAGGGACCACAAGGCTCATGTAGCCTACCCCTCATCAAGATGCAGGAGGAGTTAGAACTAAACCATTCAGCCTCCTTTTGAAAATCTCCAATGAAGGAGACTTCACAACTCACCAGCACAACGATTATTTGATGGCCCACCCAGGGGCAGAGTCCCGGGGAGCACCCTGCTGCTCCACACTGCTGCCTCCATCACACAGCAGCACAAGGTGGCAGACAGCTTCCCTGTGTGCTCTTGATTTAAAACTCAGACCTGGAGGCTGGGACAGAGCCAGCCTAGCAGTCTGAGTTTTAAATGCAGAGCATGCAGGGAAGGGGGAGGTTGTTGTGGTTAACTGGAACCATTAACCAACAAGATATTGCTTATTAGTTAAATGGTTATCTGGCTAGCCGCTAACATCCCGAATGGAAAAACTGCTGTCATGTCCCCTTTCTTCCTTAATCTCCTCCTTTCCAAACTAACCTTATCCAGTTCCTTCAGCATTTGCTCACATGGCTTGTGTTCGAACCTTTCTATCAACTTTATTGCTTGCGCCTCAACTTTTTTTTCCAGTTTTTCTATATCCCTTCTATACATTGACGACCAAAATTGACGGTATGCCTTGTGGGATGAGGTTTACCGGGGAGGTCGACAAATGCCTTTGATGTCGACCGTGGAGCGTCCAGACTACAGCGCTGTGCTAACAAACAGCTGATCGGCACAGCGTGGCAGCCATTTTAATTTAAATGAAGCGGCAATTATTTAAATCGCCGCTTCATTTTCCTTTGTCTACAAAGGTAATCTACATGGTTCCGTGGACGGAGCCATGTAGTGTAGACATATCCTTATTGACTACATGCATCCCCCGGTTAACCGTTTGTCAGTTTTACTTTTACATTCCAAATCTAAATAATGCTTTTCCTCTAGTGATTCACCACAGGACGCTTTACACACGACTGCATGGGTACATCATTCTGTAAAGGTGCTTGAAAATAATTCCATCCAAAAATAAAAGGAGTTGTTGATTCTGGGAGTAGTTTACCCAGCCACTTCAGAGGGCATTGTTTAGTAT
This sequence comes from Pelochelys cantorii, assembly GCA_032595735.1. Classification (NCBI taxonomy): domain Eukaryota; kingdom Metazoa; phylum Chordata; order Testudines; family Trionychidae; genus Pelochelys; species Pelochelys cantorii. The sequence continues at coordinate 9,081,577 of CM064333.1, read as the reverse complement.
TCACAGTGAATGCTATTTTTTGCCCTTTTTTTTTTTTTTTTTTTTTTTTAAGGCTCCAGATGAGATTTTAGAAACTTACAGGCAGCAATTTCTCCAGATTATTAAAAGAATTCTTGTTTAGACAATTAAATTGCTTTGAGCACTTTGTCATGCAAATCAGATACTTTTTCAACTACAAGAGCAGTTCGCAGAAGTTTATGCATGAAAACTGCTGGGATTGGGGTGGGGGGTGTGTGTGTGTGTGTGTGTGTGTCGCTCATACACATGTATCGATATAGGTTGCCTTTAATGGAAATGATTCTTTCTATGCTTCAGGAAAAAGTGCTGTTAACATTTAGCTGACCTAATGTGGCATAGTAAGCTGAATAAAAGACTAAATAAAGACTAAGAATTTCTTTATTTACAAACAATGACTAGTCCTGTAGCACCTTAGAGACTAACAAAAAAATATGTAGGATCATGAGCTTTGGTGGGTAAAACCTACTTCAGTGGATGTTTATGCTGATTATGCGAATTAAAAACTATTAATTAATATGTTAATGAATATTGTCAAATAGCAGTATAGCGAATCCTACATGATCTTTAATGAGACAGTAAGGAGAAGGCTTCCATGAAGAGTGAAACCCACTAACATGATAGATATTAAGTTATATAGTTGTGATAGCAGAAGAAAAGACATAGCTGTAAACCTTTGGTTCAGATTAGCAGTAAATTCAGGGCTAAAATGCAATTTAAGAGCAGCTCATAGAAATACTGTAATTTTGTTACAATATGCTTTTAAGCTGAAGATTGATAGATTTCAAGACCAAAAGAGACATTTGTGATCCCATAGTCCAGTGGTTCTCAACCAGTGGTATACTTCCTACTTGGGATATGCTGAGGTCATTTGGGTGTACATCTACACGTCTAGATATTTATAACAGGCTACATAAAAAGCACTAGCAAAATCTAGTACAAACTAAAATTGCATACAGACAATGTCTTGTTTATACTCCTTTATATACTATACACAGAAATGTAAACATCATTTTTACCTGTAATTGTCAGCTGGAATAAAAAAAACTGAAAATAGCACCTTTTTCGATAATAGTATATTGTCTTTTTTGTATTTTTGTGCCTAATTGTGTAAGCAAGTAGTTTTTGTGTGGGGTACACAAGACACACAAAGTTGGGGTATGCAAGAAACACGGGACTCCTGAAAGAGGTACCGTACTCTGGAAAGGTTGAGAGCCGCCATTGTAGTCTAATTTCTTTATAACAGAAGTCATAGGATTTCCGAATAATTCTTAGCGCATAACTTTCCTGAAGATGCTTTTCATTAGTGCCTAGAAAATGACTGCACTGCCCTTTTAAAAGGTAACAGGGAAAGGTATGACTGCAGGGAGGGAGGGAGGAAGGAAGGTAAAAAGCGGCTGCAAAAAGTGAAGTGTTGGTCAATGTGGTGATTCTGACTCTGCCTGAGAATGGAGGAGTTGAAAAAGGGCAGACCTGGGTGTAAAGTCGCTTGTCCACCCTTCTTTCCCTTGAGGTAGCAAAATGCCAGGTTTGTTCAGGACCTGTGGTGGGTTTAGCTCCTTCCTAAGGGGGCTGGGAAGGAATTTTTCCCTCACCACTGTTAGCTGTCCTGGGACCGGCTAAGGGAAAAAAAACTTAGACAAAAGTGAACTTGAGCTGCACTGAAGCTAGTTTATTGTAACAGATTTTTAATGGTGTACACATAACATTGATGCTGGCAGTTGGGAGGCGGGCTGCAGGTGCAGCATAAATTACTTCAGATTTCACAGGCGGCTGGAGCTGGCCTGGCATCAGCTTCCCGGAGATCGACCTGAGGCCATGAGAGTTCCCTGAGGTCCCTTCGGATCCACGGGAGGGGCTCTACTGCTTCCAGTCGGTCCTGGGCTTGGCATGCTGTTACATCTTTCTGAGGGAAGAGATTTCCACCTGGCTGCTCCGTTATGTTAATTTATGCACTTTGCAGGATCCTTTCTTGTCTTAAAAGGTGACAGGTGCTGGACTGCCTTATCATTGGGTGTTTCTCATTCATACTTCCTCACACATTCTGTACGTTACATACATATTCATAAGCTTTAATGTGATTAATTCTATTTAAGCAATATGATTTCTAAGCAAGCGTATGGCCTTATTGGCTTCAACACAATAGGAAGCTACTTAAACCACATTTGCTCATCAAACAGGAACCATCTAAACGACATTTGCTTAACAGGAACTACTCAAGCTGTACCTGAGAAGGAGAAAAGGGTGGGGGAGAGGGGGAAGATGTGTCCAGCTGGCTACATTTCAATTGGTGGGGGTGGGGGCGAGTCCAGCTTGTCACAACCACAAGATTGGTCTAGGGGTGGAGTGTGACACCTTGACATTCCCTTGATCAGCACTGCAGTACAATTATGGTTTGTGTTTTTGTTTTTGCACAAAGTATGCCTTGTGAAGTATCATTCTAAAAGTCTTGATCTGCTGGTCATTAATATCTTGTTGAATTGCATGTGAAGTTATGAATTTTGACTATGTATATGTTACTAAAACATGTTGAGGTTGAAAACACCCACAAGCAGCCTTTCAGATACAACAGTAGAAAGAACAAACAATGTTGATGGCTTATTGAGGAAATGCGTACAAGGCCAAAGATTACTTCAGAAACTGTGTGCAATGGATATCTCTAAGAGATAGCACCCCACAGTGGGGCCTGTTAGACCCAAGACACAGCAAAAGAACTTCCCAAAAAACTGGAAGAATATATAAGGGGGGGGGGGGGAAATGTGACTTGATGATATCTCACTCTGCCTACAGCACCACACCTGGAAGCACCTGAGGAATAAAGACTGAACTTAGGGAAGAGGTGGTTCCCAGGCTAAAGGGGTGTGACCACCCCCTAGCCAGTGTATAAAAACCTGGGAAACTCAAGCTGCAAAGCAAAGGCAGCTTGTGCCTTGAGCATCTACCAGCATGTTTCTCACTCTTGGTGAGCATTTGCTAATTCATATCCTACCTAGCTTGCATGTAAAGCTCTGTTGGCATTTTTGTTTGTTTACTAGATAATCTGCTTTGATATGTCTGCTATCACTCATCCTTTTGTAAAGTTAAATAAACTTATTTTATGTTATAATCTAAATCAGTGTGTGTTTATCTAGGGAAAATCTCAGCGTTGTTACTGTCAGTGTTTTCTCTAATCTTTTTTTTTTATCTAGGTGCATTTTTTTTCCATCCATGTGTGGAATACATTTTTTTATGTGCACCGAGGCATGTGTATGCTTACCACCAGTAGCAACAAAAAACCTAGCAGTGGGAGCTCTGCTAATCAGCTGGGCAACATTTGAATCTCTCCTCAGAAACTGCACAAACCCACAGCTTAAAGGGAACACTGGTTACCGTAAGTGTGCATGGACCTCTTTCCCATTGAAGGAGAGACAGTCAGGTGTCAAACCCATATGCTGACCAGATTTCATCAGAGCAGGATAGCATTGCTCTGTGGTCTGAGGCAGTGAGGCTGGAGGTTAGAGAGCCTGCATGTAACCGCAGCTGAGTATGTCCCTGTCTGGTGTGAGTGCTGGAGAAAGTGAAAATGTAGAGTGCTTTGCAGCTAGTCACAGCAGCAGTGTGAGAGGGAGCACCTGGGGGGGAACCTGTCGTTTTTTTTTTCCCCTGCTTTCCCAACAGTCGGTTCATGGAGGGCTTTATTAAAGTGAGGCATGAAGGCAGTTTGGCTGTAGGCTACAACTCACTATGCACGTGTGAGATGATATGCCTGCTAGGGTTGCCAGGTGTCCAGTATTCATCCAGTCAGTCTGGTATTGTCACCTCCTGTCCGGTTAAAAAAAAAAAATAATAATAATTCAGAGAATACTGGACAACTGAGATGTCCGGTATTTTCTGAATTTTTTCCCCCGGCCAGGAGGTAAAAATTCCGGGCACCTGGTAACCCTACAAACACTCAGTGCCTGGCCTCCCTGAGCCTACCCCATGCTTGCTTGGTTCCCCAAGGCTGCTGGCCAAAAGACCTAGGGGAAGCAATGTTCTCCCTGGGTCTTAGTGCTCAACCGTTCCCCTGCACTCACTCTTAAAGGGGACATGCTGTTTTATTTTATTATTTTTTTTGGCTCAAGTCCTTGGAGTCTTTCCCCCCCTCTCCCCCCCCTTTTTTTTCCCCGTCAACAGAATTTTTTCCCAGTGGTTTTTTTTGGGAACATGGTTGACCAGTGAGCTTGGGCTCATCCATTTAACCTTGACAGTTACATGCAGGCTCCTAGTCACGCAAGGAACTGGTTTAAAAGCAGGATCTTGGCGCACACTGGCTCCACCTGCCCCCCCCCCCCCCTGTGCTGCTGTCTCCCACATGCCCTGGCTCCCAGGTAGCCCCCATTTCTTTCCTCCTCCTCCTGCTATTGCCTCTGCATCAGAGGGCGCAGGCGGGAGCTGACTGCCAGCCCCGCATGTAAATGTGTAACCACTTTTAACATCCCTAGTTGGAAGGTATATCACAGTGCTGTATCTTCTTTCTCTGTTCCGGTAACACAAGAAGCATGATGTCTATTTTCCTTTTTTAGAGAGTCTTCTGAGAATGAGACTGTTTACCCCCATGTTTCTTTTTATTCTCCACGTTCTTCCCTTGGGGCCCGACCTGTTTCAGACAAGGGAGTTTGCCAGACCATTCTTCCAAAATCAGATGCTTTTCTGTCTCTCCAAAGTAGCCAGATCTTTATCCTTTCCCACACCCTCGGACATGGTCTGTTCTAATTAACTCTGACAGTTAACATTATGTCTCAAGACTTACTGGTCACTGGCCTATGACTCAGTACACTCTTCAATAACTTACTCACCCATCACTCTTTCCCTCTGCCCAGATTATTATTTCTGAAATGTGTCACTCCTCTATTCCGCCCTACTGCAGTTACAGATCCTACCTCTAGCTCTGTGATCTTGGCTGTATTTCAGGGTATAGAGAGTTTTCTCCTTCCCCTTAGCATTGTGTAGAAACTCCAGTTATCAGTCAGCATTCAGCGTGCAGCTAGAGGGCAGTGTCTAAGTCTGTCCACAATCTGCTTGTAAGCATTTTACGATTTCTGAATAAAAATAAACTTCCCTGAATGTGGTGGCATTAAATACATTCTCCCATGGTCTTAACCCCATTTCTTCCTATTTTCAGATTCTTTTTTGCCATGGATGGTATGGCAATTCTGATGTTCTCTTCCTCTCTGTTCCTTGTCATTCCCTTTTGATAGAGTATTTCTTCATTCCTTTATTGTACATGCTGGGTTGTTTCTAGAGTCTCAGTTGCTTCATGCCACTTTTTGTTGTCTCGTCTTCCTTAATTACATCTCAATATATTTCCTCACAATGGGCTCTATTTCCCTTGGCCATGGTTCAATCTCTTTATTATGCAGATTGAACCTCTCTAAACTGGGACTCTCTGGTCCGGCAATGGACCATGGATGTTTCTGGTCTGGCAAACTCCCTTGTTCGGAACAGGTCAGGTCCTGAGGGTGCCAGACCAGGAAGTCCAATCCGTATTCGCTTTTCTTAGCATGGTTGATATTCCATTCTGTAACATATACTGCTGCTGGGACTGTGATGTTTCAGACTTTGATCTTTTGGTGCCTGGCTTGTCCTTAATTGAATGAGTTCACCATACCCACCATTTTGTGGACTTAACCAGCCTGCTCCAGGCTGTTTTGATAGTCTTCCATGGAGGCTGCTTAATTTTGAGTCCTTTAAATCTTAGTTACTGCAAAGCAATGAACACTTCATTCCCAAGAAAAATCAGATTATTTATGTATTTTTCACAATCTTAGTCTTGCATTATCGCTGTCCAATTTACTCATGTTCATTATATGCATTATTTTTAACAGTCTTTTAATCGGTTTCATTTTTTTTATTTCCTCAGTGTTTGTGTCTGTGTGCAGAGTAGAATGACTTGTTTCTCTGTGCATTGGAACATTTGGTGTTAACAGACTCATGAACATGCTTTCTAAGGCTTGTTTTTCAGTCAAGGGCAAACATTCTTTGTGTTTGGCTTTTTGAATAACTGCCCTCCATCTTTCTCCAGGTCAGCCAATGGGACTGTTTTTCCTTTATGGTAACACAAGCACAGAATTTACATTTGGTAAAGCTATCTCACATTTGTCACTTGGTGCTTTGTCATCTTATGTTCAGATTTACGTTACTGCTTGTTGAAAGTCTGCAGATGGGAAAACCATTTAGTTATTTGGGATGCACTTGCAGTTGATGGACAATTCTTGTTGTTCAGGGATGCTTAACCCCTCCACATTCCCTCCTCTCCCCTTCCTCCCCACCCTCATGAATGGCAAAATTTTGTCTTGGCAAGTGTGAACTTTGCTTTGTCGACAGGAGCGTTTGGCTCTCCTGCTGACAAAGCTAAAGCTGTTCATTGGGGGTGGAAGTATTTAACAGCATTGACACATGCTGACCTTTAGGGTATGTCAAGCCTACATGGCTCCGTCGACGGAGCCACGTAAACTAGTTTACCCGGCATAGGCAAAGAAGCAGGGATTTAAATAATACCCGCTTTATTAAAATAAACAGGGCTGCCGCGCTGTGCCAATGATCAGCTGATCCGGCACTGCGCGGTAGTCTAGACGCGGATCGGTCGGCTGGGGAAGCCTTTGCTGACCGATCCTGTAAGCCTCGTTTTACGCTTCTTTGCCTATGCCAGGTAAACTAGTTTACATGGCTCCGTCGACGGAGCCATGTAGTCTAGACATACACTAAGCAACAGGGCTATATCAACACAGCCATGTCTCTGAAAGCTGCGTAGTGTAGACATTCCCTTAGCAAGTTAACTGTATACCACATCAGAATATTTGTAAATAGCCAAAATACAGTAATTTTGACTGCCTTTGATTTTCCCCAAACCTCTGGTCACACTCTGTAGTTGTTAATGTTCAATACCTTCCTTGTAAAATTAAGCCTGAGCAAATTGAGTTAAAATGCTTTCCAAATAGCTCACTTCTTGTGGACTTAAGTGGTCCTGTATCTTCAATCAGGTTGTTGCCTTTTCACTCTGGTACTTGGCTACCCTACTGGAAAAGAATTGGACTTTGCTCCCCCTGCCTCCTAGAAGTGTTTTGGCTTCTGTGTCACAGACCATTGTGACCTGCCTGGGGTTCTGTTTCTTGGCCTAGTTCCCACTGTGTTTCTTCAAGGTTAGATTCAACTGCCTTGGCCTGTCACATTAGTACTTTGACAGTCAGTTGTACATTCCCATTAATTTCAGACCCAGGTCTATAGTGTAGGGCTCAGAACATATGCTGGAAGGCATTGGTATCTCATCACCAGGGAACCTAGTATTTAATTTGCCACAGAAAAATGCAAAAATTATTTTGTATAGTGAACCTTTAATTTTTGTTTTGTGAACTAACCTCTCTCACCTCCCCCCTTCCCCCATTGAGTTAACTAAATTTCACTGAAAATACCCGGGTCACTTACTCTGGGTGTGCATCCTCCCCCTCCTGTGGCTGGTTTTTTGGAATGTGCTTTCCCTTTACATTGCAAAACATACTGCCGTAGTCTGCTTCCAGCGCAGAGGTTACTCAATGCATTTCAGATTGCACTTCAGTTTCCAGACATGAGTAATGAGTTATGAAAAGATGCCGAAAACTTTAAAAATCCCCCCGAGACTTTGTCACTGAGTTTGGCAAGAGCAAATTTCACATTGATGGTAATGTGCTGTTCTGTACTGTGGACAACAAGGCTGTGTAGATTATATTCAAAGGCAGACAACTGCAGAACACATGGAAAGGGCTAAACATAAACTAAATGAAAAGAAACACAAACAAGAGGCTGAAACACCAAGGCCGTTGACTTCAGTAAAGAAGAAACGTAAGGTGCCTGGATGATTCCAGTGTTATTCCGTTGGGGGGAAAAAACCAATTTTCTGTAAATATGGAACACAGATACGGAGCTATTGGGTACAGGTTGTCCCTCCCCTAACTGGGACTCCCTTGTCCGGCACCGACCATGGATATTCCTGGGTCAAAGCCCAGGAACAGGGAGGTCTGGCAGGAGTGCAGTATGGGGAACCAGCAACTCAGCTGGGAGCCCAGTGTGTGTGTGTGTGTGTGAGAGAGAAGGGTGGAATGGGTGGCAGTGTGGGCCAAAGTCCCAGAGTGTCTGGGGCAGCAGCAGGGGCGGGCTGGAGCCCTAACCTGGAGACAGCCTGGCTTAGGAAAGGAGGGATCTCCCCTGGTCCAGCAAATCTCCTTGTTTGGGACCAGTCAGGTACTGAGGGTGCTAGACCAGTGAGATCCAACCTGTATTTGTAAGAAATATAAGTTGTAATTCTGCTAATGATGAAGCCACTGGTAGGTTTTGATTTTAAAAACTAAATATCAACAAAACATTGTATTCAACTGATACCTATCTCCAGGGCTCGACAAACCGCGGTGAAATCCACTTGCCAGCCCTGCACCGCGCATGCGCTAGTCCCGCACTGTGCATGTGCGCGCTGCCGGTGAATGGGGCGACCGGCTGAAATCTGCTCGCCATGGGCGAGTAGATACACGTATTTGTCGAGCCCTGCCTATCTCTATTGTGACTAGGGACACTAAAGTTAAGTGTTACGTTTTCCTGTGACTACAAAAACACACAATACCTTCCGTCACAGAGGAATGAGGAGTCTCTGGGCCCCGCACCCACATCTGCAGCCAAATGTGACTCTGCCAGCAAGTAGAATGGAAGGTTTATTCGTTGACAGGGATACAGCATAGCACAGACTTGTTGACACCGGAACCAGAAACAGTCAGCACAATCCACCTTGGGGAGCGAGGGCCGTGGGTCCCCTCCCAGCACCCTAAGCTAGCAGGGCCTCCCCCGCACACTTAGTAACTCGTCCCAGCCTGCAGGCAGCCCTGCCTCCTCCTTTGTCCGGTTTCCCTGGGCAAAAAGGGGTCATCTCATGTCACCTGGTTGCTCTCCCCCTCCCCCCTCCTCCATGCGCGCACGCAGGCTCAAGTTACAAGAGAGCCTGAGCCATTGTTCAGGAGCTTCAGGGGGTAGCCAAGTTAGTCTATCAGAAAAAAACAGCAAGCAAATGGTCTGGTAGCACTTTATAGACTAACAAAACATGTAGATGGTATCATGAGTTTTCGTGGGCACAGCCCACTTCTTCAGATGACTGGAGTTATGATTAGAGGATAAGGAAACTCGAAATAAATGGGGGGAGGGGGAGGTTCTGTTGCCCGCCCCCCTACCTCTATGTATAAAGTATCAGGAGAAAGGGTGCTAAACCTGAGTAGGTAAAGATCAAAGTCAGTGGATGGATAAGGCAGGAAGGATACCATTCAGAAAGTAGTTAGCACCTTCATTGATAAAGGTTCCACCACCCCGTATCTTGATTAAGTCCATAATTAGTTGAATTGAATTTGCATATGTATTGTAAATCCAAGCTTTCCCTGTGGATTTGGCTTAAGGAACTGGCCTGTGACAAGACCGCCACCTTCAGATCTGTGAGATTATGGTTAGGTAAACAGAAATGTTCTGCCACTGGCTTCTGAGTATTTTCTTTACGTATATCCGATTTGTGTCCATTGATTCTTTCCCGTAGAGAACGTCCAGTTTGACCAATATATAGAGTAGAGGGGCACTGTTGGCATTTGATGGCGTAGATCAAATTACTAGATGAGCAGTCAAATGACCCTTCGATTTTGTGGCTAGTGTTGTTTGCTCCAGTGATGATTTCGTCAGTGTAGATACGTGGGCGGAGCTGGCATCTTTTCTGGTTGCAGGGCCGGGTTCCTGGAGGCTTATGATGTGGTTGTGTGGCATGGTTATCAGAAAGAATAGGTTTCAGGTTAGGGGGTTGTCTGTAAACAAGAACAAGTTTTTCTCCCCAGGCCTCTGAGAGTGAGGGATCATTTTCCAGGATGGGTTGTAGATTGTGTATGATGCGTTGGAGGGGTCTGAGTTGTTGTTACTTACAGTCCACAAGAGGAGTTCGGTTATTTTCTCTTTTAGGTCTGTCTTGAAGTAGTTCATGTCTGGGTACTTTTTTGGCTCTGTCAATTTGTTTTTTCACTTCCCCATGGTTGTGTACGTGCTAAGATGGGGCAGCCTCCCCCTCAGGAAGTCTCACACCCAAAGCTCCCATCCCTAAGTGGCACTCATGTAGTGCTGAGTGAAACTCAGGCACGCGCATGGGGACAGTAGAAATCGCATACAACATAACAAAGCAAATACAATCCCCACTTCATCACAACTTCATTTTATCAAAGAATTTTTTGGGTTTTTTTGTCCCAGAAAATTAGGTTTTCCCTCATCACTTTGATTCCTCTATTTCCCTTTTTCATATTTAATATATTGATGTCATCTGTCAGCTCATCATTTGTGTCCCTGAAAGTCCAATTTGCAGGTCTGGGCAGAATGACTCGACTTTGCTTTAAATAAAGACAAAGCATCCAGGGTCCTTGGGTCTCCATTGCTTCTTTCCCTCACACTTCTCCATCAGCTTGACTATTCACATGCCTTGTGAAATTTCTTTGTCAGCTGTTTTCTTATATGTCAGTCCATCTTAGTGCCCCAGGCTTCATTACTTTATGGCTCCCCATTTCAAAGACTTTACAAAAGGAATCACTGGTTCGGGTCAGGACTCCATGGTTATAATATCACAAAAATTTCAAGTATAAACAGCTGAAAATGTGTGAAAATTACCAGTTTTCAAATCCGATAGCCGTGAACTTGACCAGAATGAACAGTGAATTTAAGTCCCTACATCAGCCATACCATCAGGGGCTTCTTCATCTTCACATCTACTAATGCGATACATGCCATCGTGTGCCAGCAGTGCCCTTCTGCCATGTACATTGGCCAAACTGGAAGGCCTCTACACAAAAGAATAAACGGACACAAATCAGACATCAAGAATGATAACACTCAAAAACTAGTCGGAGAGCTCTTCAGCCTCCCTGGACACTCAGGTACACACTTGAAAGCTACTATACTAAAAATAGATGGCAGCATGACACTGCAGAGCTAGAATTCATATGCAAACTTGACACCATCAGATTGGAAAACAACAATGCAAGGTTTCATATTTGTCATCTGAGGAAGTGGGTTGTGCCCACGACAGCTCATGATAGTACTGATATTTTTGTTAGTCTCTAACAGCCTTCAGCTTCCTGAAGGGAGGTTCCAAAGAGGATGCAGAGAGCCTGTTCTCAGTGGTGAGGGATGGAAGAACAAGGAGCAATGGTCTCAAGTTGCAGTGGGGCAGGTCTAGGTTGGATATTAGGATAAAGCATTACACTGGGAGGATGGTGAAGTACTGGAATGGGTTACCTAGGGAGGTGGTGGAATCTCCATCCCTACAGGCTTTTAAGTCTTGGCTTGATAAAGCCCTCGTTGAGATGATTTAGTCGGGGTTGGTCTTGCTTTGGGCAGGGGGCTGGACTCAGTGATGTCCTGAGGTCTCTTCCAGCACTATGATTCTATGGTTCTAAGGTGCTACAGAACCACAGTTGGTTTTCATGTTTTTTTTACAGACTAACACAGCTACCCCTCTTAGCCTATCAGACTGAGTCTGAATAGAGACTGGGAGTGCCTTATTCCTTACAAGAAGTAATTTTCATCCTTTGGTAGTCTCACCACCTTACCAACTGTTGGGAGTGGGCCACATCCACTCTGATTGAATTGGCCTCCTTAAAACTGGTCCTTCCTCATAGTGATATAACACTCCCATCTTTGTTTATCTGTTTATATCCCTGCCAAACTGAAGTTTCCACTTAACGAATCTGAAAAAGTAGGTTCCAGCCCACAAAAGTTTATGCCCAAATAGTTTTGTTGGCCTTCAAGGTGCCACACAGGACTTCTGGTTGTTTTTGCTGAAACAGTCTAACAGGGTTACCCTTCTGAAACATGATCCCCATTGCTTTCTCAGCTCATTAGAGTCTCTGCCTGTCACAGTAAATGGCCTGTACAGTTCAGTATTGTACCTTTCCCTTTCCCTTTTTTAAATGGAATGTTGCTTGCTTCCACTAATATTTTATTTAACCTACATAATAGTTTTCTATTGGAATATTTCTCATTACTTGCCTCTGTAACCTTGTTATACTGCTTCTAATGTATTCAGTGCCTCCAGATGGTCCTTTGTCTTAAGGCATGGCCCTCGTTTCCGTTTGCTCTTGCTGAAGTGAACTGCTGGTTTGGCATAAACATTTTTTTAAAACGGAGGCTACACACAAAAACAGCTGTTAATGACTTGAGACTCTTGTCGTCTTGTCTTCATTCAGCAAGAATCTTTGAAATGTTCTGAGTTATGATTCCCAGGAACAGAAGAAAATTTTGAGTTCACCATGTGGTTATTCAGATAGTAGAAGGCATACAGCATGTATAAAACATGCTGAAGAGACACTAAATACTTTGTTTTGGTTTGGTGTCCGCATGTAACAGCTGGCACTTGTTTAAACTAATTTGCAGTAAAACCTGAAGTGTGCATTCTGCTGGATGACCTTAGATTATATTTTAGCTAGTCCTTCCATGATCTCACAAGTGTGCCTCAACAGTGTGGCAGGCAGGTTTGCCCTATGATGTTTAGTAATAAGTTTATAACCTATTTTCATGAACACTTAGAATTTACTATTTTCTCACCTGCTAGTTTTGTTTCAGAATTGCACTAAAAGTGGTCCAGCACTACATAGTTTTCTGGCCAGTTTGTTTTCTAATTCAGTCACTCAAGCAATTGGCTGTAGATATTTCCTCCTTTTTGGTTTACAGATTGTGATCAGAGACTGTCATATTAGGAAATAGCTAAAGGATGCAATCTATGGAGTTAATTTTGAGCAGCATTTTTGAGGGACTGCATACGCTAGTCTGTCATTTGAGCAATCAATATGTTTTGCATGTAAAAGGAAAGGAGTTTTGCAGATTTTTGTTAACGCCTGCATTTAATGTTTAATTTCTTGCTGTATGATTACTTGCGCTCTTTTTAAAAGCATTTATAAAGGATACTCTGAGATGTGGATTTTGCTTTTCCTGCTTAGATATTAATGTGCAAAGGTGGGTGAGGTAATATCTTCTATTAGACCAACTTCTATTAAACCAAGGTTGGGGAAGTAATCAAGCTTTTGGGCTTACAGAGTTCTTTGGTTATCACAGCTAAATAAAAGCTAGAACAGTTGTTTTATCATAAGGTGAAGTGGGCAGTTGGCACGTCTGCAGTTGTAGGTATGATTGTGCAAGGTTAACCAGTAAGTATCGCCCTTAATGGATGATGCTTATGTGTTCTGCTTAACCAGTGGGGATTGACCCCACTTTCCGCAGGCACACAGGAGGCTGTTCCAGCCCCAGGGGTCCTACTGTGGATGATCTGGATGGCTGGATCAGCCACTGTCTCAAAGGGCCCAGGAGTATTGTGGACAGGGGCTGCTCCAGGTAACCTAGAGCAGCCCCTGTCTGTGGTGGGGGGACAGCTCCAGCCTGGCCCCAGTGGGTGGAGGTGTGTGTGCTGCTCTAGCCCTGCTGAGCTGGAGCGCCCCCCCTCACCTGTCTCCACTTTAATTGGTTAACCATTTAAACATCACATTTAACTGGTTAACCAATTAAACAAGATTTTACATCCTGAAGTGTAGGATGAAGTGGGATACAGATTGCTGTAATTAGCCATCAATCCAGCATGTTTACTGAGCTCATGATTTTCAGTCTCTAACCAATGTATGAGTTTAAGCTCCCGGACTCATCAAGTGTTGTCCAGGTTTCCTTTGAGGATGAGGCCTGAGAGGTCAGAAATGGAGTGATTTGCTTTGTGAAAGTGTAATGTTGATGTGTAAGTGTTCATGTGTCATGGGGATTTTATGTATGTAGTGTAATACAAGCGCAATGAATTTCGCTTACAGACCATATCCCTAGTAGAACAATAAGGCCATTTCAGATGTAACAACGGAACACAGATTACTGGAGATGGGCCAGAAAAGGTGACCTGCATACTGATTGGTTTCTTGAGGCTAAATGTGAGGCTTATGTAAGCAGACAAACAAGTTGTACTTGGCAGCAGTTGTATAAATACATTTTGACAAATCTGATTTGTCTGAAAAAAGCAGGTAAGTTACTGAAGGGCAGCATAATTTAGATAATAGAGCTTTAGCCTTTAAACTTGTGCACATTAAGTCTGATTTGATTGGCTGAAGTACAGAAAGGAAACAATGTTGTGTAATGTATGCAGCCAGGTGGAAAAAATATAGAATAGTAAGCACAGGTCACTTTCCTTACAGTACATCAAGATGTCATTTGAAATAAGATTTTTAGCATTCAGCTAGAAAAGTTCCCTTTAAGGGGGATAAAGAGTATTGAATTTTTCTTGAGAGCTAGAGGCTAACTTGAGTTACTTCAAGCATATACAGTTCACAAACAATACAACAAAAGGTCTTCTAGCATTATTGAAAATATAAAGTTGTTAGTAAATTGGGCAAATACAAGCTTTTTAATTTTTTTGTTGGGAGGGAGATATTTGAATGATAAGTATGCATTTTCACATGGCAAAGGGCATCATTTTTTAATCTAAGACTTTCAGTAATTATTTTTGCTTTATCAATATTTGTGACACAATGTGAGGTTCCTTCAGTCATGTGAAAACATAGCTTTATTCTGCATATTTAATTTTAGAATTCTGAGATGAAAACTTATTCTGAATGTATTCATGGAAGTGGTCAATTGCTTTCCAATTTTGAGGTGGCATATGATGAGAACTTTTCCTGTAAAGCTAGCTGCCACGCCTCATTTGTTGAAGAAAACTGGTGTTCATGATCTTACATTTTTGACTATGCACAAGGACATTCTTCTAGTTCAAAGCAGGCTAGCAGAGGAACATGCCCTCTTTGTGATACAGTAGCAAGAAAAATGAGATGAAGAAATGAAGAGCTCGACACTTGATATGTGTTGATGGGCTGGTTCTGCGCTTATGCAGTCAATAACCCAAGTGAATATTGGCCATGGAAGTAATGGATGGGTTAATCTTAACTTAGCAATGAATTGTTCTCGAGCAACAGGCTTTTCATGAACATCAAGCATGCAGGTTTTCCTCTCTGCTCTCCATGCCCCTCTGGCTGCATGCCGCACAGCTCTTGATAACCTGCTGCACAGCCGTGCAACTTTAGAGGGAACTCAAACAGTGGTCCTGTTGTGCAAGGTGCTATACAAACATAGGTCCTCATCTAGCAAGTTCCTTCAGCATGCATAACTCGAAACGTAATTTGTCACACTACAGTCTATGCTATGGGAATATTCACATGTGTGAAGTCAAGTGTATTTAGGTACTTTTCTCTGTCTGGGCCACAGAGTAGAAGGGTGATCACTGCTTCTGAGAGTTCAGTTTCATGAAATTAGTTCAGTGGTTTTAAAACCAAGCTGGAATGAGTCATATAGCTGCTGCTTGCATATTACTGGTGTTGTCACTGCGTATCGTGTATCTGAGTGGTGGACACGTACAGTGGGACCTGATCCTCATTACAGTGGGACAACAGGTGAAGAAGTGCCACTAATATAGCAGTATGGGCTGCACTGACATGTATTAATTTCAGACCATTAGGCTAGCATATTAATAGTTGAACTGTACATAGCCTCTTTACCACAGGCAAATGATGGATAACTTCGGCAAGTTTATGAAGTAAAACTGTGTACAGCAGAAATACTGCCAAACTGAATTTTTGCACTACTGTCTTTAGTATCTGCATTGTTCAATGGCTTGAAATCAACAAAGGTTGGGACTGTGCCTTAGGAAATAATGTGATTCTAAATTTCCAACCTAAAAATACTAGAGAAAGAAGGCAGATGGTAGGCTTTGTAGAGCAAAATGCATTGGCCTTATATTATCACTAATCTAGCAAAACGGTACAGTGCTTTGGATTTCTCCTGATGCTTATAAATCAAAAGTTTATCTTGTGCTAGGCACAGGCTTTCTTAGTGAATGTGAAAAAAGGACTAATCTTTGTATAAGCATGTATTTTTGATTTTGCTGCAAACTATTTCTTACGTTGTTTTGGGTAAGTTGCATTTTTAAATCGCCATTGATTTTAGTTATTTCAGTGTTTGTGGGCCCTATCTGAGAGACCTTGCGGGTAATTTTCAGAAGTGATGAGTCCACTGATAGATTTGAAGTTATTCTTGTCGAGTGCTGTTGCTAATTGGAAAGTCCACATTTCAGGTCCTACACCCAGAATCCAGTGCACGGTTGAAATTTTTGGCTTTAACCTCTTTATGCCTTGGATTACTTACCTTTTAACATGGGGGAAGATACCTACCTTTCATACTGTGCTTTGAGGGCCTCAAATGAAAGCAGATGTGATTTATAATTAAAAACACATCTTAATAAGGCTTCACTTGAAAATCCTTCATCTGTGTGTCATATATTTAAAAAGAAATACCTCAAGCAATTTGTCAGGGTTTTTTTTTTTCCCCCCCATTTGGAAAACTGCATTAGAAAATTACAGCATTACAAATCTCAACATAGATCTAAATTCTAACTTCTGGTCTCTGACCTGCATCTCAGAATTCACCATAGTGCTTCTAAGATTAGAATTGGGCAGTGTGCTGGCAGAGCTAAAATTACAATTGAATTTAATGCCAGGATGTTTTGAAACAAAATACTTCACATTTAAGTCTTGGCTGGAAGTTAACCTCTTCTTACGGTGACCTGATGGATGAGTGTTAGCTGTTGGAAAGAATACATACAATCAGTCACCAATTAAATTAAAAAAAAATAGAGTTTCAGTCATATAAACTTAATGTGTGACAATTCATCCAGGTAGCTGTCATGTAATTCCGCTTGATAAACGTGATTAACTCATTTTAGAAAATGACATTTAAAATGTAGTGCAAGATACCTTGCATATGTACCTTTATATTTTTTTAAGAGCAATATTTGAAGTGTACTGGATTAATCTGTTGTGATGTGTCACGGGATATTGAATTGCTGGGGTATTGAATTCATTATTACATTCCAGTTTCTTTTTGAATGTCAGTGCTATTAAATAATGCTCAATGTCTTCATGGATATTTGTACCATCTTAGTTTGTGGTGTTTGGTTATGGATTCTGTCCTGGCAGCAGCTGAGGGAGTGAAGCTTGAGAGACTGTCTCAAATCTCTGTGGCTTTCCATGTTTTATTTTGAGTTTATCCTACATCTTCAGTGGAGGCAAATAGTTATCTAAAGGTCACATTGCTTTAAAAGGAGAGTCAATTATAATACTTTGCAAGCCAGTGAATGTACAGAGTTAGGGTAAGTGTGTATATGGGTGGCTTTTGGAATAGCTGCATTATTGCTGATTTCAGTGTAGATTAACAAAGCTGTTGCGAGCACTGATAGACCTTACTCCAGTTTCAACTATGCAATAAGCTTTACTGTTGTCAGTAATGACTTTGCCCATAGTAGGGATTTGCAAACCACTGTCAGCAGTGGGGGCAAATATCCAGTGTAAATAAAGGCTCTTGTTACTTCTAGCACCTTGATTTGCTGGTGACTCTGTTGCCAAGTATGTAAGGGCCTCCATCTTGCAAACCAGTCTGCACCTGATCAGAGTCCGAGGGTTCATTTATATAGCAGAGCTAAAACTGAATTAAGCTATGCAACTTTAGCAATGTCAGTCGCATAGCTTAAGTCAAAATAGCTTAACTTGGCTTTAGGCGCTGTCTATACAGCAGGAAGTCAAAGGATGAACACTGTTCCTTTGACTTCCCTTACTCCTTGTAAAATGAGGGTTACAGGAGTCAAAGTAATAAGTCCTCTAGGTTGATGTTAGTTTGAAATAAAGGCTTTTAGTGTAGAAGCGCTCTCTGTTGTTTTGGAATAACTTCCGCTATTCCGAAATAACATTGCTGGGTAGACATACTCTGAGTGAATTCATTGGTGCTCCTCATGAGCCATCATGCAGGACAGTAGCTTGAGTGGCTTTTAAAACAAGGATTACACCAAAAGATGTAGTCATGGTTTGTATCTATTTAACCTGGCTCTTAATAATGAAAATAAATTATTCACATCTGAGAGAGAGATGTAAAATCCCCTTTAATTGGTTAGTTGGTTGAGGCTTACCAGTTAATTGGGTTAACCATTCACATCCCTAGTCTGATTTTACAATCTAATCCAAATGTCTCTGTTCTTAACAGGTACAACAGGCAAAACATCTTCCCCCCCACCTGTCTTAGACACAAGGCAGATGAATGAGAAACTAGAGACTATTTTATTTCAACTCCGCCAAGTTACACGGGAGAGGGATGAGTTACGCAAGCGCCTTGCACTTTCATCTCCTGGATCAACCTTCGATGACTGCAGGTACAAATATAATATGAATATATAACGTGAACTCGTGTCTTGAAAGAGTGTTGTGTGCATTTTGGTTTTCAGGATGTAGATGGACTCCCTGTTGCAACTAAAACAGGTTAGTGAATAGATTGTAAAATGTGTTTGCTACTCCCAGAGTAGCACTAGTATTTGTTGCCCACTTATATGGATGATGAAAAGATGTAGCTTTGTAGTTCCTGGGTTTTACCTCAACGGAAGACAACTGTCTTGCTTATAAAGTAGGGCCTTTTTCAAACCCATTTTTCTGTTGTTTCCAAATGGGCATTGGCACCACTCCAGTTCGTGGAAATTCATTTGTCATTGGACATAAGCCTCTTCTCCATAGTCGTAATGTCTTTTCTCACCACTTGCTTTGTAGTTTTCGGGGCGGGGGAGGAGAACAGAGACCTACCTCAGGGGTCTAACAGGGGACCTACTAGTACTGTGTCTTCTGGGAACGTTGGAACATTTTTCTCTTAACTTTTTCTTGGGATCCTCAGGGAAAACTGGGTGGCCACATGTAGGCTTAAGAGCCATCTATTATGGTCCATTGCTTCTGAGCTAATGATTAGAACAGAGCTACTTAACATGCGGCCTGCAGCCCATTTGTTTGCGGCCCACGGTGCGGTTTGGGTTTACGTGGGGCTCAACATGCTGCCCGCAGGTGGGATCCTTTGAATATGGTGTCCACTGGGAACACACTCCTCAATGGTGAGTCAGTATAATGGTCTTGTGTTGATATGCATTTTAGTTAAATTCCTGGATTGTCATTGCTCATTAAAAGTGCTGTCATATGTGTGGAAATCAGATAAATATTCCATTTTATTAATATCAGTAGAACTGACTTAAATGGGGCCTCGGTGTTGTGTAATTTTGCCTTAATCTTTGTATTCTTGCCGCTCAATGTGAAAGAAGTTATTTGCATATATATTTGTATGTATATGCAACCACACTTAAGTTGTGGCCCTTGGCATGTGCTATGAGAATCATTGTGGCGCCCAGGGCTTCCAAAGTTGAGTAGCCCTGGATTAGAAAGACAGGGGTAAAGAGCTCTTCTACTTCAAGAGCTTCAGTAGCAGAGTATATAAAACACTTGCAAAATCACTTGGCCAAAGTGAATGGGCTTTTTAGAGTTAGTCACTGGTGCCTTTCTTGGAGGGGAGGGTGAAGAAGTCTTAGCTGCCTAGCTGCAGTTCTTCTCTTGAGGAGGGGAGAGGGAAGGCCATGGGCAGAATGGATGGAGCTGCTTGTGCTCAGAAAGCAAGGGAGAGGAAGCCAAGGAGCAGAGCATGCTCCAAGACATTCCTCGTGGGAGTTAAAGAGGAAGCCAGAGTTTTGTGAGAGAAGGGCAAGAGAGAGCCCTGCCTAGAAGTATGGCCCAGCATAAACTCTCTTGTAGGAAAAAGTGTGTGTCAGAGGAATGGGGGGAAAGCACATACTGATTGTGGGGGCCGCACACTATTAATATGTAACTCTCTCCATTCAGTAATACTGGACACCCCAATATTTTTTTGTTTTAATTTGAAAGGGGCGGGGGGAAGGCTGTTTAACAATCCAATATTAAGTGGGAAGCATTATGAGTGTGGGGTCCCGAAAGGAAGTGAGCAGGGATGGGGAAAAGGGTCGGTTTATTTTGGAGGAGTGAGGATGTGATTATATAGAAAAATGCTTTTGAGGGGTATACAGGTGTTTTCCACCAAGGCTAGTTGATTTGGTCCTCAGCATAGTACTTGTCAAGGAAATATATTGAACCCTAGAGCAGTGGTTCTCACACTTTTTGGTTTGTGGCCCTCCTGCTTAACGCAAACCTTTTTGGGGACCACCAGCCATGATGACACAATGCCTTTGCTTAGCTCTAAATACCTTAAATACTAAATTATTCATATTGCGCTACTGGAGCTATATCGTAAGGGGGCATATATAACTGGTAAGAGGAAGTATTATTAATTAAAATCAAAATAAGTGCCATAACTTTATCAAGTTAGTTTACCAAACTTTGTTTTAAATAAAGTAAAATACTAATTTATATTCGGAACAAAAGGTTTCAACATTGTCTTTATTTATAGCAGGGGTGGGGAACCTTTTTTGGGTTGGGGCACTGATTCACAGAAAAATCAGTCAGGAATCACACAAGTGAGAGGCAAACCCCAACACTTGCTAATGTGGCCCCCAGCTGAGACACCTAACTCCCCGGGTGCTCCATCCTGAAGGGAGGATGAGAATGGAGGAGGAGAGAGGGGAAGGTTCAGAGTTTCCCACAGGCCAGGTGAACTCTTCTGAGGTCCTGGGATTAGTAGATTTTGTGAGGCCCCTAGGCCTGGGTTGGGGTAAAAAATGAGGGATTCATTGTGGGAGAAGGCTAAGAGAGAGTGCAATAAGGATGGGGGTGCAGGTTAGGGATGTGGGTGGGAGGTAGGGTGCTGCAGCAGGCTGGGAGTTGGTCTCTGGGTGGGAGTTCTGGGTGGAGGAGGGGATGAGGGTGTGAAGTCTGGCCAGGAGGAGGGTGCAAGAGCAAGGGAGGCTGCAGCGACTCTCCAGGAGGGAAGGTGCAGGAGTGGGCTGGGGGTACGGGGTCATGGAGGGAGAAGGCTCTTACCAAGCATCGTGGTCCCAGGCACCGCCTCCTGATGCTTCCATTGGTCATGATTCTGGCCAATGGAAGCAGCGGGGAAAGCCTCCAGGCAGCATGTCCATGCGCTACGGTTCTCCCAGCCAAGGGGAGGAGGAGCGGCAGCATGTTCCCCTGCAAGCCAGATGCCAGGGCAGGGCAAGGCTCAGGGCTTTCTCCCCCACCCCCAGCAGGAAGCTAATGCTGGCGCTCCAACCTCACAGGGGAAAGAAGGCCAGGGTGGAGGACCAGCACAGGCTCCCTTCTGCAGGGGAAGGTGCTGAGCCTTGAACTATGGCCCACTTGAATGGCGGCCGCGGCTGCAGTTTGAGAACCACTGCTCTAGAGTAAATTAGTCCCATGGCCACTGCTCCTGAAGTACCTTTGCACTACACAGGCTTTCTGGGAGACATGAGGCAAATCTTAGTCTGCACCTTGGTTTCCCCATCTGTCAGGTTTGGGGCCTATTGTGACAGGGTCTTTGCCAGCTGGAGTTAGAAGCAAGACTCTTAACTATGAGCTTTCAGTCCCTCTGATAGTGGCCAAGATTTGAACCATTGAACTGGAGTTGAGTCAGCCATTCTACCTATCTCCCGGGGAGCGTTGAGACTGACTTAACGAGCATTCAACACATTCTGTCATAGATTCCATCTCCGCATCTCCAAAGCATTTTTGTGTATCACTTGGCCAAATCCTGAAGTTGCTGTTAAATTTTTACACTTTCCGTAATTAGGCAGATCTCCCATTTGAAGCAGATGGAGATTGCCTGACTTAAGGATTTGGCTGCCTGACTTTTTTATAACAGTTTCTTGTAATACAAGTCAGGATATTATTATAAGGTTCTTTTGGGCTTGTAGAGTGCCAAAGTGTGTTCTTTTTTTGAACAAGAAATCAACCCACTGCTTTAGCTGCAGGAAGTGTGCGCACTGGAAAATATATTTGTAAGCTTTAATAGTCTTAAGAATAACTTTTTAAAAAGAAATATTGTGGCTGATCACTGTTGAAACAGCCTGTATAGAAAAGGGATAGATACTAGGGATGTAAAAAGGCATTGAAAAATGTAACCGTGTAACTGCTAAGAATGCTAGCCATTATATGCGCTGCAGGCTGTGTAACTGGCTCCCCCCTTCGGGGGAGCCAACATGTAACCTGCTGCAAAGGGGCTGGGCCCACCACGGACGGGGGCTGCTCTGGTCCTGCCTGCAGTTGGCCCTGTGGGGTTGGAGCAGCCCCTGCCTGGGGTCGGTGGGGAGTTGCTCCAGTTGGGTTATCATTTATATCCCTGATTAGGTACTAGCTTCCAAACAATTGAAGGTCTTTCAAAAATTAACAGGTTGAGTTGACTTCTCTCTTTTAAAAAAAAACAAAAAACACCTTGATAATATTTGTCATGTTACTTTTATTTTCCATTTTGCAGTCCTGCCCTCTGCAAAACACCCATGGATCTTTGTAGGTCCGTAGGGTTGGGCCTTGGCTTTGTAAGTAGAGCCTTGCAAATATCCATTATTCCTCCCCTCCCCCCCGGGCTTCCTTTTCGGTGGCCAAAAGAAAAAAAAATAATTATAACATTTTGTTTGAGTTGGAAGGACACATTTTGTTTAGCTTTTGTGGGTTTTTTGGCCTCTTTTTCATTTACTAAAACATTTGAAATACAATTAATATGAAAAGTTATTTCACATGAAAAAGCTGAAACATTTTATTTTGAAAATGTTGAAACAAAAGCATGTTTCAGATTTTTTTTTTTTTTTTTTTTTTATGGAAACAAATTGTCAAATTTTTTCAATGTTTTGGTCAGACCACTTTTGTGTGTCATTTTGTTTTGTCCTATTCCCCCCCAGCTCTGAATCTGAACTTTTTTTAAAGCTTTTTTACTTTTCCTTTTGTTTGTGGATGTGGATAGGTAGTATTGACAAACTGAGATGCTGGTGTGTCATGATAGAGAGGATTAAAAACACTTCTACTGTAAGAGTAGAGTACGCTGGACAAGGGTTGTGGTTGCTTCAAAAGTAGCGTGTGCTTTCTTCCCAGCCAGTGCAAGCTGATCTTCAGAGTTGCCACATGTTTAGTTCCTGAAAAGAGCAAAAACAGTGGCTGTGGTGTGCCATGCTTGTCTGACACTTGTCATTCTGCTGAATAAAAGCAGGATTGCTCATGCTACAGTAACTTCTGTCAGTGACTGTGTGCACACATACATACGTTGTGCAGTATGTGCATGGCGATGCAGCTAGAGTTTATGCATTGAAGGAGTACTTGACATGCTTAAAATCTACTGCTTTTATTGCCCTTCTTAATATTTTTTCCTTTAAGGATTTTGAAACAAGTGAAAGCAGCATTTGAGAACTGATTATGCAGTCTGTTACAATTACTGCACATTGGGGGAAATAGTGAGTGTAAACATTTTCAAGATGCTGGGAGATAACTGCCAACAATAGAGGTACCAGCTATTTGTCTTCGGGCTTCTGTACGCTGGCATGTTTTTGTGGCCTTTTAGCAACAAACTAGCGAGAGTGTTTACACTGCAATGTGACTTGAGTAGGGAAAAATACCCAGTTTTGGCAACAAAACTTCCAGCCTTGTGAAAGACTCTTGTTCTTTCCTTTCCTTTCCTTTCCTTTTATTGTGGACAGAGAGCCAGTGTGGACTCTGCTGTTTTGTTGGGAGACCTGGCTTCCACCAGTATCCCACAATGCCTGCCCTGATGACTCTGCTCAGTGTTTTTGATCTCTGCTGCTCTGCATGCATGCACCCCTCCCCTTTGAAAACTCGGGAAAGTATCTCACACCTGAATGAGCTGTTCTATTTGGGGAACAAATAAAGAGCAACTCATTGGAATGTTTCTGTTCTGCCCTGCTAGGAATACAGCAGCAGGCCGACTACTGCTGCAGGAGAAGGGCTGGAGAGACAGCTGTGCTGCTTCGGCATTCCTTAGTACAGACAGCTCCCAGAGGTACGAAGCGCAGGGATCAGCTCCGCTATCCCACAACAGTGTACTGTGGGATGCTTACCCACATTGCTTTGCTTGATCTATCGATAGGAGAGCTAGTAACATGGCGATAAACTGTTGAGAGTGGGAGGCAGAAAAACTGGTTTGACGAGTTTTCACTTTTGAAGACTTTTGCATGTGGACAGCACTTTCGTCGCCAAACCTTCCCAGTGTAGACATAGCCTTAGTTTTGTATTTCCTTGTTACTGTGACCTTTTAACAAGTGCCGATCCCAGTCTTGTCCTGATGGTACACCAAGGGGAGTAATATTGGAATATCAAGGGAGTTGGTAGGGGTTATACAATAGAACCTCAGTTACGAACAACTTGGGAATGGAAGTTGTTTGTAACTTTGAACAAAGTGTTATAATTGTTATTTCAAAAGTTTGCAACTGTATGTTGTTTTAATGCAGCTTTGAAACTTGTGCAGAAGAAAAATGCTTCTTTAGTCATCTTAATTTAAATGTGTTTGCTGTCTTTTCTCCTGTCTCTTGCTGCCTGATGAGGGATATAAAATCCCGTTTAATCAGTTAATGTGTAACTGGTTATCCGATTAAGCAGGATCCCATGGGTGGGGGCTGTTAGGCCCTGGCCCCATGGGGGCTGTCAGCTAACAGGTTACCGGGAAGCATCATCCAGTAAGGTTAATGTTTACTAGTTAAACAGTTACCCATTCACATCCCTACGCCTAATTGTGCACTTCTGGTTCCAAATGATGTGTGGTTGATCAATTTGTAACAGGATTTGACCCACAATTCTTAGATTTTGGATATATAGATTTATTTAAATTCTTTGAAACTGACATTTCTATGAAATACAACAAATATGTCTTCAACTAAAATAATTTCCCTACACTAGGGAATACAGTTCTGCAATTGCAGGGCAAAGTGTAATTCATCAGATCTGAACTCAGATCTGATGGCTATGTTGGTTTTAAAGGATGTGTATTGCTGTAATAGGCTGATCTGGGATTTTTTGATCTACAGTATAATTTCACCTTGATTGCCTTCTGTTAGTGGGGCTCAAACCTCTAAATTGGCAGTGTAGAACATTGTTCTGGTTTCACTTGAATCCGCTATCGAGAATACAAGTGCTAGTTATTGTTAGCTCCACCTTTCAGTAGGTATGTTAGAGTGCGTACGATACAATATTTGTGTCTGTTTATAAGACTCAGCTGGAAATAACGTTAGTTTTTAATATTAACTTCAGCTGAGTTTGAGGTATACTTCTCCATTCTTTCTTTACTTGAGAGTGAAACAAAAAAATATTTGTTTGCCTTTGAGAGAGGTTTATCAGTTGCCTTTTGATTGAATCTCTCACACTGAAATACTTTGCCAAATGAACATGTCTGATTACAAGCTTAATATGAGCCCGTGCTGATGGCACTCAATAATAAACATAGTGTATTCACTGGGATTTAAACTGCGTTTCAGTTAACATCATTTTAATTACTCTGTTGGACAGATGGTGTCTGCTTTCAATAATTTCACCCTAAAGCCTCATTTAAGTCATACTTGGGTTCTGAATGCGTCTGTCACGGGGGTGGATAATTGTGGTAACTTGGATTACATTTTGAGAGGGAAATACTCTCTTAACAGTTGATAATGATAACTCATACAGCACTATTAATAAAGGGTTATTCTGCCAGTTGGCATTTTTGAGAGGTGAACATGTGAAAATAATGTTCCTGAAAGTCTGATTTCTCTATTGGAAGCTCATCTGTAATATGTCGTTTAGTTTGAAATGCCTGTTACAATTTGTCAGGCAAGAAAGTTGTTCCAAAGACCAGTTTTATTTTTGGAGAGAGGGGGGTTACATGCTGGGGCACAATTGCTCACTATTATGAATTCTTCAACCCAAATACAGCTGCGTTCTTTACAAAAATCAGTTAAAATAAGAAGGTACAATAGTATTGCTCATAGACTCCTTGTGAGTCTGTGAATGTTATATGATTAGTACATTATTTTTACTACTCACCATGGCAGCTGTATAAAGACCACTTCAATTCTCCTTCATCGAATGAGCTGCCAGCTAAATTTCAGTTCCAGAATCCTTACTGCCATTTGTATGCATGAAGAAGAAAGAACCCAGATTACTTTTCAGGCCGAGTGGTGGCATTTGGGGGATGGGGAAATGTGCTCTGAACTGGCAGTGGAGCAAACTTGATAGGAGACTAAACAGGTTCAGAAGGAGAGAGAAGTGACTTTCACTTAGCTCTCTTCATAGCCAGGAGGCTTGTTTGATTTTTAGGGGACCCAGGAGACAGATCATGTGACTAACTATCAAAAGTTTCATTGTGAAACCAGCAAATTCAGTCTTGCAAAAACATTGTGGTTATCCAGAGACCGCAAAGAGTTGAATTTAGAGTTTCTACAAATGTTTAATGGGCCAAACAGGACAAAATCCTGCTAGTTTGGTTTGTTACCAACACTAAAATTAGTAGAGTTTCACAGGACTTCCCATTGCCCCTTAGCTCAGTAAATATGAGGGCTGGGAGTTCATGACAAATGAGTCCAATTGCTAGCCAAATGATTGTAACTGTTTTTGTTTGTTTGTTTGTTTGTTTTGTTTTTATCTAGTCATTCTGGTACAATTTTTAATTCCAGCCTCTGAAGTCATCTTGATTTAAAATGGCTTGTAGTTTGCATATCTCATTAGAGGCTATTACTGGTGGTGTGTTTTCTTAAAAATGATCCTGGATATTTTATGCAAATAAAATAAAACTCCCAGAGTATTAGTAGAAGAATCTCTGAATATAGTTAAATTGGAGTCTGATATCTTTATATAATTAGGGTTGCCATGTGTCCAGTTTTGAACCAGACAGACCAGTATTTGAGCTTTCTGTTTGAGAAAATATCAATGTCTAGTATTTTCTAAATAAGATGTAATGTAGATTGTGATGTAATGTCAAGTGTGTCCGGTATTTTTGTTGAAACCGTCTGGCAACCCTATATATAATCTATTTGTAATAACTTAAAATATGATCATAATACTTCAAAACTATGTTGAATTTAGCAGCATGAATTCAGTGAATAAATTATGTTGTCACAGATGCATGCTCTTGGAATCCATTTGAAATTTATTCAGGAGAACAAGCTGGCAAGCTAACCCAGTCAACTATGACTGATCTATGGAGCAGGGAAGTTGTATTCAGTAATATAATGCTCTTGTACCTGGCAGAGGTATTCAGCTTTAGGGATGTCACCTTACCAGGTGATGCTTACCAGTTAACTGGTGGCCCGGCCGGGCTGGAGCAGCTCCCCCACTGCTCCAGCCCGCCATGTCACAGTGAAGGAGGGGAGGGGAATGCTCTGGCCTGGCTGGAGTAGCTCCCTACCCGCCTGCAGTGTAGCTGGCTCCGCTGGAGCAGCCTCCCTCTGTCTGGTATGTGGTGTGGCAGGTCCAGCGAAGCCTGAGCAGTGTCTACCTGCAGCAGGCCCGCCCTGGCCGGAGCAGCAGGCAATGGGCTCGGCTGTGCTGGAACCAGCCCCCTGCTTGCAGGATCCCATTGAAATATTAACTTTTTTACCGGTTAAATGTTATGTTTAACGGATTAAATAGGATTTTACATCCCTATCTCAGTTCTTCATGTAAATTTGAATTCTTGTTAATGGCAATAATTTTTAATAGTTACAGCTCGAGTGAGAGTGTGTAGAGGAGAGATTGTGTAGTTAGTGGCGGTTAGGGTGAAACCTGACATGCTACAGAGCCTCATTCAGATCCCTGTTCTACCTTAGAGCCTATATGACCTTGGGCAAGTTACCTGGCCATGGTTTACGCAACAAACATGTAACCTCCAAGTGATGCAGTTCCACCAACCCAAATCCCGGTGTAGCTATTGCTACAGCGTTTATGGAGGGGCTTCTTCCCTCATAATCGCTATCACAGCCCTGGAGCCCTGCATGAGTAGAGAAGCTCTTGGTATATCTGTGCTTCCATTTCTAGCTGGTCAAAACACGGTAAGTACTTCTACCTCACAGCAGGGATGTAAGCGACTAGTTGACGGTCAGATAAGCTTATGCTTAGTTGCTCCCTCCCCCTGCCCCCCACTGCCTCTGTCAGAGGCAGCAATGGGGGGAGCAGGAATCGATGCTGGGGGGAGCTGGCTTAAAAGCTGGTTCTCCCCCAGCACTGTCTCGGGGGGGTGGAAGGAGGTAGAGGCACAGCAGGAAACTGCACAAGCGGGGACTGAAGTAGTCTCCGCTTCTGCTGCAATTCTGCTTTTGAAATGTACAAGAGCCCCACTGGCTGTAGGGAGTGCGGGGCCAGTCCCCTGCTGGCCCTGTGATCCCTGCAGTGCTTCTACTGTTGAAATGTAGCAAGAGGCCAGCAGGGCTCTTGTTACAGTTCAAAGGCAGAGGCACCCTTATAGACTAATTGATTAGTCGATGGAAATCCCATCGACTATTCGATTAGTTCATAGATTCATAGAATACCAGGGCTGGAAGAGCCCTCAGGAGGTCGAGTCCTTTGGGCAGGGGGCTACAGGACCAATCCTAACTAAATCATCTAGTTCGTTCATCTAAATTTAATATCTCTACCTTGCAGGGGTGTTGTGAGGGTGAATAAATTCAAGCCTGAGGTGTTTAAATATTATGGGCACAATTTTAGAGAGATAGCTAGGGTAGTCTGTTTCAGGAAAAACACAAAGGAGTCTTGTGGCACCTTAAAGAGTAACAATTGTATTACGGCCTAAGCTCTTGTGAGTTGCAGCTCACTTCATCAGAAGCATGAAGGGGAAGAAAAAAGCAACAGATGCAGGGTCAGTCCTTGAATAATGTAATTTGTCACCGTAATAGATTCTAAATAGTGTAATTTCTTAAAGCAATGTGAGTGATTACTTGTCAATAACTGGATAGTCACTTCACAATAGGTCCACGGATGTAATAATTGAAGTCTGTTTTTTTTTTCCCTTCTGTGGCAGGCCTAGTCCAAAACCAAGTCATGATTATGAAAGATTGAAGATCCAGTGTATGAAAGCTATGTCAGACCTACAGTCTCTACAGAATCAACATACCAAGACGCTAAAAAGATGTGAAGAAGCAGCCAAGGAGGCAGATTTTTATCAGTAAGTAACACTCAAAGGTAGGGGTGAAAACAATTCTTGCTCTGTACTGGTTCAGGAATAGTGCCTATACAAGTTTACCAGTAACTTAAGCAGTAGTATTGGTCTGCCAGAAAAGTTTCCGTCTGTTGGATCATGAGGTAATGGATCTTTTAAAATATGCCAACTGTAAATTAGATTATTCTTGCTACCATCTTGCGTTTCTTACCATTCTAAATGCAAGATTTTGTGAACTTCTACAGTCAAAGGATTTTATTGTTTTATTTATTTCACCTACTGTGAAAGGTGGAGTTGTATGATTTCAGAAGGGGAAGAGCATTGGGTTTTATCTGCAAGGATCTTTTAATAGTAACTTCTAAAGCCAGGAATGAATTTGTGTTTCAGTGGAGTAGTGTGGGGCCAAAACTAGCAACTGAAGTGTAATTAAAATCAGGTATTTGGTGACCGGACAAGTCTAGAAATAAGAGGTTGGATTTTTAAATGGGCTCTGCATTGCCCTGACTCCATTTCCCATTTAAATCAGTGGGAGTTTTGATACTTTGAGAGCAGAGTTAGAGCACCAGCAAACACTGGTGAAAAATGTGAAGTTATGGGGGGAGAAGTTGCCGGTATCTGCTTCTAGCTTTAATGATGATCAATAATTAAACTTCAGACCACCTAGTGGTGCAAGAATGAACATGACATGAACATGTCATGACATGTACATGATCTGAGACCACTCTAATTTTTAATCAGCATAGAGGAAAACCATAATGCTGGAAGTAGCTTTGAGGTTACTGTTTTCTAATGGTGCAGCATGCAAAATTGATAAGTTTGTAACGATCTAGGAACCCTTGAATGTTTTGCACCACTCTGGTTTCAACAAAACTTTTATCCAAGTTGACCAGTGTTCTCAAGTAACTCGTGAGTTTGGATGTGTAATCCAATATACTTAATTTAGAAGTCTATGCATAAGCATTGTACTTGTCCTACAATTTATTCTTGGAAGAGAGAGGGTGGGGCTCTTGAGTCAGGGTTGATTTTAACATGGTAGTAAGTATGTATTTGCATTGCAGTAGTATCTAAGAGACCCAGTCATGGACCAGGACCCCCATTGTGCTAGGTACATTGTGCTGTACAAACAAGACAAAAACATCCCTGCCCCCAAAGAATTTACCATCTAAGTCAAGTCTGAGTAGCAGATGCTGAGATCGATCAGACCCAGGTGTAAGGATTGCATAAGGAGTAAGGAGTCCTATAAAACATAATTTATCAAAGGCTTCATTTTTTTTGCTTGAGTTATTGCTACCTTTTTAAATTGGACGATTTCTGTAAACTCTCCCTTGGGTTATTTTGGTATGTCTACCCCAGGCCATGTAGCTCACTCATTTACTTGTGAAAGGAGGGGGAGTGCAAAGAGAACTTACTATAGAACAGTTCAACAGATTTTTTTAATTGTAAATTGGATTTAAGCCAAGGGGGGGGGGGGGCAGAGAAAATACAGGCAACAGCAATTTTATTATAGTGACTTTAAACAGTTCCCTGGTAGGTGTGAGAATGAGTTCTGAATCTGTTTCAACAGTAAAACTTGGCATGTCCACGTCTTTTCTCTAAACTGCAATTTAATGCCATTTTAATTATATCACTTGGTCTGCTGCAACAGGAATCTGCTCGAACACTGGCCTATTGCATTGAATTATTGTTTGAATTATATCCCCAGAAATATGATGTAGTTGTGATTTTTAAATTTAAATATACATATGTCTGCTATTACAAGCGGTATACATAATTTGGAATAACAATTGGTAGCATTACTGGTTTAAAAAGTCCCAAAAATATTTTTTTGGGGGGGGGAGGAGTAGAAAGCCTTTTCTACTCCATTGATGCCTTATTCTATGAGATTGTATGGTTTTCTTTTGTTCAAGTGTGTTGAATATGTAGGCTAATTTATTTTGCCTGGAAAATCTTTTATGTCCAGGGCCATCAATTTTGTATCTGTTTAGCAATTTCCTTGTTGAAATAGTCTACTGGGATAGTAGCGTATGCTTGTTCTGCATAAGTGTGTCTGTTTTAACGCTGCACAGTGCTGGGAAATCGCTTTTAATTCCAGAAGGTCTCTGGTTGTGCTGTCTGTTTTCAGTGGGATTTACATGCACGTGACATTTAGAATATTCAGAGCCGAAGAAATTACTTAATTTTGTCTGCCTTTTTAAAATTTGAAACGTCATCTTGGATTGATGTGCAGTAGTGCATCGGCATGAAGCGGGCTTGCAGGGAAGTTTCAATCTAAGTGCTCTTTCTTTGTGGCATTCCAGTACGTTGCATAGTCGACTGCTGAGTGACCAGTCGCAGCTGAAGGAGGACATGGATACCTTGAAGAGGAAGAATACTCAGTTGGTACGAGAGCATAACCATCTCCAACAGTCATGTGAGGAAATGAAGAGACTTCACGATGAGGATCAGAAAGAAATAACAGACCTTCGCAGTCAGCAACAGCAGGTAGCCTGTGGCTCTTGGCATGAATGCTATGAGTAACAAATGTTTTCAAGGAATATAAAGCATTGCTAGGCTGGCCTACCACTTACCTTTCTTTTTACTAGTTGTGGTAATTTTTCCTACGCATCAAAAATCTGACAGTGCGAAGCACCTAATTGCCATTTAAAACCTAATGGTAGTGTGCTTGTTTAATTATCATTGTTCTCTGATAAACGACTCTAAAATTGATTTTGCAGGTGGTTACGTGTTTCTTGTTTCAGTAACTCCATATCTCTAGTGTCTTTTAATTAGCAAAATCATCTTACTTTGAAAACCTGCTAGCCCTGCAAAGTTGGATCTGCAATATGAAGTATCTTACAGCATAATAGGACAAAGAGCTGCACTACTTAGCACTCGGAAAAAAAACAAACCCAAAAGGAGACTATTTACACACCCCTAGTTTAGCCCTAGTGTCATCTGTGAGTGACCAAGACCTTGGCACTGAGTGAGGGGAATTTTGGCATGGGGGGGTGTACAAAGAGGAGGATGGGGGTGGATTGCGGTTTATGTATGATTGGATTTGGGGAAAGGAGAGAACAGTGTGTTTGAGAGAGAGAGAGAGTAAGGACGAAGAGATGAATAGACTCACAGAAGGTCAGAAGGGACCATTGTGATCACCTAGTCTGACCTCCTGCTTGTTGCAGGCCATGGAACCTCACCCCACCCACTTCCGTAACAGACCCCTAACCTAGGGGCAGGCAATAATATTCAAAGGGGGGCCATTTGAAAAAATTTTGAAGTGGTCATGGTCTGCCCTGAAAGGGGTGGGGCCTCAAGCGGAAGGGGCAGGGCCTTTAAATAGCAAGAGTTGAAAGGGCTTGCACCTCCCCTGCGGCAACCAGGCAACGCATGAGTGGGGCCAGGAGGTGTGAGCTCTTTCAACTCCTGCTAATTAAAGGGTTTGCGCCTGCTGGGCAGCTGTGGGGGAGGCGCAAACCCTTGAAATAGAAGCAGTTGAAAGGATACATGCCTTCCCAGCTCCTAGGCAGTGCATTAGGAGGCAGAGTCAAGAGCTGCTGCAGAGCCAGATAAAAGAGCTTAGTGTGGCTGGATCCAGCCTGCTGACAGGCTTTTGCTCAGCCCTGCCCTAACCTCTGGCTGAGTTACTGACTTCCTCAAATCATGGTATAAAGCAAGTTACAAAGACTCCACCATTTATACTGTTTAAACCTGCAAGTGACCTGTCTCCACTGCTACAGAGGAAGGCAATAGAAACAACTCTCGGTCTCTGCCCGTCTCACCTTGGGGAAGAGGGGAAATGGGTTTTCAACCCCAAATTAGGCAGTCAGACCCTGAGCATGTAGGCAAGACCCACCAGCCAGACATCTGGGAAAGAGTTCTGTGTAGTAACTTGGAGCTCTCTCCATGGAGTGTCCTATCTTCAGCCCTTGGAGCTATTTGCTGCTAGCAGTTGCAGATGGGCTCCATGCCTTTGTAGACATTCACATCATACCACCCTCTCCATAAACGTATCAAGTTCATTCTTGAAGGCAGTCAGGTTTTATTTCTCCCACTGTTCCCGTTGGAAAGCTGTTCCAGAACTTCTCTCTGATGGTTAGAAACCTTTGTCTGATTTCAATCCTAAAGTTGTTTATGGCCGGTTGATATGTGTTCTTTTGTCTGTATTGGTGCTTAACTTAAATAACTCCTAGCGCTCTTTGATAATTTTCCCCTGTTAAGTAACGGAGAGATGGTGAGAAAACACTGTGCGAAGGGAAAACTTGGGAGAGTAGGAAAGCAAAAGAACCATTATTAGACATTACAGATAAGTTAGACTTAGGGACACCTTGAGAGAGACATGAAAACATTTGCCAAGATGCAGTGAGAAAACAAAACAAGGAAAATCTGTTAAATGACATTGTTTTCATGTAATATAGACGTTCTCTCATACGCCTAGATGATCTAGACCTAGAAAATATGGATTCTTATCACCTAGAAAATTCATTGTTTTAAACTCCCCATAGTCAGCCAGAGGCAGATGTTAAATAAACCTTCTAGATACCACTAAGTGCATGTGTAATGGGTCAGGATCCCTGGGATGTCACCTGAGGTGCTGAAATACCACTGAGTCAGCCTATTGGGCCCAGCCTGGTCCCCATTTGAACCTTGTGTTGCTGAGCCAGACACTTAGGCCTCTTCTAGCAAAGCTGACAGGCAGGGCCTCCCCCAGCTGCACAAAATACAGACACTGAGATGAACTCTGGGAAGATTCAATTTAAGGAACTTATTGCAGCACCCAGATACTCAAATTCTGCCCCCGTCTCCTGCTTTTGGGGTACAAGCCCAAAGCTATATAAAGCTTGCCTCCTTCCTTGGTGTGAAGGAAAGTCTGCACAACCTCTCTCACATACCCCTCCCAGCAGTTAGAAATTACATAAACTGGGTTATATTATAAACCAGAAATACCTTATTAAGAAAAGGTACATTTTAATGTTCAAAGAGGGAGCAAAGCAAATTGCTAAGAAAATAATGACGTTAGTCCCTAAAGGTATTTCTCGGGAGTAGCTATGGGCATGCAAAAGACCAGACTCAGTTTATATTTGGAAAGCATCCCAAAAAATGAGTGTCAGTCTTTCTTTCTCCCAGTGACACCTTTAAAGGTTAGGGGAATGATTGAACAAAGTTTGGTTATTTAGGTTCACAGACA
Organism: Pelochelys cantorii; assembly: GCA_032595735.1. Classification (NCBI taxonomy): domain Eukaryota; kingdom Metazoa; phylum Chordata; order Testudines; family Trionychidae; genus Pelochelys; species Pelochelys cantorii. Next base: position 9,047,469 of record CM064333.1, on the reverse strand, counting down.
CTATTCAGTTAGAACAATGCTACAGGTTGATTAATGTTTTTCAGCTTCAAACTTTAAAAAAGAATGGATGTTTCTAACAATTAAGCAGCCTCAACACCAAGGTGATTATTTTTTTTTTAAATGTAGTAAATGTGCCATGGAGAAAAATGGGCAGGAGTACTGGAACTAAAAACAACTTGGAAGTGGCATTTAGTCCATGGTTCATATACAGAAAAGTGATCATTTAGTTAGAACAGTTACAGTAACATGTTGAATGGCTAAATAGGCTGCTCTACCTATTTTTGTGGGCAGATTCGCAAGACAAAGTTTTAAGTCAGATGATTAAGCTTTAGAACCAAAGTCTATGCAAACAAAAATAATTACTTGCCAGGTTTGAAGGGTGTAAAAGTCACAATAAACTACAAATACTGAGAGGTGTTCTCCATGTTTTTATGGGGATTTTTTAAATTATTATGTTAACTTTCTTTGTATTTCATCTTGCTCGTTCCCTTTGACACCAGGTTTGCTTGACCTGGTTCTCCTATACATCTTTGTGTGTAAAACTCCTAGGACTACAGGAGGCTGGGTTTATATTCCATGTTCTCCTATACTACAGACTCACTATGGGAGTTTGATCAAATTACTTAGTCTTTCTGTGCCTTAGTTTCTCACACTGTAAATTGGTGATGTAACATTTATGATAGACGTCAGTCAGCTTTAAGGTTTGTGCAGACTTTGTTATCCATTCCAACTAAGTTTTTTGGTTATGCTCAGACAGTGACGTGTGTGCGTGGGTCCTTTTCTAATTGTGTCGCTGTGAATCATGTTGTCCTGAAGGAATGCCAGCAATCTTATCTCAGTGTTGGTCACTTTGCATCTGGATTAATCTAATTCTATTTTGGACGGTCTCTCCGACATGTCACTCTATCTCCAAGTTGTTGCAAAACACAGCAGCCCAACTGCTTGAGAAACATGAATTGTTGATCCAATTACTCCTATGGTGTGGAATTGCCATTGGTTTCCTGTACAGCAGCTGACTGACCTTTAAGTTTTTACTGCTCATGTATGAACTTTTCCGTTGCCATGGCTGTACCCTTGAGTCCAGCTGGGCCTATTTACTCTTCCTCATATGGGGGCAAAGGATGGGACATCTTTTTTGTTCTGCTTCCTGTTTGTGGCAATTTCTCTCTTCTTCCCTGCAAATTCCATTTGCATTTTAGAGCCTTTACTTTAAATGTAGCCAAATTCCTGATATCTTTGGCCTCGTGTTTTCTCTTTCAGTTTACTTTATTGGATAGTTGTTTAACATACTGTCAATGAGAAGAGGCTCCATACATTTGAGGCTGTGAGGAAATGTTTGCTTCTGTCTGGGAGCTCGGCTTGTTTTTAGTACCGCCTTTTCTGTTTTTTCAGTAACTGTTGTTTTTCTTACAGTTCAGTTATGATCAAGGCCTAATTCAGGAAAACATCCCTACCCAGTAACAGCACTTAAGCTTGTGCTTAAATTCAAACGTGTTGAAGTTGAGTACTAAAAAAAAAAAATGCACTCCCCTAAACAGGGGTGGGTAACAGAATGTGCTAAAGTTCTTTTCTGAATTGCCGCCTAAGGCAGTGGTTCGTAACCTTACGCCCAATCAGCACAGTGACATGGCCCACATAGGGAGGGCTGACAGCTTCTGTGAGGACCCAGGCAAGGTGTGGGTGAGCCTTGGCTCTGTAGCCTCAGAGTGGTTGGGGGGGAAAGGGTGGGTCTGGAACAGCCAGCCTGCAGCGCTGCCCATACTGTGGTGCTAGACCCCGCTCCATCCCTCCCCCTCAGAGCTGCGTGGTGCTCCAGTAGCAATTTAAAGGGCTCCGGCCACCACCACTGTTGCTGCAGTTGTAAAATGATGCATTAATAACTTATCACAAGGGATGTGAACAACTAGTCACTTCCCCCCCCCCCCCCCCCCATTGCCTCTATCAGAAAGAGGCAGCAAGGGGCGGGGGAAGAGGAGGAGGTGCTTCAAAATGGTAGCACCACATGGAGCCCAGGATCAGTGGAGGAGACCCCGGGCTCCATATGGTTCTGCTGCTTTGAAATGCTGCAGGGGCCACGGGGCCAGCCAGGGGCTGTTTGAGTCCCCTGCTGGCTCCATGCGCCCCACAGCACTTTTGCCTTTGAAGTGTAGTAACAGCCCCTAGGCTGTTGCCTTACTTCAAAAGCATAGGCCCCCTTATTAACTAATTGAACAGTCCATGCAAATTCCATGGACTATTCGATTAGCCAATTAATCTAAATTTAACACCTCTAGCTATCTCAGCTTCCAAAGCTGTTTTGGGAAGTGTTTTATGATTTGCGAGTTAAAAACTTTCCACATTTCATCAATATATGTTCAACTAGTTATAGTAAACTAAGTTTATCTTTTTATCTACTTGTGGTGTTGAAATTTTTTAAGACCCATGTATTAAAGTTAACTATTGACACCTTTTTTTTAATTTAGATTGCTTGTCTATAGCAATAGTCCTATGGAAAAAAATTGTTTTGATATGGTCACATTTTCCCATTTAAACTTACTGAATATGAGTATTACCAGCCTGAAGGTAAGAATTTTCTATGTAGAGATTTACATTTCAAAATGGTCTAGTGCAACTTAAAAAGTAGCTGTAAGCAAAAAATATTAAGTAGTTGTCACATTAACATGTCTCCTAAGAGATTCATATTATTCTTAAAAAAGTGAAAAGACTTTAATATGTACCTCTTGCTGAAATTGTCCTTTTGTTTCTTGTGAAGGTTATGAAACAGAATGGATCCTCAGAGATACTAAATAAACTCTATGATACAGCAATGGACAAGCTAGAAGGTGTGAAAAAGGATTATGATGCATTAAGGAAACGGTACAATGAGAAGATAGCAAGCCACAATACAGACCTTAGCCGGCTAGAACAGACGGAAGAGGAGAACAGACGTCTTCAGAAGCAGATCGACATGTTAATGAAACAAAGGGACACAGCCATACATGTCCAGCAGCAGTATTCCTCCTCTCTTAGAAGGTATAGGCAGCTTTTGGTAGCTTATGTACATCGTGTAGGTGGTGATAATTCTGCTGCCGAGTGGCATTTTTAAAGAGATGGTGTGATTAACCAGTATTTTTCTAAACATTTGCATATTTAGGCTGAAAGGAACCTAAGGGTATGTCTAGTCTACATGGCTCCGTCGACGGAGCCATGTAGATGAGTTTACTAGACATAGGAGAATGAAGTGGCGATTTAAATAATCGCCGCTTCATTTACATCAAAATGGCCGCCATGCTGTGCCGATCAGCTGTTTGGCGGCACAGCGGGGCGGTCTGGACGCGCCGCGGTCGATAAGGGAAGCCTTTGTTGATCGCTCCGGTATGCCTCGTGAAATGAGGTTTACTGGAGCGGTCGACAAAGGCTTCCCTTGTCGACCGCGGTGCATCCAGACCGCCCCGCTGTGCCGCCAAACAGCTGATCGGCACAGCATGGCGGCCATTTTGATGTAAATGAAGCGGCGATTATTTAAATCGCCGCTTCATTTTCCTATGTCTAGTAAACTCATCTACATGGCTCCGTCGACGGAGCCATGTAGCCTAGACATACCCTCAGTGAGTATGTAAAACACCAAAAATTATACATTAGCCAGCCCACAAAATTTCAGGGATTGAAAAGCATTGATGGAAAATGCTACCTTTCTCAGAAATATGTTTTAATCCATATGAAATCCTGTATAAACTGTCCTGTTGTTCATGTGTGAGAGCCTTTGATTCATAGTATTGCTCAGAGGGAAAAATAAATCCCTTACTCCTTGCAACTGCCAGCAATACTGGGGCCATTCTCAGCATTCAATTTAACAGGTCTTAACTCGACCCGCTAAATCCAGTACCAGAAGATGGATCTCTGGCATGGCAATTGAAGATGTGACCTCACTCTACTCGGCTTGAACTCAGATAGTTTACAGTAATGCTTAAAAGAAGAGTGCTAGTGTAGAGAAGGCTTGAAAGAGATGTCTGTGGGTGAGAGGGGGCGCTATGGCTTTTCACTGACTTAAGTTAGGAATATTCACATTCCTCATGAGTGTCAATTGAAAGTCCAAAATCAATGTATAGTTTCAGATTACTCCCCCTCATCCTATGAATGCAATCCTATGTTGGCTGTGATGAAGGCTGCAGAATGAACACCTTTACAGTGCCATTTATGTGCGTGTGATGCACAGGAGGCTTAAACCAGCTAAAAAGAACATTTTATACACAACTTCTTTGATTCCTGGAAGTGTGCCAAAGCTTCACATTTCTATCTCTTCCAGTCACAGAAACAGAATTTTTCCAGGAGGCAAAAAGTTAGCTGTTAAAGAAAAAAAATTGTCTGAGGTACATAGGATGAAGTTTAATAAGGCCAAATGCAAAGTACTCCACTTCGGAAAGAATAATCCATTTCTCTCACACAGAATGGGAAGCAACTGTCTAGGAAGGAATACCACAGAAAGGGATCTAGGGGTTATAGTGGACCACAAGCTAAGTATGAGTCAACAAACAATGTGACACTTGCAAAAAAAAAGTTGCAAAAACATGATTCTAGGATACGTTAACAGGTGTGTTGTGAGCAAGACACAAGAAGTCATTCTTCTGCTCTACTCTGCACTGATTAGGCCTCAGTTGGAGTACTTTGTCCAGTTCTGACCACATTTCAAGGAAGATGTGAAGAAATTGGAGAAGAGCAACAAATATGATTAACAGTCTAGAGAGCATGAGCTATAAGGGAAGACTAAACAAGCCCAGCTCTTTCAGTTTAGAAAAGAGAAGACTCAGAGGGAACATGATAGCAGTTTTCAAGTATCTAAAAGGGTGTTACAAGGAGGAGTGAGAGAAATTGTTCTCCTTGGCCTCTGAGGATAGGACAAGAAGCAATGGGCTTAAATTGCAGCAAGGGAGCATTAGCTTGGACATTGGGAACAGCTTCCTAACTGTCAGGGTGGTTAAGCACTGGAATAAATTGCTTAGGGAGGTTGTGGAATCTCCATCACTGGAGATATCTAAGAGCAGGTTAAACAGACATCTTTCAAGGATGATCTAGACGGTGTTTGGTCCTGCCATAAGAACAGGGGACTGGACTTGATGATCTCTCAAGGTCCCTTCCAATTGTAGTATTCTATGATTCTACGCTATGGTCCTGTCCTAGAGAACTCCTTCAGAGTAAATTTTATATATAGATTTCTATATAAATTAGAGAATCTACTTGCCTGGGGATTTGCATAGTATCCTGGCCTTTAATGAGGCACATGGAATACTTTGCTCACAGATACTACTGTATAGTCACAAAAAGAGTCCTCATGAAATGGTGTGTAAGTAAAATCTATTGTACCATGTGGTATAATAGTCAGACTGATGTATGCTGAAGTCTGAAGAATTTGAGGAGCTGCAGTCCTGTTCTCAGAAACCTATGCAAAATAAGTTAATTGGACTGAATGGGGAATTGAGTATGGAAAACAGCGTGAAAATAATTCTTGTGCATGGTCAGTATATTGTTTAAGCATGAAATACTGCTCTTTTCAAAATATATTTTTCAGAGTATCAAACATACCAAATCTGCAGTTTAAGTTAATGATGAACTAAAACTAGCTAACTTCAGCAAGTTTTAACTACAGTTTGTTTTTAAAAACTTGTTTAAGTAGAGTCTAAATTGTGCATTGTTTTTGCACATGAAAACATGGTTCTGACCTGGACTACTACTTTCATCTTGGGAAAAGCACGTACCACTGCACCCTTGTTTCCTCCATCTGTGGTATAGAGGCGATACTACATGTCAAGATTGGTACGATGGATATAACTGTGTAAATAGGTATTGGCCACCATCCCCGGATTTAGCCTTCCTTACTCTTCAAAATTCCTCACTCCCCACTATTCCGCTTTCATAAGAGCAGTTGCAAAAATTGCTTTGACTTGGTTTATAGAACAGGAAGCCTCTGAGCTGTGAAAGTGTGATGCCAGCTGTCTTCCTTCTTGGAAGCAGAGAGCAGACTGTTCAAGGTCATTTCTGAAGCCAGATTTTCTGTATGGAATTTCTCTTCAGTAGCTACTCAGAATTCTGTACTACGATCATTTCACAGATAGAAATAATGTCTACAGAAGGTATGATTTTCCTCCCCCATTTAGCTATTTTCTAATGGCTCAGAGTTGGATTTTTTTCTTTGTTTAAAAAAATCCTTCTTTATAGCAAGTATCCTGTATAGCCGATGATCTGTTTCCATTTGTCAGATACTGATTTGATTTTCCCTTCCCCCACTCGCCTTCCACACTCCCACTGTTGACCTGAATGGTGGTTGGAATGCACACTGCCACAAGGTTACACTTCACAGATGTGTATGTCTCAGGCTTTTAATGTGTGCCTGTTACAATACAATCTCCTCTTCATGTTTGCCCACAACTCTAAAAGAAAAAAAAACAATTAGGTACTTAACCGAGTAGATCTTTCTGTACTCTCCATACTGGTGATTTGTTAGGAGAGTCTTCAAGCTGCACTAATGGCAGGAGAGACACTTGCAAATTACTGACGGATGTCATTAATGGCGTGAGAGACGTTTTAAATTTTCAGGTCTTCCCCCCTATTGCCCCCCCCCAAACGAAATATTTTAGCATTCCCTGCTTGCCATATGTGTTCAGAGCCTGGCACAACCGATCAGGCTTACAGTTCTGGTCCCAGGAATTAATTCATAGTATATTGGCTTGCACAAGAACCATGTCTGGATCCTGCCGAGTTGGTGTGTGAGAACACACAATATACCAGAGGCATATAGGATTTGCCATGCTGGATCTGACTAGAAGTCCAAATCAGGAACCCTGTTTCTGACATTAACTATAACCAGTTGCTTCAGAAAAGAAGGTGCAAAAGAAATCCCTTTTCATAACATTATGGAAGAATATGCTGATAGAACTTTCTTCCACGCTCCTATCAGTTGGTGTCTGCTCTGAGGCATGAAGGCTTATATGCTTCATCATTTTTTAAATTCCATCAACATAACTCGGGATGTTATTCATATGGACAGGTACTGCTTTCCTGAATCTCACTAAGATCTTAGTCTCATACCTTTTGGCAATAAACTTCACAGCTGAACTAAGTGTTCTGTTGAAAAGAAATATGTATGTTGAAAAATATATTTTTAAATCAAAGGTAAATGTGACACCCTTAATTTAGCTGCTGTCCTTTTGTTTTCTCATCAAAGTGAGACAAATAGAAGCATTCAGTTTGCCATTCTCCCTCACATTATTTTCCATACCTCTAATTTGTATCCTTTCTTGACCATGACGCTGATAATTTCTGATGCCCAGATCTGGGAACCCATTTCTCCCGTCTCCCATGCCTTTGCTATATCCTTTGTGGGTTGGAGTGCCTGGAGTGGAACACCTTATTTCATGCGAAGACAGATGGTTAATTTCTGTAACGGTGCATTTTCAGTATTGTTGTTGATCACGTTTTATATTCATTGTAATATTACTTTCATTTGCTTTATTTCTACAGCTTCTGTGCGTCAAATACATGTTTTCCCTGTTTAAATTACCAATCTGTAGTCAGTACATTTGCAACCACTCTGCCCTTCTCATTTCCCTAAGTGGGTTTTGGATACGTGGGGCAGGAAGAGGATGGGGGTGGGGTTCCTGGTACACTAATAGTTGACAAGAACTAAGGCAGTGGTCCTCAATCAGAGGTACATATACAGATGCAGATTAGCAGAGGCCTTTGAGGCGTACATTAACTCATCTAGAAGTGTGCCTAGTTTTACAAAAGGCGACACAAAAACACTAGTAACTTGAGTAGAGACTAAAATTTCATGCAGACAATGAGTTGTTTGTACTTCTCTATATACGATACACTGAAACGTAAGTACAATATTTATATTCCAATTGATTTATAATATGGTTAAAAATGAGAAAGTAAGCAATTTTTAGTAGTAGTGGGCTGTGACACGGTTTGTATTATGTCTGATTTAGTAAGCAAGTAGGTTTTTAAGTGAGATGAAACTTGGGGTACATAATAAGGATGTTAAGGACTAGTCGACTATCTGATAAGCAAATGCTTATCGGATAGTCAGTTGACTAGTTAATTACCCTCACATCCCCCTCCCTCCCGCTGCCTCTATCAGATAGAGGCAACAAAGGAGGGGGTAAGAGGGGATACTTCAAAGTGGCAACGCCACATGGCTGAGCTCGGGATCAACTGTGTGGCGCTGCCCCTTCAAAATGTCTAGGCGGCGTTTCAATGTGGCAGTGCTGCTTGGAGCCCAGGGTCAGCTGGGGACTCCCCAGCTGATCCTGGCCTCTGTGCGGCATTTCCGTGGAACCTAGGATCAGCTGGGGATTTCCCAGCTGATCCCAAGTTCTGGGGAAATGCCATGCAGGGCCCAGGATCAGCTGGGGAGTCCCCAGCTGACCCTGGGCTTTGCATGGCATTTCAATTGGCATCGCAACATGGAGCTCAGGGAGTCCCCTGCTGACCCCGGGTTCCATGAGTTTGCTTCTGCTTTGAAATGCACAAGAGCCCCCGCTGGGGACTCTTGTACATTTCAAAGCTTCCGCTGGCCCTGGGCTGCATGCAGAGTTCCACATTCCTCCTTTGAAATGTACAAGAGCCCCTAATGGGCTCTTGTACATTTCAAAGGAGGAATGTGGAAGTGCCTATCGACTAGTCAAGTAGTCGATGGAAATTCTATCAACTACTCGACTAGTAAATTAACCGATATTTTAACATCCTTAGTACATAAGACAAATCAGAGTCCATAAAGGAGTACAATAGTCTGGAAAGGATGACAGCGATTGTACTAAAGACTTGTCTGCATGTACAGCGCTGCTGTAGCATTTCAGTGAAGATGGGGTAATGCTGAAGGGGAAGCGTCTCCCATTGGCCAAGTTAATCCACTTCTGTGAGGGCAGTAGCTAGGTTGACAGGAGAAGCTCTCCCTTGAATATATCCTGCCTACTCCTGGGATGAGGTCCGAATAACTGCGCCACTTGGAGGCGTGGCATTCTCTCACTGCTGAACCATATAGTTATGCTGCTTACTAAGTTTGTAGTGTAGGTCTAACCTGACTATGTAGTGTGGATGTGGATGGTGGATGTCTCTTTAAAAAAATGTGATCTGCAAAGTTTTGCTATTTACTGCACTGTTTAATGGATACTCTGGATCACATAGAAAGCATTTAGTTGTATACATGTGCACTAAAAGGAGGTTATCCAGAGATGAGCAGGAAGAATGATAAAAGGTGTAGAAAACCTATGAGGAAAGGCTAAAAAAATTGGGTATGCCGATGAGTCTTGAGAGAGAAAAGGTGATGAATTTTTCATGTATGTTAAGGGCTGTTATAAACAGGATGGTAATTGGTGGTTTTCCATGTCTGCTGAAAGTGAAATAAGTAGTAATGGGCTTAATCTGTAGCAAGGGAGATGGACTAGACATGAGAAAAAACCCTTTGACTATAGGAGTGGTTTAAGCTCTCCCACAGGAGGTTGTGGAATCCCCATCATGGGAAGCTTTCAATCACAGGTTCAACAAACACCCGTCCAGGACATTCTAGGTTTACATGGTCTTGTCTCAAGTCAAGGGGCTGGACTTGATGACTTCGAGTTCCTTCTGGCTGGACATTTCTACAGCTCTGTGCAAGAAAAATGCAGAGCGATGGAAGTACCTCTGTTTCTTGTTTTTGTTTTTTGTTTAGGTTTGAGTCAATACAGCAAGAGCTAAGCAAAGCCACTGTGCAGAACAAGGAGTTGCAGAGAGAGATGGAGCGGTTGCAGTCAGAGGTGACGCGGTTCAAAACAATGCAGCTGAAGGCAGTGAAGGATGCAGAGAAGTACAAGGAAGAGAGAGACTCTGTTTTCAATGAGTATCGCCTCATAATGAGCGAGAGAGACCAAGTGATCAAAGAGGTGGATAAGCTTCAAACTGAACTAGAGCTTGCAGAGTCCAAACTGAAAAACACATCCTCAGAGAAAAGAGTGGCTAGCGAGGAGGTGGAAGCTTTGAGACAGGTACCAAGGGGCCATTTTGCTATGGGTGGGAGGATCAAGAGTTTTACTGGTGCCTCCTTGCAGCTGTGCAAAATAAGTGTGCACCCGAAAGCTGGAAAGCTGACTTCATTGTGGAAAGGGAATTCCCTGTTGACGTTCTGCTGGTGGCACTCTTGCCTGTCAGCTCATTACATTCCAAGTGCGAATAGTCAAGTACCTGTCAGCTGCGGTCTGCTATATTCACTTGACTTGCTCTGTTCAGTTCACTTCAGATTCTTCATTTTAACAAGCCAACCATTTGTACCCAGTATGTGCTGCACAATAGAACAATAGCTAGAACTCAAATACATTTTCCTTTTTTTAAACTGGTAGCAAAGAAACAAACACCGGGGTATTAACTATTAAGAAATAAGACCTAGCATTATAAAATAGACACTCAGCTTCCTTAACATCTACTCAAAGACTAGAGGTATGCCCCCTGTGTTTTGTCCTTTAGCCTCTCAAATGAAAGAGGACATTTGGCACTAGGATTTTAAAAAATGCAGGCACTGCTTTATAAATCATTAATCCAAAAGCGGTATAATTCAAGCAGTATATAGTCTTAATGTTTAAAACGTTAGTGCTGTTAAGAGGATTTACAAATGCAGTTTGCTGCTGAATATTAATAATATTCATTTGGTTTTCAATTTTTTTAATGTTATTCACATAAAACCAAATATTTTTCCTGCACCCATAAACCTTTTTTTTTTCGCTTTTCTTTCACGCACTTGTAAAGGGTCACATATAAAATTATCTAAATGCAACACTTCTGAAAAACAGACTTCTTTTATTTAGATAGCCTAAGCCATATTTATATATGTGGCCAACACCCAAACAACCAAGTTGAAAAATGTTTGGACTAACTGTTGTTGGTGCTAGCTGTGTGGAATTTGAATTCCCAGTCTACACTTAAAAAAAAATGAATTTACCTACCTGTGAGGGATTTTGCCTCCTGAGCACCAGAGTTAAAACAGTCTTACACCAGGCATAAATGTAGTGATGTTAATGGTTGGATTCTTCTGTTTGATTGGTGTTCCACCATTTGGAGAGGTGGAATCACTACACTGACAGAGCCTTGCATGCAAAGCACTGATTCAGCTGTATGAAGTGCAAATCTATCAGCTACATTGATAGAATAACTGCTTCCATTTGAATGGGTGGTGTCTGAACTTTGCCTCTAGAGAGGCCCAGCTGCAGTGCTGTAGTATACACCAGGTCAAGAGGTAGGGTTTACAGAAGTTGTCGTTGTTGGCCTAACTCTGATCCCATTGAAGTCAATCATATTTTTAGCACTCACTTTCATGAAAGCAGAGGAAAGGTAATTTTGAGCTCTTCTGTAAATCTCACTTCAAGTTGACTGACCTTTCATAATTTGTCTTAACAATCAACACCGTTCCTACAGTAACTTTCATGGATGATTAAGCATAGGATGGAAAAAAAAAACCCCAAGCTTTTCCAGAGAGCTGTGTGTCAATCTTAAAGCCCACTTGGATGAGTTGTTTAATAGGGACAGGCATGAGAGAACCCCGATCAACAAGATGCTAATTGCTGACATTTAAAAAAAAAGTTATGAATGTTTTCAAGGGCATATACAACTCCTGTATACTTCAGTGCCCTCAGTACCTTTTGCTAGAACTGTTTTAATTATATAAATTGGAATAACTGTGTTGGCATTTGAGTTTTTCTCTCTTTAGAAATATGTAGCTATTCTGCCTTATGAGCAGAGTGTTCCTTTTTTAGGTAATGCTGACCATATAAGCTTGCATTTATCTGGTTCTGCCTGGATCTGGTACTATGGCAGGAGTCTGAGAGGGATGTATGAGTGGTTTATTGATCAAGCAACACTTCCACTTGTAGGCGTATGCATGAGAATCCCATATAAATGGGATTATCCCTTCAAGTTTCACTGCGCCTGGTACTGCAGTTCCTCTCACTTGTATGTAGCTCCACCTAGTGAAATAATGCAGTTATGATGGTCATGTATAGCATGGTCACAAATATTTGTCTGGAACCGCAAGCATTGCATCCATTTTTTTTAAACTGTTCTGAAAGTTCATCCTGGAGTACTCCTGTGTATAATGATACAGGGGGTTTTGTGGTGTTACTAAAATGTAAAAGCTACTAAAGTTTAGGGGGGTTGTTGTAATTTTTAAAGCTGAAGTTATGTGAGGTAATCAGTCATAAACTCTCAGACCTAGTGCTACTCCGTAGTTTCTAAATCTTCATGGGGTCCTGTGTGCTTGAACACAAATAGATCAAACCATATCCAGACACTTCTGAAATGTATACTTCACACAGGTGACAGAACAACTCAAAAGTGGGAAAGTTGAGTTAAGCCTTTTTATTGTGGACAGTTTAAGGTGATCCCAATGGCTTTAGCCACACAGCTTTGATAAGGGATTTTTGTCTTTGTATTTGTAGGCTCAGGTAACCTGCCATAACATATTACTTGTAGGATGGGGAGGTACACAAGCAACTACCTGAGCATACAATATTTTCTCAGCTATTCAGTTGATTTTTTCCTTCGCTGACCAAGTTGTTTTGACTCTTGTATCTTCTGGGGATCTTCATCACAATGTATTCACGCTGGAAAACATCCTACAAGAGTGAAAATGTTTATCATAGATGCAAACACTGTTCACTTTCTGCCTGTGAACTAGCTACATTTTCCATCTGATTATACAGGAATCAAACTGTGTAATTTGAGTGCCTACATACATATGTGTAGGCAGAAGCAAATTGAGTAAGAAAGAGCAACACTTGCCCAGTCATTATTAGAACTGTTGCATGCTTAGATTTGTAGAAGTATTGTTTGTAAACAAGAGAATAGTATAAACTCTTCAGCTGGGATTTGGGACTAATTTTTTTGTATGTTTACAGCATCCATTTCTGCTTGCTAAAGAGAAGAAAATTCTCTTGGTATCTGGACACACACAGCCATGTTAGCAATCTTCCTTTCCACACTGTTTTCCTACTCCTCTCCAGAAATCCTGTTTTCCCACTGTTGTGCAGTTTAACACTCCCATCCTATTCAGCTATCGTGCTGATGTGCAATGCAGCATGATGCTGAATAACGGACGTTAAAAGTACATAATATTGTTTTGTATTAAATAGGGATGTAACATTGTAACTGTTTAAATGGTTAAATAAGCATGAGCTTATTGGTTACCATAATGGTTACACACCAGCTGCCACCCCCCACAGCTGGCTCCAGCTGCTGCCCGGTGCTGTGGGTTCTGCAGTATAAAGCTTATTCTGCAGATCCTACAGCATGTAACCATGTAACTGCTAAGGTTTTTAACACTTACATAGTTACCTAATTAACCGCTTTTTATCATCCCCAGTATTAAATCAGACTGGCTATCCAAGACTCCGGAGGACTCGCAACAAATGTCCTTGCTCTCGGTTTCTCAGAACCATGAATTTTCCTGAATTATGTGCTCTGTTGTTAAGACAGCAGGGAGTTTAAAGATGGTAATATAGCAGTTTTAACCCTTTCCTGAATGTTGTCTGCATTTAGTATGGGCACAGAGCTGTACAGTTCCCCTTTTTGCAGAATGTTTATTCTACACTCACGGTTTTTAAGGTGTCAGCGTGTATTTAACTGGAAAGAAGAAATATTGCTCTGTACATAACACCATGCAAACAATGTGTCTTGTTTCAGGAGCTAAACTCAGCTCTAGTGGAACGTGATCGGGCAATCTGTGAAAGGAACGAATTGCTGGAAAAGTACTGTCATGAAGTGAAGGATAAGGCTGAGGCCCAGAAGGAACTTGATCAAGCCTGCAAAGATATAGAGACAGTGAAGGAAGAAAGAGATGTTGCCAGGAAAGAGAGAACAGAAGCTATCATCCAGAGAGACCATCTGCTAAGGGAATATTACCAAGCTCGTCAGGTACTGGCTGTCTTCACAGATGGCTTTTTCTTTTTAGGTCGAGGAGAGTCAACACCGTTTGGCAGACTCATAAAGGTCTCAGTTCAAAACATGCTTTTTTTTTTTTTTTTAAAAGCTCGATGAAGAATGCACTTCTTAGGAGGGGGTGCAACTAAGCTACTTCATAAATCAGTCTCAGCTTTTAAGTTTACCTTTATAAAGGGCTAATCAGTGATTAATAGATGAAGCTAATATATAGTTAACAGGATTGTTATAGCCCAACGGTTCAGCAGGTTCCAGCAGTGGTGTGCCTAGAACATTACCCCCTTGTGCATCTTGCAGGACCTCATTGTGGCAGGCTCCGTTCCATCAATCAGTTTTCCCTTCAGTCTTTTTCCAGTTCTGGACAGGATTGAGGGGCTAACCTCCAGAAAAGTTCAATTACCAAAAAAAAAATCGCAAAACACTAGGCTATTGCCCAGTCTTCCAGTGGGAGGAGGGGGAATTCACCCCAGGCCTTTCCTTTGGCTTTGGTTCCCCAGCCAGTCTCTGATTAGAGGACTGTTTGCTCCTTGGGGTTTGGCTGTTCTTGCAATGGCTGCTCTGGTGAGCAGACTTTTCGCCGTAGCTCTGCAAGTGAAGCTCCTTCTGGCAGAGCTGTTAGCCCTGACCTGAGCCAGGCGGTATTTTATCCTCCCTCTTGGCTTGGAGTCGTCATCTTACCTTCTGCTGGTGTGTTCATATAGATTGGTTAAATAGCTACTTTTGTCTATAACATGCTGATTGTGTGTTCTAATATAAATCCTTATAAAGCAATTTGTAAGTGAAACAATATAAAGTATAACTAAAGATTTTCTGTTCTGCACACAGAATTTAATGTGGATAAGTGTAAAGTAATGCACATCGGGAAAAATAACCCCAACTATACGTACAGTATGATGGGGGCTAATTTGGCTATGACAAATCAGGAAAGAGACCTTGGAGTTATCGTGGACAGTTCTCTGAAAACTTCCACACAGTGTGCAGCAGCAGTCAAAAAGGCAAATAGGATGCTAGGAATTATTAAGAAAGGGATAGAAAATAAGACCCAGAATATCTTACTGCCCCTGTATAAAACTATGGTATGCCCGCATCTTGAATACTGTGTACAGATGTGGTCTCCTCACCTCAAAAAAGATATTTTGGCCTTGGAAAGGGTTCAGAAAAGGGCAACTAAAATGATTAGGGGTTTGGAACGGGTCCCATATGAGGTGAGGCTAAAGAGACTGGGACTTTTCAGTTTAGAAAAGAGGAGACTCAGGGGGGATATGATAGAGGCATATAAAATCATGAGCGGTGTGGAGAGGGCCAATAAAGAGAAGTTATTTATTAGTTCCCTAAATAGAAGAACTAGAGGACACCAAATGAAATTAATGGGTAGCAGGTTTAAAACTAATAAAAGAAAGTTCTTCTTCACACAGCGTGTAGTCAGCCTGTGGAACTCCTTGCCAGAGGAGGCTGTGAAGGCTAGGACTATAATAGAGTTTAAAGAGAAGTTAGATAATTTCATGGAGGTTAGGTCCATAAAAGGCTATTAGCCAGGGGATAAAATGGTGTCCTTGGCCTCTGTTTGTCAGAGGCTGGAGAGGGGTGGCAGGAGACAAATCGCTTGATCATTGTCTTCGGTCCACCCTCTCTGGGGCACCTGGTGCTGGCCACTGTCGGTAGACAGGATACTGGGCTAGATGGACCTTTGGTCTGACCCAGTACGGCCATTCTTATGTTCTTACCTTCTTATGTACATTTCTTACAACTTACATTCAGTCACACAAGGTATGCGGATCATAAAGGGATGAATGGAGAACATCAAGTTATAGCTCCTAATTTTAATGATTTATACAGAAGAATTAAAATATTCCTGCAGTTTTGCAATGTTTGTAATTATGCTATCATGTACTTAAAAATCATGTACTAGCCCTGCTTTCCCATGCTTGTGTAGGAACTACATGATTTACAGTAATTGTTTAATTAAGATCTTTCTGAATGTTTTGTGTGAGGTATATTTTCATTTACCTTACTTCATCATAGTATCAATCCTTGATCATAATACACTGTCTTGAATGCAAAATCTCCCTCTCCATGTGTATTTGTCAATCTTGAATCAGCATCTAAATGAGCAGTAAAACTAGGAATTCAACTAGGCTGTGCAATCCCCTTTTTCAGTTTGCTATCCCGCCTCCAACTCTTTACTTAGTTATGTGAAAAGCTCTGCCCTTCTTGCCCCCATCAAAAGCCACTGATAATGTAGGACATTGTCTTGACTTGCATTCTTCTCCTAAGGATCCGCATGAGTTTAGGAATACCACATAGGTAGGTCTGGCAGCACCATGGGCGGCAGGTTTGTATAATTTTTGGTGGTGCCCCGTTAGCCACGCCCCCTGGCCCCGTTAGCCACGCCTCTGGAGGTAACACACTCGGGGCAAGATGGACACATGACCAGAAGTAAAAGGTGTCATGTCACCCCTCTCAAAGGGCTTTTCCCACCATCCTCCTACCAACAGGGATTAGTTTGGTCCCCACCAACCCCCCCTCACGCAACTATCCTGCAATTGCATTAACCCAATGTGTGTGACATTAACTCGGGGGCAGAGAGGCTGGGGGAAGTGTTCCCTCTTAAGGCTATGTCTACACTCATGGTTTCTTGTGCAAGTACAGCCATTCTTGCGCAAGAACCCACAGAGCCTCCACACTGCCTGCCTGCTCTTGCGCAAGGAAATTTACAGTACGGCGTGGTAAGAGGGCGTCTTGCGCAAGAGCTACGCTCTTTTCTAACGGGTGTAAGCTCTCTTGCGCAAGAGGGCAGTGTGGATGCTCGGCAGGGATTTCTTGTGCAAGAAACCCCTATGGCTAAAATGGCCATCGGCGCTTTCTTGCGCAAGAGAGCGTCCACACTGCCATGGATGCTCTTGTGCAAAAGCACAGCTCTCACATGGCAGTATGGACGTGTTCTTGCGCAAGACTTCTAGCACAAGAACCCTTGCGCAAGAAATCACCAATGTAGACATAGCTGAAGAGTTTCCTCCCATGAGCAGAATGAATTTTGTGTTGTGCACCAGTACTGAGTTCATGTGGCTTGTTTGGATGTGCCACTGTGGCACCCAAGTTATTAATAAATACTTTATAAACCTTTACCTTTTCTCTCTGCTGCCATGTCTCCTCCCCTTGTTCCATCACCTCCCCTGGTGCCTGCTGCCCCCCCAACCCCTCACCCTCCTCTGCTGTCATGACTCCTACCCTTCTCATTGCCCTCAGCCCTCTTGAGACCTGCCCCCCTCCACCAGCCCTTCTCTCCCCCCTGTGCCCACTCCTCCCGTAGCCCCACTCTGATCATGTGAGCTACCCCTCCTCCTCCCCTCTCCTAACACCTCCCTCTACACACCTGCCCTTCCTCTCTCCTCTGGTGCTGGTCCCTCCACTGCAGGTGTCTGCTCTTCTGCTTCACCCCGAGAATCCCCTGGCACCTGCACCTTCCCTCACCCCTGCACCCTCCTGGTGCCTCGCCCTTCCCTCACTGCCCCTGCCCCCTCGCCCTCTTTTTCCCTGATGCCCACCCCCTCATCACCCTCTGCCCCCATTCCTGTCATGCCCCTGTGCCCTCACACATGACTTGCTCCATCCCTGCCTTCCTCATGCCCACCCCTTCTTTCAAAACTTCTCCCAGCACCTCCCCCTCCCCCCTCTTGCATCCAATGCCCTTACCCTCTCCCCTCCCACTGACATCTCCCCTCCTGCCCTTTTCTTCATCGTCTGCACTTGGCCCCTTGACATTTGTCTCTCCTCCGTGCTGTCTCTTGGTGCCTTCCCCTTTCTTCTCCTGACCTGTCCCCCTCCCCTCAGCACAAGCCCCTCCCCTACCTTCTGCCTTCCAGTTTGCAGGGCAGCGGGGCTGGAGTCTGCGATCCGGCCCTGCCGCCCCGCTGTCCATTGAGGGGACATAGGCTGCTCCGGTGTCCACTGCCCGTTTCTTCTGGGGTTGCGGAGTCTGAGCGTCGGCCCTGCGCGGTTGCCTGCCGGGTTCCAGCTGCTGCAGGAGAGTGGGCGCTTCCCCAAGCTCATCTCACTGGCCCGGGCCTGGGTGGACTCCCTCCCCCTTGTCTTCCACACCGCTGGCATTTTCAATACCCGGCGTGAGTGTGCGCTGCAAGGGGGCGGGGGTGGGGCTGGCCCGCTGTGACCGCTCGCTGCAGTGTCCACCCAGGGGCGAGGCCTCCGCATCCTGGCACCCCTGTCTGGTGTGCAGTGTGCGCATGCGCCTCAGGCCGTGGAGGTGGGGCCAGCCTGCCGTGACAGCTTGCCATGGTGTCTGCCCAGTTGTGGAGCCCCTGCACTCTGACACATCAGGGCTGCGGGCACCCCGTTACAATCCATCTTCCCCTCCGGGGATGCTATGGGGCCGGGGGGAAGGAGCAATATTCAGAGCCAGGGGAGAGACCCAGCTCCAGATATTGCTGGAGCAGGGCCCCTGGCTCTGAATATTGCTGGAGCCTGGGCACCATGAGCCCATATAACTTGCCGCCCATGGGCAGCACCTCGTCACTCAACAGTGCATCCCCACCTCCCAAATAGGTAAAGGGTTGCATTTGATGGACTCTAAAGGGAGGAGCCTTACCAAATGGTCTGCTAAATGAGAGACGACGGTGTCAACAGATTTTAAGGATCTGTACAGTGGGGAAAGACACAGAGAAAGAACTGTAGGGCTCCTCCAACACAAGACCCTCAGAAGGAGCAAAATTTGACTTTGTCAGATCTACCTTTTGTTTTATGGAGGACAAAGGAGAATCCTGTACAAGCTGAGTGGAGAGCCCTCTGACATAATCACTGATGGATACATAATATATAGGCATGGATCTCAGTTGTTTGTGGGTTGATTTGGAGGTTTTAAGAGGTGGGCTGACGTGAGGTGTGTGTAGAAGTGTGGCAAGGGAAATAGCACTATGAAAGGCAAGACATGAATTATTGTGGCTTCTGTTTATTCTCCTGAATTAGGATTATACATTTTAAAGTGGTGGGTTGGAATGTGTCTAGGGGCTTTAAGCATGAATGGCTGCAACTGAAAACAATTTGGAGAGGCATACAGCCCTAAAAGTGTAGTGTCCTTCGGAAGTGACTCATCTAGGACTGATAGGAACCCTCTACATGTATTTAGACTCTGATTCTGCAAACGCATAGTTGCTTAACTTCATTCATGAGTGGTCCCTTGAGTTCATCAGGACTACTCATGTATGTCAAGTTAAGCTCACATGTAACAGCAAGAAAAGGTTTTGAATTATAGTCATGTTAAAATAAGCTTGCTTGTTTTGTGCTGCAAGTAGAGGTTTTTCTCTTTAAATCGGTGTTGCCATTGTCGCTGTTCCCTTTGGTGTTCAGAATGTGCACTGGACAGCAGGTGAAGTTCCATGTTTAAAAAAAAAAAAGTGAAATCTTTTCTAAAATCCTGAATTTTAAAATATTCAATTAAAGCTAAAACATCTTCGAGAGCCATTATTCCTCTTGTGAGATTGGGGATTGTGAATCACCAGTGTAGGTGCACTGTAAATCTGTCTGTTTACAGTTTCACAGGCTAAGTCTAGACACTAGAACAGCCAGTCTGTGCCATGAAAGTTCACTATATTGATCTCACTTCCAGCTGTCCTTCGAGATCTTCGGTCTCTATGCTAAAATAGATCAATGAGTCAGCAAGGTGTCACTGAAATATCAAGTATATATATTGATTTTCCTCTAAGATGAGGAAATCTTCTACTGTGTATCACAGTCCTATAAATCGCTGAGCCCCCCTCTTGGCTAAAATGCGTAGAGCCAATCCTGAACCCTTTACACAGGCAAAGTTCCCATCGACTTTGGGATTCTCACTGAACGGTTATCTAGTTGGTGGAAGGATTTCAAAATCAAGCCCTTCATCTAATAAATGGGTAATATAATATGGGTTATAATACTTAACATGCATACTTATCCCATGAATTGT
Source organism: Pelochelys cantorii (assembly GCA_032595735.1). NCBI lineage: Eukaryota > Metazoa > Chordata > Testudines > Trionychidae > Pelochelys > Pelochelys cantorii. Next base: position 9,027,578 of record CM064333.1, on the reverse strand, counting down.
TAATAAAATAAATATTTATATATATTTGAACTTACAGATCCAAGATTCTGCTACATTGGACATAGAAAGAGCTAACAAAGAAATTGAAATGCTTCGAAAGCAATATGAGGCCATGTCACAAGAGCTAAAGGAGGCTGTCCAGGAAGCAGAAGTAGCCAAATGTCGGCGAGATTGGGCTTTTCAAGAACGGGACAAGATAGTTGCGGAAAGAGAGAGCATACGGTAAACATATTAGATGTTCCTTCATAGTTTGACGGTTTTTGATAGTGTGTCTCTTATCTTTTTGAGCCACTGCATGATTTGATCACAGTTAACTTTGGTAATAGGCAAAATAACCCTTTTTAATTTGGGAGGGTCTTCCAAGACAACCTTAACAACCAATCCCTTCCTCGCCACACTAACTTCTCCCTCCAGAGCCCATCAGCATAGTCATAAGAGAGTGGTAACAAGGTATCTCGTCCTCTGTACGTAGTAGCCGACTATGTAGTACCCATGATCTAAAAAGCAAGGGACCTGAATTATGACTTCTGAGGATCTAGTCATTAACTTACTGTCTATAAAACACCTCACACCTCTTTTGTGCTAGATAAACACTTAAGTACAAAAGCAGAATTTCTAAAACAGGAAGGATTTTTTTAGCAGGTAAAGGACATGTCTGGGTATAAAGATTCAGAGTTGTATGAATGTAAGTTGAAGTTTTAAAATATTACCTGAATATCTGTTACTTTCAAAGGACGTTGTGTGACAACTTGAGGAGAGAGCGAGACAGAGCTGTGAGTGACTTGGCAGAGGCGCTTCGCAATCTTGATGACATGAGAAAGCAAAAAAATGATGCTGTGCGTGAATTGAAGGAACTGAAGTACGTTATAAAATGATGTAATTGTATGGAATGCTTTTTATACTAAAACCCTTTAATCAACTGATTCTTCAGGCCTCTCTGCCTGCATCAGTGTAAATAAGGTAACACTAGTACACAACCCCCCCTCGTGTAGAAGCCTGAAGACACAGCAGGGCTCACTTTCTGGTTTAGCTTACTTCAGTAACTCAGGGCTTTTGATGACTGTTTAAGCTTGAGGTTAAGAAAGTATCTTATTTCTAATGCCCCTTCAAAACCTGTTCAGAAACAGAAAAAAATTCAAGTCAACATGTACTGATGAGCTAGTCAGCATTTTGAGATCTATGTGCCTCTGGCTAATCCTAGCCTTTCACTTGCATTATACCCATCACTTGCATTAAGATTAAATGGAACTTAAACACCTATTGTGCATAAGGGGAAGGATCCACATGTAGATAAACTTATATATCAGTGTTGTGTAAGATGCCGACAAAAGGAGCCTGTTAGTCATGCCCCCTCCCCCCCAGCAGGCCCAGCAAAAGGGTTTGCAGGGCCCAAGGCAGGACGCTGGGAGTGGGGCCATGGCCAGTGGATGGTGAATTCTTAGCAGCAGAGGGCCCCGAAAACATGGGGCCCAAGGCACTTGCTTTGCTCATCTTGCCCTATGGCGGCGCCTGCCCCCCAGGAAATAAGAAAATAGAAAGTCTCCATTGAGATTAGACTGTTGGGTCAGAAGTGTAATCTGTTCTGAATATGTCTACATATGAAATATGTCAGTTGAAATGCACAGAAGCAACTCTTTCACTGCAGTCAGGCTTTCTCTGTAGCTTTGTTCATTACGTCCAGATTCCCACTGAATGATAAATAAGAGCAGAAAACATGCATCTCATACTATTTCAGGGTGGTAGGAGATCTTAGTTTCAGTACTAACTCACATCCACTTCTCCCCTAGTAATTGGAGCAGGTTATCTGGAGGGGGAGGGGAGCAAATCTACTGCTAGCTTTCTTAAGGTATTTTCTATGTGTTCATGTATAGAAATTATTCATAAGTTTCTTCCCGTTCATTTAAGAGAAGGTTATTACAGGATGTAGGAAATATGTTTTAAAAGTTGTTGGAGGTTTCTACCAAGCTTTTGGGATTGGCTAGACTGAGCATAGCTTGTATTGCTAAATTAGAGAAGAAACTGTAAAATACATAATGTCATCCATTCATATTTTCACAAGCAAACTGCTGAATCACTTATAAACACGTGTCTTTCATTCCATAGAGAGAAGATGGAGAACCAGTTGGAAAAGGAAGCCAGGTTTCGGCAGTTAATGGCCCACAGTTCTCATGATTCAGCCATAGACACGGATTCTCTGGAATGGGAAACAGAAGTGGTAGAGTTTGAAAAAGACAGAGTAAGCTGTCATTGAAGACTTGAGGGTTTTGTGGGGACGAATTACTTGATGTTTCATTATTACATCCCTGGTATAATAGGTTGTCCAATAGCGCAGTTTGTTCAATATGTATTTTTAAGCATTATTAATTGTCATTGTGGTTACATACCATAAATGCAGTATCCACAACCAATGTCAGATCAGTCAGGTATGAAAAGCTGACACATTAAGGCACAATAGACCATTATCAAAAAGATTTGTTATAGGAAATCTACTTGCTCTTATGGAGTACAAACCATAGATAACTTTGCCATTGATCTTGTAAGCTGCACAGGTGTTACTTATATATAAAACTGTGTGTGAATAATAAATGAATATTAATTAATAATGATAAATAGTTAGCACCTGGAGAGGAATTGAAATCTCTATATAATAATTGATATCTGGGATGTTGTTAAAGCACCAAAAGAAATCATTCAATTTTACAATTTCGGTGTGCATACAAATACATATTAAATTGAATTCCTGTTGAATTGCTCATTAATATTAACTACGTTTTTGTTAGGAGGATATGGACTTGAAAGCACTTGGTTTTGATGTGGCAGAAGGTGTGAATGAACCATACCTCCCTGGAGACTGTGGAATATTTGTCACCAAAGTAGACAAAGGAAGTATTGCGGATGGTCGATTAAGGTACAGTGTTAACTGGTAAATCATTTGCATGCCACTGGTAAACACATATTTTAATGTGCTTTGGTTTAAAAAAATCATATGTATAGTTGGTCACCTCTGCATAGTTTGTGGCTTCTGTTTTAGCTCCCTAATAACTTAGGCTTGGGAAATTGGTTTGATCTGAAAATTGCAGTAAGAAGCCCTCTAGCATGTGACCTACTTCTGTTGCTTCACACTTTCCGTTTACTTAGATCTTCTTGAGAATTTGGGGGTAAGCTATAGAGGGGGGATGAAGATTATGGATGGTTTATGACCTAGTACTGATGCCATAGTGTCAGTTTGAGTTTTGGGTCTCTTAAGTGAAAGTTGACTAAGTGTCTGTCCTTCTGTTGGCTAGTCCAGCTTACAGAAAATTGTGTTAACTGTACAGAAAGTTAAAAGAGGTCTTCCTTTGGCAGAAGTGATGGAGACTTGTGTTTTGAAACAGCAGAACCAGAGCTCTTGTCCAGACTCTGCAACAGTGTGCAGAGGTTATTATGGAATGAAGCCTCCCTGTAGAAAGTTGCAGCCACAGTCCTTTCATAAGGCTAATTTTCAACAGCCTTGTAACTCATGTTTTCAGATTTGTATAGTTGAGGTCTCAATAAAAGCTGGAACATATTGTGACGTTGTTTAAATTAAGGGACCAGTCTCTGATATTCAAGGGCTTTAAATGGCTTTTGTTGGGCATTTTGGGGACATACCTAATGCTATGTCTGCTCAACACAATGGCATCAGTATACATGAAACATAGGTAGATTTTGAGAGCGGGTCATGCCTGAGATGGTTTCAAGAACAATAATATGTTTGAGGTAACTGAAAAATGTCAATTGAATTGCCAAAATCCGTCACATAGCCCTGATTATTAAGGTAATAACTGTGACTTATTCACTTTACAGGAGAACCTACCTCTCAAATGTTGCTTCAGGTATCTGTGGTCAGTTAGGCAGCCTCTTAATGTGGAGCTAATAATGCTTAATGTACCTGCACAGTAGTGTCACCACCATGTTTTTAGATATGCGGTGTCCAAGAGTCAATAACTTGATTAGGAGACGCTGAGGCTGGGGTGATGCATGGGGGACGTGCAATGGCAGAAGGGTCATGTCCCAGTCCCCAAACACCACTTTGTGGGGGAACAAGGGGCCAATAGCTGGTGGAGACAGCCTCTCCTCTTCGAGCCACTCTGCCTGACTGCTACAGCTTCTGGGCACGCTGCTTGGGATGCTGGTTGCTGCCTGGGACAGAGCAGTAGAACAGAACTCTCCCCACCCTAGCTAACATGAGATGGGGAAGGGACAGGATGGGGACAATGAAGGGACCTGGGCTAGGGGTGGGGCCAGGAGGAGTCACATGTGCACCCTTGTGTCACTTCCCGCTAGTCATCTCTGCAAGGGCTAGTAAGCACTGATGGTGGAACCAGGAGGACTTTGGGCTAACTCAGTCATTAATAGATGATGGGATACATCTTCCTTTTTCAGAAATGAGCAGTGTTAGACATTAGGGGTGGCATGTCAAAGTTGTGTTAATGCTATTATGGTCCTTGTAATTAATTAGTGCATATTAGCAAAGTATTCTCATAATATGGACTTCCTTGCCTTTGTTTTAACTGCCAGAGTGAATGATTGGTTGCTGAAGATAAATGATGTGGATCTTACTAATAAGGATAAGAAGCAAGTTATAAAAGCTGTACTTAATGGAGGCGGAGTTATTAATATGGTGGTTCGGAGAAGGAAGTCCTTAGGCGGGAAAGTGATAACACCTCTGCACATCAATCTTGCTGGGCATAAAGGTAATCACATACGTTTAAATGCTCAGGGCTAGCTATTAGTCCACTTGCTTGAATTGTTATGTCTTCCTAGATAAGGGTTCTCGTTACTTGTTGTAGAACTGAACAAGTAGTAGTGACTTGAGAGATTTCTTGCATAAAGATTGCTAACGTATCATTTCTCCCGTCTAGTTTGTCCTCTCTCAGGAGGCTTACTGGAGTTCAGCTGAATAAACTTGCAAATCCCTGCAATCTTTTTCTCCACTAGAAAGTGCTTGTAAGGCTATATTAAATTTTGGGCTATCTGTAAACCCTCTTCCCATTCTGTGTGTTTAAAGGGTATTCGAAGTTAGACTAATTTATTTTCAACTTCATTTTTATTACATGAGTTTGTTTTCATGCCGGTAACCCAGATACATTATAAATGATTTGTACTACAGGAGTGAACTTGTATTTTATCTTTTATGGATTTCAGATAGTGGAATTAGTTTAGAAAATGGAGTATTTGCTGCTGCTGTTGTGCCTGGTAGCCCAGCGGCCAAAGACGGGTCTCTTGCTGTGGGAGATAGAATAATTGCCGTAAGTCTAATGAACAAATATCATTTCAGTATTAGAGAGTATGAAACACTCATTTCATTTGCTTTAAAAATCTTAAATCTTCTTGTTGGGCTCATTGTATGATGTTTTTCTCTGTTTTAAATGTAATGATCTTATGAATAAACAAACATTTTGGGGTTTGTAGGGTGGGTAATAGAAAATACAGGTCATGTTTAGTAGTTTCATTAGTGAAGTTTTGAAAATGTGGTTGCAGTAACTCATCCTTCAGACTTATTTGTGGACAATCACACAGCCTTCTCTTTTCACAGTAGGTGCTATATAAGACTTATTAATATAAGGACGTCAGTTGAAGGATCTTTAATGCAGGGAATTGTATTGTTAATACAAGGAATCTTAAGTTCAAGGAACCTTTAGATCTCCATTAGAGGTTAGAAATAGAAATGATCTGGAATGGTTTTGTGACTGTTCTTTCTTTAAAAGTGGACCAATGTCTCTCCATTCCATTTCTGGATGCACTGGTTAAACTACAGGTGCTCCTGCAATTTGCCTGTTTTTATCTTTGGACTTCCTCTGAGATACCTGCTCTTCCAGAACCAAATCAAAGAAATTCTTAGATTCTTGTCTCCTTCAGGATGACACTTTATCCCTTCTGGGAACTGTTGGGTGCGTGTGATCAGTTGAATAGTATCTTAAAAGTAGTTATATGTTTTATTCAGAGGAATAGATCTCAGGAAGAGTAGATGCACGCAAATATATAAAGATAATTAGAGGGTATATGCAGTGGAGCAATCAAACATTAAACTCCAGCTTTAGTCCATAATTGCAGCCCTGATTAAATGAAATCTCTAGTTAGTGAAATTGTCTGAAAGACACATTCTTCTGATGTGCAAAAATGATCCAATTTACCAAGATACTGGCATTTTCCTTTCTGCTCTAGTATTGTTTTTTGTTTGTATTTGTGTAACCATTATGTACCTATATCATAAAATGTAAACTAGGACAATTGCTTGTTGCTAGCTTTGTTTTGCTAATTTCCTCTTGTTTTGCTGATTTCCTCGGCAGATCAATGGCATTGCACTTGATAATAAATCACTGACTGAATGTGAAGCTTTGCTACGAAACTGTAGGGATTCCCTTACCCTCTCATTGATGAAGGTGAGTGTGGGGACAGAAATGGAGGAGGTGAAGGAGAAAGCTGCAAGGTTTTTTTTGAAGGTGCACATTTTTTTAATTGTAAAGAGGGGAAAGAGCGCATTCATAAAACGAATACAGTAATGTGGAAATTCAACGAAAACAGATGGCTTTACCTGGTAGTAATTGGTCCGTAGGGGTCATTATCCCATTTGGATGGCTGTTCCAGAGTGTGGAATTCAGTGGCTGTTCTCAGTTCCGTTGCACACAGATTGCTGTTAAAAAACAAAACAAAACAAAACAAAAAACCTCTCAACGCAACAGGTAATATAGCCCCTTTGTTCGCATCAGCTGCAGAAAGTCTGCATGCACATGGAAACTGAACTGTCCTCTTGCCTCTAGAAAGGGATCCCTGGTGAGCAGTGTTCCCTCTAAACTGCGTGGCAGCACAGCTTTACAGGTGATTGATCAGCCCCACCCAGTCAGAGGCTTAGAGAGAACACTGCTGGTGAGGTGGGGTGGGGATCACTGGTGGAAAAGCAGCCTCCTCCCATGATAGTGGATTCTTCATTCTCAAGGGCTGTCAGTAGGGAAACACATTTCAAACTAGAATCTCCACTGAGGCCGGGGGTAAATTAAGTTAGGTGTGCCATAGACAGTAAGGGTACGTCTGCACAGCAACATGATTTTGAAATAACTAACATTATTTCGAAATAACTTAGTCCATGTCTACACAGGAGGCAGTTATTTTGAAATAACGTCGAAATACTGTCAAGCTGGAGGACTGCTTACTCATACTCCTGTAACCCTCATTGTGCGATGAGTAAGGGAAGTCGGAGGAAGAGTGCTCTACTTTAAAATAAGTGCTGTGTAGACACTCCCTATTTTGAAATAAGCTACGTAATTGACATGGTTCAATTTGCATAGCTTATTTCGAGTTAAGCCCTACTGTGTAGACACACCCTAAAAGTTCCAGCCCCCGAGAGCTGATAGGCTAAATAGACAGGACAGACAAAAGGTAGGAGTGAAAAGAGAGACACTAAAAAGTGACTTGCCCAGTGGTAGATCAGGAACTAAATCCAAAGCTCTGGTTTCCTGGTCAAGGGCCTTCTCCATTACCCCATGCTGCCTCTGTGAAGGTATTTGTAAAAGACCAAAAAGGTTTGTTGGATTGATTCCCTGATTGCTGTATTGATCGGATTCCCTGTTACTAGCGGTTTCTGAGCTTGAGCTCTTGCGACCCCCACACACGCCATCCATCATTTCCCCCAGAATGTAGGTTTGTTCCTTTATGTTCAGCTTTGTGTTACGGTCTGTGTGTGAATTGGGAACTAGTGGGGACAGCTGAGGCTGTCGGGGCAAAACTCAAATCTGACAGTGTTTGGTAAATTAAATATTTTTCTGCCCCTAGGTTTTTCCTCAGAGCTCATCATGGAGCGGTCAGAACATATTTGAAAACCTGAAGGATTCCGAGAAAATATTGAACTGCCGGGTTCATACATCAGAGATACAATCTCAGAATAAAAGAAACTTGAAACACAACAGTTCAACGCAGACAGATATTTTCAATCCAGACATTCTGGATGGCAAGAAGGACCAGAACGACCAGGGGAGTGGCTCGTTCTGTGATCACAAGCCCTTTTCCGGCTGCGCTTCACGGGCAGACTCACGCAGGAATGCTGTGCACAGCTACCACAGTAATTCCGAACACAGTCTTAGTTCCTTTAGCCCAGATGCTTATGGGGAACGAGGCTATGGGCTTGTTGACTTGGACGGCAGGAGGCTGCCATTTGAGCCCACAGTAGCCAACTGCATCATGGTAGAGACCGCGTTAGACAAAGGGCATGGAGCTAAGCATAGTGGTGGTACGTGGCCTAAAGTGATGGTCAATATTTCAACAGCAGAAACTGAAAAGTTCTCTGTGTACAAGAAGCCAAAACAAAGGAAGTCCATCTTTGATCCTGACACTTTCAAAAGACCACAGACTCCTCCCAAAGTGGACTATCTCTCTCCTAATCAGGTGTCAGGCCATTCACCTCAGCCCTCAAAAGCTGAAGTGGCTTCAACGCCTCCAACCCCTCCCAAGAGAAGTGACTCTATTAAATTTAAACATAAACAGCAGACAAGTTCTGCCTCAGACTCTACGGTAACCACTGGATCTCCACCTACCAGCCCAGCTACAGCCCAGCCTCCAGCGTCCTTGGCACTTAAGCAAGACTCAGACACTCACAAGGGGCGCAGCAGGACCACTGGGCATTATTACAGGGAGGAGGGGCTCGACTGTACTCATCTATCTTCAAGAAAATCTTGTGAAGATGACATAGGCTTTCAAAGAGTTGAAGAGCCAGCGATAAAAAGACCAAGACCAAAATCAGCACCTGCTTTGAGACATAAACTCACCCCCGTGCCCATTCCTAATCCTTCACTTCAGGTAGAAATTAAATATACACAAAGCAGGGATGCAGGCCTGTATATTAAAAGTGACTCAGGTTTGGGTGCCCAACTTGACACATCTCAGAGAATCTGATTTTCAGAGGAGAGAAGCTCAGCACATTCTGAAGATCAGGGCCCTTCAGGGTATCTCAAATTGGGTGCCCAAAATGGATAATAATGAAAATATTGGCCCCTGAAACTTTCATTAAAATACTTTTATGTCTTGAAGGACAAAAGTAATTCTCAGAGTTACAGTATCCAAAAGGCACTGATTGTTACAAAAACAGTGTCTCACTTGATGAATGTTTCATGCTCTTCGGTAGCTGATGTTTTCCATGATAATTCTAGGTTCTCTAGGGTGTGTTGACAGGATGCAAAAATTGAATTATGAAGGGTCAAGTTTACAAAGCTATGTATGTGTCCAATGATGCAGATGGGGGACTAGTGGGATTCACAAAAGCAATTGAAAATGGATGGGAGTTGGGCTCTTGATTGAACATCAGCATTTCTGTGAATCTCGTAGGTGCTTATCTACATCGTTAGGTGCCTAAACACCTTTGTATGTCTGGCCTGAAGAAGATAAGGAGTTAGTGTGGTTGTACCCTGTAAACGTTGACAGTATTTAATAAGGGACTCTGGATCTGAAAGCACTTGGTTTTGCTGCAGAAGGTGTGAATGAACCACCCCTCCATGGTAGGGAAATAGACAAAGGAAGGATTGCAGATGGTCAATTTAAGGTAGGGTGTTAACTGGGAGATAAAGTAAAAATGGCCACAGGGTTAGTGAGCCTCAAGGCCTCCAGATCAGATCTGCTCTGTTTCAAGTAGAGAGTCTTCCCCCTCACCACATACGCATATGGAGCTATCAGTTTATTTTGTCTAACTGGGATCTTGCGATTCAAACTGGATTCTCTCTAGTTTTAAGCATAATTACCAATTATAAGGATTCTGTGGGCAAGATTTTCTCTGTTACATCTGAACAGGCCCACTGTTTTCATTGGCTTTGCAAAAGAGTAACAGAGAGCAGACAATGGAGTAAAAGGTATAAGTGAGACCAGGATTTGAGGCTTGATGCTGTGATGTGCAAGGTACTAGTGCTGGTGCAAAAACGGTTATGATTTTTTTTTCAATGAAAATTTAGCAATTTCTGTCAGTTGTGCTAAGCACCTCTTGCTCCTATTTTGATGTCATTTGGGGGTTCAAGAAACACTTGCCAGCTCCCAGAATTGGGCCTTAAATTGTTTTATCTGGTCTAGAATAGAGCCCTGCTACCTCTTTTTATTGCTGTCAGCACTGCAGTAGTAACAGCTTACTCTTGTAACTGCAGTCAGCAGATTATTATTGAACAAGCCCAGGGAGCAGATGTGGCCTGTAAAAGGATGCCATTTTCAAAACAGACTTGTATTGTATAAAGCTAATATATGGGTTACTCCTGCCTTTTGGTTCATACCCAGCAAAACATTGCATATTTGAGGGCCAGGAATTTGCCTTAAACACAGTGTCAAGTTGATCCATGTACACTGATACTTATATGCTTATTATTTTAAGTGTAGTCATCAGTCACCTTAAGTGCCGCGCATTTATATTATCCTTAAATGGCTAGACAAATGTTGCCTGCCATCTTTATGCTAACACAAGAAGTTTGAAGGGCGCTCATTTGTGACATTAATCATTCTCTGGATAGAAAGCCTTTATCTTTGTTACCAATCGAGGTAGGAACCTGATCAGGACATGTTAGTGTTGGTGGTTAATATTTTCCAAGTCGTTCAGCAGCCCCAACAAGTATTTTTCAGATAATGAAAACCGCATAATTTTGCAGCTTATTTTTTTGAGGTGGTTGATGTACAAGTATGTTGGCTGAGTTATGCCTATGCAAGAATTCCAGGCATAGAGATACAAGAGCGCAACCATTTGTCTCTGGATTGTGTTGTAAACTGAGCTGTGATGTTCAGAGCAGGATTTAAAATAGGGGTTGTGCGGTGTCTTTTAAAAAGTGTGGCATTCACAAAAGTGCCTTTTATGCACTAACTTTCATAGTTGTAATAATTGCAGAGACAATGAAAATGACGATATTTAAAATACAAAAAGTTACATTAAAGTTACAAATGTATACACTTAAATATCAGAAACGAAAATGTGCTGGCTTCCATCGTAATGCTGCTAATACCTGTATCATGGAGGGTGTGTTTTTGTTCTGGTGGCTAGACTGAAAATAGACCAATGTAGCTGTACAGATGCCATATGCCTGCTACTTCCCCCGCCCTCCCTCCCTCCAAAGTGGCAGAGGTTTGGAACCCATCAGCTGGTATATGCCAAGAAGTAAAGGAGTGTCTCCAAGAACAGCGTCTTCTGGAGCCACTCTGAGGTTAAGGTTGGTGCAGCTTATGCACTGCCCCTTACTCAGGTTGAAAGACCGTCTTGCCCTACATGTAAATGTGAATCTATTAATATTAAATGCATGTCTTCAAAAATATACAGGGTGTTCATTGTGGTGGAGTTGATGGATACATTTGTTGTTGTGTTTCTTCTTGTGTTAAACACGTAGGTATCAAGGATGAGTGTACTGGAGAATTTTAATTAAATAAGACCACAAGAAAAAAGGAGAGGTGCACAAATGGCTTTTCTAAGGTGGGGAAAAGTTGTCTGCCTCTGATGCAGGAGTGAGGGCAGTGTATGTTTTATTAAATCTCTCTCACTAACAAGTTTTCTGTTACGTGAAGAGCAGCCTTAAATGATTCATAGTTTGTAAATTATATTTTTAATATCATGCTTTTTATGCACTGCTGTGTGTACATTGAAAATAGTGTTGAGGGCGATGCATTTTTAAAAAATTGTACTTGCAGCTGCCTATGGTGGCTGAAATTTTTGGCCATCGCATTCTCAGTCCGCATTAGATTTCCTCATTCACCCATGCCTAGTCACTCTGTGTAAAGCAAACAATGTAGAAATGTTTATCCACAACCCACGTTGCTCCACCTGTCAGTGAAAGCTAAGACAGTGCTGCACCTTCAGGTCCAGCAGCTAGTCTTGTTTTAGGCGGCCATGTGCCCTGTTTGAAAGGGGCAGTTGGGAGAGAGTGTAGAATTTATCAAACATCTCTTTTGGGAGGGGGTTATTGTTGAAACAGCGTGGGTTCATTTTGCTTTTAGGAAGAATTTGAATAGTAGTGGGGATGTTTTGCCTACGTGAGGAGGGGCTGACTTCTAATATACGCCTTGATTCAGCAAGATAATTTGTCAGATTCATGACTTTTTAAGTATCTGAACAAGCTCCTATTGACATGTTTAAAATTACACCCATGCCTCAGTGCATGAGGAGAACAGTGGGAGTAGTCTGCAGAGCCCATGGGAGTGACCGAAGGGCCATAGGTAATGGATTGGGAGAGAACGAGAGCTGAGATGTAGGCAGAGGAGCTTGAAGATAAAGACAATGTGAAGGCACAGTGAAGAATAACGGAGAGGAGTGATATCTGTGAAGTGGTGGAGTCAGAGCATAATCAGCATCAAGTTATTTTTGTCCTAGTTTATTCAAAGCTTCCTGGATTAATTGCAGATTGAATTCTGCACTTTGCTTACAGATACAAAAATACACTCCAGCCAGCGAAGAGCATCTCTCACCGGAGCTCCGGGAGTGGGCACCGTATTCACCAAAACGTTCCACTAGGCACAGTGATGGATTTGTGTCTCCCTCCTTGTACGCTGGAGGCATGTCATCAGGTTAGTGATGATGACCTAGATGGCAAGGCCTGTAATGTCATTGCGAAAATTTGTCCTCAGTTGTAATGTTCTGACAGCAAGCTAGAAATACTCATTTTGCGTTCCAAGCAGCCTTCAGTTAGTAGATGTAAAGGCCAGCAGTGACCATTATGATTGTCATGCTGTCTGGTGAGGAAAACAAGGGCAGACACCCCCTTGAATTAGATTTCACCAACCCAGTACCAAATGTGGACTCCTGAAGCACTATACCAGTCTTACCATAGAGTCAGAGGCAGTCACTTGGGCACTCCTGTCTATCTTGCCGCCATAGCAAGTGGGGGCTTTAGTGGCAGCTGCACACCAAGGGCAGCAAAAGTCGCACTGTAAACCAGAAACCAGGGAGTTTATTTTGAGAGAGCCCATGAATGTCGAGACTCAGAAAGGTTACCGGTGATTCACAGGGATCTCAGAAGGGGGCTTCATCCTAAATGAAGAGACCACTGGAATGTGTGTTAAGAGACCTGAATTGAGTCCTGTCACTGCCACTAATTTGCTGTGTAGTCTCGAGCAAATTGCTTTCTGTGCCTCTTCACCCTCCCACCGTTTGATCTGACAAATGAGACTGTAAGGTCTTCGAGGCTCTTGTAATATACCTCTCCCACTGGGGCCTCTGAGTGCAATTTTACTATAAACACTAAATTTGCTTTCTTCGATCAAATGGAAACTGTTCATTGGAGAGGTTTACTTCAGTTACAAACGACAGTGTGAGAGGACTGCATGAGATCAATAGCAAAAATGAGCATTTTCCTGCAGGAAATGTTACAAAGCAGACATTTCAGTTACATTGCCTACCTTATTTAAAAAAAAATGCTGTAGAATTGATATAGATGTACTAGCTGAGGAGGGGGCTGTGTAAAGGAGACAACGTAGAAATGCAGGCAATAGAGCATCCCCTAACCAATGGTAGGTAGAAATCTCTCCCCAGTGTCTTTCAAAATACTTGTTTAATATGGTTTGCAATTCTGCTGGCATAGAATATCTCAGAAAATGTATCTATATGTATTTGCCTGAGTTTAGTGAGCAGGGTCTGAGGTATGTCCATTCATCAGTTCTCAAAACCACAGTCCAGCTCAGACAGGTAAGAAGTTTAATTTGAATATTGTTCACAGTTCTTGTTATGGCTTACTGAGTTTTCATCCTGGTGATCAGTAATTACTGGTAGACAACAGAAAACTCATTCAACTTCTGTGCCTCACATTACCCAGCTGTAAATGAGGATATTATTTAATTAACATTAGTAAAACTGAGCATTCTTTAGCCTAGTAGCATCCCTCATCCAAAGCATTATAACATGTAATAATGAAACTTATTAATTAATAACTGGACTTTATTGCAAAGTCTTTTCACTAAAAAAGCCATTTCCTTAATAATGCCCATAATTTTTTAACAGATCTCAAAGTATATCTGACAGTAAATATTTGTTCTTTGTTTCTTTATATTTCTGCAACTGTGAATTAAAATACCAAAATGTAAAGGTGAGCATTTATTGAACAACATTGTGATAATATACTATATATTTGAGAGAGTGTGTGTGTCTAAGCATCTGAGTCTGTCTGTTTGTTCAAGAACTCCTAAATAGTAAGAATTAGGACAACCAATTTGGTATGCAGCTTCTTCATATTATAACTTAAAGCAAGGTAAGGGTTTGGTTATGCTAGGAAAAAATGGGATGTGCCCAGAATGGGATTATATGGTTTCTGAGAAGCTGAAAAGAGAATCACCAGGCAGGTGAGAGGGACTGGCTGCTCTCTCCCTTCCCCCCCCCCCCCTCCAACCTATCTGCCTGGGACTGTCTCAGCCCAGAGCTTCCCCCCCAGGTGTCCTTTAGGTAGGGCGAGTTGGGGGGCTGAAGCCCCCCGCCCATTTCCCATGGGAACATTGCTGGATGTTCCTCTTTGTCAGGGAGCAAGGGGCAAGTAAGCAGAAAGTGCACAGTTTGCACTTGACTGCAGAGCGCGGGGGCAGATGAACCTGGACCTGCCTCAGCCAAGGGACATGCACCTCTCCCCTGGCTGTGCCCACTCAAGCTGCAACAGTCATGGAGAGGCGCTTCTCACCTGGCCCCAAGCTGCTATGGAGAGAGAGGGGTGGGTAGTCCTCTGACCCCGTGACAGCCTGCCTACTGAACCCCTCATCTCCAATTCCACCCCAGAGCAATTATTTAAATGAAGAAAAACAAACATTATTTGAGTTAGGGACCTGAGTAACTCCAGCTAAATCTTCTACTAAATTAATAACTGAGACTTTATTGGAAGGTATTTTCACTAAAAAGCAGTTTCCTTATTTTTATGTAAGTGTTCTTAATTTTAGAGCAAAACTCACAGAATATCTGACTGTAAATATTCATTGTCTTTCAGAATATTTCTGCCACTGATTTACAGTACCAAAGCTTAGAATTACAGTACCAAAGCATTTGTTGAACAACATTTTGTCTGAAAGTAAAATATAAGCATACTTTAATGAAAATACTAAATGAGACTGATGTGTAAATATCAGTTTCACAGTGTTGGGAATTGTTAGTCTTCAGCCATAGGATGCTACAGAAGTTGGAAGTGTATGAGCCAACTGACAAGGAAAAAGGACATTTGTAGCCAAGAACAGTTTTTGTGCACCGCTCTAAAATTTGACCTCTTACCTAATTATAGTTCAGCTAGAAGTATGGAACGATTGCCGTTACATATGAATGTTTAGACACTATCATGACCTTGACAAGAGACAGAAAATTCTTCCTATTTGGGTGGGCAAGTAGATTTTGAGCTGTTCAATAAAGCAGTCTGAAATAATGCTTTGAACATATTGGAGCTGTGTGTAGCTTTCCACTTGATTAGTGACTTGCATAAATGACTTTAACCCAGCATGTTGAATATATCTAGAGCATTTGAATTGATTAGGGAAAAACTCATACCATATATTTTTTCTGCTTGAAAATAGGTACTGTACCAAGAAGTTTAGCACCCTGTCCTGCAGTAACTGCTGTCATGAGAAATCCAGTTTATACTGCTTGGAGCCACAGAGTTCATGCCAACAATTGCCCGTCAGTTGCCAGCCAAATCTGCCATCAGCATCTGCACCCTAGGTATATATTCAGAATATCACATTTGTAGATCTTTATTTATAAATAAAATCAATGAGAAAGCTGCTTCTTGCTGTGCTCTATGGTCCACACAAAGTGGAACACTATATACTAGTGCAGTATAATGTAAAATAGTAGTTCTGTTGCACCATTCACCCGGGAATCTCAAAGCACTTTACAAACACTGTGTAAAGTCAGCGACTTCTTCCTATGTAATGGGCTTCCCCGAAAAAAGCCCTGCAACGTTGGCTTGTGTATTTTTGCCTGAGAATGATTTACTGTGAAAGTAAAGTAGAAAGTGACTGCAAAATCTGTAGAAAATTTAGCTAGGTCTTTTGGAGTTAAAGGTAATTAAAAACTTAACCCTTATCTGTAATGTCGACTTAACTTTTTGTTGTTTCCCACTGGCTCAACTCTTTCTTCTATTTGGAATTTCCATAGTTAAATGGCTTTGCAAATTTGAACCCTACTTATGTTTGAAGATGACAAATTAAAATTAAGCAAAGTTATTAATAGTTACTGTGAATTTCTTGGGCCCAACTCTGCTCTCATTGGCAAAGCCAGAGATCAAACCCAATTCCTGCTTCCCTTGATTAAGCAAACACTTAGTTCGTGATTAGGTTAGATTAATATATATTTTGCAAATATTTAAAATTGTTCCCAAACGCTTACTAGAAGAAGATTGAATTTATCACAAAGGACATATTCTGTTGAAAGCTTAGGGAACTGAATTAAAGGCACAAATATTATTTCTGTTGAGCTGTAGCTCAGTGCACCATCTGTATAAGAATGTAATATAAGAGCACTGGTCTCTGCCTTCCAACTAAGTAATAATCTATTAGCATATTTCACAAAGAGCAAATATGTTTCTCCTAATATCCATAACTCAAGACTCTTTAAAAGAATTTTTGAAGATTGCAGTCTGTATGGCATACAATAATATGCTATGTGTTTGATCACATTATCAAAAATGTATTTAGTGTCCTGTCAGGAAGTCCTATGTTTGTCCTATCTCAGACCGGCTTGTACAAATGTCTTCTCACAACAAAATGTTTTCTCTGGGACTGAATAATAAGGTAACTTTGTTGTGCTGCTTATGGAATACTTTATAGAATGCAGTTGTATATGGTTCATGATTTTAAGGATGTATTGCAGTGAAATAAATGCATAAAATTGCTGTCCAGGTAGTAGTGGCGAACTAAAGCAAAGGATCAGTGGCATGGAGCTACATTGTTTGGAAGTTAGTATAACTTATTTTGTTTTTGATGCAGTGCTCAGCACCAAGGTCGTTTGAGTTTGGATCTAAGTCACAAGCACTCCAGTGATTATTCTGAAAACTCACGAACGAGGGCATCGCATGGTTCAAATTCATTACCATCCAGTGCAAGACTTGGTAATTAGCATTTCAAGTTCATTCACACTCTAGTTACTTCTAAGACAAAGCATAGAAAATTCTAACCCCACTCAAAGCATCCTTGAGGGATCCTTCATATCGGATGCATCTTTTTTCCTTGCTTCCAGTTCCTGGCTCTTAAAATTTTGCCTCACTGAGAGGATTTGAATGAAACCCCTTTTTCAGCCTATATGCTGCTTAGTATGTCACAGTTGAGTGGTGCGAGACACTCTTTTAGGCAGCTGTTGCTGTGTGAATGTGTGATGACTGTTATCAGCAGGTAGACAGATTTTCTAAATGTAATTTTGAGTTTGAGTTATGATGGGAAGTGAGAAACGAGGTAGCTCCAGAAGGAAGGCATAGATGTTACCACTGATCAAATAGCTGTGTAGTACTTATTTGAAAAGTATTATCTTGTGGGAAGATAAGGTGGTGTATTAAATTGCTTATATCCACCTTACACAGTTCTGATATTTACATTTGGGTACGTATCTATTCCAGCAAAACTTAAATATACGCACACTTCATGGCAATAGTCTTTAACATGACACAGACCTTTTAATTCTGAAACATATTTTTAAAATTGTATCTTCAAGAATGCCACAATCCATCAGAAATGCAATTACGTCTATGGCAGAACATGGTAGCAGTACAACAAAACCAACATTCAGATTAGGGTAGGAAGTGATGTATCCACTGAAACTAATATAGGTAACTGGAATATAATTAAACTCTTTCAGAATGTGCCATTGAAAGTTCAGTGACCACAAGTGAACAACACCTGTCTTATATGTTGTGTATTTGGTCAAAATTTTAAAGAGTTATTTGGCACCCAGTGGAGCATTAGCAATGTACATTAAGCAATGCCATAGCTATATTAGCTGTTTGAGCCAGGCAGCTTGTCAACCACGGGAGTGGGAGAATAAAAGGGTTTTGGATTTTTTTCTGTAAGACCTTGATTGTGCTAGAAGTGGACTCTTGCACCCACATAGAGAACATTTAGCATTCCTTTGAAGAATCAGGGCTTAAATATGTTTCATCTGTTTGCATTTAAGTATGTTATAAATTCTAACATTTTCTTGTTACAAATAGGCTCTTCCAGCAACTTGCAGTACAGGACAGAAAGAATTAAGATCCCTTTAACCCCAAGGTATCCACGGTCCATCATGGGCTCCGACAGGGGTAAAATCTTCTCTTCTTAACTTTTTTTGGTAATATTTTCAGCATTGCCAACCCCAAGCATTAAAAAAACAGGTCCCAAAAGAATGTTTTAAAAGCTAAGGGATTTTTAAAAATTGCAAATATTTTTTCATCACTACAATAGAAAATGTTCCCTTTTACTTTTCTGCATGAAAGCACTTGATTCCAGGAGCTGCAGCTTCATGGAATACATCAGTTATCACAAGTCTCCTATAGGCGCGCGTATGAAGTTATATCCTAAGTGGATAATAGTGGTGAAATTATTCCATAAAGGTGTATACATAATTGTGTTAGCTCTAAAACCTTGTATTCTTTGATAAACTCAGTCTGTCTAACCAAGATATAAATTTAGAGTTTAAAGGGTTTTGATTATTAATATTTTGATTATATAAAGCATTCATCTGAGGACTTGAATATTTTAAAAAATATTGATTGAATTATTGGAAATATATTGGAATTGTGCAAATAATTTTCAGCAAACAATTCTTGTCTCTGTTCATGAAGTATAAAGCAAAACAAATGTTCTTTGTAATATTTTACAGGCTATTTTACATGAGTAGAATTCAGTCTGTAAACTACTTGCAAGTTGTTGACTGCTATTATTGCTTTGACTTTTCTGAATCCTTAAGTATTGAAAATACTTTGAATGGACATACATAGAGGTCACATGTTAAGTAATTATACTGACTAAACTTAACTCTTAACTCCTCATTCATAATTATAAATTTATTTTCTGCAATGTTCCCTGATGGAGCAACTGATTGATTTGAACATTCCTGACCGTCAGTTTTTTCAGTTAAATATTCCTGAGGAGGAAAACAGTCACAGTCAAAGCAAATTATTTAACATCTTAGATATTCAAAAATAACTTTCTGCACTACATGACCTGCAGGTTATGTGTCTGGACTCGAGTTACTTAAGGCATTCTAGACTCAGAACCAAAGGGATAAGATCCTCTTGAGACTGTCCGTACATTTAAATCTTTTCGTTTTTCCCTAGGTTTTCTTTTTCATTTTGATGTCAGGGCTTTCCATTACTCATGTGCATTTCTATATTCATTTGAAGGAGCTGGCCTGTGGGCTGTTCTCACTGTTACTGCTTCAAGCCAATGCAATTGTGTTTCAATTTCTAGAGCAGGAAAATCAACTCACATTTGAAAGGAACACTGCATGTGTAAATATCTTTGGGCACGTCTGCACAGTAGCATTATTTTGGAATAATAGATATTATTCCGAAATAACGTATTGCACATCTACACAGTAAGCCTCTTATTTCAAAATAACGGGCTTCTTACTCCGACTTCTGTAAACCTCCTTGTATGAGGAGTAAGGAAATCGGACGAAGAGTGCTCTCTTTCGAAATAAGTGCTGTGTAGACGTGCCCAAATTTGAAATAAGCTGTTTTGACTTAAGCTTTGCAATTAGCGTAGGTCAAGTTGCATAGCTTATTTCGAGTTGAGCCCTACTGTGTAGACGTACCCTTCATGTGTTTATGTAAATTATACATCACATATTATGGGTGTGCTTGTCTTTTAATACCTCTTCAGAGTCCTCCGTTGTAAGACATTTACAATAAGCACTTTTATATACAAAACTGATTTCCTTTCTTGCATTATTGCAGGTTCACTATCACATTCTGAATGTAGCAGTCCCAGTCTGATAACCCCTCCACAGTCACCACTGAACCTGGAAACCTCTTCTTTTGCCAGCAGTCAGTCACAGAACTCCCTTTCTACATTACCTAGGATTTCTATTAGCCCTGTATCAATTGGAGAGCGTAGAAAAGATAGGTAAGGTGATGGTGGTTGTCATCTTTCATACAATTCTACTTAAGATAATCTTGTTCAATAAAGTGAAAAAATATGAACAATTGGCTTTGCAAAATCAGGAGTATATATTAAGTGCTGAGCTGTACTTGAAGTCCTGTTACTCTTCTTTTTTATTATGATTTACGTGTTGTGAAAGAAGCTTGTGTTACATACTCTTCCTTCAGAAGTTACAGGATAGTGTTAAAACTTTCAGAAACTCTCAGGCTGATGCATGCGATGGGGTATTTTCTGCTAGATGAAGGGCCTCACAAAACAGGTACAACTCCTAAACTGGATTGTTCTCCTAGGCTTGTTCAGATGTTGATCCCTTACAGAATCTTTCACTAGGAGTCAATAATACAAAATGAAGCCCTGGAAGTAGTTTTTTGTTAATGCTCAACTTGTTAACATTACTAGCCACCAGGCCTACCCCTCATTTTTACTTGCTGTGATTTGGAAGGATTCAAGTCCAAGCAGATTTCTTCAACAAAGTTTAAATTCAGGACCGTGGCCCTGATCCTACGAAAATGTTTGTGCATGCTTAACTTCACTACCATGAGTTAGTCCCAAAGATTTTAATGGATTATTCACAGTAATAAGAACGGCCGTACTGGGTCAGACCAAAGGTCCGTCTAGCCCAGTAGCCTGTCTGCCGACAGTGGCCAGCACCAGGTTGTTCTGGGTGTTTGCAGGTTTGGAGCCAAAGTATGATATTGGGGTTTTAATATAATGTAAGTTTTCATTGATGTCACATCCCTGTATCTTACAATGCACGTTCAGCTTGTGTTAATTAATTTTGGACTGTTGGTTTTACTTGTATTGTAAATGCGCTACATCTGCATTTGTCAGAGTTTACATAAACTCAGAATATCAAACTAACCATGGACTTTTACACTGAGGCCTATTTGCACTACTTTGGCAATATAAAGGAACCTTGATGTGGGAGTAAGTTACATTTACATGCACTTCACCGAGAGTGGTAAAAATAGCAACCTGGCCCTCAAAATGGAAATAAAATTGAACAACAAGGACATTCTATATAATATTAAACTAATTCTAAAATCTTATATGAACTTTTCAGGTTTCATCTCACTGTAACTGAAGATATTTCAGCAGTTTTTATTCCATGCTGTGTGTATGTGTATATATAGTACTATACATTGCAGTTTTGCAAGTGACTGTAGAAAACACATGGTGGAGCCTTTATTTATTAATTCACCATGATTAGCACAACTGTATTCAGTTATCAAGTCAGAAGATGTTTTCTGCTAATGATCAGTCATGCAAGCTTACCCTGGAATCTGAAAGTCCAACTGCATTTTCCCCTTCTTGCACATAACTTTGAGTGGTTTAGTATGATATGTTCATTGTTACCTGTATAACGTCATATTCATGGGCTATCAGGTTACACTGGTATTCGTGCTTGGGAACTTAATCAAAAATATGTTGTACAAGCAAGAGTAAAATCTTGCTCACATGAAGCCATTTTGACTTTGCTTGGCTGGTGTGGAAAAAGCAGATACGGAGGGTAAAGATCTGCTGAGTAAGAAGGTGCTGTTTTTACTTCTCACGTTATGAGAGAAGATGGAAGTGCTGACACACCCAGGACCGCAGAGGGGAGTTAGTCTTAGAATCAGGACTCAAATTAAGGAGTTCTTAGGTTCCAAAATTATGCTCTTGTCATTAGATCAGACCTTTCTTTTATCCAAACAAACTGATGACATTAAGAATGCTCCTACTAAGAAGGGTTACCAGAAGAGCGTTCCCTTGGAAAGGGATGCTAACAAAGGCAGTGGGTAGGGAGAGAAGATTGGCAGGAGAGAGAAATCAAAAGCAGATCAGACAGAAATCTCATTAAGGATTTTTCAACTATAAATGTTGTTTTTATGATGAAGGGGAAAGAAGTCCTCCTTGTTCTCCCACCTCCCTCTTTCCAAAGCTGTTGGTCAGGTGCTTTTGAAAATTTTACCTAGGGATCTAGCAGCATCATTTTATAAGCATTCTCTAGAACAGTGGTTCTCAACCTTTTTATCACTGTGGACCACAAATGCAGCTCTGTGTTATGTGAATCACATCGAAACAAGATTGATTGGGCTGCTGGCCGCAGGTTGAAATACACTTTTCTAGAAGGTTGATGTTTCTGTTGGCAGCACCATGAAAGGTGTTACATGAGTATGTCTTGTTCTGTCATGTGAAAGGGGTTAGAATTGGGCACCACGTTAACAATTATAGGCCTTAAGCAGTTGTGGCTTCTTCTGCCTTTTGGAGTAAAGAGTAGAAATTGTATCTTGGTCTGGGAAACTCATAAACAGACTGATTTCCCTTCCCTAAAGTTTTATAACACTCAGGGATTCAACAAGAAATAGACATCCAGATCAGAGTACAGTGAATGCAGGGAATGATGGGGAGAAAACTGCACCAGGCTTTCCTTCTGAAATAATGTGTATAGACTATTCTATTGTTATGCTTATTAGTGCCTGTTACTATTGTGTGTCTAAGTGTTCTTTTCTTCTCAAATCTTCTGCATCTTTCAGATATCTGTTCCGTAATAGGTCTTTTCTGAGAATCCCTCTGGCTCCTAGGCCTAGGTTCTCATCACTAAGGAGTTTGAGGTTGGCCTGATATAAGGTTGTCCTTCTCAAGCAGTATTGCGCACCTTGTGCTATTTTATGTTTGGATAATTTCCCTCAAGGAGAATTTGCATGGTAAATGTAATGCTACCATGCAAACTGCTGTCTTAAAGCTTGAGTTTGCAACAGCTTAATTTTCATTACTAATTTGCGTTTCCCTGTGTACAAGTATAAAACTGATTTTGTGTGTATTGGCTTCTCTTGGTTCCCCACGTTATTATTTACAATGTTTGTTTTCACTGGATATTAAGACTCCCAGCATTTATAAACTATAAGGCACCTTTCTGGAATATGGTTTGTAAATTGCATATTATATAGAGTGGTTTACTTTTATATAATATGGATGTGGAGATTTATTTCCTACCTCTTTCACCATCATAGTATTTATAATTCACGTTTGCTATAACTTTTTTTATGCAGTCATGTATCTAGAATTGTGTATCTGATATACATTTAGTTCCACCACTGTACATTGCATGGTGTTTAAGGAATGCATAGGCTGTTTACAGTATTTTTAGTAGTTTTTAAAACTAGTCTTAATATTCCACTTCAGATTACATAGTGCATGTCACTTTTAAATATTATGCTTTGAGTGCCATTTTGTCCAAATCATTTTTTAACAATTTCTTCTTAAAGGCCATATATGGAAGAACCACGCCATGTTAAAGTGCAAAAGGGTTCTGAGCCACTAGGGATTTCCATTGTGAGCGGAGAAAATGGTGGCATATTTGTGTCTAAAGTAACTGGTGGGAGCATTGCCCATCAAGCTGGCCTTGAATATGGTGATCAGTTATTGGAGGTAATTTTGTTCACTTAACATTTCTACTACTTCAGTAAACAAATGCAGTTGTGTAATAGCTTGTGAATGAGAAGCCATCTCTCAAAATATAAATACAATACCAGGGATATTCTAGATCATAATGTTTTAATTGTATGTGAAGTTTCATCACAAATTATTCAGCAGTTTTTTCTTCAGTAAGCATATCTTGTATAAGGGATAATGCTACTTTGAAGGTGGCTATCTGTCATCTAAAAATGAGGAGCGTTTGAGGATTGTCATCAAGTTATCAAACGTTAAAGTTGCATTGATTTCCCCCCAAAGGAATAATTAAATCACTAGCTCTGTAGCTACTTTTCTCCCCTTTGTTCAGACACCCATCCTGCAGCACTCACACAGATTGAGACTTGTGTTGATGTTGCTTTTTGAAACATATCAGGATGCTGCAAGTCCTAAAACGATTTTGCCATTTTTCCTTTGAAAATGTGATTTCTAATGTCTTACATTTATTCATTCTAGTTTAATGGAATTAATCTGAGAAATGCAACAGAGCAACAGGCTCGACTGATCATTGGGCAGCAATGTGACACCATTACTATTCTGGCTCAGTACAACCCCCATATGTATCAACTTGGCAATCACTCACGATCGAGGTAAGTTTAGCTAGACCTTGAAAATGCTACTCTTGGCCTGAATCATTTATCAAGATACTAAAAACATTCTGAACTGAGACTGTTCACTAAAGATGTTTTGATAAGAAATATGAGTGCTTAGAGAAAAACCAAACAAGGTGATGGGATCCATTTGTTTTATTTATTTAGTTTAAGAGTAAAAAAGGGAAAAGAAACTTTTCAGAAATATGAAACTAAAGCCAAAAAGTGTTCTAGCACTGTAATCACACATTGGTTTGCTGTGGTGGAGAGGCCGGTGCTAAGTGCTAGTATCATCGACGCTGTCAAAAGACTGCTAAAGGTTTGGCTTGCAAAGTCAGTGCAATTATATAAAGCTTTTTTCTGGAATTTTCTCAGGTGTGGGGCAAGGAGCTCACTGGCCTTTGAAGAAGGATTCTTTGCTTTGCTATATATCTGGGTATAAGCGGCATGCACACATGTGATTGCAGATATCCACAGCTCAGTTTTGCAGATATGGATGTGCATACAAATTTTGTATCTGGAATCCTGCAAATTTGCAGATATCTGCAGATGACTTATGCGGATGCAAATTTTGTATTCGCACATGGCTCTATTTCTCAAAACTATAACAAACTACATATCCCCACAAAAAAAGACTTTCAGGCTTGTTCAACCCACAAGGGTGGGAGGCAGAAAATCAACCCTCTGGAGAGGCCATATGGACATTTACAGAGGAATGTTTCTTAAGAGGAAAAAACTAAGGTGACATCTTTAATATTTAAGCAGCCACATTTCTTGTTCAGCTTGAGTTGTTTCTCATGTCCTCTGCTTGTAGCAAGTGTGTACTACGATGAGTTCAGTAAAAATGGTAGGTCCACACAGTTGCTGGGAGTGACTCCTGTAGCCTCTGTCAGAGAACTCATGATAGCAGAGTTTGGATTAGCATACAAAAAATAGCTGTATAGATGTAGCCCTGACATATTTGGGCTCAAGCGCTGAAGCCCACCCTCTTCTGTATGCACCAGAGCCCAAGACCTAATCCAATCTGGAACATCTGCATTTCTATTTTTAGTGCATCTCGCAAAATAAGAGTGACTCAGCCCCAGCAGCTGTCTAGCTATACGTGTGGAGTCCTGATTTTCAGTTCTTGACAGATAAGAGAAGCAGAAACTGATTTGCGACTAGTATTGTTTGTCATTTTAAAATGTGCTCTTTAGAGTTTCCCTAAGTTCCCTCATGTTGTGCATAGATATTGAGTCCTACATGTCCATTTGCAGTTACCAAAACTGCAAATGGCTTTTGTATATGAAGGTAAAAAATTTCAAGACACTGCAGCTGCCTTTAAGGAGGCCTGGTGAAGGTGCAGCCCTCTTAGGTTTGGGATCTTAAGCAACTCTTAGTATTTTATAAAAAGCCTTTGTGCATTTACATGTCAGAGTATTCCCAAAAAGTATTTGAAATCCAACCCCACTTCAGTTAAACTACTAATAGTCTTTTGAGACACGATCTTCCTTAAAACGGAACTGTCTGTTTCACCTTCAGTGTGTTCATTATGACCATGCTTGCATTTCCTTGAGCCTATTGGCATGTCTTAAAATATATTCCCTGTGTAGACATGAAAACAAGGCATTTCCAATATAATGTAATAGAAATTATTTATTCAGAAATAGAAAGCAAATATATACTAGTGAGTATAGTTCCCTGTAGAAACCAAGGACCTAACTGGGAGGTCTGCACAGAGAAGTATTGCAGAACAGAACCCAAAGACATTAGCTATAAGATTAATACAATTTAGAAAAAAATATTGGAAGGCTTATACTGATGATTGCAATATTTTGAGATTTCTCAGTTGATTTCAGTTTGATTATATAGCCCAGATTGAGATTCCAGGGAAAATCAGTACCTAGATGGTTAATGTTCCTCCAAGTCTGAAGTTAGTTGGGGATTTGTTGGACTGTTAACCTTTTATATCAGTGTGTTTTACCCATTCTGTCTGTCTGTTTAGTTCTCGTTTAGAACCAGTGAGCAACCATTCCACTCCTCAAGGCAGTGGGGCTGCAACCCCTGACAATCATTCCATAATTGATACTGTGAGTGAACAGGATGAAGGAACAATGACACCTCCATCCAAACAAACCACACCTACAACTAGTCCCCGGAATTCCGTGAAGTAAATACTCGGACCTGTTCGTTTTCTACCTTTGAAAATTGGGGGAGGAAGAGACATAAAAATAGAGTGCACTGGTATTTTTAAATAGACAGGAGCACATGGGCTCGGAGAAAACCATTTCCATGTTTGTTGCAAACCTGTTTGAGAAGTACTTCAAATACAAATATAGAAACAAGATTAGTTTAAGAATAATACAGGATGCATGAAGTTGTAGTTAAAAATGGGGTGCTTGTGCTGTAGAGATGTAATAACAAGGGAAATCCATTGCTTTTGTTGAGATGACTAGGGGTGCTTGAGCTGTAAATGAGCAACTAATCTATTTTTTAAAATCGCTATTGAAAGGGTCCCTGTGGACACAAACAAGAGGACCCCTGAACCAAGAAATGTTGTCATTAAAAAATCCCAAGTGGAGCTTGGAGTCCAGATCTGTGGTGGAAACCTGTATGGAATATTTGTGTCTGATGTAGAAGATGATAGCCCAGCCAAAGGACCTGAAGGACTAGTTATGGGAGACATGATACTTGAGGTAAACCATGAAGATGCAAAATACAGACGACATATTCCTGTTGCTTCTAGATTCTTTACAGCAGGGCACTTTCTGGCAAGTGATAGCTTCATGTAGTTGCCTAGAGGAACTGCTTTGTTGTGGGCCCCCCTCTTTTAGATTTCTGTCCTCTGGCGTTCTTTTCTGCACTTCATGATAGGTCATGCTTACCCTAGAGACACCCGGCAAAAATTCCCCACCATGAAGACCTGTTAATTTCCATCAGTATTAGTAACCCTGGAAAACCTAGTGCAGATTGGCAGCCCTGCTAAACTTTTAAGTGATGGTATGAGAATTCTTGAGTCTCTGAGACCTGTGACTTGTCCCCATCATTTCAATGGGGTGTTGAGACTTAAGTCTCATAAGCATTTAAGTGCCAGCAGGAACTATTTCACAGGTGATCGTTTTAGCAGACAAGTGATTATTTTTCATTGCTGGCTGGAGTGGCAACTGGGACAGAGTGTAGTGGGGCAAACTAGTTGCTGGAGCATTTGAAGTTACCACTATCAGTTTAACCTCTTTCAGCCATAGGTATAATTCCTAGTGTAAACACGATGAAAGTTCTGTGAGCCATAATTCGCACAGTTCTGTGTCTCTGCAGTCGGAATTTGCATTGGTACACTGTAGAGAAGACCACACATAATGCTGTGAGGCGAGGCATCCGCTTCCCAGAACAAAAACTGTCCTGAGACTTGCATTGTACTTACTCCTTACCAGTTACAAAAATCAGTAGCACGCTGCAAGAGTAACAGCTGCCACAGCATAGAAAATGGAATTAATATGAAAACCCTAAATTGCAGAAAGAACTCTGTGCCCACTGGAACAGACTGAGGAGGGGAAGTACCACCCCATGACTCTTGAGTCTATCGCATAACTTGGGCTTTATATACCACTGAGGGCCCAGGGCCTTGGTTAAACTCTCACAAATAGTTGGAAGGCACTGGCACTTCATGGAAGTTTATCTTTGCTAAAGACAGGGAGTTTAGAGTACAAACCACACACCAGCTTCAAGTACCAGGGTTGGGGTACATGTATTAGGAGCTGAAAATTCCTGCTGTAGATGGGAAATCTCGAGCCCAGACTCTGTAGATGGACACAATAGCTCCTGTGACCCAGCCCTCCTCTTGGGGGCAGAGGAGAGGGGGAATCAAGAAGAAAAGGATCTGGGTAATAGAGAAGGTTGGTCTTCTCACAGATTGCTCTTGTGATCTTAAGCAACCCCCTTATCTATCTTTCCCTTGTTATTTCCATCAATAAAATGGGGATATTTCTCTACCTCGCCAGGGGTGTTAGGAGGATAAATTCATTGATGGTGAGCTGGCTAGATATTACAATGATGAAATCCATGTGAGCACTTGAGTAGATGTTCCCATTGTATTCCCCGTGCTGCAGGATGGCTGGTCTATATGGTGGAGATGTGCAGGGTTTGTTTTTAAGTTTACACCTTGAATCAAAGCCACTTCATCTGCCTAGGAATCCTAAAATAAAAATCATGCACTGAACCAAGACTCTGGATTTTTGCTTTCTTAAACAACCTGTAACCCACTTACACCCTCTTTTTGTCATATGACTGCAGAGATGCCAGCGGGCCACTCAGCCTTGAATGGCCCTGTTACAATAGATGCTAACTGCTTCTGCTGAACAATCTGTTGCACCTTGTCTTTTGCTGTGTCTCTGGGTGTACCTTTCCCAGACCTGCAAAAGAGCTTTGTGGCTTGAAAGCTTGCCTCTTACCTAAAGACATGGAAATTATAATCCTGTCTATAGGATTGTCAGCCCTGATTTATGTAAGCGTATAGCCATTACAGTTATAAAATTGCGTGAATATGTGCACACACAAGGTTCCTTGTGTTGGCAGTACATGTCCTCACCAGGCCCACCGATGGGGTGGGGGGAGGGATGGGAGGAGCAGGGGAGCAATGCAGGACAGCTGCCCTGGGGCCTGGTGATTTTTAAAAGAATCCAGGGCTCCCAGCTGCCACTACAGCAGCATGGCCAGAGCCCCAGGCTCTTCAAATCCCCACTGGAGCCCTGGGTGGTGTGTGCCGGGCAGCGCTGAAGGGCTGGCTGGGGGGAGACTATTACTAGCTCCACCCCTTCCACTTTATGCCCCTCCCCCCACACTTTACTCAGGTCCCCACAAAATCTGTCAGCCACCCTGGTCCTTACTAGACACCCTTGTATCTGTTGTAATGTTAGATTGTGGGACAGCCCCTGAAAACCAGTTACAGTCACTGTAAGCAACAAATGGCAAACTTTTTGGCTCACAAAATCGGGATTGGGGTGCTGGCTCTGGGGTGGGGCCTGGAATGCGGAGCTCAGGGTGCAGGAGGATGCTGTGGGCTGGGGCTGAGGGTTGGCGTGCAGGAGGGGGTAAGGGCTCTGGCTGGGTGTACGAGTTTGGGGCTGGGGATGAGGGGTTTAGGATGGAGGACGGGTGCTCTAAATTGAGATGAAAGGGTTCAGAGGATGGGAGAGAGCTCTGCACAGGGGCGAGGGTGGGGTGGAGTGTGGGGGAGAAGTGTGAAGGCTCTGGCTGGTGGTGGGTGTCATCAACCATGACTCCACACCCCTGAGATTTGTGGTGTTACAATTAGCATAGAGAGGCGTTGCTATCTGTGGGAGCCAAATTTAAGCAAAAATGTTTCCATAGCTAGGTCACTGTAAGATGGCTTACATCGACCTAACCCTGTAGGGTATATCAGGTCTACCGCGTCCACCTTGTCTCTCTAGGATTCCTAAATAAGTTCTCCTTGGAATCTTGTGATTTTCTGCATTTGTTTCTGGAACAGCAAAGGGCGTAAGGTGGCTTTTTCCCTTTGTGTATCTCTAGTGTGTTTTCTTCAGGGATTTAAAAAGCCCTACTCTCTCTCTACTGGCCATTGTGACTGGTACTTTCACTGTCATGCTGTAGTGAGTTTTCCTTTTACATGTGTACTTATCATTAGGAGAACCAAATTCCCACTTCACACGCTGCTTCAGGCTCCGTTCTAATCCTTCAGTCTATTAAGAAACAGCATGAGCCCTGAGACCTCATGAGTTTTGGGTTTTTCTGTATTTTACAGTACGGATCTGTTGATATGCGAAATAAAACAGCAGAGGAAGCCTACCTGGAAATGATGAAGCCAGGAGAAAATATTAGAGTAAAGACTCAGTACAGAATAGAAGAATTCAACAAAATTAAAGACTTACCTGGAGATGGATTCTATATCAGGTATTCACATGCTCATTAAATAGCTTAGTGTCCTAACTATTTTGCCAGCAAGAATCCCATGTGGTAGCAAATGATTTAAAGGCAAGTACAAAGTAGCTACAATAGTCTGCTAAGCATTGTATGCAAAGTGTGAGAGAGGCAGCAAGTCAGTCTTTTTTTCCCTGCTTTTATTATAAATTCAAAGCACAATCTCAGATAGTCCTTGATTCTTGGCAGTTGTTGAAAGCCTCCAACCTACATCCTAAGTGTAATTGCGTACTTCACTGTGAGTGCATGAGCCTTTGGGACATCAGAGACCAACTCCAGTGGAGAGTCATTTATTTTCCTAAATAGCTACACCACTTGCTTCTCTTGAGATGGCGGGGCTTCAGTTATAGAGTCTATTTATGTCTCTCTTTGCAGAGCACTTTATGATCGGCTGGCAGAGGTGGAGCAGGATTTAAACTTTAAGAAGGATGACATTTTGTATGTTGATGATACTCTACCACAGGGGAACTTTGGTTGCTGGATGGCTTGGCAGCTGGATGAGAATGCTCAAAAGCTAGAGAGAGGACAGATCCCCAGCAAATATATGTAAGTAACCGCAGTGACAAATTGCTGCTTAAAGTGCCTGAATGATGAATTATAAACAAAAGAGAGCTGGGTTTGAATCTTCAAAGCTGTGTGATTCTTGTGTGGTATTAGTTTCTGAGAAGTGTTATTTCAGGGGTGGCATGTTTTAATAACATCTAATTAAACAATATGTTCTGCCAACTCATTTTTAATGTTGCTAATAGTAACCTCCTAAAAGTGGAACGAACACCCAGCACTGTGAAAGAAGATTCAGACAGTAACCTAAGTGACTTAACACAGAAATATCTAAACTGGGGCTGTCAAACTCATTGTTAGAAAGTGCCTCTCCCTTTTGAATGATGATAAATTCAGGACTCTGTACCCACAACAATCCACTGCTCTGAGGGAGATTTTTCCCCAATATCAGTGGCATGATCTTTATTCAATAACTCAATTTTTAGCTGTGTAGTGCAGTCACATTCCATCTCATTCAGCAACCTTATAAAACCACAGTATTTCTGCCCTTCCTTTCTCTCCTTTCCTCGTGAAAACTTGTAAGCAATTCCTGACAAAAGAAGCCACACTAAAATACGTAACCTAGCAGTTGCAGAACATTTTGCAAGTGCAGTGTAGATATAACTATCCTGACACTGTTCCTGTGAGATAAGCGGGAACGGACCCCATTTTGTGGACAGATTACTACTGTATGTACATTAAGTTTGCTCCCATTTTAAATGCAACTGCATGATACTAATTGTATGTTATAATGTTAAACAGAATTAGTCACTTAGTTTGTAGAAACAATAATGGCAATATAAAACGCTGCGTTGTGTAGCCAAAAGAGTAGTTCAGGTGGGACCTCTCTAGTCCAGCACCGTGAGGAACTGACCGGTCCCAGACAAGGGAGTTTGCTGGACCAGGGAAGGTCATGAGGGGAGGGGTGAGTGCCAGCTTTCCTGCTGGACTCCTTTCCCCAGCCTCCTCGCCCAATGAGCTGCAGCAGCCCTGCCACCCCACCAGAGCTTGCAGTGACCCAGACACCCTGCTGGAGCTCCAGCCCCACGCTCCAGCTCCTCTGCCCCACTGGATGCAAGCTCTCGTGCCCCATAGCATCCACTGACCCGCTGGTCAAGGGCACCATTTATGGGGAGTTAGGGGGCAATAGCCCCCCCCTTGAAAGTTTGAACCTCTGGATTTCATACTTGAGGTCTGCTTAAAGCTGCATGCCCTAGCTCCAAAAGTGAGTCTTAATTGCAACAGAGTTTGAGCTGCTTGCAGCTTTGCCTTTGGGTCAGGGAGTTGGTTATAAAAAGAGGGAGGCAGGTGATGAAGAATAACAAAAGACTGGTCATTCAAGTAATTAAAGGATTATTAGATCATCATGAAAATATTGGTACTCCACTTAAAAAATACGGGGCTGGGGGGGAAAGAGTAGCAATGAGTGTTGTGCTGCTGGGATTTGCATTTGAACCAGTGCTTGTTACACCTTTAAATGCTCTTGAAAAGGGGGTAAATAGTGAGGTGGCAAAATATGCAGATACTATAGAATTACTCAAAATAGTTAAGTCTAAAGCTGACTGCAGGGATCTCACCAAACTGGGTGATTGGGCAGCACAAGGGACATTGGAGTTCAGTGTTGAAAAATGCAAAGTAATGCCCCTGGAAAACTATAATCCTGAATCTACATGCAAAAATGATGGGATCTAGAATAGTTGTTACCACTCAAGAAAGAGATCTTGGAATCATTGTGCATAGTTCTCTGAAAATATAGTCTCAATACGCAGTGTCAGTCTAAAAACTAACTGAATATTGGGAATCATTAAGAAAGGAATAGATAAGACAGAAAATATCATACTGCCTTTACATAACATCACTGTATGCCCACGTCTTGAATATTGTATGCAAATTTGGTCACCCCATCTAAAAAAAGATGTATTGGATTTGGCAAAGGTACAGAAAGGGCAACAGAAATGATTAGGGGTAAGGAACAGCTTCCATAGGAGAGATTAAAAAGAGTGGGACTTTTCATCTTGGAAAAGAAATGACTAATGGATGGGAGCAGGGAGATTTTAGAGATGTAGAGCAAGAGCCCTAGTTGGTATACTTGAAAGGCAAAAGCGCCGGGTGGAGCCCGGGATCAGCTGGTGACTCCCCACCGACCCTGGGCTCCATGCGGTCCTGCTGTTTTGAAACGCCCACAGGGAGCCCGGCATCAGGCTGCACGCAGCATTTAAAGAGGCAAAGCCATGTGGAGCCTAGAGTTAGCTGGGGACTACCCCACTGACCCTGGGCTCCACGCAGCACTGCCGCTTTGAAACGCCGCATGCATCCTGGGGGACATCCCAGCTGGTCCCGGACTGCATGCAGCATTTCAAAGCGGCAGTGCTGTGTGGAGTCCAGGGTCTGGCCCCAGGCTCCACGCAGTGCTGCCACTTAAAAGTCCCCAGCTGATCCCAGGCTCCACATGGTGCTTTTGCCTTACAAGTGTACCAACTAGGGCTGTTGCTACACTTCAAAGGTGGAGATGCCCTATTGACTAATCGAAGTCAATGCAAAATGTATCGACTATTCATTTAGTCAGTTGTTCGAAATTTAATATCCCTAATCAATAGAAGCGGCAATAATCAAATGATCCATTCCTTGTTGCCCATTTCCAGCTTCCTCCTTCAATTGATTTTGTTCTTATTGGAACTCTGTTATAGTTTGGGCCTTTCCACCATCTCCTGCCAAAGAGTTCCACAGGTTGAGTGTGAAGAAGAAATTGGTTTTAAATGTACTGCCTATAAATTTGGTTTAATTCTTGTGTTATGTTAGTGGAGTAAATAACATTTCCTTATTCTGTTTTTCCACACCATTCACGATTTTCCACTTTCTGATAGAGGCAGTAAGGGGGAGGAAGCGACTAGTCGACTACTGTGTTGACTATCTGATAAGCATTTGCTTATCGGATAGTTGACTAGTCCTTCACATCCCTACTGTTGATGCCTTCTGAAGCACCTGGCATTGGCCACTGTTGCAATGGTTATATGGACCATTGGTCTGACCCAGTATGGCCATTCTGATCTTATATAGAGCCCAAATGTATTTGTCCCTTCCTGTAACCCAGTGGACCCCAGTCCTCTTCCAGAGCTGAGAGAGTGCCCAGGAGTCCTGACAGTCTGTCTGTCGCGCTCTCTGCAGTTGGTAAGAAAGTGAGACTCTATATTTAATTTTAAGGCTCACCAGTGTCCCTTAAGTGACTTGCCACAAGATGTCAGAACTTGTTAATATTAGAGCTGAGTGCCTCTAATATTTATTTAAATTTTCTTTCTTTTATATAGGAATTAGATACAGTGCTCCTGTCAGCTAATGGCTGAGTTACCTTCCAAAACCCCTAGAGGTTTCCAGTGCCTTAGTAGCCCTAGGAAGAGGTGGTACGTGTGTGGCGGGAGTGTGAATGGAATTGGTCCCCCCAATATGCTGCTTGGCTTGTACTAAACATGCTCACTAACACTACTGAAGCCACTGTCCTTATCTGGCCCCTCATGCTCTGACTCTTCCCACCCCCCCATTATGGCATGCACTGGTCGCCCCCCCCCCCCTCCAAAATCTGAAATGGCGCCCCTGCCACTGGCCTTACCAGCAAGCTCTTCTCTGCGCTGCCGGCAACCTCTGCTGCTGGGGCTCTCTAGTCCAACAACATTCATGATCCTTCTAGATCATGTATGTTGCCGGACCAGAGAGTCCCGGACCGCAGCAATTCAATCTGTACTTTCAATTTTGTGTATGTAGCAGGAGATTGATTTTTCACAAGGGATTAGGGACCTAATTACCTTGAAAATAATCTCCCCCAAAATTCTCAGCCACAGTTTGTTGAGCTCTTTCCAGTGCTGTTGTATTTACCTACGTTCTAGTGTCCTTGAAGAGAGACCCAGAAAATCAAACGTAAATGTAATACATGGGCTATATTCGTCCAGTGTTGATCAATAGTAGTTTGGGGTAGTTTTTCAGGTTATGGACATTCTAGTGATGCCGCCGCTTGAGATGATTTGGAGATGATTTGACATTTGTCCTAGACAAGTTTTTCATACTGTTGTTAGATTTTTCTCCTCTGTTGTGAACAATGGCTCTTAAAACCTCACATGTTTGTGCCAACCTGAATACAATTATTCGATCCATTTCATTGTAGGATGGACCAGGAGTTCTATAGGAGACACAGTATGTCTGAGGCTAAAGATGAAAACAGCTCCACTAAGACTTTGTCAGCAGCAGCTCGAAGATCTTTCTTTAGAAGAAAGCATAAACACAAGCGTAGCGGCTCCAAAGATGGAAAGGATTTACTGGCTCTCGATACAATCAGTACAGACTCCATTCCTTTCTTGGATGGCAAGTGCTTTTGTTACGTTTAGTTTTCTTAAGGCTATGGAAAAACTCCTGAGAGTGGTGTGATTACACGCCCCCCCCCCCGGTTAGTCTGCATATAAACACTGGAGTATACTCTGTGTCCTATGACATTTATTGTCCTCAGGCACCAATGTAGGCATTAAATAAGAAACCAGATCATCTCCTCAGATTAGTGCTTGTAATGTCTTAATTTACAAAGAATAAGTCCATCCCTGAAATGTATAAATATAGGTTGGACCTTGGTAGTCTGGAATGCTTGGGACCTGACCATTGCCAAACCAGAGAATTTGCTGAATCATGGAGGTTAATATTGTGTAGCAGCATTACCAACACTTCTGCCACATTCTGGGCTCTTAGAAAACACTTAGCAGAAAATTAGAGCTAAATAACAGCATAGGACACCAAGATCCAGGACTGGTGGGTGGAAACAAACTTGATGGAACCACAGGAAACTTGGCAACATCCATGATAAGTGGGCATCTGGCTAACAAAAATCATGCCGGACCAGAGCCTGCCAGACTGGAGAGGTTCAACCTGTATTAAAATTTTACCTTCTAAGCAGGATTGGTAGGGGGTAAAAGCCTTTTGACATTTATTCACCAGCAAGGTTTAAATCCTCCTTTGAGAGATTTGTCTCAATTGATGAGTCTAAATCATTAGAATAGTCACAGCTCCTGAGCAAACAACTGAATTCTATACTGCTTATGCCAGGGGTGGGCAATAATTTTTTGCCAAGGGCCATTGCAGAAATTTTTGAAGTGGTCCCAGGCAGCTCTGGGAGGGGTGGGACCTCAAACAGAAGGGGCGGGGTGGGATACTTCCCTGCTTTCCCCACCCCCAGACCATGATTGGTCTGGGGGTGGAGGAGCCCTTCCCCCAGAGGTTCCCCCAAAGTGCCCATGCTCCTGGTGGTGGTAGGAGACTTTGTGCTCTTCCCCCTTCTGCCCACAAGCCAATCAGGGCTTGGGAGTGGAGGAGCACGCCAAGTCTCCTCCCGCCCTATCAGGAGCCACGAGCTGGACCTCCAAGGGCTGGATGAACCCACTTGGTGGGCCGGATCCAGCCCGCGGAGGCCCTTTTGTCTACCCCGGCTTATACTCATTTACGGCTTAATTGAAAACATAATTGCATTTTACAACTGAAAATGTGTCTTTGATCCTCTGCAAATTGTCTTCTGTAGAAGTGGCAGGATTGTTCACAGTTCGTAATTAACACTAAGCAAAATGCTAAGTCTCAAAAGACTGGTTAATGGGGTGAGACAGCTGTGTATTTGTACACCTGATGATTCCAGCTTCTCACAACAGGACTACAGGCTCTTTGTCCATTGCCAAAAATTTACGATCCCACAAAAACATTTTTAAATTGTACATGACTTTTTTGTTACTCTTTAGATTCCGTGAGTCTGGCTTATCAGCGTGTACAGAAGGTAGACTGTACCTCTCCCAGACCCGTACTCATTCTAGGACCATTACTTGATGCTGTGAAGGACATGCTAGTCAAAGAATCTCCTGGAAAGTTTTGCAGATGTCCCCTTGGTACGTGTACAAGGAATAAGAGCTAATGTGTGTTTTGCTATGTGCTATGTTGGCCTAACAACTGGATGAAAGGGTAGCACAAAAATTCCTGGAGGGTGCAGAGGGGAAGAGAAGTAGAACCGTAGCATATTCTGTAAATCTTGTGCCTGTGGTTAAGAAATATAAATGAACTAAGTATCCGTTTTTGTTTTCTGAAACAGAAGTGATGAAAGCTTCCCAACAAGCCATTGAACGGGGAGTGAAAGACTGTTTGTTTATAGATTACAAACGGAGGAGTGGACATTTTGACGTGACAACGGTAGCTTCGATAAAGGAGATAACAGAGAAGGTGGTTGTCATCTTATGGTATCTTCGTTGTGCCACAGTTCACTGTAAAATTTACAGATAATTATTATATAATATGTAGCAGGTTTGACTCACTTTCAGCACAGCTTCTTCCCTCGGTGGCTTTGGGGAAGTAACCGGCTATGCCGACATGCCCCCTTTGGGTGAGGTGTTTTCTTCAGGGCACTGCCCTCCCGTCTTGGTCTGTGCCCCCTTCTGGGGGGGAGTCATAATCTTCCTCCGCTCCTCCTCCAGGGTCCTCCCTACTCCCTAGGACCCCCTGTTCTTCTCCCACTCTGCCTGCCCGGTTGCCTCCTGCAACCCTGCCTTGCGGACTTATGGCCTGGGGCTTCCCTCGCTTAAACTCCCCCAGCCTACCGCAGCTGCCTTCTTGTGAACTGTGGCTGCCTCCTTGCAGCCCGGCCTTTTAGGGCTGCCTCCATGCGAGCCCCGCCCTCCATGACTGCCTCCTTGCAGCCCTGGGCCTCAGGCTGGGTCGCCTGGGTTTGCTAGGCTGAAGCCTGTCACTGCAGGCAGGCAGACAGGTCCCTCTCCTCCTCCCAGGAGCTGCTCTTATAGTCTCCAGCTGGGCCCTCCTTATTTGCCTCAGCTGGGCTTCCCCCGACTCCGGGTCTCAACCCCTTAAAGGGCCAGTACAGGGCAATGCCCTACCACAAATACGTTTCCTGAAAAAGTTTTGCCAATACAGATATTGTTCTGTTTCAAAAGACTCTCAAATAATTCTTCCCAGGGTATTTTCTTATTAAGAAAAACTAAGTAATATAAATGCAGTTACCTTGTTTTATCATGTCACTATTTCAAGATTCATTTATAATTCTAGATGTAGAGGAACTGGTTGTGTTGGTGATTCTTTGTCTTTTTAATGTTACTTAAAAACAGTGTCTATGCATTGACGAGTTTGAATTAATTTTTTTGTTTTTAAAAATATTTTTAACAGGACTGTTGATAAATCAGTTAACTCACGTGATTAACTCAAAAATTATCAGTTTAAAATTAATCATTATTAATCAGGTTTAAGCACGCTGTTAAACAATAGGCTACCAATTGAAATGTATAAAATATTTCTGGATGATTTTCTGTGTGTTCAAATATATTGACTTCTGTTACAACTCAGAATAGTAAGTGTACAGTGCTCATTTTATGATACTATTTCAAATTATTTATACAGTGCAAATACTGGTAAACAGAAGAAATAGTATTTTCGGTTTACTTCGTACAAACGGTGTAGTGCAACCTCTTAACAATGAAAGTGTAACTTACAATATAGATTTTTGTTGTTGTTGTTGCAAACCCTCTAACTTTAGCAGAATTAAAACATGTTCTGTCAAAGCAGATATACATTCTCATCAATTAAGGAGTAGAGATGCATATTTGGTCTATTTAGGAGGTAAGAAAGACTATTCATCTGTTGTTTTGTGTTCCAACACAAAATGATTGACTATCTAAATCCTTTATGGCAGTATGCTTGGGATTAATTGATTCCATCTATTTCAAGTTACATTTTCAATTTAGTACAAATATCCTCGAAGTGCTCATTCTATTAATAGATTGTAGTACTCTAAATGGGGTTTACTGGTTCATATATTTTTGCCCTCCTAAGCATTGATAAATCTTTTCCATACAATTCACTTTGTAGTTACTGCTACAACGTATTTTATGTGAAAAAGGTGTTGCTAATGTGCTTAATGGCCTGTCATATAAATGTAAAGCAGAAATTCTATTGAGTTACCAAGGTTTCACTGGAGGATGAATAGGGACATTGTAAGTTTGCTTATGCTTTCTATTGCAATATTTGTTTTTAGGACTGTCATTGTCTGTTGGACATTGCTCCTCATGCCATTGAACGGCTCCACAGTGTTCATATCTACCCCATTGTCATCTTCATTCGGTACAAAAATGCAAAGCAAATCAAGTAAGTGAGAAGTGTCACCTTCGGTCACTTGTTTTGTTACACAATAATAGTTTGTATAGTCTGTTTCATTGTAGTATATCAGAAAACTTTTATCAATGTGATTGAGTTAAGCCTTGCAGCTCTGTTGTGAGGCTAAAATCCTACCATCTCTTTTAAATATAACCCTAAAATGATTTATGTATTTGCTATTGGCCAGATTTTCAAAAGATAACCAAACTGCTGTTCTTGAACTCTTGAAAAAACTGGCCAATAGCATGCTCAGTGCCTGTTTTTGAAAAGAAAGTTCAATATAATAACTTTGTGAAAAATTGAACTGTTAACACTAGAAATTATGATTTCTCAAAATCTCTTCAAAATAAGGTGTATGTTTGCTTTAGGAGTGCCTGTTTTGGGCTTTAAAAGTAGGATTTTCAGACATGCTTATGTGATTTAGCACAGGTCTTCTAGAGCAATTAAATGTGTTTTGAAAACCACCCTTATACTAGGACAGTGTCTGATAGCACCACAGCATTGGCCCAGCTTGATGTATTAGTTCAGCAGTGCAGAGGCGACTAACTGCTTTTTACCATTTCATACAGAAACTTGCCTTTACTCCCTAACACCTAGAAGAGTCTCTGTTTATATTAGGGCTTTTTACCTACCAATCCCAGTTGCTACTGTATCCAAAATGTGATAGCAGATCTTTGTTTCATACTCACAAAACAAAGCATTTTTCTAGAGAGGGGTCTGAATCAGAACCATGAATTTAAAATGCTCTTAAATGATGGAGAAATTTTGATCTGGAACAGAGACACAGTTTATTGCTAATCTCTAGCCCCTCACACCCTCAACTTGTATCAAAGTTTCTTTGTTTGCAAAGTTTGAGAAATGCATTTAGATTTTATAGAGCAGTTTCTTTAATGTTACTTTGACTAAGAAGTGTTTCTTGCAAAGTGTAGGATGATCCAAGACTTCTGAAAAGATCCTTTAAAATTAATAGTTTGGCTTTCACTGATGAGTGAATTTCTGTCAATGTTATGCAGTATTTCCTATTAGAGCAATTCATATGCCTTGGCTATCACTTACATTTCATATTAATGGTACTATTACACTGAATCTCCAGATGGCGCTCTTTGTATGCCTGAAAATTAATCATAGGCATGGAGATAATCATAAGTATATGTAATTCATCTAGAGTCTGTTGAAAGAATGACTGTTGAGCAAACATTTTTTTTCTTCTCTTACAGAGAGCAAAAAGACCCAATCTTTCTGAGGGACAAGGTTACACAAAAACATTCCAAAGAACAATTTGAGACCGCTCAAAAAATAGAACAGGAATATAGCAAGTACTTCACAGGTTAGTATTTAATCATCATTTCAGTAAGAACACAGTTGCAGGCTTTCCTACCTAAACTGTGTTTCAAAAGAGCCTTTCATGTATGTAGCAGGGTTAGTTCCTCTTCCTTGGTTCCAATCGTGTGTGCGCTCCAATTCTTTTAAAAGAGAAAATATATAATCTCCCCCTCCTCGAAAAAAATCGTAAGTGCTTAGTCTACAAAATGAAGTTGGTTTGGTTTTAGTATTTAGGGAGCCATCTTCTCAAAGTGGCTTGGATCAGATTACCCTGTAGTAGCGGGAGCATTATATTGAAACTACATAAAGTGTAAGTCATAGGGAAGATATGAATGTTACCATTACATGACAACTTACAGAGATTTTTTTTTTTATTCCTGCTCCAATGTGGTGTATTGAGGAGTTCTCCCATAAGAAAGCTATATTGGGATTTAATGGCTTTGGAATAATACAAAGGGAGGAGACATGTTATGTCAGGGGTATGGAGCCATTGTACATAATCCTATCAGAGGTCTGTTTTGATGGCATAGTTCATAATATCAACCAAACATTTGAAGACTCTTTTCTAATATACTTTTACCAAGACAGTGCTGCAGTACTTAAAGGATGCTTTAGCTCCCTTCAGTGAACCAAACTCCTTTGCACAAACTCACAACGTTCAGGCTGAAAGCTTAGTACTATAGAAGTGAATGGCCCAACGTTACAGAAAAGGTGCCTAGGAGCACAACATGAAGCCTTTAATAATAATCATTCCTAGCCCTTATATAGAGCAACAGTCTTCAATGCTTCTTTTACTTTAAAAGAAATTCTACTTAGATTTCTACAAACGTCATTTTCATACACACACACAGTATGCAGGTATCTTTAGGGACAAGTCTGTCCCTTCATAAGAAGGGACGTTACTATTACATGTGGAGAAAATTCAGTCATAATGGCAGTTTTCCAGCTTATTAACCCGGAGAAATACTTCATTTTCAAAGACGTGACTGCACCTTGTAAATGGGCACAGAACTGGTTTATATAACCACATGCTACCTTCTATTCCTTGTGTGGCACCTACTTGCTCCATGTTGTCTTAATTGAAGCCAAATCCTGCAGAAAACCATGCGTGACCAGAGACATGTTGCACAATGAGAGGCCGCAGTCTAAGTTCTCTGAGGCATAGACTGTCTGTACAGTGCCTAGCACGCTGAGTGCCTCAGTTGGAGGCTCCTAGATGCCAATCAGGCAGCAGACCAAAGCAGCTGTGGTAAAACGGCATTATGCTTTTGACCTAAAAACTCTTAAGCTCCTATTCAGTGCTTAACTCACATGGCAGGGTTCTGAGAGAAGTGTGCAATTTGAGCATAGAGCTATACGTAATCTTGTACACAGTAGCTTCTTCTCCCTTGGTATGCAGCAGACCTATAGGTCTCAAGCCCGGGGCTGCTTCAGTAACCAACTCTTTTTGGCGAGTAGCCTGTTAAGGCCATGTTGAATTCAGAGACTGCACACTTGGTATGATTTGCATGGCCTTTTAAGTGCCCCTTTTGCTGGGTACAGGCCTGTCCTTTTCTTGAGTCCATGCATTCTCATGGTGTTGGTACCGCACCGTATGCTGCATCGATTACAATATGTTTTTGCTTAAGTGGTATTTAGTCCTCAAAGGTCGGAAGAGGGAAAAAGTCTGCCTCTTGTTTTTTCCTTGGTGTTAGCTGTCATTACAAGGGCTTTTTCAGGCACAACTATTAAGTCACATAAGGCTCTCTTTAATGTTTTAAAGCTCTGATGATCTGCTTTCCCTTGTCTACACTGTTTTTTTTCCTTACACTATTGCTATTGCAGCTGAGTGTGGAGATAGCTGGCAGTATGTTGAGAATGGTGTTAGGAGAAGCAAAGCCCACGCTTAGGGAATTGATTATTTTGGTGAAGTCCCTTTTCCTGTTCCTGACTGCCTGCTCTAGGGATTTTGCATGGCTTGAGAGTCCCAGGCAAAGCTTATCTAAGTGGGTAACACCATGATGCAAAATGCTGGCTGCTGTTCTTGTGGTTGAGCACAGTCTCCAAGAAAGGTATCAGGGATTTCTCAACAAGAAGGCCCCTGGCCTTTTCAACTTGTTCTGCTTGGTATGCCACCCTAGGCTGAGTTTGGCACACTGACCGATACTGTGCCAGGTGTATTTAGGGCTATTTCCCTCTCCCCAGCTGTTTCAGTTAGTTTGTGGTGGCAGCAAGAGTGTCTTTATTTAGCTCAGCCCTGTACAGTTTGTTTAAAATATTTGTAAACAGTGCCTAGTTGCTACAGCTATAGTCGCTGTGTATTACTACATCAGTGTTAAACCTTGAACACCACTTGCCCAGCAGTGAGGATTTATTATGATATAACAAGAGTTCTGGCTATCCTTAGAGGTAATGAATAAATTTTAGCACATGCCTCTGAAAATAGCACGCGGAGGACTCGGTAACAAAACAGTTGTCTTAGTTGATTATAACCAGGACTCTGACTGCTTTCCTGTGTCATTTTAAGGGTTAGCAGGAACGTTTGCATATTAAATACTTAACCTCTCTGCTCTGTTTATCCTTGTTATTGTTTTGCCTACAATCGTGTATCTGCCAGATATCCAAGTGGTTAATTTATTCATGATCTGTTGCTAAATACTACGTAGGAGAATACCTGGCTAAGAATTGCTTTTTCCAGTGTCTGATGTCTGTGACTCTGGTGGTTTTTTAAATTATTTTTATAGGTATTGTCCAGGGAGGAGCCCTTTCAAGCATTTGCACTCAGATTATGACAACTGTTGATCAAGAACAAAATAAAGTCCTGTGGATTCCAGCCGGCCCACTATAGATACTCTTCTTCAGATGTACTTCACAGTTGGCTTTTTTCTTTTTTTGTCCAATGGATACTATCCATTTATATCTGTATAGAGATATAAATGATTGATTTTTTTGTTTTCCATGAAGGGGAGTGATACACTGAATTAAAAAAAATCCACAAGGTGTGTTGGAAGGGATAGATTACTTCATCAGAAGAACTTGTATCTTATGGTGTGCTTTTATACAGAACAGGATGGTATGACGTAGGTGTACTTTTTCATATGAGATTAATTTAGTGATGCTGCGAAACAAAAACCCTTTAGAATGACAAGTTTACAAAAACCTTTTCCAAGTATTTGGTTGTTGCTGTTTACTTGAATGTCTTTTTTTGTTTGTTTGTTTAAGTTTGTTGCTTTTCCCCAAACAAGGCATATCTCCAAAATGGAGTGACGTTTCTGCATATGAATGAATGGTTGTGGGCAGTGTGATTCTACCTTGCATTTCTGACCATTTCCAAGGCCGCTATTGACATAACTACCGGGTAATCGCATGGGTTTTGTGAATGGTACCTTTTGGGAGTGAGCTCAGAAGAAAGTGCACTCCTCTACAGGGCCGACCACTGTTGATAAAATGCAAACATTTGTCTGTCATGGATACTGGTTTTTTTGTTTTTATGCATGGATCAAATATTTAAACATCATAATATATCAGATCAATCTAAGCTTAATGTGTGTTGAGAAATAATTTTTGATTGTTGGGCCTGGATTAAGTAGACATGGGAAGAGTCAATAACTAGGCCTAGCATGCTATTTGTGTCACTTCTAGAGACTGTAAATATTGAAAGCTTATGTTGGTGCAATTTTGCAGGGTAATTCTTAAATGTCGTACTTCAGCGTGTAGCATTCACATAGATTTTTATTTAATAAAAGAACAGTCACAGTTTTAGGGCTTTGATTGAAAGCCTTTAGGGAGGTACCATAACTGTTGGTGTTGTCACTGTCAACAAATACGCAATTGTTTAGTTTTGGTTACAAGACGTATGTACCCCATTGTACCAAACTCCATTGTATCAGTTCCTTTTTGTTTTTGCACTTCTAAGTCTGTGTTCCTAACAAGAAGTTTTTCTGACTCTCTAAACTATATGTTTGTAGGTACTGAACTTCAGTTCTTTTGAAGTATCATTTTAGTCTAACTGTTTCTCGTGACTGTTCCTAACATTTCATTATGTAGCAAGAAGTATTTGTTTTACCCAATAGTTGTGTAGTTTCATTTTTATTTGCAGTTTTTTAATTAAAAAAGGGATTTTTCTTGTACAGTTCTTCAAAGAAAAATTTGGTCCTAAATTTTAACTTCTGTTTTACAGATACTGTTTTATAGTTCTAAATACTTTTTAAAAATAAATATAGGAAATGTAGTTAAAATACTAGTTAAAATACTTCACGTGTTGGGGGACAGCAGTTATATTTTTTTTTTTAAGTTGAGGTCAGAGTTGGACTCCCATGGTACAATTGAAACAACGGTACGGTTCTGACTTGGATTTTCTGTACTAAAAATAAAAATGTCACTTTGTATTAAAAAAAAGTAAAGAAATGGATTACTGTATTAAATAAGTCAATTTCTAGAACTTGTGCATATGAACTATTTATGTATTGTAACTTCTCACTTTTTTCTTGAGACATATGGAGCCAGTTTTAGTTCTTAGTTGTGCCCATAACATTTGCACACAAAAAGAATCTTCCTTCTGTAGACTGAAAGTGATGCGGCGGCTTAGCACATACAGGCTTTGTCCACATAATAGTTTCTGCAGGCACTTTGTACACTTACTCCAATTGACAGAATTCAGATTTGTCAATAGATGTCTCTTGGTTGCATTCCTTTCTGAAGACCCTGCCAATTGAGAACTGATTAAAAAAGCCTGTGCACTAAATACCTTCTTAGAAGTAAAACACTATTATCAGTTAATCTAACCAAGTTTTCATGTTCTACAGTAGGCGGTCACGTCAAATTTG
Source organism: Pelochelys cantorii (assembly GCA_032595735.1). Classification (NCBI taxonomy): domain Eukaryota; kingdom Metazoa; phylum Chordata; order Testudines; family Trionychidae; genus Pelochelys; species Pelochelys cantorii. Next base: position 8,982,706 of record CM064333.1, on the reverse strand, counting down.
AGAAACCTTACTCGAGCTGGGGCAGGGTCGGTGTCCCTACTTGAAGAAAGGGAATTTTGGGGGTAGCATGAAGAGATATTCTTTTGCATAGGAAGTGTCCCAAATCATATAGTGGTAATTTTCCAGAAGTGTATAGCAAGGACAGCAAAGCCATTTGGGCTAATGCAAGCAAAATGAGCAACTCTGTGAATAACATGCCCTCTGTGAACCAAACTAACACCATCATCCCAGTAATACCATCAGGCGAGACTTGGAGGACAACTGCTTGGTTCTTTGTGAAGAAATCCATGGAGCGCAGGGATAAAGTAGCGTGGCCTGAATGCAGAAAAAAATCTTGCCTTGTTCGTCCAACACTCACAACTTGTACCTTTAAAAGTGAAGTGGTAGGACACAAAGTGAACTTGATCAGCCGAATGCCTTGGTTGTGTCCAAGTCTATTTTTAGCATTGTGCAGGGATCCATGGGGTGCGATGGCTGGGGACAGATTTATAGTGCAGTTTCATGAGACTTCTAGGAGATGCAGTTGACTTGAGGAATGAATTCTGGGTTGGTTGAAAGAAGCACTTAATCAGCATGAGGAATTCAGTGCTGGTTCTGTATGAACAGAGCTTGTAATTGCACCACAGATCAAGCTAACTTTACCGCGATGGAGGCTTCTTTCTAGAGAGGGACACTTGGAATACAAAGAGTGAAAGGATGGCACACAAGCATGTTCAGCATCAGGTTGAGGCCCACTGTGCAACTCTAGCCCTGCTTTTACACTCTAGCCAGACTACACGCTACTCTGTTCATTGCTTTATCTGAAAGCTGAAAAGCTAGAGATGATCATATCCAAATATCCTTGCTTCAGCAGTTACCCAACAACTAAATGCCAGGCAGCTGACTTTAGACTCCCATAGTCAGACTGCATGATGGTGAAGACAATTTCTATCTGCATCCCTATACTTTGATTAACCACTTATGGCCCTTAGAATACAGAGATTTATATAATATTGAAGAGCTACTGAGAAATTGTCCTATTATCAACAAGCAGACAACTGAAATATGAGAAGTAAACTGATGTGGTGAGTACAACACACTCTCCTTGTGCTCTGTCAGGAGACTGAAATGAAAATCGTTGGCAGGTGCTATTCTCATCCATTTGGCATGTTTTGAGACAGTCTTCATGCCATACCCACCACCTTGGGGCTAGATTGGCCATAAATTCCAGAAGAAATAATTTTGACCCAGTGTTTACTTGTTGCATGTAGGCCTGTTGTAAAAACGGCAGTAATTAGAAAGCGAGTTCCGAGGATGTTACGGCTGAATGCCCCATGATATGCCTGCAGTCAGACACGCTGCACAGTGGTTTGCCTAGTGACCTTTTCAAAATATTATCATATTTCAGAATCTTTTCTTAGCTGTTGGTAGGCATGTCCTTCACAAATGGAATCACACTCGCATGGAGCATACTAACACTCCTTTTCATAGGGCACTGCCTTATCGGGTGATTTTACCGTTGCTGCTTCAGGTTCTGGAAACAACTCTATGATGCATGAAAGGAACATGAATATTTTTATGATTTTTTTTCTGAACTAAAACGTGCAGCCTCTGCGTCCTCAAATAATTTGTAAAAATGGGTTTCGGGGGCTATAGGCTCTTTGCACTTAATGCTAAGAAGCTATTTTGAGTTTTAGGAAAAGTGACTTTGGGCCTTCACCCAATTTATCCTTTTGAGCTTCAGACACGAAAAATGGGAGATTACGAAGATTACTATGCCATTTGTGAACAAGTTTTTGACAGCTAATGTTTTGGGTAAGAACTGTTCTTCATATAAATAAATGTCCCTTTTCGCCTGCAATCAACAGATTGTTGCATATGTGAACAAGAGTATTTACTATTAATTTGATGCTAAAAGTTCCACCCTGTCAGAGAGCAGAAGTAATCCCAGGTGATATAGCGGGTAATCAGTCACATTCCTCCAGCATGTAGTGACTAGTCAAATCAAATTGTCCAGCCCATCTGGCAAATAGCTACAAATAAACACTTTCACAGAAACGGGTCATTTTCAATAACGATTCATACATAAAAAGAGGAGGACTGTAAAGGGGGAGGTCTAAATTGCCCATCAACACTTTAGCCAGCCCTTATTATAATTTACAATATAGTCAAGCATATTTTTGATGCAGCTGCATGAGAGAGAGGAAAATGTATATGCTCTAATTCTCCTTAAATAACATCTCAGGTTTTTTCCTAAAAAGATTATGGCGAATTAATTTGCACCATTATAAATATTGTATGCAAGATTGTGTTGTGTGGCCATGGAATTCCTAGGATCCAAATATGCTGTGCATATACCAGAGTCTGATTTTATGTATCTACCATTTGACTTTTGGTGCAGTTCCTGCAGATGCCAATTTTACTCATTAAATGTTTACAGAACACAATGTTTTCTTGTATTAACTCTATACTCTAATTCCACAATGTTCAGTATTTTCTTCTCTTGTGATGCATATAGCTCCAGCAACCATAGGCTGCATCGTCTTCTGAGTAAAGACTTTGGACAAGACCTTACCACTAAGCATCTGTTCTACTGTAGTTCCCTCCAGAAAAGGGGTGCCAGTCAGGCACCATCAGGATGAAGATCCCAACAGACATACGTGAATTTATCTTGCACCCTGATGAATGTATCTGTATTTGTGTGTGAGGCTTCCAAATCCTTGCATCAGAAGTATAGCCAGCTCTGTTACTCTGCAGCAATGGTCATGGGTACTTCACAGCTCATTTCTTCACAAATTTTTGATGATATTTCCTCTATTTTGGGAGAGAATCCACCTGGATCATATCCCATCTGGTTGCTTCCTACCCAATTTCCCTTGGAAAGTTGTAGAGTTGCACAACATCAGTGGCAGAGTTAGGAAAAGGACCCAAGAAGCCTGTGTTTTAACTACTGTTTTGGACATAGATTCATTTTGGTTGTGCTGTGTTTCATGCTCTTCCTTTCATAATCTGTACTCTCTAGGAATAGCTAGTATATATTTAATCCTTCCCAGTTCAGGGTTTCTATGTGACTTGAAATATTTTTTCTTTTTGTACTTGAGATGGCAATAAGTAATAGCATTTTTCAAAGCTACCTATAAAGCACAAACTTGCATTTTTCTTAACATTTTTTTCTACTTACAAGGAACTCCCACAATAACAGTACCTTAAAGTTTGGAGAGGTTTTGTTTATTTCCCTGTTTGTTTTCATGGTTAAGTGGGCAGCTGTTTATGCAGGGTCAGTTTCTGCTCCTCCTTTCACATAGAAAACAAGGGAGAGGGAAAAATTTTAAATATGATCTTAAAGCTACAGAATTTGGTTGGAATCTAGGTTGGTCATTACCCAAAACTGACTAGATTTTAAACTGTCTATCCTTTCCTAATCCACTGTCTATCCATTCACAAACACTTGCTCTCTTGCACCCTCGTTCTCTGCACTCTGCCCGCATGGGCTTGAAATGTGTGGCAAGTGCTCACTGGCACCAAAATTTACGGTCAAGAACATCTGCCAGCCCTTCCATCTTAGACAAAGACCTCTTGCTGGTGTCTGGTGAGCACAGCAGATTGTGGCGACCAAATATCAAGGCCCAAAAATTGAGACATCCCTCATAATTTTGGAAGGGCATAACAAGTGGGGTTCTGCAGGGGTCTGTTTTGGGACCAGTTCTGTTCAATAGCTTCATCAACGATTTAGATATCGTCATAGAGAGTATGCTTATTAAGTTTGCAGACGATAGCAAGCAGATGATTGCAAGTGTTGTGGAGGATAGGGTCATAATTCAAAATGATCTGAACAAAGTAGAGAAATGGTCTGAAGTAAATAGGATGAATTTAATAAGGACAAATGCAAAGTACTCCACTGAGGAAGGAACAATCCGTTTCGGACATACAGACTGGGAAGCGACTGTCTAGGAAGGAGTACTGCAGAAAGGGATCTAGGGGTCATAGTGGACCGCAAGCTAAATATGAGTCGTCAGTGTGACGCTGTTGCAAAAAAAGCAAACATGATTCTGGGATGCATTAACAGGAGTGTTGTGAGCAAGACACAAGAAGTCATTCTTCCGCTCTACTCTGATGAGGCATCAATTGGAGTATTGTGTCTAGTTCTGGGTACCACACTTCAAGAAAAATATGGAGAGATTGGAGAAGGTCCAGAGAAGAGCAACAAGAATGATTATAGGTCTAGAGAACTTGAGCTATGAGGGAAGACTGAAAAAATTAGGCTTGTTTAGTTTAGAAAAGAGAAGACTGAGGGGGGACATGATAGTGGTTTTCAACTACCTAAAAGAGTGTTATAAGGAGGAGGGAGAAAATTGTTCTCCTTGTCCTCTGATAATAGGACAAGAAGCAATGGGCTTAAACTACAGCAAGGGAGGCTTAGGTTGGACATTAGGAAAAAGTTCCTAACTGTCAGGGTGGCTAAACACTAGAATAAATTGCCTGGGGAGGCTGTGGAATATCCATCCCTGGAGATATTTAAGAGCAAGTTAGTTAGACATCTATCAGGGATGGTCTGGTGCTTGGTCCTGCTGTGAGAGCAGGGGACTGGACTCGATGACCTCTTGAGGTCCTTTCCAGTTCTAGTGTTCTATGTTTCTATGAAAATGCATCACAGATATGTTTCTAATGTTTTTTGTAATCATTCGCAAACAAAACTAGACTTTCAATGGAAAAGACCTTTGAAAACCCATGTTTAAATAAGATAAATCTTGATAGAAAAGGGTAATCCATGTTCCTGAAACTTCCCTTTCAAATATGTTAAGGGGGCATGATAGACACATACTGGATATGGTAAAAAGTTTGAGGGGCAGCCAGGTTAGTCTGTAAGTTCAAAAACAATGAGCAGTCCTGTGGCACTATAGAGACTAACAAATATATTAAGATATTAGGTCATGAGCTTTTGTGGGCAAAACCTCCATCAGATGAGTTGGAGTGGAAATTACAGAATCCAGGGTGTGTGTGTGTATATATGTATGTGTATATATAATGGCAAAAGCAGTTATCTGTCAATTGTAGGTCTAGTGTTAATTAAGCTAATTAAGTCAGACTGGGTGAGTCCCATTTACAGCATTTGATGTGGAAATGCTTATATCAGTCAGAAGAAATTGCCTTTGTAGGGTGTTAGCTAGTTAAGATGTAGATCCTGGGTAAAATGAAGCATGTACTTGTGTAATTTACAGGTTACATAAAGTAAATGGATATGTTAAAAGCTGACTAGACAAAGGTTAAGTAATACCAAATATGGACATGCATAAAAATTCAAGTGAACAGGGCCTTGGAGAAATGCAGAACAGAAACCAAAGGACCAGACCACATCAGAGGAGGCAACAACTATCATAGAAGATGGAAGAACTTCTGGTAATGTGGTAACTCTACTAATTCCATTTTATCTTCCTATTATGCATTTAGACACTGAGACAATTCTGACTGAAAATGTATAAAGACAAAAATTGGTTAAGACTAACTTGGATGGACTTGCCTCAATTTCTCACTTTAACCCCCAAGAGGCTGCAGTTTGTCTTATTTCCACAATTTCAGTAGCTGTAACCAACAGTGCCAACAATGACCTATGCCACTTTTGAAGCAACCTTCTGTAAGAGTGAAAGTGATGTCCAAGATTCCTGTGTATTTAGTTTCTCATGGTGCAAATACAAGGTTGTAACTTCCCCATTGGAATATTTGCGCTCTGTGACAAGTTATAAAATCTACAAACCGTATTCAAATCTCAAGGATCAACAATTGACACCTGGCCCTAATGTGTAGTGGAGACACCCGTAACTGGAAGATTGGAGTGCAAGTTACATGGACCTGTAATTAAGGAGGCTGCTGGCAACATGTAGATACCCCACAAGACAGACCTGAATTGTGCATGATAGGTAGCAAAGATCCTCAGTCCACAGGCAGAAGTTGAGCAGTGAAGGGAGAATAGTTGGCTTCTTTCTTCAAATTCTTTCTAGTTTGTGATGAGGTTTGAGGGCTTTTAAAAAAATAGTACACGTATTACTTATGTTGCCCTATCGGGGAAAAATATATTCCTAACCTTCATCCTACATTTAAATTATTTTGTTTTAGAAAATGTATTGGGATTGTTCAGGTGCTGTATCGAGAGAGTGGTGTTGACAGTCGGGTTTCTAATCCTTTAAATGGAGCTGGGTTTTTTGCCTCTGTGTTCTGTGATTAATTATTTCATCAGGCAACTTGATGACTAAATCAATGTTTTCATTCATCCTGATTTCCAAGCTCCCTCCCTACATTTTGACTGAGATTGGAAGACTTTAGCACATGCTTCTTTTGAAATGCAGTCCTGTTTTCGTGCTGACAGTTTTTCAGTACTGAAAATGGTGTGAATGTTTCACTCTGATCATTGTGTTTTTATGCAGTTGTATTAAGTGAATGGATAGTTCTAGAAATACTACTGACATAATCTGTATCCATGAAAGTAGTCCCAGTAATAAATACCCTTGTCCTGCCATAGCTAAAAAATGTTAATGGTGCTGGGATCCATTGTGTAGCTGGGTGTTCGTGCCAGCAGTTTTCAGCACCACACAAACTTGACGAGTTCCACAAGCAGCTGCTGGAGTGGAGATACATTAGAGCTCCCATTTTTTAGGACAGCTGCAGAATTGGCAATGGTTTATGATTTGTTTTGTAGATTATGTAGTATAGAAATAGTCTCATCACCTGCCAAAGGGCTACTTACTAGCAGAGAGTTTGTCAGATCAAGCCCTTGCTTGACTGATTATCCAATGGACAATGATTTGTTCTGTTACATCGGCAGTCATATGTTTTGGTTACTCCATTCAAGAAAAGTGGTAAGATTCCCCCATCCACTTAGCTTTCTGGATTCACATAATTCAGTGTCTAGCTTGTGTTAGCAAAACCTTTGTGTTATGCACATGGGTATAATCTACAGATTTTTCACTGAATAATTATGGTCATTTAAGGATAAACTAATTTTTCCAAGTTTAAAAATGCAAAATTCCAGAGAAATCCGTTCACACATGATATCTTACAAGTGTTTTGCAAAAATATATACTTCTCTGGGATGTGAAGTCACATGGAGAACAGTCACAATTCATTAGAAATTTTGCACAGTATTATCAATCTATATAGTATGTTGTGCCTTAATTTCCCTTCTCATTACATTTCTATTGGCATTAGATTAACCCATAGATGTTCATGTGCAGAGAAAGGTCCTGTCAGTATGCGCCATCTTGCAAATCTCACTACTGAAAAAGCCTGTAATAGATTTGGTAAAGAGATTGAATTTGTGCCCCCTTTTTTATACACAGAAGAGTGGGGTCAGTTTTTCTACTGGAAATGGAAATCTTAAGCCTTTCCCTGATTCTCCATCCTAATTCCTCCTCTCCCCCCCCCCCCCTTGCAAAAAAAAGCTTCTGGATGTTCAGGATATTTGTACTGTCAACTCCTGCGCCTTATTGAAGGGATGTGAATGTTGAATATTTAACCATGAATTCCCTTCTCCAGAAGTTGAAGTTCTTTTCTCATTGAGGTTAAATATTGAACAAAATCAATATGTGAAATTGCTCAGCTTTCACTTGGCCGTGTATAGGCCTCATTTTGCTACTTAAGGCACCTGTCGGTCAGACACAACCTGAATTTGTAATGTAAAACACAAAGCCCACAACAGCTTCATGTCTCTTCAGCAAAAGTGGCCTCTTTTGCAGCACATCTGCTTATTGATCTTGTGTCAGGATTTATAATTGAATTATTTTTACATTATAGGAGGTTTTCATGATCCATTAAAAATCTTCATGAGCTTCTCCTTTACGCTTTCTAAATAGTAATTTATGCTTCTCTTGTGTAAAAGCAGTTCAGTGCCAAGTTTGCATTGGTCAGTTGATCATGAAAAGACACAATCAGGATTTTATATGGATATGCCACTCTCATTTTCAATAAGACAAAATTATTTTTGAATTTTTTTCTCTGATTTGCCTTTGCATCACCATGTAAACCAAGACTCCTGGATTTTTCTAATGCCAACATCACACAGGTGGGACACAGAATTCAACATGAAAGTCAATGAATCCTATCCTGATCTTGAAAAAAGGCTCACATCAAAGAATTAAGTTTTAGATGAACAGCATCTTAGGCAAGCTCCAAAATGCTTTACAGCATGCAACCAGGTACTTGAGAACATTGGTTCAGGAAGATATGCTAAGAAATTGTAGATACATGAAATCTGTTTCGTACTTCAGTGCTATGGTGGCTGGGCCTTGGTTACCACTATATTGAAAACTATTATGTTTGTGATCCAGGAAAAAAGAAGTCATTTCTTCAGTGGATTTACGTGTATGGGTCTTGTTTCCAGGAAGGGAATGGGAATTGACACTTTTCCAGGACAATCCTATGGTTAAAAACATGCATCACTCAGGTTCTGCAGTGGCTCTTGAGATGCTGTAAAGACTTGAATGGAACTCAAAACACCAAACCTATCTTGCCTCTGAATCACATAGAGAGCGTTCATATTTTAAAATTGACACCCAGCGTGACACAAGAATTGGTCTTTAATAGCCGCAATTACGGGGGGGGCTGGTAAGACTTGCGATGGAGATGCTGTTCAGTTATTTATAATACATTCCTCTGGAGTTGCACTTGACATTTTGTGACACATGCAGACACATAATTGTTCTGATGCTAGAAATGCATTTCAGTGGAGCTGTTCTAGAAGCAGGTATGGGGGCAGAGGGGTTGGCCCCTTTTTGGGGTAACATTTCTACTCCAAGGCTAGAAGAGTTCACACAATGGCTTTGACACCTACCCAGTGCTGATGCTACAGTGTACAGGACTGTGGGTGAAGCATTGTTGGGAGGCTGAGACTTTGATCTTCGGGTTTGGCTAGGAGAGTTTGATGCAATGCATGCCATAGAGGCTGGGGACAAGAATGGTTTCAAGACATCTTTGTGCTCATCTACTCCAGGGGTCGCTCTGCACTGACCCAGTACACTGGCACCAGTTCTCAGGTGCTCTCCGGCTGGAAGATGAAAGTAACACACAGTACCTTTGACTCCAAAGCAATCCTAGGAGCCAAAGAATTCTGTGGAAATAATTACTGCTGCTCTATTTTGTTTATAAATTGCGGGTACATCACAGGTCTTCCCACACTCTGGTTCTACTATAGCATTGGTTTTTTTTGGTCACATCACACACACACAGGGCACTGTTGGCCCAAGAGCCTTCTTCAAAAATGACCCCTATATACTATAGCTTTCCTGGATCACTTCAACGCCTTGATCTCCATCTGTTTACGTGTCCATGGGGGAAGAGATTTTTCTTCCGTGCTCATGCAGTCGCCTCTCCCTCTCTGCTATTTAACAGTGAACTATTTCGCTCTTGTAGGAAAGATGTTGCACAGACCCAAGGCAGCATATATACGAATATACAGATGAACAGATACGGGTGAACGCTTTGATCAATATGGATGAATGTTTTGATCAAAACAGTTAAACAATTTAAAATTATATTGTTTAACTGGTTAACTGTTGGTGGGGGCAGGGTTGGGGGGCTTACTGGGGCGTCTGGGTCCAGGACTACTGTGACTGCTGCAACTAGGACCACTGCAGCCACAGGCAGCTACTCCAGCCCTGCCAGGGCCACGGGTGGCTGGGATTGCTCCAGTCCTGCAGGCTGGGGGCTGCTCCGACTGGGCTGCTGTGGGTTAACCAGTTACCCGATGAGCATGCCGGTAAGGCGCATGCCCACTGATTAACCATTTAAATTTTAACATGCCTAGTTCTGAAGCCTGAGGGAACCAATATAAATGAATAGTCTAGTCCCTATGCCACTGTGGAAGCCATTGTGTAAAGTTCATTTTGTTCCATGAAATAGAGCAGGTTTAACTGATTTGGTTTTCTACGCTTGTTACAACCTTCACTCAGTCGTTTTGCTGTGGACAGTAGCAAGGGAGCTGTCCGAACAACCCACAGCCTGATGGTTACCGTTTTAACGTGGACTCTTCAAAAGTGATGCTTTACTGAGTTTGCAGCTGCAGCAGCTGAGGTAAAAGAACCCAGCTGGTAAACAATGGAATACATCCTAAGAAAATCCACTTACCCGCCTCTAAAGCGGGGGTGGGGGGGGAGGGGGAGAACCTAGGAGAAATTGGAGAAGGTCCAGAGAAGAGCAACAAAAATGATTCAAGTGGGGGGGAACCTGGATGCAGCCTCTGCTTGCCTGGATCTGCCCCCCTCCCTCCCAGGCTTAGGGCACCACCCCAGCATTGGGGAGCCCACGTTGACACTCCAGCCTCCCTGCTGCCCCACCACAGGGCTGGCGAGCACAAAATCTACTCGGCTGGGCCCCCTTGGCTCTGATGTGTGAGAGGAATATGAGGAGTGTCTTTCTCCTCAGGCTGGGGAGACATAAGTGAGGGGTTGGTTGGGTTTTTTTGCTTCTCACTTGTGTGCAGCCCCTGACTGATTTTTTTTTTTTTTTTTTGAGAGCCAGCAGCTTCTGACCCAAAAAAGGTTCCCCACCCCTGCTGTAAAGTGAACATGTGACCTCAGGCTTATGTAAATTGCCATATTGGCATTTAATTTTGTGCTTTGCCTACACTGTTCAGATTCTGAAATGACACAGCACCAACAAGGCATGCAGTAGTAAAGCCATGGCTGACTCGTCACTGTGACTGAAATCCAGAACAACTGACATCTGACCTACATTGGCAATACAATAGCTAGTGCATTTTAACATGTTCAGTCATAACTCTCAGTGCCTAAACCAGGAGCATCCATTTGTACAAGTACAGATGTGAAGTGCTGTAAGTCATCACAGCTAACCATCCCCTTCAATGCCCATAGTGGTCTGGCATTATCTGCCTTGTAATCGTTCTACCCATTTCTGCATAGCTGGACAGTCTTAAACAAGCAGTCTGTGATCTACAGTATTCAAATGTAAAATTTAAATGAACTTAGGATATTGATGAAACCGTATTTTAATCTTAAAAGAGAATAGAAATCTCCTGTCATTTATCAGCATTGTTTATACTTGTAGCTGATTAGGAAAAAAGGAAGCCTTGATTTCAAGAAGCAGTGTTCCCCTACAACTTTTGTAGTAAGGGGAGTGAAATCATCTTTCCTGGGATGCATTAACAGGAGTGTTGTGAGCAAGACACGAGAAGTCATTCTTCCGCTCTACTCTGCTCTGATTAGGCCTCCACTGGAGTATTGTGTCCAATTCTGGGCAACACATTGGAGGAAAGATGTGGAGAAATGGGAGAAGGTCCAGGGAAGAGCAACATAAATGATTAAAGCCTAGAAAACATGACCTATGAGGGAAGATGGAAAGAACTGGGATTGTTTAGTTTGGAAAAGAGAACACTGGGGGGGACAAAACAACTTTCAAGTACCTAAAAGGAGAAGGGAGAAAATTCTTCTCCTAAACGTCTAATGATAGGACAAGAAGCAATGGGCTTAAATTGCAGCAGGAGAGGTTTAGGTTGAAGTTTTTCCTAATGTCCCTGTACAGTGCTTTACCACCCTGACTAAATTGACTAGGGAGGTTGTAGAATCTCAATCTTTGTAGATATTTAAGAGCAGGTTAGACAAACCCTTGTCAGGGATGGCTAGATGGTGCTTGGTCCTGCCATGAGGGCAGGGGACTGGACTTAATGACCTCTTGAGGTCCCTTCCAATCCTAGCATTCTATGAAAAGCGTGAGAAAAGTATAATGTGACAATGGTACAAAACGGTTTCCTTTTCCTAATGCTTAACAAAGGAATTTATTAGCATAAGGAAGATTGTGTTTACAAGGTATTTACTAGCTCTGCTGTAACTTAATCTTGTGTTTTAAAGACTGAGACTTTCTTTGAAGTTTAAAAGGAAGCGTTCTGAACTGCAGTCAACTTTCAAGTATGCCGGAATTAAACTAAACCTATCATGCAGAGCTCTGTGTAAGCTTCAAAATGTCTCAAAAACTTCTCATCAACACAAGTTGGTCCAATAAAATATATTACCTTACTCACCTTGTCTCTCTATTTTAAACTTTTTTGTGCCCCTTCTCTCGCTTGTCAAACATATTTATAGTTTAAACAAATGGTGTAACAAACTTAGTTCACCTGTTCTTCCTGCTTAGTTATAAATCTGTAGCATCACATTTATGTTATACTGTAAGATCCGACTACTGAGTCATAGAAACTGAGGAGATCTGTTAGATCATAGTCCATCCAGTGTGGGATTGCCCTAGATAATGTATTCTGGGGCTTCACCCAGTGTTCTTTGGGAGATTTTTCTAGAACATTGCTAGACTCTGATCTTGCGCGCACAGTACTATGTAGACCACTTACTGCAATTCTCATCTACACTCCTAACAAAGGGGAGAAAAGAGAAGTGACTGTCAAACTAGTGTCCTGATTCCATGAGAGTTCTCCGGTTTTGCAATTAGCCAGGTATGGAAGAGCTCCTCCTCGTAGGTTTGTTGTTAAACAAAATTGGTACTTCCTTGCTCAAGGCTCCTGCTTGGGAGGCGTTTAGACACTGCTCTTTTTGCATAAAGATATTCCACATCTTGGTCCTCAGGCAGGACCAAATGTGATCCTCTGAGGTGAGCATATACAATTCCACTGGAATCACACACAACTCCAGAGGCAGAATTTGGCCCATGGAGTCCCTGGGCCTGATACTGTCACTTTACCCTGGTGTAATGCTGTTGAGTTCAGTGGATCTACTCCAGAGTGACACTGAAATAACAAGAGGCGAATCAGGCCTAACACTTTATCGTTCAGATGCAAGCTGAGCTTTTATTAGCACCGTGTTGGAGAGTTACTACTGGAAGGACTGATCAAGGCACAATGTCCCTACAAAACAAGTCACAGGTTTCTTCACAGCCGACTGAAGTTCAGCTGATGGTGATGCTACCAAATAGTGCCTGCCTTCCCCTTTCCAACTGAATTTTTGAGAAACAACTTCCCAGGAGCTCTGTGATGTCTTAGAAGGGCTGCTTTGCTCAAGAGTGTGTGAAATCTTCTCAAAAGGGACTAATAGAATTTGTCAAATTTTCATTAAAAAGACTGAACCAAAATGATTCCTTCCCCCCCCCCCCCCAAATAAACTGAAAAATTTGAAACAAAGAATTCTAACAAAGTAAAAGCCACTGGGGGGGGGGGAGAATCAGTTTTCATTTTTTCCTTTGCAAAACTTAAAATTAAGACTTTGGGTAAAAAAAGTACATTTTTTCTTTGTTTTGTGTGTGCATGTAGAAAGTGGTTCGTTTTCACTGATGTCTAAGACCTAGCCATTCTGAGTATCTCAACCTGATAGAAGCTGAATATCTTGAGGGCAAGTGCTTAGCACTTTCTGAAAAACCCAGGGCCCTCTGAAAGGTATTGCAAATCAGGTAGTCTTAAATGGACACAACCAGTGTCAGTGTTTGTTAAAAAAACATCTTCGCTTTGGATCCAAGTGCAGACAGAGCTACCGAAAGTGGAGATTGGGACTGTTCTGTTGCTGGGGCGGGTGAGGAGATAAATTTTGATCCTGCCGCCAGTTTAATGTTAATATAAAAAATGCATGAAGAAAATGAAGGAAACTATTTCTATGAAGCAAAATGATACAGCAAACAGATGGGTATCGCCCAAAGAGGTGCTTAGCTGTCTCAAGCTACCTTTTAAAATGTGACATTCTTGCCTTCATGCAAATTGATACATTTGATGCTTGACATTATTTTTTTCACACCGTTTACAAGGCTTCTCTTACCATCATTTTATCATGTCTGCACCACAGGCTGTTTTTTTTTCCTTGTAGGATAAGAGGAAAGATTTAAAGCATCATCCTCAAGGTTGTGAGTCTGATAGAAAAGCAAGTGAACTATTTTCTAGCACATAAACTACCTAAATAATCAAGAGGCAATCCAGACACAGTCAAACTCAGACCTATGAAGGGGAAAAAATGGGATCCATTTTTTGTGTCAATGTCTTTAAGATATAATGTACCACCAAACAAATCTTGGGAACTCTCAAGTTCGGTAAACATGGGGACTTGCAGCTCTTGCTCACACAAAACCAATTACCAAATGACTGTAACCTCAGGTAATGCCCAGTGCATTTGGACGGTAGGGATGGTAAATCTAAAGGCCATAAGCACGGGCTAAAACTCTTGCTTAGCGATGAAACTATCATTTTCCTAGTGCAGCAAGTCAAAACACCCGTTCTGAGCTTGTCTTTTAACAAGCCTCCTAAATGGACTAAGAAATAGGTTGACATGCTCAGCCTTATAAGGCAATGGGCCTTTAGTTCAAGAGAGAATAACAATCCAGCCTTTCAAGTCAGCCGCAAGCGTGAGTGATCACTGGGTTGACTGGCCTGGTGTCAAACTACACTGAGCAAAGATATGACTTTAAAAGGAAAACCTCTGCAACAGGCTCTGTCCACTGACCCAATGTGCGTAGGCAACATAGAGATTTATATTCACCTCTCCATGGATACATGTGCAGAAGAGGCACAACTCAGCCACAGTAGGGCCAAATCAGTAGACCCATTTAACTAGTGTTAATTTACAGTTCAATGTGTGGGGTACTAGGGATGTAATAGTGTAGCCGATTAACCGATCAGCAAAAGCTTATAGGTCAATGCTATAGTCTACACGCATTTCTACCCCCTCCTCCGGCCATACATTTTTTAGCAAGCTGGCCAGCAGCCCGGCTCAATCCTGGCTTGGGATGGGTCCGGGACCGACCTCTGCTGTGACTCTGCATTTAAAGTGTATTAGGAGTTGGGCAGGCAGACAGCCCGGCTCAGTTCTGGCTAATGCCAGGTCCAGGAGCTCAGACCGCCCTCTAGACAAGGGCTGCTGCCTTTATCAGATGCAACAGCATAGGGTGACAGGTTTTTAAACTGGCTCCCCTCACAGACCAGCATACAGAGGCAGCAGCACGTAGTGGCAGGGGGCTCCTTGGGAGTGAGGCACACTGGCTGCTGGGGACTATAAAATAGTCAACTAACGGATAAGAATTCACGAGGTTACTCGACTATTCAATTAACCGATATTTAACATCCCTAATGGATACTGTACAAAGAACCAGATGACTGGTTCTTGTGAGCCTGGTTTTCTCCAAGAATAATTTTGCATGACTTTTTGTGACGATTCACAGGCTCTGCCATGGGGAGTTTGGGGTTTCTTCTTTCTATGTGGGTGGGGCTGTGGTCTAACAATCAGAGATGGCAGAGGCATGCACAATGTCATTGGCTTTAAAACCACCTCTGCCACTTGACTCCAAGCGAAGAAGTCCGCCCCAGAGCCTAAATATGGATTCTAATGTTAGGTCAAACCACAACTGCATAGCACTTCCTGAAAATCAGGCCCCTTATTGAGCTGATTAAGGATGGATTTTAGACCTCCGCGTTTGATAATTTCGGTTTCACCTCCCAATCTTGGTTTTATTTTAGTCAGTGGGTGGTTTGCCTCTCTCTGGGTACATAATCAGCTACTTGCCTAAGGCATTTAGTTAGGCCTGATTTAATGGATGTATAGCATTTTGAGATGGAAGCAACTTCTCTAATAACAATACTTTGCAATTATAACTCTAAAATCCCTAGTCGGACAACAAAAAGGGTTTTGCTGTACATGTTTAACTGGATCCTGCTTTAACTGACAATCTCTCTCGGTATATGAAAAAAAAATCACTTTTAAGCATTCCTCCCACACCCCAAAGTGCTTGACAAACATTTATTGAAATTGTATTGAAACAGTCTTTGGAAAAAGTAAACTTGCAAAGCATCAATATGCAAGTACCAATATTCAGTTCTATTGACTTTTAAGAGCTATAAATATTAAAGGGTCTGTATTGGGTGATACTGACTTGATTTTTCTGAGAGTTATAAATAGACAAGTACCCATGTTGAGAAACATTGACTTCCATTGTCATAAGTTCCTGTCATGGGAGCAAACTGCAAACTGGCATCTTCCTTTTTTCCCAGGTACCCTGGGCTTGACCCTTTGTTCACGATGTCTCACTCTGAATGGTGTTGAAATATTCTTTCCTATATTGCCGCTGTGCATATAGACACATAAATGCATGTGGTTACAAGCGGTTAGCCTACTCCAGGTGTGTGGTGGTATCTCTGTGTGGCGCCTCTGTAGTTGTGTGACCAGTTGTGTGACAGTGGCCCTGCTGAGCCAGATGCTGATGTGTGTTGCCTCCTCCCCTGTTCTAGCCTCTGCATCAAGCAGGCCAGTACTTCTCTGGCTATGTGGCAGGAGGGGAGGGGAGAGGAGAGAACTGCTACCCCAAGCCCTTGGATATGTTTGGCTTTCCAGTTTTGGGGGGGGGGGCAGGGTTGGGTGATGGCTTGGCTGGCTCTGCATCTCTCTCTGCCCCCTTTGTGAAAGCAGGCACCAGGGGATTTGCCTAAGGTCCTGACTTGTTAGGAATGGAACCCAGGAATCCCAATTCTTACTTCTCTGCTCTAGCTAACAGGTAAAGCTGCTTCTCGGAAGGCAGAAGCCCTAAAACAGCCACAATGAAGGCTCTGGTCCTGTCACAGGAAGACCCTGGCACTCCAGTTGGCTGGCAGACTTTCTAATAAAGTGTGTGTGTGTGTGGGGGGGGGGCCCTAAAGGAAGCAATCCAACTGGGCCCCTCAATGACCATTACAGGCTCTGTCACGCTTTCACAGCCTGTCCCACCATGCCGATTCTTGCACTGTGCCCACAAACACAGCTGCGCGATGAACTCAGCAGTGCGGGACAATGCAGACCTGCAAACCACTGATTCTAAAAAAAAAAAAAAAAAAAAAAAAGACAGAAGCACCGGCTTCAGGAAAACATGGACCATGGTTGTGAAGCTGACTGAAAATATCATGTGCGCATGCCCATGAATATTTTATAACACTGCTACCAGCCTCCCATAATAAACCCTTCAAGGGGTAGCTGAATTAGTCTGTACAGAATAAACTTAAACAACAAATGGTCTGGTAGCACTAACAAAACATGTAGATGATACCATCTGCATGTTTTGTTAGTCTATAAAGTGCTACCAGACCATTTGTTGTTTAAGTTTATAATAAAACCTGTGAGTCAACGCCCCAGGCTATCTGCAGAGAGGGGAAAGGAAGCCAAGAACAGCTAGAAATACCATACGGGGTTGGAAGGCCTGCCTTGGTAAGAATCTGAAACAAAGAGAAGCCTTTTTCTCTCCCTGCTCCAGACACACCTGCGAGCCATCCAGATGCAACGTGCTTGTTGTTTCACTGCTTTTGTTCCGCTGAGGGGATGTGGTGAGCCTCACTGCATGTGGGGCTGGAGAATTCACCGTATTAACGCCCACTGTTTGCTTACTGCGTGCTCTTTATCCCAGCAAGGACGAACTAAGATGCTTGGGAAATAAAGGGTTCCCTCTCCACAGGCCTCCACCTTCTTCAAAGGCTCTGGAGCCGGCAATGGGGTTCCATCCAGAGTCATCTGTTCATCCAGAAGTGAGCTAAGCCAGGGAGGCGAATACTCCCCCCAGCTCTATCCTAACACCCCTGCAAGAACGATGACTAAAAAGTGTGTGTGTGGGAGATAGGCCTGCACTGCAAAGCTGGGCTCCAACACTGTTTGGATCCAGGCTTTTTGTTCAGGCCTGTCGGTAACAGACCCATGGGCACAAAACGAAGCGTGGAAGATTTATCAGGCGGCAACCGTAACCAAGGGAGACGCTCACGGGTTAGAACCAAATCACTGGGTATAAATCTAGAGTCTCCTGTGGATCTTGTTCAATGGCTCTGTCGTCATAGTGTCTTCTATTAAGCACCCAACAGAGCTGAAGCCTCACTTCTCCCAACTGTTTCTTGTAGCTGGAAGAACACTCCCCTCTCTCCCCCCCACTCAACCTTACTTCCCCCGTCCCCCTATAATTCTCTTCCTGGTACTACAAAACAGCTGATTGCTCACTAACACACCCCAGTCCTCCTCTGCAAGAGATGCTCAGAGTTTCTCTAACATAAGGGAACGGGCACGAGCCTGATGGGTTTTATTCCTACCTGCACAGCTCTGAATACTGGCAATGCAACCTGACGAGACGGTCCTCTGCTTCCAGGCTGCTGCAGCTGCGCATGCGTGAGCAGGAGCGGAGGCACATAATCCATGCTGTGGCGGGTACCATGTGGTTCGTACCCAGACAAAGCTGAATTCATGGGCCTGAGTTAAAAGGGTAGCTTTTTAATAAGCAAGAGCTTAGATTTTTTCAGAAGCGAGGAACCCATTAAGATCTTGGTGACAGACCCAGGGTGGCTGCATTTGCCCTCCTCCAATAGTTTGGTGGAGGTCAAATACACAGGGAACTAGGTAAATAGTTTTGGGTTCCCTGAGTGAACTGGCATAATCAAGGCAGGCGGGCACCTGAGGCCAATTAAGAGCTTGCCTGAAGCAGCAGGCTAATCAGGGCACCTGCAGCTCATTAAGGCCTGCTAGGGCCTCGTCTAAAAGGCTGCCCCTCAGGAAAGGCAGGAGGAGGAGGAAAGCCAAGGGCTGGGAGTAAGAGGTGTGCTGCTGGAGAGCTGAAGTCTGCAAGGAGGGAAGTGTGCTGAGCAGGAGAGACTCACTCAGGTACCAGGGGGAAGGTACTGGGCGGAGTGTTTGGGGAAGTGGCCCAGAGAGAGGCTGCAAGACTGGGAGTGGAGAAAAGGCTCCGTGTTGCTGCTGCCTTAGGGGCTTTGGACCAGAACCCAGAGTAGCAGGTGGACCCAGGTTCCCCCCAGCCCTCCCCACACCACCACAGAATCTGCCCCAGAGTGGGGAGACCAGGATTACAGCGAGGCTTCACCCCAGTCCTTGGACTTGTCTATGATGAGGATGGCTCATTAGGCTGTAACTTTTGCCTCTAGTAAAGGACCAGAGGCTGTGGGGAGGGTGACAGCAAGCCCCTCAGGCATATAATATCCCCCCTCAGGACACAACCAGAGCTTTGCCACATCTCACTTCATGTACTTCTGAAATGTAGCCACCTTCTGGTGGACTGCAACAGCTCCATGATGCTGCAAAGCAACAATGCCCATTTATGTGAACACTGCGACAAAGCAAAGAGAGATTTGACAGCCCGAACATGACGGAGGGTCTAAATCTTCGTTTCAGAGCAAGACGGCATGCAGGAGCCCAGGGAAAAACGTTTCCCTTATGGCAAGGTTATTTCATCCCTATCCTTTCTGGAACGACTATGTCTTCATCTGAAACTGCTTCTTGCTGGAGATGGCCTTGAGGAATCACCGCTGGGCTCCAGAAAGGCAGGTCATTCCTGTGATCCTTCACAACAGCTTGATACAATATTTTTTACTACTTTTCTATCAGTTGCAAGTGGAATGTAGCTAGGCCACTCTAGGGCAGGAAGCCTGCAGTATTTCTCAATGGGCCCCATAGCAGATTCTCATGGAGGATTGAAAGAACTAACTCCTTGCTGTATTTATGGTTTCATGCACCGGTTTGATGTTGAAGTGAACGGGAAGGTATTTCCAGCTACCACAACTAACAGGCCCGACTCTATGCCCAGCCACACTTTGTGGAGCCCAATATTGGCAGAGTTACGCTAGGGGAACAGAACCAACTCAGTCCCAAGGGGGCCAACCTAAAAGTGATTTAGAGTAGCATATGTTACACAGCACCTTACAACTCAGGGAAAGATAGGAGGTTGGTGTTCACCAAGAACAAACCCCTTCCCCCCTCAGATAAAGAGGCAGGGGCTGTTTAATTTTACACTTTGCAGCACCACCTTTTTGGGTGAAGTTTCCAGCAGGCTCAGGCTGTGCTGCTTGCTTCTTCTATGGCTGCCATCAGCAGCCCCATCAGGACCTAGGAAGGGAAAACCATATCTTGATTGCATTCCCTGTGTTCCTGGAGGCAGGTGACAAGGGACAGTGCTGCCTGATTCCTGCTCCTCCCTCCTTTCCTGTGAACTATCATGCTCCCCAAAGGGTCTTCTACCTGTCCTGTAACATAGCTGACCTAATGTCCAGCTGGAGAAACTTCAGGAGGCTGAGCCCAACTTGCTAAACGGCAGGTGCCTGGAAAAATGGCCCAAATCTCCCTGTTTCTGTGAGTGTTTGTAACAGAGCTGGGCAAACTGGGCCCGTGCCCAGGGTGCCATAGCTAGAGAGTGAGGGGCAACAGGGCATAGCTGTTGCTGGGGGAAGAGGGTGGAGGATACAGGGAAGCATGATGAGGCACAGGGCAGGGCTGAGGGCACAGGTGGGAGCAAAGTTCAGGGCCTGGGATGAGGGGGGCACAGTGCAGAGGTGAGGGGCAAAGGGGGCCCAATGCAAGGATTAGTAGTAAAGGGGTTACAAGTTGGGGGTGTAGGGATTGGGGAGGCCCTGGGCGCCAGGGGAAATGGGTGGCACTAGGCCCACAGCGGCCAGGGCCACCAAAACACAAGTTTCCCCGGGCTGCCGTGTTGCCTAATGCCAGCCCTGATGGTGATCCCCTTTTTAGCTCAGGACAAAAAAGGCCGTTGCCATCTTCAGTACCCAATGACACCTGGACAAAAGTTCAGTGTATTCCGAAGTCAAAAAATTTAGCTCTGTAATCACAACTGATGACGCTTGCCCATCAATTAATAAAGGGTTAGGTGCTGCAGTCCTTGGGCAGGTGCTTGCTTTTAATTAAAGGAGATGTGGGTGCTAGGAGGACCCCATGGAAACAGCTCCCGATTTTTCATCTGTAACTCAATTTCTTAATGCCTTCTCTTTCCACATGAACAGCAGCTCGTTAATTTTCCACCCAAATGGGGCATGCGCATATCCCAAACGCATTTAACAATGCTCTGCTGCATCTGTAGTTAATTAACATCATTATGGACTCGCCATGCCAGAGATCAACGTTCGGCAGCCCTCACTGGCTTATCTTGTTTGCGTGTCACTATTTAGGCGTTGCTACATATTTTTTCCCCCTTCTAACTTAGTTTTCTTAATGCTTTCCTCTCCTATTTTATGAGGCTTAACCTGCCTCATAGCAGGCAATGTGACGTCTGTAAGACTGATTTCCCCTGCCTACAACTATTCCCCATTTTCATCGACAAGCTGCTGTGGATTTCTCTTGCTTCGCAGAACAAACAGCATCTGCACCCTCTCCGCTTGTGTTTTGTCACTGTCCAGATGATTTTTCATTTGCCGTGGCATGTGTTTACTGTAGCGGAAACATCATTTCTTGACACGCGGCTCTTACGAGGTTTGTCAGTGAGGCATTTGTGCGCAGAGACCCCATTGCATCACGCTCGGTTTGCACTCATGGGCTGCCTTTCAGCAGCCTCCTTGTAAGATATGTAAAACGAGGCTCCGACGAGAGCAGCTCAGAACAGCTCCCGCTGGCTTGGGCAGAGAGAAGCTCCCTGGGAAAGCAGCTGCCTTTTTATCTTAATTTCATACGCTTCCCCCCCAGAAAACCACACCACAACCTGATAACTCTCTCTTGAGACTTGTATGAAAAAGCACACCTACAGCCCACTGGTTTATGGGAAAGAGGACGATAGCTATGCCCCCTCCTGCTTCAGGGCATAGGCTCCCACCAGCTGCACTCACCCAGGAAATGTCCTTCCCCTTAGCTATGCAATGGGCCAGGTGCCTCCAGGGAAGGGATTTTTCACTTTCCTCAGAAGTATTTGGCCTGGGATTCGCTGCCAGAGAGCAGGGTACCGGATTGCATGGACCAATGGAGTACAGGGCGTCCCGCTATAACTCGCCCCGGTATACATCGGCACCACCACACAACAGCACTGGGCCCTAGCCCTCCGAGCTGCATGGAGCATGCAGTGTGGAGCTCTGGCAGCAATTAAAAGGGCTCTGGCTGCCAGAAGTCCTGTACCCCTTTGAATCGCTGGTCCCCCGGGGGCAACTACCCCCTTTGGTTGCCTGTATTGTCAGGCCTGGTCACATCAGAGAGAGATGATGGTCTCTCTTCTTGTAGAGCCTATCAGATTCAAGCTCTTTGGACAAGAAGACAACAAGGGACAATAGCAGCCTCTGTGCATGCAACATGGAGGTTACTAGGGAAATGTCCTGTGTGATTTTAACCGGGGCCTCCTAAAATGAGATTCCAGAGTTGACTGAACTGGAACATACTCATTACAAAGAGCTGCGGCTATCTAATAATCTACTACAGACCCCAAAGCAGCCTGTATGAAAATGTCACCACCTAGTGTAACATCTGGAAAACAATAGATGGTACCAATGGAAGTTTTTGCAGGTGGATGGTAAGCCCCAGGAACACCTTTTGGGTATATAGCCATACAAGCCATGGAGTGGATCAGAACCCAGACTCACAATTTTATAGGTGCAGTCCAAGAGGGAAAAGGGGAGACCCATGGGAACAGTTTGAAAAGCACATAGGGATATTTTCCAAGGCAAGCTGGAACTGAATAGGCCCCACAATGGAACCTGTTTGCTAACCACAAAGGAAAATTCCAGTGGCACTACATAATCCAATAAGCAAGGAGCTCACAAGTTTGCATCTGTCAGGACCAGTACAGTCGAGGTAAGCTGTATAGTGGTGCTTAAGAAACCACCAGACAAATCACACATCCACGTACATCCAAGCCACTGAACTGGGCACCGAAAAGAAACCACCGTCCACATCTATGGTACGCCCACATCTTGAATACTGTGTACAGATGTGGTCTCCTCACCTCAAAAAAGATATTTTGGCCTTGGAAAGGGTTCAGAAAAGGGCAACTAAAATGATTAGGGGTTTGGAACGGGTCCCATATGAAGAGAGGTTAAAACGACTGGGATTTTTCAGTTTAGAAAAGAGGAGACTGAGGGGGGATATGATAGAGGTATATAAAATCATGAGTGGTGTGGAGAGGGTGAATAAAGAAAAGTTATTTATTAGTTCCCATAATAGAAGAACTAGAGGACACCAAATGAAATTAATGGGTAGCAGGTTTAAAACTAATAAAAGAAAGTTCTTCTTCACACAGCGTGTAGTCAACCTGTGGAACTCCTTGCCAGAGGAGGCTGTGAAGGCTAGGACTATAACAGAGTTTAAAGAGAAGCTAGATAATTTCATGGAGGTTAGGTCCATAAAAGGCTATTAGCCAGGGGACAGAATTGGTGTCCCTGGCCTCTGTTTGTCAGAGGCTGGAGAAGGATGGCAGGAGACAAATCTCTTGATCATTGTCTTCGGTCCACCCTCTCTGGGGCACCTGGTGCTGGCCGCTGTCGGCAGACAGGCTACTGGGCTAGATGGACCTTTGGTCTGACCCAGTACGGCCATTCTTATGTTCTAACTGATGTCTTGCCAAAACTTGCCAAAGCCAGTATTGTTACAGTTTGTAATGTGAGAAATAAGTTTTGCTGCATAAACGTGGATAAACAACCTTTGCGACACTATTTGGTCACTACAGATGGCTGTGCCTGTCGATGGGCATAAGCCCAGCACCTGAGGTGTTCCAGCACTCAGCCAAGTGCAGGAAGGGGGTGAAAAAAATGGCACAGATCCTCATTATTCACTTCACTATGATGTGCAGAAGCTGAATGAGACCGTGACAGAAAATTACAATCTACTGAGATGCAGAGACAAGAACATAAAACTCAGGAATAAAAAGGAGTGGAACAGCATGAGCTGAGCTCACAAAGCAGGGTGTTGAGTGGGACTGGACAGGTCCCCAACAGCAAGCGTTTGGTGCACTGAACCAAACGATACTTGATGTCCTTGTCATGAAGCACTACGAGCCACAAGAGTCGCTACCACTCCAGTGCGACGGGCTGGAGGAAGAATTGGGTGTTGCTCTTTGGCAGGAGCTACTGGTTTTGGTTGTCTAGCAGTCCGAAAGGCATGCATTGTATCTCAGACCCATTCAGGAAGAGTCCTCAGTTCAAACGCACTGAAGTTACGGCAACATGGGCTGAGCTTGCTTGCATGCTTGGGCAGCCATGGGATTTGCTTTGCCATAGATAGGTGCCCTATGTCACATGTCCTGGACAGCCGACACCTCCCAACTTCAACAAGACCAAGGGTGGGGGACCGGATCAGGCAAGCTTTCTAGCTTCAGAAGACCAGCCCGATGGGGCATGTGCTGTGAAATTGGTAGTGGCAGAGGAGAGAGGAGATACAGAGGTGTTCTCCTTGGATATCCAAATTCATATTCCAGATCTCCCTGTGAACCACCAGGAGTCAGTCTGCCTCCAACCCCCCCCTTTCCAAATTGAATCCTGCATGTGTTTGCCCAGCTCTGTGAGCTACTCGTACTTTGTATGCATATAAGTGCTTATGAGAATGACACATGCATATAATGGGAAAATTAATCCCCAAGTTGCTTAATTGCTATACACAGGATTTATAGTCACCAGTGTACTAAAATAATTGCCTGCCTGGTTGATGTCAGCAGCCATGTGGGTTTGATGATTACCTCAACCTTTTATCCTATTAAAACATAAAAATCTTTGTATATCGTATGCAGCCATTAAAAAGCATGCACTGGTAAAAGCTGCGAACATCTTAGCTAATGACAACAGCTTTTCCTAGGCACCTCGAGCTCGTTGAGATGACTTGTTCTAGCTGTCTTGGCACCGGGAGCACATACCTTATTAACGAGGCTGAATACGAATAATGAATCCTTGTGATGTTCCCGTTTTATGGCTTTGCTGAGTGTTCCCCCCCTCCCGCCCCCTTTGGTTAATGTTACCTCTTGACATTTAGGTAATGGCATCATTATAAGGGATGGCTGTCAGCCGGTGGTCAGGGCAGTGAGTGGTGTGTGTGAGCTATACACCCGAGACTTTAACTGCTAGGAGTGGGGTCCCTTAGCAGTGGGCAACCTGGAGGAGGTTGACGGGTGCCCCAAAGAGTTTAACGTCCGTGTCTTTACTGCTAGGATCGGGATCCTTTGCAGTGGGCAGCCAACAGGCTGACAGACGCCCCAGAGTTTAACAGGGAGAGCTTTACACCTCAGACTTTGACTGCTAGGACACAAAGTCCCGTCGCAGTGGGCAGCCTGGGGAGGCTGAGAGGTGCCCCAACGGATCTGTCCCCTGGAAGCGACACGATCCAACGCTCAAGCTCTCCCTATATCTGTCCCTTATGACCAGCTGGAGTTCTTTTGTTTGTGTTCGGTTCGGGTACAGCAGCACGGGTTCAAGTCAGAAACTCAAACCACGCTTGCTTATTTGTAGGAGAAAGAAAAGAAAGAAGAAAGAAAACTTGGTTCAATATATATATTTAAACTTATAAAGTGAATGAGGGCACAATCTTATTTTTCTTGTTTACAATAGAAGTGAAACAGGTTGATTAGAGAAACTTATAATAGAGTAACTAAATTAAAGTGTACACATAAGAAACACATTGCAGGTATAATTCTCACCCCTGCGTTCCAGACTTGGCGTGGCCAGCGTCTTTCTCTCAATCCCTCGGGAAGAAGTAGGGCGAGGCTGGGCGTCCCACAGACCTCGGGAGACAACATATACCTGCCAGCAGGTATAGATTGGAGCTCAAATGGGGTGGGCTACTAAACCCCTCTTTATACCCCTTGGGTCACGTAGGCTTCTTCCTGGTCTCAAGTGGCCAATTAGGAAAAATGGCTTTGAATGCCAAGTTTCCCACGGAAGGGTGCAAAGCATAATTCACACCTGGGAAAATGCAGACAATGGGCACTTCTAGTATGTGATGGGCGAAGATTCCTCTCCTGGGACAGTGTAGGCGTGTCAATTACTGGTGCTGGCCATCAGGGCAGCAGGAGGGGGGCCCCTCCGGTTATCAGCTAGCCCATTTACTGTCTGGTTTCTGTTTATTAGAGTCAGGGACAAGCAGCACACCTGCATTCCCAGGGCATCAAAGGCTGACTGCCTTTCTCTTGCTCTCTGGGGGGGGGAAAACAAGATGGGGTTCATGTCTGGCTACAATGGCCCATGTGCAGTGCGAGGGTGTGCAATGAAAAAGGACCACACAGGCTTATCCTTTTGTCGTTTCCCAATTACCTCTAAAAATGATCGGCGCTCAGTCCTCTGTGTTAGCCCAGACAACAGAAGAAGCGGAGAGGCAGGCAAATGCGGGGTTTTGATGCGTAGCACTGGAATCCTAGAATCGGGAAAATAGCTTGCTCTGTTTGAGGAGAGGGGCTTGACATAACTGGCGTCTTGGCAGGACACTAAAAGCTGAAGAGTGCTCGTGGCCCCCAATAGTAGGAATATGAAAGTCAGATGGTGTGTTCATAAAGAGAAGGGAAAGAGTGAGGACAGACTCGTGTTTTATAAATAAATGAAGCCATGGATACCAATGACAATTATTTCAGGGGAAAGATAAACAAAGGGGGTTTTTTTGGTCATGGCCCTAGGTTTTGCTAAGCAATAAGCGAAGTAAGATAGGCACGGCATCAAGCAGAAATTGGTGACCTACATTGCACGAATGGGAGTGGAAGAATTTCACAAGTGGGTCAGTCAGAGACATTTAGATTTCTAGGGGATGCAAAGGGCCTTTTGCATTTGGGAGACAGACAAAGGTGCTTTTCCATTTTGGGGAGGGCAGGAGGAAAAAAAGGGCTCGGACAGGACTGGTTTTGGCAGAGGGGATGGGAGTTTCCGCTCTCATAGTAACTCATTCTCTGTGTGTGTGTGTGTGTGTGTGTGTTGTTGCAGAGATGGTAGCAGGGTTGTGGTGTCTAAGAATACTCAACTCTATGCATAGAAACCTTCATGTTCCTTGCCATACGTGCTGGAATGTTATAGGTGAGAGAAAAACTGGCTTATGGTAGGTTATTCCATAACTGCCTACTCGTGGGACTTCATGTACTAGTATGGGGTGGGGGTGGGGAACACACAGGGCAGGGTATGTGGAGTGCAGGAGTCAGGATAGGGTATGGGGGGTGCGGGACTCAGGGGAGGGGGTTGGGATGCAGGTTAGGGCAGGGTGTGCGAGTACCGGAGTGAGGGCAAGGGGTTGGGAGGTGAGGGGGCTCAGAGCAGGGGGTTGGGGGATGGGTTCAGGGCAGCCCTAAGACCTGCCAGCCAGCTGATGTCTGGGAGGCTGCAGTGGCGCTGGCTGCACCACCTGGCTCTGGCAGGCATCTGGTATCCAAGGGCGCAGTGGTGGCAGAGACTGCTGCCCAGCCCAGGCTGGTGGCTGTTTCTCAGGGAGCTGGCAGCTGCTCCAAGGGCTGGCCGGGGCTGGACTGCCTGATTGGCACCTGCTCCACGGGGAAGGAGGGCCCCAGGCTGGTGGGGCTGCCGGCTGGTACAGCTGCCCCTCTCCCGGTGTCCCACACTGGGGACAACAGCTTGAGGGTGGTGGAGTGGTTTGGGCTCCAGCTTTAGGACAGGGGGACCACTTACTTGTGGCCAATGGCTGGCAACATGCAAAACCCGGCCTCTAGCTGGCCATGCTGTTACAGGTGTGGCCACCCCCCCGTGGTCACTCTACAATATAACTGTCCTGTGCACTTGCTGCCCCCTTGTGGTCATTCTGGAGCATAACTGTCCCTGCTATCAGACCCCTCCCTTTCCTTGTTATGGAAAACAATTGGATTCTAAGCACATCCCATTGTCCTGGCATGACCAACTCCTGACCTTGCTTTAAGTTACAATAAGAGGAAGCTGCCTACCAAATTTGGTGGTCCTTGTTCTTAGTGTTTAGGAGGAATTTTGTAAACAAATGGACTCAGATACAAACAGTTTCTAAAATATATAGTAAGATATTTGCAACGTGGTATTTTGCTTAACTGTGGTGATTGGACCAGCATGTGAGCACAGCCAACCAGGATGTGCCTTAGTACGTGTCTATACATAATTTTGCTCAGAAATAAGAAAAGATGTGGATGAAACCCAGTGCACTCCAGTGCAAGTCTGTGTGTGGCCACTGTTACTTTGGAACAAAAGTAGTGACACTGATTTATTTTTTTGTTGGCATTAGCTAAAGATAAGGTTACTACTTTTATTCCAACATAAGTCATGTCACATCAGTTTCATACCTCTTCATTATTTTGGTGTCCATCTTTGTATAGGTTAGCTTTTAGAAAAGGAGAGAAAACACAACTGAAGCCATAGTGTTTATAATGAAGATGCAGTCTAGTGTAGCTTGCTAGCTGTGTGCATCAGGGAGGAATCATGCACTTTAAGAGTCTGGGCACTAGCTAACAGCTGTTGATGTAGTAATGGAAAATACTATGGGTTCCCGAGATTACAGGGCTATAATTCAGCCTGCAATCAAAGTAAGCAGAAACACTGGCTAAAACAGGCCAGATCCTGTTGCCATTAAAGTCAATGGGGATTTCTCCATTAGCTACAACTGTAGTAACTTTGGGTTTCTAATACTTTCTGTGATCATTGTCAAAACAGTATATATTTTTTTTAAAGTTAAATGCTCATAACAGAATATCTCCTGGAGGAAATGTTTGTATATTTCTTCATCCTGTTAGAATATTATCTAGTGAGCTAGAAATTCCTTATGGCATATGAGCTATAAACGTATCTTAATTGTATTTAGGATATAAAACAATTAATGTTGATCATATTCAATGAGCTTTTTGTTTTGCACATCTGTAAAAGCACCTTCTATCCAAAGTTGTCAGTGCTTTGCAAACTCCTATTAACATGTCCCACTGCTCCTTGGTGTACGGTATTAGGCCTCAGTTGGAGTATTGTGTCCAGTTCTGGGCACCACATTTCAAGAAAGATGTGGAGAAATTGGAAAGGGTCCAGAGAAGAGCAAGAAAAATGGTTAAAGATCTAGAAAACTTGACCTATGAGGGAAGACTCAAAGAATTGGGTTTGTTTAGCTTGGAAAAGAGAAAACTGAGCAGGGACATGATAGCAGCTTTCAAATACCTAAAAGGGTGTCACAGGGAGGAGGGAGGTAAATTGTTCTCTTTGGCCTCTGAGGATAGGACAAGAAGCAATGGGCTTAAGTTGCAGCAAGGGAGGTTTAGGTTGGACATTAGGAAAAAACTTCCTGTCAGGGTGATTAAACACTGCAGTAAACTGCCTAGGGAGATTGTAGAATCTCCATCACTGGAGATATTTAAGAGCAGGTTAGACAGACACCTGTCAGGGATGATCTAGATGATGCTTGGTCCTGCCGTGAGGGCAAGTGTTATGCTTAAACGAAGCACATGAGATCTTTTATAGGGGAAAAGACAGTATGCCGCATTTATTGAGAATACAACAGTTGCATATGCTTTTCAGTCATTCACACACAAACACCATACACGCGCACACAGTCCTGCCAGATGATGTTATAGTTACCAGTCCAGAGTCTGTATCAATCTAGAGGCCAGCCAGATGGATCGCAGAGGGAGAGCAGGGCCTTTTGTCAGTCGTGATCCAATGCTCTTCTGGAGTTGGTGGCAAAACGAACCCAAAGTTCCATAGCAAGGCACCCTGCTTTTATAATCCTTTTCTCTGTTGAAGTCTATGGATTTTGCCGTGTCATTCTGTGACCAGTTACTGTTACCTTGTTGATATTAATCATTCCTAAAACATCTCCAAGAGGCTCATCCTGTCCTGGATTGTTAATCAGTTGTTTTTAGGGATGCCTTCACCTTTAGAGTCATCCATCTGCCAATCTGATCAATTCTTGACCGTGGGTATGCACTGATGGTTTCTCTGACCCCGATATGTCTCTTCGCAGTCTGTCTTTTATAGTTTGTCTTCACCCTGCATTCTCCCCCTTCTTTCTTGACCATCTGACTCGAATGATGACCTTCCGTATCTCATTCATACAAACAATCTTTCACAGAGATACAAACAGCAAAGTTTTATATTGAACAAAAGCAAACAGCATTGTAAATTGCCTTACTAAATTTTGTAAGTAAAACAATTCACACTGAAGGCTCGGGCTTTCAACACTCCTCTAATTTCATTGACATAGACACAATATGAGATCTGGTTTCTTTACTTACTAAACTTTAAAAAATATGTATATATCTTACTAAAGGGCTTAGTTTAATAAAATATTAAATGTGATAATGTTACCTTACATTGCTACATTATTAATCCTAAAATACAAATATAAAAGAATAAAACTTTCAATTCCAACACAAGGAACTGGACTTGATGACCTCTCGAGATCCCTTCCAGTTCTAGCATTCTGTGTGAAACGAACTACTGTTAACAGTCACAATGTGTTTCACCCTGCATCCATTGAGGTCAATGGCAAAACCCTCATTTGACTTTACTGGTGCAGGATGAGCCCCCATTGCGTAAGCAGAGCTAACTGCCGTAATTAAGGCTTTCGGCATTTTTTGATGGTATTTGGAATCACCTGTAATTTTCGGAAGGGTCTTTACCGCAAATCCAAGGGGCTAAGTGTTGGGTGAGGGAGATCCACGTGTGAGTGACAGAAAGGGAGAGTGAGAAACAGTTCAGGGGAAAGACAACAAGGCAGCTCTGGAGAGAAAAGCACTTATATGATCTGAAAAAAAGTGAAGGGGAGCATTTTTGGGCAGCGTGCTGGCTGGAAAGAGGCGTGAAACTGCAAGTAAAGAAACCATCTCCTGCTGTTGGATTTATATTGCGGTCAGAGAAGCAGGACCGCGTGTAAACGAACGACTGCCTCGAAGCAATATCTGACTTCCTTATTCATTTCTCCTTCTGATGGAGACCCACAAGCCTGGCTAACAACTTGGGTCCTAGGAGGTGGTGCTATTTCAGCCTAAGTCTACACTAAGAGCTGGGGTGGAATGCCACCGCTTCAGTATGGCTACTTGCGCCCTCTCTCATCAAGACAATGTGAGCAGAAATGGCCATGTAGCCATGGCATGTACCACTGACCACGGCAGAGGAGACCTGACTGAGCCATGCAGAGTATGTACCGAGAAGGGGATTCAGATGGGTTTGTACTTGGTACAGCTCAGCCATGCCCCCACAGCTGTTTGCCTCATCACCCAGCAAATTAACCTGGTCATGTTCCACCTCTAACTACTCACCCTGCAAAGCGAGTGCACCCTGTGTTCTGTGTCGACCTCCTGAAAAAACACCCCTCTCCCTCCCAGCTTTGCACTGGGACAAACGCAGTCTCCTTCTCCTCTAATCCTGATGCAAGGAGAGGCAGGATACCTTGTGAATTAAACCGTTGATTCCATGCTTCTCTGAGGGAAGTGCCTACACCTTGTCGATTGGGAAGATCATGGCCCAGAGCAACCCTCCTGGGAACCAGGAAGCAACATACATGCCTGCAGCCTGCTCTGCAAGTGTCCCCAGTCCCATCCCAATAATCCCACTCCATGGATGCCTGGGAGGCACCTTCGGAGGTGGGGGGTGACGTGAGGCAAACCTGCAGCCAAACCAGTGCTGCTTGCTCTGCTCCCCGAGACAGGAGTCTGCTACCTTGGGAGTGGGCACCCCCTCTTGTTCCTCAGCATGGACTATCTGGTCATAGCAAAGGCTGGATACGCTCTGGCAGACACAGTCCATCCTGACCAGACTTACACCATCCTGGGCCAAACCATCTTTTGGGACAAAGAGAGACTCCATCAGGGTGCAGGTAGTCTGGCAGGGATCAGTTTGGCGCACAACAATGTTCCCCCGCAGCTTTTCCATCCATGGGTGGCTTTTTTCCTCTGTCTGAGCAGGGGGGCCAACAGCCACGCCAGGCCCTTGAGCAAAGGGGGAACAGCTCTATGCTCCTGAAAGGGGAGACTTCAGTGCTACTGGGAGTGCACCACACTGCGCGCCCCTCCCCCCCCCCCCAGCCTTAGGGCTGCTCAGAGCCATGTAGCATTCCAGTGGTGATTTAAAGGTCCCGCTGTCATTGTCACAATAGCAATGCAGTAGGATCTTGCTGGTGCTTGCCTCTCTGCCCCTTGTGTCCTCTACCGTACCGTAAAATCTCTAGTATAATGCACACTTTTTTCCCATTTTTTAGCATCAAAGTCGGGGTGCACATTATCTATAGGAGGGTGGTTTTTTTTTAAAGTTTTAAACTCACCCTCGGCAGGCATGAGCTGGGCGGGGGGGGGAGGGGTAGGCATGAGCTGGGTGGGGAGGGGCCCCCTGGCAGGCGCAAGCTTGGCGCGCTGGCAGCTGAGCAGGGAAGACACCCTCCCCACCCCCCCCCCCCCGGCAGGCGCCAGCTCGGTGCGTGGGCCTCTGGGTGGGGGAGGCTCCCCCGGCAGGCACGAGCTCAGCGTGCGGGCAGCTGGGCAGGGGGCAGGTTTCCTTCCCGTTCCTTCCCTCCCATTCTCCTGTATAATGGCTGCGCATTATACATAGGAGTTCAGGTTTTTCTTGATTTTAAGAGTCTAAACCTAGGGTGCGCACTATACATAGGTGCGCATTATACTCGAGATTTTACGGTATACTCCAGGAGGGGAGGACAGCCTTGCCATCCTCCCCTCCCCGCTCAGGCCTCCTGGTGGAGGGTGCTCCCTGCCCACCCCTCACCATTGGGTTCCTACCCAGCTAGCCCCTACCCGGATCATCCCCTTCACAAAACCTGCGATGACTGCGCAAGCTGTAGCCAGCCTGTTTCTGAGCTACACCTAGGAAACAGCTACATATGCTCGTGCTCTTTGCCTTCCATTTCCTCACCCAAATCCACGTCTCAGGAGCTCCCACCACCTGTGAGGAGCCGTCCACCTTGGTCCCATTGCCCCTCAGGGGGAATTCGTTAATGGGTCCTTGACGGAGTGGTGAGTACAGGCGTGGACCTTCCCTCCCTCACACTTGTCACTTCTGTGGTAGGAGGGGAGATGCTGGCGCAGTTTTCTTAGGTGTATTTTTTTTTAATACACTTTGCCTTTAACTCTCAACCTCGACAGCGTATTGTGGGCAGGAGCCCATCCTAAAAAGACAGAATCCTAGGGCTGGAAGAGACCTCAGGAGGTCATCAAGTCCAGCCCCCTGCCCAAGGCAGGACCAGTCCTTCGTTCCAACATTCGACTGGGCTCGGAAGCCCGTTCTCGCAGACCACTCTGTTCCAGGAAGAGTCATTGGCTCTTGTGTGAAGCCCCTAAGCAGTGGGGTTCCATACAATGAGAGCGATTTTTTTTTTTTTTTTTTTTTTTTTTTTTTTTTCCAGAACTGGAGGCTGAGGGGGTTTTGTTAGCCCTGTGCTGGGGCTGGGAGGGATAACCTAGCTCACCTGGCTTCGGAGACCCCGCCCCCACAGCCCTGCTGGGCATGCTCGGGCTGGAGGCCAGATATAAAGGCGTGTGGAGCTGCTCAGTCTGGGGTGACTGCTGGAGCTCCTGAAGAGGAACCAAGCTATGAAGACGAGCCAGGGGGAGATGGCGGCTGAGGTGCCCAGTCCAGAGGGGAAAAAGAGAGAGGACTACCTGGAGGACACTGGTAGGAAGTAGCCCAGGGCAGGGAATTGATCTCAGGAGCTTGGCATGCTCTGGGGGGATTCCCTGCCGAACTAGTGGTGGACCACTCCTCCACTGACCAGAGCCTAGGCTGGGACCTGGGGGAGGGGGGAGGCCAGGTCCCCCATCCCCTCCTCATCAATTCCACAAGGGAACACACACCTCTGGTTATAGAGTCTGTTTATTAAGCCACACTGCCCTGAGAGAGGAGTGTTATCGACTTCTACAGCTAGGCCACGTTGCCCTGATGGAGGAGTGGTGTTATGGACTCTGGATGCTAAGCCACACTGCCCCGAGAGAGAGGGGTGCTGATGCAGTCTCTGGCTATCGGGCAGCACTGCCCGGTGGGGGAGAGTTGTTGTTGTAGACTTTGGACCTTACTACCCTGAGAGGAGGTGGTGTTAATGACTCTGACTGTTAGGCCGTACTACCCTAAGGAAGATGACTGTTACTATTGACTCTGGCCACTAGGCCATGTGGCCTTGTGATGAAGACTCTGGGTTAGAGGTTTGCCCTGCTGATTGGAGAGGACTGTGGGCAGCATGAACACATGTGGGGCAGATGCTATTTGAGGGGTCACTGGTGTCTGCCACCCTCCTCCTGTGAGGGGCAGGCAAGATGCCCCATGACAGGGACTTAATTACTTACTGCTGGGGGGAAATTGAAACAGCATGAAACACACAAGGCCCACTGCCTTTTTAAACCAGTAGGCCCTGGAATCCAAAGAGTGAGGCTTGTGGCACTCAGACCACAGGGAAGATTCCTCAAGGGCAGTGCCACCGAAGGAGAACGCAAGAGATCTTTTCGTGCAATTCGAGCACGGCATGGTAACTTCACACGTTCATTCTAGTGGACTGGCAGCTTATCATTGACCAAACCACAGTACATCACATAGTTGCCTTCAGGAGCAAGTTGCACTGGACAAACATTACTTCATTCACTAAACCAGTGTGTCCACATTAACCTCCGATCAACAAAACAACTCTTATTGTACCCAGGACTATGGCGATAACATTAATACATATGATGAAACAAGTACTTTTACACAGTGATTTTCTGACTATGCTCTCAGCTATAGAATCATAGACTTTCAAGCCAGGCCACCAAACCCCCATACACCAAACCCAACAGCTAAATTGTCCCAGCCCACCGATGCCTAGATTCTTTCCTGTGGCACATAACAGAGTGAGGGACTGAGGGTGCACCAAGGGCAGTGAATTACATGAGATTTACTAAATAATCCTGGCAAGGTGACCCACACTTCATATTGCAGAGAGAGGTGAAAAACTCTCAAGGTCACTGTTGAGCTGACTTTGAGGAAAATTCCATCCAGGCCCACCTATGGCAATCGGTTATGAGTATTTATATCCTGTGTTAAACTGTGATTTATCAAAGCGTCATCAAAAAATGGGGAAAAAAATCTAAATTGATCATTAGAAAGGCTCAACAGACAGCCTGAGATGAGAGGGTTTCATAACCAGTTCTTTATAACAGCTGTTTCTTCATCTTCCAGGCTCTTGGTTGATGCTTATTTCATATCCTTAATATGAAACAAGAGCTGGTGTCAGATCCCTGCAGCTGTCTTGAAGCTGCACAAGACAGGCACGGTCTCTGTGTCCCACGACAGCTAAGAGTTAGGAAAATGGTTTTGCAGTGAAGAAAGTTATGGCTACTAGGTTTTTTTTAATAAAGAGAAATTCCTCCATGTAAAGCACCGGCTTTTGTTAGCAAAGCAAAGGAGGCAGACATGAGTAATATTCCCACTAATTTTTTTCAATCTGCATGTGGAATAAATGTTGTGATGTGCACCAAGACATGTTCGGATGCGCACCACAAATAGAAAGACATGCTGTGGGACTCTGTAGGAGTTCTGGTAATCAGGTGGGTGGCACCTGAACCTCTCCTGGGTCGTTGCCCCAGTGCTCAGCTTATAGAGTACACTGGACACAAGTGTATCTCTCACGTCTAAACCGTGTAGGGCATAGCAGTGCAACAGGTTCACAGCAGCTCTGCTTCCCATGCTCACCCTCCCTGTACCTACCTGAACCAGAGATTTCATACTTTTCAGTCACAGTCAGGATTAAGGCTAAAAATACAGCAAGGTTTTCAGCCGCAAGGCTCAAAGGGAAAGAACAAGGACTGAAGCAGATGAGGAAGACTTTCATTTTAAAATGTCTTCTGTGCTGCTTATTATGCTGCCTTTCAGATCTCAGGGTCACACAACCTTTATGTAGACACGATCTATCTCTGTGTGACACCGTGTAAATGACAAAGCTAGGCAGCCTTTGGGAAGAATCTTTTGAAAACACATTACTGTAGGTCGGGGTGGTCACTTATTTGTTGTCAAGGTCTCGATTTCTTGATCAAGGTATAGTCAAGGTCCTGATGTCAGAGAAAATAATAGAAAAATAAGAGTGATAAGTAAATAAAAAGCCTTGGGGTCCATGCCAATGTGTCCAGCAATCTGGATTTGGTCCATGGGCTGCTTATTGACTGTCCCTGCTCTAGGTCATAGGTGCATTTGACTTTTCTCATTGGAGGGCAGCTCCAATAGGGCTGTGTGTAAGTGGGGTTGGAGGGGGAAAATTCCATGCCTGCCCACAGGGGCGCCATTTTATATGGGAAGGCAACTTTAACATGATTCTAGGGGTTACTTAGGCAATTAAAAACTCTGTTTGTGCAGGTGATAATTTAGAAATATCTGACAGGAGTACTGTATCTAATTCCTATATCAAGAAAGAAAATTAAATAAAGATTAGACCCACTCCGCTCTAATAACCTGTTTTGACATATTGTGGCAAATGCTTTAAAGGACATTGGTTAGGTTTAAAATTGTAATGTATATTCTTACTCATACATGCTTACTAAAGTCAGATGGGACCATTCTTGTGATCACTACTCTGATCTCCTACACATTGCAGGCCACAGAATCTCAGCCATCTACCCCTGCCATAGACCCCTAACTTCTGGCTGATTTTCTAAAATCCCAAATCGTTGTTTAAAGACTTCATGCTACAGAGAATTCTCCATTTACACTAGTTTTAACCTGAAAGCCATGCCCCATGCTGTAGAAGAAGGTGAAAAGCCACCACCGTGGTCTCTGCCAACCTGACTCGGGGAAATTCCTGCCTGACCCCCACAATTCAGTTAGACCTTGAGCATATGGGTAAGACTCACCAGGCAGATATGTGGAAAAGAATTCACTGTGGTAACTCACAGCTCTCCCCGTCTAGTATCCAGTCTCCAGCTGCTGGGGTGGAGGGTTTGCTACAGGCAGTTGCCAAGGGGTCACATGTCAGTGTAGGCAGACCTGTCATACCATTTCCTCCATAAACTTAGCAAGCTCCATCCTGAAACCAACGAGGATTTTTGTCGTCCCCTCCCCACCCCCCCTGCTCCCCTTGGGAGGTGGCTCCAGACCATCCCTCCTATGATAGTTTAAAAACCTTTGTCTAATTGCAACTAAACTTGCAATTGTCCATGCAAGTTTATAAACTTGTTGATGGCAAGTTCATATGCATCTGTTCTGGGATCCACAGTGATGCTGAACTTAAACTCCTCTCTCCACCTGGCATCTCTGGTATGTCATACAAAGCAATCTTATCTGCCCTCTGTCTTCAATCGGCTAGCCTAAACAAGCCAAGCTCTTTGAGTCTCTTCTCGTAAAATGGGTCCCTCCCCCCATTCTTGATATCATCCTAGTAGCCTTTGTCTGCACCCGTTCCAGTTTAAATTCATCTTTCTTAAACTTGGCGGACCAGACCTGTACACAATGCTATAGATGAGGTCTCACCAACGCCTTGTAGAATGGCACTTACCCTTTCCTGGCTCTGCTGGAAATACCTCACCTGATGCGTCTTTGATCACATTAACATTTTTCACAGATGCATCACACTGAAAGCTCCTAGTTCTCCTTTGTTCAGCCACGACACCCAGCTCTTTCTCCTCTACTGTCACTTCCAACTAAGTATAGCAAAAATTCTTGGTGTTGGTCCCTCAACGCTAGACCTTGCACTTCGCACCATGAAATAGCATCCGATTTCTATTACTCCAGTTTGCAAGGCCATCCAGGACTACTTGTATGCTAGTTTGGTCCTCCTCGGTATTGGCTAGCCTCCCAACTTTGTGTGATTTGCAAAGTTTATTGGCACTTGCCAACTTTTTGTGCTAAGGCCGTTAATAAAAATGTTAAATAAGCTTGTCCTCCTGACTAATCCCGGAGGAACTCCACTAGTAACCTCCCTCTAGCCTGATAGTTTACTAAATCTTGGCTTGACAAAGCCCTGGCTGGGTTGATTTCGTTGGGATTGGCCCTGTTTTGGGCAGGGGGCTGGACTTGATGACCTCCTGAGGTCTCTTCCAGTCCTATGATTCTCAGATCTGTTGTAGTGTTCCCTGTAACTTGTTCCTTATTTACCTTTCAATTCTCGTATTAATTCCCATCTTCTCTAACTTAACTAATAATTTCTCACATGGAACT
Organism: Pelochelys cantorii; assembly: GCA_032595735.1. Lineage (NCBI taxonomy): Eukaryota > Metazoa > Chordata > Testudines > Trionychidae > Pelochelys > Pelochelys cantorii. The sequence goes on along the minus strand of CM064333.1, from coordinate 8,944,995 downwards.
GCATCAGATGTCTTACTGACATCCAGGTACATTAGGGCTACTGAGTTTCTTTTGTCTAAAGAATCAGTTATTTCAAAAGATATGAGTATAGATTGGACCTCCCTGTTTCGGCACCCTCAGAACCTGACTGATGTTGCTGGACCAGAAAGTCCCAGTTTATAGGGGTGCAACCTGTAACTTTGTTTCCACCTCTTGACTACAATTGGAAGGACAGTAGAAAAGCTTACAATTACTTCCTATCAGTTAGACCACTGGGCAGTTTACCAAGCTTGGAACAGATCATTTAACTTTAGGAAACATCCGAATAGCCCTTTCTTATCTTAATCACCTGTTAGTCACTCTGTTTATAAACACATTTCTGACTCCCTGCCTCAGGCTTTGTTTATGCTGGCAATTGAGCAATAAAGCTTTGTGGTTCACGGGTGCTTTCCCCTCCTCCCCCCAAGGACAAAAGCTTTGCCTTCCTAGCAACAAAGGAAATAAGCTTGTAGGGTGTAGAATTTTTTTTTTTTTTTGTCTGCAGAAGTTACACTGACTGACTTTAAAGGCCGGAAAGTCTGAGAGGTAGCTGTGTTCGTTTGTATCTGCAAAAACAATGAGGAGTCCTATGGCACCTTAGAGATTAACAGATTTATGAGGTCTTAACCTTGTTGGTAAAATCCACTTCATCAGATGAATTGGAGTGGAAATTACAGAGCCGGGGTGTGTGGGTATGTCTATATATAGTACAACAAAAGGAGAAAATTACTTATCAAGTATAATACCAGTGTTAATGAGGCCAATAAAGTCAGGATGGATGTGGCTCACTCACAGCAGTGGATGGGGAGGTGTAAATACCAAGAGAGGGGAAATTGCCTTTATAATGAGAGAACCAATTTAAATCTTTATTCATTCCTAATTTGATTGTATTGAATTTGCAAATGAATTGCAGTTTAGCTGGTTCCCTTCCTAATTGGGTTTTGAAGGGGTTTTTTTGTCGAAGGATGGCTAAAATCTATTTCTGAATGTCCCTCCTCAGCTCCTGTCCCCATTCCCAGGGATGTCCTTATTCCCCTTTTTATAAATTTTTCGCTATATTTGTTCTTTTCCAGTCTTCTGGCATATCTCCCTCAACTTCCAAGGCTTTTTGAAGATAATCACTACTGGCTGAGAGAGCCCTCTGGCAGTGTGAATATTTTAGGCTGTATTTCAGCAGCAGCTTAAAACCATGACTTTTTTGTCCTCTCTTCAGTGGACGTGGAGAACAATTGTTCTTTGTCCTCTAACAGCCCTTACCATACTTGAAGACTCATAAAATCCTCACTCGGTTTCCTTTTTTCTAAACTAAACATACCTATGTTTGTTAACCTGTCCTCATAGTCAGGTTTTCTGTACCTTCTTGCTTTTTGCCATTTTTTTTCTGAACTCGCTTCAATTTGTCCACATCCTTCTTAAAGTGTGGAGCCCAAAACTAAATATAACATTCCCAATGAGGTCTCAACAGTGTCTAGGAGAGCCAACAATGACCTCCTGTGTCTTACATATGATACACCTATTAATTCATCCCAGAATATTGCCCTTTAATGCAACTGTAGGCAGTCTCTACTAGAGGGGCCTCTGAACTTAATTGGTAATCTTCCTGAGTTCAGCCTTGGAGACAAGAAGTCCCATGATGCCTTGGGGAAGAGGGGGACTTCCAGGGATGCATGTGGTGGGCCCCTTCTTCCAGATGAGCTGAGATGCTGATCAAGGGTGGCAGGTATTACTTCAAATGCCAGCAATGCCCCACTGCAATATATATTGGACAAACTGGACAGTCCCTACAGGAAAGAATTAATGGACACACATCAGATATCCGTAAAGGGAACTTACAGAAACATGTTGGTGAACACTTTAACTTACTTGAACACACATTAAGGGATCTCCAAGTTGCTGTTTTGTTAGACCAACACTACAAGCCAAATACACAGAGAAGGGCTGGAACTACAATTCATTCACAAGTTTAATTCTCATGCTAATGGTTTAAATCAAGATACTGGATGCCTGGGACATTATCAACCTACCAAACAATGAAGGTGCTAATGGTTTTTTATATCTATCTAGAATCTGGTTTTAGTTCTCTTCCTCTCTAAGGGTATGTCTACACTAGCTCGTTAGTTTGAGCTAGGTAGGCAAATGAGGGCAACCGGCGTTGCAAATGAAGCCCGGGATTTAAATATGGAATGAGGAGTAACGGTAGTTTGAATTAGGATCTTTAATTCAGACTACCTAGTCTGTGCCGCGTGTAGCCGTGGGCACGGAGTTCGGACTAAGGGGGATTTAAAAATGGCAGCACCTGGGAACATGCAAATGAAGCCCGGGATATTTAAATCCCGGGCTTCATTTGCAACTCTGGTTGCCCTCATTTGCCTACCTAGCTCGAACTAATGAGCTAGTGCAGACATACCCTAATTACTAACTAATGGTTCTTATCTGCCTCTCTTAACAATCTAGTTTTTAGGTGCTAATATACTCTGTTGTTTTTCCAGTGACATACATTCCTCAGCTTTCTCTTCGATACTTATCTGTCCTCTGTCTCTTTCTGTCCCCTCCCCCCCACCCCCACATTTTTTTCGTCTCTCCCCGCCCCTTCTTCCCTCATTTATTTTGGTTTTGAAGTTCCAACGCTCCGGTCATCTGAAGAAGTGGGCTGTGCCCATGAAAGCTCATGATACCATCTATATGTTTTGTTAGTCTTTGAAGTACTACCAGATGATTTGTTGTTATCTAGTGTTTCCTGTTACAGACTACTCGGCTATCCCTCTGAAACTTCAGAGGGTCGTGCAGCTTGGGATGATCCAGAGTAAGAATTGCTCTGCCCCTTGTTGCTTTGACTGGACTGTTTCGCTGGACCAGTGGAGTGCTGTCCCCAGCCTCAAGCTCCTCAAGCGCACCAGCCCATGCAAACACATACCTAAAACTCTGAAGTTCTGAGGAGTGCATGCTCAGAGGAGGGGTAACTGGTGATGGTGTCACTGCAAGTTGACTGAGTTTCATTTAATTCTGCAAACTGCATTTATTAATTGATGTATTGAAGTCCTCATGACATTTAATTAAAAAAAATCCCAGGATATAACAGATTGAGATTAAGTTGTTAAGGTGCATTAATTCAAAGTGTAAACTTGTTGAATATTGTTTAATAGGTATTTTGAGTTAGACCCATTGGATCGATTAGCCCAGGTTTATTCCTGGAGGCTGTCAAGGTGTGCCAGTACGTGTGTATAGGGCTGAGACAGGTGCAGACACCCCCAAGACGAATTTCCTTTACAAGTAAAAAGACTCCTGCAGGGGGGTGAATATCCAACATCACTACTAGGATACTCAGAATCTCCCTTACTATTGACATCGGGGCTGAGCATACAGGTGAGTGTTGCCTGCTCTCAAGTAATCCAAGGAGGAAAATGGGAGTTACACAACTGCATCAATTTATGATCAATTCCGGATCCTTTTCTGCAGTATCATTGCCTAGCCAAAGCCAGCCTTTGATTTTTTTTTTTTTCCCCTTCCAGTCAAGACCCTGCACTTGCCTTCATTGAATTTCATATTATTGATTTCAGATCTATTCTCCAGTTTATCAAGGACCTTTTGAGTTCCAATCCTATCCTCCAAAGGGCTTGCAAGTCCCCCCAGTCCAATATCATCTGTGAACTTTATTATTCTCCACTCCATTTTCCAAGTCATTAATGAAAATGGTGACCAGTACTGGACCTAAGACAGATCCCCGTGGACTCCACTAGATATACCCTCTCTGTTTACAGTGAGCTATTGATAACTGCTCTTTAAGTTCAATTTTTCAGCTATTTGTGCACCTACATTTCTCTGGTTTGCTTATGATACTAGTATTTCGGACTGTTTCAAGAACATTACTGAAATCAAGATAAGTTATGCCTAGTTATGTCTACGTCTCCTCCTCTCCAGCCACTAGATCAGTTACCAGTCAGGGATGGAAATCAGGCTCTTTGGCATTATTTGTTCTTGACAAATCCAGATAGGCTATTTCTTATCACCCGACTATCTTCTAAGTGCTTAATATGTATCCTTCCTGAAGTCAGACATGGTTCTTTCTCATGCACAAGCTCCAACGGAGAGTTCAGATGAACTGTTGAGACTGGGCAGAACGTTGCTTCAGACACAGTCCTAGTCAGTTCAGTAAGGGCATGTCTACACTTGTACCCTTGTTCAAACTAGGGATGCAAATGTAGGCATTCGAAATAGTCAATGAAGTGGGGATTTAAATATCCTGCGCTTCATTAGCATGATCTCACCGGCGCGTTACTCTGAATGCCAGCTGTTTCAAAAGTGAAAGTGCGCGCTGGGATGCGTTAGTTCGAACCAAACCCCTTGGTTCGAACTAACGTTACTCCTCAAAAAATGAGGAGTAACGTTAGTTCGAACCAAGGGATTTGGTTCAAACTAACGCATCCCGGTGTGCACTTTCACTTTCGAAACAGCTGTTGATCGGAGTAACGCACCGGCGACATCATGCTAATGAAGCGCGGGATATTTAAATCCCCGCTTCATTGACTATTTCGAATGCCTACATTTGCATCCCTAGTTTGAACAAGGGTGCAAGTGTAGACATACCCTAAGACTTTACTGACATGGCAAGCAATCCAAGTGCTGCTGAAGTGCAAAAATCACATGGGTAGTTGTCAGAATTGGGTATGATAGACCCCGGATGGGGTACACCTTGTGTTTAAGGTTTAATTACCCAGTCCACTTGTTATTACTGTACATTCTTGATCTTCTACACATAACACACAAGAATATTTAGGAAAAGATAGCAGAATTTTACAGAGAGGAAATACAATCCAGATATTAAGACATCTAATGCCCGTTGATTTCAATAGAACTGAAGCACCTAAATACTTCCTGTGGCTCTGTTCCCTATCTGTAAAATGGGAATAATAACACTTCTCTTCCTCATGGGGGAGGCGGGGTTGTGATGGTAAATACATTAAAGACTGTGAGGTGCTCAAATATATGGTCTCTATTACCAAAGTAAGTGTCTAAAATAAACAAATAACTCAAGGAAGATAGAGGTTAACAAATTTAGCTGAGCCATATATTGTTTATAGAACAGCAGGTAATAGATGTGACCTTCAATACAGGACTTCAGGCTTCTAGAGAAAAAAGTTTTATTAGAAGAACTCTTGCTTGAATTTACTGAAGCGTTAGTACCATGTCTTTTTACAATGCTCCTTTATTCTTTGGCTTTGGTCTGCTCGGGTTTATCCTAGGAAAGGCTCCTTTGTACTGCACTGCAGTACTGTGTGAAATATAGCAAAAGTAAAAACTTAATACCTTTTTCTGCTGGTGTTGTAGTCCCTACCAGATCTGATGTGAAGCCAAAAGCAAGTTTTAAGATCCCAGATGCGTATTGTATGGCTGCTTTAATGGCACAGTGTTGCTTTATGACATCTTAGCTCTACAAAGTAAAAGCAGGGAGAGGATTAAAATAGCTTTGAGGGAGATAGTGACTTTCACCTTAAGAAAATAAGTCAAGCATTATGAAAGTGCGGGAGGTTATGGCTCTTTATCTGAGCAGTTTTGCAAGTTGAATGAAAAGTCTTTAGAAGACAACACCAATGGAATATAGATTACTCTGAGATAGCTACACCGTGGTCTCCTGTTTCATCAGTCCCCATTGTTTCTGAGATATCGGTCAACGGGGCCAAAACGAAAAGTGTGAATGTATTAGTGCAAGTTTTTTAAAAAAAATCCTGAGACATAATCACACTTAGGGTGCATCTACACAGTGGGGCTTAACTTGAAATAAGCTACGCAAATTGAGCTACATCCATTGCGTATCTTATTTTGAAATAGGGAGTGTCTACACAGTACTTATTTCGAAACAGAGCACTCTTCCTCCAATTTCACTTATTCTTTGTACAATGAGGGTTACAACAGTCAGAGTAAGAAGTCTTCCAGCTCGACACTATTTTGAAATAACTGCCTGCTGTGTAGATGCAGACTGTTATTTTGGAATAGTGCTAGTTATTTCAAAATAGTGTTACAGTGTAGCCGTCCCCTTAGAGAGACCCAAGTTAAAATTCCTCCTTTGGTTATTTCCAGCTCCCCAAAAGTCCAGTTTGTTGTCTTAAATGTAAATATGTAACGCTAATAGCAGCTTGCCACTATATTACAAGGCCATGTCTGCAAAATGTTGCAAGCTGGCGGGTTCCCCTTTCTCTCAGCATCTCAATACTTTCCCTTCCAGCTGTGGCTGAAATTAGGAGTAATACTTTGCCACTCATGGACAAGGATTTTGAAATTGCTGTTGGAGTTTCACAATATACCTGCAAGGTGGAGGGGAGGAGGGTCTGATCCATTTTCAAGGTGGTAGAGTGGAAGCAAAAAATTGACTCCCATACACTCTCAATCCATGGTTCTGGCTTTTAGGCCTGACCACCAGGCCACAAATGCAAGGGGGCTGGAAATGGAAAGATTAAAAAGTCACCTGAACTTTGATGAGTCTTAATACAGATTCAAATCGGGCAAAAGCTTAGCTCAATTCTGAACTTGTTCTTTGATTTTTTGGGCCAGATTCTGCCATTCTCACTCCCATCAGCGTACTCAACATCCCTATATGAAACCTAAAATACACCCAGTCTGAGTCATTTGTGCTCTTTGCCATTGTATCAGTGGATAGCAGCAGCCTTTTTGTCCCTTGAATTTAGTCCCAGATTCTCCAAAGCAATTCTTGAACCAAATTCAGGGATACATTTTGGTTTGTGCTGTGCTGGGGCACTAGGGGCTGGGTCAGTGGACGAGAATCCTTCGAGAACAAAGATGCAGGAATTTAGGAACCTCTGCAGGATCTCAATGATAATCAGTGGGTACCTATTGTGTCACTTCAAAGCACCCAAAGTGGAACACTAGCTGCAGTAAGAGAGAATCTTTTCCTATTAGCAACTGCCAGTTGCTATCAGGAAGGGAGCATGAACGTCACACCTTTCATTAGGAGGTTTAAAAGGTGCTGTGTAGCACACTCCCCCAGTGCTTCCGGAGACTTTGTACCCATGTCTACCCTGTGCAAATAGAATGCCCTTCTGCTTGGCCACGGCTGCTGGGCATGTGCACCTTTGGCCGTGTCCACAGTACCATGTATGCTGCCAAAACGTAAGTTGCTCTGGGTGTGTTTTTTCACACCCCGAGTGACATAAGTTTCAGTAGCATAAGTGATAGCGCGTGTACAGCGCTATGCCAGTGGGAGTGCGTCTCCTGCCAAGATAGCTATCGCTGCTCCTGGGGACTGGTTTAATTATGTTGGTGGGAGAGCTCTTTCCCATCACCATAGAGCGGCCACATGGGAGTTCTTGCAGGAGTGCAGCTGCATTGGTACCACTGGGCTGCTGTAAGCACTCTAGTGCAGACACAGCCTTTGCCTTTACTTTAGGGGCAAAAAAGGAACAATGCCCCAGAACCGGAAAGAGATTTAGGTTCCAGATTTCCACAGAAATAAATAGCCATTAGGAGCCTAAATAGCTTTGTAGCTCTGGACCAATCTGTCCTTCAGTATTTGCTGGGTTGTAGTTGTGTGCACACAACAAGGGAGAGAAAACAATTTTCATTGTGTGTGTGTGTGTGAGAGAGAGTATGCGGGGGGTGGGGTGGAGTTTCATTTGAAAGAGATATTACAGAACGTCTTGGACCGGTTCATGCTGCTCTCATTAATAGCCCAGTGGATTAAGGAGTGCCAATAATAACAATTAGCATTATTTTTGGATTACTTTTGCAGTGATCAGCAGCAATATAAAATATTTTTCACGTCTCAACGGAGACAGGAAAATGGACACGAAACCCAAAGCAATGCTTATTTCTATACTTGTATATTCACCAATATCTCAGTTACTTGCATTTTGTTTAATTTACTTCAGACTTTTTGATCATCCACCTAGAGCTTTAGCAGAGTATATAATCACCTGCGTACCTAGACTTTGCCTTGTTTTTTCCTATTTGAGTGCCAGCTTTAAAAACAAAAGCTCCCCTTTGGTCTGAATTATAACTCCATACTGCTCTTGTTGCTAAGACAACTCCAATAAATGCTCACTCTTAGAATTTCCCATTATCGGCAGGAAAGGATTTCCCAACTAAAGCGTTCAAGTAGAATTGATTGCAAAATGAAATATAAAGAGAATTCCCTTGCAGTTTTCCAACTGTTGTTAATTTAGTTGATATGGGGTAATTATTTCCCAGTCACCCCCTCCCCTCGTAGTTCGGTAGCAACCATCTCTCTCCTGATGCTCATTGCTATTTGGCTAATATACAAGGAAGACAAATATGTGAATTTTCTCTAGTGTTTATAGAGTGAAAAAATTGACAGTCTATTTTTGTATGCATGTGTTCCATTATAAGAAATGTATGCCCTCTAGGTTTCTCAGAAATCCATTATCTCCCGAATCGATTCCTTGGGATTGACTTCTCTTCATCCAGTATAGAAATATGATAGCTGCCATTTTTGAAAAGTCTCGTAAGCCAGACAGACAAATTAACCAGGTTTGGGATTTTTAAAAACTTTTGTGTTTACATCTTTCTTTCGTGGCACTGCACTCTGCAGGCAACTGTTATGACACTGGTTCAAGTCTGAAGATGTTAGCACCAATGTTCCCTCTGTTTTCCAGCCACATGCAGAATAAATGTTGTTACGTGCACCAAAGCATGTGCAGATGTGCACCACTAATAGAAAGACATGGTGCTGGCTGTGGGGTGCTCTGCCAATCAACTGGGTGGAACCTGAATCTCTCCTGGGTAGCCGCCCAAGTGTTGAGTTTACAGGGAACATTGGTTAGCATGGTTACTCAGCATGGTTACACAGCTCAAGGCTAGCAAGCTGCAAGTGGCTTGCCAATGTGTCTCTTGCAGCTTGTCGTAGCGCATGATATTAAAATACGGTGTAATTTAATTATTAACCAGTCATGTAGTTAATTAAATTATATATATATTATTCTCATAGCAGAATGACTGGTGTGTTTGTATGTGAGTTTGTTTGTTTTAGGGCAGTGTTTCTTAAACTTTTTAAGACCGAGGAACACCAAATAATTTTTTTTTTTCAGGAACACCAAGGATTCTTTTGTTGAACCAAAAAAAAAAAGGGGGGAGGGAGAGAGTTATTGACCGCCCCCCAAAAAAAGGTTGCCTGTCCCTTTAAGGACAACCATTTTGAACTCTCTTGTTCTCTGCGGCACACCTCCGACTGCCTCATGGCACACCGGTATACCACAGAACACAGTTTAAAAAACAGTGTTTTAGGGTAATGTTGATCACTAATTTGGTTCCTTAATCCTGGAGGTCTGAGTATCACTGTTAGCAAGTTTGAGAGCCCTGATTTAGAGAGGCCAGTAGCTGCTACTTCTACTTATCCAATGCATCCTCTGATTCATTAACTTCTAATTGTTGTTAGGTTTTTTACTATGTTTAAAGGATTGTTTCAACCAAGAAGCAGAAATCCTAGCAAGCGACCAAGGTGACTAAACACACCCCGTTAATAGTGACTAACAAATAAATCTCATCTGCACTGAGATCCCCGTGTACCATTCTGGCAAGACAAGAGAGTCTGGAAAGTGAGTATAAGCTGGAGGTGATCAGGAAAAAAATATTTGAAATTTTCCACAGCATATTAACTTTTTGGTGATTTTTTTTTTTTAATATTTCAGCTGGAAACAGAACTATTTCTATACTGAAATGACCAAGTGATGCCTCTGTGCTCCCATTCTCCTCTATGACCCTGGCTCCTTTGTTGGATTACATTTTCCGTGATGCATTGTTACCAGGGGTTCTTTCAGCCAAAAGCATGTAGTATCTTTATTTTGTGCAAGGTGGTTTCAGGAAATGGCCGTCCAACTGATAGATTTGGCACGAACAGGAGAATACAAGAGTGCTTTCACTAAAAGCTATGCTTCACTTACCATCAAATAATTACACACATCTGCAACAGGTTAGTGGAACCGCACCTCCCCCCGCACCTCCTCCCAAAAAACCAGATTAATATTTATTCAGGATCTTGGGGCAATTCTAGTGGATCACAGCAAACATCCCATTGCCGGTCAGCGATCAGCAGGGGAACTTGAGAGGTATCCAAGCATTCGAGTGTCTATTAAGCTCAGATTTCTTCCTCTTTTTATATCCAACTTGTTAGTATTACATAACTTACCTTCTGATCAGCAGTTTTCTTAATGAACAAGTTAAGGGGTGGAGATTTCCATCCTGTCAGGTGGGCAATTTTCCATCAGTCAGGCAGGAGAACGTTCTATCAGACAACTAGCTGTATACCAGTAGTTACCTATTGGAAGACTTTCCATCTTGCAAAAAACACATGCTTTGGAAAAATAAGTCAAAAAGACTGAGGGTTATGTTTACTCCTTGAGCTCGCTCACTGGCCCCTTCCCTTCTGGTCTGGTCAGGACTGCTGATGGGGAATGGGAGAGGAGAGGAAGGGGGCAGCTGCCCTGGGTCCTGGCGATTTAAACAGGTCCAAGGCTCTAGGCCATCGCTACTGCAAAGGCCACAGCCGCCAGAGCCCTGGTCCCTTTAAATCGCCTCCAGAACCCGTTGTGGCAAGGTAGGAAGGCTAGCCCCATGCCTTCTGCCCAAGGGCCCTCCCCTTCCGCCCTCCCCCCTTCCTTTCCTTTCTCCCCGCCCCCCCCCCCCCCCCGAGCCAAGATCCCTCCCCACCTTGCCTAGGGACCCGTGAAGTCTGTCACCACATTTGGTTGTTGTGCTAAGGTGTCAGAAAGGTCTCCTTTTAGCTACTTTCAGCAATAAGCATGACAAATTGTATTTCAGCTGCTGGCAATGGTTTGACCATGTTTCTGGGCTATCAGAAATCTGCTCCCATGTCACTACAGCTCCTCTCTTGGTGAAAGGAGGCTGTGCATCATGGCAGTTGTATGGCTGTGGTGCACCATGGGAGATGTAGTTCTGCATGGGGTCTTGGCCCATCAAAGGGAAGAGACCGACATGGCACCTGAACTAGAACTTCTTGAGGCACCAAGGCAGCACTGAAGAATCATTATGTTTCAATTTTCAGGTGTTCAGGGTTTTTTTAAATAAAACATTAAAATTGCTTCCACAAATCAGACATTCCCTCTCCCAACATGTGTTTAAATTAAACCCAATTTTCTGTCAGAAAATGGTTGTGATGGAAAATTTTCAACCAAACCTAGTATAAATCTCTTTATTCAGCCAGTGCAGTGTAAATAAGAATAAGGCCAAAAAGGAACACAGGCTAAAATGTATTTACAAAACCGATGTGGTGAATGGTTACAAATAATAAATGCATTGCTGGTTGTAACAAGGTGGTCTGCCCCTTTAAGGCCAAGGGGGACCTGTGATTCAGCCAGCCGTGTTCGATTATCAGCTAAGAAGGGACCAAGTGATTATAAAAGTCAGCAAGTGGCTCAGTTGAAGAGAGCTGTAAGGAAATTGGCTCCCTGGGCCCTATGCTTGGTCTTTAATGTGGAGGAGAAAGACACAAGGGGAAAGGCTTCTGGCCTACTGTGGCCTGCTCGGCTAAAGGAAACAGTTGTGTTTTGGTCTTAATTTGTGGGCCTTATGTTTGTAGAATGAGACTGTACCCTGAAGGATGGACCAGAACAGACTAGGGTTGCCAAGTGTCCGGTTTTGGACCAGACAGTCTGGTATTTGAGCTTTCTATCCGGGAAACAAATTGAGAAAATACCGGACATATAAATGTCTTGTATTTTCTAATTAAATAAGTTTTATTATTATCATGAGTATCAGTATGTAGTTGCCTACTGCCTGGCTGGTAGACATGCTCACACGCTCACAATGCGTGAGCGTGTCTACCAGCCAGGCAGTAGGCAACTACGCAGTGGAGGGGGGGCGGGGCTGGGGCAGGATGTAATCCCCGAGGCCAGACTCACCTGTGTGTTCTGCTGGGACCATGCGCGGGATGGGCAGCGCCCCGGGATCTGTGCACTCCCGGGCCAGCCCCGCTTCCCACCATCTGGTTCCCCCCTGATCTTCCCTCCTGGGCAGCCCTGCTCCCCCTGACCTCCTCCCGGCCAGTCCTGCCCCTGCCAGCCAGTTCCCCACCCCCACCCCCCCAATCTCCCCTGGCCAGCCCTGCTCCCCCTGACTTCCTCCCAACCAGCCCTGCTCCCTACTGGTCGGTTCCACCCTGATCTCCCTCACCAGCCCCACTCCCCCCACAGCCGGTTCCCCTGCCCCAATCTGAGATCAAGTGTGTCTGGTATTTTTGTCAAAGCCATCTGGCAACCCTAGAACAGACTTGGGGTGTGATGTGCTTTCTGGTTGGGGAGTCAGGGGTCACCTTCAGTAGAAAGCAGGATTGGTTTGAGAGTGACTGACAGATACATAAGAAGCCTACATTGGCCAATAATTTATGAGCAACAAATATTTCTCCCAGTGATTGCAGGGAGCCAAAGGTGGGAAAAGGCGAAAAAGGAAGCAGTTGGGAGCACATAATATGTCTTCCTGCCCAAACTGCCGGAGACTGGTCAATACAGCACCCCCTTCTCTCCCCCTCCCCCCGCTCTAATAAACAGTAATTTTTACAAAGACACAAATCTGCACCAACTAGAAATCTGTCTAGTTTTCCAAATGCATTCCCATGCCAATTTTTCAGTGGGATAGAGGGATGCAGGACCACACCAAACAATGCCTAATGGAAGATTCTGCTTTCATAGGAACACAGCTTTGAGCTCAACTCTCCTTTTGTAGGAAAACCTACAGACATATCTGTGTCAAGGAACCAGCCTTTAAGAAGGTTAATAAGAGGATCTTGGCAACAGTGATTTATTCCATCCTGCAAGAAATTGTTATCTGTGGAGTTCCATCAGCCTGTTTGTTCCCTTCCAAGAAGAAATTCTTCAAAATTAGCATATAGTATTTATAACTCATTCTCGGAGATGTTGTGTCACATGCTCTATAAAGCTCTTCAATTATATCTGATGTGAAATGTTTAAAGCTCCATTAGGCTAGAAAATAATCCCTTAACTGTGACAGAGAATCACTCATGCCCACCCGAATGGTATTTAGCAAATATATAAGGGAAATTTTGCTTTTTTCCAGTGGGGAGCTATAATAAATATGACTGACCAAAGCTAGACCAGACAGAGATCTGAGGTGCCACAAAATTTTGCCCCGTCTCTGAGCTGCTCCAAAATCTTCCTGCCAAGAAGACGTTGATGAGATTTCCTAGAGAACCTGGCAAACAGCAGAGCACATAGGGGTGGTAGCAACTGGAAGTGCTAATTCCCAGGTTATCTAGGAGAGTTTCTTAACCTTTTTTTTTTATAAAGTACCCCTTTAAAAAAATTATACATATCCCCAGTACCTATAGTTTTCAGACACACCATTTTTTTTTCCTACCATTGCAACACATTTGTTTAAACAACTTAATTGTAGCCAGGCGGATAATGAAACTTTGGGGTGTAAAAAGTACAAAAATAATGAAATGCTGTAAAACTTCAAAAAAAATCAGTTTTCTCCAAATTTCAATTGATGTACCCCCCCTCCCCCAGACTTCTGTCGAGTACCCCTAAGGGTACTCATACCACTGGTTGAGAAACACTGATCTTGGATATCTTATCAAACTGCACCTGCCTCTGTGCTAGCTCAGAGAACTACGCATCTCAAAAAGAACTTTTTTTTTATTTTAAGCAATTTTTTTCCAAGGCCAAGGCTGAATAGCTTGCTGGAAAAAAGTAAAAGCCAGAGGCTACAGAACTGGCACTTCATGCTCATCTGTATATTCGTAGCTGGTGCCTAAAACTAAAAATTAATCTAATGACTCCATGTGGATATCGTTAACATTTTGCTGTAGTGGTTAGTGTAAAAAAAACAAAAAAGCATTTGAAATCCAGCTTCCCTTCTTCCCCTGCCCACCCTTGACTGACTCTCCCCTTCTGTGTGACAACGTGGCACTAGTGGGAACGTGTTAAATTAGAGTTCTGGTGTTTGGGTTTTCACTATGGCATGTCACAATTAGGGTTGCTACCTTTTGAACTTACACAACTGAACTCGACCGACCTACCTCCTGCCCCTTCTCCAAGGCCCCAGTTGCCACATCCCCTCTCCCTCCCTGCCTTGCTCTCCCCCACCCTTACTCACTTTCACCAGGCTGGAGCAGGGTGTCGAGATGAAGGAGGGGTGTGAAGGCTGGAGCAGGTGCTTGATGTGTGGGACAGGGTTTGGTGTATGAGGTCCCGGTGATGCTTATCACAGCTTCCCATGACAGCTCTGATGTCACGGTCTGACCAATGAGAGCCCACACCTGTGTTTTATGAGGTTAGCATACAGAGCCTCCTTGACTGCCCATATGCCTAGAGGCCACAGGGACCTGCCAGCTGCTTCTGGAAGCCTTGTAGAGGAAGGGCAGGTGGGGAGCCTGCCTTGCCCGGGCCCCTATTGTGCTGCCAACCGGTCTTGTAATGACCTGGTCAATGATGCTGTACAGATCCTCAAGGGTCACTTTTTGGCCACATTTTCTGGTCAAAACCTGGAGACCTGGATACCCTAATCGCTGTCAAATTTATGCCTGGATAGGTTCAGGATTGTTTGTTGCACTTCTACTCATTTGTTAACTTCATGACAGCTGGATTAATGGGGAACAGACAATAAGCTTCAGAAGTAATCTAAATGACAGTCTTTGCGGGATTTCCTGTTCCTTGTAGTCTTGGGGGCTACATGTTCAGTGCATGCAAGCGAGCCATGCGTGCCTTTTCCTCCTCTGGGACAGGGGACGTCCCAAGATATGCCCATCCTGCTTCATTGGAAAGACACACATCATGGTGTATGCCAGGGAAGTGTCAATGGAGGCCGGAATTCATGGCTATTAGAAGGACTCGCATAGAACTGACAGAGTCCTTGCAAAAGCCTCAGCTCTGTACGTTTAGTGATCTTCATTATAGACTCTTCATTAGGCAAATAAAAGTGAGGTTGTGGGGAGACAAGAAGTACTTTGACATGTGTGGAGGATGTGGGGTCTGGAAGATGTCCTGATGAATTGGTCTTGCCGATTAAGCCTGACCTAATTAAGTGCATTCATACTGTGTTCATGTTGTTTTAATGTTACCTACCACGAATGACATGTTGGAGCAGATGTCAACCATTACAAAAACATCCTTTGTTTATCCTGCTCAACTGTGGGTGACCACTGGAAAGAATTCTCCTACTTGAATGAAATGTAAAATGGTAAATGGCCTTGGTCCGCTCTCCTGCCAGCAATTCTTCAATAACTCATTTACATATGCTGGCCTCACCCACTAAAAGTCACAAATAATAACTGTGATAACCAGCAAAAAGCACAGGCTGGCACAACTTCTGAGGTACTCTGGCCTACTTGCAGACTATAATTCAGGAATTCTTCATTTCTGTGTTGTACCCACCATTCATTCGTTACAGAAGTTGTGGGGTTGTGAATTATAACAGCAGCCGTTCTTTATCTTGAAATTCCCAGGCAAATGAATTAATCCTCAAAGCAGCTATATTCCAGGGGAGTGGAAGAAAGAAGCATTATAATTGCCTGGTAGCATCACAAGTAACTGCACGATTTACCATAAAAATAGGTCATCTCTACTGGGAAAGCCAGAGGAAACCAATGAAAAGAAAAGGGATAAAAAAAGAGAGACATATAAGCATGCAATGACACATGCCTTTAAGTATGCCAATAGGGCTAGGATAGGTCATGACATTGTCCTTACCAGAGTTGCCCTATTACAAAGCAAGAGAGGGATTTTCCTCAACAAACTCAGCCTGAGATTTGAGGACTGACTTCTAGTCAATGCAGTTGCTCTGGTGTAAACATAACAGCCAATGGGGTCGGAATAGTCTCCAAATCAGATGCTTTTCTAAGTTTTCTGTGAAATTATAGCAACTCTTTCAGATATGCTTTGGTAGGGTTTGATGCTGCAAGATGCTGAGTGCACAATATTTCACAGTGAGGATGTTTCACCATTGGAACAAACTACTAAAGCAAGTGATGGATTCTTCATTTCTTGCTGTCTTCTAATGAAGGCTAGATGCCTTTCCGGCATGTGCCTGGATCAGAACTTAGCTACCATGATACACAGGAGGGCTGGGATACGCAGGGTCAGATTTGATGCTCTAATGGTTTCTTCTGGCCTTAAAGTCTACTAATTAATAAAAACAGTGTGTGGCATAGGAAGCATCCTCTGGGACTTTGCTGTGCAGCCAGCTTGATTCCCAGACTCAGCTGTTATTAAATGGGATGATCCGGGGGGAAGCCACTGAAACATCCAAAGAGGCTGGCCTGGGTCAGGACACCAGCTTTACAAGGGAGAGGTCGGTGTGGCAGTGACATCACAAAGGCCTATTACAGACTCTCAGCCTATTGGGGGACAGTGGTGGGGAGATGATGACCTCACAAAGAGACTCTGACATCAGCTGGGCAGGACAGAGGTGCAAAGCAGGGTTAACCTCAGAGGCTCCGATGGCTTTGCAGCAGCAAGGTTCCTTCTCAAGGTCTCCCCTTGGGGACAGAAAGAGAATTAGGATTAATGTACGTGAGCATGAGAAGGAACCTCATCAGAGTTTTCTCCTTCCCTACCACTGATTTTGTAGTCCTGGTTTAGACGGTAAGAGCCTCAGAGAGATTTGGAACCTGTTCAGTCTGATTTACCTGGTACCAGATGAATTTTAGGCCTAGAAATCACTAGGTTAAGGTGATTTGGTTTCCTGCCAAGGACTTTGTCCTATAGAATCACTAGGGGTACTTGGGGATTGTCCTTTTAAGTTTCTCTTTTCCTCCTCCCTTCCCTCTTTATCTTCTCTTGTTTCTTTCCCTGCTTTTCCATTCCTGCCTGCCTACACCAAAGAGGGGTGTGTGTGTGTGTGTCAGAGGGATTTGCTGTCACTGTGGAAGGCTCTCACAAAGAGGTGGGGCTAGAATACTACTCAGAGACTTAATCACTCTCGTGGTGACCTGGACTGTCCTTTTGGACTTCTGCTGAGACCCCTCCATCTTCTAGCTCTGAGTCCCAGTGCTGGTTGGTTAAGCAGGTGGCTATTGACAGGGAAGACTTAAGTCCTTTTGTACTCTTTTAAGATCAAACAAATAAGTCACAAGCAATCATGTATTTGATTGTACCATTCCTGATTCTGTGTAATGCGCCAGTTCTGCTCAAATGCTTGCTGAATAATGACTAGGAACAACTGTTGGTCAGCAGGTCATTTGAGAGCACTTTATTCTGATCAGTCAATGAGTCCCTAGGGGTGGCAAAGGATAAGACATCAGCCTTGCAGGGGTGTGGCAGTGACATCATAAGGACCTGTTCCAGGATCTCAGCCTATTGGGGAAAGGTGGTGAGGAGGTGATGACCTCACAGAGAAACCCTGACATCAGCCAGGCAAGACAAAGTTGCAAGGCAGGGGCAATCTGAGACACTCCCAACCCCTTTATGGCTTTGAGGGAGATCATCCCCAAGAGGTGGGGCTGGAATAGTGCCCTGAGACTGATCCCCTCAGGTGGTGACCTGGGCCATCCTGAGGGACATCTTCTGAGACTCCCACTTCTCAGAATCTCAATGCTGATTGGCTGAGCAGGCAGGCTGCTGACAGGGAGAGGTGTTCCCTGTTTCCCAGCTGTGACCCCTGGCTGTCCCTTCCTTTGCAGGCTCTGCACAAGGTCTTGTCTGACCTCAGGCGTGCCATGCTTGGGGACCTGCTGGCAGCACTCCCAAACACAGGCTCCAATACATCTTGGAGGTGAGCATGGGGCAGGAGGGGCAGGGGGCAATTTTACCTTCGTGCGGACTAGAAAAGAGAGATTGGAAATCCATTTTCCAGGCTCTCCTGCTAATCTGTGCATCATCCTTGGTCAGGGCAGTGTTATGTTGGGCCCTTCCTCCTTCCAGGACAGGGCTCTGGCTGGCTTTGGCAGTGAGAGCCTCAAATCCCCTGTCCCCTTCTCCACTCCCAGCCTCCCCCAGCTCCCACCATGGGATCTAGCAGATGGAGATCACAGGACAGTCACAAACTCCTTCCTAGTGAATCAAGTGGGCCCAAAGGGAGTCAGCTCTTCTCTCCAACCGACACTGAAATTTGGAAGGGGGTGGGGAATTGTCCTCACAGTCACTCCCTTCCTCTGACCAAGGGCTTTCGAGTCAGCGAGGGGTAAGAGGTCTGTCTCCATCCTGATCAGCTGTTCATGGATCAAGAGTTCAGAGAGGGGGAGCTGAACACTGTCCCAGTCTAGAGAGACAAAGACATTGTGACAGTCCCCTTCTCATGCTCCATGATCTGTGAATCAGACATTCCACCCTGAGCTCAATGTCTCATCCCTGAAAATGGGGGTGAGCTTATTTGCACAGCATGTGCATTGGTCTATTGATCCTAACCTACCTCCTTCCACAACAGCATGTCAACTTCTGCATCACGTTCAGAGTGTCTCAGGAGAGAGCCAAGCCCATGAAGAGCAGCAAAGCCCCATTTGGATTCAACAGCTTCCTCCCTGAATTTGACATAAGTGACCTCTGACCCTGGCTTCCTGATGCCAGGCATAGGCAGGCTGTAGGATCTGCAGCTGCTGGAGCTGTGGGTTGGGAATGTTCCTCTTAGGAAGGCAGAGTCAGAGCAGGGGATGAGAGAGACTTTAGTCAAATTCATCATCTTCTGGTTCAGTGGAGATCCTGGGATTTTATGGGGTTCATGTGCCAATCCCTGCTCCAGCCAGGTTTATGCCTGGCTGTGGGTCAACTTCTTGTTCTCTTGGAGCACGTGGGATGAAAGTCCTCATGGAAGGTCCTCCTCCTTGGTCTCTTGGGGGCAGAAGGAGCTGTGGGTCTACCTTTAGCTCAGGGGTGGCCAACCCGTTAAAAGCAAAGAGCCACAGTAGCTGGGGATATAGCACAAAGAGCCGGGGGGTAAAAGTTGTCGAGCGCAAAAAAAAAAAAAAAAAAAGGACACTACCCCTTTAAACACTACTCCGGGTGGATTTTTGGCCACATCAGGCTCCTGTCAGCTGGCACCATCTTGCCGGCGCCATTTTGCTTTGCGACGCCAGACAGTGAGTACAGGGAAACGAAGGCCAGGGGCTGTTTTTAGGGGTGCAGGGGCAGATTCGCAAGCCATGGGGGAGGCTTCGCGAGCTGCACTTGAAGGGGGGTGAAGAGCCTCATGCAGCTCGCGAGCACCAGGTTGGCCAGCCCTGTTCTAGCTCCTCTCCTCCCATGTCTCCAGGAGAGGGACTTGGGGGAGAAAGACTCCTGCCCCAGGGGAGATTGGGAATGTTGATGGAGCCCTCTCTCCTCCTCTTCCATTACAGCTCAGCAATGTTCCAAAAACTAGGGAACTTGGTGGTTTAGCTGTGACTGACTGTCCATCAGTGACCCAGCCAAGGACATTGGCCAGCTGGCCAGGGAGAGGAATTACCAGCTCTACAAACTGCTGCTCTGCCAGAGGTATGGAAACCCAGCTGGGAAATGGGACCCAATAGAAGAGTGACACTGACAGAAGCTGGGCAATGGGATCCCGGAAGAAATGACCCACCTCCCATCTCAGATGTCTCCCTCATTGGGTAATGGGAGCCCTGTTGAAACTCACCAAATCTTTTGAGATGGGCCCCAGCTGGAGGATGAGTCTGTCTCTCTCTCCTCCTTCCCCAACCCCACTTAGGGTCAACCCTCCTCCCAAGCCCCACGGATACTCCACCCACTGTAGGGAGCCTGGGTCATTGGGATCCCACCTCTGCAGAACCTGCCCCAGCTGGAGGAGTTTGAGGGAGCCTATCATGGGGTGTATGTTCCTGCCAGCTCAGAAACCAAAGGATTAATCCGAGCACTGCCACCCACTGCTGACTGGCAGGCTAACAATAGCTGGGGGAATCAAAGGTCTGGGTGGTGTCCATCTTTCTGCTAACTGCAGTGGGCTTTGAATTAGGCCCTGAAGATCATATTTCAAAGGTATTTAGGTGCTTTCTGAGAGAATCAAAGGTACCTAAACAGGTTTAGGCACTTTTGAAAATCCCAGTAGGGACCTATTTTCATAGATACCTAAATACCTTTGAAATTGTGGCCCTTCATGCTTAGAAGGGAGGTACCTCTTCCCACCCAAAGGGAGGAGAAACAGACTCATCCCTCCCAGATGTGACCGAAGGGGAGAGGGAAAGAGGAGCTGCTAAATCAGAGAAGGATGTTTCAGCATTGCTTTGTGGTGCTTGTATTGTGGTGGTGTGTCTGTTTGGGATAACGGATCGCACTGTGCCTGACAGGCCTTCGGTCTGCATTACTTTGCAACTCTGCTCTGTGGAAGCCACTCCTCAGCTCTTCAAGGTCACCAATCCCTCTTTTCAACCTCCCTTCTTATCCGAGTGGACATACCTATGAAAGAGTAAAACCAAACATTTTTGAACCAGCGCTGTGCAACCGTCATGCAAACGTTGGAGCGGGAACTGTCTTCACATGTCTTTGTATAGCATCGAGCACAACAGGGCCCCAGTCTGGACTGGGATATCTGGACACTAATATAGGGAAAATAATAATGGCTACAGAAATCTCTTTAGACTCCCTGATGGTGTGATGATAACAAAGAAAAATATGGATGGTTTTTAGTCCATTGATCCTAAAAGCAAATCCATTGGATTGCCGAGTAGAATTGTTATATTGTTGCAGATTTTTTGAAAGACGCACTAGAAACTCTAGGATCTTGTAGATTCGACTTGTAACCTCTTACTCCTTCCAGGAAGCCACCAAGTCAGCCCACCTGCGTGGTTTTCAGCCCTTATAGTAGGGGGAAAAAACCAGCATCCTCAAAAATAATGTGTTGAGAATCATCTGTTTGTTGGTTGATCCTATTTGAAATCCAGTAGCCATCTTTGCTGCATGTCAATGTCAACATAGAGGGTCTGCTATCAGAATACATTGCAATGTTCAACTGCCAGTCATTCCTGAGATCAGCTGCCAGGCATCAGATTCTATAGGGTCCTAAAGTCGGCTGGGTACACTGACTATTTACAAATTTAACCGATTAACTTGAGCCAGTAACAGCAGCAGTAATCAAAGATCTGGCTCCCAAATGAATGCTCCCATTACATTTATGCTTTTTATAAAAGCACCTATTGAAAAAAAAGACTTGTGAAAAATACATATGTGCTCAGAACAGCCATTGGGACAATCTGGAACACCAGCGAGTCTCCCAGACACTGGGTGTAAATCTGCTTGGCTTTTAAAAATCTGACAGGCTATAAAGGGGGTGACCATTTGCTTTCAAACAAACACCTGGTCCATTTATTTGCAATTTATTATGACGCCTGTAATTTTTTCATCCCAGCATGCATTAATACCTGGGTATCTTGGAGCTCATCTGGAAGACTAGTCTCAATAGATCTTTAGACAGGGAGTATTTTGGGAGCACCCCTGTGGACCACCGAAGCAGGCAGAGACTAGGTGAGAGCCTGGGAACAAAAGATAAAACAACAAGGAGTTCTGTGACACCTTGAAGCCTAACATTTATTTGGGCATAAGCTTTCATGGGTAAAATCCACTATGTCAGATGCTTGAATAAGTACCTGGCAGAATCTAGCTGAGCTCCCAAAAAGGATTCAGCCCCATTTAGGGCTTACTCTTGTAAGATGCTAAGCATTCATGCCCTGATCCAGTGAAGCACTAAAACAGGGTAAACCCTTTGACTTCAGTGGCACTACACGTACAAAGTTAAGCACATGCTGAAGTGCTTTGCTGGCTCAAGACAAGAGTACTTAGGCACTTCCACAAATGAGCTCTTCATGAGTTGCAGAGCTGGCACTGGATCTGCAGCTTTTACTGGGTGCTTACTTTACTC
The DNA here is from genome assembly GCA_032595735.1 of Pelochelys cantorii. Lineage (NCBI taxonomy): Eukaryota > Metazoa > Chordata > Testudines > Trionychidae > Pelochelys > Pelochelys cantorii. The sequence continues at coordinate 8,923,194 of CM064333.1, read as the reverse complement.
ATACTTAAACTGAGCCCGGGACTTGCAAATATTCAGACTACTTTTGTATTTTTGCCATGCATTGCATATCAGTGTGCACTGAGAGGCAACCCTTTACCATTTGAAACTATATGTTCTTTATTGAAAAAGAAAATTTAAAAAGATCAATGAAAATGTATCTCCATAATTTATCAGCGTTCGCTTGCCAGCGGCATATTGGTATCATGATGCACTTTTTTTAACAGGTAGATTTTTGGAAGCATGATCAATGATTACATGACCTCATTCCTGCATGTTCTGGCAAAATGAACACAAACATCCTACAGATAGTATAACACAATGGTAATAAGTATACTAGTGCTTATGTACAGTTTTTCATCAGTCAGTTTCAAAGGGAAACTGAGGCCAGGGAGAGGCCTTGGCTTCCTCAAGTCATTTAGAATCCAGTGGAAAAATCCCAAATAACACTCAGGTCAAGAGTCCCAGTCCTGTGTTCTACACACTAGGCAACATTTTCTCCAAAAATACTGTTGTTCTACTTTGGCTTTGAGGCAAGGAAATATTACGTTTAATTAAAAACAGGAAATCCTCGCCCCAACCTACTACCTGCTCATCAACTCATTCACAGCTCATTCAAAGCCCTGTCAACAACGTCTGATATTTTTGCTACCTTATCTCACATGCCAGATTTTCCCAGTGCCCCCTGGTTTAGCAGGAAGCTATGCTTTTATGCAGATGGCATTAACTACTGTTTATCTGCCTTCAGTGTAGAGAAATTCTAAACACGTGGTAGATGAGCATCTTTGGTATTACAATATTTTTAATTGTTGCATAATTAATTTACATGTTACCGTGCATAGAATCCTAGAACTGGAAGGGACCTCGAGAGGTCAGAGTCCAGTCCCCTGCCCTCCCAGCAGGACCAAGGACTGTCTAGACCATCCCTGACAGGTGTCTGTCTAACCTGCTCTTAACTATCCCCAAAGATGGAAATTCCACAACCTCCCTCGGCAATTTATTCCAGTGTTTAACCACCCTGACAGGAAGTTTTTGCTAATGTCCAACCTAAACCTCCCTTGCTGCAGTCTAAGCCCATTGCTTCTTGTCCTATCCTCAGAGGCCAAGGAGAACTGTTTCTCCCTCCTCCTTGTAATACTCTTTTAGGTACTTGAAAACCGCTATCATGTCCCCTCTGAGTCTTCTCTTTTCTAAACTAAACAAGTGCAATTCTTTCAGTCTTCCCTCACAGCTCATATATCAGAGAGGTAGCCGTGTTTGAATCTCCATAAACAACAAGAAGTCCCGTGGCACCTTATAGACTAACAGATGTATTGGAGCATAAGCTTTCGTGGGCAAAGACCCACTTCGTTAGATGCATAGCTCATGTTCTCTAGACCTTTAATTATTCTTGTTGCCCTTCTCTGGACCTTCTCCGATTTTTCCACCTCCTTCATGAACATGATAAAGTCATATCTCTGCTATTTTACTGTTATGGGTTATCTCTGAGCTTTACATCATGAGATTTCCACACGCACACCAAATTTTCATGTATGCAATAGGTCAAAATGCTGCTTTTTTGTTGTTTAAACCAGAAATGTTGCTGAATCTGTGTTGCATGTTTTCCACAGCAGAGATTCTGCAAGTACCTGTGTCCATGACTGGTGAGGTTAAGTGACATGCAGAATAGCAGGAAAGGGTTATAAATCCACATTTAAAATGCAATCCATGTCCAAACAATAGTAAGTCTTTAAGGTTATATCAACATGAGGATAAAAAGCACTGCAGCCCAGTCACAGCAAGCCCAGGTCAGCTGAATTGGGCTCCATGGGACTTGGGTTGCAGGGGGGAGGAAAAATCAAATCCCTGTGAAGACCGTGGGTGAAGGTAGGGCTGGGGGAGACAAGCCCCCAGCCCTGCCCCTTCAGCCCAGGGTCCACGCCCCATGCGAGCCAAGCCCCCCCTCCCGTACCACAGGGAGGGTGGTCAGCACATGGCCCCAAATGCCCTGGCCTGGAGCACAGAGAGGGAGGTTGGTGCGTGGTCCCAGCCTCCTTGGCCCCACAGCATGGATAGGGTGGGCACTCAGGGGCAGCAACTCTCCACTCTAGTATGCCTACGGTAGGTGTTCCAAGGTGGAGGCTGGGTGGGGCCAGGCTGGCAGTCTGGGAAGGCAATGCCTCCCCCCCACGTTGTATACCCACTGCCCTGGTGTAGATATTTGGGTTCAGGCTCTTGCCTCAGCTCTGGGACCCTCCAGCCACTGCAGGGTCTCAGAGCTCAGGCCCCAGCCCTAACCTGAATGTCTACACTGCAATTTTCAGACCCAGAGCCCAAGTCCTGAAAGCGTGCATCAGCTGACCTGGGAGTGCCACAGGTTTTTTTGGTGTTTGGTTTCAGTCCCCATGTAGATGTACTTGGGGCCGTGGCTAGATTTAATGTATAGAAATACCAGGCCAGAATCCTATTTCAGTTATTCCAGAGTAATTCTGGAGTAGCTTTAGGAGTCAATTGAATTAATCCAGATTTGCGCAGAGGTAATGGACACTAGAATTTGACCATGTTACCTGATTCTGGCTTTTATGGGTAGAACATGTTCCACTAAGAACACCCTTCCCTGTTTAACATTTACTAAATAAATGCTACATCACAAATATAGACCAACAAACACCTGTCAAGGACCGTGTAATACTCAGATCCACACAATGTTGCCCACTTAAGATTTTGTTTACCCTTCCGTGAGTGTAGTGCCCCTTTAATGCAAATCAGCCAGGTAGGATGCTTCTAAACCCTGCGTGGCATGGCCCATGTATTTAATACAGGTGATCCCTGACTTACAACCGCCAGACTTATGACCTCCCCCCCCCGTATTTACAACCATTTTTTTAATGCGAGATAGCTCCTAAACCCCCCAATTCACGTCTGCAGCTCACATTTATGACGATGTACGATGCAGACTCTGCGCATCATCCCAAAACAGGAAACGTACAGTCAGTCATACTTACCAGTCTGCAGCTGCTGCTTGAACTGCGTGTGTCTCCACCACATCGGTCTTCACTTTTCAGTTATTTTTGTGCATTATTTGAACTATTTAGTTTAGTTCTCCTCCATTTCCGTAGTCAATTTTGGTATTTTTAGGGTATGAAATGGATTTCCAGGAACAGAACCGCCGTTTATAACGTTGTGCCTATGGGAAATAAAGGTTCGACTTATGACAGCTCAACTTACAATCGTTCTCCAGGAACCAATTAGATTGTAAGTGTGGGGGTTGCCTATATACTCGATTTTATGTTTTGCAACATAAAACTCTGTAGGGTTAGAGAGTGATGAAGTAGGCTAGATAAGCAAGGCTGATCTATAGAGGTAGCAGTGGTTAGGTTGCCTTGTGTGACTATTGTAACTCCTCCGTGAAGCAGCAAGAGGGCCTGGGAAGTCAACTTCCCTTCAGAAGAAAACCAGTTAATACTGAACGTGGGTGCATTTGTACTACAACTTCTTACACTTTACACTCTCTGCACTGACCCATTGACATGGATAGTCAAAAACCAGCCTGCAGGCAATCCTGTCTTTCAGGACTCTTGGCTCAAACTGCAGAACCCAGCACTCAGACTCCACTTAGAAAGTTTATGGCAGAGAGCAAACTCCCTTGCTCCTGGCCACAGCCCCCCAAAAAGAAAATGCTTCTCAACTAAATTAATACTTCAAGTATTGCTTCAAAGACTGAACAGCACGGACGTGCCATGGAAAAAGAACCCGTAGGACTTGAACTGCTGCCATAATGTAAATCCACTATTGCGTCATGGCTTTCAGCATTGGGATTTTTGTGTGTAAAACATATTCAAGCTTTCAGTTTGAATGCAGCTGGATGCTAACATTAAACAGAAGACCTGTTTATTTGGTAGCTTCTGTCCCTCATCATATATTCATCTAGCTTTGACCATCTTCTGTTACTCCCTCCTCCAGAGTCATCCTCCATTTTTCAGATTCCTCAGTGCCAAGCTATACACTGCCACATATTATATTAGCAGGGTTACTTTGCAGTATAGTGCTACAGTTCTTTTAGCCATTTTTCCCCAGCCGTCAGAAGTGCCCCAGACTTTTTTTGGCAGGCAAAAGAAGCCAATCCACTGGAGGGCTTGTGGGAGACTTCTGCACATGTTCATAGAACAAGAATATACTATTTTATTTGGAGCCAAAGCTTTTCAGCGTCTCTGGAGTCCCGCCGGACCACAGTACATAGCAACATCTAGATCTTTGCTAGGGAAGGTAGTTGCAAAGACTCAGTGTCATTGCTCATTTCTTGTGTTCACCTTGCCCAGTCTCTTACTAATCAGAAATGTGTTGGGCAGTGAAAGGCTAAGAAAATGGTTCCTGCTTGAACCAGTACTGAGTGGCCAGTGCACAGCAAATTGAACCTTTTCTCCCTCCTTTCAAAGTCTCTTCTGGGCTATTCTGTGAAGTGAATTTTTGTTCTGGGGGAAAAGTCAGGTTTGATTTGAGACCGGCTCCCTCGTTGTCTACAGGCCAGGTTCTACAGGGAAAGTATTTGTGCAAGCAGCATCCTGGAAGGAGGGGTTTGCATCCCTGCTGCCTTCCCTAAATGGAGCTCAGGAGGAGTTCTGCTGCAAACTGCCTAAAAATAACTCTGTGCCTCTGTCAGGGGTTCCTCCTCCCTCCCCCTAGTGCAATTTGGAAGAGCATCCTTCCTCTTTGCCAAACCCTTGCAAAGAAGCCATTTGCAAACTCGAGACCGCTTCTTATTTGCTCAGTGCTCCAAGAAGCTCAGAGGAGAAAGTCCAAACCAGAATTTCTTCTGACAAGAAATGGACATTTCAGGTGACATTAAGGAAATAAAAATTCGAAGGCCAGGTGGAGAAAATTGTTACTTTGACAGTCTCATCAGTCCTGTGCCAGGGGCTTACTCCAACTTCTTGATCACTTCCGTGTTCTTCGGCCCCAGGGTCTCACCTACCCTTCAGCAGCACATAAAACCCTTCCTTTATCATCCCACTCCAGGCAAAATGAAGGCTTGCCAATCTCTCAGCATGTTAAATCCTTCTAACTTGTTACCTCAGTAGCCTACTTCACCACAGCAGTACTGTTTATTGACTTAGACTTTATAGAATTCATCTGTAGTTACTAAACCGTTCATTAGGACCATTGCATTAGCGTGCTTTTAAAAAGAGAGGGAAGGCAATTATAAAGAGGCTTTACCTTAGCAAGCCAAAACATATCAAGCTACAGGAAATAGATGCTTAACAAGATAATTGGTTCAGTGAGCGATTAATTTCACCACATAGGTGTTTGAAATATTCATGGCTACTCAACACCAAAAGTTATAAGAGAACAGTGTGGCAGCATGTTAAATTTTATCCAGAAGATTTATTCCAGCTCCAACGGCTTGAATACAAAATTTAGCTTCATACTCCCTTCAGATGAACTGATACCCCAGCATACGCTAGTACATTATTGTCCTCAAATTGCCTATTGTCTTTTGAATAATGTCCATGAAATCTTTAAAATTAGATGGCGGTTTATTACTGGATTGAATCACTTGTAACCCTGGATATATAACTGTCACCAAAGGGGAAAAAAAAAGATGACTGGCTAATTGAACTCCAGAGAACATTATCACACCATTTCTCAATTTGTTATTCATTGGAGTTCAATCTCATTTAAATCTTGTTACAGTGCTCATAGAAAATTAAAGTCAGTTTCAAATTTATACATTTGTAATCACAAATACCGCATACAGCTAGTAATTTTTTCATAACTATTGCCTCATTTTCACTCCATCATAACAAATGACTAAGATATTGTTTTTACTTTGTTTCTTGTTTTCTGAATGCTTGGGACCGTGGTCTACCGATTAGAGCAGACCCTAGGGCAAGAAGTCTGCCACAAACGTGACTTGATGGCTTTGGGCAAATCATATAAGTACCATGTGCATCTTATTTAGTTGTCCCTAAAGGGTGTTGTGGGGGTTAATGTCTCTAAAGCACTTCAAGAACTTCAGATAAAGGGCACTTCAGAAGCAAAAAGTCTTATTCCACACATATCTTTCCAGTTTGTCTCAGATGCTTCCTGGATGCTTATTTCTACAAAAATAAATTTCTTCTCTCATCAAGCAGCCTAAAGCAGCTACTCTTTAAAAGTTCTTTGCTACCACATTAGCGGAATGCCTGTCTGAGCAATCCTAGGTCACCTTCTCCGAATGGTCCAAATACCAGTACAAGATTAAGAAATGGTGGGAGTCACTATACTCTGTTACACTGAAGCCATGAGCAAAGTGACATTCAGTGAGAGATTGAATTGCATTTTAATGAGCTACAAATAGCAGAGACTCAATCCTTTGAGGAAAAAATAACTCTTGAAGATGTTCGTTTTAATAAAAAAAATGTAGTTGATTAGCAGGGACTTAGTCAGTGAACGCCACATGACCTTTTACGTACAAATCTCTGACTTGTTGATGTAACTTTGTTACATATTACAAAAGTAGAGTTGCCCATCAGAATGGCTGTGTTCTGTCTGAAACCCAATTCACTGGAGGAAAGATTTGCTAATCCTTGACTTGTCCACGGATGCTGTAGCATCAGTCCTACATTGCATACAGAACCGTACAAGTTGTTGGAGCACGAGATGCCTTCAGTTTGGTGGGGGCTGTTATAAATACCACCCTAGAGGTATCGGCTGATGTAACCTGAACATGATTTAAAATTGTATATCTGTTGGGAACTCATGGAACGTTTCTGAGGGTTGAGACTTTAATCCCTTTCATCCTGAAGGATCATAATGCACAGATTCAGAACTAGGGTGAGAAGGTGACTTTAATGGGCATGAAAGAGTGAGGACTTTCAGTCCTGGAACAAAAGATGTAAAATAAATAGAAGGGAATTTTCCCAGGAGGAGATTCAGCTTTTGCTGTTAGGCGGTGGACGGGAATACTAATTGGGATGCAAACTTGAAAGGGCATGCTCCAAAGAGTCTGGAGAAGAAGAGTTAATTGAATTTTAGAAAAGAAAAATGAGTAGGAAGGATAGTAACTCTGCTGCCTTCTTTGGATGGTGTGACAAAGTCAGGCCAGGGGGCTGCAGCAGTGACAGACAAGGTAGCCCCAGAAGGGTGAAAGGCCCACTCCCCTGTGAAGTAGATATGGGTTACTTCAGGTCAGTTAGGATCAGCTGACAAGGGGTTGTCTCAGGCAGAGTAGGATCAGCTGAGACAGGGCTACCTTGGACCAATTAAGTCAGCTGACTCCACTTCAGGCCTGCCTGTGTCCTTCATCCCCTGTTGGGTGGAAGAGGAGGAGGGGCACACCCCACCCTCCATACACATAGCTACTAAGCCAGAGACAACAGGGAAGTGAGCAGCTTCAGGCGGAGAGGCTGAGGTCCCTATCCCAAGGGAAGGTCACAAGCCTAAACCTCTGCTGAGGGTGAGGCTGACTACCCAGACACGGCAGATAGGGGGAGCTTTACCCGAGGCCCATCTTGCCAAGGGGAAGGAGTTGCAGAGGCTGGCAAGGGAAAGAAAGGCCCTTGCCATAGTGGTTTTTACCTGAAAAGGGGTTTACAAGAGGAAATGATTCCAAATATTTTTCACACTCAAGTTTAGACAACTGGGACTTTGTAGCATGTAGATTTTCTAATTAAAAAGACCCATGGGCAACATGAAGTTAGTGGAATTGCACGCACTTCTAAAACATCCCAATTTGGTCCTGAATACATAGGTATTTTTAAGGACAGACATGGGCACATTCTGAATTTTAACTTTTCCTGCACACTATTAAGTTGTTAAACATCAATATATACAATATGGATACATCTGCGATGTTGTTTATCTCGAAGCAAGTAAACACAAACAAAATTAAATTGCTGTTGCAGACCACAAGTGAAGAACTAATATACTGTCCCAAAGACAGTTTTGCACAAGTGAGCTAATCCTTTGGAAATGCTGATTAGCATAATAAACCTCTCTTGGCTATTCACTGAACAGATGCACAATATGTTGAAAACAGCCTAAGCAGTATACACAAATCCTCACACACACACAGGAAGTTTATCGTGATAAGGTCACACTCTGCTCCTGGGTTTCATAGACAAAAAAAGAATCTTTGTACATGTTCCAGACTTCTCCTCTCCACTTTGCATGGAGTTTCTTATGTTTAGGACTGTTCTTTATTGCCATTTCCCCCCCACCCCTCATATCCAGTGTATGGATTTCGCACTGAGGTGTGGATGTTCTATGTACAGTGCTGAAAATGCAATAGTGATTAGATGAAAGAGGAACTCTTAGTTCTTAAAGCTGCACTGTATTTTATTTTAAATAAAATTATTTGGCCTTGTTGGTGTTCATACAAATGACATGGCAAAATGTTTTTCAGCCGGCAGACAGATTTTTTTTAAGTTGAGCATATTTTCATACCATCTTTACATATCTGATTTGGCCAAGCCTCCATTTTGCAATCTGGAAAAATGACAAAGTCCATTTCCACGATAAAGAATTATAGCAATTTGTAGCCATCTTTTAAACTGGGATTTTATGGAAGAGGAAAGTGAAGAGGTGGAGGTAAATTACATAATACCTAATGCATGGAGAGATTTTCTCCAGAGTGGGAATATTTTGCGAGGGAAGCATATTGCCTGGTATGTCATGAAGTGGTCAGTCTGAAGACAACCAGCTAGAACAAGACACTCAGATTAGGGATGTAAACGACTAGTCGACTATCCGATAAGCAAATGTTTATCGGATAGTGGACAGGCTGGTCAACTAGTTGCTTCCCCCCTGCTGCCTCTATCAGAAAGAGGCAGCAACGGGGGGAATGGAAGGGGGTGCTTCAAAGCTGCAGTGCTGCGGGGAGCCAGGAGCCAGTCCCTGGGTTCCACATGGTGCTGCCGCTTTGAAATGCCACATGCAGCCCGGGGCCAGCTGGTGCACCTGGCCAGGGCTACACGCAGCGTTGTCAAAGCGTCAGCGTTGTGTGGAGCTTGGAGTCAGCGGGAGAGTCCCCAGCTGACCCTGGGCTCCGTGCGGTGCTGACGCTTTGAAACACATGTGGAACCTGACGCTGGGCTTCCTATGGTGTTTCAAAACGGCAGCGCTGCATGGAGCCCAGGGTCAGCTGGGGACTCAGAGTATACTTCAAAGGCAGAAGCGCCCTTATCGACTAACTAAATAGTCGATGCAAATTTTATCGACTATTCGATTAAATAAATAATTGAAATTTTACATCCCTAACTCAGAGCTCAGTGATCTGAATTAGGCCTGCAGCTGGATGATATTCTCCAGCAGCGAATGTGGATGGGCAGCGGGTGCATCAATGGAGCCAAAAACGCATCACCAGCACAAGTGGGTGAAAACATCTGGCTGCTTCCTGGCATCTGGTAGAGAGCTATCAACAATACTAGTGAAAAATGTCCTGGTGAGGTGAAACTAGCCTGAGAAGAAATGCAGCAAGGATTGGCTGAAAGCATTCGGATAAAGGCTTTGCATGCTGAATAAATTCAAGCATTCATTCCTAATGTCTTCCTTCCAGCTGTTATAGACTCTAAGGCCCATGAACAGAGGAGAAAGACAAGTTATGAAAACAGTGGGAGAGTCAGTAAGGCACAGAGATACGGGTGCTATGTATCCAAATAAAGCAGGGAAGAAGAGAGAGAGCATAATGTTTGCACTGTATGAGGGGACAAGTCCGTGAAGATTATCTCTGGGTCCATGGACACACATACTACTGGATCTGATTTTCAGTCCAAGACTGGCTATTAAAAATAAAGCAAATTCATCTCTTTCCTGCAAAGATCCCTCCCTGTTGCAAGGCACGTTCATTACTTTTCTCTTTTACCCGAGTAGTTGAGCAACTAGACGTGTTTACCCTTGCAGACTCATAAACCCAATATGTTTTCTGGAAGAGAGGAAAATGAATGTCATCCAACTACAGGGCCTGTGCACAATCATCTGACACAGCAATATCACTGCCTAACAACCACAATCGTTAACATCGACACCTCTTCTCTTCAGCACTCCCTGCTCCCCTGCAGATAACACCTTGAGCCAAAGATGAACAGTGTCAAAACTGGAAGGCCACAAATCCCATTCTAAAACTGCCTAGAACAAGACCACAAGAACTTCCCACAGAAATACACCACTGTTGTGAAAAATGAGACACTTTCTCTTCTATCTTAAACAATGTCAAGTGATAGCCCATTGGACTATTTTGGATAGTCAACTGGCTGATGAATACAGCACCCAGTTTACTAAATGCCAGACCTACCATGATGATACAGCACCAACTAGTCTCACTAATGGACACCTATTTGAACAAGTCTCTGTTTGCGGGTGAATGTTCCAGATTTGAGGGTTCCTTGTCATTGAGAGGTCTAGCCAAGGGCAGCTTCTTGAGATGGTAGGTCAGTCCAACCCAAGTGGACTTGAAGAGTTGCTATTTTTGCTCATCCTGTAATTCTCCTAATTCCATGTTTAGATTCCATTTCTTCTTCACCTCGCACATCAGTCGTTTTACTGAATGACAATCTGTGGCAAGGCGAGCTATGTGAAACTTGCATGGTTTGGTTCATAAAGGGGCTTCTTCTCCCCACCCCTCACCCCTGCCACAAGCTGCCATTGCAGGGGTTGGAAGTGAATCAACTAGGCTTGGAGGTTGTGGGGTTCATGTAATTTATTCTGATATTTGCACCCTTCTAAAGCTATGGAGCCTGCATGTTAGAGGCAATCTGTCTCATTCTCTAGTCCTTCTGGCCTACACAATGTGACTTGTGGAGCCAACTCTATGGGTGTGTCTACACAGCAAAGTTATTTTGGAATAATGGCCATTATTCCAAAATAACTATGAAAGCATCTACACAGCAATTCCGTTATTTTGAAATAATTTTGAAATAATGGGTGGCTTATTCTGACTTCTGTAAACCTCATTCTATGAAGAATAATGCCTATTCTGAAATAGCTTTTTCAAAATAAGGCATAAATAGACGCTCCACTTCTGAAATTTCGAAATAGCTCCTCACCAGGGCCAGTCCAAGTTATTCCTCCTGGGGCTCTAAATGGAGATAGCACGTCTACATTAGGAAAGCCTGCCTCAGAGTAATTTTGAGGTTTCCCTGCAGTGTAGATGTGCTATTTCAAAATAAGCTTTTTCAGAATAACTATTCTGGAATAGCTTATTACAAAATAACTGTGCAGTGTAGACGTAGCTTTTATGGGTGACCACACCCACCTCTTATTTCTTATTCAAATTGCACTTTCTAGAGGAACATGTTTTGTTGTTTCCTTTTTGGAAATATTTACACTTGCAGGGGGGACTGAGGTTTTGGTTTTGTTTCTTGTTTCCTCTCTCCTCCACCTCATTTACCACATGGCTTTCCTCCATTCCTTTTTGGAATTGGAGCACTTAATACTCCAGGCATGCTGTTCATGACAAAAACCCTGATCGCAAACAACTTTCCACGTTGTTCTTCCCAGCTCTAAATTTCTCTTAAAAAGAGGCCAGGTGCTTTTCTGCAGCTGCATGTCTGTTTGAAACATAGGAGTCGTCTGAAGGATCATTTATCATCTTTTAATTAAATCACAGAGGTTAGATATGGAAAAAAAACCCATTAGGTCACCTCGTCCATCTCCCTGCCAGTGCAGAATTGTTGTATATTTTATAATATTATGTCAAGGATGGTTGTAAATGTCCCAAGACATAGGCTTCCATCTCTCCCTTTAAACAGACTGTCACAGTCCAAAAGTATGTCATAATCAGCAAGACTTTCCTGACATTCATCTTAAAGTTTTCCTTTCATCTGACATAATCCAAAGCCCAGTGAGGTCAAAGGAAAGACTCTGACTTCAGTAGGCTTTAGATCTGGCTCTTAATTCCTTCAGTCCAACTACTACTAGCTATCTTCCCAGGTACTAACCTCAATACCTCTCCCTCCCTTGTGTTTACACCGTTCAAGTATTTGCAGACTTACCACACTCCCCCACAGTGGTCTTAGATAAGCTGTATATAATTATAAAGAAATTTCCCCTCTAGTTCCCCATTAATTTTTGTAGCTGTTCTGAATTCCCTCCGGTTTGTCTGTCTTTCGGATGATGAAGTACCAACAACTAAATGTGCTACTTCAGGTTCTCCTGCACCAAAAGCCTCACAGAGAAGGGGTTATAACCTCCTTGCTCTGTAGTATGACACGTCTGTGTATTCAGCCGTAGAGGTTTAATTTACATCATATTGTAAGCTCATCTTTGATTTGGCATCTATTGCTACTTCTAATTCCTATTCAGAATTGTTGTTTTCCAAGATTTCCATCTCTCATTAATGTTGCGATTTGGATTATTCTCCACCCCAATGATGCATTAGCTCATATTTTTCCAATATGAATCACATTTTATTTTCTGCCCAGCTTTCTAATCGTCCAATACAAAGTTCTCTGGGTAGTTTATTTCTGTTCTCCTTGATATTTGCAATGTACATGCGATACCATTGATAGTCTTCACTTGTGTTAAGGATAGTGAAAAGAATTTTTCCATTACTCTATTCATTTCAGGGATATTTAAGGATTTGTGAGAGACATGTAGTTGAGATTAAAATCGCTCATCTGGAAATATACGTTCAAGGCAGAGGTGTAGGAAACATGAGAAGGATAGCAGGTTAATGAGCAAGAGTAAAAAGGGAGAAATATAGCTTACCTATTTGTGTGACTGCAGGAAAAATAAGACCTAAAGGTTTCAACACCCAGTCGAGCAGTATAAGCCACAGTACACTAACCACAACACACACACAACTAATTCAAAAACCATTTCAGACAATGTTACCAAATAATGGAATTCCACTTTCCAGCTGTTCTTCTGTGATGCAAACAGTTTAGCAATTCACTCCCAGAAACACTGTCTTTCCCCCTAATCTCTCAGTTTTGGACAATGACCCTCTCTAGAGTAAAGATTATTCCTTGTATTTTGTTTCCTGTTAAATTCATAATAGTCTAAACACAAGTCAAAAGTACATAATCTCTTTTAATTAGCTTAAAATACTTGACTCTTTCCAGAGGAGTAGCCATGGTCGTCTAATTTTTAAAAATAATGAGCAGTCCTGTGGCACTGGTGTGGAGCTAGTGAATAAGCATAAGTTATTTACTTGTTCACATAAGATAAGAACTAGGGGTCACCAAATGAAATTAATAGGTGACAGGTTTAAAACAAACAAAAGGAAGTACTTCTTCACCCAATGCACGGTCAACCTGTGGAACTCCTTGCCAGAGGATGTTGTGAAGGCCAGGAATTTAACAGCGTTCAGAAAAGAACTAGATAAATTCATGGAAGACCGGTCCATTAATGGCTATTAGCCAGGATGGGTAGGAATGGTGTCCCTAGCCTCTGTTTGTCAGAGGCTGGGAATGGGTGATGGGGGATTGCTTGATTGCCTATTCTGTTCATTCCCTATAGAGGCACCTAGCATTGGCCATTGTTGGATGACCAGATACTGGGTTAGATGGCACTTCGGTCTGACCGAGTATGGCCGTTCTTATGTTCTTCGTGTATTAGTCTCTAAGGTACGACTGGACCACTCATTGTTTTTACTATCTCCAGATAGTCATGTTCCCCTCCATTCTATTTCCTAGGTACACTGATTTTTTGCTTTACCATCTCTTACCTGCTATCTTATCTAACTCCGCTCTTTTTGTTTCTGGACTAATAATGTTAGACTCTGCTATAGGGTAGACTAGCTTGTTCCAGTTATGCGCACATGAAACTGCCCAGAAGGAATAATTTTATGTATGTTGCAAATTGTCCAAACTATTATCATTGCAGCATACTTAGCTTATTTAAACATTCATGTAGTACTGCTCAGGAAGATATGTTCACATGTGTAACTTTCAGTTAGTTCCAGGTCAGTGCATGCTGTAGATACTTGCTTCAAGTAAAATGCCATTGTGATAGGGCATTTGCCCTGCATTGGCCCTTTAAGGGCAAAAACCCAGCCCTGGGCGAGGGCTGAGAGTGAAGCCCCAGGGGAGGCGGTTATTGCTAATTAGGGCCTGTCTGGGGGCTATATAAAGAAGGGCTCCTGGAGGGAGAGAGGAGGACTTACTCTTGATCTGGCTGAAGAGCAGGAGGGATCTGGCTGCCTGGGAAGCGGGAGGCTTCCTGGAGGTAGAACAGTGCTGGGGAAAGGCAGGCAGAGCTCGGGGAGCTCTAGTCAGGCAAGCTCCCAGGCTGCAGGGCCTGAAGCAAGGCCTGAGGCTACTAGGGCTGCAGAGAGCCAGCCAGGGTAGGCAAAGGCAGCAGGTCCCCACTCCCTTGCCAATGATGAGTGGCCATTACAGACTGCAGTTGGACTAGATGAAGACTTGGCAGTTGGTCACTGAGGCAAGGAGGGTACAGGGGAACTGGGTGTTCCCTGGGAGGGTAGGACCCCAGAGTACAGAGACTGATAACCCCCTACCCCCCCTTCCCTGGAAGGGGGCCAAGAATCACTGGAGTGGGCACTGCTGGATGGCAGTGTCTTGAAGAGAGTGCCGCGGTCCCGAAGTGCTGTGGGTCTGGAACTGAGACGGGGAGACGCCGGCCAGAAGGAGGTGTTCGGTGAGGTGTGAGTTAATTCCCAGTGTGACTGGCAGGAGGCGCCATGGTGGTGAGTCTGCCCGTGGCAGCCATTTTTTTGTATAATAAAAATATGCATTCTTATAATACGGTGTCAGCCCGTGTACATTGCACGGCCTTCAACCGTTTAGAAATGTGCCCAATGTGTCACAGCCGCTATTTGATTGCAAACAATGAAATATGAACGTGTCAGTTCTGGGTTAAGAAGTGTGTAGTAAATCATTTCCAGCATGACAGCAGCGTGAATTGAAAAGCTTGCTGTGGCATACCCATTGGGGGAGGGGCCCATGCTATTTGAAAGAGATGACTGCTAAATAGCCTCTCTCCTATTTACAAGGATGGGATAGAGTAAGCTCATGGGAGCAACCAGTAACAAATTGAAGGAAGAGCTGGAATGATTTCTCTCTCTTCAATAGAGCTCAAATTCTCCCTGGATCCTGCTAAACCATCCCTTGGGCTTATAAAAGTGCAATTTTATTTTATTATTTTTTTTTTTGGAGGGGAGCAGATTGCACAAAGAATTGCAAGATCTTAATTTTTGTTTTCCTCCAGGGCCTTCTGGATCCCCGGCAGGTCTTCATCCACTCTATCTCCAAGTAGAATGCTATATTGCACTCTGAGTGTAGCTTTCAGGAACACATTGTAAATCTTTCCAGCAAGTAAACTCAATAGAGATTGAAAACTGGTGTGTCAAATGGTGTTGCGGCCTCCCTACTTAGTGACGGTGGTAAGTATTGTTCTTTAAATGAAGTTTTCAGATAAAAGCTTCACTTAATCTGTCAGGCTATGTCTAGACTACAGGGTTTTTTTCGAAAAAAGTGGCCTTTTTTAAAAAAAAACTTCACCTGCGTCTAGACTGCCACCGTGTTCTTTCAAAATTAAATAAAAAAAAGTGGCAATTTTTTTTGACAGCGGTAAATCTCGTTTTACGAGGAAAAACACCTTTTTTTCAAAAGAGCTCTTTGGAAAAAGGCGTTCTTGACCGCAAACAGATTGCCTGGGTGCTCTCTTTCAAAAAAGCAGATCGCTTTTTTGAAAAAGTTGTGGCTGTCTAGACGATCTCTTTTGAAAGAAGCCTGTAGTCTAGACGTACCCTCGTTGTCCTTTCTGAGACACTGAATTGTTTTTGGTTGTTTCATTTGTTGGGGGTTTTTTTTGCCTTCCTTTGCAGCCTAGGTCACTTGCAGGTTTAAACTAGTGTATGGGGTGGATTCTCTGTAATGTGAATTCTCTAAACGAGTGATGAGTGACCTAGACTAGTTAGTGGGGCCGTATAACTGGCCCTTCTTCATTTCAGTGGGCTGCGAGATTGTTGTAACCAAGACAATCTCCCGGGATAAGGTAGTTTGTGCTTGCATATCTAGAATGTGCGAGGTGTCCCGCTTGCATTGTGGCAACTTTGATTGGATGCAGAGGGAGCATGCAAGGCTCTCACAGTCAGTGTTGTGTGCACACACCTCACTTCTTGTGCCCTTGGTTTTCGTGGGTGTTGCTTAAATAATTGGACCAAAAACGATGCGGCTGGAAACCAGCGGAATCTGGCAACCCTGCACATGGGCCACTGTAAAACAAAATGTCTTGTGGGCCACACAGAACCCGATGGGCCACATGTGGCCTGCAGGCTGCAGGTTGCCCACCACTGCTCTCAACCATGATTGGAGGACCTCAGTGACTCAGCCAGAGGTTAGGGCTCTATTATAAGAGTGGTGAGAGAGGTTCTGTGACCTTCAATATGCAGGAGGTCAGATGAGTTGATCATGATAGTTGCTTTTGATCTTAAAATCCATGGATCCCTGGGGTGGGGGTGTGGGGGGTGGGGCGGGGGGGTTATCACCATTTGGGAGTGGGGATTTGTTAGTATCTTTATTAAAAATTCATTAGCAGTACATAAAATCATAGAAACATAGGAACTGAAGCAAAACCAAGTAAACCTGGACTATCCCAGACAGGTTTTTGTCCAACCATTTCTTATAAACCTCCAATGACGGAAATTCTACAACCATAAGTGGTGTGTGTAAGAGGTTTGGGGAAGTTAAGCCCCCCCAAAAGAAGTTGGCCATGCAGGAGGGCAAAGGTTATGCATATGACACCGGTCACCCGCGTCTCTGGAATTGGAAGCAAAGCTCCCTAAAAATGGGGGGCATATCTGTGTATATTTAAACCTACTTAGTCTTGAAGACATTAGAAAAGGTCAGGAGCAAAAGCTTTTGAGCAAACTTTTGAGAAGTCTGTGTTCCATCCAGATTAGAACTATCCAAAAATGCCCCCTTGCTTTGGTATTGCAGAGGGTTTTCTGCTTCTGGCTCTAGCCCCAAACCAGCAAATGGAAACTTGCATGGAGCATATGGAAGGAAAATGTGAATTTTGTCTTTTCAGATGCCAAAAAGTGGTGTCATTCAAGATGGAAATGAAGGGAATGGGCAATCTTTATTTTATTTGGCTTCCATCACCCATTACTTGTTAGCAATAAAGACATCTTTCAAACATAGCTAAAATGCTTAGGTTTCATCTCCCTTCATATCCTGCAACCAAACCAAACCCAATTTGGCCATACTTAAGGTCCTACATTCTATAGCTCATGTCAGGCACTCAATTTTTTATGCTGCTCAGCACACAAATACATTTATCTTTTATTGTTCATTGTATCCATTTTAAAATTAAAGTTACATTTTCATTGTAGCTCGGTCCTTCCACTTACTAAAAATCATTGATTAATCTCCTCCTGCATTTTACATTATCAATACTCTAAGGAGCCTATTTAAAAAGAGTTAATTTTAATCCATTTAAGAAGCTATTGGAGGATAATTCAATTGCTGGCTAATGAAGGTTGTCATTTAATTAATAAGGATGGACAAATTTCACTGATGGAAGGGAGCCCACGGATAGTCCATGATAACAATACTACCTTTCCAAGTTGTGCTGTTTGGATACAGATGGGCTTTAAAAGCATTCATGTGCATTAATGGCAGTCATATGGAGAACAAAATCAACTGCACAATTCAATCTAAGGCTTGATCTACACTTAAAAGTTAAGTCAACCTAGCTATGCAAGTCTGGGTGTTGGGGGAGAAAAACACCCTGAGCAAGGTAGTTAGGCTGACATAGTTCCCAATATATGTTATGCTTATAAGAAGCACACGGGATCTTTTTAGGGGAAAAGGCAAGATGCCATGTTTAAATATCAAAGCGGCTAGCATTTGCTTCATAAGGACAAGCCCCTCTCCCCACGCGCACACACAGGTCTTGCAGATGGTGCATAGCTACCAGTCTGTCATGGCTCAAGTCCGTCTTGCTGGCCAGGCAAGGCTGACTGAGTGAGGAGTCGGGGTTCCTCTGAGGTTCCTCTGGGGCTTGGCTTGCAGGACCAAACCCAGACACTTATGGCAGAGCCCCCCTTCTTATACATGGATGTTCCCATGTGAGTCAATGGGTTTTGCAGTGTCATGCTGCAGTTCTTGATATGTTAATTTTGGTCTTTCCCCACAGTTATCCTTCGATGTGCATGGTCAGGCTTTGTTCTCTCTTGTTTGTGGTCTCACCTTCGGGAGTGTCTGCCCGTCTCCAGGTCTCAGCTATTCTGTTAATTTCTTCAGCCTTCATCCAGCCTCTGGCACCGTGGATGTTCTCTCATCAAGTTTTCTTGACCATATGGACCTTCCTGATGACTTTCTCACACAGTCTCCACTCACACCAAACAATGGACAGAGCATTCCAGCAAAGGATGGCATAGTTACTAGAAGACACAACTTAGTTTACAATGCAGACATTGTCTAGTCATGAGAAACAGGGTGAAATACAAGCATACAGAACTTACAAGCAAATCATTATACATCAAACTTACATTCGTATACCAGTACTAAAATACTACATTTTTGCTACATATAGGTGCAGCTATGTCAACAAGAGAATGCATCCATTGATGTAGCTGCCATTATTTGGGCTGGTGGTATTCCTACTCAGAAAGAATACCCCCTTCTGTTGGTGTTGGCTGTATCTACATTTCAGGGTTATGCTGGCATAGTTATGGTAAGGGAGCTAAGCTAGTGTAGTTGCCATAGTATAGACTTCACCAAAACAAGAGAACAGTCTTGTGCCGTAAAGAGTGAAACGTATGTGCTATATTTATTTTGGGTCTTGCTTCACATTCACAGGATGATTACTCAGACTAATTAACTTGGAACTTAGGGCTAAAGTGGCCAGAATCCTTGCATTAGCATCTGGCCAACTAAGTGGGCTGAAGACAGGGCAAATTCTATGGAGTTGCTCTGCAGCCATTCTTTGTACCTAGTGCAGCATCTGCAGCCCTAACAACCCTTTTGGACGAAGGGAGGGCTCTAGTACCCTCATAACAATGGCGATGTCAGTTGCATGCACTCTGAGGCCAGGTCTACACTTGGCCTGGAAGGTCAGCTTAAGGTACGCAATGTAAAATATGTGCTGGAGTTAGCTTACCTTAAGTCAGACTTTGCACCGTTTTCGTAGTGGGAGGATGACAGGAGCAAATGCTCCTATCGGCTTCCCTTACTCCTCATGACTGCGAGGAGTACCAGCACCAACCAGAGCTGCCCTCAGTGTTCCATTTAGCAGGTCTTAACTAGACCCACTAAATTGAATGCCAGAAGAGTGATCCCCAGGGCGACAAGTGGAGATGTAGTCTGAACGTCCCTTTTGCAGACTCTCCTATCTTGTAATACTCCAGGCCATGTCTTCACTTGCCACACTGGAGATGGATCTTCTGGCATTCAATTTAGCAGGTCTAGTTAAGACTCGTTAAATTGAACACTGAAGGCAGCTCTGGTACCCTTTGCAGTTGCGAGGAGTAAGGGAAGTTGATAGGAGCATTTGTTCCCATTGGCCTCCCACTGTAAAGATGGCACCAAGCTTGGCTTAAGATAAGCTGACTCCAGCTACGTATTTTACGTAGTTGGAGTTGCATATTTTAAACCGACCTAGTGTAGACCTGGCCTCAGAGAGCTCCTGGAGCCATGCTTCGCACCACTGAATCTCCCTAAAGCTCCTGGTCTTCCCAAATTCACTGCAGAGCTAACAGAGGGCTTATGTACCACTTTAGCCTGTCCCCAAAACAAGGTTTTAGTCGGACTTGCGATGCTGCCTAGACTCCCTCTGCTCAGGTCTGATTTCCAGCCTATATGATCGTAGTGAAAACATCCATCTCATTTCCTAACTAGTTTCACAATAAGCTTTCCCTGAATTAAACTTTGTATTGGATTGCTGTGTTTCACGGGTTGTATTGTGTGATGATTAAAGCTCTCCTGGGGAACAGAAATGTACTAGGACAGTCATATTTTTGTCAGAAAAACCTACAGTTAATGCTGATGCTTTGTGTAGCCTTTATTGGATTTTTATATTGTTTTGTTAGGTTTAACTATAGTAGTACTATATTTCAATTATATTAGCACCCAGGCATATCCGCTTTGAGGATCTTAAACATTCAGTTGTGATTATTTAAAATTACACTATTCCCTGACTTGTAATGATATTCTAGTCATGAGAAGCATCCCCATAATTATTGGATTGGGATACCATCTAGTTCTGGAGCTCAAGGTATTATCACTGTAGAAAAGCTAGGCAGTTATTCACTCACCCACTTTGTTCTTTTACAATTTACTTATTATTTCACCTGAACAAAACAAAATAAAGCCATGAAATCAGTCCCCGAACGTACATGTCCTCCATGCAAAACTCCACTTGAAGTCAGAACAGCTGACTGATCAGTAGATTCTCACTGAAGATGGAGCAAGCTGCCAAGGACTGTAACAGAGGGAAGTTGCTACATCAGAGAAACAGGAGTTGTGGCCACTTAGCAAGTCTGGAAAAATTGGTCCCTAATTCATTATGGCAGTAATTAGATATGGTAAATATTATTCCCCACTTATGGCTGGAGAAAAACCGAGGTAGATTGTGATTTGACTGAAGTCACAGAATGAGTCAGAGTGAAGATACCTCAATTCCCACTTCCATAGTGTAGCTATTAGACTTTGCTGCATCCCTGTAAGTTATATTTGCATGTTTTACTGATTATTATATATGTGGAATACTGTCAATTTATTCTTCATTCTGTACAGGAACATGTCAACTCCATCCAACAAGACTTCTTTGACTTCCTACAAATGTGACATTCCTGGTAATATTGGTCAGAACATATATGAGCTGCAAACTGCCCCAGAGCAAAATCTGGAGGAGAATTCCCATAGTGAAGATTCATCTCCAGATTCTATTCTATAATACTTAAGAGACAGCTGGAACCCCAGATGACTGAACTGGAAAACAAACTGAAACAAGCCTTGACTCTGATACTTGGAAGTACTGTTCTAGACGTGTCAAAGAGCTCTTACATGGCGATGTAGGAGTGATGGAGTTTTAGTGCATCTCCAAGGTGTTTATTTGGTCCATAATACATATTAAGTGAATGAAACATAGTTGCCCTAAATGCAAAATGTAGTCTATGTTTTTTACATGGTGCAGTTTTGTTGCCCAATTTAGTTCTAGATTGTGTTCAGAGGCAGTATCAAATTACTGTAGGACTTCTGCTTTAAGAAATCGAAATCTTGCTGTCTGTCTTTGGAGGTTACGTAAGGGTGCGTCTACACTGCACCATAACTCGAAATAAGATACACAATATGAGCTACACAAATTATGTAGCTTATTTCAAGTGAATTTCGAAATGGCTTATTTTGTAATTTGGCGTTGTCTACACAGCGCCAAATTTCGAAATAAAGCGCTATTCCGAAATGTCCCTTACTCCTCGTAGAATGAGGTTTACAGAGATGTCGGAATAGCGAGCCCGATATAACAGGCTTGCTGTGAAGACGTGGGATAGCTATTTTGGGATACTCTGGTATCCTGAAATAGTGCTGCAGTGTAGACATAGCCAAAGAGATGATGGAAGAAGACCCTAGGGTCTGCCAGGACAAATTATAGTCAAGTTCAAATAATACTTTTTGGGTACCTTTAATAATAATACCTAGCTATTAACACTTGCATCTTTAAATTTCAAAGCACTTTATAAAGAAGGTCAACATCTTTCATTTCTGGGCAACTGTAGTGGGGTGGAGTGGCCGCCCACTGACCCAGAGGGGGAGGAGCCCCTCCCAGAGCCTTGGTGGGCAGCACCTGGCCTTAGCGACCCACCTGACTGGAAGCCAGGGGGCGGGGCCAGGGATATAAAAGGCCTGCCAGAGAGGTCTGTGAGAGCCCAGCAACCGAAGGAGCCAGAAGCTTCCCATGCACACCCAAACAAGGAGCTAAACCCAGGGGAAGCTGAAGACTGGCCTGGGCTGCCGGGCCCACCACTGGATGACTGCTTGGAAGGTCTGCTTACCTGGCCAGGGGTTCCAGTGTGATGGAGCCCAGAGGACCTGCACAGGACCCAGGTACAGCCCGAGGGGGAGTGCGGAAAGAGCTCAGGGGTAGCTGATCACTGTTTGGCTGGACCAGCGCCAGGTCAGCGTGTTACAGTATGGATCCCCGCTGACCCGGCAGCAGATTGCTCTGCTGCTACTAGGGCCCTGGGCTGGGATGCAGTGGAGTGGGTGGGCCTGTGTCCCCCCTGCCACTCCACTCCTGGATGGCAGTCTCCCCCCTTGGCTGTTCCAGGACCGCAGCCCGCACCCTGCCTCAGCAAGAGGATTGGGCTGGGTCCTCCTATTAAGACTGTTTCTGGGTTTGTTTGCCGCCCCGCCCTGAACCAAGGACCTGGGCACAGAACTGTGTGTTTGCCGTCCTGCCCTGAATCAGGGCTTGGGTTCAGAACTGTTTGTCCGCCACCTCAACGAGTGGGACTTGAGAACTGTCTCTGTTTATTTGAACCAGGACCGGGACTCAGAACTGTGTTTTTGCCGCCCTGCCCTTAACTAAGGGCCTGGGGACGGACCTACTTACCTGCTGCCGGCCCGAGTCAGGGTCAGGCCTGAGCACTGTTGGCCACTGACAGCTGAGACTGTGGACAGCCCCAGAGCCAAAAAGCCACAGCGAATTCCCCAAAGAAACTAAGCAGGGTGTAGTGGGGCGGAGTGGCTGCCCACTGACACACGGGGGGAGGAGCCCCTCCCCGAGTCCCACTTGGCTACAGCAACGAAATAAGACACCCTAATAGAAGCCTGCTTTTAGAAAGGGCTAAGCACCTGCCCCCTGGAAAAAAAAAATCAAGCCCCCCTCAAGGTGTTAGAATGAGTGTCCAAAAATGGAAGCACCCCAAATCACTAGTCATGTCAATATTTTGGCCCACAGCTTCACTTCTCTGTGCATTTACCTCTTGAATGCAGTGAAGCTCAGAACATTTTCAAGTAGAGGGGATACTCACATTGGGCTTTGGGCCCCTTAGTAAATTCTTCACCTGGATAAGTCCTAACTTGGTGGCCAAGGGCAGTGGATCCAGCGCATGATCCCAGCACGGACACGTGTTCCAGTTACCATATAGTATTGGTCAAATATTGGTCGTGTGTGTGGGGAATGGCCAAATGAAAAATGTCCCCTCTTAATTGAGAATTATAGTGTTTTCACCAAAAATCACTATGTACCACTGTACATTTTTTCTGAGCGGGGAGGATTGGTTTATTTATTTGGGTACAGTTTCCATCCCGTCACATGAGTTTTGGAGATCCCCGTGACGACATCACTAATCCCCTGTCCAAGTTTAGTAAGCCTTGCTCCAAGGCACTCTTCAGGTTCTGTCTCTGTCTTTCCCTAACAAGCCAGGTCCCTGTCTTACCACCTCAGCCACAAGCACAGGGCAGGCTGATGGTGGGGTGAAAGAGAGGAGATGCCCTCATTTCTGCAGAATGCTCTTCTCCACCCACCTGCAGAGGCCTCCTCCTGGACTTCCACCTCTAAGGTTTAGAGATGGGTGGAGGGAGATACCCAAGAAGTCCTGCACTCAAAGATACTCCTATCTTTTGAGGCATCTGCCATAGAGAGTAAGAGAGGCACTCCCCCTCCTGTTTCAATCTGCTCTAACCACTAGGCAGGCTGGCCAGGACAAGCCTGTTTATGGCATGGCACCACCCTGGACTGGGGATCCCCTGGTAGCATCAATTGTGGAGGGGCTGCAGGGAGGGGGGAAGGAGTGTCAATTGAACGGGGTCCCCAGTGTTCCTTCTTGTTGGGAGGTGTCAGAAGTTGACTTTACTCATTTGTCTCTCTAAAAATGTCTGTGGCAAGCTGGTCTCCCTGCACCATTTTTAACTTACTTTTAGTTTTGGGTTGAAAAGTCCCCGGGGGGAAAATATGACAAATGCTGCACGTGCTTAAAAGAGAATTGTCTTTGTGCAACCATGCCTCAGAGCAAAAACAGTGTTTACCACATGAAATACCCACTGGGCACAATGATGACCAGAGAACAAAGGGATGAAAACCACCAACTAGATCAGATTCCCTAAAGGTGCTTGCTTTATGCACGCAGTCTCATTGTACCAAGTGGGTATAATTCAGAGATTAAATAATTTTATCATTTTAGCCAATAATTTTCTCATCCTGTCCTATTGATTTTCAGCTCCCTGTAAGCACCTTGTGGTTTCATTTGTCTCATGCTGATTCTTTAATAAGAAATCCTGAGCTCTATTCTTCTTCCAGCTTTGGAGGCCTGCAAGCCTAACACCATACATCTTTTGGGGGAAAGCTATGTTACACTAATATATCAGCCAGCTTCATTCCACGCTCAAGACAGAACAAGCCATTTAATGAATGATGCCCAGCTGACAACTAAAGTTCAGACTGCCTAGTTTTAGGACTCCAGTTCCTCTACTATTAATCCTAGCCTGTTTGTATGGTGTGTGATTGATTGGCTATTAACTTACCACATTAGCATTGATGACACCCCAGGATAGCACTGAAACTTTTGATACATTTCGCCCCACTTGTTCACCCTGCTTGCATAGATAATGCAAGACTGTGAGTGGAAGCTGCAGTCTTTCTTGTGTGCCCGATTCATTTATTCTTTCCTCATCTGCTGCACTTGGAATATTATCTAGCTCTAGCATTCACGTTTTGTAGAAGTGAACTGTGTAAGGCGCTAGTAGCTGCATTCTGGTTTAGTCTGGCTGTAAGTACCTTGAGTTCCCAGTGTAAGACCTAGTCTTTGGCTACTTTGTCTTCAGCACAGTTTCTCTAGCTTTCTCTTTTTTGTAATCTGCTTACTACTTCCTGCATCCCTCTAACCAAGAGGAGAGAGAGTATTGCTAGGCAAGGCAAATACTGCATTTTAAGCCACATGAATTCTTTCTAGGTATCGATTGTATCCCCTTGAAAAGATAGTCTCAGAAAAAACAGCTGTACCAAGTCTAATACGGATCTTCAGTTTCACTCCATAAACTATGGTAACTGCAGAACAAACCACATCTCTAGCTAGGGATAAGGGATGCCACTGTGAAACAGTTAAAATATGGTCAGATCTGCTTGTACTGACAGATTACAATACAAAACGAAAGTTGTTTTTTAAAATCAGAGACTAGAAGTGCAGAGTCCTAACATAAGCATTTCCTAGGTCCTTTAATAAATTATATGAATCAATCCTCCCTTTACTTCCATTCGTTCTGCAATAGATTTTGGAAACGATCTCTGAGGCAGACAAATTGCTTTTTATAGGTTAACGTGCAGGACTGATTGTGAGGAAAAGTTGTTCTGAGACAGTAAAGTGAGGAAAATATGATTAGACCTACAAAGACGAGATATGTGACAAGATGGGAAACAGAAAGGTGTCACTTGAACAAAGTGCCTTTTTTGATGAATGAACTTTTTTCTTCTGTGCTTATGTGAGCATCTGGCTGCAAGTCATAAATCTGCAATCTATAAGAGATGACTCTTTTCATGACTGTCACGTTTAATAAGAATGCGCCAGCACTGACAGTTAGATGGCTGAGTGAATTAAAAACTCTGGCTTTTTAGGGACAAGAGTCAAGTTCTGTTTGGATTTCCAAATTTGTGATTTTGCTTTTTAAGACCATTTGCAACTTGAAAAACTTTAATAATGCAGAACCACTCTCAGAAATGCATTCCCACCATGGTGCAGAATGTTGCAGTAAATTATGGAACGTGCTATTGACAAGAACCAATAATGTTGGAATTCTTCAGTTTGATGTTGCAAATTGCATAGCACTTTTACGGGAAAAGCTTGAGGATTTCAGAACAATATTTACCTCTGTTTTCTAATCAGCTTTTAGTTGTCAGGCTGGTACTTAGCCTCAAATCTAACTGTGTAGCTAGCATTATAGCCATACTCCACTAATAAATATCCCAGGGACAGAAGTGACAAAAAGATGATTTCACATATTCCAAAGCTTACTGGCTTGCTTTGGAGACAGTCCATGGTTGCAGCTGTTGTTAATATTATTTCTGATCTATTAGCATTATCGGGGTGAACTTTAAAAAAAAAAAAAGATTTTGGTTTCGCTTAACAAGCAAAAAATCAAACTAGCTCATAATGTCCACCATAGAATTTCCAACCAAGTAAGGTATTAAAAATGAATTATAAATGTCACACTTGTTGACTGACTTGATCTATGCTGAGGTTGAGAGCTCTTCTTTATCTGCTAAAGAGATACAGCATGGATTGTCCAAACATTCTAACGCCATTGTGTCGGCTCTCTGGAACAATAATCTGTACGTAAAAGGGAGTGGTTCAGTTTACCAGCCCATTCCAACTTTTACATCTCTTCGGACACTGGCCACAAAGATGCCAGTTTGTGCTGAGTGATATAGATACCAGTTCTCTGGGAATTAAACCAAGACCACCATGTCATTTTGCAAGGCACAAAAAGCCTTCAAAGGATAACCAATCAATAAAAGTGACTTCAAACATTGTCCTATGGACCTCATTTGACCTAATGACTTAGAAGTGGCAGGTGATATACCCCATTACCAAATCCCCTTAGCTGTCCACGCTAGGCTTTTAGGCTGAACCATCTGCTGTATGGAGAAAGAATGAAGACAGCTCATTTACATGCTCTTTTCCAGACAAATTAGAGATGGGTTCCTCTTAACAGAGAAGATCATAAAGAATATATATCACCTCCCAGCACTATACTTCCAAGAGAAAGCAATGGAACATATAACTCATGTCAAATCTCAGAAGGTGACAGCAGAAAGCTATGTCTAGACTGCAGGCTTTTTTTGGAAGAAGCTTTTCCAGAAGAGATCTTCTGAAAAAACTTCTTCCGAAAGAGAGCCTCTACACAGCAAAAGTGCATCGCAAAAGCAATCTACTTTTTTGAAAGATAGCATCCACGCTAAAAGGATGCTCTCTTGCATTTAAACTGTGATTACTATGGATGGAGTGGCCACCAGGACACCTGTGCTTTTTCCTCTTTCCTCTTCTTTTGAAAGAACTCCCTCTTCCCCGTCCTCACACGCCTTTTTTCTAAAGAGCTCTTTGGGAAAAAGGCTTCTTCCTCATAGAAAGAGATTTACCAATGTCGGAAAAACCCCTCTGTTCTTTCAATCTTTTTTATTCGAAAGAACATGATTGCAGTGTGGACATAAGTGAAATTTTTCCGGGAAAACTGCGATTTTTCCAAAAAAACTCTGCAGTGTAGACATACCCAAAGAAAGTAGCTTTGAAAGTCTACACCCAGAATGTAGGTAGCCTTATCTGGTCTGGATACAGCGTATTTACCTAGGGAAATTCAGCTTTGATGATGAATCATTTGTTCTTCCCTGATGGCTCTTCTTTCTATCCTATTATCTGATAGGGTTGACTACAGCCCCCCCAAAAGGTCAAAAACTTCATAATCATCACACAGAGCAAGTGAATCATCTTTGATTAGAGATTACAACCTTCCTCCTCTCAGATTGCACAGCCTCCCTAAAGCTTAAACCAAATGATTTGTCTAAGATTTGTGTCATAAAAATTAGAGCTGGAAAGGATCTATGAGGTCACCTTCTTCATTCCGCCACCACCCAAGCATTGTCCCCCCCCCAGTACACTTTTCAGTGCTTTGTCC
Organism: Pelochelys cantorii; assembly: GCA_032595735.1. Lineage (NCBI taxonomy): Eukaryota > Metazoa > Chordata > Testudines > Trionychidae > Pelochelys > Pelochelys cantorii. The sequence continues at coordinate 8,895,667 of CM064333.1, read as the reverse complement.
AATCTAATTTTAAATGGCTCAAAGCATGTGGATGCCAGCATTTCACTAAGAGACTCTTCAATCTAATAGAACTCACTTCAGGGAAAAAATGGTCCTTTTAGTTTTTACAAGGACATATAACTCTACACTGTTCTAAAACTGAATATTTCCTGCATTATGATTCTAAATCGGACTCAAGTTTTATTATGTGAAATGGCCCAGGGTGTTCGGGCGGGAAACTAGATACCTGATTCCTAGGTCCCAGCACATGGAGGACGTGGCCTCATTAGACTCTTTCATTCAGTACCGCTGCACTGCAAGAGAGAACCTTAATAGATCTCCTGCCACATCTTATCAATGTTAAACAAGAGAGGTCTCTCCTAGTGCACACACAGCCTTCAAAGGATGCCAAGATGCATCACCATCCTTAGCTTTCCCTTTCAGCTCAGCAAGGTGAAGTCGTACAGATTCTCCAGACACTGTGCACAGAGAGTCTTAAAAAAACAAACGCTCAGGCCTGGAACACCTGCTCGACCATGCTATTCACAATGAAGTTTTATATATCTGAATGAAGAGAGACAGCTTAAAAGGATTCACACACCACAAATCCCTGAGTGATCTATTATTAACCTAAAGGCTTCATTTCTATTACAAAAACTCGGAACAATAGCGGACACTTCACCATAAGCAGCAGAACAAAAACAAAGGAAGGGTTATTCTTCACTCTTTGAAACACAATAGATATTTTAACCAAAAATGTGCTGAAACTGGAAGCATGATGTCAAAATAATTCAATCAAATTTACTGGAGATTCAGCTGTTTTATGTCATTGTAGAAAAGTGCTAAATTTTACAGAACTCCTAACCACAATGGCTTCTTACAGAGAAGCTAACTAGAGCAGGTCTCTCACAACCATATCAAAAGAGAGATTCATGGCCATTTTTCTCTTATTCCTCTTCTTTTTGAGTAGCAAATATGAGGTAAAAGACAAATGAAAAGAAGGGAAGAAAAACAAATGGAAAAAAAAACCTCAACAAAAAATAAGCCCAGTTTTTGTTTTCATGGAAAAAATGTTCCTCAAAACATTGAAAAAATGTCACACTATGGAAAATAGACATTTTCCAACCCTACTCACAACTGAATCGCAAGGACGCAATGGGAAAATCTGAGTGCACAAGAAAGCCTTTTCCAATATTTATAAGGAAAATTTTTAGAAAAGTCTAATCGTTTCACTCTATATGTCTAGACTGCAAAGCTTTTCCGGGACACCGGAGGTATCCTGAAAAAGTTCTGCCGTGTCCAAGGAACGCGTCTGCTTTTCCAAAAAAAAGTTGGCAAAGTAGACGCGTTTTGTTGGCATCCCTATAAACCTCATTTTACGAGGAAGACGGGATGTTCCGAAAAAGAGGGTTTTTTCTGACATTTGGCTGTATAGATGGGCCAAATGTTGGAAAAGCCTCTTTCGGCAGTAAATCGGAAAAAGTGTACTGCAAATTGTGTTTTTTCCAATTTATCTTTGTAGTCTAGACACAGACTATCTTGCTCAGACCTGATGGAGAAGTTGAAAAACTGGGTGGGGGGGCGGGGGGCAGTAATGAGGTAGGTTAGGATCAACAGAGCGATGCATATGCTGTGCAAACAAGCCTACCGCCATCCCCGGGAGTGACAGATTTTGTTTAGGGTGGAATATCTGATTCACTGATCCCGGTGCTTGAGAAGAGGATTTTCACAATGTGTCTTTATCTCTCTAGACTGAGCCAGTTTTAGCGTGGCTACGTCTACACTGCAGAGCTATTTCGGGATACCAGAAATGTCCTGAAATAGCTATTTCACATCTTTTGAGCAAGCCCATTATTTCAAAATATACCGGGCTCGCTATTCCGACATCCTTGTAAACCTCATTCCACAAGGATTAAGGGACATTTCAGAATAGCGCTCTAGTTCAAAATTTGGTGCTGTGTGGACAGCACCAAGTTTCAAAGTAAGCTATTTTGACACTGGAAATAAGCAACACAATTTGTGTAGCTCAAATCACATAGCTTATTTCAAGATAAGGGTGCAGAGTAGATGAACACGGTCTGAGCTGGTCCCATCCGTCCTGAACTCCTGATTAATGTACTGCTCATCAGGATGGAGAGTGATGCCTTGACTCTGACTGGTTCAAAAGCCCATGATCAGAGGAAGGGGGTGACTGTGAGGACAGTTTCTCCTGCAACCCGAAACCTCAGTGCTGGTAGGAGAGAAGAACTGGTTCCCTTCGGGCCCACTCGATTGTCTAGGAAGAAGTCTGTGACTCTTCTGTGATCACCGTGTCTTGGATCCCATGGCAGGAGTGGGTAAGGTTGGGCAGGGGATTTGAGGCTCTCACTACCACAGCCAGACAGAGCCTGACTTGGGGGAGGTAGGGCCCAACATAGCACTGCCCTGACCAAGGATGGCCACTGGGGTGTAGGCTAGGTGGACAGATTGGAACATGGATTTCCAGTCTCTCCTTTCCAGTTCTCCCCAGCACTAAGGTAAATCTGGCCCCTGCTCCTCCTGACCATGCTCACCTCTAAGATGTATTGGAGCCGGTCTGTGTCTGGGGCTCTGCCAGCACATTCCCAACCATGGCATGCCTGAGGTCAGACAAGGCCTTGTGGAGAGCCTACAAAGGAAGGGACAGCCAGGGGTCACAGTTGTTAAATTAGGAAAAATTTCCCTCCCTGTTAACAGGCCCCTGCTTGGCCAATCAGCATCAAGAATCTGAAAAGTGGGAGGCTGACAGGTCTCAGCAGATGTCCCTAAGGATGGCCCAGGTCATTACCAGAGGGGATCAGTCTCCAAGTATATCTGTTTGTGAGGGCCTTCCACAGTAATAGCACCCCCCCCCCCAACACACATGCATACCTGTCCTTGGTGGAGGCAGGAAGGAATAAAAAAGGGGGAAAAGAAGCAGAAGAAAAAAGAGGGAAGGAAGGAGGAAAAATGAAAGCTAAAAGGAAACACCCCCCCAGTGCCCCAGTGATTCTACAGGACAAAGTCCTTGGTAGGAAACCAAATCACCTTAACCTAGTGAATTCTAGGTCTAGAATTCAGTTGGTACCAGGTGGATCAGACCAAACAGTTTCCAAACCTCTCTGAGACTCTTACCTTCTAAACAGGGGCTACACAATCAGTGGTAGGGAAGGAGAAAACTCTGATGAGGTTCCTCTCCATGCTCATGTACATTAATCCTAATTCTCTCTCCATCCCCAAGGGGAGACCTGGAGAAGGAGACTTGTTGCTGCAAAGCCCCTGCCTCCTACTTCTGTCCTGCCTAGCTGATGTCAGGGTCTCTGTGAGGTCAGCACCTCCCCACCACTGTCCCCCCAATAGACTGAAGTCCTGTAACAGGCCTTTGTGATGTCACTGCCACACCCACCCCTCCCTTCCAAGGCGGGTGTCCTGACCCTGGCCAGCTTCTCTGGATGTTTGAGTGGCTTTCCTTGGATCATCCCATTTAATAACAGCTGAGTCTGGGGATTAAGCTGGCTGCACAACAAAGCCCCCGAGGTTGCTCCCGATGCCATACTCTGTTTTTCATTAATTAGTAGACTTTAAGGCCAGAAGGGACCATTAGAATATTGAATCTGACCCTGCATATGCCAGCCCTCCTGTGTATCATAGTAGCTAAGTTTTGATCCAAGCACGCACCAGAAAGATAACTAGTCTTCATTTGAAGAAATGGAGACTCTGCCACTCACTTTTAGTCATTTGTTCCAATGGTGAATCATTCACACTGTGAAATATTTGTGGCTTGTTTCTAATACTAATTTGTCTGTGTTCACCTTCCAGCCACTGGTCTTATTCTGCCTTTTTATGCAACATTAAACAGCCCTTTAATACCTGACATTTTCTCTCGAGGAAGGCACTTATACACTTCAACAAAGTCACCTCTCAGCCTTCTTTTGTAGAAGCTCAACAGATTGTGCTCCTTTTAGTAGCTCACAAGGTGTTTTTCTTCAGCCCTCAAAACACTGGGCTCTTTGCTGCCCCATCTCCTATTTTTCAACATCTTTTTATGTGGCCCCTTAAACAGGCTGCAATAGCCAACCTCAGTCTCTCTGATACTGTCACCTCCCTGCCCTATTCATTCCTCTGCTCATGTGTAATGATGACTTTAGCTGTATTTGCCACAGCATTCCCCTGGGAGCGCCTGTTGATTGTAGGGTTGCCAGGTGTCCAGTTTTGAACCGGACACTCCGGTATTTGAGGTTTCTGTCCGGGAAACAAATTGAGAAAATACTGGACATACAAATGTCCGTTTTTTTCTAATTAAGTTTTATTATCAGGAGTATCAGTACGTAGTTGCATACTGCCTGGCTGGTAGACATGCTCATGTTGGGTGAGCGTGTCTACCAGTGAGGCAGTACACAACTACGCAGGGGGGTGGGGCGCGGAGCTGGGGTGGAATGGAATTCCTGGGGCTGGACTCACTTGTGCTTCGCTAGGACCGCGCGCAGGACGAGCAGCACCCTGGTATCTGCGTGCGCCCGGGTCAGTCCTGCTCCCCGCTGGCCGATTCTCTCTCCCCCCACTCCCCTGCTCCCAGCCAGCCCCGTTCCCCTCAGCCCCCTTCTGGCTGGCCTTGCTTCCCACCAGCCGGTTCTCCTCCTCCCCCCCGCCCAATCTCCCCCGGCCAGCCCCACTCCCCTCAATTCCCCCCTGCCCCCAGCCAGCCCTGCTCCCATCCTGGCTGGTTCTCCCCCAGCAGCCCCGCTCCCCCCAACCCCCTCCTGGCCAGCCCTGCTTCCTGCCAGCCAGTCCCCCCCCCCCCCCCCGATCTCCCCTGGCCAGCCCTACTTCCCCCCACCTCCTCCCGGCCGGTCCCCGCCCCCATCTGAGATCAAGTGTGTCTGGTATTTTTTTAAGCCATCTGGTAACCCTAGTTGATTGGCTTGCCTAGCATGATCCCCAAAATCCTTTTCAGAGTTACTGTTTGTCTGGGGACAGTTCCCCATTCCAGGGGTGTGGCCTGCATGCTTTGGGGCTAGGGTAGAACCTTGCATTTGGCTCTGTGAAATCTTGATTGTTTGCCTGGGTCCAGCTTCCCCAGGGATCGCTCTATATCACTGCCCTGGCCTCAGCCTTATTTACTATGCTGCTCGTATTTTGTCACCCACACCTGTTGTCAGCAGTGATTTCATATTTTCTTTCAGTTCATTGATAGCAGTTACTGAAATCATCAGTTCTCGAGAGCCTCTTTAGACCGCTACTACCAAGTACTCTTCTCTGAATCTTTTCCAGTCCCACTGTCTGCTTTTTGAGATGTCACCCAAAACTGGACAGAGTATTCTGCATGTAGGCATTCTGTGAATTTATAGTGGCATGATGAGATTTCGTATCTTATTTTTTATCCTTTTCCTAATAATCCCTAACATACCCAAAGCCTTTGTGATTGCTGCTGCACAAGGAGTAGAAGCTTTCAGAAAATTATCCATGGTGACTCCAAGATCTCTTTCTGGCATAACAGCTACCATAGAACCCGTCATTGTATAGCTGTATCATAGCTCGGATAATTTCTTCCAGTGAGCGTTACTTTGCACGTCTCAATGTTGAATTTCATCTGCCATTTTGTTGACCAGCCACCCAGGTTTGTGAGATCCCTTTGTAGCTCTTTACCATCTGCATTGGACTTAACATTCTTGAGTAGCTTTGTATCATCCGCAAACTGTGCCACTTCTCTGTTCACCGTCTTTTCTAGATTATTAGTGAATACGTTGAAGAGTGGAAATCCTGACTGTTGCATCGTACTTTCTATGTACACAAGAGGTACCATGGGCTACAAACTGGAGACAAAAGTGAAGTGCAATGCACTTGTTAACCCTGAAGTTGGACATTTGGTTCTGAACAAGACTGACAAATGCGCGCTCTCTTTCTGCAAAAAACTCAGCGACTCTCTAGGAGCATGTAGTGCAACAGTGAAAGACTCAGCCATTGGAAAAAATGAAGAACTCTCTCACCATCTTAAAAAAATGTGCATGCATGGCTGATAACGACACCAGAGCAAATAGGCATGAAGTATGAAGTCATTGCATGTTACCTGAATGTCTGTGGTAGGCCCATAGATGTATTCTAGATGTTTGGGTTATCGACGACACATCAGCTGCATCTGTGACATCTTAGCGTTAAATGCTTGTAAACTGAACCCCAAACAGATGGCTGCTTATGCATTCAATGGAGCTACAAACTTCTCTGGAAGATATAGTGGAGTACAAGCTTTCCTAAGAGAAAAGGATAACCCTAATCTCACCTATATACACTGCAGAGGCCATCTACTTAGCTAGTGCTAGTATGTGTGGCTGAATTTTCAAAAAACATCAAAAAGCCATAAATGTAATGGTGGTGGTATACTATATTTTCCCCCAGCAAGACTTCAAAGGACTGAACATCTTGGAAACAAAGATACACTGGGAGCTCAAGTTTAAATTCGTGCAACCTGGGAAAACCTGCTGGCTTTCTCATGAACGATTCTTCGCAACTGTTGTTACTGGCTTTGGAAAGTATTTACCTAGATAGGACAGATTTAAGTAGTGAGTCTGGTGGACTATTTTGTTACCAAGTTCACAGAAGACTATTCCACACTCTCTCTTATAAGTCTACTGTTGAAACCACTTGGGTCATAAAACCCAATTAAAATGCTCTTTGTCTGGAAATAGAAGCTATCCTTCGATCAGTCAGGCCACGTCTACGCTACAGATAAGATTGAAGCAGCCACAGTCAATCTTCTGGGGTTCGAATTAGTGGGTCTAGTGAAGACACGCTAATTTGAACTGTGAGGGCACTCCTATCGATGCTGGTAGTCTTGCTTCTGCGAGGAGTAAGGCAAGTCAAAGGGAAAGTGTGCTTCCTTCAACTTCCCGATGTGTGGATGGTGCCAAAATTCAAGTTAAGATGCTTCGACTTAAGTTATGCAAGTAATGTAGCTGAAGTTGTGTATCTTAATACAAACTTATTCCCAGTATAGACCAGGGATCAGAGATATCCACTGAAAACTTACTGGAAGAAGTAAAGACTTCAGTCCAGAAATTGACTAATGCAGACACTTATACTGATTCCTTAAGTGAAGAGAACAAGAAGTGGTTAAGCCAGCTGGAAAAGTACACAGACTTGATTCTTGTATTGTAGACAAATCTACAATAGCAATTTCTGGATTCTACTCAATCCCTATATAGCTTTTACAGATGCCTGTTTTATAAAACACGAACAGTTTACTGGAGCGAGGCACTACCAGCAATGGGGCTGCCATGTGATCAGGACAGAATAGAGAATTTTGAACACAAAGCAGAATATCATATGACAAACGAATGAAGATTCAACTTCTTATTTATCATCACTAATGGCTGGACCCAATCCTTGTGCTATGTTTCCTGGGATGACAGAAGCAGAAATTCAGCTCTTTCTGCTGCTAATCTCAACAGCTACAGTTGATCATTCTTTCTCCTCATTGAATAGAATTTTGTGTTCTTAGAAAAGTCTCCTTATGCCTGATCATGAGTATATCATGAAGGACTGGAAGTAACGGACATCCAAGAAGACACCAAAGAGTAGTGCAGATTTACAAGAAACCAAGAAGGATCTACATGTAGTGCTTCATAATAGGTTTGAGTAGCTGACTTTAATTTCTGTGATGATTTTAAACCATGAGTTAAAGCTAATAAAATGGTCGTGAAACGTATTTCAATTTTTACTATGATATCCTACAGCTCACCCTTGCTCTCATGATGTCAACAGTGATTTGCCCTCACCCTCCCTGTATATTCAAACAACCCCACCTGAATTTCAATTCCTGGGGAAAATACTGGCTGGAACAAGGACTGACGGTCACAGTAATGGCAGGGTTTTCTTCATACCTGTAGTATTTGTCTGATTCTGGGGAGCCTAGCATGCTTTCCTTAAGCATGTAGCATAATATTACTATTGTTTGTTCTTAAGTGCATGCTATAGGACGTCGGTCTGTAAAAGGTGGCCAAGTTAATGTTGCTGCTAGTGTAACCCATGTACCTTGTGTGGATCACTGTTGCATGTAGTGGCACTTAGGTCTCTTACAGCCAGAGCTAACAAGAAGGGAGCTCTACAGCCTACGCTGAGAGCCAGCTAGTTTTATAACTCAAGCTCTAGAGGTTCTAGGTTCAAATCTGCCTGGTGATGATTATACTAGCACCTTAATTTTGGCTGCTCTTGATATTTTCGTATTTTAAATGAATCCCCAGTAATACATTAATGCAATGTTAGTATTTAGCATTACACTGTATACCGTTTTCCATTGGGTGGGGGCTGATAGTTGTTGTCTTACATAGGTAAGATTTGAGACCACCAAATACCTCCACTGAATTGAATACAACTAAACTGGTATTTTTTAAGAGGAAAATAAGGGCCCATTAACTCCAGGGCCCACTTATATCATTATTAAAGGACATATACAATGTGGGGTCGATACATGTAAGAAGACCCAAGGGAGAGGGAAGAGTTTAAACAGAAGGTGGAGGGAGATACTCCACAGATGCAGACGCTACTCTTTATTTAGTCTATGTAGGTATTTTCTGGATTGACATGTACGAGGCCAATTTTCTGTTTGAGTTTGTGGGTTACTGCATCTTTTGAAGAGAACCACCAAGAGTGGTGGGAAACCTACTCAAGCCATTCTGCTGAGAAATACCACTGTCCAGCTAATAAGCAGGCCCAGCCAGTGGGAGAGCCCAGTATTAAAGAATTGATATTGCTTGTTATCCCTACTTTTCAAGCAAGACTAATAATACTCAGTTGTTGTGTTTCACAGGCTGAATTCATATAATATTTGTCAACTTCCTTGATAACTTTACTGGGAGGGCATTATAAAAGTGGTATATTGCCAGGAGAGAGATTTATTTTGTTCTTTGAACAAGGACTGGAGGTAGACACAGTGCTGTGGAGTAGGTCCTTAGCTGGTGTCTACTGGCATAGGTCCTCTGTAGTCTACAAGAAGTAGTAATACTGTAGATAGTGTTTACTGGTTAAATGCTCATGCTTGCGCGCGCTCTCTCTCAAGCTAGCTCCACATACAGACAATTATATTCTCACCATGTAACTAAATATTTTACAATTTAAATGCTCTGAAATCCTCAACTGGTGTAAATGTGTGCAGCTCCATCCAAGTCAGCGGTGTTACACTGATTTGCACCCGCGGAGGATTTGGCCTGTTGTCACAGAGATCAAGAGCTTAACGTGTTTGAGTTCTAGCTGAGAATCATTGGAAGTTAGTTTTCTGTTTCTCTAGCTACACTACACTTTTTGTGTTTACTTAGTGTTTAGAAAAATTTCTCGCTGTTACTAATATCCATGCAGCTCTCTTTGAATCAGGTGTCAGCTTTAAAATGTTGAATTAAGACCATGGCATGGGACCTAGTATTTCAATAAAAATCTCACCGAAATTGACAGAGATTTTGCCTGCATAAAGGGGCTAAAAGTTTGGGTGCTTTTGTGTGTGTGTCACAAGACCAAAATGGAAAAGTAGCCTCTGTAGCAAAGGCAAAAGACAACCATAGAATCATAGAGCTGGAAGAGACCTCAGAAGGTCATCAAGTCCAGCCCCCTGCTCTAGGCAGGACCAATCCCAACTAAATCAACCCAGCCAGAGCTTTGTCAAGCTGAGACTTAAACACCTCTAGGGATGGAGACTCCACTACTTCCCTAGGTAACCCATTCCAGTGTTTCACCACTCTCCTAGTGAAATAGTTTTTCCCAATATCCAACCTGGATCTCTCCCACCACAACTTGAGACCATTGCTCCTTGTTCTGCCATCCGTCACTACTGAGAACAGCCTTTCTCCATCCTCTTTGGAACCTCCCTTCAGGAAGTTGAAGGCTGCTATCAAATCCCCCTTCACTCTTCGCTTCTGCAGACTAAACAGACCGAACTCCCTCAGCCTCTCCTCATAGGTCATATGCTCCAGCCCCCTAATCATTTTGGTTGCCCTCCGCTGGACCCTCTCCAATGTGTCCACATCCTTTTTGTAGTGGGGGGCCCAGAACTGGACACAATACTCCAGATGTGGCTTCACAAGAGCCGAATAAAGGGGAATAATCACTTCTCTGGATCTGCTGGCAATGCTCCTCCTAATGCACCCTAATATGCCATTAGCTTTCTTGGCTACAAGGGCACACTGTTGACTCATATCCAGCTTCTCATCCACTGTAACCCCCAGGTCCTTTTCTGCAGAACTACTACTTAGCTGGTTGGTTCCCCAGCCTGTAACAATGCTTGGGATTCTTCCGTCCCAAGTGCAGGACTCTGCACTTGTCCGTGTTGAACCTCATCCGATTTCTTGTGGCCCAATCCTCCAATTTGTGTAAGTCACTCTGGTCCCTATCTCTGCCCTCAAGTGTATCTACCTTTCCCCCTAGCTTAGTGTCTTCTGCAAACTTGCTGAAGGTGCAATCCATCCCCTCATCCAGGTCATTAATAAAGATATTGAACAAAACCGGTCCTAGAACCGAACCTTCGGGCACTCCGCTAGAAACTGACCGCCATCCTGACATCGAGCCGTTGATCACTACCTGCTGGGCTCAGCCTTCTAGCCAGCTTTCTATCCATCTTACCGTCCATTTATCCAATCCGCATTCCCTTAACTTGCTAGCAAGAATATTGTGGGAGACCGTATCAAAAGCCTTGCTAAAGTCAAGGTAGATCACATCCACTGACTTTCCCATGTCCACAGAGCCAGTTACCTCATCATAGAAGCTAATCAGATTGGTCAGGCACGACTTGCCCTTCGTGAATGCATGCTGACTATTCCTGATCACTTTCCTCTCTTCCAAGTGCCTCAAAATGGATTCCTTAAGGATCCCTTCCATGATTTTTCCAACATTTCAAAGTGGCTTCAGAATTACCAATACAAGAAAAGGATGAGATAAATGTAAAATTAGCTTGAACGTATGGGTGTGTATTTAGAACCCGATTCTACATCATTTGAAATCAAAGGCCTTAACTGGTAATACAGGCCTTTAACCAGTCAATATTATTGTTATTCCTTTCTTTAGTCTTTTCATTTTTGATCACTTTTGCATCACACATGCATTATAAACCTTTAGCTTGTCCCACAATTGACAGAAATTCAGTGGGAAATTGTTCATAAATTACTCAACTCACATGGGTGAAACCACAACTGTAAGAAATCTCACTGATGGAAACCTAGCCCTCGCTGTACCAACTGGACTCTGCATACCTAATGGTTGCAACACTGACATATTTTATGTTGGAAAAATATTTACTTAATGCACATGAGGCTGCTTGGTCACTATTGCTATTGTACCCATAATCTCATTTTAAATATAACCTTTTTTGAAATGTCCACGAAGCAAACAGTTGTGGCATTTGTGGTTTCATATGATGTTCTAAGAGCCCTTTGGCTGAGAACATTCTCTTCATCGTCCCTCTTTGTGGTAAAATGAGACTGCCCTCTTCTCCCCTCCCCCCCATAGGCCTCAAGTAGGCCAAAAAAGAGGGCTGGTTGGAAAAAAAATAATTTTGTAAAAAATGATAGTGTTTAAACATTTTTGTTTTGATACAATGCAGAATGAAAATGAGAGAGACAGAGAGACAGCATCCATCCTAGAACAGCCTGATGGTTAGGATACTCATGTGGAACATCAGAAACCCAGATTCAAGTCCCTGCTCTTTCTGATTTGGGATAGGGACTTGACTCTCGCTTTTTAACATCCCAGATGAGTACTTTAAACATGGAGCTTTAGAGTCAATCTCTCTTTAGCCCAGTGAATGTTTCTTAAACTGGAATCCTTCCCTGGTCCTTGTGCTTTTTTGGCAGGAATTCCTGGAACTAGCCAGTTTCCAAAGTGTGAAACTCTGTAGGTTTTTCTGTAATCTAAACGCCTTTGTATTTAATGTGTTGTTTATTTTATGTTAAATTATAACTACAGAACATTTCTCTTCTACACTATTGACAATGCCCAGGTATTTTTTATATGAAGCTATAATGCTTTGAAATTACATGGTACATATCCAGAGCTGTTAAGCATTTTGTGAACACTATTAATAAAGCTCCCAGCATGTGTGTGAGGCAGGGGAGTATTATTTCAGTTCCAGTATTATTCCAGTTCCACACACTGGGAAGCAGAGGGCCCCAGATCTATAAAAGGGACTAGATTATTCACACCTAATTTTAGGCAGCTAGACAATCACAGAAACAACATTGCAATCCACAAAGCCTGAATTGGGCACCCAGACTTCCTATCCAAGGATTGGGAAGATATAGGCACCTTGGAATACAGTCTACAAAGCCTGCAGGCTTGGCGGGAGGCTGCCTAAGTTATTGGCTAATGGGAGATGCCAATTAAAGAGGTGTGAACTAAGCCCCATCCTTCTCCTGGAGCTGGGTGCTAAGTCCACACTCTGCGGGGAAGTGCCCATTTGTGCTCCTGATTATGAAGATGGAGAAGAAAGACATTTAGCCCCCTTAGTCACATGCGGGGCCTATTGCAAAGGCTGCCTACTGGCTCAGGCCCTGCACACAAGTTCACACCTCCAGGGGAGGAGGCCTCATAACTTGTAGGCCGGTGGTCAGAGACCCCTGACTCAAGTCCTCCTCTGCCTGATGAGAGGGGATTTTGAACAGGGATGTGATGTGTGTCTACCTCACACAGTCATGGAAGGAGTTAATCATGCCCTGTCCTAGAAGGAGCAAAGGAGGTGAGTCCTCCAAGGGCCCAGAGAGGCTGAGACACCTTGCCTGTCACGGGGCAACCAAGGGCCAGGCAGGCTCAGATAAAAGGGAGCTGCAGTGTAGAGTAGCATCACTTGCTGGTGGGAGCCCAGGGAATCAGGACTGTGTCCCTGGAGGGCTGAGAACTGTAAACACCTTGGTCAGGACAGTGTCTGGCTCCTGGGACCGAGCAGCTGAGTGTGCTGAAGTGAGGGCAAAGAATGTGCTGGGGGCGCCATGGGGAAGTCGCCCAGGGAAACAGACCAGTATTGACAAAGGTTAGAGAAGCAGCAGTGAGAGCCAGAGTAGTGGGTGGGCCCAGTTCCTCCCTCCCCTGACTCACCACTGGGGAAGTGGCTGGTGTGCAGACTGCGGACATGGGCACTGGCCTCAAGCTAATCCCTAGCACAGTGGTCACCAAGCAGCCGATCGGGATCTACTGGTAGATCTTGGAGCCTCTGACGGGATCCTGACTGGTTTGGCCAAGAGGCTGTCAAGTGCCGGCACGTCAGCTGCCCCTGCCCCCACTGCTGTGCACCTCCTGCCCTTTGCCTTGGAGCTGCCCCCGCCTTCCCCCACTTGCTGGGCTGGGAAGGAAGAGGAGGGGGTGCTGATGTCAGGGTGCCCCCTCTCTCACCCTGTAGTTTATCTCCACAGAATGGAGGGGGGGGCACCACAGGACCTGGGATGGAGGGAGTTTGCTGGCTGCTTTTGAGAGTGGTGCAGGGCCAGGGCAGGGGTGAGCCTGCCTCAGCCCCACTGCACCACGCAGTGTCCAGCTGGAGCCTGCATCCTGAACCCCTGCCCCAGTCATAAACACCCACCTGCACCCCAAGTCCCTGCCCTACCCCTGAGCCCTCATCTCCCTTACAGAGCCTGAACCCCTGCCCCAGTCATAAACACCCACCTGCACCCCAACTCCCTGCCCCAGGCTCTGATCAGAGCAACTCCAAATCCTTTAACCCAAGACCAGGGTCTGCACTTCAACCCTCTACCCCTGCTTGATGAAAGGGAGGAAGGATGGGGGAGTGAGGGAGGATGGAGTGAGCAAGGGTGGGGCTCTGGATAATGGGCACAACGGAGGTGAGGTCAGGTATCTGGGTGTGAGGTAGATCCTGGATGGCACTTAAATTCAAAAAAGTGATCTTGTGCTTAAAAAGGTTGGAGACCCCTGCCCTAGCACAAGCAGGAAAGAGGTGCCAGTCTGGTGGTAAGGACTCCACCTGGGGAAAAGGGCTCTGCTACCTCTCAGTGAGTGGTATAACCACTAGACTCTAAAGTCACAAACACTTCCTCAGGCCCAATCACTATTTAACTATGCAAGTATTTAATTACAATGGAACAACTTCAATAGGAAAGCTCAAGGGATAGACAGCTTAGAATATCCGTGGCCAAGTGGTTTAGGACATTCACCTGAGCAGTGGCAGATCTGTATTAAATTCCCTTCTTATCAGGCAGAGGGGACACTGGAAGCAAGGTCTTCCCCAGCCTGAGTAAGTTCCCCGATCACTGGGCTAAAGGCTATAAAGGAAGTCCCAACCCCACCCTGCTTTTTTGTGTGAACTCACCTATGGAGCCTGATCTGGTAGGTGGGATCTGAGGAGCATTCCCTATAAGCTGAGCAGTTGGGTGGCTATCTAGGAGAGATTAAAATGCCACACAGCTGATTGGCAGAGTGCCCACAGCTGGCAGCATGTGTGTCTACTGGTGGTGCATAGCCACACATGCCTCAGTGCACATAAAAATGTGTTCTGCACATGGATGAAAAAAGAGGGAACACTGGCTCTGAGCACACCCACCAGATTGGGCCCCACACACTACGTAGGTGACTGAGCTTCTATATCTCCTAGTCTGTGAATAGCTCTGGAGTTCAGGCAGGAGATAAGCATCTAGATAAGAGGGAGTCTGCAGTAGGCGCGTTCAGTGACAGAAACATAGGCTCCTAGGGAACTTTAACTCCAAAAATGTAGGCATCTTGTGTATTGAGAAGCATACAGGATTAGGCAGCAATGAACGCGAGTTATGCGGCTCATAGGTGCCACAAAGTACCTTTGTGGATTCTATCCAGGAAGACTGAATGACTTGCCTGATGTCATAATGTGGCATAGACAGAAACTAGGAGCAGATCAAGACTGCACATTTATACTGGTGCAGCTACCCCACTCAACAGGTTCAGGGAAAATGCTCTAAGCGACCGGAGAGAGCTCCCATGTTGGTTTAATAACTCCACCTGGCAGCTATGTTGATGAGAGAGCTTCTCCGGCTATCTACACAGGGCATGGAAGATATGGTTGGTATAACTACATTGCTTAGTGGTGTGGATTTTTCACAAGCTTGTGCAATGTAATTATACCAAAGTACGATTGTAATGTAGATCAAGCCAAGGAGTCTTACAAGCTTCAGGTCCCATGCTCCAATCACTGATTAGGTAAAATTTGGTTCAAATGTGGCCAGATAACAAATACAAATGGTCACACTTGCTCTCCATTTACCGATTTCCTTATTTTTTTTAATTTCTCCATATATGCTGTAATTAAACTGTAGAGAGCAAAATGTGCCATTAAAATTGCCCTTTTCTTCAAGCGTGCAGATTGTCAACCCGACGTTATTTAAATTTAATAAAAAATGGAAGCAACAGGTTGCTAAAAACAGTCTCTGGTATAAATTCATGGACACCAATGGAATTATTCCAGGCATGAATTTGGTCTTTTGGGTATTGGGAGTTCTATCTGTGCACCCTTGCTCAGTATTTGAGTTTAGAGGTGAGTGAGAAATCGACACTCACATTCCAAATTCTGTTATCTACTCTCCCCTTTCTATGTTTTCCTTCTCTTCTTTTGTTCCCATTCATCACATTGTGAAAAAGCTTCTTTCCTACAAGCATCAGAGAAGAATATTGTAATATATGCCTATGCGTGTGTCCAGTCCTCCAGCCTGTCTCTGGCTCTTGCTTGTGTTGTTACTCATCTCTAATTTAATACTTCATAATTGATGATATATGAAGAAATATTTAAGAGCAAATATTTCTGCTAAAATAGACTCCTTTGGTTTCCTCCACCCATTTCTCTGAATCCTATATATTTAAACCCTAAGAAGTAGAATTGTCTTGTTTGTTGGGAACATCTCTAATTTAGATTTAGGCAAGTTTTTAAAAAACTGTAGGCATTTGAGGAATATTTTAAATACTTCCTATCTGAGAGAGAGTACACAGAATATCCACAAGAGGGAACTGTTTTACATAAAGAAGACTTGTTTTCTTGCTTTTGAAATATTGCTTTCCAAAACCAGACCATCTTGATTTATATCACCTTGTCAGGATCATGTCCCAGACAAAGTAAAATAAAATATAGTATTCATTAGATGTTTAAACATTGGTGATTATGTAAACAAGATTTTCAGCTCTTCTTTGTTGAAATACTAAGTAAAGGAACCTGTGTATAGGTTTATGTTTACTCAGAAAAGATGACTCTAGGAAATGTAGCCTTAACTACCTAGTTTGCTTTGAATGCAACTTCAAATGCAGCTGTTAATACAAGTTAATTAAGATTGCAGCTTCTGTGCACTTTTTTCTAAACAATTTATGTACGTAAATGTATGCACAGAAGTGGCTTTTCTTGATCTGGTTAGTCTGAATAATTCATTATAAATTTTATTTCTATGCATTCAGAAATCAATGAACTAACTGCAAAATTATCTGCTTTCTTTGTGGCTTGTGATACTCATAAATTTCTTCATCTGATAGTTCTTGCTCACCGATGATTTATGAAGAATTCAAAGCAAATATTCAAAATTTGCCATTTACTCTCTGTTAACTGATTACCTAAATCATATCATTTGAAGTTAGTTAGTTTACACGGAGCATGAAGTTCAGCATCAGCATAAGCCTTTGCAGGATTGTGATCTTATGTAACTACACAGCAGGAAGGATTTCAAACTGGATATCTAGTATGAAATTACAATTTATAGTTTCCTCTGTACTGTTTGGCTAGTTATGTAATACTAATATTTGACCAGCAGAAGTCTCAACTTAACTTTTCACGAATATCCACAATAAGCTGAATGCTAGAGCATTGATATAAAGGAGTGTGAATGGGCTTAGGAAAATTTTTAAAGAAACCTCACTTTAATTAGGGATTAGTGTAGTCTAAGATCTATCCTGATCCCAGTCTTTTAATAAGAGTCTTTGTAGATGTAGGTACTGCCATTGAGAGAGACCAGACCAGTCTGCACAGCAAATCCCAGTGTTCAGAGACGGTTACTGGGAATCTCCTGCTCTCTCTTTCCCCGCCCCCCCTTCCTCTTTTCCAAAGTTGCTGGTGACCAGTGTTCCCTGTAAGCTGAGCACTTGAGTGGCCACCTAGGAGTTTCTAATGCTGCTCAGTTGGTCAATAGAGCATCCACAGCCAGCCAGCCAGCAGTATGTATTTCTATGGGGGGGGGTGCATATCCACCCATGGTTTAGTGTCCATAACAAAATTTATTCTGCACAGATTCCTACCTATGTAGAACCCCTGTTGAAGGGGGGCTTGCTCTCTCCATTTCCAACCTGTCACTTGAGCTGCTAGGTTCTAGTCGTCGTTCAAGTGTGGGATTACTTAATAATTACAGCTTTGCAGTCCCATCTATCGCCAATGCGGGCTTTTAAGAATCTATGAACAGTCAATAACTGTTAGCAAAGGGGGGGAAGCCAACGACGCCACCATAAGTAGGGGGGAGGTGGGGAGAGCTCTTCATAACCTGACCTACGTGCTGCCAGTCAGATCCCTTTCTCCTGCCTTGTCAGAGCGCTCCGCTGCTCAGCCTTTGGTGCCCAGGTGTTAGATATCTGGTCCTCAGCCAGTTTCCTAAGGGGCCAGGCGTGGAGTCCTGTATTTCCTATCCTCCGTGTTTCTCCTGAGGAGGTCTCCGAGCTACGGAAGCCATCAGCCTGTCCCTGAGAGGAAGCCGCCTCTGTGGTGGAACATGGGCGGTGTTTTGGGGAGCAGATGGCCATAATACACGTGCCCAGTTGGCTCACATCGCCCTGTGCTGAGCACAGGCCGGGGTAGTGCATTTTTCAGAAGCGGCCCCGTACAGAAGCTTAATGCGGTTTTGCCGTGCGGTTATTTCCATTTTTTTTTGAGTGTCTCCCTGACAGCTGCAGAAAAGGACACGCTTCATGGCAAAGGCGAAGGATTGATTATTTTATAATGGTGGCGCGGTGCGCGCCAACAGCCCGATGCGCTGGGGAAATGCCCCGCACGGCCAGGCTTGGGGGGGTGCGGCCTCGGAGAGAGGACAGCCGGGGTGTGCCCCGCGCGTCGCTCAGACGCCAGGAGGAGCGGGGCAGGAGGCGAAGAGGGGCTCTAAACCCACTTCGTGTAGGCTCTCGGGCGGCGTTGCGAGCGGTAGCCGAGAAATCCCCGCGTCACGGCAGATGTGTGGGGCTGCGTGGCCCGCTCGGGGGCTGGATTGCGTTTCCTAGAGGCGCCAGCCTTGGACCGGGTTTGGGCTCCCTGGGCTTTGACCGTGCCCCCTCTCGTGGGCCACGCACGGGAAAGACGCGCACAGCCCCGTCGCTTCTCCCTGCCCTGCTTTTTTTTTTTTCTCTCTCTTTCCAGCGAGCTGTGCACACAGCAGCTCCGCCCCGTATCCTCTGGCACCTGCTGCTGCAACTCAACCAGCCCCAGCAGCCTCGGGGAGAGCAGTTTCTCCCCCTTCCTCTTCTATCCTCCCCCCCCCCCAACAAAACACCTCGCGTTAAGAGGATGATTCGATTCAACAGGGCAGAAATGCTCGTTCATCTCCCCCCCCCCCCCGCAGCATTAGCGCCCCTGCGCTCCCTCTGCGTTTTGCTGCGCCTGGTCCATTACATGGGCCTCGCTGCTGCCCGGGGGAAGAAAGAGGCTGGGTTGCCCGGTGCCATCCCCATGCGCGCCTCTCTCCCTGCGCCCTGCATTGGGGATGCCAGTCCCTGCGCGCCCCCCCCCCCGCGGTGCATGGAGCGGCTGGCAAACATGGGCACCGGCGCTCCATCGCACTGCCTGGCGGGGTGGGGGGAGCCAGGCCCGGAGCCGTGACAGGCACCGTGCGTTAGCCGGTACGTCACGGCAGCCACCAAAGCAGCCACGAGCACATTGGCTTTGAAGTGTGTGTGTGTGGTGTGTGTGTGTGTGTGTGTGTGCGCGCGGGGGGGGGGATTTTCTCTGCGCCCTCCCTCTCCAGCCCCATCTTGGCTCCGGTGGCGGCGCGGCCAGCGGGACTTGTTGGGCTCCGCCTCGCCACCTGGGACGCGGCTCCCTGCCCCCGGGGCAGGCTGGAGAGCCGGGGGAAGGACGCGCCCGGCAGCGGGACCAGCCAGGGCCGGGGCGCGGGCATGGGGAGCCGCCGGCAGCCGGAGCTCGGCGGCCCCTGTTGAGCGGCGCGCGCGCGCGCGCGCGCGCCCCCCGGGAAGAAGGGGGGGGGGACCCCCGCTTCATGCGCTCAGCGGCCCCGCCCGCGCCACACGCCTGGCGGGGGCTGCCGCGGGCAGGTCGAGGCCCCACGGGAGGAGCCTGCAGCATGGGAGAGGCGGCGCAGCCGGGCCAGCGCAGGAGGCGTTAGGAGCCCCTGGGAGAGGCGAGGAAGGGGCTGGACTTGGAGGAGGAGGGTGTGCGCGCGTGCGGCGGCGGGGAAAAGGAGGCAGGGAGGGGGGGGGCCGGATTATTCATCATAAACAAGTTCAAGACTCAGCCACCGCCGGGGAGAGCGCGGGTAGCAGCCGGCACAGCCCCGTGGCGGGGGCGCAGCGCTGGCTCCCTCGCGGGTGGCGCGGACGCATTAGCCGGCTGGAGGCGGGCAGGGGGCGGCCCGGTGGGGGGCGGGGGGGGCTCTGACCGGAGCAGCAGCAGGAGGGGGACATTGGGCATGGCCGGCGGGGGGCGCTTTGGGGGGCGCTGGCGGCGGGGGGCGCTCCCCGGGGCCCCCGCGCACCCTGCTGGGTGTTAGCCATGGCCAATGGCAGCGGCGGCGGCAGCGCCTCGGGAGGCGGCGGCGGCGGCGGCGCTAGAATGAGTAACAGCCTCGGCGCCAGCCACCTCCACACGGGCTCGTCCTCGTCCCCGCTCGGCGTGCCCAAGATGGATGCGCTCATCATCCCGGTGACCGTGGAGGTGCCCTGCGACAGCCGCGGCCAGCGCATGTGGTGGGCTTTCCTCGCCTCGTCCATGGTCACCTTCTTTGGCGGGCTCTTCATCATCCTGCTCTGGAGGACCCTCAAGTACCTGTGGACCGTCTGCTGTCACTGCGGGGCCAAAACCAAGGTGCGACCTCCCCCTTCCTCACTTTTCCTTCCCCTCCCTCCGCCAGGGGCGGCGGCGGCGGCGGCGGCGGCGGCGGCGGCGGGGGGGGGGGGGGGGTCGTTCTCCAAAGACTGTTTTGCACGCGCGTGTTTATGGTAGGGTCGCCCTGGGGTTGCGCAGCGCGTGGCGGCGGCGGCGGTGTTGTGGTCGGGTCGCCGTCCAGAGCGGAGCCGCCGGCTGAGGCGGGGAGGGTGGCTCTGTTGGGTGTCATCCTTAGGAAGTGTTCCCCCAGAGCGAGTGGCAGGAGAGTCCCCCATCTCCCCTTCTGTTGGCCAGGGTCGATCCTGCCCATGGACACAGCGGGACAGGTCCGCGGGGATGGTTCCCTAGATTTGAGAAACCTCGGAGGGGGAAGGTTAGTTGGTGGTTAGCCTTGGCTGAATTAAGTTGTTTTCTTCCATGGCGCCAAGAAGGAAAAACTTGGCCGAATTGATTCCTTCCCTACTGAGGCTAGATCCACAGGACAGGCTCCCCCAGCGCCCTTGGCTTCTGTTTGATGTGGTAAATGTAGGTGTGTTTTGTGAATTTGTAAGTCACGGCACTGGATCCAATTTTCCTCTGTAATCTTCCCAGGACAGAGTATCTCAAGGTGCTTTGGAGTCCTCCCTCCATTTGCACCTTCCCAAGTAGTGCAATGAACATGCTTGCAGAAATGCCAGCTTCCCTGAGGTCCTCTTCATACCCCAAAGTAGGAGTCTGATCCTGGCTAAATACAGATCATTATGATCCTTGCCTCTTTTTTTTTTTTCCATTTTCAGAGAAATGGGACATAAAGTGTTAAGGCTCCGAATTTACTAAAGTGGATTTTGACAGGCAATTTAAGACCCCAAAATAGACTGGCAGCTGGAGTTTCTCCCCTTCCCTTTTCACATTTTTTGGATTACACATGGAATAATATCTGCTTTAGTTATTCCTGGCACACAAACACTGACAAGAACACACACACCTTTTAATATATGGTTGCTAGGTTGCTAGTTTGCTTTGAGGTACAGTGAGCTGCCTGCTTTCCCCCAACCCCCACCCCCATATGATCTGGCATAACCTGGCTACACAAGAGGGTTGTTTTTTTTTCTTTTACTGGAGACAGGAAAAAGTTATAAAGTAAGGTAATTATGTAGCATCTTGGGAAATGTAATACAGTTCATTAGTATCTTTCTTGGGGTGTCCAGGTATCTTAAGGTACAGTTGCCTAAAGAAGAGGCTCTTAATTTCAGTTTGGAATAACTTCGGTTTATAACAATTGTGCTATCAATGGAAAATGTGGCAATTAAATAGATGGGTAAAGTGAAACTTTTAATACAGGTCTGATTTAGAGGAAAAAAATACCTGGCAAAGCAGATACCTTGGAGATTTCTTGTTTAATAAAAGTAACTGAAATATCACCTTGTGGAAGGAGAGTTTGGCGGGTGTGTTTACAAACACAGTTGTATTTTATGTGTCTTTTGGAAAATACTGGTTCCTATGAAAAGATAAAACCAAATTCCCAAGAAAGGTGTATGTAGCTAGATTTGTCTGGAGTTTCCCCTCTATTTTTTTTTAGTCCTTGCCTCTGCTGGTGGCCATAAGGCACTGTCTAAGGCATATAGACAATTGTAAAGGGTGATTGACATAATCACCTACTACACCACCCTTGAGAGTCAAAAGCTAGGGCAAGCTGCCTTTTAACAAATGGTTTATTATAGTGTTTTCATAAATGTCCTTGAACTGACAATCCAGTTTTAGGAGATGGTCAGTTACAGCAGCAGTAGCTCACGTGTCTCTCAGGGAAAATTAGGAAAGGTACAACTAAATGGTCTTCTAAACATACATTTTAAACAGACCAAATGTATTTACTGAGTTAAATGACTGTTTGCCACCACAGGCCCCAACTTTTTTATGTTTTGAGTTGTCTCCGGGCTTACTTTGTGCAGGAGAAACCTCATCCAGAAGTAAACCAGGAGCTTGCACATCTTGGCGCTAAAATACCCAGCTCTATGACCGTCTATGGAAGAAGTTAGGGAGGTAATGAAGGACGCTTCAGGCAGGGGGAGATGTGCACCCTTTTTACTAAGCACTTCTTAAATTAGTGCAGGTTTTCTAGCATTTGGGAAAGAATAATTCACAAGTCCCCAGTCCACCATTCCTGGTGCATCCAGGAGTCCCACCAATTTCAAAAAGTGCATGATTATATCACAAATGCTAGAAAAAGAGCCTGCAACAGATACCAGCTGAAATTTCAAATGAAATCTCCTTAAACTTCTGCACCAGTCTTATTCCTATGGCCACTTAGGAAAAGCTGCCGCAGTAGATGTGTAAATATTCACAGATTCACATGTATGTTATGTCCTCGACTTTGAATCCCCAACAGAAATACTGGGACTGACCCCTGTGATTGGCATGAGACTCTGTATGTGCTGGGACCCTTCCTCACTAATACATCCCTTTTCCTTCCCCTGTGGATGGGGCAGAGTTAAAATATCCTATGCTTTGTATCAACGTAAGGAGTGTTCACAGTGTTCTAATAAATCTTTTCCATCTCTCACTTCAGTGACTTATACCAAATCATTTGCTCACGTATTAAAAGTCACAGGGAGCAGAGTTACTTTGTCAGCAGCTGATCAGTACATCAAGTTTATGCAGATTCCAGGAATTCTATCACCTGTTATTCCAGTAGCAGCAAATCAGTTACCATATGCTTTTCCTTAGAACTCCAGTTTAGAGTGCTGTACTTAATATTCCTGCAGGACTTTGTCAAGTTCACTTTGCAGGCCTAACTGTTTTTAATGGATGCATTGTTTGGAGCTACAGTTCTTTTTTCTTTCTTTTTTGGTTTTAACTGTATTGTGTTGACAGTTTTTTTAGACTTTTAAAAAAAAGGATATTAAACACACTGTATATAACCCTTTATGTGCTACAAAATGTGTGGCTACTGTGTTTCACTTTTCTTAGGGATGTGTACAACAAAAAAGAAGGGAATGATAAAATCCAATAGAATGCTTTTCAAAGTTCCAAAACTGTTGCAGAGTAATATGAAATCAATACTCACTATTTTTGTTCTTAATTCTTGAAGTTACAATTTATTGTGGACTGTAGACTTAATTTGAAAGGTGACACTTTTTTTCTTTTTCTTCCAGTCTGCCAGAAAGAATGGTGTAAATTCTGATCTATGTTAATTAGTATTTCAGACAATATAAAAGTCACTGCAGTTTTAAGCACTATTTGTTGTTTCTGTTCTGTATTTTACAAGTTACACATTTTATTTATTTTAATTTTTACAACGATGCCTTTCGTCTTGCTTTTAGGGAATTGTAAAGGGCTGTTTATTTCTCAATGTCTTGTGTTTAGCGCAGAACTTTAAGTAGTAAGTAGCTTTTTTTTCTTATTAAGAATTAGGATGAGATTCTCAAGTATGGCTTCTTTTTCTCTGTCCTCTTTGGCAAACCCATTCAGTTAAGTTTCTAAATTAGTATTTAAAATGGAAGTTCATGAAATAGGAGTCAGGCGGATTGGACTCTCTGGCTATTATACTTGCTTTTATGTATGGCAATACAATAAAAAGATTCAAATATGAATAACAACAATTTGCATTGTATCATTTACACTGGATGGGATTAAAACAATGAGGGATATAATCCTTTGTGCTTTGAGGCATAAACTGATCACTACCTGTCCAAGGTTAGGATGGAACCACTTCCTTCATGGACATAATTGCCCGTTTCAGGTTTTCTTTAAATTTCTTTTGAAGCACCTGGAATAGTTGTACCTGCTGCTAGTAATGCCTGTGTTCCTGAATTACTTTTCTACCTTCAGAGTGTTCAGTTCTACATCAGTTAACCTATATGCAAGCTAATCAGACTGACTGCCTGACCCTTGCACAGGTTTGCAGTGGAAAGAGAGGATGTGCAGAATGACTTTCCCTTGGGTACGCAAGGCAGGGAGTGGGCTTTTGTGGAGGTGACCAGGTGCAGAGTGAAGTGGCACTGTGTCCTCTGGAAGGGTGAGGCACTGGCACCTTGCCCATGATGGTCTCTGGATCCCCAGAAGGCATTGTGCTTTAGTTATGCTTCACAGCTCTTACTCTAAAACCAGATGTTTTGGGGAATTTGCTTGTTTCAGGTCTGACTACTAAAATAGCAAGTCACACTGAGATGACTAACTACGAACCATAAAAAAAGTCTCGTTGCAATTATCATAGCCACTTATTTCAGTAAATGTAAAAAAAAATCAAATCCTGTAAAGGCTGGTTGAAAAAAAATATTCTCTCCACTGTTTGTGATGGGGAAATTGGATTTTCAGTGAAACTAACATTTTCATGCAGTATCTGTTTTTCCTGAAAATGTTAGAATTTTCATCAACAAACTAAACCCCAAACTGGAGAAAAAACAACAAACCATTACCAATGAATGGTCAAAAATTTCCCTAGAAGAAGAAACCCCATTTTCTTATCAGTTCAAGATCACATTCTAGATTTGTATTTAGTGATGGACACCCCTCCAAAAAAACCCAGTACCCAGGTATAGCAAATGCATATTTGCACATACCTGTAACGTAGGAGCCTCCTTGGTTCAAAGCTTCCTATACAAAGCCTGTCTTGCCTCTCTTTAATACGTATTAAACAGAAGCAAAGGAACAGAAGAGGACTGGAGACTCATGAGATTAATAGTGAACTACAGAACATTTGCTTTTAGGTTAGAGGTCAAACCTGGCCAAGATGGTTAGTGATTGAGACATTTCCCATCCTCTGCCTGACTGTATGAAACTACTTGGTGAGTGTGAGTTCTCTTTCTAGTGAGCAGGTTGCCAGTTGTGATGTGAATATGTCACGAGAGTGGTCAAGCAGGAAAAGCCCCTTGAAGGCAGAACTATCTTCAGTCATTAGCTATTCATTCCAGAATAGCAATTGGGCACCTGCAGTGCAATACACTGCTGTTGTCTGGGCCATACATTTGCTGTGGAAAAAATGTGCTGTCAGTCTCCAAAGTTCCTAATTCATTACCAAATTCATTTCAATATTAAAAAAGTAAATGGTAAAAATAGACACACATCCACAATATCCAGGACATAGACAGTGCTTTAAAAGGCAAACAAAAAGTCTGTTAGCAGGTCTCAACTTAATTGCTCTTCTCAACTAGCACCATGGAGTGGCTTTTGCAACAAATATGTTTGACAAAGATTTTGCTTCTTATTTTTTCTAAGGTGAAGTGCTCTAATATATCACTGGATTACCCCCATCACATCACATAGCTGTAAAGTGTTACTATGGAAACCATTAGACATCACACTTTTTTCCAGCATGGTACAGTTGAAGCAACAACTGTGATCAGGAGATTTGGGCTGTTTAATATTGATCCATATACGCAAGTCTGATGCCTGTGGGATTCCTGCATACAGTATATAACCCTAAGTGTAAATTCACTATGAAATTTCATTAGGTCTGTACATAACCTCTGACAGTTGCTTGTTGGTCTGTAATAGAGAAGGTGTTTGAGGCATTGCTGTAAGACCTCTTAAAAGACCTTTTAAATCAATCTCTCTTGTGACCTTAATTTTCTGAACAGTAGAGTCATCTGTGGAGTCCTACACTGAAAAACATAAAAGCTCTGGAAAGAAACTGGATTGTCCATTTCTCTCATCAAAGCTCCTTATTTCAACAGATCATCTGAGTGTGGAGCATGTGGTGACCAACATGTAAACTATGGAACCACAGTCAGCATTTAAGGTTCTGATCCTGAGCCTTCTTTTCTTATAGAATCCACATGACATGTGTGAGAGTCTGTGTGAGTGTAAAGGGTTTGCCTTTGCAGGTCTCTTTGCCTGTCAGGCATGAAACATGCTGTGGCCACATATTCTGGTGTGCTAGATTGTAGAATGGAAGCCTCAGAAATTTGCTAGATCCAGAGTATACAGAGCTGGAATACAGAATATTCCAGCAGGACCTTGAGGGGAAGAAGGTGAGGAGATCCTTTGTCAGCTTGGATGAAAAGTCATCCCCCTGGAATTGCATGAAGATCCTGGAATTTTGTGAAGCTGAATCTTAAATTCAGGTTTTCGGATTCCCAATTGCAGTTTGCCCAGGGAAAGCTGAAAAAGCTGTACTCTGAACATACATTTGGTGGAGTTTCTTGTCAGAGGAAATATAGTGTGGGTGTGTATACGTATGGTTATGTATGTGTGTAATATAAACAAACACACAAAGGGCACGTCTAGACCACATTTTATTTTCTAAAGAGGATATGCAAATTCGGTGGGAATTTGTGTATCTTCCGATCGCTTTTTTGATAGTGGGTCTTTTGAAAGTGAAAGTAGTCTGGACGTGTTTTTTTCGGGAAAAAAGCCCTTTTTCGAAAAATCACTCTTCCTTAAAAATGGAGGTTTATGTGGTTTTTCGAAAAAGGTTTTACGTGGTTTTTCGAAAATTCCCGCAGAATTTGCATATCCTTTTTTGAAAATAAAACGTAGTCTAGATGTGCCCATATAAAACATCTGCTTTCAGGGATGGTGATATTATTCTCCTGCATGTTTGAATTCAGGAACTGAAAGGAAGGTGGAAGCAAAAGATGATGTGTTGCAAGAAGAAGGGCATTGACAGAACTGATGGTCTCTGCTTTGGGTTCATACCTTGTTGAGGTATTTGAGCCTCCAACTCTCTACTGCCTTACATCCTGTGTTCTCATTTACTCCTGTGCAATGTGGGTACAAAACTCTACCTGATCAAAACAGTAACATTTTACATAGGGATGTAAAATCACATTTAAGATGTTAACTGGTTAAACTATATGTTTAACTGGTGGCAGTGCAGTTAACCAGTTACCCATTTACATCCCTAATTTTACACCTATTAAATCTGTCATTAACACAGGGATAAAGGATGACAAAAGGTGTAGGACAGTAGAGAATTGGGTGCTGTATGCTTGTGGGTGGAGAGGAGAAAGACATTTTATGAAACACAGAACCAGCTTAGCTGCTTTTGAGCAAAAGTGAAGACTGGCGGTACAACAGAAGAGTCTGTTAGTGGTTCTTTATTGGAATTGGAAAAGGCTCAGAAAAGGGCAACAAAAATGATTAGGGTGTGGCATGGCAGCCATTTGAGGAAGAAGGCAGAAATTTTTCAGCTTGGAAAAGAGATGACTAAGGGGGAGAGGATGTGGGAGAGGAATAGCCATGACCGGCGTGGAGAAAGTGAATGTAAGAAGAGTTATTTCCGCCTTCCCATAACGCAGGAATTAAAGGGGTCACCAAATGAAATTAGCAGGTACCAGATTTAAAATAGACAAAGGTACTTCATATAGAGCATAGTCACCCTGTGGAACTTCTTGCCAGAGGATGCTATGAAGACCAAGACTATACAAGGGTTCAAAAGAGAACTAGACAAAGTCATGGAGGATAGGCGTAATGTATTCATTTATCTGACCAACTCTAGCTGAGCTGTGCTGCTGTGGAAGGACCCATTTTGAAGTCTAGATATTAATAGTCCTAGAATATACCAGTTTTTGATCTAGGAAAGGAATACTTTATTCCCAGACATAGCGTATGTGATCCTGTTTGAATGAATGCAGCACTGTAGGGCTCAATTTGATTTGGCCCTGTCTTTGTGGTCTGTGATTTGTATTTGTCAATTTGATAGCTCCAGAAACCGAGAGCTTTAACTAAAACCTATTGAATTTGATGGAAACATTTCCACTGACTTCAGTGGACTTTAGTCCAGGCTCTGGATGAGTATTATGGACTTTAAACCTTGTAAAAATATCTGTTAACATTTTTTATTATTAAAACCTCAGGTTTTAAAAAATTGAATCCAGTTTTCACCATTAATGCTGTTAATGTATTTGTTGTATTTTACTTGGACATGTGCTAGCTGAGCTCATTGCTGTTAGGTTTGGGTTTCTAACGCTTCGGAGAAAAGTCAGAAACGTGTGTGTGTGTGTGTGTGTGTGTGTGTGTGTGTATTGTTTCTTGGTCCCTTTGAAATGTGTGCTGAAACTGTATTGATAGTGCATCTACCACGGGCCATATCTTGCAAAGTGAGCATCATGGGTAGGCACTTTGCACTTTGGAATAGGCACACTGAATTCAATGGAACCATGCATGGGCAAAGGTCTCCACTCACATGGATGAGTTTGAAGGTTTGCAGGTAGGTCCCAAGTTTACCATTCCTTGAGTCTGTGTCTAACTTTAGTACTATAAGCAGTTCTGTTGATTCTTAATTGGGGCTTTTTCCACTACATAATTTAAACTATGTAAAAGTATTTGCAGGATTGGGGCCTTAATTTGGTGAATCTGAAATACAGTATTCTATGTTTCCTTGCCAATATTTTAATAAACATGGGTACTCATTGTACAAGTCATGTCACCTTTGTGTTCCTCAGTGTTTCCATCTGTAAACTAGGAATAATGGTGCCTTTTTGAGTAAAATGCTTTGAGATCTATGGTTGAAAAGCCTTATGTTAAAGCTAGTATTCTATTTATTTCCTATAAAGGGAATCCTTCAGGGTTTTATGTCCTTTATTTGAGTATATGTAATGGCATCAAATAAATGCCGACCTAAATTATCTGCCAGCAAGTATTCATGGAAAACCTGGAATTCCTATGCAGAAATGAATATAAAATATATGGGCAAACAATATGACCTCAATATTAATATATAATGGGATAAGCAAATGCCCATTAGTACCAGGTCATAATGCCACTGAGGAATTATGGTAAAATTATAAACCACAAGAGTGGAGCTTGTCACTAAAACCATTAGATAAAATTCCACCGTGCTACACATTTATTGTCTGGTTTATGTTCAGAGAATATATATTTTTCTTGTCCAGGAAAATGGTGGCTAAATATTTCTTATTTTTTTCTGTGTGCTTTGCCTACTTACACTCTATCTACTATGCATGAAATACTTTAGTACTTATGTAAAGGCCAGGGACCCTGGTTCTTGCAGGGGGGATTAAACCTGCAAGCTTAGGGTGTGTCTAGACGACATGGCTCCATCGACGGAACCATGTAGATGAGTTTACTCGACATAGCAAAATGAAGCAGCGATTTAAATAATCACGCTTCATTTACATCAAAATGGCCGCTGCGCTGTGCCAACGATCAGCTGATCCGGCACAGCGGGGCAGTCTAGATGAGCTGTGGTCAACAAGGGAAGCCTTTGTCGACCGCTCCAGTATGCCTTGTGAAGTCTCTGGTCAGCTGTTGTCAATTGATTGGAGTCACTTGAATTACAAAGCCCATTTGCTAATCTTAAATATATATGGTGCTCTTGGTTTGTGGGGTTGCATCACTACAGGTTTTGTGTTCTCACCTGCAAACCTTTCTCATGTGTATAATACCATTTAAATAATCTAGATTCTCACATTCCCTCTTCCCCCCGACATAAGTGAGTGTCTGGCTCCTAAATTATATGTGGTACAAACACCCCCCCCCTTTTTTTTTTGGCTAGACAATGATTTTCTGAATATCCTTAACTTTTTGTCACTTTTGTGTAAATGAATATTTCTAACATTCTGTATTCGGTAGGATCTCTAATTCGAACTACCGGTACACCTCATTCCACGAGGAGTAACAGTCTCTAATTCGAACTACCGGTACACCTCGTTCCACGAGGAGTAACGGTAGTTTGAGTTAGAGATCCTAATTCGAACTACCTACTCCGTGCCGCGTGTAGCCGCGGGCACGGAGTTTGACCTAAGGGGATTTAAAAATGGCGCCCGCCCAGCAAGATGCAAATGAAACCCGGGATATTTAAATCCCGGGCTTCATTTGCAACTTCGAATGCCTACATTAACCACCCTAGTTCGAACTAGGGTGGTAGTGTAGACATACCCTAAGAGCTAAATTTCCACCAAATCTCGTATGCAGCTTCCTCTTCTGATAACTTAAAGGAAGGTCAGGCTCTAGTTGTGCCAGGAAAATTAGATGTGAGTGGAATGCAGTTGTTTCTCATCAGACAGAAAGGGAGGGGTGTGATAGCAGAGAGATTTATACTCCGGAATGACCATAGCGGGGACGGCAAGCATAGGGGAGAGTTATATTAGACCTATGTCTGGTCCAGGCTGTAAACACAGGGCTGGGTGGGTTGAAAGTTGTTGAATGTTCTCATTTTTTGATTAAATTACCAGAGACATCCCCTTCCCCTTAGCCTCAGGTAGCACAGCTCATCTACAGTGGTTTCAGAACACAATACTGTACATTTTACATCTGTCTTAAAATATTTTCTATACAAACAATAACCATCATGATCAGCTAGTTGATAGCAGAGACCAGACATGGCCTCCTTCAGAGAAGTATAATGAGAATGGTTGGACACAAGTATAATGTACCAGTCTGGGTACATCTGTGTCACGCCTGCCAAAGTCCACTCAGCACTTAGTGGCAAAGTCAAGATGAGAACTGAGATTCCCTCGCTCGCAGGCCACTTTGATGTCTGCTAGACCAGGGGTCCCCACCTTTTTAAGTGTGAGATCACTTTTTGAATTTAAGTACAATCCAAGAACTACCTCAAACCCAAATACCCTTCCCCACCTCCTTTGTGCCCCTTCTCCAAGGCCCCGCCCCTGCTTACTCCATTCTCCCTCCCTCCCCCCTCCTCCCTCACTTTCACCAGGCAAGGGCAGCAGGTTGGGGGGCAGGCTCTGGACTTAGATTAAGGGATTTGGAGTGCAGGAGGGGCTCTGATTTGATCTAGGGTTAGGCAAAGGGGTTCCAGTTGCAGGCTCTGGGAGGGTGTTTGGATGCAGGGATACTTTGGGCTAGGGCAGGGTCTTGGGGTGCAAGAGGGGGTTCATGATTGGGGTAGGAGTTCCGGATGTAGGCTCCGACTGGGCACTGCTTACCTCAGGTGGCTCCTGGTTGGTGGTGCAGTGGGGCTAAGGCAGGCTCACCCCTGCCCTGGGCCTGTACCTCTCCCAAAAGCAGCCAGCAAACTCCATCCCAAGCCTTGTTGTGCTCCCCTTCCCCACTCCCCCTGCTCTGTGGAGCTAGGATATAGGGTGGGAGAGGGGGCACCTGGATATCAGTGCCCCTCTTCTTCCCTCCCCTGCCCTGCACAGCAAGCAGGAGGCTCCCAGGGGTGGGGGAGGCAGCTCCCAGGCAAAGGGCAGGAGATGAGCAGCAATAGAGGGAGGGGCAGTGGAAGTGCCAGCACTTGATAGCCTCTTGGCCAAACCAGTCAGGATCACCTGTCAGAGGCTCCAAGATCTACCAGTCGATCCCGATCGACTGGTTGGTGACCACTGTGCTAGACCCTTCTCTGTCTGGATGGCAAGTTATTATCTTCATTTTACAAAGAACTATGAAAAGTTAGAATTCATCAGACTGTACCTCAAAGCTCTGCTTATTCCCACCCTGGTGGGCTCCTTGACAAATCACTGAAGTTTTTATATTTGAAAGAATTATATTGCTAATCCTCCTCAAAATTATCATGTCAGCCCTAAGCATGTGGGACAGGAGGTGGTTACAGTGGAGTAAATGATACTGGCCCACCCAAAAATGCAAACACTGGCACAGGCAGAAGCCATGGGATTGAAGGGGGGTGCAAGTAACAAAAAGCTAAGCTTCTAGGGGAGTAACATCACTACTTGCTTCATGCCAGCATGTGCAATGTTGTACTGCAACTAGATTCTGCTAATAAACCAAAAAGGCCCATGAAAATTACAACCATAAACATTCCGATTTTTGGTGTAAATTCAGTCTTTGGCTGCTGTAAGTTATGTGATTTATTCTGTTTACTTACATGGAGACATGCGCTTCACAGCAGTTCTGAGTCATCTTTTCTTTCATAAGAAGAGATTCTATGTCACAAAGCCATGCATGTTGTACAGCGTTTGCTGTCTATGTATGTAAACATTTTTAGGATGTGCTTGGATAAGCACTGCTCTACTGCTGTAATAAAAAGACTATTCATAGCGAAGAGAGTTCTTGAACTATCTTGTATACATGCAGTGTATTTGCATAAATAGGTCATAACACCATGTAAAAGTATCTTTTTTTTTATCCTTTCAATTGGTAAAGGTATTTTTTCTTTTCATTAAGTAAAAATCTTCTTTTATTCCATTTGTAGCATCTCTCAAAGGAGAGAGTTGATTCCTGTGTTGTTATATATTTATTTATATATATTATTTTATATAATCTATCTGTCTGTCTGTCTAAATTTTAAAGCATATGGAAATCTCCAAAAATAATGCTACTTCTAGAACTTAAGGGGGTTTCCAGTTAAACATAAGCTTGTTGATTGTACAATTTTTAGTTCCTTTGAACAACATATGCTGTTCCCAGATATTATTCACAGCTGTAGTATTCTGTTCTTAAGAGGAAAATATCTCAATGTCAAGGTTCGTTCTTTGTAACCAAGAAAGGAAAGACTCAGGGTGTCTTGTCAGTGTTTTATTTCTTTGAAAGCCTGGAAGACAAGGCTAAAGATAACAATTAATAATACATGCATTGTATCTAAACTGTACCCATTTGCCTTGAGTTAATGCAAACAATGATGTGGGAGGAGAACAGGTGAAAGGATCTGAGCCAAAATAAACATGAAATACATTTTACAGCCCATCATATTGTTGTGTGATACATGGTAGATGATAAACAACTCAGCTCAAAAATCCGTCTCCTTTTGTTCAGGATAGCATTTATAAAGGCAAATAGACTTCATGCAATATTCCGTTTTAAACACTTCACATTATTATATTTTGTTTTATGAAAACTTAGGGAACTGTATTTAATGTATTAATGATGCATTGGAAATAACAAAGTATCTTCGTTCACAGAAAGAGTCCAACACAAGCACAAATCTTTTATAGTTTTGAATTTTTGAACAACTCATTCCTTCCCATTCCCCCAATTTAGGTTCACGTAAAAACAGGCTTTGTAAAAATAAAAATCCTTTTTCATAATTTCTCTGGGCAAGAGTATGATGTTTTTAAAGAAACAGGCATTCCCAGTCCTTCTAATTCTGCATTGCAAACACTGCAAGGGGAAGAGATTGCAAACAAAAATGAAATTGAGTTCGTCCCTGTCGGTAGGAGTGCAAAATATAAACAGCATATGCTCTGAAAAGTTGTAGAAAAATGGTTATTTGTACCTACATAAAAATAGCAGTATTTCCAATCTATTATTTCTAATTTTGACTAGGGATAGAGAGTTAAACCGATACTTATCTATTAACCAGTTAATCAGTTTCTGTTATGCTTACCCTAAGTTATACTTTCTGTGGACCAAAGAAAGGCAGGTTTGGTTCAAATATCATTGCGTGTAACATTCAGTATCTGCTAATACCAGTATTCTTAGGTACAAGCTAGCAGGTGATGTTGCTTCCTCATGAATAGCGTGGGTAACTGGGAGTCAGAGATTTTTCAAATATGATGAGGGAATTGAGCCATACCAGCTCCTGGTGAAATTAATAGGAGTTCAGTGATTAAATTCCCTAATTAACTTGGAAAATGCTGACCCAGTTTTTTATTTCCAACTCTGCAACTGGCTTGTTAAGTCACTTACCTTTTTCTGTGTCTTGATTTCTCTCTGCCTCATGTCTGTCTACACAGTTAGGACATTAATACGTCTTACCTCACCAGAAGGTTGTGAGGGTTGATCAGTTGTTGCTTGGAAAAGCATTTTCAAATCCCCACGTGAAAGGTACCTAGTATTTTAACATCTTTAAACCATAATAAATTGGATTAATCCAATATTACCATAAGTGGAAAAGACTAAATATGCATTCAGATTAAGAAATTAATTGTGTTATGAGATATTTAAAATGCTTTGACCAGTGCCCCTTTAAGCGCAAGGAACAGAAACAAATTATTTACTAGACTATTAGTGAAGAGCGTGCACACTGACTCTTGCCAATAGCTCTTTGCGATCATGGTTCCCTTTTTGGCAGAAATGACAGATACTTCGACATTCTTGTATAGATCAGTAATTATGTAATAATAATAATTAATAGTGGCTATGAGCAAACACTGATGAACGCAGAGTACTAGAAAACATATGATAGGAAATACTCATGCACAGAATGCTCTAGCAACAATACAGCTGAGTGTCTGTGGGAGGAGTGGAAATGGACTGAGCCATTTTCTGCCAAAATATGCAGTTTGGTGAAAAGTGAAATGATTCCCCAAATTGTGCCAATTTAACTGAAATTTCGTTTTGTGGGGGGGGTGGAGGGGAGGAATGGGTGTGGAGCTAAGGTGGTTCCCCCCCGTCCCCCCATTCTCTTTCTTTTTGCAGTTGGTTTAGCTCTAAGGGAATGAACTAATTGGAAAGGAAAGGGGGTGAGGAGGACAGACC
This sequence comes from Pelochelys cantorii, assembly GCA_032595735.1. NCBI lineage: Eukaryota > Metazoa > Chordata > Testudines > Trionychidae > Pelochelys > Pelochelys cantorii. Next base: position 8,861,388 of record CM064333.1, on the reverse strand, counting down.
CGAGGAGAAGAGGGTGAGAGTGGCAGCTGTGCAATAAAGCTGAGGTAAAGAGACTGTGGAAGAAAGAAAGGGGAGCGAACAGCCACTTAGCACAGGGCAGAGTCCATTCAAAACTGTAGAAGGTTCCCTGAATGCCCCGATAAGAGATTCCTGCTTCTGCTCCTGCCCTCTGGAGCAATAGTTATCAACCTATTTACCATTGTAGGACACACATGCACATCTATGTTGTGTGGGCCACATCCACACAGTATATATACACTACCTGCATGGCTCTGAGGATATCAGATGGGCTGCAACTGTATGTTGATTAGCTCGCAAGTGGGATATAGGTTGGGTAACATTGGTCTGGAGTCTGGCTGTCTCCTTGTTCCAGTTTTGTTCCACAAGTGGTGGGAAAGTAAAGCCAGGAGTTATACTTAAGCTGCTCACCTGAGTTAAAAGTCATGTTGCTGTGTCTTCACTGCTGTTTTAACCAGTCAGTTAACCCAAGTTAAAAACATGCTTTTCTTCTCCCCCCACCTGCCTCAGCATGGGCACACCCTAAGGCCAGAGCCAGCAGCTCAGTTTAAGGTACACAACTCCAGGTACGTAGAATACTGTAGTTGGAGTCAGCTTACTTTAAGCCGAGCTTCGCAGCATCCCAAAGTGGGAGGCTGACAGGAGCAAATGTTCCCGATGGCATTCCTTACTCTTCACAAAAAGAGGAGTACCAGATGCCAGCGCCCTCTGAGTTTGATTTAGTGAGGCTTAACTAGACTCGCTAAATTGAACGTTGGAAGATCAATCACGGCAGAGGCAGTCTTCCTTTTAGAAAAGAAAGGGCTTAAGTGACTACAAAAGCAGAGCTCTGTATTTGGTGTGTTGCCTTGTGCTTAATTAACAATCTTTCCATTTTCATAACTTCATTCTTTGTCAGGAATGTACTGTTATTTATTTGCCGAAGTGGCTGTTCTAGCACATGCGAGTTTGTGAGAAATCAGATTCTAAGTAACTCCATTTTACTTCTCCAAGTGTCTTTATGGTTGTCTTGGAGCTGGACAATATTTTTATGCTTTGTATTCTGTTTGAAAGACAAAAGGAGTAACACTGCATATTAAATATAAAGGGCAAAATGTTAATTGTTTTAGACTTTTGAAAAGTACCATAACTTCAGAAAAATGGATACTAGAACATTTTTTAACAGAAACTTTGCAGGAACACCCCCTGCTGACTAACTGGGTTAAATTGGGGCTAATTGAATTGCTGTAATACTTGTGACACGCTGATAAAATCTGTGGCAAAGAAAGAATAAAGAGCAAATGTTTTTGGTTTAAAAATATAATTATTATGGGTGGAAATTGCTTTTAGAAATTAGCAGCATAAAAGGTACAGTACTTTGCAATTAAAAAGCAGCGTGACTGAGATTTGTTTAAAACTGTTCCTTGTGAGCTTGGTTAGAAGAAGAAATACTGTATTTTATTAAATATTATTACAGGACCCTAACAACACATGATGAATATACATCCTGAAATGGTGACCTGTGGGTTACCTTGGGTTCAGATGTCACTATATGGATGGTGCTTGGATTATGTCGTTAGCCAAGAAGATTTGTAAGCAATCAGTGACTTTTTTTTTGAATAAGAGGGCAATTGTTGCCTAGTATAGTGCAGAGCATGTGGTCAATTTGAGAGGGTGTTTTACTTGGATTGAAAACGAGTCTGTGTTCTGTCATCCATGTGTAGATAACACTACTTAGTCAGCCAGAATGATGTCAGAGGAACGCGTATGTATTTATAATTATGTAGCTACCCGGGAAGAATAGGGAAAATATAATTTGATTTGATGCCTGGGGAGTCAACAAAAACATACAGAATAATGTATGGTGGAAGCTTTGTTATCCGGCACTCTGGTAAGTGGATAACTTTAACTGGTGTTGCCCCCAGCCACAATACTGTGTCTTCAGACGCATGGGCCTGACTCTTGCCTTTCTAGCCAGCTGTTGCAGAGCTTCTGACAGCTGGCACTGCTGGCTGACGTCATCAGCAAGTGCCTCCTTCCCCCTCAGCCTGTGTGTGCCGGTAGGGGATGGGGGCAGAGCAATAAGATTTGTTACCCTCCACATTAAATTAACCAGTAGCCCCCGTACCTTATGAGTGCCAGGTAACAAAGCTTTCACTGTAATACAACTCCAGCTTCAAAGCAGTCCTTAAAACCAATAACTGTAATTACCTTGTAGAAGTCTCCAAGGGGACTGTGTTTTATTGACACCATATGACAATGACACTGGATGCGTTAAGTCAAAAGGGCAGATGTCTCTAGAATACTGTGACAGGGAGCTAAATGAATACAGTGAAAACTTATAGCAAACTCAGATACAACAAAACTGTTCAGCGTGAAGTGGAAAGTTCCCGCATGCCTCTTTGTGTATGATCTTATTTAGACGGTTTGGAGCAGGGACTGTGTTTCAATATGTTTACACAAAGTAACATTTTCAAAAGTGCCCAAATGACTTAGCATTTGCATATACAAGTCCTTAGTTTGTAGCACACTGGGGTTTGGGTTTAAATCTGCTGTGATGTAGCCTGCCACTCATTAAATGTCTATATGGATCCTGCTGACATGCACTAAAAGGTCACTAGTGTGCTTTGATCTACTCCTGTTTTAAAATAGGACTAGATCAATCTGCACTATGGAACTTTCAAAATGGGCCACAGGATTCTCATGGACGTGTTGGGTGTGTCTACACAGCAGGGCTAAACTCGAAAGAAGCTACGCAAATTGAGCTACGTCAGTTGCGTAGGTTATTTTGAAATAGCTTATTTCGAGTTTTGGCACTGTCTACACAGCACTTACTTCGAAATAGAGCACTCTTCCTCCGACTTCCCATACTCGTCATAAAATGAGGGTGACGGGAGTCAGAATAAGAAGTCCTCCGCCTTGACAGTATTTCAACATTATGTCAAAATAGTCCATGTCTACACAGCTGGCAGTTATGTTATTTCGAAATAACGCTAGTTATTTCGAAATAATGTTGCTGTGCAGACATAGCCTTAGAGTGTCGTAGGCTACTGCAGGATAGTTTTACACCATACCTTTCTGTAAACTAAATATTGGTGTAGACATGTCCATAGGCTCCTACATCATTTAACTTTTAAAAAATTTAACCACAATATCTAGGGAAATCTTGACTGGGGCCTCTTAGCCCTACCAAGCAAACAAACAAACAGGACACACACTCACATGTGCATGCACACACACCCACCTACCCCCCCATCAGCTAGATTAATTCAGATATGTTAATATTCTTTCATGTCTTTTCCCCCTTGTGCTTGCCTCTATACTGTGGCACTATAAAGATCTAATATAGTGCAGAAAGGATGCCTTATAAGAATAAATGGTATTGTATTGCTTCTGTATACCACTCACTCGCTGTTTTATTTTTCCTGTCTTAATGGCAAAACAATTCATTCTTTTTCTTAGCCTGATTCATTTTCCTATAAAATACTGACGTCATTCTAGATCTAAAAGCTCTGCAGTTTGTGTGGGCAAGCATCAATTAGGTTACACATCCATTTCCTCTCATTTTTTTTCTCCTCTTTCCTTTCAGTAAGAGGAGACATTCTTTGGCTTAATGAAAAGAATTCTTGTTGTCCTGTTATGTACCTTTTCACTAGGTAATGTTGAACTACACAGAAGTCAGAGTTGGTGTATTACAACTATAATCAGCTATAATCCATTTCAAAGTGGCACTTGGGATCAGTGCCTACCTATCTGTAAGACCCTCTGGGATTCATCTCATGATGTTGGATTACCTTTGTCCTGTCAAACTATTAGAAGGCAAAGGAATGTTTGTCTCAATAAACAAATGCCTAATATTAATGTTCTGGTTTTGGTTGGAATTCTAGTGTTTTGAGAGACTAGAACTAAACAAAAGCAAAGCAGCTCTGGCTCAGATAAACATTAAGAATAGTATGACAGTCAGTGTGACAAACGGTAGGATATACAGAAGACCGTGACATCTTACGTTTCCCTGCTGTCAGGCTGAAATGCATTCCTGTGCAAAAGTTTTCAGCGGGACTTAAGTGGTGCACAGGGGCTCGTACGTTGAAATTTATACATGTATTGGCAGCATTTTGATGAACTACCAAGGCTAAATTTGGCAGTATGATCCAGTTTTGCCTGGTACTGAGCACTTTCATCTTCCAATGAAGTCAATGGGAGTTGAAGTCCTCAGCTCTTCCCAGGGTTTCACACTGAGGCTACGTCTACACTACGAGTTTTCTCAGCAAAAAATATGCTTTTCCCGCAAGATCGGTAAGAAAACGTAAGACAATGGGTTACACTGAAAAAAGGTGTGTTAATAAAAGTTGAGCTATAATAGAACTCAAAGAAAAGTAAGTTTGTGTGTGTGTGTGTGTGTGTGTGTGTGTGTGTGTGTGAGAGGAGAGAGAGAGAGAGAGAGAGACAGAGAGACAGAGAGACAGACAGGCATGTCTTGAATAGCACTGAAGCACATCCATGGCTGAGAGAGAATGCAGTGTCTGTATAACAGCACACGGAAACACTGCAGTTCAGGGAAGCAAAGATTATTCTATCTAACTGGAACTTCATAGAAGCTTTAAGTAGGCTGATGTGATTATCCAAAATGAAATTTTGTCAGGTCACACTGTTAGAATCCTGACTCACATATGTACATACTAGAAGATTTACCCCTTGTTGCCCAGGTCCGGCCAGAGGCAGGGATGGGGTGGCACATTCAGGCTGCTGGCTTCTCCCTGGGTTCACCTGGAGTAGGGGTGGTCCACCAGCTTCTTCCCATTGGTAGTGGAGGGTGCACACACCCTGGCCTCCGGCTTCCCTGTGTGGCCTGTCCTAAAATACTAGGACCGAAGAAAAGAAAAACAGCAGGGCTCACATCATGCAGCATGATAAATTGTGGCACAGAGGGAGGGGAGATATTGGTTGGCCGCTGGTAGCTCTTTGCTAAAACCCAGAATGTTTATTAATTTGCTTATTCAAAGTACAGTGTGCTCCTTTCATCCAGTGTAAATAGGAAAGGCTTGGGTCCCTGTTACAACCATCTTAAGGGCCAGATTCTAATTCAATGGGAGCCTTGCATAGCTATCCAAAAGACAGATTTTTTTTTCTTGCTGGCATTTGAAGATTAGTCCCCTTTAATAGTTTGCCAGTTAAATTTATTTAGGTCTCTCTCTGGTGGACTGCAGAAAAAGCCTCTGAAAACGTCGCTTTTTCAGAGTGGCATGGCTCACTGAGCAGAAGTCTGGGGGGTAACAAAATGGAAATAATACTAATCTGCCTCATGGAGATGTTGTAAAGAGTAGAGCTGAGTAAATAGCAAGCCAATTTATTCACAGTCATGTTCATTAAACCCAGCTTGTGGTTTGACCCAGCCATCTTTGTTATCCTTTTAAAAAAATACTAATTTCTGCCAACTGTTCAGGCAACTGATCTTGTTCTCACAGATGCTTGGGGAGGAACTTTTAAAATTCATGTGATTATAAGTAATCATCTGTGAACAACAGACACAAATGGTGTTTGCACCTAAGACATGAATGCTATTTATACTAGAGGTAGTAGCAGGTCTGCTTCTGGTTTCTGTATGTTTGGGAGGAAAGGAACTAGGAAGCAAGCCGTGACTACAACATTGACAATCCCAAGTATTCAGAAACCATGAGGTTGTCTTAAAAATAATGAGATTTAAAAAAAAAAAGTCTTTTTATTTGCCTTTTCCCTCTTAGCTGTTGAGGTTCAGATTTTCAGCCTTTCCCCCGGAGACCACAAGGGCTGGAAATTTACCTTGTTGTTCTAAAATAAAAGTGGAGAATGTCCCATAATCATATAACTCCAGGAGCAGAGGCTTGAAGAAAAACATCCCCAAGGTCCTAAGAGTGGGTGGAAGTGTGAGCAAAGGACAGGTTTTTGGTTGAGGTGTGTGTTTGTTTTTAAATCTCTGGCTATTGTAACCAAAAGGCTTGAATTAACCCAATGAACTCTTTTTATGTTTCTGAACTTTGGGAGGCAAACAGTGTCGTGAATTGTATTAGCTGACGCATCAGAGAAGCCTGTAGAATACCGATGAGTAGAGATGTTCCTAGTTATAGGTCTATCACTTCTTGCATGGCTTTATTCAAGGTAAGGGACTCAGATCATCTTTGCAGCAAACTATTTGTTATGTTTTTTTTCTACTGTTAGCCCATAAATATTTGTGATTTAAATTCTCAAATGAAATCTCTCATAAGCTGGGCTGTCATGAAGCATAGCTGGCCTGTTCTGCAGGATGGTTCAGATAATTTTGCCCACTCTTTAGGCAACTGGCACAGAGATAGGCTAGCTGATTTAATGCCCTTTCTGTCTCAAACTTTTAGGATTCTGTGAAGCAGCTGTAGCATTTAGAGAAAATGGCTGAAACAGGAATTAAAATACTAAATAAAATCCCCAATCTTGCAAACCCGTCCCTGCCTAAGTATTTCCAGGAGCAGGACCTAAGACATTAAAAGTAAATGAAACCATGGTGCTATAGATAAATCCTTGCTAAATACAGTAAAATGAACTTTGTCACCTATCCTCCCCCAATACCACTGCAGGGGACTGGTCAGTTCTTGGGTTAGGATGCAAGGTCAATTCAGACACTGGAGCTCTAGATGATATGAGGTGTATGAACCATTGAGACCCCTGAATGCCCTTAAGAATCAAATTTTCCCTCTCTCTGAATGTACCTGCCGTGTCATTGGATATATGACCCAGTTCACTTAGGGCTTTGAACAAGGTAACTAAAACTTTATTATCTTAGAATGGCAACTTCTTGGTTCCTCTGGGAATCAGCTGGTTCAGCTCATGTTATTGGCTAGAAAACAGAGTCTCTCTGCCCACCTCCATCAGCAACACTTTTCAGTATGGTAACAACAACCCACTGTGTGGCTGAGAGCAGAAGCTATAAAAATGTTAGTAGCGCTCTTAGCATATATAGTTCCAAGTGACCATCTGCTACCACGTGAAAAAAGGGAAGCCGGGTGAAGACGTATGGCTCCATCTTGTTCTTTCACATAATACAGCACGTGACCATACAAAGAGAAAGTTAATGGCTGTAGCTTTTAGCAGTGGTAATAGATGGTACAATAACATCTTAGATGAAAGCCTAAAGATGCAGCTGTGGCAGATTGCCTGTATTGCACTTATTTTAAAACATACAGAAAATAGTTCCTACACCAACACAGTATACAGAAATTAATTTACACCCTGTCACTTCCTAAGTTATGCACATGCCCCTTTTATTATGCTGGTCAGTAATGTTCTTTCTTGTGTTTTGCGTGAATATTGGTCTCACTGGATCACAGCATCGTGACTTTGCTACATCAGAGTGGATGACATCGTAGAAGATTCGGGTTGGAAGAGACCTCAGGAGGTTAGCTAATCCACCCCCCTGCCCAAGGCAGGACCAACCCCAACTAAATCATTCCAGTCAGGGCTTTGTCAAGCCTGGATTTAAAAACTTCTAAGGATGGAGATTCCACTACCTTCCTAGGCAACCCATTCCAGTACTTCACCATCCTCCTAGAGAAATAGTGTATTTCCTAATATCCAACCTAGACCTCTCTCCCCTGCAACTTGAGACCATTGCTCCTCCTTCTGTCATCAGTCACCACTGAGAACAGCCTCTCTCCATCCTCTTTGGAACCTCCTTTTGGGTAGTTGAAGGTGCTATCAAATCCCCCCTCACTCTTCTCTTCTGCAGACTAAATAAGCCCAAATCCCTCAGCCTCTCCTCATAAGTCATGTGCTTCAATCCCCTAACCATTTTTGTTGCAGCTTTACTAGCACTGAAAGCAATACTTTCCAGTGGAGGCTAGTGAGAGAGCAGGATTTCAATACAACGTGTACAGCTGTGTTTGTTGCCAATATACAGGCCAGAGTAAAGCTCACTCTAATATAACTGCTTCCACTGGGGAACCTTAGCTGGGATCATCCACATTTTAACATAAAAACTTGGTTTAAAAAGAAAATGCATTAAAAAAATCTTGCTTGGTGGTCAGAGGAGCGACAAGTTGTAATGAGGGTGTAATGTAGAAGGAATGATGATTCTTTCTAAATTCCCAGCAAAGGGAAGGCAAATGCAGGATTGTGCTATCAGAGATAGGGGCAAATGATAGAGGGAAGGAGAAAAAGATGTGAGACAAATGTTATGTTTGTATGTGCAAAGCTGTAACTGATTTAAAGAAAGAGGGACCCCCTTGTTTTCAGCCATTCTCATTTTATTTATATAGCAGCCTAACGTGGCATTGCATGACGTACTTATTTATTAATGTAATGTTAATGTAAATGACCTCAGTTCAGTTGTTATGAGGCCAGCAAAGGGAATCTTTTGTTATGGGGCAAGGTAGGCAGTTCTCTCTACTTCCCCACATCATTTTCATAGAGATACATGTACAGTGATGTTTTCCATTTTTAGCACGCTTTGTGCCTCCCTCCAGATGTTGTGGGTTATAATATAATCACATATATTTTTCTATACACCGTTATAACTTTGCCTTTTCCTTCACCCCTACCTAATTTTTTTTCTGAGATGACATCCCCTCAACAGTGCTATTCAAGCCCAAAGAGAAGAGAAATTGAGGAGTAGAATAAATGACCCAGGGAAAAGAGCCAATTCCTTTGGACTCCAAAGGTGGTCTGTGGTTAATTCAAGGAGGATGACTAATCATCTAGTGGCAGACAGAAGTCCCAACTCTACGCCAAGTTCCAGATGTTTCATGTCACTGATCTCAGTGTTTGTTTCAAGAATAAAAATGGGATCAGGTTCAGTTGTAGACTGGATATGGTCTATTTAAAAATAAATGTAAGAACTACTAGACAACATATCTGGCATGGCTCTGGTCCTTCAGGGCAGAGGACTAGTGGTGTGGGAATGCTGGAGTCAGGGCAGAGGTTGGGTGTGGGGGCCACTGCAGCTGGGGGGAGGGGTTTGGGGCTAATGACTGGCAACGTGGAGAGCCGTGGCCGGAGCTGGCCATTCTCTTCCTGGTGCAGTCGCCCCCCTTTGGTCTCTCTGCGGTATAACAGTCCCTCTTATCTGCCCCCTCCCATTCCAGACACATCCCGTTTTCCTGGCACAACCAAATCCTGACCTTCCTTTAATTTAGGATAAGAGGAAGCTGGCCACCAAATTTGGTGGTACTAGCTCTCACTGTTTAGGAGGAGTTCATAAACAAGCAGACTCATGGACAGACAGAGGCGCAAATTCTCTGATATAGATATAGATATATTATAGTTTATGATTTATTTATATAGTCTAATACATATTATCCTCTATTATCTATTATATTATATATAGTTTTGCCCATCCCCTGCAATTTAATTATAACATTTTCCTCCCTGGTTTGAGGGAGATTTGAGATGCTTATACTCTGCCTGTAATGTAATAAACAGTGGATCTCAGCAAGGGCAGATAGTTGTTTTATTAGGGACCAGCTCAAAGAGATGTACAGGAATGGAGAGGAGAAAAGCTCAGCCTTCTATCAGAAGGCCAGAATCTGCTTTCCTGACGTGTACTGAGTAGCTAGTTTCTGTAGGGCCTCTTCAGGGAAATAGGGGGTAGACTCAGATCCATAGTATGTGTGTTGGGGGTGGGAGTTAAATGTCTCTCCATTTTTAAAAGGTGAAATCTGGCCAGTCCTCTCCCCTTTCTTTTCCCTGTGTTCTAGGGAAACACATAGGGTACATAGGGCAGGGTGCGGGTGAGAAAGAAGCCATAAGGCCCCACACACAGCTATACTCAGGAAGTGCAAAAGAACTTTGGGTTGAATGTCTGGATCGTGTGTGTGTTCAAAGCCAATATATAATTACAGTTACCTCAGAAATGAATCTGCTGTAGGACACTGAGCTCACCCTGACCACAGTGTACGAGTGACTAATATTCATCATTGCAGGAAATTTCCACTTCTTTAGAATCCATCTCTTAGCAATAAGTAACACTGGAAGGAGAAACTTATTGTTGGATGCTACATTTTGTCTTGGCCACATTCCAGCTTGAGTAATTACACTCTGCCTGTCCTACCTGCAGTGATGTTGGCATTATAAACATGCTATTCTAAACTATTAGTTTTGCAGTGCAGTATTCTGTATCTGTTGCATTCACCGCCACCAAGTTCCTGCACTTCAGCCTATCAGAATGGTTCCTACAGTTATGGCTGTCCAGTCAGTTGGTAAAACACTTTGGAATTCATTTGGCTAGAAGTTGTTTAATAAATGGAAGTTTGTTATCCACATTTTAATGATTCCACCTGGCCTGGCACAAATAATAGTGAAAATAGCACAGATTCATTTCTGCTTCTTAATACATTTGTGCCTACACTATTAAAATCGTTGGCTAATGACCTGAATTCAGGAGAGAGGTTGTTTAAGGAACTGGAGAACACTCAAAAAAATCTACCATACCTTTCAATAAATGTATTTGTAAGCCTGGCCATAGGAACTGAACCTGGGACCTCGGGAGCTTAGTGCATGAGCCGCTACTGCTTAAGCTAAAAGCCAGGTCATGCTCAGTTAAGGCTGTAAAGCAGACTCATGCTCTCTCTCTGTAAGTGGTCTCAGTGCTGTTACATGGGACAGTGAACCACACCCAGTAGGTGTGTGAGTTACATAGTCATGACTTATGCTTTGCCAAACTATGGAAGACTAGTATATTATCAGAGTTATTTATGCGCAGATGTTCTCTTTCAGAGCTCTCTTGTTTTTCTGTACTTGATTCTGCAGTGAAATCATAAAGCTGGTGCCATGGAAGAATGGTCTTGTGTTTGAGGCACAAGGGGCTAGGATTGAAAGGGTCTTGTTTCCTTTATCTGATATCCTACCTTTGGATGTCTTTCTAAAAGATAAAACTTAAAAAACAACAAATAGTCTAGTAGCATCTCAAAGACTAACAAAACAAGTAGATGCGACGAGGAGTCCTGTGGCACCTTATAGACTAACAGATTTATTGGAGCATAAGCTTTTGTGGGCAAAGACCCACTTCATCAGATGCAGGTAATGAAGTGGGTCTTTACCCATGGAAGCTTATGATCCAATAAATCTGTTCGTCTGTAAGGTGCCACAGGACTCCTTGTCGCTTTTGCAGATTCAGACTAACACGGCTACCCCTCTGATACCTAAAACATGTAGATGGTATCATGAGCTTTTGTGGGCACAATCCACTTCTTCAGATAACAGGAGTGTTGGAAGTCCAGATCCAAGAATAAATAAGGGAAAGGGAGAGGGGAGGAAGGAAAAAAAATGGAGGGGAGGAAGAAAAAAGAGACAGTGAGTAGATAAGCTTCAGAGGGATAGCTGAGTGAGTTTGTAACAGGAAAAACTTAAAAAACAACATAGTCTAGTACTGTGGTTCTCAACTGACTTTTTCGGTGGTCCACAGGAACATTGTCCAAAGTCACATGGCGTGAGCAGGTGCTGCCATTAGGCTGTTTTATGCCTTTTTGTCTGCTCTTTTTTATCATGTCTCAAAAAGGAGATGGTCCACGAAAATTTTTTGATTGGCCTGGTGGTCTGTGGACTGAAACGAGTTGAGAACCACTGGTCTAGTAGCACCTTAAAGACTAAATAGTTACAAGAGGCTGATAAGAACCATTAGTTTGCACTTGGAAAGGAAGATGACCAACACCGGATTCTACACAGACATCAGGAACCATTAGCACCTTCATTCTTTGTTTGTTTGGTTAAGTCATTAAATGTGTAAGATAATGTGTGAGCCATCCGATATCCTGGTTCATACCATTTGCATAAGAATTAAACTTGTGAATGAAGTTAAGTTCCAACCCTTCTCTGTGTATTTGGCTTGTGGAATTGGTCTGAAACAAAACGGCGACTTGGGCTACGTCTACACTACAGAGTTTTTGTGCAAAAATGGAGAGTTTTTGTGCAAAAACTTGCAGAGCATCCACACTACAAGCGTGTTTGTGCAAGAAAAAGTACAATAGATCATCAGAAGACAGGGCTCTTTCTACAAGGAATAAGCCTTTTTGCGCAAGAGCTCTTACACAAAAAGGAGTGTGTGGACGGATAACAGGGGTTTATTGCACAAGAAACCCCTATCGGAAAAAGCGCAGATGCTCTAATGGCCATCAAAGCTTTCTTGCGCAAGAGTGTCCATGGCAGTGTGGACGCTCTTTTGTGCAAGAACTTTTTGTAGAAGATCTCTTCCGCAAAAAGTTCTTGCGCAAGAAGCGTGCAGTGTAGATGTAGCCTTGGAGATCCATTAATGAGTGTCCAGGAAGATTAAAGTGTTCTCCAACAGGTTTTTGTGTATTGCCTTTTCGGGTATCTGATTTGTGTCCATTAATTCTTTCCTGTAGAATAGAAAAACTTAAATATTTTAAAGTTTTTCCTATTATAGACTAACTCGGCTACCCCTCTGAAGTTTCTAAAAGATGTGCTCTGGTTCAGCTAGAAGTTATTGGGCATAATACAGACTGGCCCATCTCTGGCCTGTGCTATGCTGGCGGTCAGGCCACATGATCAGAATGGTCCCTCTGGCCTTAAAATCTATCGGTCTAAAGTGCCCATTAGTGTATCATCTATAGCTGGTGATCTTGGTGCTGTCCAGGCTGGAAGAGATACTGCTTGTAACTTCAACTCCTTTTATTTTAGGAGAAAATGCAAACAAAAGTCATGCAACCACTCAAAACAATTATTATGCTTCAATTCTCAGTCTCTTTGTTTTGGATCCCCTCAATTTCCCTTTCTGTGTGTGTATGATGTTGTGTAACAAGGTTAGAAATGCTTTGGAGCAGATACCTGGCCTTCCTAATCGTTTTTAAAGCGCTTAACACACTGGATTTATCCAGCTGTTCTGTCTTCACCTTTGCAGGACAGGCTGCATGAGATGCTTTCTCTCTGGCCCTTCAGGAGGGGGACAAATTTAATCTTATGCAATGAAGCCTTAAACTGTTTGTTTTTATACTGAAAGAAATTCGGTGTCTGCTATTTTATTGGTAAAGTTTTATTTATGTTTATTGTTATGTTTTAATGAGCTTTTGATTGTTTTATTGCTCTCTTTATATAAGGTGCTAAGAATTCCATGGCAGATAGGGGCTTAGAAAATAAAAGCTATTATTATGGTTATTAATTTCTTTGACTGCACTTTATGATGTCATAAACACAGGACTGTGACTTTGTCTTCACTAAAAGAGCCAGAAACAACTTTTTGGGACTTGGATTCCAACCCACATTCTGTACCTTCAGGAGATAGCCGTGGGCGTAGCGAAGATTGTGGGGAAAACTCTCATTGCCGTTCTGGTATAATGATGTCTCTTGTTTTTCACGACTATTCCTAGGTGAAAATTCCACCTGTCAGCAGAATATTTGAGATTCACAAATGTATCTCTTCTGTTAGAAACAAGCTATATCTTCAGCTATTTAAGGATTAGATGAGTGTTTAACGTGTCTAATGAGTTTTGCTTTTTAAATGTGAAATGTTTGGATTGAAGTGCAAACTTTCAGTCTCCTCTTTACAAGTTGTGCTGGCTGTTTACATGAGCCATCAGTTCATAGCCTAAAAAAAGCATTCTTCCCTAGCATTTGGTGTTAATGATTCGTGTTTGGAAAGTCACTCTAGCACTGAAAGGAGTGCTCTCACATTGCATCTTTTCAGAGTTTACTTGAAAAGGAGAACTTATTTTAGAAAGGTGAAACGTCCCTGTTTGCCTTTCCATGGAGTCACTATGAAAATATTTATAAGCACTCATACATTTCAGAAGTAATGTGCTACATAGGGGTGATTTGTCTTGAACCTTGATGAAGCCAGGGCAGAGCTGTCTATAATGCATCCTGCTCAAACTCTGTGAAAGGGCTTTTTTCCCTTGCAGTTCAATATTGTGCGATTTACTTGAGTAAATGGAAAAGGCCCCCCGGGGTAGAGCTTTTAGACACATTCAAAATATATGCGGAGAAATGTAACAGATTGGCCCAGTTTAAGAATTGTTGTATATTCCATCAGAGAGAAACACAAGATAGGCAGATACATATGGCTACAGGAGAGGTGCATTAAACCATGTATGCCGCTCTACGGGACAGGAATTGCACATCATTTCTCAGGACTAAGCATACTTAATCAGTCCAGTGTAACAATCAATTCTGAACAAATCAGCTTTGGTACTCTGGATGTCTTAGTGTTCACATATTTTGTTAAGGAGCGTAAGAGGCAAACAAAACCATAAAATGCAACAAAGAAGAAGAGCAGTTTTAAACAGTTGTACAAATAAAACATAACCCCAATGGCATACTGCAAAGTGTAGAACTAAACTTATGGTAGACCTAAAGCTAACATGGGACAGATTTAAGGGAGCCTTCTAATATACTTCAGAAAAACCCATTCCTGTTGCATGCAAAAGAGCAGTTACAATCATAGAGATCCTGATGTGCGTGTGTGTACACGGGCGGGGGAGAGGGGACAGGAAATGTAACGAGCAGCAATAATTTGGACAAATAACTGGAAGTCTTCTCCCTTCCCCAAAGTGGGAACAGCTGATTCCATGAAGTCTTAACCGTCTTTTTAATAGGAAAATGGAGGGGGAAAATTACAATAAAATAAACAAGTTTCTAACCATGTGATCTAAGGTAAAAAGTGGTTAAGTCGTCACTATTGGATAAACATCTGACTATGATGCAACTAAGCAGGAATCAGCCACTTGGCCAGCTAGATGATGTCTATAAGGAATTCAGAAATATGAAAGCTGCAGGCACAGACACAGGGAACAGCAGGATTTGGGTTTTATTGACAGACTTTCTCCAGTTCTGCCGCCTCCCCTCTTGAAATTTTGGCTCATGGGTACATCTGTGTAGCACTTACATTCCTTCTGAGGGCCAGGACTCTGTGGAGAGAGCGTATCACGTCATCTCTGAAGACTCCTGGGGTGAAATCCTGGTCCTGTTGAAGTCTTTGCCAAAACTCCCGTAGACTTCACTCTTTCTGTTCGCTTTTGTTCTGATTCTCTGCTGTCTTATACGTTGTGTCCCTGTTTACATGGGTAAGGTGCTACCACATCTGAGGTTTCCATCCTCTGGTATATTAGTGGTACCATTTCACATCCACTGTGAGGAGGTGCAAGTGCCAGGAATTCCTCGTTTAACTAATGGGGGAGTGGCAGACTCTAGATTTTACACAAGTGTCTCATGGATTAGAGGGTACTTTAATAAATGTCCAGCTATTTTAAAATGCTGCTGTGAAGTTGTCTTGTTCAGTTTATGTATTACGAGGAAGTACATTTCTCTGTAATCATCTGAAAAGGCAAGATTTAAAAAAAAAAAACACTTAAGGACGCATTTCAAAATAAATATGTTCTCCTTTCATAACCTTCACTTACAGATATTTGGAGAATCAGTAATTAATTTCTCTCTCCTTTTTTGCACTGTTGTGGAGTCCTTGAAAATCCTTTCCATTCTTCTCTCCCGCCCGTGGAAGTGCTACATTTCCTCCACTTCAGAGATGCACCAGACATGTTACTGGTGCGCCGAGAACTCAAAAGAAATGTTATTGTAGAGTGAGATTGTGCATCTGGTGCTATAAGCAGTGTTGCCAGCAATTGCTTTGCAATTTTATTTCAAGACTCACAATGTTAGTATTTTTCTTAATGCCCTGGCTGCTGGAGGCAAGTGATTTAAGTAGAAACATCAGCTGCACCCTTTTCAAAGAAGGAATTCATATGCGGAAAGAACTGTGAAGGTGCCAAAGCTGGAGAAGGATATGAATGGGACAATCAACGTTAGCTGCTTGTGAAGAGGAGTAAGAGAGAGGGAGAGAGGAGTGTGGACAATGGGAGGAGTCACTGGGGAGCCATGCAGGCATTTAAGAAGTGGGATGAAGAAGTATGCACTTCCTGTGGAAAGTAAGGGCAGGGCTTAACTTGAAATAAGCTAGGCAAATTGAACTACGTCAATTGCATAGCTTATTTTGAAATATGGAGCATCTACACAGCACTGATTTCGAACTAGATCACTATTCCTCCGACTTCCCTTACTCCTCGTACAATGGGGGTTACAGGAGTCGGAGTAAGCACTCCTCCAGCTTGACAGTATTTTGACACTATTTCAGAATAACTGCCAGCTGTTTTGATGCGGTCTAAGTTATTTCGAAATTACGCTGCTGTCTAGACGTACCCAAAGAGGTAACAGGCTGAGGAAGCTAAAGGAAGGTGTGAAGTAGTCAGAATGGTGGAAGAGGCAAATGGTTTTTGCGTTTGATATCGATGACAGGGGCAAGGGAGACTTGAAATGGGGAGGTTGTAGCAGTAGATCCAAGAGATCTACCAAGACCTCTGCATTTCAGGGTAAATACCAATGAGATTGCAGAAAAAGAAGTGACAAAGTGACTAGAGCTTAAATGAGGAGGAGAGGGAGAGACAGGAATTAAACTGGTGGAAAGGATGATGATGCTGTGAACAAGGATGGGTAAGGGAAAGAGGAGAGAGAGAGTCCCTAAAGTTATAAAGGCCAGTTTTAACCTTGCAGAATATGTAAAGACCATGGGACATCCAGATGCATATACCAGAGAGGCAGCCTGGAGATAAGGATGTAAGGAGGAGAAGTAAGAGCTGGAGGACAGATTTTGGCAGTTACTGCAACAGGAGAGATGCCAGTTAAAACTGTGTCAGCAAAGGAGTGTTGTCGCCATAGGAAAGTGAGTAAAGAAAGAAGAGGAGAGAACCAAGTAAAGGGTCATGAGGAGCAGTGGGAAAGGAAGAACAGGAGCCCATGCTAAAATAGCCAAGGAAAAGAAGCCAGATCTAGAAGGAGGACCTGGAAAATAACTACTGTCCGTGTCTCTTCTGACAAACACCAGAAGTCCTTTGACTCGATTGGTGTTTCTGGCTCTTGTTCTTTGTTTTAGTTTTTATACATGAGAGAGAGAAATATTGGTGATAGCATGCAGCATTATTTGCTTATTTGTATGATATTTAAATGCCTTCTGTAGTTTATACTCTTTTTACCTGGTGCTTTTAGCTGCTTTTGTGCGTGGAACTCCCATAGACTTCATGGGAGCGCTGCCTGAAAAGTTGCTATTAATTTGTTTCCTGAAGTCCCAGCCTACCATGCAGTATAGGCTGTCCAGTGTCTCACACTGTTCCTGTTGGGCAGAATCAGGCCCACAGTGTCGTAACTTACTCAGTAGAGTATTCCAATAAAATAAGCTGCTTCAAAATTGTAAGCCCTAAATTCAGGAACATTCAGCAACACTCTGAGCACTTGCCTATAAATCCCGGGGAGCAGAGCTGGTACATACAAACATAATATGCCAGTTATATTGGTTTTTGCCTTTGTGCTTCACACAATAGCTATTTCATGCCTTGTCCTAGCTACCATGAGTAGCAGATTAAAAAAAGATATTAATGACCCAATACAGTACATGAATAAATTGGCGGTAACAGAATGAAGCCCTATTTAAACTATTCATTGGCTCACCAAAATAATATAAAATCTGTATCTTGCTTTAAATAAATAAATTTTGTTCATTGAAACTGGAGGTCAGAAAACAAATAGTTCTAGCTATTGCTTTATTTCTATATCCACAGGAAAAGAGCACATCTATATAGGGAAGAGCTTTAGTTTACATACAACAGGGTATGATAAGGACTACCTTGCTACTTTTGAATATTAACAAAGGAGAATACCATTAATTTCATTAATGTCGTAGCGATAATAACAAGGACTCATATTTTTAACATTCAGCTATGATTTCATCAGATCTAGCAGGCTAAATGAGGTTGTGGAGAGAACCTGTATGCTTTTAGGAGGAATTGTGTGTTTAGAGTTGCTATCGTTAGGATCACAGATGAAACAGAGGTTCTGATCACTAGTGATCATAAAAATATCACCTGCTACTACTTCACATGGCTAGTGGTGTCAACTTCAGTGTTCTAAATAGGGGAGTTAGGACCTGCCTATCAGATCTGCTCCCTAGCTCCCCATCTGCCTTTTAGTTTTTGTTGGGTAGTTTTGTAATTAGCTTCCTGTTTTAAACTCTTTATAAAGTGTTGTGCTCCAAGACCCTGATTCAGCCACATAATGAATCACATACTCCAAGCCCATGCTTAAGGCCCATTGAAATCAAAGGGACTTAAACATGCGTTTAGGTGTTTTGCTGAATCAGGGCCTCAAACCCATGCACCCCAGTGTCTTACATTTCCATGGTGGAAGAAATGAGTCCTGTGTACTCTGTATTTAAATTGCAAAGTGCTGTGGTGCTAACAGTGCCATGCTACGTGAATTGATTATGATTAAATCTGCATCTCTATGTGCTGGCATGAAGCCATGCCTAGCTTTCATAATTACACTTAGATTTGAACCATTTAGCCATTCAAAATATTTTCAGGCTTTCTTTTGGGAATGCTCTGTAAGATCTGCCATCTTCCTCACGCACACTGAGTCTGCCATCCTCCAAGGTCTCCCCTCATGGGATACGTGTGTAGGAGGGAGGGCTGTGTCAAATCCCTTTGGAGCCCAGCAACTCTTCTTCAAGTGCCAGGCAGCATGGGGGCATTTAAGAAGGATTAAAGATATTCTGTCATCACTTTGCAGTTGACCCAAGGAGCTCAAAACTCAGGACCTGAACTAAAGGTCTTCCTCTGAGTAAGACTATTTTTAATAACAGAAATCCCCGTGAAAATGTTTCAGACTTCATATGCTCTGCTTTTCATCTGAACTGTAACAAGCATTCTGTCCCAAGCAAATATTGTTTTTTCCTGCTCATCAGACAACCAGTCCCCCTGACAGTAAAATTCTATTATTTAGGCTCTCATACTTGTTTTTTTCTAATCAATATAAGCTGGAGAAGTGGGATGTTTTTCTTTGACTTATAATGGAAAAAGTTGCTATATATATTCAATTGGCAACTTGCTGAAGTTAAAATAAACGGGCACAGTGGTGAATCACCAAGTCCTCCACCAAAAGACAGTATTGTGGTATAATATGAACTAACTATTGATGGCCAGAGGTTTAGCTGGTATAAATTGTTTGAAGTCAATAGATTTACAGGAGCTGAGGTTCTGGTCCAGTGTTTATATTTTTGGTTAAACTGCTCTGTTTAGCTACAGTGAAATCTCCTTGAACTTCAGGTTACTTTTCAGTTCCTAACACTGTTGTGTAGGGTTCCAAAGCCACCTCCACCCTAGGGCTGCGCATTTCAGAGGTGGATGAAATGATCATATAGTTGAAAGTCTGAAGTAATTTAGGAACCTCTGGCATGAACATTGCCATAGAAATGCAAGGTACTATTTTGTTTGCCTCAATTTTTATGCAGCATCCAACTTCTTTGTTTCCCCTCGCTTAAGAAAAATTGCTTCAGGAATACAGATGGGCATTTTAAGAAAGGCTTCTCTGACATGCGGTGAATCTGAATGTTGTATTTATTGGAACTATAAAGAAATGTGTTTGGAGACAATGTCAGTTCTACACACAGCAGAAATCACCTTCACAACTCCGACCAATTAGCTCCATTGCCGATAGTCTCAGCATACAGACTGGAGCTTGATTGGGCATGAATCCCTTCTTCATCTTGAGAAGATGCTCTCTTCAGGTCTCCGATGTGTTATGTTCCTGGAATGCGAAAAGAAGGCAGATAAAAACATGAAGTATTGTTGCTGAAAGGTTCAATGTACTACTACTTTACTTTTTAGGCTTGGAATCATGGGTGGGTGAACATAGGGCAGGGGGAGGCAGACCCCCAGCCTCACCCATTCTGCCCCAAGCCTCATTCCTCAGAGGAGGCAAGCCCTCCCTCAGCACAGGGGCAAGCCTTTAGCCCCCCAAGGGAGCCTCCCTGACCCTAGAGCACCGTGGGGAGGAGGGCGGGAAGTGTGCAGTCCCAGTCTCTCTGGCCCCAGCGCAACACGGGGAGGGCACACTGCCTCAACGTCTGCAGCCTCAGCGTGGCTGAAGCCCAGGGGAAGCAACACTCCTCCCCCCAGAATGGCTACTACATCAGCACAGCTCCTGGCAGGCACTCTGCTGAAGCAGTAGGTGTTCTGGGGATGGAGTGTGGGCGGGGCCATGCCGGGCCATTTGGGAAGGCGTTGCCTCCCCCTGCCTCTTATACCCGCTGCACAAAACCAGAGAGATGAAGCAGGCAGATGGTTCAAAAATAAGACAGACTGGGCCATAACTCAGCCCACGATTTTCTTGGCTGTCTGTTTCTAGACCCATCAAATTGTTCCCAAAAGAGGCCCCTAGGCTGCAGTCAGGACCAGGAAAACCCCATAAAACTTAAAATGAGCATGATCTTAATGGTTTTCAGTATACCACAGGATAAGGTACATTGAAAGCTAACTCTAGGGGAAGCTTGTAATATTGCTGGCTTGGCTAAACCTGTTCTGTGGATAGAGAAGAGACATCAGCAGCTTGTCAGTCTGGCACCACTAATTCTAATTAATACCTAGCAAAATAAAAATGGATTTTTTATAAATTGCAACCATTGTGATGATACATGCTATAAACTGCAATTTTAAATTTAGTAGCTAAAGTAGCTGGTATAAGCAGTGTTTCAAAGCAATTCACTTAATTACCTGTCAGCACAGACTGTACAACCAGAATTAGATTGTAAAATAAAAAAAGCTGTGCTGTGCAAATAATCAAAATCCTTCTAATCATTTCAAAAATCTGTGATATTTAACATTGTCCTTAAGCCTATGCATTTACCTTCAGAGCAAAGATTCTGTTCTGATACAATAACAACAACAATGGATTGTTGGGTTTTTCTCTGCAGTGGGGTAGTGGTGGTGGGGATAGTTTTGGATATCTGAAACTTTAAGTATGTCCATTAGCCAATGTTAAATTCTAATGGCTCTCCTGTGGGGATCTGTCTGCCAGCCACATCCATAGAGAGGGAATGCATGAGGAAAAGTGATATTACAATGAATTACAAATGTATCCCTCATGATGAGAAAATTAAATTGTCCCAGAAAAACAAAACAAAAACCTTCTGAACTTTAAATATTAAATATATTTATTTTTAGCCTAAGTGCTATGCAGCGAGGCAAAATTATGCATTTCAAACACTTTGGTACAAGAACTCTCCTAGTTTGCAGTGCTGTTTGGTGAATAAGAAGAAGTGGGCTAGGTTCGGCCTGTATAGGTGCGTCTACACTGCACCGTTATTTTGAGATAACTAGCATTATTTCAAAATAACAATGCAAGCGTCTACACAGCCATTCTATTATTTTGAAACAATTTCAAAATAATGGATGGCTTATTCCAAAATCTGTAAACCTCATTCTACAAGGAATAATGCCTATTCCGAAATAGCTATTTCAAAATCAGGTGTGTATAGACGCTCCACTGCTGCTATTTAGAAATAGCCCCTCACCAGGGCCATTCTAAGTTATTCCTCCCCAGTGTCTCCTGGGGCTTTAAATCGAGATAGCACATCTACATTAGGGAAGCCTGCCTCCCTAATTTTGCGGCTTCCCTGCAGTGTAGACGTGCTATTTCGAAACATGCTATTTTGGAATAGTTTTTCTGAAATAGCTTATTTCGAAATAAGCGTGCAGTGTAGACGTACCCATATGTGTTGTTTTAGGGTTGAAATGACTCTGTATATGTCAGGTAGAAGGGCACTTTGCTTTGCTCTAAAAAGACTGGAGTCCTCAGTGGCATAGAGAGAGGGGAGCAGGATAAAGGACCTGCTGAAGGTAGGGAGGTGGGATGGGTTCTGGAGTGGCCTAGCAGATAGGGCATTTGCCTGGGGAGGGCAGTTGCCCCCCGGGTGCCATGCTAGGGGGCTGCCAATTTAGTCTCCCTCCACTCCCCCCGTCATTCCTCAGCTCACCTGCTCCTCCTCTGCCTGCTGCTGGTGGTTATAGTTTCCTCCCCGCCTCTCCGCTCCCAGCCCAACCCTCCTCCATCTCTGCTGGCGATTTAATACATGCGGAGTGCTGGCCCCAAACTGGAGGGGACGGAGGGAGACGCGGTACAAGCTCCCCCCTTCTCCCAGGGTCGGGCTCAGCCGTATGCCAGGTTCAGGGCTCTGCTGCACGGTGGCGGCGGGCGGGGGGGGGCAAATTTTGCCTTTGCCCCAGGCACATAACACCTTCGCTCCGCCTCTGGGAGTCCTGGAGGGGTGGGAGAATTCCTATAACATGGGGTCAGTGGGGACAAGTAAAGGGGGTAAGGCATGAGGAAGGGCTTCCACTGTGATGCCATGCCCCCCAATTCCATTTTGTAAAGGGGGTGTTGGTAAGTGGTTGACATTACATACAAAGCATTCTGACAATTAGGCTGATCCCAGGGGAGTGCTGCATGGGAGATGACTGTAGCCTACTTCACAGCATAAAGGGCTTTCAGCTGCTGTTGGCTTTTAAATGAGCGCTGTCACGAGTGTTTATGTACAAGGCTATGAGAGGGAAAGGAAAATGATGTATACAGAAGGGGTGTTGCATCTTGTCAAAAAAAAATGTGGTGCACATGTTACTTCTCCTCTCTCTCTAGCACAAATGAAACTGGTATCACGATGATGCAGTTGTGTTTCTGTCACATGCACACCCTCCCCTCCCCCCCCGCTTTGCCACCACCAAACAAGGCTCTGTGCTGGTATATTCATCATTTGGATGAAAGCCCCTTTCAGCCTGGGAGAAACCTGTTTCTGTTCCTGCAAATTAATGCTCCCTGCTCCTTCAGCACCTGTGGTCTTGTGTAAACTGATTCCAGTTTCAGAGATTAAGCTAAAAAGAATTAGCAGAGCGTTTCTGGATCTTGTCATGTCTGGCAAGTGGATTACGATTTAGGACGCAGTGACCTTTCCCGTCTGTCTCGATGTCCATGTGTATCAAAAGGAGGGGGTGGAGGAATGACAGAATGAGATGAATATATTTCCTTAAGGTGATTCTTCAAGTGCTGAGCTTTTGAGCAAGCTGTTCTTAATGCTTGAGTAGTGACCCTTAAATAATTGCTTTTAGATAAAGACTGAGATGCTTAGTTTATTAAAATAATAATCATGTGTGTGGGCATCCCTTTAAAAAAACAAAACAAAAGGTGTTCTGATTAGCATTTTGTTGTTTCCTCCACATCAGGGTTTCTTCTTCCCTCCCAAACCCCTTGGTAGAGTATTTTGCTTTTCTTCAACACTAAACATCTATAGGATAGAGATGGCAAGTTGTCATAAAATCTTATTTGGCATGGCGGCCTATCTTTTGTTTCTGGTCTGACTTGCCAGTAAACACACACAAAAACTAACCAAGCCTTTAAAAAAAATACTGGAAAAGCCTTTTCCAGTCAGTAGCACAATAAAGCATGAGTTACTAATGCCATAGGAAATGCTTTTGCCTTGATACAGCCTTCTCTCACAGTGGTTTCTAAGGGCATTAATGGTGTGTACATTTGGGGTGCGGGGAGGAGCCATCTTCTTAATAAACTTTCTATTGAAGAGGCAAATAAGGGGAATGAAAGCGGCAAGAGTTATTTGTCTAAAAGTCCATTAGGGAAGCTTTCTGTGGAGCCTTAATCTTATTTGGAAAACTATCTGCATGAGTAATTTGCAGTATAAAAGTTCCTGGGCCTGATCCTGTGCCCACTGACGTCAATAGCGAACTTCCATTGCATTCAGTGGTGCCGTGTCTGGCCTGTAACACGCCATTGCAGAAACTGAAGCATATTCCGGAAATACACATTTTAAGAGATCGAAAATACCCTCGTTTTAAGGACCCTAATGTAAAAAGAGGTTACCCTGGCATGTGCTTTCTGTATCCTTTGCCACATCATACTTGGATTCCACATTGCATAGTTCTGTGGAAATTTGAGTTGTTGTGCTGCATCCACAAAGGAATTCTGCTGGTTCCCTTCCCTCTGTGACCCTTGACATAGGTGCCAAATTGACAGACCTGGAGACCCATGCCCACGTCTGCAGCAAAACGATCAATTCATTTCACATTGGCCATGAAGCAGCAGAGAATGTTTCTCATGCACAGGGGCTAGATCTGAATGGATGATTTAGCGATGAAAAGTGCTTTCTCTTATTCCCTGACATGTGGAAACTCTGTGTTTCTTTTTGTAAAATGTGAATGAGGTGGGAGACCAGAGGGCTTCTCTGAATTTTAAAACAAAGCAAACAAATTGGTTCCAATGCCTAAACTTAAATGTAGATCAAAGAATTCAGGCCTCGCTACTTGTCATACCAAGATGGTATGATGTTGTTTTCCAGTGCCTAAACTCCATCAGAGTTGGATTTTTTTTCTTTTCCACCAACTGTGTTCAGGTTTTTTTCTGCTTTTACCCTGGTTGTTTAATTTAGTTTTACTTGAAGTATAGCCATACTAATTATATCTCTGCTATCCTAGTTTAAGTGATCTGAATAGGGTGCTTGGCACTGCTGTAAGTGCCTTTCCCCATTCTGTTCCACTCTACTTATTTGGTACTTGAGGCTGCAGTGTGAGCTGGGGAGAATAAACTCTTTTATTGACCCAAATTATTTTCTGAATCCTACCTTGCAGTTGGAATTGGGGGTACCCAGATTTTGTTAGAAATTCCAGGACTAATGTTGTGTATACTGCAGAATTCTACCACTGGGACAGGAGATAAGACCTTGCACTGGGGTCTGGCCTCCTTTATGCAAACACTAGGGGATGTTCTCCTCTCCCAAGTGGAATTTCTGGCTGAGGATTTCTTCTCCTCCTGGTGTGGCAGAGCCACAGGGTCACTTTTCCCTTTGGTGAGAGCACAGGTGTGGGGATGAGTCTTTTGGCCCATGGGTGCCCTTGTATGACTGTGTTTGACGCTAGAAGTTTGCGTATGCACTAACGGGGGAGAACTGGCCCCTGTCTCTCTGTTGAATTGCTCAGATTGCTGGTTGGCCTCATGTTTAAGACACTGGAGTGCAACTCTGAAGGACTTGGCTTTACAATAAGAGTTTTCATATGACTGTAGGAAGGTCAATCTCTCTGTGCTTCAGTTCCCACTTGTAAAATGGGGATAATAGTAATATACAAGGATGTTATGAGACTACATTGTGTAATCAGATTCCATGGTGATGAGGGTGGAGTGAGTGGCCAGGACTTCAACAGGGTCCAAAAAGGAGCTTGATAAATTCATGGAGGATAGGTCCATTAATGGCTATAAGTCAGGGTGGGTAGGAATGGTGTCCCTAGCCTCTGTCAGAAGCTGGGAATGGTGACAGGAGTGGGATCACTTGATGAACCTGTTCTGTTTTCTTCCTCTGGGGGCACCTAAAATTGGCCATTATCCAAGACCGGATACTGGGCTAGATAGATCTTTGATCTGACCCGGTATGGTCGTTCTTATGCTCTTAGGATGTTAGTACCTAGTTTAAGTTGTTCTGTGGCTTTGTGTTTATCAGTTTGGGGGGAAGTTGAAAGATAACATTCATCTGGCTCATTGCACTGGTGGTGGTGCTCACCAGAAAGTCCAGCCCTCTTTCTCCCTTCACGGTGGCAGCAAAAAGAGTTTGCAGAAATCCTTTCCTTAAGTAATCCTCCATCATGTGATTGCTCAACAACATCATAATAAACATTAGCATAAGATTTATATTAACAGAACAAATCATCAGTGGCTTTATTTAAAAGAAGATCTAAACTCAAACCCTGTTATTAATTATTTCACTGCCTATTAGACCCGTACCTCTGGTGGTTGATTTTCCTTCATGAAGAGGGAGTGTGGGACAGCAGAATGTATTGTGTAGCAGCAGGATTCACTCAGATGTACATTTACTGGATTTATTGTGTGTTCTGAGCATTAGAAAGCTAGTTTGGCTGGCTAGCTGGGTTTCGCGCCCTTGCTCCATATCGGTTGCAGTGTAAATGATGTGCTGCAAGCCCTATCCCTGCCATCATGTGCATGACAATGAAGGAAAGTGAACCAATTACCGGCAGCCTGGTAGATGAAAGTTCAAGACAGACAGATTCACAAACATTACACCCACTTGCTGCCCTCAGGAGCATGCGTATATGGAAAGCAGTGTGTATAGGTTGCTTGTGAGTTGCGTGCTCCGTAAGGGAAGTTACTATGTGCATCCAAAATAGAGCCATAATCAGGGTGTATGTGATCCCCTCTAAAATCAGCATTTATTATTATTATATGTAAGTAAGAAGCAAGCAACTTAAAGCTGCTCTAGGCAATTATAAATTGCTCCTTTTCCCCTCCTCACTTGTGACTGGGACCTTTCTGAGGTGCAGAAAGAGGGTGCTGTTTCTAGAACAGAGGAACAGTGCCTATTGGGAGCAGATCAGTGTCAGGTAGTGAACGGATGGGACAGATTTACTTATGGTGTAAGCCGACAGTCCCGTACAACAGTCCCCGATGGGCAGGTATGCCATTGGATTTGGTCCAGTTCTGTCACATCCGAATTGATCAGGACAGGAAGATTGCTAATGGACTGTCATGCCCATCCAGTTTCATTCTGTTATGAGAGTTAAAACCTCCATCACAATAATTGGTGTTTACCATGAGAGCACTTCCTTGGAATAGCTGCCTGCCAATCAGAGACTTCATTGAGAGCTCATTCTCCTCTATATTCAGAGGCCATCCAGAATTTCAACCAAGGTTATCAGTCCCCTAAATAATAAGAGAGAGGAAAAAGGGGTACACAGCTATTGGCCAGGTATTACATAATGATAAAATTATAGAAATCTATACTATCAGAGAACTCATGGGGAATAGTAATATACCAGTGTGAACTTATTTTCCACCCACACATCACATACAACATTAGAGGTATCTGAAGGAGGGAGGTGAATCCATATTATCTAAAAAAATCCACCAGTTTTCATGCACAGCTCTAACAGAGTAGCAACAATTTCCTCCCCTACAGCTGGCACTGGGTGACACTTCCCACCATAATAAAACTTCTTATTCAGTCCTATTCCCTCATCTTCTTTTTCAAGCCACACCCACCTGCCACCCAGACAGCAGGGGATGGGGAGCCAGTTATAATGTCAAACACCATGTGGTAGCCTTTAATGAGTCTCGATAACTAATTATGGCAAAGGCCATCCAAGAGATTATGCCATTATGTATTAATACCAGTGTACTAGGAGATAAGTTTACCTTTATGGGAAAATGGATCTACAAACAGATATCTCCCTTTGGCAACTGGAAATATCTGAAAGAAGACCCAAAACTATTTTATTTTTGGAATCATTAAATGAAATTTTTTATAACCTGCTTTATAAACTCTCTCCATTTGAGCTCAGGATATATTAAAATGCACTCATAAAAGCTGGAGATGGTGTGGAGGAATTGGGACCTTTCTGCATAGGTCGTAGGAAATGCCCTGAGATGATGATTTGGAGGAAAATAATTACTAGAATTTTCTAGATTAACTAGTTAAGCTGTCCCCAGAACACATGCTGTTTCTGCTAGGTCAGAGTACAAAGGAAGGAGCAATTGATAACGCTATCATGACTGGTTGCCAGATGTGTGATAGCTCCATTTTAGAAAAAGAAAGACGCTCCCCATATTAGTGTCAAGGGGGAATACAATATTTGTGAATCCTTTCAATGGGAAAAATGGTGCACAAGCTTATATCAGAATCAGTGAGACCTATGATGTATGGTTACCATTTTAGGACTTTGCACATAAGCAAATACATAGATAAGGGTGTAGTGTTTGACCAAACGTAAATGGGCCTTTTAAACGTAACGCATGCATCTAAACAGCTGCTGATGTGTTGTCATATTGAAAGAGCTGGGGGGGAACACTCTGTCTTTTTAAAATGATTAGAAAAATCCTATTGACTCAGGACAAATAAAACCTGGGCTGGTTAAGTGAAATGTGATCGTTTATTGCCTGTTGGCTGCGGACCAGCAATGACATGGTGCCTCTGACCTGAGGCTGAGGATTAAAACAATGCAAATTGTTTATTTCTTGGTAAATGGTTCTGCATAGCAAAAAAAAATGGTGGTTCTTGCTTCTATTTGACTTCAGAGTCGAGCAGCTGCACCCCATACTGAACACAGAGAAAACTGCTTCTGGCTAGTGAACACAGGCATTAAAATATATAAAATGACAACTCCTATTTTCTTGTCATCCACAAAATCAAACTCTAGATCCTGGTTGTCCTTGGACAGGTCACCTAAAAAGCAAATGCTACCAGCCTGGCAAAAGACCAGCATTTGTACAATGATTTGAAGGAATACAAAACACATAATCAGATACTTAGATAAGTGCTTTAACAATAGCGACAGCACTATATATCTGCCTTAACTTTTTATGTTGCACCTGTCAGTGTGCTGTCTGTGTGGTGCAAAATTAAAAATAACAGGAACAAAAGGTTGCTTATCAAACTTAGTTCCTCAGAGGTAGAGGAACATGACACTGAGTGTATATTGACTTCTTTTGTACATCTTTCACTGCAGACCATGACGCTGGAACACATGCAAGGAAAGTCAATAATGAATGTGCATTTGAGTCTGGTGATGGTCAATGTTCCAACTTGGTTTTTCAAGAAACAGCCTCCTCCTCCTTTCCTCCCCCACCCCCAAAACCCAACAACCAAAACGAGAGTGTTCTAGTGAAGCTTGTTTCAGCTCCCCGCTTACTCTCAGTAAAGGAGCTAGGAGGGAGAGCAAAGTAAACAGCCTAGAGTTATGGGTACGTATCAAATCAAAGATAGAATTATTAATCACCTGGACTGATGAGCTGGTGTTCCAATATTGAGCCAGCCCTTGTTTGGACCAGACTGATTTTATTTTTGGGGGGACACCCACTGTTGGTGAGGGCTGTTAATAGTTGCTGAGCCCAAGAAGTGGCTGCATTATAATGGAAGATGAAGTGATTGCTTTGTGAGTGTGTGTCTCTTTAATCTGCCTGTGGTATTGAACGTGTAGGGTTACATGTAAAAGTGGGCTAGGCTCCATCAGGATGAAAGGGAGTTTCTTCTTTTACTGGTTTTCAGTATTCTATAATAGCATTCATCCTGCAGACAAGAAATCTTCTGCAGAAAGGTGGGATTATTATTTTTTTTAGAAGGCCAGTGCTACAGAGAATTAAGTTCTGGCTTTAAATAGAAGTCAAATGCAGGGACTGAAGGAAGGAGTGTTTCTTGGTGTTCCAGGGTCCAAATCCACAACTTGAAAGGAATTTTATTTTCCTTGTGAGTTTTGTCTTTTCTCATCTGCTTCTCCCCCTTTTCTGTCTTTGCGTTCCGAACTGAAATGAGCAACTGTCACCACTTATTTACATTGTAGGGTCTTGTCATGCCGCAGCATTTTAGTTCATACACTAGCGTCTTTTGCTGTCAGCCAGCACAGCTCTGGAAATTTGGAGGGGGGGGGCATTTTGAGGAAATAAATAACCGGCTGCCTGCTAACAGGAGTGTGAAGGGAGAGGGGAATGCTCAACATTGTGTTTCTGCAGGTGGTATGGAAATAATAGCTATTCAAAAATATAAACCCATAACAGCTCAGAGACTGACTGACTTCTTATGGCCTCAGTGTAGGGATTTTGCACTGAGTGAGAAAACAACACTTTTGCAAAGCTACTCAAGAGCAGCCTGTTGCATCTTACAATCTGAGACAAGGATCCTTCTACTAAGCCTGCTTTCCTATTGTGGTCCTCCTGGTGCCTCATTTTATATGGAGATATACACCTATTTCATAGAACTAGAAGGGACCTTGAGAGGTTGAGTCCAGTCCCCTGCCCTCACAGTAGGACCAAATACCATCCCTGACAGAATTGCCCCAGATCCCTAAATGGCCCCCTCAAGGATTGAACGCAGACCCCTAGGTTTAGTAGGCCAATGCTCAAACCACTGAGCCATCCCTCCCTCCCTCAAGCCGGGGGGGGGGGGGGGGGGGGGGAGACCAGTAGGGAGGAGGCAAATCACTTTGAGTATCAGGGCAGGGAAGAACATGTATGGAGGCAGCAACGAAGCAGATGAAAGGCGGGGCTGGTGGTGATGGTGAGGAGGTGGACCGTGTGAGGATATCGTCCTATTGGGTGGGGGATGGTGTGGTATTTAGCGAGGAAAGGTCTTACATTAGGGGAGTAGAAGAAAAAGGGGAGCAGGGAGGGAAGCAGATAATACTGGGTGTTTTATTATCATTGATTTTGAAAAAAATCAATACAACATTTTTCTGTCAAAACATTTTTTGTGGAAAATGTCCATTTCCACTGGTGTATTTGGGGTTTTCATTAAAAACACAGCAAAACTCAAATGTGAATGTTTGGGGCTTAAAACTTGAAAAATGTGGATGAAAATAGTTTTGCTTTAATGGAAACTTTTCCAAGGAGGAGGGATGAGAGCGGTTTCCCAGTCAGCTCTATTATTTAGTGCTTTAAGACATCACTCACTCTTTGTTAAGCTACGCCACACTAAAAAACAGAAATCCCAATGTTGTTCTTTTTATATTTTTCATATAAGAAGCTGGGGTTTTTCTGGAAGCTTTTCTTGTTGTAAATAAGCAGTCAACAGATACTATGGGGGTCTTCGAAATGCCATCTCCCACTGCCTCAGTAGAAAAGGGAATATTTAAATCTACTCCTAAATATTGCTGTTTAACTACAATCTCTGTAGAGGCATAGAGATGTTTTCCTTTACTCTTCTAACTCAGCTGGGAAAATGCCCTCCCATTACTCATTTAATTAAATTGTTCCTATAAATTAATCAGGATTAATTGTGTTATATGTGCCAATAGTTCCTCAAGGGACCATTAAATGCAGAATGGTTAAAATATATTTATTTAGAAATCAATGGCAGAGATTACAAGTTGCCCACCAAGATGGATGTTGATGGCTGTAATACAGCATTTTCAGTCAGATTAATTGCAAATAGTTACAGTAAACCAGTGTTGTATTACTAATCTTCTTTACCGCGATTAGCAAATAGCATCCATATTAGAGGGTTGATGGTCTTGCTCAGGCTATTATAAATCTTAGCACGCTGAAGATCTCACAAGGTGGGTAAGTATCATTCCTGCTTTGTAGAGGAGAAAGTTGAAGTTGTTTTATCCAAGATCACACCAGGAAATCAATGTTAGTTGTGTTTAAAACACAAATCTTCTGACTCTCTCAGCTTCAGGTCTCGTATAAGACCATGATTTGGTCTATGCTATCAACTTATATTGGCATAACTACATTGTTCAGTGGTGTAGAAAAATCCACATTCAAAAGCCATGTAGTTATACTCACCTAACCTCCATAGTAGACATTTTCACTAAGTGATACACTGGTATAGCTGTGCCACTGCAGTACTGTAAGTGTAGACCAAGTTGGCTTTGCTTTGCAACACCCTGGATTAATTTACTGTCTGTACTTTGGCCTGTTTTGGCTCTTGAGGTCACGTAAGGTAAAAATAAGCATGTAAGTAATCACCTTATTTTTGGCTTTACCAGTTTTCCCTTAATAACATGAAGTGCACACCAAATTGATATGTGGTGTGGGCGCAGAGGCATCTCATCATCTGGTCGAAGGTATAACACAGGCCATAGAAGTTACTAAAAATATTTCCTAAATCAGAGCTTTAAAAAAAAAATCTAACCTTAATTTAATTTGTCAGTGGTGGAGAATTCACCACATCCCTCACCACTAACCTTATTTCCCATTTGAATGTGTCTAGTGTCAACATCTTGCCATATGATTGTGTTCCACCTCTCTCTGCTAGATTGAAAAGCCCATTATTAAATATTTGTTCCCCATGTAGGTATTTATAGAGTGCAATCAAGTTACCCCTTAATCTTCCTTTTGTTAAGAGAAATAGATTGAGCTCTTTGAGTCTATTGCTATAAGGGCTTAGCTTCTCACCCTTTAATTATTTTCATGTCTCTTCTCTGAATCTTCTCGAATTAATCAACATCTTTCTTGAAGTACGGACAACAGAACCGGACCCAGCATTCCATCAGTGGTTACACCAGTGCCAAACACAGAGGCAAAATAACCTCTGTACAGCTACTCAAGATTTCAGCTGTTTATATACCCAAGGATCACATTAGCTTTTTAAGCCAGTCTCACAATGGAAGGGCATGTTCAGCTGATTATCCACCATCACCCCAAATCTTTTTCAGAGTCAGTCTACGAGCATGTAAGCCTTGGCCACTGGAAACAGAAGTGGGCAAATGTAGTAAGTACTTCGAAGCATCTTGTTTAATTCCCAACCTCAACATAAATTGCATTACTGCTCCATTGTCTGATGTCATACATTCTACAGAGTTTACTAGACACATTCATTCTTTCCCCTCTTGGCTTCTTGCTCCACTCTCCAGCCATCCCTTCACACAGACTCTTCACTTGCTTTCACTCCATGGTCCCTTCCATTCCTCTTTACATCCTTCCCGTCAATGTCCCTCTTCTTTATGTGGTTCTTTCCTTTAGCTGATCCCGTAGCCCTATAACGCACTCTGCCATTCAATAAATGAAGTAAAATGAACTAAAATCCACCAAGAATTATTTTTAAAATTATAGAACTAACATGTCACCACTGTTCATTCTGCTTGTATTTTATATCGCTTTCTCTAACCCTCTGCCTTTTTCAGCTCTTTAGTCTAGTGACTGCAGCAGAGATCTCGGAGTTAGAATCTTGGGGTTTTGGCATAACCTTTGACTTCCTGTGTGATCTTGGACAATATCTTTCTGTCCTTCAACTTAGCTGTTTTGAAATGTGAATGTGGTTAATACTGATCTTTCTCACCTGAGTACTGAGGTGAAAACTTGTAAAGTGTTATTGGATAATCAGACACAACCCTTCTATAAAAACAATGTTCTTAGGCAGGTTAAGCCCAAATTTCAGGTTTCGTAAAAAAAAAAAAAAAATCTAGTATGAATAGAAATGTTCTCACAACATAAGAAAAAAACCTCAATCAAACAAAAACACCTACCGGTATGTTGCTTTGTGTTTGGAATAATCCAAGGAAAGGCAATAGGACGACATCTGGTAAATGGTATGCTTGTTAGTGTTTGCAAGATAGTATCCTCCATGATGATCCAAAATTTACTTAAACAAAAGGGAGTCTTTCCATTGAGTTCAGTGGGTTTTGCATCAGATGAATAGTTTGGATTTAAATATCTTCTTGCATTGTTTGCAGGCAGACATTATACTACTGCAGGAGAGCAAGAAAATGCAACTGATTACAAACAGAAGTGAAATGAGTGGTCTATTTTTTATTGTTCAGGCAGAATGATACACAAAGCAAACACATGGTGAAGAGAATTTTAAAAATCTAGTTTACTTCTATTAATCTAAAGTATTATGTGTAACACAGCTAAGAAGATTTTTTTAACTACAAGATTTTTAATCTGACAGTGTCATTTAAGCACAAATAATCATTTTAATTACTGTGTTTATATATTAAGAATTAAAAAGATCAGAAAGTAATAAAAATAAATTGCTTCAAAATCAGAGATGACTTTAGTATTTAACATGCTCATTACTTAGTCTATTCCCACCTCCCAAATCTATGTAAGAATTTAAGAATATAGTATTCTTATTACTCATGACATTTAAAACATGAGCTTGATCAGAACAGAAATTGAAAAATACCTTGGATTCTGATTTTGCTTGTATGGGTTTGACACTGATCTAATTCCTTTGACTTCAATGAGGATACTCCTGACTTTATGCCAGTACAAGTGACCTCAGCATTAGGTCTGTTTTACTGGAAAGTTCTGCCTATATGTCTTTGCTTCCTTTCCTTTTTTTGTACTAGTAACACATATAGATAAAAATAAAAAAGATTGGCCTGCTAGTCAGGCTTCTAAAAAGAGCAGAAAACATGACTGTTGCTGCATCATTAGGCATTTAAAACATGAATTAGTGCCTTCAGATGCACACATGTGGCTCACGTTGAAATCGATGGGAGACACGTGTATACATCTGAGGCCAGAATTTGGTGCTCTGCCCAAGGTTTTATTGGATCAGTGTGCAGTAGGGGCTGTGAGCTAGTAGATCTATTCTGTATTTACAGTGGATAAACACAGTAAAAGAGTAACACTTCATTCATGCTTTGTTACATAAAGCCTTCGGATAGGTACAAATACATGGTACATACAAATGACTGGGCAGGCTTAAAAATCGAGATATTAAAAGAAAGCTGTGCCCATTTTATAAAGGACTTAAGGAGCTTTTTAAGATGGTTTAAAACAGCAGGAAAGCAGGATGGCAAGGTGTTTGCACAGTTTGATGCTGAACTCCCGCTCTATCGGTGTCACAAACAAAGTCACTTCCCTCCAGCAAGATAGATGCTACCAACAGTAGGCTGCTCCAGAAATGCCACTTGTAACCAGAGACTTTCTTTTCAAGTTACATTTCACAGCTTCCTCATGGTGAGAAGTGCTTCTCGCCATGTGAACTTTTTCAGACAGCAGGGTTGAACAGAATGGCTGGCATTTTCCTTAAGGCAAAATTGACTTAATCGATCTTTGAACAAGAGAGACCTATTCATATCAAAGGGTGTAAGAATGCTGGGGTATATTTTCCAGTCACTGCACATCTACAACTCTCCTTAATGCTAATTGGAGCTAGGGTCCCACCTGTAGAGGAGAATATAAACCTCTGTGTGGTTCAGACATCATCTGGTCAGAAGCTAAAGCTTTTCTTTTTCATCCCATGTATTGAAAGGAGGTGTTTTGGTTTGGGTTTTTTTCCCAGTGCGGTGGATTTCAACATCCTTTTTGTAGCAACAAAGGAGTGTAACAAACAGTTGGAATTAGTGGGGTGGAATGGGGGGAGGGGAAGAAGCAGTATTTACATGTTTAGCATAGGAGTCTCTCAATAAACATTCCTGAAATCAGACAGTGATGAGTAAATCAAGCCCCCCTTACTGTTGTGTTGGAATGTCTCTGATCTTTCTTGGTACGGTTCCTGTTTGGATGGGGTGCATCCGGTATCCTGCCAGACAGATGTGCAAGGCACTTGATTGGCCTCTAGGAGGTGATGGATGCAAAACTGCAGCCCCTAACAGAATGACTACCTTAAGGGTGGTGGCACTGTGTTTGGTGTGAAGGTTGAATTGTTCTACTCCATGCTAAGTTGTGCAAGACAGACTTGTATAGGAGGTCATCTACTCCCAGGACTTTGTTCCTGTTGTTCAGTATGGAGAAACACTGTGCAGGGACTTCGGTCTCCTTGTGGGCTCCAATGAGAAACTGATTTAATCCTGAATGGAAAGAGTCTTCCTAGTTCTTAATTTCAGAAATTTTCCTTCACACCATAGTGCAGGACACAGTAAAGCCCTAAAGATTAAAAACAGAAATAACATCTCAAAGACAATGCCTTTCTAGCAGCAGCATGCATTTGTGTACATGTTTGGTGGCAACTATTTTAACCCCAGGAGAATAAAGCAGATAATAAGAATTATGCCTTGTTTTTTCCCCATTATTTAATCACATCCCTCCCCATTTTGTTCTTTCTTTGCTCCTGGAAAGATTCAATCATTTACCTTGGCTATAAAAGCACATTTGTCTGTGGAGCTGGTGACCTACCAGTCAGCTTCTCTGTAGCAGAACCCTGGCAGATTTTGCTGTTTGACCTCTTGGGGGATGCCCGCCCACATGCCCTGCTATGCCAGGATCCAAAAAATCCCCCAGAAAATTCCCCTCCTATATTATTCTGTTGGTAAGGTATCTTGGGTATCAAAACTGTCTGTGGCCATGTTAATCCTCTCACCCCAACCATTCTTCAATTCAACCACAAATAAATAGTCAAGGGGCATTTATCATTGGTGATTTCACCAGCTCTGGTTCAGCAAGCGGAATAGTGGTTGCACACTTGCTAATCTGCAAGGATGGATTGATTTATTTTTTATTTTATTTTGCATTAGCAGATCCATCACTTAATACAGCACATTTTCCTTGAAAGGAGGTGTTTTGTTTTTTCCTGGTGTGGTGGATTTCAATATCTTTTTTGTAACAACAAAGGAGTGTAACAAACAGAGTTGGAATTAATGGGGTGGAATGGGGGGAGGGGTGGGGAAGAAGCAGTATTTGCACCTTGGTGGGTTATTTTAAAAATATAGCTATTTCAGTATAGAGATGAAGAACATAATCCTGTTGTTAGGAATTTAACCTGTCGCTGGATGGGTGGTAAATATGTTGGCATCCTTATACTCAAGAATGGAAAAGTCTGTTCCTTGATAGGATTTACCATTCCTAGAATTGCTGATTACTGCTGGATTCCCTACCCTAGAACTCATCTTCAAATGTTGAGTCTAATCACATTTCACTGTACTAGGGTCTCCATTTCCTGGTACAGAATTCTTGATGTAGGTCATCCACATGGAGCTGAGATGAATGTATGGATTGAAAACCTATTCAAGCTCTTACATATTTATGACTTGTAGGTTCAATCATGATCCTGCTAACATCAATGGGAATTTTGCCAATGATTTTTGACTGGACCCAATTGAGTCCTTAATGTGATTGTGCTAAAGGGCAACATCAGGAATGAATTCTGCATAACACCTCTTCTTGATGTGCTAGTGACCTCTGTAAAAAGGTGGGAAACCACAGCCTGAAAAGTGTGTGAGCCTATATGTATGTATGTAAACAGCCTATAAAATCTTATATTTGTAATTAATGAGCTTTGAAGTACTAATGTCTTTGTTTTTCATTAGCCAAGAATCTCCAGGAGCTTTGCAACCATACCACACTCCTTTTTCACACATCTTTCCCTGGGGTGGAATACAATAGTGTGTATCAACATTGCACTGAGGTTTGTGGTGGGGAAGTGGTGAAGAATATCATCTTCACTTGAAATTTCAGTGGGAAATTAGCCAGCTGGAATCCCTCTATTGAAGTTTGGCCAAGAGAGTTGCGAGGACATTATTATACCATGATTTTTTTAATGTTTGTGAAGCTAATGGCACCTTAGATTATTAACATTGAAAGAATGCAGTATATATGTTGTCAGTCTTTTCTTTTTCTTCTCTCCAATTTCACTTTCAAGTCCTTATGCAGTAGCGTACCACTTCGGCATTCCATAGTAGAGGAAGACTTTTTGTAATGCACAATTTTCCCAGTGGAATTTTTTAAAAGGCACAGCAATATTTCTGTTGTTAGGTTTTCTATCCATGAGCCTACACTTCAGACACGAACTGAGCTGGAGGTATTCCTTGAACATTTCAACTCTCATGAAAATGGCTGCAGGACCAAACCATGTGAGCTGAATTTTTGCTAATTGAGGTGTAGGTGCTTTTGCAAATGGAGAAGTGCCACCTACTGAACCTGGAGCAACCTCAGTTTCTCTCAGGCAGGTACTAAGCCAACCCACTTCTTAGAACAAAGTGATATAATGGAAGGTCATATTTTATCTTCCTCCAAAGTCACAGGTTTTGGACTGTGATTGGAAGTAAGATCTAGAACAGGAATTCTAAAGAATGATACGTGTGAATTGCATTTAACAAAAAGGAACCAATTACCAAAATTGAAAAGTAAGGTATTGACAATTCTGTTGAAATTATTGTTGTGTGCGTGGAAGATTGAATTATCAGGCAGATGAATAAAGGACAAAGGTCAGAATTTTATACCTCTATTTGGTATTTGACAGGGTAATATAAATGGCTTCCCTCCCCTGCTCATCACCACATAGGCTACATTTGATCAGATCTGTACTAACAATAAACAATTAAATAATTTTTAAACCCAGATGTTGCTGATCCCAACTGTCAACCTCTATCAACTCCAAATTTGAAGCCCACCTACTTACATGGCTTGTTTCTAAATCAAAATAAAGCTGGAA
Organism: Pelochelys cantorii; assembly: GCA_032595735.1. Classification (NCBI taxonomy): domain Eukaryota; kingdom Metazoa; phylum Chordata; order Testudines; family Trionychidae; genus Pelochelys; species Pelochelys cantorii. The sequence continues at coordinate 8,823,737 of CM064333.1, read as the reverse complement.
TCTCCACAATTTCCAATGATAATGTTTTACAAACTTGTGAGAGTTTAAACCACCAGCAGAAAACATAACTCTTCATGATATTATCTTCACTGTATTACAGGAATCACCAAATAATTTACATTCAGAAATGACGTAGGTGTTTCAGAGTCTTGCAGTGACTTGAGGATTTTACAGCATTTCTGATCAAACAAACTGAGCCCTGTAAAATTGTAGCCTTGTAGCAACTTTTCTGATATTTTACCTCCAACCAAAAAGATCTTTCATCTGTGATAATTAGGGAGAATTCAGTCTTCTTCTAGTTGATATACTATTTTATGAGCGGATCCCTAAAGTATTTTTTTGAATGATATATGTGTTGTCATTTTCATGGTTATTTGGTCACTGTCTGGGGCTTATGACCCTTTTCATTTGTCTAAACTCAATAAAATATATCCACTAAAGCTTCCTGTCTCCTGCAAGCAGTGGAATAGTTTCCTTTGAATAGTCTGCATGCTGAGCAGTTGTTAAATGAAGTGGTTTAATACCATGGAGCACTGTCCACAATTACATTTATACCCTCAGGGTTGGTTTAAATTCAGGCATGCTGTTCACTTTAAATTTACTATAGATATGTTTATAAGGTACAGCCAGAGAGGAATTCACGCGAAAGTCTGCATTACCATATGCTTTTTCAGACTTCATACAGAATGTAGTTCATTGAAGAAGCCCTTTTTTCTGAAGGTTATGTAATAAGGTGTGTTAATTAGTGGTGATTCCATTTCCATTGCAGTATGATGGGATTCACCAAAGAAATCAAGTCCAAAGTTGCTAATGTTGCTTCAGAGTCCCAGGTTGAAAAATCACAGACAGTTCAGTCACTTGTCCATGTACATATGCACTGGTTTGGGATTCAGCAAATCTAAAACCTCCCTGGATAATTTACCAGCTGTCTAAAAGGAAGCACTCAAAGCTCCTTATAGAAGTGAATTTGCTGCTATTGATTAATGAATGTCCCAGACTTTGTAAACTGTGTGCACATATGTACACATTTCTGTCTTCAGTTCGTGTTGGAAAATAGCATTTGGATGGTACTCACTTACTAATTTTGAGACTTTTTTTCCTGCTTCTTTTTATTTTTAAGTTTCTGTTGAGCGCTTATGCCAGGTGATGTCCTGACAGCACAGGAGATTGAAGGAGACTGCCCACCAAACAGGTATAACAGTGGCAAATTGAATTTCCCTGTGTGACTCTGTCAATTTGCCTCGATCTTAGTCTAGAGAGATCATTTCTGTCAGCATGACTGGAGAGTGAAGTCTCCATACTCATTCAGCCTCTTTTCTGAGGCCATTAGTTAGTTAATTCTAATATTAAGGTAGACATCAGCTCATTACAAATATAGTATCAGGTCACTTCACGTAGGTCAGAGAGGTGGTAACTAACTTTGTTCTGTTCCATTGTAGGCCAAATACCTCTCAGTTTTCCCACATTCTGAGGGATCTCCCCTGTTTTAGTCCTAACATTATTTCTTTTCCACACAAATTAGGCATCCCCCCCACCTTTATTGTTGAAAACTCATATCTCACGTGAAGAATTGTGGATAAGGCAAGGATTATTTAGAACCAAAGCCTGTTAAGTTTCATGCATGTATCATTTGTGTGTGTCCCTGATTTTAAGGGTTCCATTGTCACACATTGTATCCCACATTTGGGTCACAGCAAGTTGAGAGGTTCACTGGGCCAGGTTCAGGATACAGCTGATTGGAAACTTTTCCCTTTGCAGAAGTCAGACCAGTGGTACAGAAGCAAAGGGCTTCATACCTCTTGGCTAGTTCAGCCCTCCTTTATGTGTGTTTATAACATGTGATGCTATAAGGAGGCAGTTTTTGTATTCTGTGCATGTGTATATTAGATGTGCACTTAGGATTTAGAGAGTTCAAAATGTGTTTTATAAGATGCTGCTAACAGAGGTATTCCCAATATCGTGCATCCACCAAGCCTTCTCTTCTTCTGTCACTGCTGGAAATATTGCTTTCAGAAAACACTACTCTGGATGAAATTACAATACTAGCAACTTTATTTCAGATATGCAATTCCTGGACATAGAAGACTATATTTTCAGAAATACAATTTTTGTAAGTTGTGCACACTAAAGACCGTGACTGCATATAACCCCTGGATTTTATGTGCAGCATTGTATGCACAGGCTTGTCAGTGTTTGTACAGTACACTCTTGAATACATCCTTTCAGACCTGGCCTACTATCTACAGGAGTTGTTACTTCAGAAAGTAACTGTAAGAAACGAGGTAGTGCCCCCGAGAGTTAATTGCAAAATTTATCAGCCTGCCACTCGGTTGGAGATGGTACCTCCTGTTTTTAAAAGACTCTGACAACATGCTGGAGCAATTAAGAAACTGTCTGAAATAGAAATTCCACAGATGGGCTAGGTCTGTATGTATGTAATGTACAGTATGTGCAATGCACCATTTTTTTCCATCTGAAGGAATCTTCTAGCCAAAGAAAGATTTCCTTATATAGGAGTTATAAACCCACTCATTCACTTCAGCATGATGCCCTTACAGATTTAATAATACGTAGGCTTATGCCCAGATACATTTATGCAAAATTCCGGAAAGAGAATAAAAATCCATCATTGTCCCACACGTGCACTCTAAAGAACATGATTTTTATTCTCCAGGGAAAATATTAGAAAGAAAGCCGACTTTATAAGAATTAAAGATCTTTACCTATGTGACATTGTGTGTTGACAGTGTAGACTATCCTGCACATTTGGATGATCCTGTTTGAGAAGAAAACAAAATAAAGAAATATTAAAAAAAAAGCCAAGTCAAGGATATTCTTATTAAATAGTAGATAAAACAGAAATGTCACATTGAATCGCCAAAATTAAGTAGCTGTGTAATACACCTTCAAACTGGAAATTTGCCCAGAATTGCTTTTTGTGTTTATTTATACTAGAAGGCCAAAGAGCAGTTTTTTGTGTTAGCCTCAAACCTTCTGGGCTGTCTTTTGATTTTTGGATCTGCCACGTGTGGTGATCCTTGTAATGCAATGGATGAAATGCCAGTAATTACTAAACAGCCATTCAGTTTTTCCTGTGCTCCTATTCGTTTGCTGTTTCATTTGAAATCCCTCTCTTCCCCTTAGTGGTTAGCATACAGCTGCTCCTTGACAATTTAAAACAGTGCATAGGAGAGGCCTTCTCAAAATGATGAAGATGTGTAGTGACTACAATTGGCTGGTAGTCAAGTCTGCACATTCAACCCCATTTTATTGACGGGAGGGCAGTGCAGTACAACTTCTGTTCTCAGACCAGGCAGGTAGTCTTACATAAAGCACAGCTTATCTTTCTAGTTTATTAGGTGTGGAATGCATGCTGAAAATAGGAAGTCTTGCTAGCAGGTCAGAAAAAAGACCAGATTTTGTACTGTCGGTCCCAATGAGTTTATCTTCCCTGAAAACATACCGGGGTTCCTTTGATTAATTCTCTTAGAAGAGACCCATGTTGATGAAGTTTATCGTGTGCTTAAATGACTGAAGGCTGGTTCCTTATCAGCATTAACAAATGAGGATTTGGATACAGAAAGACTAAATTTGCTTGGAAGGATGAATTAGGAAGCATGGAAATAATATCATCAAAATTGTTTCTAAAGTGGTTAGACACTTTTAAACCTGATAAAAGTGCCAAGGGGCAAACGTATGACAAACCTGAGAGGGATGCAAAAAACAAGTGATGCACTGAAATGAATGAAGATGGTTTCAGATTGTAGCTATTGCGTTGCAGTGGAAGCAGAGTATCTGCAGGGCTTTCACCCGCTGGGATTTGTGACCTTCTCTGCCTGCGTCTTATCAAGCAAGTGCCCACCGGTTCCATCCCGGTAGTGTAATACTTAAATCTTCAAGTGGAAATCTTTTAAAGCTCCCCTAGGGCATTTGGAATTGATGAGACGTGGGAGTCCTAATCTAGTAGGTGCCTTTGAAAAATCTCAGATCGACATAATAAAAAGAGCATTTTGCCTGGACTACTAGCTGCTGCTCTATGCCAGTCTCAGAATTACGGTTATTTGGTTAGAACTGGTGACACCAGTCCTCCCAGCTCAAAAATGTTCCCTTTCTCTGCTAATACCAGAACATATCTGCCGCTTCCTTCCAAGCAAAACTTTCTTTTTTCCTTTCTTGTTTTGGGCTTGGTGGCCCTTAGCTTGCTGTTCTGCTTCAAATAGGCCGATTGCCTTTGCATATGAGCGTTTGGATTTTAGAAACAGTCGGGTGTGGGTGCCCATGCATTAAAAGGTGTTATTAATTTTTAATGCAATAGGGAGGGGTAGAGAAATTCCCTAAGTGGGAGAAATAACATGACATAAATTAATTGCTACCTCTTACTCCCCCTTTTCCCCCTAAAAATGTCAAGAGATGTGTCAGAAAGAGACAAACCACCCCCGCTCCTTTTGATTTCAGAGATGAGAAGTTTGAAGGTTAGAATCTGTAGTGAATGTGCAAGCAGTACTTCCTCTGAAGTTCTTTGTACAGAGCAGCAGGAGCAGAAGGCTCTTTTGGAATTGTTTGAGGAGATCAATTTAAGAGAATATGTGGAGACCGAGGTTGGCAAATATTATAGTACACGGGAGTCAAGGGTGGGAGTGAAGTTAAATGAATCTCCTACCAATATGATTGCTATAAATTAAGGAAACCAGTCCTTTTACATGCATCAACTCTAAGGGTATGTCTACACAGCAGCGTTATTTTGGAATAACTAACGTTATTCCGAAATAACATAATGCACGTCTACACTACAAGCCTTTATTTCGAAATAAGGGCAAGTTGGAGGACTTCTTACTTCGACTCCCATAACCCTCATTTCACAAGGAGCAAAGGAAGTCAAAGGAAGAGTGTTCTTCCTTCGACTTCCTGCTCTGTTGACAGTGCCAAAAGCCAAATTTAGCTATTTCAGTGTCAGCTATGCAATTGATGTAGCTGAAGTTGCGTAGCTTATTTTGACTTTATCCCTGCTGTGTAGACATACCCTATGCTACCCAGTTAAAATGATTGTCAGGCTATTAGTAACAGAAAAAAAAAGGGGGGGGAGGGGAGTGTTCTTGTAAAAAATGCAAGTGTCATCATTTTTGTTTGAAAATCAGGTAAAGCCACGTACACAACAATTAAATTGTTTGTGATGTATAATTATTGAAATAAGACAATTCCTTTTATTTTACAATAAAATAATTCAAAACTGTCTAGTACTAGTTTAATTAATAGTTTAAAACAGTGGCGCTCAACAATTCCATTCTACTGTATCCCTTTCAGAAGTCTGATTTGTGTTTCATGCCCCATGTTTCACCTTACTTAAAAACTACTTGCATACAAAATCAGAAATAAAAATACAAACGTGTTAGAGCAACATTACTGAAAAACTACTTACTTTCTCATTTTTACCATATAATTATTAAATAAGTTGGAATATAAACATTGTACTTACATTTCAATGTATAGACAGTATAAAATAAGTCGTTACCTGTATGAAATTATAGTTTTTGCTGACTTTGCCATTTAAAAAAAAATGTAGGCTGTTGTAAAAGTAGGCAGATATCTATCTAGATGAGTTGATGTGCCCTCTGGAAGACTTCTGCAAACCCACATGGTACTCCTACCCCGATTGTGAACTATTGGATTAAGACAGTGTAAACTTCATGGCAGGAGGTTTACACAATACATGGCTGGTTTGGATGACCAAGAACATAAACTGGACTGTGCTTTGTTTTTTATTGCTATAAAAAAGCCTGCTGAAATCTGTGAATTTACCATGACACAAATCCTGTGTCAGTGAGATAAGAATGAAGCCCATACCTTTGATGGGGGAAACTGATAAAATACTGGTAGACAAAATCTCAGGTATCGTCCATTGAAGTCCCACCTGCAACCAATGTAATTCTAGCTCCCTCAAGGCCCATCCCCTCACTCTGCTTCTATCCTGCCTCCTCCACCAAGCCCACGCCTTCCCCACTCCTCCCCCTTCCTCCAGGAGCTTAGGAATGCCGCGAAACAGCCATTTGTGGTGTGTGGAAGGTGCAGGAAGGGAGAGGGAGGAGCAGGGGAGCAGACAGCCACATCTGGACCCTGGGCAAGGTGTCTGGGGGGCCTGGCTCCATGTTCCCGGAATGGACAGGGCCTCAGGTGGAAGGAGTGAGGCCAGGGCCAATGAGTGCACCATGCCAACTCCCCCGCAGCCTCGGTGCTGCCCGGAGTGCGCCATGCCGGCCCCCCGCAGCCCTGAGAACAGCCCAGCAGCAATTTAAAGGGTCCATGGCTTTGGGCACCAACCACTGCCACAGTAGCAGGACCCTGGGCCCTTTAGAATTCCCAGGCTCCAGGGAAGTAGCCCCCTTTCCCTCTCCATCAGCAGGCCTGGGGAGATGGTGATCAGTGGGGCTGTTGGTGGGCGAGAGGCCCTGGAGGGAGAGAAGCACCCGCAAACTTTTTCGCCCTGGGTGCTCTAGCCCCGGAACACTCAGAGTCTGTTCCATTGGTATGTGTTGATAACCAACTATATGCTCTGCCCACAGCATATAGTGAGCAGGAGAGATGGAAGCAGAGTTGTGTTTTGTCTCAGAGTTATTGGTGGCGGATGTGCAAATCCCTTCTTGGCCTTCTTAAAGTCAAACAATGTACAAGGTATGATAGAAACTTTTGCAAAATTATGTTAGATCCATGACAATAAACTAAAAAATTCTATTTTTTCTTTAAAAAACAACAAAAACTAACCACAAAGTGTGTCTCAATTTCTGAGATCTTTTGCAAATGAAGAGGAAGTAGAACTTGAGCCCGCATCATAATTTAGTGCAAGAATTTTGTGACCTCCACTGAGATGAGGTTGTGCTGGCTGTGCATTCTGTCATGCATTTCACATGACTTTGCAGTTGACCATTGACGATATATGCCTTTCAGTGCTCTTCGTGGGGTAACAATGAGACTTACCCATAGAATTATAGAACTGTAGGGTTGGAAGAGACCTCAGGAAGTTGAGTCCAACCCCCTACCCAAAGCAGGACCAATCCCACCTAAATCATCCCAGCCAGGGCTTTGTCAAGCTGGGACTTAAAAACCTCTAGGGATGGAGATTCCACTATGTCCCTAGGGAACCCATTCCAGTACTTCACCACCCTCCTGGAGAAATCATTTTTCCTGATATCCAACCTAGACCTCTCCCACTGTAACTTGAGACTATTGCTCCTTGTTCTGCCATTCGTCACTATTGAGAACAGCCTCGCTCCATCCTCTTTGGAACCTCCCTTCAGGTAGCTGAGGGATGCTATCAAATCCCCCCTCACTCTTCTCTTCTGCAGACTAAATAAATCCAAATCCCTCAGCCTCTCCTCATACGTCATGCGCTCCAGCCCCCTCATCATTTTCGTTGCCCTCTGCTGGATCCTCTTCAATGTGTCCACATCCTTTCTGTAGTGGGGGCCCAGAATTGGATCTCATACTCCATACTCCAGATGTGGCCTCACCAGAGCTGAATAAAGGGAAATAATCACTTCTCTAGATCTACTGGCAATGCTCCTCCTAATGCAACCTAATATGCCATTAGCCTTCTTAGCTACAAGGGCACACTGTTGACTCATATCCAGCTTCTCATCCACTTTAATCCCCAGGTCCTTTTCTGCCAAACTGCTGCTTAGCCACTCTGTCTCCAACTTGTATCAGTGCTTGGGATTCTTCCATCCCAAGTGCAGGACTCTGCACTTGTCCTTGTTGAACCTCATCAGATTTCTTTTGGCCCAATCTTCCAATTTGTCTAGGTCACTCTGGACCCTATCCCTACCCTCCAGCATATCTACCTCTCCTTCTAGCTTAATGTCATCTGCAAACTTGCTAAGGGTGCAATCCATCCCCTCATCCAGGTCATTAATAAAGATGTGGAACAAAACCAGCCCTAGAACCAAACCTTGGCGCACTCCGCCTGATACTGACTGCCAACCAGACATCAAGCCATTGATCACTACCCATTGAGCCCAATAATCTAGCCAGCATTGTATCCACCTTACAGCCCATTTATCCAATCCATACTTCCTTAATGTGCTGGCAAGAATACTGTTGGAGACTGTCTCAAAAGCTTTGCCATCTTCTGTTTGGTTTGTAATTATGTACTGTTTGGAGTCCTCCAAAAGCCATATAAATACCAGCATTCTTATGAGACAGCTCACAGCTCTTGGGAAATTATCTCAGAGAATTGGTTGGAGCAGAAGTTTTTGTGTGCGCTCCATTCCACGCTCACGTGTACACTTTTATGGCCCACTGATACTGAAGGTATCAATTATTCATCTTCCCGCTACTTCAGCGAGAAAGACAGGTATTTCTTTTCCCATATGCAGTTGGTGTGGGGTTTTGATAGGAAGAGATAGAAATTGCACAATAGAAAAACAGCGTATCCACCATCCACATGTTTTTTTATAACTGTTTTATCTTTAGAAGCAAACTTTATTGCTTTTTAAAGATAAACTCTCAGAGCCTTTTGCTAAGACCTGCATTTCATCATATCCTGCCATAAAGTCTTTACACTCACAAACCCTCTTCCTTGAACTCTATTAGCAGTCCCACAGCAATGATTCCTATCCTGGGGCAAGAACCAGACTGAAGTTGTCACTCATGCAGGGGGGCCGGTAGCTTTGGTGGGCTTCTGGGCAAGATATGGGTGTGGCCAGGGGCAGCCAGCTCTCAGCATCTTTTCCCTCCTCTGCCCATGCTCAGAGCCAGGGTGCTCCAGCAGCAATTTAAAGGCCCTGGGGCTCTGGCAGCAGTGGTGGCCAGGAACCCTGGGCTCCTTTGAATCGCTAGGCCCGGGAGCAATTGCCCCTTTGCCTTCCCCATTGGTGGACCAGAACTGATGTTACCTAAGAAGTGATTGAAAGGGCTAGAAATGTGTGTGACCCAATTGTTTCTAGGCTTTGTGGTGGAGTTAAGGAGGCAAGCCTGCATGTAGCTTCCCCTGACGGAGCTCCTTTCAGAATGGGCCACTTTGGCTAAGCCTGGCTTAATGCCCGGCTTCAGTCAACGGGCAGTCATTTGAGTCACAGACACCGACAAAACCTGGACCCTCATGGGAATCAGACTAGGGCTGGAAAGGGGACCCTAGGTCAGAGGAAGTTTAACATCAGATTGAGTTTATGATTTTTTTTTGGCTGTTTGTTTGAGGCCATTGTTTAGTTTTAGTTGCTTCCTTCTGAGGAAAACCATTTGCTTTCACCCTGACTGGTGTGGTGTGTGCTTGTAAACTAACCCAGCTGCTTCATCTCTGTGATTACTCCCTTCTTTAGTGTAGCTGGAGTAACTAGCTGCATTCCATCTATGACTTGTTCCCAGGATCCTATGATTGCTCTGAAATTAAGCAAAATGGAGCATTTGGGGTTAATTCTCATGAGCATTTGAGTGGGAGGCCTCCAAGGATCTGAGATATTGCAAGACTTACTCACTGTAAAACATTCTTCCTTCTGTCACCGCACTGACCCTGTGCTCTACTATTGTACTTGAGGGCACTCTCTTGACAGAGATGCAGACTTTCAGATGAGATGCAAAACAGAAATCTTGACTACTTGCAGTCATTAAAGATCCCATGATGCTTTTCCCTTGAGCGAGGGCACTGAGGTATCTTGGACCTATTCCAGAGATTACTCTTCCTCTCCAAAGACTCAGTGTGTCATCTTCTTTTGGGGAAACAAAGTTGTATTGTAAACTTGCTGCAAATGAAGAAGAAACTTTGGAACCAAGGCCATCTGCAGGTATAATATGGAAAGCAAAAGTTACAGCTAACCATAATTAGTAATTATTTACATTCCTGGAGTGGAGGCATGGTGCTAGGGAAGAAGACAAAGACCTGAAGGTTTTTGAATGTTTGTATGAGCTTTATTTTTTCATTTTCTTTTAGTGCAGTTCCTGATCAGAAGTGGATTCAAAGACCCCGTCCATGTAGGGAGATCCAAGTCCCCCTGTCTAAACCAGGTGTTTGCAAGTTAGTGTTAGACTCTGCAATCCATGTCACTGACACAGATTCGTTCTTTCATTTTCCTTGTTTACAGGCAGGGCCAGTTTTAGGAAGTGCGGGGCCCGATTTGCGGGGGTGGGGGCCGCGCATGCACTGTGTGCTCGGGAGCGGGGCCCTCTTAGGTGCGGGGCCCCCCTCCTAGGCACGGGGCCCGATTTGGGGGAATCGGGGGAATTGGCCTAAAGCTGGCCCTGTTTACAGGAGATTTTTAATGAAACAGCTTTGTCAGAAAATGGATGGTGAATAAAAGGGATATCTATGACATACAGGGGTTGCAGTTCTTTTGAGCAGCTTTACTACTGGAGTGACTCTTGCTTCCTTCTTACTTTAGCAGTCTCCTTTCCTGCACGAGAAAGTTTATCGTATTACAGGAAGACTATGTTTCACTCCTGAAGACTCTGTTTAGCATCTGAGGAGCACAAGGTTGCCAACTAATGGACTGGAGTACGTTTGAAACTGCCACCCCTATTGTATAAATAAGGATTATGAGCCAATTTTTTTCTCACCCTTACTCACATTGAATTGTACTTTACTTACCAAATGGCCTTACCGGAATTAGTGACTGCCTTCAATGGCTATGTCTAGACTGCAGGCTTCTTTCGGAAGAAGCTTTTCTGAAAGAGATCTTCCGAAAAAATTTCCTCCGAAAGAGAGCATCTACACTGCAAAAGCGCATCGAAAAAGCGATCTCCTTTTTCAACAGATGGTGTCCACACTGAATAGACACTATCTTGCATGTAAGCTGTGATTACTATGGGCAGAATGGCCACCAGGGCACCTGTGCTTTTTCCTCTTTCCTCGTCTTACAAAAGAACTCCCTCTTCCCCATCCACACACACCTTTTTCTGAAAGAGCTCTAGAAAAAGGCTTCTACCTCATTGAAAGAGGTTTACCAATGTCAGAAAAACCCCAGTTCTTTCAATTTTTTTTCGAAAGAACGCGATTGCAGTGTGGACGTAAATGAAGTTTTTTTGGAAAAACTGCCATTTTTTTAAAAGAACTCTATAGTGTAGACATACCCAGTGAGACTACTTGGGTACCAGTCACTGTGTGTAAGGGAGGTAGAATCTAGCCCTGTATGTGCAAGAAACTTCTGTATCCAGTTCATACCCAATAGGAGATAGTAGAAATGAAGCGCCTGGGTTAGCATTTTGTGGGATATGCTGAATGTGTGCGGGGAAAAAATGAACCATTGAGTGGGCTGTTCGCAAAATAGAAATGCAAACATCTGTGCTATCATATGTTAAATGATTATGGCTTCAGTTATAAGGTATCTTTTCTTAGGTCTCCAAATGTATTCTGTTTCCTAACCCAGTGTCTTTCTACTGCCAGGGGAAAGTGCTTTTTTAGTGGCAAATAGTACTTCGTCCGGCTTTACATTTTTTTCATTGAGATCCTGTATTCAGAAAAGTCTCCTTCCCAGATGTGTCTGAGAGACAAATATGAAAATATACCCATTAGTGTGGGGGATTTCAGAGGCATTGCAGGGGGAATTGCTGGTGAATAATTCAATGATACTACCTCAGTGGACATAGGATGCTCTTTATTCTTCAGGAATTCAGATAGCTACACTAGATATGATTTTGGAAATGTCACCAACTCCTGTCATTATTTGTAACATGCAGGTGTGGTCCTGCATATACTGTCCAGTCTTTATAATCTATTTCTTAGTAATTCAATATCAAGCATACTACATATTCCCAAAAATCAATACTGAAAATAACTTTTTTCACTATAAAATCTTCCAGTTTTGTCCTAGAAGCAGGACTCTCTCTTTTCCTTATTAGATAATGTGAGCATGGGGGGAGGGGTGGAGGGAGAGCGAGAAAAGGGGAGACACTGATCGAAATTAAAAGACAGTACATTTAAAATCAATACAAAAAGAAATGCTTCTTTACAAAGGGTATGACTAGACTACATGCCTCTGCCAATAGAGGCATGTAAATTAGACATACCGACGTAGTCAATGAAGCGGGGATTTAAATATCCCCCGCTTCATTAGAATAAAAATGGCCACCGCGTTGTGCCGGCTCAGCTGTTTGTCAGCACAAAGCGGCAGTCAAGACAGGGATTGGTCGCCAAGGGAAGCTTTTGTCGACCGATCCTGTAAACCTCGTTTCACGAGGCATAAGGGATTGGTCGACAAAGGCTTTCCTTGGCGACCTATCCCCGTCTTGACTTCTGCTCTGTGCCGACAAACAGCTGTGCTGGCACAGTGCGGCGGCCATTTTTATTCTAATGAAGCAGGGGATATTTAAATTCCCGCTTCATTGACTATGTCGGTATGTCTAATTTACATGCCTCTGTTGGCAGAGGCATATAGTCTAGACATACCCAAAGTGTGCATTGGAGCTGTGGAATTCATTGCCTGAATCTGTAAAAGGACCACAGTCAGAAGAGCTGATAAAAAGCATTTGTAACTATGATAGGATATGAGTAATTCTAACTCAAGCTACAGGAGGTGAGCATTTCGCCTGCAGAAGTCCAAAAGTAAGTTTTTCCTTATATGGTCAGCATTATGCAGTTGGACTGAGGCTTCATGTGGGAACTTTGTACGTATTTGCACTTCAGCGGTACCTGGAGTCCCCACCCAGGATTCAGGGGTCCATGATTTTAGGTGCAGGACAAACATATAGAAGGAGGCAATCCCCAAGAATGGGATGTAAAAAATGGATGCCATAAAAAAGGGGGAGACCATGGTAACAGTAACAGACTCACCTTTCTTTGGATCACTGAGTAACTGACCACTAATGGGGGCAGGTTGGCAACTCCTATGTTTTTCCCTGGAGAAAGATTTACCTGCAGTCATGGGGGCTGTGTCTTGACCTATCATTTGTCTCCGGTTTCCTCACTAATTGGCCCAACTGCACTTGAACAGAAAAGTGCAGATTTTTGTTTAAGGCCTCTGTGCATGCTGTTGCCTTAGAGCACTTCAGGAAGAGGTGGGGTGGGGTTTTGAGAACAATGATATATGTTTTTCTCATCTTGGAGGCAGAGCTCTGGTGCAAATGTCCCTGTCTGCTGAGAAGCTGAAGTCCTGTTCTAAAGCACTAACTACGGGACTCTAAAGGGGTTGTTAGGTAGGTCACAAGTAGACTGGAAAACCTCAGAACTTCCATTTCACAGGAAATGTAAATTTTAAAAAAATGTTTTGTTCTAAATCAGAACACAAAAATTTGAAAAATTCTGAAAAATATAGGTTAAAACATTTTTGGTTTTGGAAAAAATCTCAAAACTTTGTGGAAATGTTTCTTTTGAATTTTAGTTTTCTGATTTTTATATTTTATAATTGTTACATTATTTCAGTGTAGTAGTAGTGTATAATGGACATGCCATATGACCTAACTACTGGTGTAGAATAATGGAAGTAGTCTATCAAATTTATATTTTATTGTTTAAATCGTTATACGCAGCCGTGAGTTAGTTCTGATTGAAACATTTTATCTTATTTTTTTAGAAAAAAAAGATTCCCGACTTATCCCAAGGATATTGACTCCAACCACTCCTCCCACTAGTACACTGAGTGCTTATCTTTCTTTCGTGTTCAAAGTGTTAGCATCAAACTGTTTCATTACCCCTAACAGGAAACACTTTTCTATAGAAAAGATGTTTCAATCAGTACTAAGTAGCAGATGCCCTTGATGAATTTAAAATAAAATGACACATAAAATGAATCAAATAGTCAGACTAGTATATTAGGTCATAATACACCATGTCTGTTGTGTTATGATATGCAGCAGTAGAAATGCATAATATGATATGACTTGGCATGATGATATCAGTAGTTATTGCTGCTATGTCTGAAATACTATAAAAATAAGAAAAGAAACAATGACAAAAATAAATAAATCTCCAAGGGCTCTTCAAAGGGAGGGCTATCAAGCAGATAAGAGAAGATACTACTTGTATGCATAAAGGCGCTTCTGTGTTTAGAATTTAATTTCTTTGTTCTTACGCTTTGTTATGCACTTCAGCAATAGACAATTTGGAATAAGATATGCACAGTGGAGCATAAGTCTCATCATAAAACATCTTAATTATCTTGAAGATTTAAAGATCTGTAAACCCCACTGCTGGCCTTGGTAACCATTTTGTGACCACACACAGCAGGTGAATTCAGGTTTTTAGTTCCACCAGGGTAATTTTGTGACATGGATAATGCTTCTCTGTTAGTTTTTCCAGGAAGTTGCTTGTGATTACTAGAAAAGGTCCATCATGTAGACAAGTGGTTTTCTCTGTGTTTCTAGGTGAACAAACAACATCATGGGATAGATATTTCCCAAGTCTGAATGGGACAAAGACACTTAACTCCCATTGACTGGTTCCTTTGAAAGACTACCCCTACCCTGAGTTTATCCCATTTTAACAGTGCCATGTGGTATTCTACAACTTTGCTTCACTTCACTTGTGTTACATTTCTACTTTTTTCAATTACATACTTTTTTTTTAACTCAGTTTTTTTTTGAGGTAAGGAAATTTGCCTCTGAACTATCTGCAATAGCCCGATGGGTGTTCAGGTAATCGAGGGATTCCATCCAGCCTTGGTGGCAGGGTCCTTAGTTAGGAAAAGTTGGGGAGCACTTAAATACCAAGGCTGGTGAGCCTCTATCCCATGCCAACCAGTGCAGCTGGTGAAAGTTCTGGTTTTAAGACTGAACCCATTGCACACACTCATTGTTACTTTTAGTAGCAGCGGGGTTAAACTAGAACTGGCATATATGTAGAGCTGGTCAAAGCTTTTCACGATTTCACAGAAAAACCTCAATTCCAAAGAGCAGCTTTTAGACACAGGTCGCAGGCTGCTGCCTTTTAGCCTCTCCTCCATTCTTAGTTTCCCCTACAATCCATGAGGAGTAAGGGGAAGAGAAGGAGTTGGGACTACTAGCTGGTGCAGTAACTCCCAGAGAGACAGGTCAGAGCTGGAAAACTGCAGAGATTGGGGCAAGAAATGGAGGGGTTAGGAACTGAGGAGAAGGGAATTGGTAACAAGTGGGTGGGGCCCTACCAAATTCACGGGCCTGAAAGACACTTCACAGACTGTTAAACCTGGCTTTTTGTGCATTTTACTTTATACTATACAGAATTCATGGGGGAGACCCATGTCTCTGAAAGTAGGGGTCCCAACCAAGAAGATGGTTGGGGACAGGTTGCAAGGTCATTGTAAGGGGGTTGCAGTATTGCCAGTTTTAACTCTGCATTTCCTTCAGAGCTTGGTGGCTGGAGAGAGGCAGCTGCTGGTCCAGGGCCCAGCGTGGAAGGCAGCAGCATAGAAGTAAGAGTGGCAGTACTGACACATTTCAGAGACATAGCTGTGTTGGTCTGTTTGATCAAAAATAACAAGGAGTCTGGTGGCACCTTTAAAGAATAACAGATATATTAGGGCATAAGCTTTCATGAGTTGCAGCTGACATCATCAGATGCATGATGTGAAAGACCCAAATGCAGGGATATATATCCATACAGTGCTACAACAGTGTTAATGAGGCTAATTCAGTAAGGGTAGATGTGGCTCACTTCCAATAGTGATAAGAAGGTGAGACTACCTAAAGGGGAACATTTCTTATTATAATGTTAGCCTTTCCCAGTCTCTAGAGCAGTGTTTCTTAAACTTTTTAAGACCGAGGAACACCAAACAATCCTTTTTTTTATGGGGAACACCAAAGATTTTTTTTGTTGAGCAAAAAAAAAAAGCGGGGGAGGGCTTGTCCCTTTAAGGGCAGCCATTCCTAAGGGAAAAGTTGTCGACAAAAAAAAAGCAAAACAAACCAAAAAGGACAGGGAAAAAAAAAGTTAAGCAAAAAAAACCCCAAACAGTTTGCCCTTTTGTCAGGAGAGCAGGCATTGCCCTTTTAAGGGTGGCCATTTTGAACTCTGTTCTCCACAGCACACCTTCAACTGCCTCGCGACACACCACTGTGCCGCGGAACACACTTTAAGAAACGCTGCTCTAGACCCATTCATCATCAAACCCATTCTGATAGTGTCAAATTTGCATATGAATTCCAGCTCAGCAGTTTCAAGTTGCAGTCTGGGTTTGAAGTATTTTTTGCTTAAGAATGGCAACTTTCAAGTCTATAACTATGGCTACGTGTACACTGCACAGTTATTTCAGAAGAAGCTATTCTGGAATAGTTATTCTGAAATAGCTTATTTCGAAATAGCACGTCTACGCTGCAGGGAAGCCTCAAAATTAGTCCGGAGCAGGCTTCCCTAATGGAGACGTGCTATCTCAATTTAGAGCCCCAGGAGGAATAACTTAGAATGGCCCTGGTGAGGGACTATTTCGAAATAGCAGAAGTGGAGCAGCTACACACGCCTTATATTGAAATAGCTATTTCAGAATAGGAGTTACTCTTTGTAGAATGAGGTTTCCAGAAGTTGGAATAAGCCGTCCGTTATTTTGAAATTATTTCAAAATAACGGAATTGCTGTGTAGATGCTCACATAGTTATTTTGGAATAACAGACACCCTATATGTCCAGGGAGGATGAAGTGCTCTCCTGCTGTTTCTCCTATTGGCTTTTTTGGTATGTTACCATTCTTGATGTCTGATTTGTGTCATTTAATCCTTTGCATAGAGACAGTCATGTTTGTTCAATGTACATGGCAGAGGTGCATTGCTGGCACATGGTGGCATACTGCAATCCCTCCCCCACAACAACCTTGTGACTCCCCCATCTCCACAACCTTCTTTTGAGTCAGGACACCTACAGTGATAACACCATGCCATTTCAGATTTAAATTGCTGAAATCATGAAACTTGTAATTTTTAAACTCCCATAAGTGTGAAATTGACCAAAATGGGCTGTGAATTTGGAAGGGCCCTACAAATTGGGGGAGAAGGGCATTTCTGGATGGAGCATGACATGGCATGAGAGGGGAATGATGTGGATTGGAGGGGAACCCAGAGAAAGGAATTCTGCCTTGCTCTTCAGCTCTAAATAAGCCGTAGCAGTGTCACTCCACGAGCTTCTCACAATTTGGCAGCACACATGAAGCTAGTGGAAACAGTTGTGGCCAGGTGAAGACTATTCATGTGACGTGCAATCATTTTAACCTGCTGATGTCTCTTTAAATTCTCACACTCCCTTGGAACGGCACATCAGTTTGCAGAACTTTTTGTTCTTCTGAAGATGCCTCCTACTTTGAGGAGATTAAAATAAATAGAAAGCTATTTATATTAGAGCTGTAGCAGACTCTCTGCATGTTACTTCAGGCAAACTACAGAATTAATAGAAAAGTAGGGGGAGGTTACTTTTGCAGATAATGTGTAGCAGATCCAGTCAGTTCCCACGACTATGAAACACCTTTGCAAAAGTCCTTCCGTGATGCCATATGGCTTGCTGTAGGACTCCTGTCCTTGAGGATTACTCAGATCAGTAAGGATTGCTTGGATCAAGCTCATGATTTCCAGCTGCCTTTCTTTAGCTTCGTCTTGGTGATCATTACTGAGATACTGATAAGTTAATTATAAGGGGGAAAGGTGGCCATTTTCAGTCTTTTAAATTTGGTGCAGAAAGTGCTATCTCTGTTTATCATTTTGTGTGTGTGATGATCACTTTTATTAGGGACAACTGCCAAATGTCTGTATTTACAGGAAACTAGAAAACTAGTTGAACTGTAGTTACCAGCTCCGTGTACTATTTATAAGGATCACTTTTTCTTATAAATGAGAAATACCATTTATTTTGACTCATTCCTCTGTACATTCATGGGAGAATGGGCCTCTTAGGGTATGTCGACGGAGTCATGTAGATTAGGTTTGTAGACATAGGAAAATGAAGCGGCGATTTAAATAATCGCCGCTTCATTTAAATTAAAATGGCTGCCACGCTGTGCTGATCAGCTGTTTGTTGGCTCGGCGCGGTAGTCTGGACGCTCTGCGGTCAACATCAAAAGCCTTTGTCGACCACCCCGTTATGCCTCGTGGGATGAGGTTTACCAGGGTGGTCGACAAAGGCTTTTGATGTCAACCGCCGAGCGTCCAGACTACCGCACTGAACCGACAAACAGCTGATTGGCACAGCACGGCAGCCATTTTAATTTAAATGAAGCGGCGATTATTTAAATCGCCGCTTCATTTTCCTCTGTCTGCAAACCTATTCTACATGGCTCTGTCGACAGAGCCATGTAGTCTAGACATACCCTTAGTGTGCAAAGCTTCTATTATTTATGAAATATTTTAGTTGGCGAGGAGAAAATCCTAATTTGGATTTGTACTATGCCTGGACAGCTTTAGTTTACATTGATTTTTTTTCCTTCTGAAGACAAAAGGTTACCATTGCAGATGTTGTAGGTGAGACACAGTATACGTGTAAAGTATTACAATGGAACCCTGAAAATTATAAAGAATTTGGCAAATGCATCCTGAACTCAGTAGTATTAAAAATTGCCTCCCTTTTGGAAAACTAGCTCTCACCCCTTTAACTTATCCTACTATTTCAATTCACTGAGTCTTTTTTTCTTGTTTTCTTACCATTTGTTCTGGCTTCAGAGGAAGAGACACAAAGGTATGCGATTCAGTAAGCAGTTAGGCAGTTAACCTTAAATATATTCTGTTCTGCTATGCAGATAAAAATGTTAACAGGAAGTAGCACACAGATATAAGCACTCCATTATTTCACTGGTAGTCGGAAGTCAAGCTGGGACTTGGTGCAATAAATCAATTTTTAACTTAGCAGCAGGAGGTCATTCAGGCTTAAATACACAATAATACTGATTTCTTGAGAATATATTCAGTGAAGAATAACAATATCTCAGGGTGAAAGGGCAATTATGGATAGACAATTTCATAGATTGGGGGAATATACACTAGGATGAAATTCAGCTGCGTGGACTGGAGATGTATGGGGGGAACACAGGGAGAAGGAGGAAGAGAGCAGCTGTGCACCTCAATCTGGCGTGGAGAGGGCAGCAGTGTTAATGTAGATCCAGTGCTCTTTCACCTCCCCATCTTCTGCAGCAACAGCAGGTCAGAGTAATGGGGAGCTGCTGAATAAGTCCCATAGGCTTGGGGTGGATTAAGTCTCCTCGTCCCCACCATGCTCCTCCATTTCAGAGCCCCGGTACTTGGGTTCTGTGTGGGCAGAGTGGATTTAACCACCAGAGAAGGCCCAGCAACCACCAACCATAATCATCATATCAGTAGGGAAAGTCTTTTACCACAGAGCCATTATTCCTTATGCTCTACAGCATCCCATGAAAAAACTGTGGACTATCGCCTGCTATCTTTCCTATCACGGAGAGGCATCAAAATGCATGGGAGTTTTGTTGGTCAATAGATAGCAGGCTACAGTCCCCTCTGAAGGCCAAATTCCACTTGAAGATCCATAAAAGCAGCTCCCATTGATTTCAGAGAGAGCACCGCATGTACCCAAGTCCAGAAAGTGGCTGCTTGCCAGCCTCTGTTCTAATAATTTCCTGAATTATGCAGTTCCTTGTGAGTGCTTCCTTCTCAAAGGTCTATTGTTAGTTATTGTCACCTGTAATTATCTTACAAAGGAGTACTCACTGGAGTGCTCATTACTCACCTAAGCGATCTCATTTAAGTTAATGGGAGAAGGAACACAGGAACTGGCATACTGGTTCAGACTATGTGTCCATCTACTCCAGAATCCTGTCACCAACAGTGACTATTACCAGCTTTTCAGAAGATGAGCAAGAAATCCTACAGTAGCAATTGTGGGGGACATTATGCCTGAGAGAACTTCCTCCTAACTCCCAAGAGCTATAAATTGGGTAAGCCCAGAAATAGGAGAGTTTTAATTTTTTTTCCAAATCTCTTATTTTTAACATTTATTTTTCCAATGCTGGAAACTCTTGTCATCCATATAAAGGCTTAACCTCCCCAAATGGCCTTGTGCAAAGAGTTTCATGGTTTAATTGAACTGTGTGTGAAAAAGGACTGTTTGTGTGCATAAGAATTATTCACATGAGTCCGTTTTTAGGTTTATGTCTGTAATTAGCGATTATTTCTGTTCTAGTTATATTACATTTAGATTGAAGTACTTTTATATATATTGTTTCCTTTACTATCTAACCTAATCTGAAACCCTTTTAGGGTTGGAGGCTTATCTCTTTCTCTTTAGGCAGATTATTCCATTGCTAAATTGCTATTGCTGTTAACATTTGATTTCCAGTGTCTCTCCCAAATGTTTCACTTACTTAAAAAAAAAGTAACTAGCTATTGTACCTTCTTATACTGTTCCCAGCAGTTGTAATCTTTCCCTGCTCCTATATACTCCTGTCGAGCATGCAGAAGGGCATGCATAGAGAAGATATGCTCCTCACAGGTAGTTTTTCACCACACCTGCAGTAGTCCTCTTCTGATGCCCAATGGTTTTGCCAGCCTTAAAGGGAGGGTTGGGTTTCACATCAGTGCAGTAATTCCTAATGCATGTTTTTCTTGCTCTCTTTGCTTTGGAGAAAAATAATTCTCATCAATAATAGATGCTCAACATTTTGAGAGATACAGACCTTGTGTGAAGGTTAGTTACAAGATTATTGTTTAATAAAACACTCACTTCTGTAGTTAAACAGAGAACCGCCCCACAAACAATGCAATTAAAATATATTAAGTTATTTTCAAGAGCTGGCTAAACGCAAAACAATTTTAATAGCTAGCTTTTCTGTTGTTAATCATCTAAAAAAAAAAAAAAACCCAACCACCACCACCACCAAAACCAATGACATAACACCAAATAAGTAAATACATGTCCTTTGTGGGTTTTACCAGCAGATTATGATTATTAGCTTGCCTTTGGGAACCCAAGGAAGGTCATGATAGCATCCAATAGTGAAACTGAAGTGGCAAGAGGCTTTTTAACTGGGATCTATGAATATAATGAGCAAGAGTTTCCCGTTCTGTTTAGAGAAAGTGAGTAATTTTGAACTTTTGTGTCTGCGGTGTTGTCCAATCCACTAAGGGAAAAATACCCTAGAAACATTTAAAAAAAAACCCTGCAATATAATAAAAAAATCATTCTAGAGCCTCTCCCAGTTCTCTTTGAAATTAACAGATGCCAGATCAAGCCCGTTCGCCACATTAAATTGCAGAGAAGAAAGTGCCACTTTTTGAAATGTGAAAAAGGGAAAAATAACGAAAGAATGTGTCTTGACAGTTTTTAGGCATTGGGCAGTTTTGCAACCAGCAGAATTTCCACTGAAATCAGTGAGACTTTGACTTGCAACTTGACATGCAGGGAATGCAGCTTTTAGGCAGAAAACTTTCCAAGTCTTTCTGACATAGTTTCTATTTTAAAAATATTTAAATTCAAATCAGTAAAATTAACCAGCATTTTTTTCCAAAAGAGAATAGAGTTTATTTTATGACTTAGTCGTCTATCCCAGATTTTCAAAGTGCCCAGTAATTTTTGGATGACTCCATTTTTAGGTGCCCAGGGTTGATATAAATTAAGGCAGCTTGATATTCAAAAGGGTGGGGGTGTGCAGCACTTTCTTATAACTAGGCACCTTTGAGGTGTCTGAAATTGGGCAGTCAGAATCTGAGGTAGTCAAGATCATAGTCAGTAAAAAATCTTGGCTCCTGCCTCTTTCATGCATTCAAGATACAGAACTGCATTTCCCGAGTCTCTAACCACATCACTAGACTGAACCTGAACCGTAAATATAATAAAATGGCAGCTTTCACTACAAACCAACTATATTTACATTTATCGTGAGACTGGAAGAGTAACAGTTTATTTAATTAAAAATAGAAAGTAAATAAGAACTGGCTTATGTCTCGACTTCAACAGCCCCTGCTTACTTGTTTACACATTGATGTATATGAAAACTAGACAGTGAAATATTCTGATGAGTCTTTTTCAGTAATATACGTTGAATGAAATGCAAAAGCAAGCATAGCGTAAATAGTGAAAAGTATTTGAGATTAAAATGTAGATCCCAAATAATGGAAGATATTTGCAATGAGGCGTTGTACACCACAGGGATTCACTAAAGTTGCCAACTCTCACTGTGTTATCGTGAATCTCTCAATATCTGGCAGTGTTTCTTTTCCTTAAAGCCCCAGTTTCTGGAGTGATGGGATCGCATGAAAATCTCTTGCTTTCCTAAAGTGTTAGTTCTCGTGGTTATGGAGATGAACACGGGCACATGAACCCCAAAAGCTAAAAAACAAGCCAAATCAGTGGAACTAATAATGTTGTTAATTTTGAAAATCCCATGATTTTGAAGACAATCTTTTGATTTCTGTGGTGGTTGACTCGTGATGTTTGAATGCTAAGTATTGGCACTAATGTCAATTTGTGGTCTGCTGAGAGCAGCTAATGACAGGGTCTTTTCTTTTTATTACCCGTTGCTATATTGCATGTAAAGGCAGCTAAAACACATTAGACACTTCCTTAACACTACTTTCCCATGAAGGCATCTGATGCAGATGTCACAGGGAGGTTTTGCAATCAGGATCTGGAGTGGATGTGGCCTGAGAGAGAAAATTTCTGCAAGACAATCTCTGTTAATATGTAGCATGTGCTTTGGAAAATATGAGAACCATCGGTATTGACCTCTTCTAATCTGCATAACAAGTCCCATAAGAGCACATACTCTCTGCAATCTTATCTGAATTTATCGGGATTTTCAGAAATCCTGATTGTCATCACTCATGCATGAGCCTTATTGTAGTCACTGGATGTGTTCATGTTATTTAATTACCTTATTGACAATCCAGATTGCATTGTTCAAAATAAGCAACATGTTTAAGGAATTGGTATGGTACTTGTGCATACTGGTGACAATTTATTCTTGACTGAGAAAATGTAATCCATTGGTGCAGTTTGTCTTTTAAACAAATTAGTTCTTGTTTGAAAAAATAGCCTCACATTTGACAGACAGAACTTGGTGTGATAATTTCATAGGATAGTGACAATGATAGGAACATTTGTGTACAGAATAATGCTAAATGAACATATCCTGCACTTTACTAATGCAAAAACACTGCTTATTCTGATGATAAGGGAATGCAGGGGTAAGTCCTCAAGACAATACATAAAATGAAAAAAGGTTCAGGCTCTTCACATTAATGTAAATGTAAGAGAACTGACATGTTTTTTTTTTCAACTTCTTTATCAATTATGATTTCTATTTTTATGTATTTAGTTTTTAATTAGGATGTGGTACCAGATTCTTAACCCTTTAATTATGAGCATCAATAACTATGGGAACACAGAAGGCGTGAAAATTGATGGCACTGGTCATGTTAATTGCAGGTGAGTATATGTAATAAATATTGTATGTGTTGTGTAGCTATTTTAAATCTTAATGAATCCTTTTCTATTTGTTTCTGGAGTCGACGAGACAATAGAATGCTTCATATCAGAGTGCTGATCGGGGAACTTCCCACTACGTTCTCAGAAATACGAAAAACTTCACTTACTAATGGCCTGTCTAGTCGATGGGTGATACTGTATTAGTAGAGCTGTCGCATTCCAAGGGTGCTGCTGTAGGCACTGTAGTATAGATACTTCCTACATTGATGGGATTTTCCCAGTTGTGTCTACACTGGAGTTAGTTTGGCTTAAAAATGGTGCTGTGGGGTGTGCGTTTTTAATACCCCTGATTTCCCAAACTCCTTCAGTCATGGAGCCCCTATGGGATCCTGAAAACTTTTCAGATCCCTAAAATATCATGCTTTTTACTTTAATAGGTACCCAAATAAACAAAGTCTTGGAATTCTATTTTTATTGCTTGCACATTTCTTATACATTCTTTTTTTCCCAAGAAAACTATCAGAAAATAACAAGATCATACAACTGCCATTAATATTTTCTTGTGAAGCTCTTGCACCCATTGTGTGGAGCACACTTTGGGAAACCCTGGGCTAGGTTGATCTAAATTTTTAAATGTAGACCAGGACTTAGAGATTTTGGGGGTACAAGTGAGGTGAGGGTGTGCGCAGTGTACCATCCACATGGGTTGCTGAAGAAACCCCCAGGCCTGCTTTTCTCTCACCAGACTTAATCTCAGCAGATGAACAGAGGGTGAAAGTTTAGGAGTTAACATACTACGGAGCTACATTTTGTGAAGTTGTAGGACATACACTTCATCATCGTGCCTTCTTTCTAAGCTGTGATGCAACCCACTCAAATAATTTTCCTCCCTTAATCATTTTCATTGCTCAAGGATATCCGCAGTTCAGAAACAGTCTAATTTCTTCTTTGTGTTTAATATCGCATATGATGCTCACTAATTGAGGTTCAGATTCTGAAGTCTTAACTCCAGCAAGGAAAACTTTGGCCCACTGTGCATAAGTTCAAAGAGCTGAGGTTAGCTTTTGGTGATGAAAAACAAGGCAGTAAAACACTGCTACAGATATCAAAATGTATCAGCTGGCTGATGTAACCCAAGTAGTGTCTGCAAGTGCACTGGCCCAGTTTGAAGAATGGAAAGGAGTCTTTTAAAGCAAACAGATTGCTAGTTTTACTCCCCGGATAGTTATGTGCTATTTTTCTGTGCCAGCTCGTAACAATCTGATGACCTTGCTAAGAGCCTCTTTTGTTTTCTCTTTTCTTTGATTTTGGCAATTGTGTTCTTGGATTTGTGTCTGCACTTGATAATTTTGGATTAGGGACATAGTTACTTTGCTGTAGTAAAGCAGACAACACACATAATAACAGAGAGGAAGAAAGTGGTTTAGCTGAACCTGACTTTTTTGCAAGACCACTGGATAGCTGGCAGTAACCTAATTTTATTTGTATTTTGTCTGCGGAAAAAAAAAAACCTGCACACGATCTATATTTGCTAGTCTGATTCCCTTGTTCCAGGCCACACTTACACTTGCCAAAACTTAGCTGAATAAAGCACTTTTTGCTGGCATATATCTTGGTTTGTGCAGTCTGAAATGTTATGGTAACCTAATTCCTACTGCTAATCAGTACTGTACATCAGAGTTATTCACATTGATTAAGAGACCAAAGATGTTTACCAGGATAGGATAATAATTTTCAACAAGATTGGAAGGAAATGGAAACTTTTTTTAGCTTTCTCTAAGGGCTACATTGAGGAGGAATTATTTTCAGTGGATTCCTTTAGAAACCTACTGTACATAAAGAAAAGTGTGGGTAGTGGAATTATGCAGTGTTACATTTAACAGGGTCACCAAACAGACAGAGATGTTAGAAATGAATGGTGTTACTTCAGAATGATGTAAAACACTTCTTGAATTTCAATACCTACAATATTTTATTACCTCTAAGCTATAATTGGCACATGAACAATTAATTTGCAGTTCCCTCTGGCCTGACTTTCAGCTCTGGACAGAGTTCCCCATTCATTAGCAAGAGCTGTTGTTTATCCTGTCTGAACTCCTCTATGACACAGGCTCACATAATATCCATTATTTCCCACACCTCCTCATTCTCCCTCTCACACACTACCTCCAGGGAAAGCCTTGGGTGCCCCTTGCTGAAATGGTTACATGGTGGAAAATCTGGAGCACATATGGACTTGGGAGCAAGTGTCTTCATAGTGTCCCATTATCCATAAATAAAAATCCCCTTTGTATCTATAGGAATTGGCTTGTAGCTGAAGGGCATAAATGACTCTGAATTTGCATGGTTTAAGGAAAGTCCTGTAATGCCAGGCAGTGCATTTGGGGGAGAGGAGAGGGTGTGTGGGGGAGAGGAGGCAGAAAACATTTCAGAAAAGAGAGTCAGGCATATGCAGATAACCTAATATCTGTGGCAAAATGGAGTTGCTGAAGCAGTGAAGCTCCAGGAGGTGGGTACTGTGTAGCTAATTGATTTTCCTGCCTGCAGAATGACTAAAGATAGGAATGGATAGAACTTCATTGGCACCATCTGTGATTCACAGCCATTTCATGGCATGCTTGTTACAAACGTGGGAGTATACTCAAGTTGGCAATTGTGCATGTAAAAGTGGCTGTGCTATGAGGGCTAATGCAATAAATGTGAGTCAGTTCAGCTACATAATAAATGGCATACAGTTGCTGGTTGTATCAGAAAAGAGGCCAGACTCATTTTCTAATGACTACATTTTACCAGAGTATGCAGCTTGTATGTTACTTGTCTAATTGAGACCAGAATAAATTAATTGCAAATGCAGTTTATAGTCTCCATAAACTCTTAGATATGCTAGGTGGCTGTTAAGGGATTTTTATCTTAAAACATCCCCCCAGATTTAGCTTGATTTCTGCTGTCCATTTTGCTGGCCTTCAGTGCTTGCATTTTTCCTCTAGGATGTTGATATTTGGAGTGGAGGGAGAGAAAACTATCTAGCCAGGGATACAGTGTTACCTGAGTGGTTGGATTAATCGTTCAGTATTGCAATGACATAACTTGCAGGGCTGCTGCCTCTTGAGCAGAGGCAGTGTAAGCTTCTGGCCAAGACTGGAAGAACAAAGTTGGTCCTAACATCAGTCTCATGAGCTTATATTCAGGCACCTAAATATGTTGTGTAATTTTCAATGGGAGTGGTCAGCCTGCACTTCCCTGAGGTCAGCAGGAATTCTCCAGGATTGCAGGATCGGCTTTGCAATAACTATTGCTCTAATCAAGCCAAGGGTCTCTGTAGAGGCTGACAAACTAAAAAAGGAACAAGGAGAGAACAAGGACTATGCTTATAGACCCGCCCACCCCACTCCTGACATGCTTCAATTCCTGGGGGGAATATGCAGACTTGCTCCCTAGGTGCAAGCTTTTGCTGCTGCCTAGCATGCAGCTCATGGTCCTGCTTCCTTCCTGGTATCGGGGATGCTACAGGCTTTAGTTGTCTTTGGTCTTTGTGTGTGGTGTGGAAGGTAAGGAGGCTCTTTTACCTAGGACCACAAGGGCTAATCTGACTTTGAGGCTGCAGGCACAAGTAATCTAGTTTGACTACATTAATTTCCCTCTGTTTGGATAACACTGTGGTGATTATGAATTATTTGCCTCTCTTTCTCCTCTTCTCTTCTCCTCCTTCAGTTCATTATATATTGGTGATAAAACAGGCACATTCTATAAATACACAGGAACCTCTTTAATCCGGCAGCCCTGGGAAGCAGAGTATGCCAGATGAACAGATTTTGTTGAGCCATGGAGATTGCCGTGGTGTCTAGGCATGAGGAGAATGGGGGCGGCGCGCTTACCTGGCACCCTGCGCATGGGAGCACACATGGTTCCACACTCCCTGCCGCTCCGAGGCACCAACCCCTGCTACTATGAGAGCAGTAGGGAAAAGCTGCAGGGGAAGCACGTCTGTCACTGTGTTCCCTCAGCTGGCTGCTTCCTCCTCCATACCACGGGTGTCCCTGGATTAGGGCCACCCAGAGTACAGAGGTTCATGCGTAGTGAGTGATAGGGCTGTCTTGAATATTAAGGTTTTGAAAATGAAAGAGTTGTGTGCGGAGGCATACTAATAATTTCTTCACAACTGATCTTGCAATAGCCAGTGGGACAAAGCATATTTAGACCACATCTCCTTTAGGTGTCTGGCTTCTTTGGAAAGGCTGTTAATTCAGGAGCGAAGGGCTTCAGTGAGCAGTTTGGGTTTTTACTGATGACATTATCATAGTGTATTCAGACGTGGGATGTTTTAAGTGGGATTGTTAGATTTCCTTGCTGGCTTATGGCTGAAAGAAAACAAAGAAACCTAAGACAGGGAACTGATACGCGTTCATGGTAATGCTTGAATTGGGAGGTGGATCACATCCACTTCTCTCTTGCCAATTGAGAAGAAGTTGAGAAGAAAGTTGGAAATATTATGCCTATAATATTTTAAGGGCATTTCCGGACCATGTCTGTCAGATCTCTGAGGATGGGTAGCATTTTTCAGTGCTTAGTTTGGAGCAGTGCTCATAGCATAGCATAGCACTTCTGGGTCTGATATTCTTTCAAGGCTGTTAGGAGGCTTTAATAGTACTGACTAGATCAGTTCTGTGGGAGATGCATTGTGGCACATCCAAATATCCGTAATTCTCAAAACTTCGAATCAGAATATGCCTGGATTTTTATTCTCAATAAATCCTATGTACATGTGATAAATAAACCTGTCTTTCTGCAAGATAGATAAGAGAGTTCTGACCCTTGAAGTTGAGAAGAGGGACATCACAGTTCAGAACAAGAAAGGATTTAAAGTTTTATGATGTGATTTGTGTGTAGTGAATTTTAGTGAAGATGCAGTGTCTCCGAGATGGACAGCTGTAGAGATGAAAGGTCTTCCATACACCCCAAAAAGAAGTCATGCCAGCGCAAACTTCCCAAGATGGTCCCATCTGTGTTTTTCAGCCATATTCTTGAGCTCTCCTCTTGGTGTGTGAGGGCAATTCATTCTCTTTGTTTGTGCAATGCTTGGCCTCTCTACCAGTTGCGATAGTGGGTAATTTTGAGTTGTGGACACCAGTTCACTGTTCATTGTCTTAGTCTGATTAGCCAGCGAACATCACACATCACTTGGGCTATAGAACAACAGTCAGCTGGTAACTTTGAAATCAGATAGTGCAGGATTTAACAATGTTTTTCAGTAAAAGATCTTATTAAAATGAGTTTTATTCTTGCCTACTAATAAGTGGATCACATTATCGGCTTAGTAATATATTTAGAAATACTATGTGCATGTTTAGAATTTTCTCAGTTGTGTTTGTTTTAAACTAAATATAGACGTATTGAATCTATGACCCATCACTATTTTTTTGTGTGTGGTCCTTCTGCATTTTGGAAATTTAGGAGCAATTTGCCCATTACCCACAAGAGAGTATTCAAGCACTGTCCAAAGAGCAGTGAAACTGCACAGCCAATAGTTAAACCAGATTATTCTGAATAAATTGTCTGGCAGCAGCTATGGGGGTGAACTGCAGTGAAGAGGACACTTAACTTACATAGTAAACCAGAGAGTAATTTCTGTCACAGTTAGAGGGGCAGGAATATTTTTCAATAAAACTACTATAATTCAGAGAAGTTCTGAAATATACTGAAGAAATCCAGTGGAAAAATTATTTATTTTTCACACAGAAGAAAATAAAAGATGACCCAAAAGTTAATTAAGGTAGTGGAGAAAAAATGTGGAAAAATGTGCAAGATGTTGGATGCTGCAGAAATTTCATCTCTATTATAGTGAGTTAGAGATGAATTTGTGCTTCTGTGTTAAGGTTGGGCTGATTTTCACTTAAATGAAAGACTATGTTATATGAAAAATAGAGCATATCTCTCCCAAATGTGTAGTACACAATTTTGGGGTAAAGACTTTGTTTTCTGAGGAGTTTCAAATAAATCTCTTTGAGTTCAAAATTATTTTTAAAATGGTAACATTAAGATATTTTTAGTGTCTTATCCTTTCTTGTGCCCTTGTAGCTAACAAATGGCTTGTTTATCATTCACTTTCCCTATTGTGAAAATTCATTGTCCTCAATTTTCAAATGTATATTTTAAAAAATGAGCTATTAACCATTATTTTTCTGTCTTTCAAATGATATTCATGATCTTCCCTCACTGAAAATGTCTGTCAGTGAGACTGAAACTACTCAATGGGTTTGAGGCCACACATAATCTCGGTAAAGCTATATTCACATTTTTTCATATTTTAAATGACTCCCATTTCCCATAATTTACAATGTGATTGAAACTACTCATGACTTCACTACTATAGATAGGCTTTCCTTTCTTGCTCTACAGTTAAGGGAAGACACTGTGCCTAAAGTTATAACACAAGTCTCTAATTATAAACTCATGTTTCACCTCATAAACAATCTACTGTATATTTTAGCTCTTAAATGGTAAGAGCTAGGAGCACCAAATTCGGTATACAGCTTCCTCTTACCATAATCTAAAGCAAGGTAAGGGTTTGATTGTGTCAGGGAAATGGGATGTGCCCAGAATGGGATTGCTTCTCATAAAACCAAACAGAGAAGAGACAGAATCACCAAATCAAGTACAGTCTTCAAAACTGGCATCACTGAGCAAATGTTGAAAAAGGCTGAAGCAAGATGAGCCAGAGAAATCGGATAAACCTGAAATAGGATTGCTTCTCAATAAATCTTGGAAAAAAGAGATAAAATGGAGATATTTGGTATAGTACTCGGTTTTAGCACAGCTAAATTAATGCTTAAGGTTTGACAACTAGAAGACAATGTTATTGGAAACCAAATTGACTATCGCTCTTTTTTGTTAAAACATAGTGAATGATTAGCGGGACAAAGAAAAATCATATACTTGTTGGAATTCCTATTAAAAATTAAATGGACACATTTTAACAAGCCCTTTTTAAAAAAGAAATCCAACATAAAATTAACTTCATAAAAAGAACATTTTAAAAAAAATACAGTCATTTCAAGATAACATGTACATTTTCCTTTTATTTAAAAAACTAAATTGAGATAAAGATGTGGGAAATGCTGGGTAAATATGCTAGTCCTAAATATTGCTGAGCTTGTAATTAGGGTTTTGTGTTATGCTGTAAAGGACATTAATATTTTGCGGTAGAGTCCATCACGGTGGAAGAATGCCATGTAGGCATTAGGGTTTAGAGGTCTCCCATAGGCTGTTCTTTTCTTACTTTTTAGACAAATTGTTTCATTTAAACAGCCTTAACCTTTTTTTTTTAAAGGAAGGTGTTTTTGTGAAATAGTGTAGGGGCTAGTTTTACTCTGGCCAGTACTTCTGCTGCTCTGTGTGATCAGTATCTCTTACAGTGATGACTGAAATGTAACTTTTTTGGATAATAAACATACAAAATGCAAGTGTTTATGCACACTCTTCAGATGTGCAAAGTGGATGTGAAAATCCTGACAGCAATGCTTCCATGAACAGATTTCCTCCCAATATTTTTGGTATTTCCTGCTTCCATTTAGACCACACATACCACTGGAGCAGCCTTTCTTCTTAAATTTAACTTTTCCTTCCAGGTGAAACTAGGTAATGCAGAAGTATGGGAAAATTAAGGGAAAATGAATTTATAATATTGGGATAAATGAGTTAAAACCAACCCTTTTATTGTATAGATGAAGATTTAGAGACATTATCTTGTTAAAAATTGTCCTCCCCCACAATATTGATTCTTATAATTCTTTCCTCTTTTGTATGGTCCAAACACTGTGTGAAAATTCAGGCCAGTCCTTATTTTTATCCAATCCAACTCTAAACTAGTTCACTCATCCCTTGTCAATTTGTTCTTAAAGAAAGAACATTCCTCCCCCGTCTCTGCCCAAGTAGACATGGGAGTATGCAATTATATTGGTCTAATGAATAGCAGCCCTTTGAGAAATGTGCTATAAAGCATAGGGGTCTTTAATCTGGAGCAAACATAAAAAGAAAGACGTGAACAAGGTTTACAAAGAAAAAAGTTAGAAATCTATTTAAAATGCCATTTATTTGCTTTAGTGGCTTATTCAATTTAATGATCTTTCCATCAATTAAACCTGGCAATGTTGAATGTGGAAGGTGAAAAAGCCACCTCTAGGATGTTGATATTTGGAGTGGAGGGAGAGAAAACTATCTAGCCAGGGATACAGTGTTACCTGAGTGGTTGGATTAATCGTTCAGTATTGCAATGACATAACTTGCAGGGCTGCTGCCTCTTGAGCAGAGGCAGTGTAAGCTTCTGGCCAAGACTGGAAGAACAAAGTTGGTCCTAACATCAGTCTCATGAGCTTATATTCAGGCACCTAAATATGTTGTGTAATTTTCAATGGGAGTGGTCAGCCTGCACTTCCCTGAGGTCAGCAGGAATTCTCCAGGATTGCAGGATCGGCTTTGCAATAACTATTGCTCTAATCAAGCCAAGGGTCTCTGTAGAGGCTGACAAACTAAAAAAGGAACAAGGAGAGAACAAGGACTATGCTTATAGACCCGCCCACCCCACTCCTGACATGCTTCAATTCCTGGGGGGAATATGCAGACTTGCTCCCTAGGTGCAAGCTTTTGCTGCTGCCTAGCATGCAGCTCATGGTCCTGCTTCCTTCCTGGTATCGGGGATGCTACAGGCTTTAGTTGTCTTTGGTCTTTGTGTGTGGTGTGGAAGGTAAGGAGGCTCTTTTACCTAGGACCACAAGGGCTAATCTGACTTTGAGGCTGCAGGCACAAGTAATCTAGTTTGACTACATTAATTTCCCTCTGTTTGGATAACACTGTGGTGATTATGAATTATTTGCCTCTCTTTCTCCTCTTCTCTTCTCCTCCTTCAGTTCATTATATATTGGTGATAAAACAGGCACATTCTATAAATACACAGGAACCTCTTTAATCCGGCAGCCCTGGGAAGCAGAGTATGCCAGATGAACAGATTTTGTTGAGCCATGGAGATTGCCGTGGTGTCTAGGCATGAGGAGAATGGGGGCGGCGCGCTTACCTGGCACCCTGCGCATGGGAGCACACATGGTTCCACACTCCCTGCCGCTCCGAGGCACCAACCCCTGCTACTATGAGAGCAGTAGGGAAAAGCTGCAGGGGAAGCACGTCTGTCACTGTGTTCCCTCAGCTGGCTGCTTCCTCCTCCATACCACGGGTGTCCCTGGATTAGGGCCACCCAGAGTACAGAGGTTCATGCGTAGTGAGTGATAGGGCTGTCTTGAATATTAAGGTTTTGAAAATGAAAGAGTTGTGTGCGGAGGCATACTAATAATTTCTTCACAACTGATCTTGCAATAGCCAGTGGGACAAAGCATATTTAGACCACATCTCCTTTAGGTGTCTGGCTTCTTTGGAAAGGCTGTTAATTCAGGAGCGAAGGGCTTCAGTGAGCAGTTTGGGTTTTTACTGATGACATTATCATAGTGTATTCAGACGTGGGATGTTTTAAGTGGGATTGTTAGATTTCCTTGCTGGCTTATGACTGGTTGTTGCTAAGAGATATTCACGCGTATTTGCCATGTGAAGGAGTTCATCTCTGCTTCTGTGTGGATTTTGATAGCACTATCCAGCAGAGATGAATATGTGAAATGTTTGAGCAGTGCAGAACGGGGAATGACCTGGTACCAAAAAACCCTGCATAGTTCTTTTCTGTCAATACAAGTTTGTTGTTATAAATATATACTGTACATGAGTCTCTTTTCTTGTATGTGTTTCTTTTCTCCATCCAAGCAGGTCTTTTCAAACAGTGGCATCAAAAGGTTGGGGGGATGGCACATAATGTAGAAG
Source organism: Pelochelys cantorii (assembly GCA_032595735.1). Classification (NCBI taxonomy): domain Eukaryota; kingdom Metazoa; phylum Chordata; order Testudines; family Trionychidae; genus Pelochelys; species Pelochelys cantorii. Next base: position 8,790,623 of record CM064333.1, on the reverse strand, counting down.
TTGTGTGTCATCCTGAACTTGTGAGGAGATGAAATCCCAAAACTCCCAGTGAAATTCCTGGGTTCCAGAGTCTTCAGCAGAGGTTTGAATGAGGCCCTCCATGTTTAGCTTTGTGTCTAGGATTGTAAAAATATAAAATATATGGGTTTGAGGAGAAAGTGTTCAGAAGCTGGGCTTGACTAAGCACACAAAAGTCTGAAATATGCCATAGACAGGTCCTATCTTAGTTCTGATTGGTCCATAATTTTCAGAAAAGTAATTTTCCTCCTGGTATTTTTACATTTCTCCTTCTGCTTCCAGCCAGGACCAGGAACTGTTGAGACATGCAAAAATGAAAAGCAAGTTATCCAGATTCTTTTATTGAACCCCAGGAAATGTTTTAGTTCAAGATTTGTGAGAAGGTTAGTTCTTGCTTTATGTGGAACATGTTAACCCATACTGATCCGACTCCTACTTATTTCAGAGGGATGTGGATCAGGCCTCGAGTAAATAAGTACCATGCTGGGATCAGAATACCTATGTCTGTGGAAGACAAGGAGTGCTGAAAGAAAACAAAGAAACCTAAGACAGGGAACTGATACGCGTTCATGGTAATGCTTGAATTGGGAGGTGGATCACATCCACTTCTCTCTTGCCAATTGAGAAGAAGTTGAGAAGAAAGTTGGAAATATTATGCCTATAATATTTTAAGGGCATTTCCGGACCATGTCTGTCAGATCTCTGAGGATGGGTAGCTGTACTTGGTTAGTTATTTAGAACTGTTTATAAAATTTAAAAACAACAAGTAGTCCTGTGGCACCTTAGAGTCTAACAAATATATAGGATCACAAGCTTTAGTGGGTAAAACCTACTTCTTCAGATGTTTGAAGTGGAATTAGTTCCCTGAAGAACAGGCCTTCATAGCAAAAAAAGCTAATTAGAGTGAACAGTTGTTTCATTTCCCTTATGCATAGTGGGGCATATAAATGCTGGTGTCAGAAGAATTTAAAGAGAGATGGTCAAGGTTTGTGGGTCCCAAATTAAATCTACCATTACCCTTTCCTCACCCCTTGCATGTGTTTGCTAAGTCTTTGTAATCCATTTATGTGCTGCTTTTTTTCCTTCATTATAAATGCTTCAGTGCTGTTGTTTATCAGTATAAATAAATTAAATTCCACTAGCCTAATTCTCTGTAACAAACTGGTGTCTTTGTGTGTTTGTTTGAGATACAGAGAAAATAGCATTTCAGAGAGGAAACTGGTTTGAGTTTCAAGCTTGTAAGAATTCATAAACAGCACAGATATTTTTTAATTATGAAAAATTACCTTGACAGTGTGTTCTTAATTATTCTCAGGATGTAAGACAGATAATGAACACTTGAATACCGGCACAAAAATAACTTTGTTTCTTTGGATGACTTTGAAATATTCTGCAAGTACTTTTGGTGCAAGAAATAGGCCAATGGAGCTTGGAATAAGGCTACAAGCAAAAGGGATCTCTGATTCTATAGCCAGTGAGTGACCCACAATAATTTCAGAGGTAATGGGAAAAACAAGATGAATTATGGACCAAATTATTGATGTTACTTGGCTAGGAAACAGCTTTAGGCTCTTTTAATGGAGTGTCAATGCTTTAAAAAGGAAAGGGTAATTAGCACTACAGGACTGAATTAAGTTAAAATCTCCAAGCTGAATTAGTTACATTGTTTTTCTCCTGATGAGAATTTCTCCTGAACAGAACCATCCTTTCAGGCTGCTGACAGGATGATAGGCTGAGGGACCTTGCTGCTCTCCTGTGTATTGTTGATTAATGGAAACTTCCCAATGGAGATTTGACCGAAGTCTAATGGAGACTAAACTCCTTGACCCTGCTTCAGGAAAGCTCTTAAGCACATGCTTTTAGCCTCACTGACCTCAATAATAATTAGCACATGTTGAAATGCTATCCTGAATAAGGCTGCTTTCCTGCATGAGGGCCTTAAATTGTACATTATAGGCCAAGTCTACATTAAAAGAGATACTCAGCCTAAGATACACAACTCCAGCTAAGTGAATAGTGTAGCTGGAGTCAAGGTACCTTAGATCGAGTTTCTGTGGTATCCCGACTGTGGGAGGTTGACAGGAGAAACTCTCTTGTTGACTTCAGTACTCCACCGAGTTGTGAGGAAGTGGAGTCAAGGGGGCACCATCAATGGTCAATTTAGCGGGTCCTTACTAGCCCCATTAAATTGAACACCAGGAAATCAATATCTATAGTGTTGATCTCCTGGTAAGAAGAGAGAAGCCCAAAGTGTTGCTTTCTGTTTACCTGAAGGACGAGGCTGGGTTGTTTGGACCTTAATGTTTGTTTCGGGAGAGATTTTTAAAGGTGCGAATGGTGGATGTAGCCCAGCTCCCATATGAGCCTTTGAAAATCTCTCCCTAAATTGCTATTCTAAAAACCTTGATGTCTGCATCTTGGTGTATGTAGTAGATATTGAGGGCAAATTGTCCTGAATATCCCTGTCAGCATGAACTGACTGCAAGAACCTTGATGATGTCCCATTCACACTCGTTTGTAGTGTCTTCTGTCACTTGAAGGTTAATATCGCTAATAGAGATGTCAAACAAATACAAATTTTGAAAAATTTCAAACGGTGGGGGAAGGAAATTTTTTCATTAAAATGTTCACGTTTTTTCCTCACCCAGTTCTATTAGCGATATGGGCTTTGTTTAACACACCCTGCCTGTCTTTCATTATCTAGAAAATGAGTTCCACAAGAAGAACTTTTTTTCTTAATCTTTAGTTGCAAGGGACACATTTTTTTTCTTTAGATTTCTGCAACAATTAGTATTGTTCAACATTCTAGCCAAGGTTTATTAATGGAGTTTGGTATCTACGTAAGAAAAAGCAAGGGCTGCTAATAATGTATTCTAAGTTGCTCAAAAGAGCAAGTCAGTTGGATGAAAAAATGTTCAGTTTGATGCATCTAATTCATAATAATATAATGCTTACATATTCTAGCTTTTATCTCTGTCTGTACTTGGTATGGCATTTGCATAACCTGCAGGGCCATTTTTTTAAACTATTTTAGTAAATGTAAGGTTGCAAGTTCAACCTTAGCTATTGCAGTTCCAAAATTTTGAATGCTTGGCTAGGCACCCACCACACACATTTTTGTATTTTATTGTCTACATCAGTAGGAATAAAGAAAGGTCCCAGTTGTGTAATCAGAAAGAACGTACTCACTGGCCAAAGTTAGTCTGTGCCTGTAGTTTACTATTGATGATGACAAACAGGTATATGTAACAGGCTTTAGGTCGCAGTGTATCTTTATACGTGGGCTCACATAAGAAATAGATAAGACAGACATATACCTCTCAATGCCTCTCTGATCCACCTTCTGCCTTCCTGTTGTGTCCTTAAATTGTGTTTTTTTTCTTGTTTTTGTTTTGTTTTCCTCCTCTCCAACTCTCTTATTTAAACAGATCTAAAGCATTAAAAGCCGGTTAAGGATTAGGATAGGTTTAAACTGTTTCAGCTGTTTTAATGCTGTAGATTACTTTTTGTTGTTCTTCATAATGAACCCCCCCTCCAACAAATAGCACAGTTTTGGGGAGGACCACAAGATTAGCTCACTAGAAGTTTAAGGAACAAATAAAACCAGGCTCCTTATGCTGTTTAAACATATCCCTTCTAAGAAGTGTGTGCATCTATCTTTAACTTCACATTTTCCAGGCTAAATAAAAATGTACTGAGTTGAATCATGTTGGCTATAAGATGTTTTTCTTTCATCAATTTTTAGTATGTGCTTTGTCCATAATAAAGTGGTATTCTGTCTTTTTCAACTTTTTAAAAAATAAGTGCAATACTTTATAAAGAAACCAGTAAATGCATACATTGAAAAAAAGATTCTGTTTGCTTCACATATAATTTGCAAATTCTCCTTTTTAAAAATGAAATTGTTCCCCCACCGTCCATCAAACTGAACAAAGATACTCAAACTTTTTAGGGCAATCTTGACTGGGAGATTGGTGATAATGACCATAGACGTCTTTGCATGCCGTCTGGGTAAAGAGAGAGAAGGGGCCAAGAATGTACTAAAATGACAATCACTCGGTATTCTTCCTTGCAGCAAAAACATGGGCCCAGCATTGTTTTTACACGTCCCCTATGTTAGGGCTCCTGCTGTTAGAGTATTCCGCTCTTCAAATTCAAAGCTGTTACTTACGAGGATCTCTTAAGTTTCTTAATGTCAAATTGTTATAATGGAATATGAGTTCTCTAGAAAATGTAAATCTCTGTGTAAAGCTCCAGAGAGCCCATTGCATTAATGGTGCTAAGCTGTTGCACAGGAGTTAAGCAGAAACAGGCAGGGAGCAGTAGTGGCTTTGTGAGCTGTGGGGATGATATTTAGATTCTGTTCTACCCAAGAGACAAATCCTTTTGCATATAGGTCATAACAGCAATTAGCCATAGGTTCCTGAATCAGATGGAAGGCAGAGTCTGTGTGTGTGCGGGGTGGAGAAAGATGTGGGGGATAAGCAACTTGTTACTCCTTCCAAGAACAATCGGGGAACGGGATGAGATAAGGAGTACGAAGGCAGAGCTAGCATTTATTTTCTGATCATGTAACAGGTATCCTTAGGAAAAATGCTGGTTTCACATTGCTTTGTTTTCACCAATGCACAAATGAAAGAATACTCAGCAGCGCATACGTTCTTACTCTGTATTTTAGAAATGTGTGTCTGTCCATCTGTGAGTCTGTTCATTCAAGAGCTCCTCCTAAACCATGAGAGCTAGGACCCCCCACTTTTGGTAGGCAGCTTCCCCTTATCATAACCCAGAGCAAGGCCAGGGTTTGGTTGTTCCAGGACAATGGGATGTGCCTAGAATTTGATTGTTTCTCATAAAATGGAAAGGGGAGGGTCTACAGGAGCTATACTGCAGAATGATCACGGGCCGGGGGGAGGAGGGGATGGCACAGATGGGGACAGGAACAGTTATATAACCCCATTGGGCAGGCAGGGGTGGAGAAAGGGACAGCTCTTCTCCTGGCAGCCTGCATAATGAACCCTTCATCCCGAACCTCACCCTGAGCAATGATTTAAATGAAGAAAAACAAAATGTTTTTTAGTAAAGGACCTGGGCAATGCTGGGTAAATCTTCTCGTCCATTTATATCTCCAAAACCTCACCTGACCATTCTGCCTGAGCCTGCTTACAATGAATCTTCTGTTGCTTGAGTTCAACGGGAGCAGATCAAACTTGTTAACTCCGCCTACTGCCTCTGTGCCATAGGTGTGATTCATGTAACTATTACATTTTGAGGCTTCTGCATTTTGTCTTCTGCGCTTTTTAATGGTCAGCCTGTGCAGCCATAGCAGCCGCTTTCTTCAGTGCTGATGTTACTGAAGTCCTACACAGCAAACATGTGCTGTCTGCCCCCACAGACTGTATTCTTCATAGAAATTAAAGCGAGTTTTTACAAAAACAGAACAACCAAGCTGTGTTAAGCCCTAGTTTATGCTTAGAAAACCTAGGGGCAGACATTTGCTTAAGGACAAATAGTCAATTGTTGACTGAGATTGGATTAGAATTCCAGAATTTTTTACTTATAGTTTCATGCTCATTCCTCCAGACTACACTGCTTCTCAGAGAAAACAGTAACAAAATAGGAATATGGGGGAAAACCCTGATGTCGTACTTTATATAAAAACGTCTCTGATTCTGCTCTCTTCACATAGAGCGGATCGGTATCTAAGGTGGAGATGTCATTCCAACAGCCCTCTTCTACCTGTATAACTATTGGAATTCTAGAATTTTTAAAGCCTCAGGATAAATTGCTTTTGGGCTTTTGGATATAGTGATCATTAGAGAGAACACAAAGCAAGAGGGGGTAGTTAATTCTGTAGGCGACACTATTCTCTTTCAGTGAAAATCAGCTCCTCCCCCCACTTATTATACTGTACTCTAGAAGGCACAGTCTGTTTACCCTTCCAAATATCTGGGCATTAAACCCTAGGGTTCTGCTAAATTCTAACTGGGAAATGACATGAGATGTTGTTCGCTATGTATAGCTATAGAGTGCTGCTGTGTTTTGGATAAAGGCTGCCACCTTCCAGCATTGGAAATGTGTGCACTTCAGTGATGGATAAAAGGATTTCTCGGTGGTGCTATATACAGCTTGAAACGTTTGAATGATGTGAGATCCTTGTCTGAATGGTGCTATATAAATATTGCCGTTTTATTGTTTGTTGGTTGTTGTAAAGAATTTATGAAGCAAACATGACTATCGCCATGCATAACTGGAGTCCCTCCTGCCTGTGAGTCTCAGATAGTTGAAATCACGCCGTCATTAGCATGTCTTTGTTTCCATGAGGTAGTTTGAAAGTTAAGGGGATACTACAGTGTATCAGCAGTATTCTTTGTGCAAAATCAAAAATGTGCTGATTTGCTATAGTTTAACACCTCCAGTTTGGTTTTTTATAATTAATGAATGAAAGACAATGAGATACAGATAACGGCTTCAGCATATTAATTAAGGCAGCCTACAATGTATTGCCTATAAGAATCCAGGACTTATAGCCACATGTGTGAATGCTGAAATCTAGTCACTGAACTCTTAGGAAATTACTTCAAATTCTGGGTACTAGCTCTTGCAGTTTAGTAGCCAGTGAAAACTAAAGATTCAAATAAGTAAAAAAAATCTACATTGGCTGTGAAAACCCAGTTGTGTCATTCTTTTATAATGGTTCCCATGGCTCCAATCCCATGTAGACTTGTGATCTGAAATCCATGTGTTTTTTGGAATCTCTTAGTAACAAAGTCATATATATAAAGGTTTGGCAGCCTCTTCCTTTTACTGCAGTGGAACATGAAGTTACTTCTCCATCCTTTGCCATATGTATATGGATGATGGCTTAAGGGTTGATCTTAGATGCAAGCTGAACAAGTGACTTTTATTACCTGCTGTGTTCAGAATCCTTCATGTTATGAAATCTTTCTCCAGCAATGGGAACAGAGGAGAAGAAAAGCAAATCCCTTTCAGATTGCTTTCCTCTAACAGCATGACTAGAGGCAGCAGCGATTCAGGCCTGATCTTTCTCCCTAAAGACGTAGGACTCCCAGTCTACACTAGGAAATTATTTTGAAATGAATAATTTTGACTTAACTCCCAATTTAACAAAATTGAGCTCGCATGCCCACACTATGAGGAAGCCTCAAAATTAGTCCAAGGCAGGCTCCATTAATATGGATGCACTACCTCGACTTAGAGCCCCAGGAAGCACTGGGGAGTAATTAGTTCAAATTACTCTGGGGAGTAGTTACTTTGAAATAGCAGCACTGGAGCATCCATACTACTGTTATTTCAAAATAACTATTTTGAAATTAGTGTTATTCCCTGAGAAACGCAGGTGTACAGATTTCAAAATAAGTGGCCTATTATTTCAAACTATGGGCTCCGCTTATAAATTCGATCTAAGGGGAGGGGGTTATTTGGAAATAAAGCCTTCGTGTGGATCAGGGTTCAGAGTGTAAAGCCAGTTTTTGGTGCCCTGACCTAATGAGATCAGTGAAGCTGTTGAGCATGGCCAGAGAGAAGATCATGACCTCCACATGCATAAGAGTTTCCTGAAACAGACCAATGACTCCTCTTTTCTCCCCATGTAAAGAATTGACCATGCAAGTGCAGTCAGAGGAGATCTGTGTAAAAAGAAGTGAGTCTGTGGTGTTCGTTATTCCCCATGTTGATTCACTGGTCAAATTTGAAGACCCACACCATCTCTGCCAACTCCATCTGCATTCTAGAACTTCAGAGAGGTAGCCGAGTTAGTCTGTAACATGACGGCATCATGAGCTTTTGTGGGTACAATCCACTTCTTCAGATGACAGGAGTGTTGGAAGTCCAGATCCAAGAATAAATAAGGGAAGGGGGGGGGAGAGAAAAAAAATGGAAGGGAGGAAGAAAAAAAGAGACAGTGAGTAGATAAGCTTCAGAGGGGTAGCCCAATTAGTCTGTAACAGGAAAAACTTAAAAAAACAACAAATAGTCTAGTGGCACCTTAAAGACGAAATAGTTACAGGAGACTGATAAGAACCATTAGTTAGCACTTGGAAAGGAAGATGACCAACACCAGATTCTGCACAGACATCAAGAACCATTAGCGCCTTCATTGTTTGTTTGTTTGGTTAAGTCATTAAGATGTGGAAGATAATGTGTGAGCCATCCGATATCCTGGTTCATACCATTTGCATAAGAATTGAACTTGTGAATGACGTTAAGTTCCAACCCTTCTCTGTGTATTTGGCTTGTGGTATTGGTCTGAAACAAAACAGCGACTTGGAGATCCATTAATGAGTGTTCAGGAAGATTAAAGTGTTCTCCAACAGGTTTTTGTGTATTTCCTTTTCGGATATCTGATTTATGTCCATTAATTCTTTCCCATAGAGACTGTCCAGTTTGGCCAATATACATTGCAGTGGGGCATTGCTGGCATTTGATGGATAGATCACATTAGTGGATGTGCGGTTAAATGAGCCTCTGATTTGGTGGCTGATGTTGTTGGGTCCAGTGATGAAATCGCTAGTGTAGATGCGTGGGCAGAGTTGGCACCGGGGCTGATTGCAGGGGTGGGTTCCTGGATTATTGTGATGGAGGTGTGTTGTGTGGTTCTTGGAAAGAATTTGTTTGAGGCTAGGGGGTTGTCTGTAAGCGAGAACTTGCCTTTCCCCCAAGGCCTCTGAGAGTGAAGCATAGATTTTAGATTGTTGATAATGCATTGGAGGGGTTTAAGTTGTGGACAGTAGGTGATAAGTAGAATTCTGTTGTTTTCTCTTTTGGGCCTGTCTTGAAGTAGTTCATATCTGGGTACTTTTTTGGCTCTGTCGATCTGTTTTTGCTCTTCTCCAGGTAGGTATATCAGTTTTAAGAATGCTCTATATAGCTCCTGTAGGTGTTTGTGTCTGTCTGTCTGGGACTGGAGCAAATCCGGTTGTATCTTAGGGCTTGGCTGTATACAATAGATTGAGAAATGTGTCTGGGATGGAAGCTAGAGTCATGAAGGTAAGTGTAGCGGTCAGCAGGTTTCCTGTATAGGGTGGTGGAAATTTGTCCATCATTTAATTGTACTGTAGTGTCAAGGAAGTGGATTTCTTGTGTGGACTGATCCAGGCTAAGGTTGATGGTGGGTGGAAGTTGTTGAAATCCCTGTGAAATTCTTCAAGGGTCTCTTTCCTATGCATCCATATGATGATGTCATTGATAGTGCTACTAGACTATTTGTTGTTTTTAAAGTTTTTCCTGTTACAGACTAATTCGGCTATCCCTCTGAAGTTTATCTATTCACTGTCTCTTTTTTTCTTCCTCCCCTCCATTTTTTTCCTCCCCCCCTCCCCTTTCCCTTATTTAATCTTGGATCTGGACTTCCAACACTCCAGTCATCTGAAGAAGTGGGTAGTGCCCACGAAAGCTCATGATACCATCTACAGGTTTTGTTTGTCTTTAAGGTGCTTCTAGACTATAAGTTGTTTTTAAAGTTTTTCCTGCATTCTAGAAGTCAGATGAGATTCCTCCTGCCTGTCACACCATTGTTGCTAATAAAGACACTGCCGTTAAGACTCAGCTGACAATATGCTCGTAACATGAGTCAGAATAGAATCCAGGTTGTTGTCCTATTGCAGCATTGATGCTCTAGAGCGAACAAAAGTCAAACAGAAAAAAATGTTTTTACCTCTCAAATAAATGGAACCGGCTTGTAGGTACTCAGGAAACTGATGTTGTTAGTTTTCCTTTGCCTCAGTCATTTTTTTTCTGACCATAACCCCACTTTAAGAAGGACATTTGATTATAGCTTATGTCTGCCTGAACGCTTCTAAACTAGTATTTATAGACTTGTTTTCATGTTCATAGCAGACCATTGTATCTCTTAATATATCTCAGTCCATGTAGGGTTTGAATCACTTGATCTACACTGTGTGTTCTCCACAACAGCGAACAGCGACGGATCAGAATAGATCTGCAAGCAGAACAACCTGGTATGAGGTCTGAATTCTGTCTTTGTGGAGCTCATAAGAGCATCTCCTGCCTGGTTGCTGCTGATCACAGCAAGAACCACTGCCATGAATACAACTGGACTCCCCGTTCAGTGGTTTACCTTGCCTCCTTCAGGCCTTTTCCGACTTGCTAACATGACCAGCCAGCATTTCCCTGTTATGTGTACTCTGGTGGCCCAAGGAATACAGATGGATTTCTCTGGGACTTGCTAGCGTACAGTCGGTCTTGGCACCATCAAAAAGAGCCAATAAAACCTACTTGGAAAAATGACCAATGGACTGTGTTTTCCTCACAGTGTAGCTATCCTTCCATTCCCACCCAAAAGTGGATAGGGGACCACCAGAGAAGGGACCCAGAGAAGGGACCATTCACTGAACAGATGGAGTGTACACCATTGTGCAAACTGTCTCTGTCACCCAAGGGTGAGAGCCCAAATATTGTCTGAGTGGGCACACAAACAGGTGGGCATGATACTAAGCAATTAGTCATCAATCCAGTCCTGGCACACGCAATTACGTCTCTTTTAAACACTTCGGTATTGTAGGAAGAACTTGGCTGTTGTTTAAAATGGTCTTGAGGTGGGTTTGTTTAATTTTATCAGCGAGATGGGCCACACAGAGGTCGTTTATTGCATATACCACCATTTTAGAAGTCAGTTTCTCTGGCACATTTGGGATTCTGGGTGAGATGGATACATCTCATAAACACAGCTTGGTACTGTATTTTGGAGGCTTTGAAAGCAAGCTCCTGGCACAAGTTTTAATGTTTTCATATGCTGACAACCCATTTATCAGATTTCTAAGAGACACAAACATTTTTTTTCCCACTTCACTTTTTCATTTTCTGTAGCAATTGGTCTGTACCTGACAGCGTGGTTAAGGCTCTGTTCTAAATGGGGAAACGCCACATGGTGGCCCTTCTATGCCTGCCAATGACACTTGCAGCAAAAGCAATTACAGAATTGCATCCCCAAATCTGACACCTTTAATCAAGATGTGAAATAGACCTTACTTGGATAGGCCGCTACATTCAACACCCTAATGACATTGCAAGTTAAGTATCGGGCATTTATGGCCCATTCTATTAGCCTCATCTAGCACTGATACTCTAATTGACAATTTTTTCCCCTTCTCTTTCACTTCCCATCCCCTCTTTTTCTGCTATTTATTTGCAACTTTGGACCCCTTGCTCCATTCATCCAAAGAAGTGGGTTGTGCCCACGAAAGCTCAGGATACCATCTACATTTTTGTTAGTCTCTAAGGTGCTGCAGAACCATTTGTTGTTTTTTTCAGTTACAGATTAACATAGCTACTTCTCTGAGATTTGTATCTGTGATATATACTTCTATGCTGGCTTCTTGACTCTCTGGCTCAGATTCAACCAAGATCCTACTCCTCTTGGTGCATTTTCAGCATGTTGCTTTTTGCTATTAAGGTGCTGAGAATACTAGGTCTTCAAGCAAAAAAAGCAAAAGTGGTCTTATAAAATTGTCATTGATGTGAATGAAGATTACCAATGTGCCCCTCCATAGGTCTTTAGAGACCCCTTTTGGGACTGATTTCATTGTAACATTACATGGAAAATATCCTGGAGAGAACTGATTTTACTTCAGCCACCTTTTTATTTCATAGACATCTGTTCCATGCAGGGCATTAAAAATAACTGAGCGGCTAATAACAGCTTCAAAATAACTACCAGGAAAGTATTTAGAAAAGATGAAATGGTAACTAAAATTAGATTTCTGGACTTACTTATTTATTACAGATTTCCTTTACCCCCAGGAATGTTTTCCGCATTATGGTTAGTCATCCATGTACGTTAAAGTATGTTATGGCTATTTTACCCAAATGTAGGATTTATCAGGTGGAGCCTATATTTTTCATAGTGTTATTTCTTGCTATATGCAAAGCAACACTGTACCTCTGCATCATGTTTATCATGTTGTAAAGTACCTTGGCCAGATTTTCAGAACATCCCATATATTTTGGAAACAGCCTTCAGCTCTTGTGGTAGTTTGCGATATCTTATTTCATGATTGTGTTTTCATGGTAAGCATCTTGAGCTTGTGATATGATCCAGTTTTATTCAATGTCACTGCAAAACTGATCTTATATAAAATGGAAATCTGCTATGAAAATGGAGCAAACTGATTTGAATGCTGTTAATTTAATACTAGGGGGCAGTGTCCCCTGCTTGCTATACTTGGGGAGGGCCGGGGCCACACCAGACCAGGCCTCTCATATCCCCCTGCTCCCTGAGGAGGGCCGGGGCTACATCAGACCTGGCCTCTCACCCTCTCCCCCCCCGCTCTCTGCCTCAGGCCAAGGCTGAGAGTGCTTGGGCCGCCGCTTGCCCGGCGCTCCAGCCTTGACTCCCCACCGTGCCCTGCAAGATTAGTGCACCAGCACCAGCTTCCTGCAGGGGGCTTTTTTCTCTCCCCTCCTCCCCTGCAGGAAGCCTGCGCTGGCGTGTGGGGGGGAAGAGCAGGGAGGGTCGAGGCTGGAGCATCAGGCAGGCAGCGGCCCGATTGCTCCCGGCCCTGGCCCGAGGCAGCTGGAGGCGGCAGTTCCCCACTGGGTCCTGGAGCATTGGGGCCCCAAGCGCAGTGAGGAGCCACTGCCACTGCCCCCTGGCCCTCCTGCAGGGAGGCGGAATCTGCGCAGGTCAGGTTACCAGGCGGCTTTGTCGGTCCCTGAACAGTGTCTGGGGCAGGGAGGCCTTGTGAGGGCGGAGCCTGTGGGACACCAGAGCTGACGTGGTGATGTCACTCTGTCGTCCCACAGGAAAAACTTTTTTATATGTTGGATAGATACTATCTTTCTATAAAGTGTATTTTGGTGTGAAAATATTCTCATGAAAACCAAGACATTGATTAAAATCATGGGGTAAGTTGTTTTATTTGTTGACAGGTACAACATTGGCTGGAAAAAAATAAAAATTTCAAAGGAATAATTATTTACCTGGCTACTTAGTGAAATTAGCTCTAAAAATGGCTCTGAAAAAAGCTAAACCCTATTACATCAGAAAATATTCTATTCAAGAGATGAGAACTCTATTGTGCATGTATTGTGAACACAAGGGGAATAGAGGAGTCAGAATGAGGAAACAGTATTGACCTAAACTCTTTTTGTTTCCCATGGTGGTGGAAAATAACCAAGCTGTAATGCATCTTCCAGGAATCACAGAATGTGCCCAAATGTTACAGAGCCCTTGGATGGAATCAAGATACCCTGGAAGGGAAATGGAGCTTTCTTATTTCCCTGTTTCTCACTCTCTCACGCCATTTCAGAGTCACTGTAACAATTGACATTTGAGCAATTTATATACCCAGCGTTTGCCATGTAGAAACACCGTTCACAGTAGTGGACCAGTGGTGTGCAACAGGCCAATTTACAATGGCAGCTGCCTCTGAAATGGATGGATAGGCACAGAGTTAACTTTGGTAATAACAGAAGATAAGAGCAAATACTCTTCTACCTGGTTCTGCATTTCTGGTTTCTATTCGAGCTCAGACAAATTTTGAATAGCACATTTCTTTTCAGACAGTCTCTGATTCTCCAGGTACAGGTGCTGTTCTCTGATGGCAAAGAAGCTTCCTGAGCATGGCCATGAGGTTCCTACTGCAAAAGGATAAGGACAAAGAGAAAATGGGTCTAGTACCGCAAACCAAGGAAACTGCAAAAAACATGTTTGGCTCTATCGTGCAAATGACTTTTTGTTTCTGCCTCAAGAACTTTGTCCAGAAAAAGACTGACTTCATCATAAAACTGCAGTAGCTGAGTAAAAACCATGACTTTCAGTTCAGCATGGGATAGAATTAAATTCTGTTACCAATGCAAATATAATACAGATTAAGAATATAAGAATGGCCATACTGGGTCAGACCAAAGGTCCATCTAGCGCAGTATCCTGTCTGCCGACAGTGGCCAATACCAGATGCCCCAGAGGGAGGGATCACAACAGGTAATCATCACGTGATCCCTCTCTTGTCACCCACCTCCAGAGAAACAGAGGCTAAGGACACCATTCCTAGCCTTCCTGGCTAATAGCCATTGATGGACCTAACCTCCATGAATCTATCTAGCTCTTTTTTGAACCCTGTTAAAGTTCTAGTCTTCACCACATCCTCTGGCAAGGAGTTCCACAGGTTGACCGTGCGCTGAGTGAAGAAAAACTTCCTTTTGTTTGTTTTAAACCTGCTGACTATTAATTTAATTTGGTGACCCTTAGTTCTTATATTGTGGGAATAAGTAAATAACTTTTCCTTATTCATTTTTTCCATGCCAGTCATGATTTTATAGACCTCTATTATATCCCATTAGTCTCCTCTTTTCTAAGATGAAAAGTCCAAGTCTTTTTAATCTCTCTTCATATGGGACCCATTCCAAACCCCTAATCATTTTGTTGCCCTTTTCTGAACCTTTTTCAATGCCAATATATCTTTTTTTCAGATGAGGCGACCACATCTGTATGCAGTATTCAAGATGTGGGCGTACCATGGTTTTATAGAGGCAATAAGATATTTTCTGTCTTATTCTCTATCCCTTTTTTAATGACTCCTAACATTCTATTTGCTTTTTTGACTGCTGCTGCACACTGAGTGGATTTTTTTCAGAGAACTATCCACAGTGACTCCAAGATCTCTCTCTTAAGTAGTTGTAGCCAAATTAGTCCCTGTCATATTGTATGTATAGTTGGGATTATTTTTTCTGATGTGCATTACTTTACATTTATCAACATTAAATTTCATTTGCCATTTTGCTGCCCAATCACTTAGTTTTGTGAGAACTTTTTGAAGCTCTTCACAGTCTGCTTTGGTCTTAGCTATCTTGAGCAGTTTAGTATCATCTGAAAATTTTGCCCCCTCACTGTTTACCCCTTTCTCCAGTTCATTTATAAATAATTTGAATAGGATCAGTCTCCGGACAGACCCTGGGGGAACCTCACTAGTTACCTCCCTCCACTCTGAAAACGTACCATTTATTCCTGCCCCTTGTTTTCTGTCTCTTAACCAGTTATCAATCCACGTAAGGACCTTCCCTCTTATCCCATGACAACTTACTTTACTTAAGGTTGAACCTCTGTAAACCGGGACTCTCTGGTCCGGCAACATCTGTGCCCTGGCCTAGTGGAAGGCTGGCAACTGGGCTCCCTGCAGCTGGGCTGCTAGTTGTGCCCCTGCTGGGGTGTTCAGCGGGACAGGGAGCCCAGTGCAGCCCTAGCAGGGCTGCCCGTTAGGGCAGGAGCCTGGTGCGCTCAGAGCTGGGCTAGAACTGGGCTGCCCAGTTTAGCAGGGAAGTGGGGGTAGGAGGACTGGCAGAGCAGCGGTGGCAGGGAGGGAGTGGCCAGGAGTTGGAGGCACAGTATTAGCGGGGCCAGATATGGCCTCCCCTGGCCCAGCAAAATCCTTCACCCAGGACCGTTCAGGTGCCGAGGGTACCAGATCAGGGAGGTTCAACCTGTAGCATTTAGAAACGTCTATAGATGGCTGCTTGTTGGTAGCTGTGCATTTCAGGATGCTTTACAAAAGAGCAGGATGCTTTACAAAAAACCCAGTACACAGAAATTGGAGAGATTAATCTATGGCTTCCCCAGCAAATCAAAATCGGAACCAGAATTAGAAATTAAGTCATCTGCCTGTTATATCGCATCTCTCTGTTTCCCGTAGAGAGACCGCTGTGTCTTCATTTTCTCATTGTCATTATATAGCCTTTATGAACTATCTGAAATTTAGTGAGAGCTGGATCTTATTAACAAGCAGATGTGGTAGATATATTTAATCTCTGGAGTACATCATTTAAATGGACCTGATGTAGATGTTTCACATCTTTTGAGGAAAAGGGGGAGAGAGAGGAGGGCAAAGGATGATGCATGATTAGAAGTTTTCAGCAACTTCTAGTGACTTGATTTTTCAGTGGTGCTGAACTCTGAAGTCAGTTGGAGCAGAGGACACTCACACCTCTGAAAATGAGGTCATACTTTTACTCAGTGCAAAAGTGTATCAAACTCTGATGGCTTTCAGTTCCACCTGTTACCCTCTGATTTTCCTCATGAGTCACATGGCACAATTATGCAGACCTGGCAATTAGCTGGTATTTTTGTATTTTATTTTAGAGAAACATAAAACCAACATAGTAAAGGAAGTGTGCATGTGGAGTGTGTGTGTGTGTGTGTGTGTGTGTGTGTGTCAGCAATTGAAATTTGGAGTGAAGTTCTGGGCCAGGTAGTGGCTGACTGTTGCTAGCACCATAACCTCTGCTGCCAGTTCCCTTTGTGTAATCTTATCCATTGTGAGGAATTCAGACACCAAAACTTTTCTTGAGAAGAAATCTGGAAGTGGTCCTGTCAGCGCTTTTGAGTGATAACGTGATCCCTCTCCCCCCATGTAACTCTTCTACTCCTCTTCCTGTCAGACAGCCCAGCCACTTGGATTGATTAACGAGACAGATGTAGCTGCTATTGATTGATGGTATCCATTACTTGATAAGTGCAAGCCAGCCCAGTCTACCAAGCTCTGTCCATGTAATACTTATGCCTAGCAAATTAAACAGCATAATGTCATCAAATACCACTTATGCCTGTTGGGTTGCTGTTTGTTTGGCAACATGATCAAAGGAATGTGTGCTGGCAGATAGCTTTCCAAAGGATGCAGGGATTCCTCTCCAATTTGAAGGCACTTAGAACAAGAGGGCAGGAGAAGAGCTGGCTTGGCTGCTGTATTTTTCAGGGGGTATGGGGATCATGTAACAGCTCACGAGCTACTTTCTGTTCTGCAGAGGTTAATGGTAGTTGAATACATGATGTGTGAAATCGCTGCTGCCATGAAGGCATAATTGGTCAGTTAAGGAGCAGGCAACATACCCAGCAAGGACTTTGCCACAGGGATGCACATTTTGTTAGTCACCATGTTCTTTTCCTGCTCAGGTGAAACTATTCTTGGTGAAAGGTGCCTGACTGCAAGTTCATGGCTCCTGGGTAGCCACAAAAATCTTTATAGCACCAGCAAGAGCAGGGACAAGTTTCACCCATGGTATATTGCCAATGTGTCTCAAGCTACTTTCTGCTGACACAGTCTAGAAGGCCAAGGTTCATTCAGATTCTGCACCCATTCAGTACTTGGCTCTTTGGCTGAGACTTACAAAAGAGGTGCTGAATGTGTTGTGGGTGTTTCTTTTCTGTGGTGTGGACATGTCTGTTAGGAATCAGACTGAGGTTTATGAAATATATGAATAAGCCACCAGAGCTGACAGTGGATAGCAACTCTAGATGAACGCTGATCTGAGCTGGATTGAAACTAGCGACTGAGAGTTGAAAGGCTCCATTGCACAAAACCAGTTTCCTAAATTATCCAGTTTTCCAAATGTCCTTCAACATGCTGTTCCTGTTGTAAAGCTCTTGGAAAAGAGTGGGGAAGTCTATGCTAAAATTGAAAAACATTTCTAATATGGAAGTTACTATATCCCACTTCATTTCATTCATAATACTAACTGTGCCCTAAACTCCTATTTTTAAAAAATGACATTGAAATGGCATATGGCCTGCGTTGTTTCAGCCTCTAACTTTTCAAATCCCCTAGCAGAAAATTTTAGAAGATATATTTGCTTACCTAATTTTCCGTGAGCCAGATGAACTTTTTTCTCTCATTTTCAAGTGGTATAAGGCTCATAAATTGTCTTTCCAGCCAAATGATTCTTTTAACCCCACTCTCCATAAGCATACTCACCAACCAATATGAAACCATTGCTTCCTGTTTGAAATGGACTGCATCCCATCTGCTTCAAGCACAGGGTTATAGGCCATTTAGATTTTAGGAAGTTTCACCCTATGGTAAGGTTTCCCGGATCTGGATTTTTTTCATGTTAGCTCAGGGAGTGCAACCATTCTGTTTGTTGTAGCTGCACCATCTGTGGCATGAAACATGCTATTGATAAATATCGAATAATTACATGGGAATTATGCAATTCCTGAAACTGTTTTGCACTATGAAGGAATCAGAGGAATACTGGGGGAAAGAAAGAAGCTCTTTGTAAATATACGACATACCAGCATTACCTTTGTTTACTTCCTGTGTTGGCTGTGTGCCTCCTTAAATTAATTAAGCTATCAGTGCCCTTGATTTTAATTTGGAGAGTGCATACATGGAGATAAGATAACTTACCTCCTGCCTTGAAAATCATCTTTGCAAAAGCATTAAATAATGCAGATGTAGCAGTTACAATGCCTGTAAGTCATGGCCTGATTTAAATAGCTTTAATACCAAACAGGAGTTATAGCATCTTAGCTTAACAAATGAAAACTATGGATATTTTGTCTTAGACTACTCCAAGGAAAATTGTCATATAGATACTTAATGTTACTGCCCCAAGCCTTTTTCTCCAATTAGAGTTTTATTAAATGTCTGGGTGTGTATGGTACACCAGTGCCTTTTCATTGCAGTGCTTTGCTGAAATTCTACAAAAATCACAAGTTGGAAATATGTCACCTCTCATTCCATACATCTAGAATCTATCAAAAGCCAATTGAACTACAATTATGTATATCAGCGGTCTCCATGGGTAGCAGGTTTAAAACTAATAAAAGGAAGTTCTTCTTCACACAGCGTGTAGTCAACCTGTGGAACTACTTGCCAGAGGAGGCTGTGAAGGCTAGGACTATAACAGAGTTTAAAGAGAAGCTAGATAATTTCATGGAGGTTAGGTCCATAAAAGGCTATTAGGCAGGGGACAGAAATGGTGTCCCTGGCCTCTGTTTGTGAGAGGCTGGGGAAGGATGGCAGGAGACAAATCGCTTGATCATTGTCTTCGGTCCACCCTCTCTGGGGCACCTGGTGCTGGCCACTGTCGGCAGACAGGCTACTGGGCAAGATGGACCTTTGGTCTGACCCAGTACGGCCGTTCTTATGTTCTTATGTTCTCCAACCTTTTTAAGCGCAAGATCACTTTTCCAATTTAAGTCAAGCCAGGATCTACCTCAAACGAGGTTTACAGGAGCGGGGAAGGAGATGTACCAATAGTGAAACGAGGTTTACAGGAGCGGACGACAAGGCTTCCCTTGTCGACCGATCCGCGTCTAGACTGCCGCACTGTGCCAGATCCAGCTGACTGTAGGCACAGTGCGGCGGCCATTTTTATTTTAATGAAGCGGGGATTATTTAAAGCTAGTTTACATGGTTCTGTCAACGGAGCCATGTAGTCTACACATACGCAAAGATTTCAGCAGCACAGCTGCACTGCTGTAGTGCTTCAGTGTGGATGCTGCCTGTACCAGTCAGAGGGATTTCTCATTGGTGTAGGAAATCCATCTCCTCAAGAAGGGGTAGCTAGGTCAGAGAAAGCCCTGTCCACACGGGGATTGAGGTCAGCTTAACTATACTGCTCCACGGTATGTATTTTTCTAAACCTGCAAAACATAGCTATGCTGATGTAACTTTTCAGCCTACACCAGCCCTCAGAGTTTATCTACACTGAGAAAATGAACAGTGTTTTAATGTGGATTCTTTTAATTAGCCTATTTTAAATATCACATAGCACTTAGTATAGGTAAAGATAATCATGTTTAAAAACACTGGTCCTGGCTAAGCAGTTTGTATCATGTACTCTAGGTTTAATCTTGATCAGCTGGCACAATTTTAAACATTACTTTGTACTGTTGTATTAATTTAGATGGAATAAATGGATCCAAATACTTATAAGTTAACAGAACTCAGAAAGTGGCAATGTTAAATAGTTTTAATATAGTTTGCGTAGTACTTGCTTTGTACCAAGGCAAACACATGGTTAACAATCTTTAAGACCCTTTATTAGAGATAAACAAGAGAAGGAAAAACAGTTAAAGCATGTGAAATATAATCCGTGGAACTCATTGCCATAGGTTGTTGTGATGGTCAAATATAATTAGGTTCCAAAAAGAATTGGAAGACTTCCTGGAAGTTAAATCCATCAATGATCAGGTCAGGGATGCTACCAATATGCCCTCTATTTTTTCCATTCATGTGCAGAATAAATTTTGTTCTGTATACTGCCCCTAAAGCTTTGGTATGGTTGCTGTCGAAAATATATTGGGCAAGATGGACCATGGTCTGTGACCCAGTATGGCAGCATCTATATTCTTATGTTCTTTAACATTGTCCCCTTTTGCTTTTCCTTTTATCAGGAAAGAGTCTTTAGAAGGAAGCCTCTATCAACACCTGCCTGACAGTCTCTTAGGGTGCATCTACACAGCACCCTAAACTCGAAATAAGATACATAATTTGCACTACGCAAATTGCGTATCTCATTTCAAGTCTATTTTGAAATAGCTTATTTGGAAAAACGGCACATCTACACAGCACCAAATTTCAAAATAACACACTATTTCGAGCCATCCCTTGTCGCTTGTGCAATGAGGTTTACCGGGATGGCAAAATAGCGTGCCCATTATTTTGAAAAATATTTTGAAATAATGGGCTGCTTGTGTAGACGTGGGGTAGCTATTTGGGGATACCTCTAGTATCCCCAAATAGCTGTGCAGTGTAGATGTACCCTTAGATAAAATCAAAGATGGTAATAACTATCATTTTGGGAGAAAAGAGTAGTTAGTGGAGATGATCTGGTGCTGTTATTATTGCTATTTTTTTTTAAGACCTAGTCCTTTTTTGTAGAAGGCAAAACAAAATAAATACACACAAAAGGGGAGAGCCAGTCATAGCAAAGATAGAAAATGTAGCTTCCTTCTTTGGTGCTCATTGGTAACCTCAGTACTAGAAAAATGCAGTCACCGTGCATGGTTTTATCAGCCACTCTGAGACCTGTCAAACTTGTACCAGCATTGGGTCATTTAGGATATTACTTTTTAGTTGCTTCTCTTTGCTCACAGCAGTGTTGCAAAACATATAATCTTGGCCGGCTCAGCCACTCTTATTAGACAGGAAGCAAAAGGAAAGAGATAGGAAAGAGAAGAAAGAAGATTGTGAAGGTGTGCGTGTGTGAGGCAAAGTGACTAAGGCCAGGGCTGGTAGAGGTGGCAGCATCATCTGGGTTCTTGTCTCTGGCCCAATCTGATCAGGACATGTCTCTGGATCAGGGTGATGGTGGTTCCAGGAGGTAGTAGGGATCAGTTATGATGTTGAACTCGCTATAGTAGCTAGTTTTTCTCCCAAAGTCTCTTTCTTTAAGAACCCCAAAAACAGTGTTGAGTGGAATAACTCAGCCCAGTAATTAGTTGGACTAATGGTTTTGTCCAACAATTAGACTTTATTTCTGACACATCGGTTTTGGTTCATTGATTTCCAGTCTTACACTGGTCTTGTTTACCAAGTATGATCTTAACACAGTCCTTGAGTTGTATCAGTTGGCCTTTTGGTTCAGAGTCATGCAGTCTTGATTCTCTTTTGCTGCTTTTCCCTTCAGCATTTGTTGTGATAAGTTAATATGACATTTTATGAACTCTCACTTGGTTGTCACAATTGACCTCACAATTAGGGTAAATTTGTAGGCCCAATTTTTGTAGCAGGCTACCTGAGGTGCTAATTTAATCTTTAAAACCAGTTCCCATTGTAAAAAGTTTTGAGCCTCTGACCTTTAACATACACTCACTTTTTGGTAGTTTATGGCAGCCTGAGCCCAGTAGTGCTGAACCAGGTAGCAAGTTTTCCCAATGTAGACAAGCCTTTTGAGGATCTCCTTAGCTTTGTGAGCTTGTACGGTAAGGCCTGTCTCCTTGTGCTGGAAGGGAAAGGGCAGAAGTTTGGTGTGGAAGGAGTTTTTTTAGGAGCAGATTAGCTCTTGTTTTTTGGGTTTTTTTTATCCGTATAACAGTTGCACAACCCCAACTGAGATCAGGGCCCCATTGCACTAGGCACCGTACAAACATATCTAGGAGCAATCCTTGCCTCTTGTATTTTTAATTTGTGTTAGAGCCTCTAAGAGCAAAGGATAGGCATCTTTTTTTGTATATATTGGTAGAAAATTCAATAAACGGGGACCATAACTGCACTGTCTTCTTGAAGCATCCTGATTAGTGTCCTCATCTTGGAGAAGTTGTGGAGGAGAAACTCCCTTTCCCCTGCCCACCCCAAAGACTCGACCCTCTCATCAGCAAGAAGTGCATCGAAACAGGAAGCTGAAATGAATTCATAATGGTTGCAAAACACTGTGGGTTTTAAAGTTGGATAAGCAACATTTGAATTGTCCCCTGGAAGGGCTTCTTTAATTAGATATCCAATTGGTAGTGTGTCTGTTTGACTTATTACTGCCTGGAGAGGACTGAATGATAAATGGAAATCACTTTTAATGTAAATTAGCTTGTAACCTCACTAAATCAGGTTTTAACCAATACAGATGGTGCTTAACTGTCTATATGGATGGCACATGTTCATTTTCATTATAACAAGTCTCATGGGAGTGGTTCAATAAACTAGGAAAGTTGCTGTAGGCAGGACATTTTTCACACCTTGCTTTCTAATGCCTCTAATCTGCAATAGAAATTATACATCATGAGAAGCTTAATGACTCTTTTGTGTGTTAACGTCATGAGATAAAAGACTGATTATGGGACTGGTCAGTGACATTTATATATGGGATTGGTAAATACATATGCTGACGTGGAGTTTTCATTTTCTTCTCACCTCTGGTAAATTTGACTTAAAATAAATAAACGTTCATCAGTTTTAGGCCTTTTGTTCACAAAAAAAGTGTGTTCTTAACTGAAATTAAGAAACACGAGGTAAAATCCTAGTGATGACCTGGTAGTTTGTAATTTTCATAAGAGTTAGCAGGTCTGAGTAAATCCCAGAATCATCTATCGTCTTACTTGACCTGCTAACTCACTTGAAAACTACACATTGGCTTGTTTTCAGTAGGATTTTATCTCATGTTAGTTGTCTTGAGTTAGCCATCTTCAGTTGAATACCCTATTTTCCCACATGAAGATGCATCTGGAGACTCAACTCACAAACTTCAGCTGCAGATCTGGGCTTCCCCAAAGTTTGGAAGTATTTTGATGTGGGGTTTTGGTTCAGCTCATTATGAGGTCTGAAGTCCACATCTGGGTCTGAAAGCCTCGAAAGTTTGGGGAAGCTCAAATTCATGGATTGACTTCTTGTCTCTTCCTGGTCATAAGTAAAAATGAGATGGTATCTTAATGTAGACCAGATCAGTGCAGTTCTGCTCAAACAGTCTGTGGGTGTCATAGTAGGGTGTATTGCAGATTCTACATGAAGGGCAGAGGGGAAACCTGCATGTAGAGAAATTTTCCAGTGAAACACAGTTTTGTCTGAAAATGAAAATGTCAGTTTATCAAAACAGAATTGTTTCATGGAAATTGTTTCATTCATAGAACTTGGTTCCTTGCCTGGCAGATTGTAGACCTGGGATTTCAGCATCTGCAGCTCTGGGTATCCCTGCTACATGAACTGCTGAGGAGCTAGGAGTTTGGAAGCTCTTGGAGTTCAGGTGAAGCCAGAGATCAAATAAGCAAGCAGCAACCACCACTTTCTACACCAACTGACCTCCTGTCGTTTGAAAGTTTATGGTGTCTACCTCAAGATGATGTATGATGTCAAGTGGTGCCATTACCATAGAACTGAGATAATAATGACATCATCAACATATTGAAATGACCACTCTGAAATAGTTGCATTTGTTTCTGTTAGTTTAATAACTGTACGTATTATTTGAACACATGAAATTGGATCTTTTGTGACATGAAAGCATCACACCAGCAATCTTAAAGGATAAAACAAAACCTAATAATAACTATGTACAAGTATCATTGTAATGTAATAGCATCAGTAAGATTTCTAAACAACATCATTACCATCATCTTAGTCGTCATTATGATTTTTGTTGGATGTGTGAGGGTTACCATGGTCTCATTGACTTGGTATGTAGACAGTTCAGTGCAGGGAAGATTATTCTGGCTGGAGGCACAGTTGATTGTGCAGTGACCCCTACTGGTACAGTCCTATGTATGAAGAATACAACAAATGGTTTTATCATCCATATTTGTCCATTCATGTTGCAATGGTAATTCAATATCTGGTTTACCAGTGTGCAAAGACATCTATATTTTTGTTTGACAAGATGCAGTTGTGACAAGCTCTTCAAAATCGTCCTCATATGGTGGTAGTTTGGCCTGTGACTTGTTATTTTTGACTGCTAGATTGGAGCTCAAGCAATTCAGGTCTCTGCGAATCTCCTTTTCTCACTGTCTCTGGTCATACAGCACTGCTACCAACTTGCTGCAGGAATTGTGGCTTGTCCATCACTCTCTCAATATGGCAAGATCTCTGAAGCAGCAAGCAATATTTTTTTTACAGCATTATACACTGATGTTTTCTCAGTATCAAATAGGTAATATGGATGACAGCTGGATGCATGTTACTGGAGTGCGTGCATCATAAATTGTATGCACAGGCATGAAGCGATATTTATCAGTTGTGTGGTGTCTATTTCAATCCACATATTATTTGTGTGTTTCATTTTTTGAAAGTAGTGAACTGCAAGGACCAAAACATCTGTATCAGCAAATTTCAATGGAACTTATAGAAAAATATTGTAATAACCTTTGAGTTACTTTGTCAGTTAAAAGTATGCCATGTGAAAACATTCCATGTTAGTATTTGCAGTTGATAGCATCCTCGCTTCTGGAAAAAAAATGTGCCCAGGCAAAACCATAAAATGTTTTAATATATTGTCATTTGACTGATAACTTCTCAACACCTTAAGGTGGTGTTTAACTTATTTAGTAAAACTGTAGCCATAGTCTTGCTGCAGTGTTTCTGTGCAAAAAAAGACACTTTCTCATTTTGCATATTGTTTCACCTCTCTCCAGAATGCTTGTAAGCACTGCTTGGAGGCTCCACATCATACCTCATCTAAATCTACATAAAATAAGCTTTCAAATGATATATGATGTGTACATGTGTTGGGGAGTGCATTAAAGTCCAAATTTATGACCCTTTTGGAGAATTGCCACACACAAAAGGGCAATTCAATACCAGGGCTCCTGGTACTGAAGCAGGCAGCCTGGAAGACTCTTAGGTCAACTTCTTCCCAGCACTGCCCAAATTTGGGGGCAGCTCTCTCCCCAATCTGAAGGACTCACACAGCCCAAGGATCCCGCTGGGCTAGGAGTCTGGGAACCCTGAAGCAAATCACGTCAATTTCACAGGGCTGGATTCTATATTTTGTTTTGAAAACATCATGTTTCAGTGCTCCTGAGAGAAAATTTTTCAAACACTCCAGTTTGTGGAAACTTTCGAAAGGTCAGAATTTCCCATGAATTAGAAAGGGTGAGGTTTTGGTATTTGCCTGCACATTTCTCAGCTCAAGCCAGTGCTCTGTCTTTGATCTTCTTTTTTAAAAAAAATGAATTCCTAATTTTCTCACAATTAATTTCCTTTAAAAGTGCATCTCAGCTATTAATATACATAGACCACACTTACTCTTGTTTAATCTTTAACATTAATGCTAGATAGAGCTACATTGGACAGAGCAGATAATTTTTTTCTACAGACGGTCCTAGACGGCTTTTATTAATTTCCCTCATCTTTAGGTCTACTTAGTAACTTCTTTATTAGTGTTATTGAATGTTAAGGATGGAGTCCTTTATTTAGGCACATAAGAGGAGCAGGCACTCAGGCAACATGTGACACAGATTAGCAATTCTTACTGTTATGAGATATCATTAGCTCAGGGGAGAAAATTCAAGTTTATGGGCTGGAGTCATCCAGTGGATTCCTCTGGGTTGCAGGTTCCTGGTGGCAGACAGTCTGTGAAGCACAATTTCAGGTAAATGTAAGCTTTGTAGAAGCTGCATTTAAAGTGAGTTCAAAACTGAAAAAGGTTTGTATGCACCTGCCAAGACCTCAGTCTCCAACAGCAGAGCTGTGTGAATAACTGAGTTATCAGTTCAGTGGCTGGATTGACGGGGGAGAGGGAAGAGGTAAGATTTGCTTCTGGTCAAACAACTTAAACACATTTTGAATTTTCTGGTGAGCCAAAAATGACAAATTATGTTTTGTTTTGACATTTCTAACCATTCAAGGAAAATTCAGAACAAAAAAGCCATTTTTGACATGAAAAAAAAATGGAAATATTTTCTGTGAAAATGTCCCCACAACTTGTTTGGATTCTTGTTAATTTGATTTGACTGAAACAACATGTCAAATTGGACATGAATGAGTGAAGTATTTGAGTTGACTCAAACCTGCGCTTTTAGCCAAATTTGATTTGTTTTGAAACATTTCACCTAGCACTCATCCCACTCTATGCCCAGTTCCTGTATTCTGTAAATGAAAGAAATACTGATTCCTCATAGGCATTACGTTCTAGACATATCATTTACTTGGAATGTCCTTAATTCATATTGCTGAATGATTGCACTAACTCCTAAGAAACCAATAGATGCTAAATTATCGGTAAAGTTTTAATCTGAATGGGGTTTAGCTAATGCCAAGCAGTTAATTGGCATTCAACAAGATGCTAAATATTGCATGGGTATTTGATGTGTGTCACGTTTACAGGACTAGCTGCACCTCACTTTCCTTTTTAGTCTGAGTGACCCCCCCCCCAAGGTGTGAGGCCTTATGCCTTTACATATCTGGAGGGGAGGGGGATTTTCAATCCTCCTGCTCCTAGACCAGGTTCTGGGCTTCGGTATCAACTATATTTGCCCTGGAGGTGTAACCGAGTTCAAGTGGCTCCCCTTCAGGAGTCTATGGCCACTAGCATACAGTGTTTGGACAGCCTTCTCAGAACCAAAGTATTGCTGATTTAGCAGAAGGATCTATGCTACCAGAGAGAAAAAGGATTTTTAATACTGCAAGTAGCCTGTACTCTTCTGTTTCACCTAGAAGCTTCTCAGACCCTGATGATAACCTTGCCAGCACCATTTTCTTCAGATACCTCCTGCAGTTCCCTGTGTTCCCTCTGTTTCCCCTGAATAACCACTGCTTTTCCTCTGGCTGTTTTCCCAGACACCTAGGCTGCGTCTAGACTGGCATGATTTTGCGGAAATACTTTTAACGGAAAAGTTTTTCCGTTAAAAGTATTTCCGCAAAAGAGCATCTAGATTGGCACGGATGCTTTTGCGCAAAAAGTGCTTTTGCGCAAAAGCATCCGTGCCCAGTGTAGACGCGCTTTTGCGCAAGAAAGCTCTGATGGCCATTTTAGCCATCAGGCTTTCTTGCACAAAAAATTAAGGTGCCTGTCTACACTGGCCCTCTTGCGCAAGTATTCTTGCGCAAGAGGGCTTACCCCTGAGCGGGAGCGTCAAAGTATTTGCGCAAGAAGCACTGAATTCTTACATTAGAACGTCAGTGCTCTTGCGCAAATTCTCACGGCCAGTGTAGACAGGCGGCAAGTTTTTGTGCAAAATCTTGCCAGTCTAGACGCACCCCTATGGTGTTAAACCAGAAGTCATACAGAATCCCCCAACCTACAGTATTCGTAAAATATGACAGAGAAATTCCACATCTCTCTCAATGTGAAATTCTGAACTCTGTCTTTTCATAGAGAAGCTGGCTGAAAACATGTCAAGGAACAAAACATAAAGTTGAATGCATTTCTTCTTGCATTTGAGTCAGAACAATTCCTTATTTCATTCAACTTTTTTCTTCAATTTTTTTAAAGGTACCTTGACTTAAGTAGGGCAGCTGCTTAATTGGGCTAATAGGCCATCCACCATGGTGTCTCAATTAAGAAACTGTGCCAAGCTGGTTATACAATGGAACAGGTCTATAATTAATTTGGATTATAAGTAAATTCTCTTTAAGTTTGAAGTGGCTGTATACCAGGAAATCTGATCCAAGCACTCCAAACTTTCAAAATGTTTCAATCCAGAGCCATGCATCATGACTGAGGCTTATTTCTTGTCTACACGCCAATGCTCCAGTTTCAAATGCACTAACTGTGGAAAAATATGTGATGTCATGGGCAAAATTTTCAATTTGCACATAGAATTGTATGTGCCTGTACTTTGCACATACAAACCACTGGGTAAGTATGTAGGGAAGTGTTAGACTCTGTACTTGCAAAACAGATTAGGTGCCACTGTGTTTTTCAGGCATGAATTTTGTCATATGCATGTGAATAATTAAAGGGCATGCCCAAGTTTGTGGGCACAAATATATGAATATAAAAAGGAATGTTTGCATAAATGGGAGATGGGATAAAGGGATGGCTGAAACCATATATTTGAGACTTCTGGTAGCACTGAAAGACACAGAGTGGACTATGTTATATCAAATGGCTGCTGAGGAGGTATATTTTATTCATGTAGCAAACAGTATATCATAGTTATACTGTATTTTAAAAAATATGATGAGATGTACAAATACATCTCTAGTGTCATCTACTAAGCATCCTGATTGGATTAATCTCAGGTGTAATTACCTCCATTGAAGTGGGAGAGTTTGGGCCTATTCTCTTTTCTGTTTGTAGCTGTCAGAACTCATTGATTCTGGTCCTGTACCTTCACTGGGGATCAGAGCAAAAGAGGGAAACAGACCCTTAGCCTAAGGAGGCGACTGTGAAATACCCTGCAGTTTAAATAGGTTTTTACTGTTAACTGCCACAAGGCCTATGAAGTGAGCATCTATCATTTTACTATCAGTTAATTGTTGAAATGGGTCCACAAGCTTATGAAGTCCAGCTAATGCCCCTCATTATTGAACTGAGTCAGAATGAAAAAATATTTAGTTGATTTTTCAACTAGTCCCTCAGCAACTAATGTGTGTTGCTACTAAAAGAGTGATGGAGAAAGAAAAGAGTGGGAGGGAGGGAGGGAGGGAGTGGTTTAAAAGACATTTTTGATGCATTGTTATCAGCGCATCCAATTAAAAGGAAATTAAAGTGTAAATCTCTGGTGACTGCCTGCATTAAAAAAAGGTTCCTCTTCTGGCCTCTCTAACCACTTGAGCAAATTAATTAGATATGTGCTGAAAGGGGTACCAGTGAAGTTCACCCATCTGAGAACTTCACAGACACCTACCTCTTCCTGCTGCCAAATGAGTCTATTCTGGGACTGAAATGAATGCCACCTTCAGAGACCAGAAATAAGGCTAAGTCAGGAATTGCTTTAATTTTGGTAATTACATTCACTTCATCATTAGGTTTTCATTTGTGCTAATAACATGGTGGAATGACGTATTTGTAGTAGATGCAAGGGCTCCACTTGTGTAATTAGTGCAGGTATTGGGTGTTTGTCTGGAGGAACAGGTAAGAGAATATATAACACCCATAGCTGCTGTAAGTTGGAATAAGAGAATAAAAACTTGAGGGGGACATTTCCCCCCTCTGCCCTTAGCGATTCTCCGTATGTTATGCAGGAGACCAGGAGACAGAACTCCTGGATATTGATCTTGGTTGTGCCACTGACTTAGGGCAAGTCAATTAACTGCTCTGTCCATCAGTTTCTTTGTCTGCATAATGGCACAAAAATGCTTCATGAGGTATTATGAAGCTTGTCTAATGTTTTTGTAAAGCAGTTGTTAAGATGCTTGGTGAAAAGGTGTTACAGAATTGTTGTGCAGACAGCCATTGTAAGTCCTAGAAAAGCAGCCCTCCTATTGCACATTTGGGGATGTGCAAATATAGTAGCTTGGTTTGCAGCTTTATTCTCATGCTGCTTCCTGCAGTCCAGGTATTCAGCATGTGGAAGTAGCTGAACTTTCTCTTATTACTGGGGCTTGACCTTCGATTCCAGCAGATTGTGTGGAAATGGGGAAGACACAGGAAGATCTATTGCAGTTCATTATATTATAAAAAATTAAACCATGGGTTATCAAATATTTAATTCAGTCTGATGAATAGACTGTATAAAATCTATAATGAATTCTTTGCTTTGATTAAATAAAATGGAGGGACTTAAGTATTCATTTCTGCACTCTGAAATAAATTGTTTTTGGATTGTCATAATAAACCTCAGAGCACACCGTGGTTTTGGCCTAAATCTACTGGTGAAGGACATTTTATCCATGCACCTCAGACCAGAATTATTTGAATTAGAGCTAACCTGCTGATCTGTTCATGGAAGTTATTATTGCTAACATAGTCTTGATGAGTTTGTTATTTACCATGGAATAATGTAGTCTATGAGAAATACAGCATTTAAATCCTGTTGGTTTGCAATAAACGAGACACGATTTAGAGACATTATAGTTTTGGAGAATACACTGTTGTTTTAATCCCTATTCCTACATGCAGTGTGAGACATAAAGACCCCAGTTGAGTAGCCTTTACTTACATGGGGGACAAAGAGGAGTCCTGTGGCACCTTAGAAACTAACAAATATATAGGATCACGAGTAAAACCCACTTCCTCCGATGAGTTGGTCATTGGGGAGGCTGTGCTTCCTCATGTGAGCAGTTCCATTGAGTTAAATGGCAATACTTGATTCGCAGTGTGCTCACCAACAGTTCTATGGGACGTGCGGTGAGGCCCTTAAGGGTTAACATAGGTATGTTTCGATAGAGCTTAAAGCTGATGAATTACGCGCACGCATTGAAAAGATAATAGACCATGTCATGAAATCAAACTGTTAACCATAGACGTTTCCAGGGGCTTGCAGTTCTAATATGGTGCCATCAGTCCATTTACTACTGCATGAGACTCCATGTCACAAAACCACCTGGCTGTTCTGTTGGCAGTCTTAGCAGAAAGACTAAGGATTAAACTGAATCAAATTGAAATATCTTCTCACTCCACGATGTGATTTCCCCTCCTCTGTGTAAAGGCTTATTGGAGAGCGGGCGATGGGTAAGCCTGCATGTATCTCCCGGGCTATGGGGTAACTGTTCTGAGGGTAACTATAATACTGCACCACTGAACTCAGTGGGACTTTTGCTATTGACTTACAGGGAAGCAGGGTGGGGGTCTTGATGTCTGTCTGGCATATTTCACCAGCATTAAAATTCACTAGCATAGTAAAGTGAGCAAAAATAATTCAAAAGTAGCTGAAGACAGTCCCATAAAAATGATCTTTTAAAAAGACCACAAGGGGACCTAAGATGATGACCCTTTAAGGGCAGCTAATATAGGCCATTAAAGTGGCAGGTATATGAACCCAGCATTAATTACAATTACAACTGTTCCCATTGCCTGATCATGACATTTGATTATCCTCATGGGGGGGGGGGGTAGGGGGGTACTTAGCTATTAACTGCAATTGTGCATTCTTCTTTGTCTTTTGTTAAAGTTTCCAAGAAAGAAGAAGGAAAATAAATGTGGTCCAAGGCTTCCCAAGACCATTACCAACCTCGTCTTCTCCCTATTTTGTCATGTAAATAATGGTTGCTAAGGAGTTCGCAGCCACCGTTAGTGTCTGGACAAAAGAAAAGCAAGACAAATCATTCTTGCTAGAGCTTCACACACCTGATGAGATTATTGAATTATTTTTTGGCTTAGTGAGTTGGCCTCCTTAGGCAGAGACTAGCTATTAAATCTCCATTTACTGAACACTGCAGTGTGAATCAATTGATGCTAACTAGTTTAGTGTTGTGAGTTACCCTTTTTAGCTCTATTATCTGAACAGCTTTATTCTGTTGTCCAAAGTAGTAAATGAGTTTGCCAGGTTGCTTCAGGGAGCTGTGACTTGCTGAAGTAATCTCAGGGTTATTAATATGCTACTGTGCTTGGGGGACAAAAATGGATTTAATCAATAAATCACCATAGCTAGCCACAAAACGGGTATATGACAGATAAGCATCAGAGACTGAGAGTGAATAAACGAACAGGGCTAGAGAGGAAATGCCCACTCCTGGGAAGTGTCGTTGCTGGGGAATGACATGGGTCATATCGAAGAATCTAAGAGCCTGGAGTTATCCTGAGGCAAAGGTCTGAAGAGGATTATGGAGGAGACAGGCAAGGGAAGTCTAATGAGGAAAACGTTTGCTGTGTGAGAAATGCTGATGACAACAGCTGAGTTTAAAAATATCAGTTCAGTTGTTTTGGTTTTCAATTTGCGATCTGTATTCCTTTTGTATCTGCCCTTTTAGACATGATTTAGATTAATATCCCTTACATGTATCAGGGATTTCTAGTGGTTAGAATATAGAATAGCAGGCTCCCAGCAGTCCCTGTGAGGAGGTGTGTTTGACACAATGGCTTTTCTTTTGACTGTCACAGAATGTAGCTATGAATGGACCTTCAAGACATTGGTTATTTCTGCTGTGATGTTTCTGGGCACAGCCAAGAGCGTATGTGCTTGAAGACTAACATAACAAGAAGTCTCCATGGCTGTGAAATCCTAACATTTTGCATAAAAGGAAGATTTATATTTAGAAAGAGCCAGATCAAAACACAAAGTAGCTGATGCTGTTTCAGTGATTTGTATAGTCTGACCCTGAGACAACCACTGTCTGACCTTGGCATCCATTCCTACCTCAACCCAGGCACTTTCCTTCAAAAGGGGGAGAACATCATTTTTCTGCTTTTCTGTCCAAGTCTCTCTCCACAACCTTCCCTCTCCTCCCTGTGATTATTTCTCATTCCAGCTCCTTGCCTTTTAAGGAATCCTTTGAGGTTTCTTCCCTTCTTTTCCTCTCAAGTAGTATGTGTCTGACTGCTTAACAGAAGTGGGAAAGGTTTCCTAGATTTCTCAGTCAGAGGTGTTCAGGAGCACCTTACTGTGAAAGAGCACTCACAAGTTAACACAGTTGGCTGGCCTGAAAGATGGAGGCCTATGCAGCCTGATAATAAAGAAATATTAAAAGTGACCTGCAACAAGAGAGAGAAAAGAATTTGCACTTTTTTTTGTTTGTTTTTAATGCTATATTTTAAAAGGCCTGACCGCCATGTTTTTATTTTCCATTTTTATGTCTAAATTTTGTGTTCTTTAGATTTGTGAATATCCTTGGTTAGGTATAGGATATGAAAATGTTGATGCCTGTGGCTTTTACTTGAATGCAAGGAATATTGAATCTGTAACAAAGACCTATTTTTTTTCCAAATGTTCTTCAATAATTTGAATTAAATGGGTGGATTGTTTTTAATTTGCTTTCTAAGTATTTATGATGTTATTCTAACAGTTGTCTGGACAGACGTTTGGTTGGTTTCATGACTATTCTGAATCCAAAAGCAATGTAACTTGAAGAGAAATAGTTTTGGGAAAAAATGTGCATTAGTTTTTGTGGTGGGGATATATTGGCCCACTTTCTTGTTATGCTGCACTTTGAAACAGCTCTGTATTTGCTAAAATTGAACTGCACATGAATCTGATGCGGTTTCAGGAGCTATTTGTAACGACTTTCCTTCCACCGTTAAAAAGAAATAAGCACATGTGTAGTCACCCTTATTAAAAATAGGTCATGTAGGTGAAAACCATGGCATACCTACTAGAACTCAGTGACACAACTAGTTAATACGTAATTTCTTGAAGATGTCATGTTTTGTAACACACACAAACTGAAGGAGCAGTCACTTCATTTATGAGGCTGATTATTTAGTTTATTCTGTTTGCCTCTTTGATCACTTGCTCCAGCATCTCAGAAATAGCTTAGCATTATAAGCAGTGGCAGAAAGATGCTGCTGACACAGAAATGACTAGTTTAAATGTGCCTAGGCTCTTTGAACTCAAATCTCAGGCTATAGGATGATTGCAGTCCCATGCGCCGTTAATTGCTCAGTGCTAGCAGAGCTGACTCCGCCTCCTCTTAGACCTGAGCATTACTAGTGTTTTTGGCAGATGTTACACAATGCAATTTTGAGACAGATGAAAATAGCTACACTTCTTGCTACATGGGCTTCATAGACTCTATAAATGGAGGCTGAGGTGACAGCGGGGGTTGCTTCAGGTTGCTAGTTCTTTGGTTGCCCATTTTATTCTGTTGTAATTTTTACCCTGCTCTTCCCTTTTTTGGTACAAAACATTCGCACAATTTCTTTTTCTGTGCAGGGTCTGTCTCTTGCCCCTGCCCCTTATAACTCTTGGCAGGCTCTGGAACCAATGGAAACAGATGGCTTCATCCCAACTGTGACCATATCTAAAAATAAATGCTCATCTTTACAATATTTCTAATGGGTTTGTTGCCTCCTGTTGGCCATCTGTGCTTGACAGGGGAGCTCTGTGAACAAGAGATGACACCTAAGGGAGTGGTGTTCTAACAGGAACCCTGTCAATCTCTTGGAGGTGGAAGCAAGACAGTAGATAAAGCAAACTGTATTGGCGTAGTTTTGCCAATACTTTGTATACTGTCACCTGCATATTAGTTTCACATGCCTGTTAGAATTGTAAACCCTCTCCACCTTGGTATGAGTACAGAGCCTAACAGAGGGGGAACCAGGGTTTGTAGTTGCTACTGTGATTAAAATAATCCATAACAACATTAAGGCAGAGCTCGCGAAGCACAGAAATATGATGCAGATTTTGGAAGACTTCACAGCTCATGCTATCAAAATTTTATTGTGTGTGTTTGTGTGCATGAAGCATCACCTTTTGGAGGGAAATTGAGGGCAGAGTAGACTAGAGGGCAGTGGAACCTGCACCATGTTGGGAGCACAGAACATTTATGCTGTTTCTGTTTATGCTGTTAAGTTTAGGTGACAAATCTGAGGAATTGTCCCAGACTGAAGTGTCATTAGAGGAGATTTTGGAGCAAATTGATAAACTAAACAGTAACAAATCACTAAGACCAGATGATATTCACTCAAGAGTTCTGAAAGAACTCAGATGTGAAATTGTGGTACTACTAATTGTGGTTTGTAACCTATCCTTTAAATCATCTTCTGTACCACCTGACCTGAGGATAGCTAATGTGATGCCAATTTTTAAAAAAGGGCTCTAAAGGTGATCCTGGTAATTACAGACTAGTAAGTCTAACGTCAGTACTGGGCGAATTAGTTGAAACTATAGTAAAGAACAGAATTGTCAGACACATAGATGAACCTAATTTGTTGGGGGAACAGTCAGCATGGTTTCTGTGAAGGAAAATCATGCCTCACTAATCTACTATAATTCAGTGAGTTGGTTAACCAGCATGTGGACAAGCGGGATCCAGTGGCTGTAGTGTACTTAGATTTCCAGAAAGCCTTTGACAAGGTCTTTTGCCAAAGGTTCTTAAGCAAAGTAAGCTGTCAAGAGATAAGAGGGAAGATCCTGTCATGCACTGATAAATAGTTAAAGATAGCAAGCAAAGGGTAGGAATAAATGGTCAGTTTTTAGAATGGAGATAGGTAACTAGTGGTGTCCCACAGGGGTCTGTACTGGCACCAATCCTATTCAACATACTCAGAAACGATCTAGAGAGAGGGGTAAACAGCAAGGCGTCAACATTTTCAGATAACAACTGATCAAGATAGTGAAGTCCAAAGCAGACTGTGAAGAGCTTCAAAATGATGTCACAAAACTAGGTGATTGGGCAACAAAATGGCAGATGAATTTTAACATTGATAAGTAATGCATATTGGAAACATAATCTCAGTTATACATATAAAATGATGGGGACTAATTTAGCTGTTAGCACTCAAGAGAGAGATCTTGGCATCACTGTGGATGGTTCCAGTCAGTGTGCAGCAGCAGTCAAGAAAGCAAGCAGAATATCAGGAATCATTAAAATAAAAGATAGAGAATAAGACAGAGAATATCTTATTTCCTCTATATAAATCCCTGGTATGCCCACATCTTGAATACTGTGTACAGATGTCTCCTCATCTCCAAAGAGATATCTTTGCATTGGAAAAAGTTCAGAAAGGGGCAACAAAAATGGTTAGGGGTTTGGAATGGTTGCCAAACGAGGAGAGATTAATAAAATGGGGACTTTTCAGCTTAGAAAAGAGGAAATTAAGGGGGGATATGGTAGAGGTCTACAAGATCATGACTGGTATAGAGAAAGTAAATAAGGAAAAGTTATTTATTTGTTCCCATAACACAGGAACTATGGGTCACCATATGAAATTAATAGGTAGTAAGTTTACAAGAAACAAAAGGAAGTATTTCTTCACACAGTCAACCTGTGGAACTCCTTGACAGAGGATGTTGAGAAGGCCAGGACTTTAACAGGGTTCAAAAAAAGATAAATTCATGGATGTTAGGTCCATCAGTGGCTATCACCCAGAATAGGCAGGAATGGTGTCCCTAGCCTCTGTTTTCAGAAGCTGGGAATGAGCAACAAGGGATGCATCACTTCATGGTTACCTGTTTTGTTGATTCCCTCTGGGGCACCTGGCATTGGCCACTGTTGGAAGAAAGGAGTCTGGGCTAGATGGACCTGTGGTCTGACCCAGTATGGCTGCTAAGTTCTTATGCTGAGGTTTATGTTTAGTTGAAGTTACTGCAGGAATGGGCTGAGTGAGGACACTAATACAGAGTGTGTCCTGTGTTCCAAAAGCTAGTGAAGCATAATGTTCATTTTTAAGAGGGTTGGTTTAGTTTGTGTCTCATCCCTGATTCTGGCCCCTGTGTTTTCAGCAACGGTTCTTATGGTGCTGGGATCTTTCTTTTCCTCCTGCTCTGCCTGGTCTATTCTAATTTATTTTAAATAGAGATAATTAACGGGATATAATAAAAAGTTAAGGTGACTCAGTTCTGGCAAAGGAAAATCTGAAATTATTTGCATGTTTTTCGAAGGGAAAAGCCTCATCACTTAACTACAGTAATGGCAGGCTGCTAAGTACCCAAGATAGACAGAAATTATTAATAGAATTTAACAGAGGTTTGAGAGGTGAACTGGAAGAAAGACTTTACCTTATGTTGGTTCCTTTCGCAATCTGTGACTTGACAAGTTTTTGAGATGGACTGACTTGCACATATTGCAGCTACTAGACTAGATGAACAGCATGTATAGGAAGATGGGATTTGTAGTTCTCATGTAAGTGGAAACCTGACCAAAGGCCCTTGCATACTGTCTCACCAGATTTCCAGCCATAAATCTCTTTAGAGGAATGCTGGAGCATTTTAAAATAAGATGTTAGCCTCCCCATAGAAAGACTTGCTGATACAGCTGAATCTCTCAGGGAAGTTTTTTCTTTTAATTGAAGCCACTGATAAGAATTATCTGGAATTCTACAAAGTGGCATTTTCCTGCTGCCCCCCCCCGCCTCCCCCCGCTTCTCTACCTAGCAGGCAGCTAAAGATAAGATTGGTGAAGAAGATCAAATTCTAAATGAAGGTCAATCAGTATGATTGTAGGATTTGTCATAAACTAGATTTTGAGAAAAGAGCGCCAGGTTTTATTAAATGTGCTCTATGTTTTCTGAAACTTGGCATAAGCTAAACTTTTATCTTCAGAAAACACTATGTTTCTAATTAACCTATCAACAGCAGAAGCACTCTAAACAGTGTATTTATTTGGCTAACCTACCCATCTGCAAATTTGAATTTGTCTTAAACAAGAGCCAGGATCATATGTATTGGTGAAACTTCCAGGGCCAGATCCTTTCCAGCAGGTGATAAACACTGATCCAGCATTTTATTTTGTCATATTATCACTTACTCAAGAGTATTTTAGGTTCATAGAATCCTAGGGTTGGAAGACACTTCAGGAGGTCATCGAGTCCAACCACCTTCCATAGCAGGACCAACCCCAATATTCAAAAGCAAGAAAAAATGTCCTAAACCAAATTTGTAAGACGGTAAATTGCTTTCATAATTTAATATTGGCAACTGCATCTCTGATTGCTATGTAAGCAAAGCTATGTATTGTAATGTGAACTTAGTAAAAATTCTGCTGCTCTTCATTTGAGGTGTGGTTGTGATAAGTGAATAGAGGTTTTTTCATTACTATAATGCATAATTAATGTATTTAAAGTTGTAGCAAAGCAGCTACTGAGGTGACCCAGTAACTGGATAGTTTCATGAAGTCACTTTAAAGCAAACTGTGGCCCTTCAAAGTCTAATGCATCATTCCCCTCTGAAATTTGTCTCCTTACCATGTGCTCAAGCAAGGAGCAATTGTATGATGCATGATCATAGGCAGGAACTGCAATTTTGGCCACAGTTATGTGCGTTGTCAGTAATTGGGGACCTGCCAGAGGAAGTGGAGGGATTTCCAGCTGCTGTCAAACTATAACCCTGTCTGTAGACTATTCTAGTGGGCATCTCCTATTTTCTTGACCCCTCCGCACTTCACAGTACCTCTTTTCTTTCTATATCATCATCAAGAATGATCTCATAAGACCTGCGAGTACCATCTTTAGGGAGGTTACTGTAGGAGCAACGTTCTTCCAGCAGCCATACCATTTCAGACTAAGATCTTATCAGATCTCCTAAATTAAACAAGATCCAGCACATTTCCAAAGAGAACCCAGGAAATGGTACTGACTCTGTTCCCCTTGCATCTGTATTAAAGCAACTGTTCTTTCTTTTTGGATAGTGTTACAAGATTACTGGATGAAGGGAACAGAGCAGATGTTATATATTTGCATTTTAGGTAAACTATTTGATACCCTATCTCAATCTTATTTAAAAAAAAAAGATTTCCAATTAGCTTGGGCAGGCACTGGCTGAAAGTCCCTCATCAAAGACACTTTCTATGCTTAGAGAACTTTCCAACAGTTAAAATCAATTCAATTCTCCAGGCAATAGCAACATTTGAGATGTAGAAAGCCAATTGTCTGACACCTTTATTTTCGGCATGGCGTACCAGATTTACCAAGGTAGTTAGGTGTGAAAAAATGCAGATAGGCACCTAGAGGGATTTACAAAGGCACTAAGCAGCTTGAGCTTGAAGATCCCCGCTGAGAAGCACAGGCAGTAAATGGCAATATGAGAGTTTATGTTTTTGAGAAAAATAATATGAAAATCAGGCACTTGGTCAGAGGGAGAAACCTGGGCAGCTCTAATGCACCTTCCAGACCCACAAAAGCTTGTGCCCAAATAAATGTGTTAGTCTTTAAGGTGCCACAGGACTCCTTGTTGTTTTTGCTGAACCAGACGAACACAGCTAGCCCTCTGAAATTTGTCTCCTTGCCGTGTGCTCAACTGGAAAATGCTAACCTTCTTTCCTGATCCTATTGGTGCCCAACTGTGCCAGGACTTCTCCATGATAGTCCTTCAGTGAGTTGTCAATCATCTTTCCAAAACAGGGCCACTTTCTGTAATGCAATTCCATGGGCTTGCCTCAAGCGCTCTGAGATATGTATTCAACCCACAAAACAAAATCGAGTTCATAATTTGCTATAAACATATCCTTCTCTGTCTCAGGTATCACAGCCCTCAGACAGAATCCTGTAGTGAAACTCCATGGCCTAGTTGTATTTCACATTCATTTTG
The DNA here is from genome assembly GCA_032595735.1 of Pelochelys cantorii. Taxonomy (NCBI): domain Eukaryota; kingdom Metazoa; phylum Chordata; order Testudines; family Trionychidae; genus Pelochelys; species Pelochelys cantorii. Next base: position 8,751,421 of record CM064333.1, on the reverse strand, counting down.
GTTTCTTAAAGTGACTGCAGAGTGACTACTGTTAGGGCAATTGCCACAGACCATTTTGGGGATGTATTTTCTTCCAGCCAGAAATTCCTCCTGTAGCTTTATTTAGAGAATTTACCCATCACTACTTTTCCTAAAATAATGGTGGGTGCATTTCAATGGTGGGAAGGATTCCTACATATACATTGATAAAGGAATCTGGAGTCCTTTAGGAAGAAAAGTGTTTTAAAAACATCCAATAAAAGGCTATACAACTCTTTGCACCCTGTGCTATATTTAATAGAGCAACAGTTATACAGGAATACAGAGTGCTTGCTTACTGCATAGCTAATGTAAAATGCCATGCTATTCACAGAGGCTCATCCCTTACTTTAGTTATTATGTATTTTCCTGCTGGTTTATAATTCTGTGTTACTTTCTTTTCATCCCATATGGTCTCTGCTCTCCTATAACAGCTTTTTTTTTGTTGCCAGGAAAGGTGATTTTCCAAATCAATCTATAATATTTCATATAACTAAGCAAGTAAATACCATATATTACTCTAGCACTGACATGAGTGAAATATGAAAACTTGTCGATCGATTTACAATTCCACTGGGATTTTGATACCTGCTCCTCTTGTAGTAATATAGCATCCCTACTGTTAATCCTGTTCTAAGGGCATGTGCAATCAGTTACTTAAGATCAGCTCTTTTGGGGTTTTACTGTAAAAAGCTGTTTTTCCTGAGGCAAATGCTACTGCTCAGCAAGAAACAAAAACAGACCCCACCGAAATGACAATCAACAATCAGAACAGTCTGAAAAAACCCCCACTATTATTTGAACATCAAAAAACCTGCAGTTCTTATTTGTTGGTTTGAGTTTGACAGAATTGGCTTATGTGTGGGTTTCTGGCTTCTCCTGTAGAGAGTAAAACAAACAGACAAAAAAAAAAAAAAAGAAAGGAAGGAAGTGAGTGTGATTCCATGCTCTTAGATCATGGCAGGCATGCTTTTAAAGGTACATTTAGGAAGTGCCCGATGAACACAGTCAGAAACTCGAATAGAACAGATGTACAGAGTACAGATCAGGCAGATGTAGTGCAAGTTGTTCAGCACGGATCGGGCTGTGTATCGTTCCACCTCACTGGTGCTAGAGGGACATTCAGTCTCTCTGTCAGCCAGCTGCCTTTCTGCTGAGACTGTAAGGAGAGTTCTAATGTGATATAGCTTTGACTGCAGAGCAGCTATCCACCTGTGTCCAGTGGAACTCCCTGAGCATGGCCCATATGTGGGACACGTGAGCTATGGATGAATCAAGGAGCTGGATATGTGTAGCTGGTTATTGGCCTGATTCAGGGTATTCATCTATGTGGTGTTCTGGGGAGTGAAGCAGTGTCCCACATCCATTCCCATGCACATGCAAGAAGCACAAGAGCCTTGCAAGAGAACCTACTCTCATGAGCCTGCTGGCCCAGTTCTGAAGATGGAGGCAATCAATGTAAGATTTGGATGTGCCTTCCTTATGGGTGCTTATCCCAACCTCTGAGCCTCTTGAGATTCGTGCCTCCCTGGCTTGTGGTCTGATTTATCTGGTAGATTAAGGCATTTAGAGGGCTGGATTTGATACTGTGGATCTCACCAGTCTGGTGCACAAATGTTATATGAGACCACCTACTAGGATTAGACCATTTCCAGTTTCGGTTCTTTTCTGGGTAAGGGTTATGCCAGCTGCCATTTCAGCACATCAGTTTCCAACCTTTTTTTCCTTTCTATGTTTAATTAGGAGGAAGGCTCTGAGATACCTGTAAAAGGGAAAGGGCTTTGATCATGCCTCCCTTAAAATATTTATGTGAAAGGAAAACCTTTTTTTAAGAGGTTGTGAATCACAGAAACCAAGATCTCAGTGGGTTGCCAATTATACCTCTCTTGAGCTGCTTTCCTGTTTGCCATTTGGCCTTGTTTATGTGGACAAGTTAGACACACGTGGTGTTCGGTGAATAAGCACTGTTATTTTATTTATTGCGCAGCATACATTAATTTGTTTTGCATTCACATTATTGGGCACAAGATGACCAGCGCATGAAATAGAACACTGTTTTGTGAATACACTGCTCAACTTGGAATACACATCCATTAATGCTGACAGCAATTTATACTCATAGCATGTTTAGACTCTATAACCCTATATAAATAACCATGTTTAGAATGTAGGCATTTTAACTGTGCTTTGTATACATTTATCTAAACTGCTGTAGAGGGATGTTTGTGAGGTGCAGTCAGACTGTGTACCAATTGGCAAAGAATACAGTTTTCTGTGTTGTAGTCCACAATACATTCAGAAGGTGTCCTGACTCTGGTGTTTAATCTTACCACTGAGCCACAGTAACACTTTCATCTGAATTAAGGAGGATGTCCATATCAGTGATGTTTACAATATAAAAGGTTTCTACCATCTCTTTGTCCTGTATCATCCCTCACAAGTGTTTAGCAGAGAATTTTTTCCTGGCCAACAGAAATGCATTACTATCAGTCTTATGTCACTGGATTCACCAGTCTGGATGTTTGCAGACTTCTGCATTTCTCTGTCTTTTTTATTTTTTGTGAGTGTCATTGTGTGTCTTTTGGATAGTACATGAACTGCTTAGCTGCATATGAAGAAAGGAGGACCCGCCAAGGAAATAATGTTGGAGATTGCAATCTAGCTTGCTGGATTTGGCTCGCCCAAGCTACATTTCTTGTCATGTTTAGTAATTCTCTTTTTTATCCATAGTCTCTATCAATCCACGGTAAGCGCCTTGAGGGCAACTTGATGAAGGCAAGTGGGGAATTTGCTAATACATGGTGACCTATTTTACCTTGTATTATTTGCTGTACAAAGAAAGTCTTAAATGCGAGATAAAATCATATTGTCCTAGAGTTGGATGGGGGCGATCTAACAGGTCTTTTCTATCACTTGTCATCCTGAAAAAATGTAGGAATTGCTCTTCAGGTATATTACTTTCTGTCTGGTCAGGTTTTAAACATCCCAAGAAATTGGGTTTCCAAACTTTCCTAAGGAGACTGATTCACAGCAACTAAAGTATTTCTTTGCCAGGAAGTTTGTCTTGATAACCTAACTTTTCTTTCTTTCTTTCTTTCTTTCTTGTATATCCTCATATGCAACATTAGTTTACATCATCTGTCTCTTACTGTTTACCCCATCAGCAATTCAAAGAGTATCCTGTCTCCTTAGTCATCAGCAAAGCTGCACACATTTTGTTGCTTTAATATTGCATTTTAAACAAAACCCTTCAACTCACTGATCATTTTTACTGTTCTTCTGTGAATTACATCCATTGTTAACATAGGGCAGAGATTTAGCACTTCCTGAAAATCAGGCCTCTTGAAAATATCTCAAGGTGAGCATTCAAAAAATGGAGGCACACACAATTTCTTGTCACTTCTGAATACTGTGTTGTCAAAATTCTTGTTACAGAATAAACAAAGCTTACTTTAAACCCTGAAAACTCTGAGCAGCCTTCACTGGGGAAAATGTCTATTCTTACATTTGTGTTTGCCAACATGGTAACTAATACCTGGTAAAATCTTAGTGTAGTTTTTAATGCATTAGCAGGTCAAGCCTAGGGTTCATCTCGACATGTGATCTCATGTTAAAACTACAAATACCTTGTGTGCACTATGTTTTTTATTTCATATTAGTTACATGTTAGCTGCCATGGGATAAGATCACATCTTTTGTCCTAGTGAACTCTGGGCTTGGAGATATCTGATCAACAAGCAGGTCTGGAAAAGTGTGTTTTCACATTGTAGTGTTTTTATGCTTTTTCGGGGGAGGAAGGTCTGCAATTTCATCTTCCTTCTGATAAAGTTTGTCAGATCAGAACATCAGATCATGAGAACATGCTCTCTGCTGACTTTTTTGAAGAGGATTAAGCTCACTACATGCTGCATCGATCCTTGTGAAGAGAATTACTGCCAAAAGCAAATGTGTACTAATGTCCGTGGATCCTTGATGAAGTGCACCTTGAATTCCTTTTTGCTGAAGGAAAAGATTGTCAGCATATTAATTCGTTGTGAAAGAATTTTTCAGAAAACAATTTCACTAAGTATTGCAAGACTTACACACGAGTCTTGTTAAGTAACAACTGAATGTGGCCTTCATTTTCTGATCCATCAAGAGCTGGTAATGTTAATTAATGATTTTCCATTAAATGTAGCATTTATTTTTCCAGTGATTAAAGAAGCAGCAAACATTTTGATTAGACATTGGTTGTGAAATAAGGATGATTAATGCCCTATGTTTGTAAAGGAATAGTATTTTTGAATCGGACTAAAGAATGAATTAGCTTTATTACAAATCAATACCTCTGAAGCAAGGGCGCTGTTTTGGGAGAGCGGTGTGAGGGGTGGGGGACAGCAGCCTTGTGTACCAGGACGTGGCTTGCTTTTCTTCCCATTCCCCCAACTATCAGGTACCGAGGGGAAAGTACATGTATTTTGTGAATTACTCCTCTGCCCCCTCCTTTCACCATCCAGGAATAAGAGGAACACACAGAATCAAGTACTTTCCCCTCGCTTTCTGATAGTTGGGACATCGGAGGAAAAGCAAACCATGTCCCGGTCCACATAGCTGCTGCCTCCCTTGCTCTCTCGAAACGGTGCCCTTGCTTTGAAGTGCACTGTAAATAAGTTGGGCTCAGTTTCTCTTATGTAGTGATGGTGATATGATACCTTAAGTTCACTCCATTAATTTCTTCTGAGACGTTCCTTTTCCAGAGTTGTGCTATTACCCTGAATTCTTTCTTATGGTCAGAAAATAAGCTATAATGGATTATGCCACCCAGTAGTTACCTGAGCCTTTACTTTTATCAAATATAAGTCCAAATCCTGTAGTATGTACTTGGTGACTGATTCCGCAATACCTACTCACATTTTGTGCATAGTGCTATTTAACTTGTGTTAAACTCAATCCTTATTCATTGCAAACTCACAATTATTTTAGTGAGCATTTTGCTTCAGAATTTGAATAATTTGCTGCAGTATTTAATTCCACAAGCATAGGAACCAAAGGCCCGAATCTTCAGCTAAAGTGTCCCATTTAAATGTAAGATAGCATGATTATGTTTTTCTAGCTACTTCTATTAATTTTGTGTAAGAATTCTGATAATTAAGATTTTTTTTTCTGGCATGTTTTTGATTTACAAACCTATACTGATCTCGGATCCATTTTTGGTTCTGTAGGGTTTAAGTTGACTCATTCTTAAACCAATCATATAAAGTCTGAAATATCAAACAACACAGTCCTAATTTATTTTCTGCAGTAATGTTTCCTTTGGGCTGAATCTACTAAAGAATAAAAGCTGAATGGAGAGAGAAAAATGGAATTATATGAATGGAATTACATGACCTGACCTAGTTTTCATAGACTGCAGAGATGTGAATGGCTGAGGTAATTGTATTAAAAAGAAATCTCATCTGATGTGTAGCTTACATTGAATTCTTTAATTTAAAGATCTCAAAAATCATTTAACAACCAGTCTTGTGTTTAGTGCATTTGTTTACTGGTGACCTCTTTACATGTAGAAGTCATTCCTTTCAATATCCCAGAAATACTCCCAGGTGTGCTTCAATATAGACCTGGTGTTAAGAAACCATCTCCCTCCTGTTGTCTTATTTTATTTTTGCACTGTGGCTAGAACTGCAAAGCAATTACATTCCCTGAAATCATTGTTATTTTTTTCAGTAAGCTGTCATATTTAAATGAAATGGGGAAGAATGAAATTATCATTTGATTACTTGGCTGCATTGGAATAGAAAGAATCCCATTTGGGAGAATGGGAGAACGAAAAAAAAATCAATTACTGTGTGTGTTATGCAATTATGTCTTGTTACTGAAATAGTGAGGTTTTTTAAAGAATGAATGAATGAATGACTGGGATAAGTATAGCTGAGGCCAAAGAAGTTGGGTAGGCCTGTTAGAAATCAATGTTAGCTATTTACCCTTCCAACATACTGGATGTTGGTGCTGCTATTTCGTAGTTTTTATATTTTATTTTTATACTTTCCTTTCCCCCCATGAGACTGGTGCTTCTAGACATTTTATCAAATTATAAAAACCGCGATTGGAGGAATGGAAATTAGAGCATGGTTTTGGTGGATAATTTGGCATTTGGGGCCCAGTACAGCTTTCATTGATGGGGGCAGCAGAGAGAGAACAGGGATGTAAAGGGTCATCGGGCTTGAGCAGCCTGCAGTGTGGCAGGTCTGGCCAGGCTGAAGCAGCCCCCTGCCAGTGGCACAGCCGGGGGCGGGGGGGCGGGAGGGGAGGAGAAGGGGACTGCTCCAGCCCAGCCAGGTCCACCGTGCAGCACTGCGGTCAGGGGGGCTACTAGGGCCCAGCTAGGCCCACCAGGCCATACCACAGGAAGGGGGGAGCCACTCTAGCCCAACCGGGCTCCTCGCCTGTTGGATCCTGGTTAACTGGTTAAACTTAACATTTAAGTGGTTAACTTTTTAAACAGAGTTTTGCAGCCCTAGGAGAGAATTGGCATGTGAGATGAAAATACTTTGCAGTTCTATTAATATTCAGAGTATTGGTGGTGCTTCTCATCTGGGAGTATCAAAGTAATGTATGCAAATTAACATGTAAACAGTCAGTATCAGAGCCAGGAACAGAACCTAGGAAGCCTTGACTAATTGTTAGACACGTTACCTCTACTTTGCAGCAGGGCATGTTTTAACCATTACGCACTTAAATGTTCAGTCCAGCTGTCTACAGGGTTGCTTAGGAAATATAAGGGCTCCGCTGTCCAAAGAGAATGCAGGAGTACTACATTTTGTTCCACCATCCTCTCATAGCTCTGTTGGATAAGAAGTGTAGAAATCCAAACAACAGAGAAAACAACATGGCCTAATGAATTGGGCAGAGGATTGGAAGTCAAGAGACCTAGTTTATGCTCCCAGCTCTGCCACTAATTTGCTGTTTGACCTTGGGCAAGTCACTTAGGGTACAGCTACACAGCAGGACTAAAGCTGAATTAAACTATGCAACTTCAGCTATGTCAACTATGTAGCTGAAGTCGATATAGCTTAACTCGGCTTTTGGCGCCATTTACACAGCAGGAAGTCGAAGGAAGAATGAGGGTTACAGGAGTCAGAGTAAGAAGTCCTCCAGCTCAACATTATTTTGAAATAAAACCTTGTAGTGTAGATGTGCTCTTTGTTATTTTGGAATAATGGCAGTTATTCCAAAATAACGCTGCCATGTAGACATACCCCTGAGGTGCATCTACGCCGCATGCTTCTTTTAGTGGTGTGTACATAGATGCACAGGCTGCCTACCACAGCTTAAATAACAGTCTAGCAGGTGAGGCACGACTGAGATGAGTAAATGCAAGCCTGGAGGGTGTATGCAAGTGCATACCCAAGGTGTTCTCTGCTTACCCAAGCCAGACCTCCCCATTTACACTGCTTGTTCTACCAGTGTTGTTTCCCCAGTGGGGAAAGGCTCTGGCAGAGTGAAGGCAGCCAGGAAAGGCTTGGGATGCTCCCCTTTGCTGGAGCCCTTAGAAGTGCCATGCACTCCTGCTGGCAGGGCCTAGGGATGCGGGGGGAGTGCGCGAAGTCTCCTCCCACCCTGCCAGGAGTGCATGGCTAAGCGCTGCGCGCGCTTCGCAATGCAGGGGCAGGGCAGAGGAAACGTTGCGCACTCCCCCCCACCCCCAGGCCCTACCAGGAGCGCATGGCACTTCTAAGTGCTTCACACTCCTTGCAGGGCAGGGATTGGGTAGAGGAAACTTTGTGTGCTTCCCCCCCCACTCTCAGGCCAATCAGGACTTGGGGGCGGGAGAGTGCGCAAAGTCTTCTCCTGCCCTGCGAGGAGCCACGCGCTCCTAGCAAGGCAGAGGAAACTTCATGCGCTTCCACCCCCACCAGGTCCTAATTGGCCCAGGAGCAGGGGAGCAGCAGGGTCTCCGCGGGCCGGATCCACCTGCTTGGCGGGCCTTGACTGTATAGCTGTATTGGGAGAAGTAATCCCTTACTTACCTAGTAGCATTGTCGTGAGGAATAATTGATATTTCACAAGTGCTTTGAGCTCCTCTAATGAAAGCAGAGCACAGAGCCACTTTTGTGACAAAAAGCACAATATAAATGTAAGATTTGTTATATAGCAATGTGCCAATATAACCTTTAACAGTATCCCCCCCTTTCCCCACCATTATTTGTTTTTTAGCAGTATTAGCTGGTGCAGACATTCTAAAAAGAAGATTTTTTCTCTGTTGCGTCTAGTGTCCCCCACAGGGAACTTAGCACGCTACAGGCTAAACTAGCATATGGATTTTTTGCTGGGAGTGTAATTATCTTTTACTTTGGCAATTTAACAAATGTGGTCCCCGCAAAGTAAGACACTCCATGTTAACCATGATAATCCACTATACCATAGTGGGTCCTAATAAACCTGAGGGGTTTCTTCCACTCAGACACAAGTTCTATTGCAGTATGTGAATTGCTCCTGGCAGTGACAACCCACATGAAAAACACTGAAATGAACACTGGTTTCTCCTCTGACTTGTATCAGTTTTGCTCCAGTGTAAAAGCCAATGACTCTCAGTGGAGTTACTCCAGATTTGCAAAAGGCTAAATGAACATGGCCCCCAGTCTTCACTTAACATTGTGAAATGATGCTGTCCTGAAGGTATAGTAGAAAGCATGATAGTGCCTACCACAGCATTTGAAAAACACACAATTTCCAAAACATTCTTGGAATGTATTAGGGACAACTTTTTGTTCCAGAAAGTGAAAGTAGTAACCAAATGGACAGCCATTTTAGACTTGATTCTCACCAACAAGGACGGATTGGTAAAAATTCTGAAGAAGAAAGGCAACTTGGATAGCAGCCATCATGAAATGGTAGATTTTATGATTCTAAGAAAAGGAAAGAATGGGAGGTACAGAAGAACAAGAAAGGACTTCAAAAAAGCAGATGTTAACAAATTCAGAGAACTGGTAGCTAAGGTCTCATGGGAAGAAAATCTAAGAGAAAATTGTTCAGCAGAGCTGGCAGTTCTTCAAGGAAAATATTAAAGGGAGAAGTGGAAACTATGCTAATGCGAAGAAAAGGTAGAAAGAACAGAAGGAGGCCAGTATGACTCCATTAGGAGCGCTTGAATGACCTGAAAATCAAAAAGGAAACTTGCAAAAAGTTGCAACGTGGTCAAATTGATAAGGAGGAGTACAAAAGAACAGCACGTGGAAAAGCTATGACACAAAATGGGGCACATAAAGGCAATGCAAAGAGGTTCTTTAAATACATAAGGAGCAAGAGAACAATGAAAGAAAGTGTAGGTCCTCTGCTTAACCAGAAAGGAGTGTTAATCAGTGATGACATGAAGAAAGCTGAGGTGCTTCATAACTATTTTGCATTCATCCTCACTAAAGATGTTAATCATGGCTCAAACTCATCTGAAGAAGTGGGTTTTGCCCACAAAAGCTCATGATACTATATGTATATTTTATGTTAGTCTCGTAGGCTATGTCTACGCTGTCGGCTTATTGTGCAAGAACATCTTGCACAAGGGTTCTTGTGCAAGAAGTCTTGCGCAAGAAAACATCCACACTGCCATGTGCGAGATGTGCTTTTGCGCAAACGCCCATGGCAGTGTGGATGCTCTCTTGCGCAAGAAAGCGCTGATGGCCATTTTAGCCATAGGGCTTCCTTGCGCAAGAAATCCCTGCTGAGCGTCCACACTGCCCTCTTGCGCAAGAGCTCCTGTTAAGAAAGAGCGTAGCTCTTGCACAAGGAGCCATCTCTTATCACGCCATACTGTACATTTACTTGTGCAAGAGCGGGTGGGCAGTGTAGACGCTCTGCGGATTCTTGCGCAAGAACTGCCATACTTGCACAATAACCCGCCAGTGTAGACATAGCCTACGGAGCCATGTAAACTAGTTTACCCGGCATAGGCAAAGAAGCGGGGATTTAAATAATCCCCGCTTCATTAAAATAAACATGGCCGCTGCACTGTGCCGATGATCAGCTGATCTGGCACAGCGCAGCAGTCTAGACGCAGATCTGTCGGCTGGGGAAGCCTTTGCCAATTGATCCTTTATGCCTCGTGAAATGAGGTTTACAGGATCAGTCAGCAAAGGCTTCCCCAGCCGACAGATCTGTGTCTAGACTGCCACGCTGTGCTGGATCAGCTGATCGTCGGCATAGCGTGGCAGCCATGTTTATTTTAATGAAACGGGGATTATTTAAATCCCCGCTTCTTTGCCTATGCCGGGTAAACTAGTTTACGTGGCTCCGTCGACAGAGCCATGTAGTCTAGACATACCCTTTGGGTATGTCTACACAGCAAAGTTATTTCGAAATAACAGCCGTTATTTCTTAATAACTGTACTAGCGTCTACACAGCTAAACCACTATTTCGAATTTGGTAAACCTCATTCCATGAGGAATAACGCCAAATTCGAAATAGCTATTTCGAAATAAGTGCTGTGAAGGCACTTATTTCGAAATAGGGGGCCTTCAGCCTTCCCAGGGTGCCCTGGTGGCCACTCCAGCCTCAACCAAGAACACGCCTCTCCCTCCCCCTCCCCGGAGCCCTTAAAAGGGGCTGACTCTGGCCACAGTGCCTGTGTCAGCTCCAAGCCTGCCAGCCCAGAGCCAGCAGTCACTGCCCCGACCCAGTGGCCCCAAAACATGAGCCAGCAAGCCACTGGCAGCCAGCCGTCCACTGCTCCCCAGGAGCAGTCTGCCAGTTCCCAGGAGCCTGCCAGGGCCCGGAGAAGGCAGGTGCCTTCCTGGTACAGGGCGGAGCTCACGGACCTTATTCAGGTTTGGGGGGGGGATGCCCCCAATGTCCATGATCTCCGCACTAGACGGAGGAACGCGGCCGTCTATGGCAGGATAGCTGCCAGCCTGGCCACCAAAGGCCACATGTGAACCCAAGAGCAGGTTTGCATGAAAATCAAGTTGGTCCGGCGAGATCCCCAACCCTGAGCCTTGAGCTTCCCCTCCTCCTTCTTCCCCTTGCTTTCCCCTTCCAGCTCCCTCCTCCCAGGTTTCCCCCTCCCCTCTCCTACCCTCTCTTCTCCTCTCTCCTGCCTCCTTTCCCCAGTCTCACTAGAGTTTCATTCCCCCCCCCCAGTTTTGTTAAATAAAGAGAGTTTGTGTTCATGAAAATACATGTATTTTATTTGACATCAGGAAGGGAGTTAGGGAGGGGTAAGTGGAAGGACATGAGGGAGGAATGAGGCACAAGCCCCCAGTGGGGAAGACCAGGGAGGCTCTTAGTGCTCCTCAGGGTGGAAGCTCTCCTGCGGGGCCTCCTGGATACTGACAGCCCCCAATGGACCTCCCGGATGGCAGCCTGCGGAAAGTGCAGCCAGGCTCTCAGCAACGTGTCCACGACAAGCACCAGAGTGCCCAGGGGCAGCTCTGGCTCCATGTTGCAGAGTGCTGTGGTGTCCCGAGTGAGGGCAACAAGAGCACGCAGAGACAAAATGCTTTGCTGTCCCTCATCGAGGTAGGCAAGCAAGCAGGGAAAGGTGAGAACTGGCTGTCCAGGGTCCCTTTAAGCACAGGCCTCAGATAGCCTCAGGCACCAGGCACACAAAGTAACTCCTGACCTGATGCCCTGCTGGACCTGGTTCCGGCCGGCGTTAAATACGATTTAGTGTCCACTCAGTGTGGACGTGCTATTTCGAAATAGCAAAATGCTATTTCGAAATGCATTTTGTGTGTAGACGCGTTATTTCGAAATAAGCTATTTAGAAATAAGATATTTTGAAATAACGCTGTAGTGTAGACATACCCTAAGGTGCCACAGGACTCCTCGTTGTTGTTAAAGTTACAGACTCCCCTGGCTACCCCTCATAGCCTTTTTAATCATGGACAGTTACTTAACACAATATTAACAACCACTGGGAAGCAAGCCAAATTAGGGTAATAAGAGGTAAATCAATATTTAAATACTATTAATATTACTGTACTTAGATAGGTGAAATATTTTAAGTCAGCAGGGCCAGATGAATTTCATCCTATCATGCATAAGGATCTAGCTGAAGCAATCCCAGAACCATTAGCAATTATCTTTGAGAACTCCTGGACGATGAGGGAGGTCACAGAAGACTGGACAAGGGCAAACATAGTACCTGTCTATAAAAAGAAGAACAGAGGGTCCTGAGAATTATAGACCAGTACGCCTACCTCTAAAAACTGGAAAAATATTGGAAAATGATTACACAATTAGTTTGAGCATGTAGAGAGTAATTGAGTTGTAAACAATCTAAGGATGTTAACTAGCAGTTAACTGACTAGTCAAGTAGTTGATGGGGGGCTCTTGTGCAGTTCAAAGCGGCAGCACAGCATGGAGCCTGGGGTCAGCGGGAAACTCAGAGTCTCCTGCTGACCTTGGTTCCATGCTGCACTGCCGATTTGAAATGCCACGAGGAGCTGGGATCAGTGGAATTTCACTGGCATTTTAGCAGAACCTGGGATCAGCTGGGGACTCCCTAGCTGACTGCTGGTTCTGTGCGGCATTTCCCCAGAACCTGGGTCAGCTGGGGACTCCCTAGCTGATCCCGGGTTCCGCGGAAATGCCGCGCTAGAGACCAGAATCATCTGGGGAGTCCCCAGCTGATCCTGGGCTCCACGCATGCAGTGCTGCACAGCTGATCCCGGGCTCAGCTGTGTGGCGCTGCTGCTTTCAAGTACTTCCTCGTCCCCCCCTTTGCTGCCTCCAACTGATAGAGACAGCAAGGGAGGGGGGAATTGAGTAGTCGACTAGTCGATGGACTATCTGATAAGCATTTGCTTATCAGATAGTCGACTAGTCCTTAACATCCCTAAAAAATTATCAGCATGGATTTGTCAAGAGCAAATCATGCCAACCCCACTTAATTTCCTTCTTTTTTATAGGATTACCAACTTAATGGATGGGAGAAGGAGTAGATATATTATATCTTGCTTTTAGTAACGCCTTTGACACAGTTCTGCATAACATTCTGATAATCAAAATAGGGATATGTGGTATAGATGAAATTACTATAAAGTGGTTGCAGAACTGGTTGAAGACTGTACTCAGAGTAGTTATCAGTGGTTTTCTGTCAGACTGGAAGGGCTTATCTAGTGAGTTCCTACAGAGACCAGTCTTGGGTCTGGCACTGTTCAAAATTTTCATGAATGACTTGGATAATGGACAAGAGATCATGCTTATAAAACTTGTGGATGGCATCAAGCTGAGAATGATTCATAAGCACTATGGAGGAGAGGCTTACAATTCAACATGACCTTGACAAACTGGAGAATTTTTCTGAATTCAACAAGATGAAATTCAATAAAGGCAAGTGCAAAGTACTTCACTTAGCAAAATAAAATAAAATAAAATGCACCACCACAAAAGGGGAATTAACTATGTAGGTAGAAATACTGCTGAAAAGGATCTAGGGTTATAGTGGGCCACAAACGGAATATGAGTCATCAGTGTAATGCAGATGCAAAAAAACCCACTAATTTTGTATTGTATTAACAGCAGGAGTGCGTTATGTAAGACACAGGAGGTCACTGTCTTGCTGTACTAGGCCCTGGTGAGGCCTCAGATGGAATACTGTGTCCAGTTCTGGACACCAAAATTCAGGGCAGATGTGGTCCCATTGGAGAGAGTCTAGCGGAGAGCAACAAAGATGATAAAAGGTTTATCTATGACCTCCGAGGAAAAGGTAAAAGAATTAGGCATGTTTAGTCTTGAGAAAAGAAGACTGAGGGGGGAGACCTGATAACAACAGCCTTCTGCTATGTTAAGGGCTGCTATAAAGAGGATAGTGATCAATTGTTGTTCATTTCCACTGAAGATAGGACAAGAAATAATAATAAAAAAATTGATTATAAATAAAAATTTACACCCAATTTTCACACTTAATATGCAGCAAGGGAGTTTTAAAGTTAGATATTAGGAAAAACTAATGAGGGAACTATGGAATAGGCTACCAGGGGAGTCCCCATCGTTGGAAACTGTTCAAATCTAGCTGGACAAACACCTGTCAGGGGTTGTCTAAGTTTACTTGGTCGTAAACAGAGGACTGGACTTGATGACTTCTCAAGGTACCTTCTAACGTTATATTTCTATGACTCTAGGCATGCGCACAAGATAAAAGTAGGAAAAAGGAAAAATACTTTTCTTTAAAGTGCTTTCCTGTGTAGCCTCAGAAAATCTCAAATTGACCCCTGACTGAAACTTTCTTTAGGATGAAACAAAGTTTCCTTGACACTTCTAAGAAAAAATGTGCAGCAAGAGTGTGTGGGAGAGATATGCTTGCCAGCTATCCCATGTGGGCTCGGACTGTCTCATATTTTAAATTCTGTCCTATGGGCCTACTTGTTTATTGCTTTGCATCTCCCATAGTCTTTTTATATCCGTGCAAAGAGTGTTAAAACTCAATCAAATCCGAGAACTCTGCTCACTGCCACTGGTGGTCTCATTTTACACCCAGTTTTCATGAAATGCTGGGCAGAGAAAAGAAGCAGGCCCTGGATTATTAACAATCCTGGGCAGCTGTCTGAGTTTAAACAAAAATAAATAAACAAAGCTGGCTTCTTGTCATTAGAGTGAGGAAAGGCTTTGACAAGAACCTATTGAGATCACAGACAGAACAACTTAACCAGTTTTGCAACAAGTCCTGCTATTTGGTGTTTGTTTTAACAGCTAATATGAGAGCAGTGGTATGTGGAAAATTGTTGACCACAAAGGTAATTTTTTGAACATCAAGAATCAGTCACTGAAGTGACAATTAAGGAAATAAAGATGGGTTCATTCTTCCATCATCCTGTGGCTGCTCTTTCTCCATTATTCTCTAGTGGACAGTTTTGTTTAAAAAATGCTTTGAGCTCTCCAGGAGGCATCCAGTAGCTATCACTGTTTTAAATATTAAAAGTTGCAGGTATAAAAATCTACCTTGATTTTGTATATGAAGATATATTTATAATATCACTTAAAATCCAGCTTGGATTTGGAACAGACTATGTGTAATATCTCTCCATATGTGCCATTTTAATGGCTTTCTCCTTCTATTTTGAAACACTGGCATTCCCAAACATTCAAAGCTTCATGATTCAGATATCATAAATTGCAATTATACCGGGACTTCTGTAGGCTGATCATTTCTTGCTTCTATTTCTATTTTTTTAAAGCTACTATCCAATGGTTCTATTTTGCTTTGATTTGCTCTCTGTATATTTAAATAATTCAGAAATTAAATGATACAACAAGAATCTCTCATTCACAATTATGCAGTATTGTCATTCTCTAAGATTCAGTTTTGCCAGCTCTTATCACAAGTCTTGCAATATTTTCTTGTGATTCCAGGAGGTTCTCAGCTTTAATTTTAAATAAAACTAAGTCTCTCTAGTCTCTTTTGTAGTTGTGAAGCTTAAAAATATGAATCCCCAAGGCTCAGAAAAAAAAGTAAGAAAGCACATAAAACCCCATCAAATGTATTGTTTTAAAAATTGTATGATTTTTAAATCCAGCTATTTTGGGGTGAGAGTGGGTGAGGGGAGTTGACTCAATATAAGGTTCAGATAGAGCAAGCAGTAGAACCTTTCTCTGCTTTAGTTTCGTTATCTATAAAATGAGACTGACAATATTTAACCTCCCAAAGGACATGGCAGGATTAATTTGTGAATGTTTGTAAAGATGTTTGAGATCCTGAGATGTAAAGCGCTGTTGTAGAAGTTCAGTGCATTGTTAGACTATCACCAAGATTCCCCAACCTGCTTTAATATGCACGACCAACTCTTGCAAGAGCTCATCCCGGCCTTGGCAGCTTGCCTTGCAAAAATTTATCCAGTCTAGTCTCTTGTAGGCACAAGCAGGTTTCAGCATCAAATATGTCAGAATATTACTACCTGTTTCTTCAACTCACATTCATTTAGCTATTGTGAAGGAAATTTTAGTCTGTGTTAATATGAATTTTCCTGCCCTTTTATCAATTGCCAGGGTAAGTAATTCACATTCCTATCTTTTAGTGAACTTCATGTCTGCCATGCAATACCGCAGCATGTAATATTTACTGCTGTTTGTCAACACAAAATGTTTTATGTTCTAGACTGTATCTGTATTATTTATTTATAATACAGTAGCCCGTAGAGGCCCCAACCAAGATCAGAGGCTAGTTGTGGCAGGCACTGTACAGACACTTAGTAAAAGACAGAATTTACATCTAAATAGACAAGAATGAGGAAAGGGTGGAAATGGAAAAATAGGGACAGAAAGATTAAGTGAATTGTCCCAGGTAACATAGTCAGTCTGTGGCAGAACTGGGAATAGCACTTAGGCCTTGTCTCCACTATGCTCGGGATCAATGCTGCAGCAATCGTTCCATCGACCATCAATTTATTGCATCTGCTTAGATGCGATGAATCAATCTGAGTGCTCTCCCATCCACACTGATACTCAACCAGGATGAGAAGAGTAGGTGGTGTCAATGGGAGAGCAGGACCTGCCAACCTTACTGCACATAAGACACCACAGTAAGTACATCGACTTCAGCCATGTTATTTGCATAGCTGAAGTCATGTAGATTAGATAGATGGCGGGGGTTAGTGTAGACCTGTCCAGAGGCCTCCTGAATCCTTAAGCTCCACAAAACCATGTTGCTTCTCTACCTGTCACTCCAACTTCTGTGCAAATCTTTTTTGAACTTGTACTTCCCCTTGGCAATATTTTTCATATATCTTAAAGCAGAATAAATGTATGTGCAAAAATCCCTAACATTTCATCACATTAAATTTGAGATGGTAATTTCAAACCTTCAGCATTAAGGTTCTTACAGTAACTTTACCCATAACTCTAATTCTTGTATATGTTCATTATAATGGGGTAGCAGTTGGTTCAAGATTCCTTTATGTTGTGGAACAGCTGCACAGTGGGAGGTAAGATGCCTAAGTTTCCCTTTTCAGGTCTTATAGTTGACATAAGCAACTTTGGACTAGGGGTTTCCCCGGTGTAAGTTTGAGGGGCCTGGAAACAGGAAGAAGAGATTGTTCATGGAGCAGTGAGACTGGAAAGAGTGAGAAGCCAAGACAGAAGATTCTGTGGCGGATTTACTAGACAGAGCATGGACTGTAAACATGCACCATGTGGCCCAGTGAGCTCTTCATCTTAGGCTTTTTTAAATATAAAAAGTTAAAAATAAAACAAAACAAAAAATCACAGGCCTACACAAAAATCACCCAAAATGTGTTGGCTTGCATATGCCCAATGATTGGAAGGTCACACTATAGCAACATGTTTCTTTGGCAAATTGTTCTGTGATGGTGTCCAGCTTTGATCTAACTATCTCATCTTTCTTAATTGCAAGGAAAGCAAGGTCACTCATGTTGAATGCATGTAGTTTTTGGCATGTCTCACTTTATGCATGGTGTGATCAGCACTAGGCACTCCAGTTAGCATGGAGAGAAAAAGTCGACACAGCATTTCCATTTTTGATAAAACATCATCAAGAGAACTTGATTTCCAGAGAAATTCAAATAGCTCTTGATGCCAAGTGACAAAATGCATACCACTGTATTGTTTGTAAAATAATATAACTTGACAGAATTAATCTTGTGAACCAAGTCTAAAGAAAAGTATCGGTATTTTCCGAAGAGTTTAAGAACTTCCTCCTTTAGCTTTTCTAAAGTTTATTTTGAAATTGCATGGGTTGGAGGAAACCAAATAAAGTAGCTAACTCTGGAAATATCTCATATTGTGATTTTAGTTCCCTAATCATATTGTCAAAGACCATGAAACATTTCCTTTGATGGTTATCCTTTCCTTTAAAGGCAGAATAATAACTAAATTCATCATCCATGAGATGTCAGCATCCTACTGTGGCTTGGATAGTTTGCATTTTCAAAACCCATTGTTTCCTACCTGTTCTGGGAGTCTTTTTACAATTTCCTCATACTTTTCTTCAGATCTGAGTTTGCTGACCTCATTCTCTGTGCTCTCAGATGTCTAGAGGACTCGGAATGGGTCAATTTTCTTTGAAGAATTCCAGAGGCTGCAGCCATAACTAATGTCCTATGCCACCATAACTGATCGAGATAGAACATGCAAGCCATCAAAGACACATTACTTTTTGCTTGACATATGTCTTTGCTATTCCTGCTTTGAGCAATAGTTTCATCTTCTAAGCGTTCAATTATACTCTGAAAATTTACTATCATTGCCTCTGGCTTTCATTTGAGCTGCCCACTTAGCTTTAGAATACCTTTAGATGTAAAGGTCTCCTTCATTCTTCAAATGTCCGATCAATTTTATCCGCTGCATCAATCCTGTCAACTTTTTCAAGGGCCTGAAGTGTATCAAGTTTCTCTTCCCTTTGCAAAACTATACTCCCTCCCACAAGAGTTTCAAGATACAGATATTTTTTAGACTTAATCATTAGTTTTTTTCCATTGACAGAGTCAGTAAAAATTGTATTACTTCTTGCAAAGAAAACCTCTGTGATTGGATTGGCCTTACTTTCAGCAGCATGCACCAATGTGAGGTTAATTTGATGTGCTAGACTTTTTGTCTCCCTTGCCTGAAAGGTATTCTTTCATTTTTGCTTGCAGATCCTCATGAGTTCCAGCTGTAAAATCGTAGCATGGGAAGAGACCTCAAGATAACTTCTAGTCTAGTCCAGTCCCCTGCCTTGAAGGCAGGACTAAATATTATCTAGACCAGGGCTAGTCAGCTTTGGAAGCCCTGGGGACACAATAATACTCACAGCATATGCCGAGGGCCGCAACTTAAATGTGGTTGCATATACATGCAAATATATATGCAAATATATGCAAAGAGCTTCTTTCACACTGATGGGCATGAATACAAAGATTAAGGCAAGACTACACAACACACAGGCCCTATTTAAGTCAGTTCTGCTGATATTAATAAAATGCAATTATTTATCCGATTTCCACCTATATGACAGCACTTTTAATGAGCAATGACAGTCCAAGAATTTAACTACTAAAGCACATATCAACAGAAGACTATTATATTGGCTCACCATTGTGGAGCATGTTCCCAGTGGAGGCCATGTTTAAAGGATCCCACCCGCGGGCCGCATGTAAACTCAAACCGCACCGCGGGCTGCAAACAAACAGGCCGTGAGCTGCATGTGGCCTGTGTGTTGAGTAGCCCCGATCTAGACCATTCCTGACAAGTGGTTGTCTAACCTGCTCTTAAAAATTTCCAATGATGTTGATTCCACAGCTTCCCCATGCAGTTTTTTCCAGTGCTTAACTATCCTGACAGGAAGTTTCTCCTAATATTTAACCTAACCCTCCCTTGTTGCAATTTAAGCACGTTGCTTCTTGTTCTATCCTCAGAAGTCAATGAGAACAATTTTTCATCCTCCTCCTTGTAATGACCTTTCACGTACTTGAAAACTGTTGTTATATTGCCCTTCGGTCTTTTCTCCACACTAAACAAACTGAATATTTTCAATCTTCCCTCATAGGTCATATTTTGTGGGCATTTAATTTTTGTTGCTCTTCTCTGGATAATCATTGTGGAGTAGAGCAGAAGAATTATTTCTTGTGTCTCGGTTACATCCCTCTACTAACACATCACCGAATGAGGTTTGCTTTTTTTTGCAACAGTGTCACACTGTTGACTCCTATTTAGCTTGTGGTCCACTATGAACCCAGGATCTCTTTCTTAAGTACCCCTTCCTAGGCAGTGAGATTGTTTCTTCCCAAGGGGAATAGTTTGCATGTGTTCTTATTGAATTTCATCATATTTACTTCAGACCATTTCTCCAGTTTAATCCAGATTATTTTGAGTTTTAATCTTGTTCTCCAAAGCACTTGCAGCCCCTCCCAACTAGGAATTAGGGTTGTGAAAGGTTAACCAGTGGGGGAGGAGCAGCTCCCCACCCACTGCGGGCAGGGGGTTGCTCTAGCCACAGGCAGGAAATGGGATTTTACGTCCCTGCTAGGTATCATCCACAAACTTTATGTGTACTTTCTGCGTTATTATCTAAATAATTGATGAAGACACTGAACAGATGCAGAACTGATCCCTATGGCCCCATTGCCCCAATATGTCCTTCCTGCTTGACTGTGAACCACTGATAACTACACTCCGGGAACAATTTTCCAATCTGTTATGTACCCCTTTTATAGTAGCTCTAGGTTGTATTTCCCTAGATTTTTTATGGGGAGGTTGTAACACTGGCCCCAGTAAATCACTGTCTGGACATATATTTGGGGTCCAATTTTGTTCTTGCAGAATAAAACATCAGTTATGTGGGGTCACAAGGAATCAGCATCTTCCTCACTTACTGCCACAAACCTTACAAAATTATTTATATATCTCCTTTTCCTTCAATATGATCAGTATTAACAAAGAAAAACAAATTGGCCATTTGATCAGCATGGCTACTATCCATAGTTAGATCTGTAATGTCAATACAAAAAAGCTTCTTGGCAACTATTAAGTATGTACTTCCCAGTTTGTGATGCTTACAAACACATAAGTTTGTCAGGAACTATCTTGCTCAGATATTTGATTTTCTTGGTGCTGTTCATATGCTAGGCCATTGGTTCCCAACTTTTTTGAGTGTACGGACCCCTTTTCAATCTATTAAAATTTCACAGACCCCTTTCCCTGGGGGAAAAAAAAAAGACAGGGAAAAGAAAAGTAAGGATCGGCCCGATCCTTATTTTTAAACTTTCCCAGACCCCCTGCACTACCGTCACAGACCACCAGAGGTGCATGGACCACAGGTTGTGAACCACTGTGCTAGGCAATAGCTGTACTATGTCTTCCACGTACTTTATTGATGCTCATGCAAATATCACAATTGTTGCTCTCTAGCACTTCATAGTGGCCGTGACAGGGGAGACAAATGAGCTAAAATTTTGACTGAGTCAAGAAATATTTTCAGTACAGGCATGTCCAAGTTACAAACATCCAATTTATGAACATCCAAACATCCAAACAAAAGGTCATCTGCAACCTCAGGGGAGCAGGTAAAAGGGACAAGTGGTTGCAAGCAGTATAAGGGCTGGCCAGAGGACTCCAGAGGAACCGGGGACGGTCACACAGCCAGCAGATAGAGATAAGTTGCTCTTTGAAGGGGAAACCGCTGCTTCTATCTAGCTGCCAGCTGTACAAACTGTTTCAGAGGCAGCAGCATGGGGGATGGGGCAGGTGACTACAGAGGTAGCAGCCCAGCGGGGGTGGGTGGGGACGTGAGCGTTGTGTGTAACTGTTCAGCCATGTACATATCACCCTAATTTGCAGACGCTCCTTTATCAAAACATTCACTGGGAAACTATGTCCCTTTGCAAACTCTAGCGCTGTCACATATGGTCACACATGTTTGCTTCTCCCATGGACAGACACTGGCTTTAGCATACTCTTCCAATCACTGTTAACTATATTGATGTTCAAGTTTCTGTATCCCTAAACGACTACTAATGTGATCTGTGCCATCAAATGCCAACAACGCCCCACTTCAATGTATATTGGCCAAACTGGACCATCGACAGTCTCTACAGGAAAGAATTAATGGACACAAATCAGATATCCGAAAAGGCAATACACAAAAACCTGTTGGAGAACAATTTAATCTGCCTGGACACTCATTAATGGATCTCTAAGTCACCATTTTGTTTCAGGCCAATTCCACAAGCCAAATACACAGAGAAGGGTTTGGAACTTAACTTCATTCACAAGTTTAATTCTTATGCAAATGGTATGAATAGGAACATGGGATGACTCACACACTACCTACTACATACTAATGACTTAACCAACCAACCAAACAATGGAGGTGCTAATTGTTCTTATCAGCCTCTTGTAGCTATTTGAACCATCTACTCACAGTCTCTCTTTTATTCCCTTCCCCCTTTTTTCTCTTTTTTCCTCCCACGCCCTTTCCTCCTTCCCTTATTTATTCTTGGATCTGGACTTCTAATACTCCTGTCATCCGAAAGGGGTTGTGCCCACAAAAACTCATGATACCATCTATATGTTTCGTTAGTCTGTAACAGGAAAAACTTAAAAAACAACAAATAGTCTAGTAGCACTTAAAGACTAACTCGGCTACCCCTCTGCAGCTATTAAATGTGACAGTAGGCATAATCTGAAAGATGTACAGGTTGAACCTCTGTAATCCAGAATTCTCTGGTCTGAAAACATCCATCATCCAGAATGATTTTAGTTAACTGGATGTCCACTTTTCATGGGTGTGGCCAGGTTTCCCGTGGTCCCGTAAAAATTGTTTACAGCCACCAGTCCTGGCTCTCAGTGTTCTGTGCTGTTATTTAGCTCTAATTTACCCCTAAATGTTTTCTAACCGCCCAGTAAGCAGTGAAAGTGTTGGTAATGCTGCTAGACAATTTGACCTCCCATGGTCCGGAAAATTCTCTGGTTTGGAACCAGTCAGGTCCCAAGGGTACTGGACTAGAGAGTTTCAAGCTGTACTAAGGTACCTGACATACACATATTCAAGAAGTGCATTTTTTCATTCTGTAAAATGGATATGAAAAAAGGTAGTTTGTAAGGAAAAAAAGCTGGAAAGGCAGCCCTAAATAAAGTGTACTTTTGTGCTGCTTACTCAGAGTAATCCTAGAAAAGAAAGTTGATTTTTCTGTGCACAGTCTAGCAGAGGCCAGCAGAACTTGAGTGGGGCCAGTTGAGACGAATTCTGTGGGTCTGGGGAGATGATGGAGCAGGCAGACACACAGTTCTCAGTGTCCCACAGCAAGAAATATCTATGGAAACATACGTTGCTACCAGCATGTTTAAACTCTAGTATGCTCAGTGCTGTCGGATTTTGCAAAGGCACCGCAGAGCAGAGGGGTGTGAGTCCTCAGGGATCTCTGTAAAAATGGAGGCTGAGGGCCCAGAGTCGTGCTAAGCACATGCAACTCAGGCAGTTGCACCAGCTCTAAGGAGCAAAGGGGGCGCTTTCCAGGGTGACTGACTCAGTTACTGGTGATGGGATGGTGCCACCACTTCGCTGGGGTGGTGGATGGTACTTCTTTTGCAGTTGGAACTTCAGGGTTCTACTGATTTGAGAGCGAGGGAAGCACAAACCATATAGGAATACCATGCTTCATTTTTTATATATAATAGGCTATCAGATACAGTCCAGTAATTTAATGGATGTATTGAGCATAGTTTGACTATCTGCCTGTTGAGAACTTTTTGGCTAGGTTCACAACACCGTATATTTCACCGTTTAATGCAATATGAACAATGTGAATATCATTACCAGCAGTAAAGCCTTAGGCTGTATTAATAGCATCTATAATTATAACCCTTTAAAGGTAATTTGCAGTCAGACCGTTGTGATTTATAATGCAATGAAGCACATTTGTTTTATGCCTGATGTCAATCAGAGTGTATTAACTTGGGCCTTCCCTGCTCTCTGCCTTCCCATAGCTACTCATCCTCCTACCTTCAAAAAAACAAAACCACCCACCCAATAGCACCCCCAACATACTTTTAACATGCGGCAATTTTAGCTGTGCAAACTATTGAGCGTTGCCTAAAACTGCTACGGAAGCAACTGAAAGCAAGGATTGTAACTTGATGAGCGTTAACTCTGTCTTTCATAGAACTTCAGGGTCTGCAGCAGAGCGCTTTGGGTATGTCTACACTACAGCACTAATTTGAACTAACTTAATTCGAATTAGTTAATTCGAACTAAGCTAATTCGAACTAGTGCATCTAGACCTAAAAACTAATTCGAATTAGCGTTTTGCTAATTCGAACTAGCATGTCCACATTGAGTGGACCCTGAACCGAAGTTAAGGTTGGCCGGAACCAGTGCCAGCAGGGCATCAGGTTAGGGCTTAGAGTGTGGAGCTGCTGCCTCAGGCTAGCTGAGGGCTGTGCTTAAAGGGACCCGACCCCCACCCTGGACAGACAGTTCTCAGGGTTCCCCGCTTGCTTGTCTACCTCAATGAGGGACAGCAAAGTTATGCCTCGTGGAATGAGGTTTGCCGGAGCGGCGGACAAAGGCTTCCGTTGTCGACCCCGGAGCGTCCAGACTGCCCCGCTGTGCCCCAAACAGCTGATCAGCACAGTGCGGCGGCCATTTTGATGTAAACAAAGCAGTGATTATTTAAATTGCCGCTTCATTTCCCTATGTCTAGTAAACTCATCTACATGGCTCTCGTCGACGGAGCCATGTAGTCTAGACATACCCTAATTGTACAGCGTACCATAGCTTCAGCGGTATCAGAGCATGACATTAGCAGTCAATTAATGCATATGCGATGTCCCAAAGCAAAACAATTAGTTACATGGATCCACTGAGTTTATACTCTGATTCTGTTGCAGTTCAAAACTTGATTTTTTTTCACTCACTGAATAATAAAAGCAGTAAATAGAAGCCATTTGCTATAAAGCCAAATAAGTATTTTGTACCCTAAAGAAGCAACACTGCCGTGTAGTTTTTAGTGGATTTTACTATGTATTTGAATCTGTAATGAGAGGAAAATGCTAAAAAGAAAATGTGGTGGTTTTGTTTGACAGGTATAAATACTTTAACTTCTATTGAAATTAATAGAAATTTTACTTGCATAGGGACTGCAGAGTTGGGACTTGTCTCCGAACTGAACCTCTTAGTTTGTAAATGCATGAGGAATAGCCACTGCTTACAAAATTTAAATCTGGAATTTGAGTCCATTGTTCAGCATTGACACTTGTATTGGACACTTGTGTTCTATTCTGAACCTATTAGAGAGAGAGAGAGAGAGAGAAAGAGAGAAAGATCCTAATTGTTGAATTCTGAGCTGGTTTAAATACTGACATAATCCAGGTTTCTCACTGTATGTACTGACATCATCACAATAACATCCATGCCTCGCAATAGATGTAGTCCTAGTAAATAGCATATGTCCTTAAAGGACCAAATAAAGCTATCTAGAATTTTTTCATTTACGTTTGTTCAAGGAAAAATGGGGGAGAGGAATTATATGAAAATGTTCATGAGAAATATTTCATATTCTCCAACATGCGCCTGAGCCAAGAACTCTCCTCTGACACTATCTTCTATGAACCCCTATGGGAAGTGGTAAGGGTGCAAGTTAAGGCTTGTATTAACTACAACCCTTCCCCCCCTTTTTTTACAATAATAATGGAGCAGGCTGCTCTTAGTAAAAGAGCAAGGCCACCCATGTTTTATTTTCTAGACTGCACCAGAAATGTGGACTGCCCACTACATTTTGCATCGTGCCACGTTTTATGTAACCTACACAAGATTATAGAATCTCTAGAAGATTTGCCAGGCATTGCCTGGGTCTAGCCCATGCTGGGGGGGAATAGGCCAGCCAGGGGTAGGAGATGATGGGGGGGGTGGGGGTCTACTGGTGGTGCTTTCCAGGTCTGGGGTGGAAGCGGGTTCACACAAGCCTGCCAGTGCAGCCATGCTGGGTGGCCTGGTGGTACTGGGTGAGGAGGCCTATGGGTCCTGTGGAGGGTGGTGGCTGGGGCAGCACTGCCTAGTGGCGCTCTGGGTGGGGCCTGCAGCAGTGGGGCCAGCAGGGTTCCCTCACTCCCCTGGTCTGGTGCTGCAGCTGTGGGCTGGGGGAAGGGGTTTGGGGCAGGGGAGCCATTTATCTGGGCTGGTGGCTGGCAAGGTGGCAAGCCCTGTCCCCAACTTTCCTGGTGCAGATGCCTCCAGTGGTCACTGTGCAGTATAGCTGTCCCACATGCTCACTGCCCCCCAGTGGTGACTGTGCAGTATTGCACCCCCTCTATTCAGCCCCCTTTCCATGTTATAGAAAACAATCAAATTCCAGGCACATCCTGTTTTCCTGGTACAACCAAACTCTGACCTTGCTTAAAGTTAGGATAAGAGGAAGCTGTGTACCAAATTTGGGGCTCCCAGCTCTTACTGTGTTGTAGGAGTTCTTGAACAAACTGACTCACAGAGAGACAGACATCTCTACAATATATAGACAGAAATGTAGGGCTGGAAAGGACATCAAGAGTCATCTAGTGTAGCCCCTTTCCCGCTTTCCCAGACAGTGAAGCAGGAACAAGTGTACCGCGACCATCCCTGACTGGTTTTTGTCTGAACTATTCTGAAACCTCCAAGGATGGGGATTCCAGTTTCTCTTGGCAACCAATTCCAGTACTTAACCATCCTTATACTTAGAAAGTTTTTTCTTAATATCTAACTTCAAGGCGCTTGCATTAAACAGATAAACAATACTGCATCTTTTTTGTCAGAGTCCCCTGAAAAAGAGAGTATTCAGGGCTGGTGTAGCTGTGTTAGTCCCAGGATATTAGGGAGAAAAGGTGGGCAAGGTGGTATCTTTTATTGGACCAACCTCTGCTGGGAAGAGAGACAAGCTTTCAAGCTTACAGACTCCTGAGTGACATAGCCATGCTGTCCTAAGCGTAGTGTAGACAGTACTACATTGATGGAAGAATTCTTCCATCACCCTAGCTACTGCCTCTTAGGGAGGTGGATTCACTACAGCAATGGGGAAACCCTTCCTGTCCCTATTCTGAATGTCTCCACAGAAGCCCTACAGAGGTACAGATGAAGTTGTAGCGTTTTAAGTGTAGACATAGCCTCTTTCTATCATTTTGTCTTTCAGTTTCCCTTCTGCTCTTTTGTACTCTGCTGGAAAGTTAGCTAAGGTATTCACTGAGAGTTATTCAACCAGCTGATAATGCAAACTAATCTTGCACCCCTGTCTCATTTCATGTTTAAATTAAAAGGCTCTGAAATTTACTTTACAGCTAGTAACAGATGCTTTATTAGTAACGAGTCAGAAATCTTTTTAGTTCTTCCCTCCCTTTTGACTTGGTGCAGCAGCAGCACCAGTGATGGCTAGTAGTCAGTGGCCGTTTTTCAACCTTGAGATATTAACATGATGAAGGTGAGAAGCTTTTTGATGCAACCGTTTAGTGATTGAATTTCTTCCACTCCAAGAAGTTATTTCCTAAGGGCATATGAGAAGCTCGATTGCTAGGTGTAAATTGTTCTTAACTTGCTCTCCGCACTCAGTTCAGATGTCAAGGTTGTGCATATTTTTCTTCTGAAATCTTATCAAAATCATAGTCTGATCAGCATGCCCCATTGAGGGTTTGTATATTTAGGAACTTTGATTTCAAAAAAAGAATCCCCTAAGAATTTAAGTACATGTCACTTGGTGTGTGTGTGTGTGGGGGCCCTAGACTAGCTGCCAGCAACTGGCGCCCTAGGCGATCGGCGCCCCCCGCCTCCAAACCCCTCAATGATATTGCGCCACCATTTGGCGCCCCATTTAACTTGGCGCCCTAGGCGACCGCCTAGTTTGCCTGTATGGACGGGCTGCCCCTGTGTGTGTGCGCGTGTGTGTGTGAGAGAGATTTGGCATAACTTTAAGAAACTTTAAACAACCTGGATGTGGGGGCAGTTAGTGGGGAGGTGGTCTAAATGTTTCTGAAGAAGGAGCTACACTTCCACATATTCTATTAAGAGATCTGCAGTATAACTGAATTATGGTAATGCCAAGAGACCCCAGCTGAGATTAGAGACCCCCCCCCAGTCTTTGCAGTGTGCAAACACAGTGAAAGACAGTTCCTTCCCTAAAGAGCTTACAATCAAAATAGACAAGTCAAACAAAGGGGTTGGAGGAGAAACAGAAGTGCAGAGAGGTGAATTGACTTACCAAGGTCATACAGTAGTTCAGTGGCTGCAATCAAATCTGAATTGTTACAAGTCTCTGCTGAGAAGTGGCCCAAGATTTAGTTCTCTCATACAAATTGATTACCGAACAGATGCTTGGCCGTGTCTGTCTGTGCCCAGTATGTTGTAGTTCCAATTCTGGGGTAGCCTGCACAATATTAAAATAAACCCTTGTGTCTGAAATATGAATTCATCTAGTACATCTGAGCACCTAATCTTGGATTTTCCTACAACAGGCCTATGAGAAAATGGTTGCTTAAAAAACTTGTCCTAGGGAAAGAGTACGACTGTCTGTCTGGGTACCTGGCTAGCAGGACTTGCTTTGTGGTGTGAGTCCAGCTCGCTCATCCATCTTTATAAAACAAAAAGAAAAATATACCTCTATCACATCTGGCTCCAAATGGTATCCTGGCAGTTTCAGCAGCGAGACTGCATGAAATTTGCCCTAAGAATAAGTGGAATAAATAAATAAATACAGTAAAATAGTCTTCTGAGAGTGGTTTTAAATAATTATAATCCGGATAAAATCACAGTTGAGTCACAGTTTGTAATTCCAAAGATGGCAGGATGCAAACACTGCCAATTTTCCAAAAGTTTCTCAGGGCTACTCAGAGAATTTGAGGGATCCATCTTCATGTTAGTTGTTCTTCCCTGTTAGAATCTAAATGGTCCAGAAATAGAGGATCTTCCTTTGAAACAGTACTTACTGCTTCTTCTCCAGACCGCAATCGGATACGTGTTTTACTCATGCACTGGCCACTTGCTTTGTAATGATCATTTCCTTTTACAGGCCTTAAGTCCTTCATTAGCATTGTGCAAGATTTCTTTCATGAGTAATTTAGTTACAGTGTTATACACAGAGGTGGAAGTGAGGCCGTCTGGGCTGGGACTGCATACCAGTTAGAAGTGGTCATTGGTATGGCCCATATACAGCCAATGCAAAAGTGCTGCTGAGGCAGCACTTCAGTGTCACTGCTCCTTTTGTCCCCCATCGTCAGCCTTATTGGTGGAGTCCAGCAACATTGCTGCCTCTCTTGTCTTCCTACCCCCAACCCCCAAGACTGCCAGCAGGAGGGGAGGGGCAAAATGGGTAGCTGCCATTGGACTCAGTGATTTAAAATAGCCCAGTAGGCTCCCAGCCTCCGCTCTTGCTACCACAGCAGCAGCTGGAGCCTGAGGCCCTTTAAATTGCTGCTGGAGCCCTAAGCAGCATGTGCCATGAGCTCTGACAGGCTGACTGAAGGGAGGCTGGTCTGCGTGAGGCTAGACCCTTGTTGTACTGGTAAAAATTTTAAATTGTTTTTGCCCCATCTATACACAAATGCAAATGTTTGTAATAGCAAACAATAAAGCATTTTACTAATTGTCATGAATTGAACACCTGACTACATTCTCATGCAAGCATACCCTTTAGGATAATCTAATTACCAAGGTACACATAATGCAAATGTAACTACCGGGGTATATGAAATGTAAATGTAATGTAGTACCAGACAGCTAGTTACAGATAAGGAAAATATAATAATATCAACATCTCTTGTAGCATATGCGTGGGTTAGTTTGAATACATACCAATACACTTAACAGTTCTTTGATGCCCACCTACAAATGAATTGGCCTATGGCTCTGGCCTGGGCTTATCTGTTAGTGTCAAACACTATTATAAAGTTTATAGCAAAGTTAATTGGCGAGATGCTTATGAATTTGAAATCTAAAAATCAGGGAATTTAAGGTAATTTTTAAAGCTGGAATTTTATAACAGCATGCAGTAATGAACAATCACATTAATTTTCTCACACGAGAGGCAGAAATTTCAATTTTTCTCTTTGTGTATAGTCTTTAGAGATACTGTAGCTATTTCAGTAATACAGAAATATTTAAGGCTTTCAGATCAATATTTCTTTAACTACATAAACCAGTTCCCCAAGGGAGTACTCAGACACAATAGAAAACAGCTTCTTGGATGCCCTTTTGTACATGTATATTTGTAGTCAGTTATGTCAGTTATTAGCTTAACTTTTACCCATTTGTAGTTTGCTTTAAAACATCTTAAGGACAATAAAATTGGATAACTATAGACTCAAATCTTGTTGTCTTTAATCATGCAAAACTCCCATTTTAATACTAGCTTCCTTGCGTAAGGAAAGGCTTGATAATTTGGCTTAATTAACTTATTTTTCTGCCTTTCAAGCTTTGCTGCTGTTCGCTAATTTTACTAAATATTTGTAACAAAAAGGAGTATTTGTTAACACGCGTGTATTTTTTAATACACAAGTGGCAGTTGTGAAAAAAGAGGTATCTATGTGTTAATTGTATGTGTAATGGGGTTGCACTCACCTCTTTCGAGTGCCCCCTGTTTGAGTGTGTGTGCCTGCACACACGCTCGCCCTCCTTCCCCCCCCCATTTGTGGTAGGTCTTCACTGCCTCAGTACTCTGGCCAAATCATACATACATGTGTGTGATAGACGCAAAGCAAACTCCTTTTATGGCACAAGTCCCATTAGGGCCTCTTTGAGTGCCTTCAGTAATGTTTCTCTTTGTCCCCACTCCAAAATAGAGTGGTGACACTGAACTGAATTCACTCTGGCCCTGTGGCACTTCTTATACTAGCCTGCTGGGTCCTGACTGGTTATGTCCTCCACAGCCGCTCTAAGCAACTTGCAGGACCTCTCTTCTGCCGTTTCCTGGGGCGGGTTGGGGCTAGGCAACAAGGCCTCCACGGGTACGTCAGCACTGCACCCAGAGTATGAAATAAGCTACGTAATTTGAGTGATGCAAATTGCGTAGCTTATTTTGAGTCAATAGCTTATTTCGAAATTTGGCACTGTCTACACAGCACTTATTTCAAAATAAATCGCTATTCCGAAACGACTCTTACTGCACATGGCATGAGCTTTACAGGGATGTCAGAATAGCGAGCCTGTAATATTTTGAAATAGCGCTGCAGTGTAGATGTAGCCCATGAGGGAGGCTCAGGGCCTATTCACCCTGTCATAGGCTACATGATAAGCTTTCAGATCCCAAATCCGATAGTTATTTGAGCTTATAGTATTTCAAATGAGGGTTCTGATAACCTTTAACTGACATCCTCTTTTACGCAGTTTCAGAGAATTCTGTATCTGGAGGAGGTGGAGATATTTCTGAAGTAAATATGCTTTGAAATATTTGCAGCTGTATTTCCTTCAGTTTGCAACATATTGAAATCAAATGTGCTGAGCATGATTATGATTTTTTTTTAAATGAACAAATGCAAAAAATTTCAGTGTTGTCAGAGGAATGATTTTGGCTGTGATGATACTTTTGGCATCCTTTAAGAAAGAGACCAGGATGCAATTTAAATACGAAAGGTGGGACTTTTCAGTTGTTTTGCATTTGAGGAACTCTGGCAGAACTCTGCTCCCACTGAAATCAAGTGTAAAACTCCCATTGGCTTGAATGGGAGCAGAATTAGGTTCAATGCTGAGCCCTTCAGAAAACCCTCCCAAATTGCCTCATATGCTATAGCTTTTCAAAATGAAACCTGTTTCCTGAAACAATTGTTCATATGCCAACTGCTGCATGTGTGGCTGTCTGGGCTTGTCATATGTTATAGAAAAAATACTTGACCATCCCACAAGGAACTTTGTATTTGACTGTGTGATAACTCTGATGACGTGTTTGAAATCCTGCCTTTGGTTTTTGGCTTCTTTGGAAGGTATTATGGCTGCTTCAGTAAAGGGGCTTACAAGAACCCTTTGTAAAATTCAACCACTCAGCATAACTTAGAGCTGGGATAATTTGTCTGCCTCTATCTAAATCACCATCCTGCTAGATACTGTGAAACCATCCCTTCCACATACTATTTACTTGCTGGTCTTAGAGAAACCAAGAAACATTTTAAAATTGGTCATTTACTTTGGTTTGAAATAGGAAAAAAGAAACCTTGGGGATCCCCAAATCCTGTTCTCTTGCCTGCTTGTCTGCATTGCATAGTAATATCAGTCTACTCAGTACATTGGTCTGGGTTTGAGTGTAAATATTTGCAGTGAAGTTTTTTTTTCCAAGTGATGTTGTGTCCTTCCTTAATTATCATAAAAAGAAAGCCAACAAATTGAATCCAGTGCTAAAAAGGGGTCAAACCTGTGCCCACTAAAGTCAAAGACAAAATTCCCATTGATTTCAGTGATGCAGGATTGGGACCTTAAGTGCACACTTGGGTTGGCAGCACATTACTGAGATATCTATATCAATGTGACCATGACAGAAATAGCATGGAGGAGAACAAACAGCTGGAATCCAAGAACAGCAAATCCATATTCTCTTAAATTTTCCTATCGAGAACTTTGTATCAATTGTCTGCATAAAAAGTCTAAAGCTACTCTAAAAACATCCACTTTAGCTTTTATAGACTTAGAAGTAAAACAGATTTTTAGGGAACAGAGAAAAGATTACTGTTTTAGAGATGTTGCAAGTTTTCAAGGTCAAACCATATTTCCAACAGGGAAATAAGAAAATATAGTGAGTGGATATTGAGCATTGCCTTGGTATGTCCTTGTGGGCTGAATATGGCCGGAAAACTGACTTGGTAAAAATGATACCTTCTTATTCAACAGTTCTTCTTCTTATGTTCTTCAAATTAGGGCAGTTTATTTTACTAAGCAATAGGTTTGTCAAGTGATTAAAAAGTAACTGTAATTAATAATGTGATTAAAAATAATCACGATTAATGGCTTGATTAAACATACTGTTAGATTAACAGAGTACCATTTATTTAAATATTTTTGATGTCTTCTGTATTTTCAAATATATCCATTTCAGTTTCAACAGAGTCATAAGGATGAAGTGCTCACTTTATTTTTTATTACAAATATTTGCACTGTAAAAAATAAATAGTATTTTCCAATTCACCTAAAACAAAAGCTGTAGTGTGGTGCAATCTCTATATCATAAAAATTGAACTTACAAATATAGAATTATGTACAAAAAACTGCATTTAAAAGTAAAAGATTGTCACCTACAAATAAACTGAACCCTATTTCTTGTTTTGTTAATCACTTGGACATACAAGTTTGTTTACATTTGCAAGAGATAATGCCACTCACTTCTTGTTTACAGAGTCATCTGAAAGTGAAAATAGATGTTCACAAAGCACTACCGTAGCTTGCAGTGCAAGATGTGTGAGCCAGATGAACTAATGATTCATATGTCCCTTCATGCTTCAACCACCATTCCAGAGGACATGCTTACATGTTAGTGACAGGTTCTGCTTGATAATAATCCAAAGTAGTGTGGACTGATACATATTCATTTTCATCTGAGTCAGATGCCACCAGCAAAAGGTTGATTTTTTTTTTTTGGTGGTCCAGGTTCTGTAGTTTACACATCAGAGTGTTGCTCTTTTAAGACTTCTGAAAGCATGCTCCACACTTTGTCCTTCTTGGAGTTTGAAAGGCACTTGATATTCTTGAACTTTGAGGCAAGTGCTATAGCTACTTTTAGAAATCTCACATTCGTGCCTCCTTTGCATTTTGTCAAATCTGCAGTGACAGGGTTCTTAAAATGAACCACATGTGAGGTGGGTCATCATCCAAGATGGCAATAACATTAAATATATGGCAAAAGGTGTGTAAAATAGAGCAGGAGACATACAGTTCTCCCCCAAGGAGTTCAGTCACAAATTTAATTAACACATTTTTTTAACAAGCATCATCAACATGGAAGCATGTCCTCTAGAAGGAAGGATGAAGGGGCATGCAAATGTTCAGCATATCTGGCAGGTAAATATCTTGCAATGTTACATACAAAAATGTCATGTGACCACCTGTTCTTACTTTCAGATGAAATTGTAAATAAGACACAGGCCCCATTCTCTATTGCAAATGTAAACAAACTCGTACAAATATTTGTAATAAAGTCTCAGAGGGGTAGCTGTGTTAGTCTGTAATTTTAAAAACAACAAGAAGTCCTGTAGCATCTTAGAAACTAACAAAAATGGGAATAGTATCCTGAGCTGTTGTGGGTGAAATCCACTTTGCTTATGATACTAAATATATATTTGTTAGCGTCTAAGGTGCTACAGGACTATGTGTTGTTTGTAAATATTTGTACTGATTTTGTAAACTATTTGTAAAAATTCGTAATTTATAATATATAACAACATAATGAGCATTGTACACTTCATATTCTGTGTTATATTTGAAAATGTAGCCCCCCTGCCAAATATTTAATAAATTTCAGTTGGCATTCTATTGCTAGACAGTGCAATGAAAATTGTTATTAATCATGATTAATTAATCACATGTGTTTGCTGAGATTAATCGACAACCCTACTAATAAAAAGATATTTTGTGTGCATAAAGATAAATCATATTTAAAATAATACAACAGCACTCAAGAAAAAAACAAGTGGAGCTTGTAATAATTTCCAAAAGAAATGATTTTGATGTCATTTTGATGTCCGAACACAAGTATATGCTCAATTAATGATCCAACAAATATATATGTAATACAAAAATGAACCACTCCCCTTCTTGAAAAACTAGGTGCATCCTTCTAGGATTGGATATATGTGAAATATAGCTTCAGATTCTCGAACTAAAATCACCTTATAGAAATACATAGGAAGCTTTTGAAAATGTGGCTGTAGAAAACATTTGTCATTGCCTCTTTGAGAATGGTCACATTCATTGAAAACTCAAGGTTTGGTCATAGGCCAAAAGGGGAAGGCACAGCTTTTCTATGGGACAGGGTAAAAAATGTACAATGGTAAGTTTCATTGATGACTCAATGTCTTTTTTCTTTTTAATCTTTCAAAGTAGGTCTGCACATCTTTTAACATGGGTAAAATACAATATAATGACTTACTGGAGGGTTCTCCAGAGCAGGGTTGGGAGAAGACTTTAGACAAATAGTTTATTCACTACATATGTAGTTTTGGGTTGACTGAAACTGTTTTGAATTTGACCTAATTGTTTCAGCCAGGGAAAAGCTTTTCAGAACCAGCACACATGTATGCACCTCTTTTTATGAACAGTACTCTAGTGATTGGGCACTTGCCTATGGTGTAAAAGACCAAGGTTTGAATCCCTATTCTGGAAAAGGGACTTTACTAAGCTCTTTCTTCTCCTTGTTGAGTGCCCTGCCCAGCAGGTTCTAGGCTACTGTGGGCTGGGATGCATCTCCTGCTAGGGCTGTTCCACTTTGTAACTACTGGGCCAAAGAGAGGGAGTAAGGCTATGTGTCCACTTCCTTCAGGGTTCGATTTAGCAGGTCTAGTAAAGACCCACTAAATCAAGTACTGAGGTCGTCCCCTTCAGTAGATGGTACTCCTCACTGTTGCGAGGAATAGGGGAAGTTGATGGGAACATTACTGCCATCATACTCCTTCTGTGAGATCACCCTAGAAAATCGGTGCAAGGCATGTCAACTCCAGCTACACAATTCACATAGCTGGAGTTGTATGTTTTGCATCGATTTTTCTCTGCTAGAGTAGATCTGGCCTGAGAATGACTCTACTGCTTGGTGATTAAGGAATGTGGATTCATATCCCTCTAAACCAGGCAGAGAGGAGGTACATCATTTTTGGTCTTTCTCTCTTTGTTTTAAATACTCACTGGTATGAAGTGGAACAGCTCCACTAAGAGAAACGCATGCCAGAATAGCCTGTAGCGCATGTGAAGGGGTGGGGTGATCTCTGTTCCAGAGTCGGGATTCAAACATGGGTTTCCTTCCCACATGCCAGTGAACTGCCCTAACCACTGGGCTAAACACATAAAACATCTTGCTCTCTGCTGGCCCAAAATGGAGTCTTTCAATTTACTGACAAATTCTGAACATTTTTGGAACCAAATGGAATATTTTCTCTGATTTTCAGTTTCTTGGTTGAAATAAAAATTCATCACTCACCCAGGTCTGCTCAGTAGGTTTTTGTTTGTGTGCATGTTTTGGCTTAACCTTGTGACTACACATAGACTCCAGTGTTGTTGGGCTATTAGCACTGATCTTGTGGTTTTGCTTTCATTTCAAGGGGGTGCATAACAATATGTTCAGGTGATAGAGATGCAGCCGTGTTAGTCTGGTCTAGCTGAAACAAAAGACAGAACTATGCAGCACTTTAAAGACTAACAAGATGGTTTATTAGGTGATGAGCTTTTGTGGGCCAGACCCACTTCCGCAGATCAATTTGTGGAAGAAAATTGGCACGACCATATATACCAAAGTGATACAATAAAAAAAAAGTGAACACATATAAAATTGACAAATCAGATTTTAGATTTTTAGATTGTCCATTTTATATGTGTTCACTTTTTTTTGATTGTATCACTTTGGCATATATGGTCGTGCCAATTTTCTTCCACAAATTGATCTGAGGAAGTGGGTCTGGCCCACAAAAGCTCATCACCTAATAAACCATCTTGTTAGTCTTTAAAGTGCTGCATAGTCCTGTCTTTTGTTTCAATATGTTCAGGTGTTCTCCCATGGTAGCAATTCAGACTTAGCTGGCCATTTATGGCAAATATATATATATATATATATAAAGCTGCTGTTCACCCTGTTCTCCAGTTGGGAGCTGTAGCTGCAGTGGAAACAGCCGGAGCACTTTGAGAACAGTGGCGGATGGCAAACTCAAAATAGAATAGTGAGTCCTTAGCGGGGGAGGATTTGGCATTCTGCAAATTAGCACCTTGCTTTATTGCTGAGGAATATGCTGGGCAGAATTTGGGAAACTACGTAACTGTTTTATTCTGATATATATAGATGCATCTTTTAGTTCCAATATGTTGAAATTTGACTTGATGAATGAGTGGGAAAGTCTTATCAAGATAGCACCACATACATTCTCTGATGAGTGACTGGAAGTGTGAAATTTAATTTCTGAACACTTATGGGGACAGGGAGTGTTCTATATTGTGTGTGTTCCAGGTTGGTGTTCATGAAGGGTTCCTTAATTTCCAACTGTGTTAAGAATTTTTGTCACATGAAAACATCCACGCAGAGTGCAGCGGCAGTCAAAAAAGCAAATAGGATGTTAGGAATTATTAAAAAAGAGATAGAAAATAAGACGAAGAATATCTTATTGCCCCTATATAAAACTATGGTACGCCCACATCTTGAGTACTGTGTACAGATGTGGTCTCCTCACCTCAAAAAAGATATTTTGGCATTAGAAAAGGTTCAGAAAAGGGCAACTAAAATGATTAGGGGTTTGGAACGGGTCCCATATGAGGAGAGGCTAAAGTGACTGGGACTCTTCAGTTTAGAAAAGAGGCGACTGAGGGGGGGATATGATAGAGATATATAAAATCATGAGTGGTGTGGAGAGGGTGAATAAAGAAAAGTTATTTACTTGTTCCCATAATATAAGAACTAGAGGACACCAAATGAAATTAATGGGTAGCAGGTTTAAAACTAATAAAAGAAAGTTCTTTATACAGCACACAGTCAACCTGTGGAACTCCTTGCCAAAGGAGGCTGTGAAGGCTAGGACTATAACAGAGTTTAAAAAAGAGCTAGATAAATTCATGGAGGTTAGGTCCATAAAAGGCTATTAGCCAGGGGGTAAGGAATGGTGTCCCTGGCCTGTTTGACAAAGGCTGGAGATGGATGGCAGGAGACAAATCTCTTGATCATTGTCTTCGGTCCACCCCCTCTGGGACACCTGGAACTGGCCACTGTCAGCAGACAGTATACTGGGCTAGATGGTCTGACCCAGTATGGCCATTCTTATGTTCTTATGTTCTTATTTTTATCATTAAAGCCCACCATTTTCTAGAGGAGTTGGATAGGTGATGTTTCCAATTTCAGTTCCACGTTCTTATGCATTCAAGAATTGAATACGAGGAACACTCTCTCCAGGTTTATCTAATGAATGCAAAGTCCAAATCACCCCAAAACAAGCAAAGGCAAGTGACTGAATAGCAGTCTCTTCCACTATACACTTTATTTCATGAAGTGTATTTCGAAAATATGTGGTAAATTTCAATTAAATCAGAATATCTAGTAAGTTGTGTCATTAAGATGTGTCAGGATTCCCCAGAGTTTCTTGAACCATTTTGCACAATAATGCACCCACCCCATGGCAACACTTTTCAGAATTGATTATACTATACACTCACACAGAGAAGTTCTAACAATGGTGTATTTACCAGCCAGCTCAACGTATAGCATATTTTTAGTAGCACATTACAAATACATAAACATTCATCCTAATTTTCAACAGGAAATCTAAACTTTGACCCTCTAACTTCTAGGCTTTATAATGAACCAGACCTCAGCGCATGTAGTTTTATTTAGCATGGCTAGATTTTATTTTTGGTTTCAACTAGGGAATCTAGGCACTGGAAGATATAGCCTGTACCTTGCACATGAGAATAAATGAAGAATGATCAACCCTCCCCCCCCAGCTGGCATTATTTTGTATCTTTGTTCTTTACAGGGAAGTTTTGGAATATAATTTTAGTTCTTGTATCTTTTATTCACGATGTACTAATTGTTTTGAGAAAGAGAAGGGACTGTAAAAAGGGCTACCATGATGAGCAATTGTGTCTACCATTGATTGTGAGGAACATGTGTTTGACAGAAGGCTTATTGTTATATATTAATTGAATATACCTCAAGGGGATGTTTGCAAAATTCCATGCAGATCTTCTATTTGTTGGGGTAAACTTAGTAGTTATTAAACAACTTCCCCATGAGAAATCAGGAAGTCTTCCTTTCTGTCCTCAGACCCTCCAGGGCTATGATAAAACTCAGATCTCCACATTTCCTGTTTAATAGAAACTAACCTGCTGCTTTGCACAGGACCCTAGATTTGCTTGAACAAGCCTAGAAAGCAGTTCTTGGAGGTGAACCAAAAGGGGTGCCTTTCTTCTGGCTCAGCCACTTACGAGTTTGTCTTTTCCATTCCTTTCTCTGCTTTTCATAGGAGATTCCATGAGGTGAAACATATTTTCTGTAACTCTGGGACTTTCCAGCTGTTTTTTCTCCTGAGGGATGTTATTCATGGGAAAGAGAAGAATTGGCTAAGACCAATTCGTTACCTGTATTCCTGCAGGCTAATCTGATTTGGTTTTGAGTTCAGCTGTCTAGAGAATTATAAACTGAAGCACACATACATGGTAGCCAGACAAAGCTCACCTGCTGATTTGAATAATCAACAGGGATCTGCATAAATTTTCTGGCTGGACTTCTGTCCTTCCTGTCTGCCTTCATTTTTATTGTGCTTTAGAATCAAGCTGGTGGTGGCAGGGAGAATGGATTAATCAAAAAATGAAATCGGTAATCAGTTAAATAAGCAGAGACTTTGCTGCAGGGTTTCTTGTGATGAGACAACTTCTGACAAAAAAGACTAATAAAACTCGGATAACAACTAACTTGATTATTATTAGAATCAACTTTTCTCTCTTAAATGGGGAGGTGAGAGGATTATGAGGGAATGGACTAAATTTGCAGTCCTGAGAAGTCTCAACTTTATAGCGCAATAGAAACCAATTAGAAGAGTATATTGTCAAAGGATCAGGACTTTTATTAAACCAATATATTTTATACACACTAGACCAAGCTCACAATCCACTGAAGTCATTTTGCAAGGACACTGTCAAAGAGCTTGATCAGAGTCTCACTGAAGTCAATGGGAGAAGAAGATAAAGACTTTGTGGAATGGAAGCTGTTTGCATTATACTAAAGAGAGAAAAAGTGGTTCAGTCACTAGTGCTCATGTAGACCTAGGTGCAATTCCCTGGTCTGCCATGGATTTGTTGTGTGATCTTGGATAAGACACCTGGACCCAGATGTATAAAAGTATTGAGGCACTGCGGTACTCAGTTGTGTAATGCCTAATTGAGTTAGATGTTTAAACTCATTTTCAAAAGGGATGTAGGCAATGAAGAGCTAAAATCGTAATGTTAGCTAATGTGTTTTAGGGTCATAAATCTGTTTTTGAAAAGCTTTAGACACCTAAACCGGTGAGGCATTGAAATGCTGAGGACATGAGCATCCAAATGCCTTAAAAAATCTGGACCTTAGCCTCTCTGTGCCTCAGTTTTCCATTTGTAATGGAAGGTGTTTGTCTTGAAGATAAATTCCTATCCCTCAACGATCTCTTTCTCTATTCTCCTTTATAGAAGAACTCCATTTATAGTAAATGGGAATGAAAATCTCAAATTGTTTCAGGAAATTGCAATGTTCAAATCTCAGTTCAGGTTATATCGAACTTCAATGCTGAGGAAAGTTACTATTTGACTGCAAAATATTTTTCCATTCGTTTGATCTATAACTTACCCTTGTGTGAGTAGTCTTTACTCACACAATTAGTCCTAGTAACTTTAATGGGAATATTTGTGGGAATCAAGGCAACTTGTATGAGTAGAAGGTGGCAGGACAAGCCCTATAGGATTAGAATAGGAGTGGGCAATAAGCAGCCCATAGGCCGGACATGGTTTGTCAGGATTAACCTCTACTGGGCCACCGGATGCTTGATTCACCTGAGTTCCACGGGCAGGGCTGCTCACAGCTCCAATTGGCCACACTTTGGCACAGGAATCTGTTTATATGGAGCAATGTGGAGGCTGGGGGCCTATAATAGTGAAACTGAAATAACTTTTTAAAAGCCCGTTTTCTTCTTTCCATAAGTTATATGTTTTTATGATTTGTGTATTCACTATGTACAAGAAAATAAGCACATCTGTTCATAATCAATTTCCTTATCTGGTGCTTCTATTTAGCACCAGGCTTCTGTTTGGGTTTCCAGCATGTCAGGTAAATGTTTGCACTTAAGAATGAAAATATATCAGAAGTTTGTGAAAATAGGTATCTGTGTATAAAATCAATTTAAGACCCAGACTTTATATATATGCCTTAAACAGAAACTAGCCTACCAAAAACACTAGCTTTTTAAAGGGGGGGGAGGTGACTTATATGTTTTTCTCAAATTAGCTCATTACATTGTGCATGTGCTTGGGGGTGACTTATATGTTTTTCTCAAATTAGCTCATTACATTGTGCATGTGCTTGGCCACTCATGAGAAAAGATGGAATTTTTTGCCAACAATTTAGTACCAGCCTCCCATTTAATGTTCTGAAAAATAATCTAAAGTTACACGAGGAAATTATTTCTATAGTTTTATTTGGTTTGTATTTATTTTTCCTGTGCCTCTGTATAAATACTGAATACATTCTATGAGTGGACAGAAAGTAGAAGAGCACAGAATAAAATGAACTGTGCCAATAGGGCATAGAAATTTGTTCATTCATCTGTTACATGAGTACATTAAACTTACTGATCCCATTCTGCTTGTTCATGAAGCTACAGGATTCTGCTAAAGAATGAGACCTCTTTATCTCCTCAGACTTGCACAAAATATTTTATTACATATCTAAACAGATTTCAGCTTATTGAAAACGCTTTAAACTCTCAGCTTCTTGGCAGCTGCACATGCAGGAATCAACCTATATCTCTCTCATAATCAATCATCTTAAAAAAAGCTATCCTGTTTTCTTTTTTACTCAATTGATAGCAACCAAATACCAATTGGATAGAAAGTGCTATAAAAATATGTGGTAGTCGTATTTAATCACAAAGTACTGCATTTGAATGTGAGTATCCTGAAAACACCACTTGTGTAGTCACTCTGAACCTGTGTGCTGTTTATTTCTCTATATGAAAGGAGCAAACAGACCCCATGAGGACAC
This sequence comes from Pelochelys cantorii, assembly GCA_032595735.1. Taxonomy (NCBI): domain Eukaryota; kingdom Metazoa; phylum Chordata; order Testudines; family Trionychidae; genus Pelochelys; species Pelochelys cantorii. Next base: position 8,710,096 of record CM064333.1, on the reverse strand, counting down.
AGCGTATGATTCTTCTTGTAGTCAGTAATGAGTGCAAAGGCAGTTTCTTTATTTTGCACACAGAGGGCCTGATCCAAAGCCTGCTAAACTCAGTGAAAAGGGTCTCATTGACCTTCAGTAAGCTTTGCATGGAACCAAGGATTATGCTTAGCGTTAAAGGTTCCATATACAGAAAACAAAGGGTTTCATAGCTAATTGCACTATGCTGAGGACTTCTGTGCTCTGAGGCAATTTTCAGAGCAATTTCCTATGCACACAATTAAATGATGTCTATTGTAAATCCAATCACAATATTCTGATGTTGCATGTTGGTTAATGGGAGTGCTGACTTCTAGGGTTGGTGTGTGAGGAAGTGGGAGGCAATACATGGGGTATTCCAGAGTCTCAGCACTTTGCTATATCAGTGCACCTTTTTGCTACTTTCCCAATGCTAAACATGCTACTGTAGTTCCTTGTGCATGTTTTATGAGAAAGGATCCAAAGCAGTGGTTCTTAAACTTTTTGGCTCGTGGACCACTGGGCTCAATGGAAACCTTTTCACGGACCACCAGTTGGTAATGGAAACTCCCCGTTAATCACATAATTACACCCGAGCCATTTTGTTAGTGCTGCAGCTAGGGAGAATGGTTTAATTTAAATTATTATACAGATGAAATGCATTAACTTTCTCATGTTAGTTTATCAAGCTTCATTTTAACTAAAGTAAAATATTAATTTATGTCCAACACAAAAGGTTTCAATATTTTCTTTATTTAAGGCGGGTGTGGGGAACTTTTTTTGGGTCGGAGTTCACTGACTCACAGAAAGATCAGTTGGGGACCACACAAGTGAGAAGCAAAAAAACTCCTCCAAAACCCCCCAACCCTCACTGATGTGGCCCCCGACTAAGACTCCTCACTCCTCTGGCACTTCAGCCCCATGGGGCGAAGGGAAGGGAAGACTGAGGTTCAAGGCCTCAGTTCAGATTTACTTTTCTGGGGTTCCAGAGTTAATGGATTTTATGGACCCCCCCCTTAGGCTCTTGGGTGGGGACAAAAATGAGGGGTTCAGAGTATGGGACAGGGCTGCCAGTGAGTGGGATAGGGATGGGGTGAAGGATCTGGGAGGGAGGTGGGGTGCAGGAAGTGATGTTGCGAGGTCTGGTGTGAAGTAGGGTGCAGAAACAGGCTGGCAGTAGGGTATCTGACCGGGGGGAGGAAGAAGGAGCAAGGGAGGGTGCAGTGTGTGGTTAGGAGGAAGGGTGCAAGGAGCAATAGTGGATGCAGGAGCAGGGTGGGGGTAGGTGTCTGGCTGGGGGACGGTGCAGGAGCAAGGGAGGGTGCAACAGCATGCTTGGGTGTCTGGCCAGTAGGGAAGGTGTCTGGCTAGGAGAAAGGGTGCAGGAGGGGGTTTGGGGTAGGGTGTCTGGCTGTGGGCAGGGAGATGGGGACAGGGAGCACCTGGGCATAAAGCTGTGGCTGAGGGGTTCTGGGAGATGGGGGGAGAGTGCCCCTGGGAATAGGGCTGCAGTCAGGGAGGCTGGGGGTGTTCAGGGAAATGGGAGGGGGGTGCCCCTGAGGGAGGGAGCAGGGAAGCTCAGCGGGGATGGGCAGATGGGTGACCCTGGGGTGTCCAGCCCCGCTGAGTGTGGGTTGAATGCTGAGGCAACTAAGCCCTTCTCCCAGACCAAGTCCCCATGGGTGCAAAGCCCCGAAGGGCCCCAAGCCCTCACCTGTGTCCTGCGTATGTGGGCTCCTCAGTCCCAGTGCTGCCTCCTCGAATACCACAGCAACCTGCCCCACCTGGCTGGGCCCCGTGCACCCCAACATGTGGCCTGTGGGTGGGAGTCACTGAGGGAAGAATCCCTGTTACCATGGCGACCATGAGCTCGGTGGGGCCTAGACGAGGCAGGGGCCCAGCAGCTGGCGGGACTTTCCCATGGAGGGGGGTGGGATGTCACTCCTCCACCTGTAGCTCTGTGCCCCACGGGGTGGGGATGAGTTTGCTTTCTTCACCTCCCTCCTCATCCCCCCACGTGCCCCCAAAGCCAGAGCGGGTGCTGCAGCCTCACGGCTGTGCGCTGACCATGCGGCTTCCTGCTGTGTTGGGGAAGAGGGGTGCTGAGCTTGAGCCATGGACCACCTGGGAGGCGGCACTGCACTTTGAGAACCACTGATCTAAAGAGAAGTGTGTTTTTCAGTTTCTTTTTTAGCCTAATTTTCTCATTTTTTCTCTATTAGATTTACACGGACACAATCTTAAAAAGTAGACATTTTTGACACTCCCTATAAGGGTTCATGATTGAAATAAGAAACTCTCAAATACCTTGGCCTGTTTATGCATTTGGGCAGCTCTTCTGCCATGTGTATGTTGCAGCCCCAGTTACTGGTTCACCTATAGTTATGTAACCTACTCTACAACAGTGCACTAAAAGCCAATTTAGAGCCCAAAGAGGCCAGTACTAACATCGCTGACTTCTTTGATCAGTTCTGGCTCTGAGAGAAAGATATAGCTGAATTTTTAGTTTTGTGTTTCTCTCTCCCTGCAGAATCCGAATAATTCATTGTGTTTTTTGTGGTTCTTGTTTCTCAGTCTGTCTGCCTGTCTTGAAATATGAGTTTAACTGACCCCTTTCCTGGATGTCCTGCTAATATAGTGCAGTGATTACTAAGCACTAATTAATGAAAAACAATGGATCAGATCAAACCTGCCTTTATAAGAAACAGTATTAAAATATCCTACCATGATTACCCTGAAACACCTGAAAGCTATTGTAAGCAACAGTGTCTCTTGATTCATTACTTCAGTATTTTTGCAAGGTCATTTACTTTGAGCTTTGGTGCGAATGAGAACTGGACATTAGGGATACCAATACAGACTTTTAAAGCTTTGATTATATAGGCCTTTAATATAATGACATGCCCGTCCGTCCCTGGATTAGAGTGTTCAGATCAGAGCCTAAGACACTTCAGTAACCACTTGCGGAACTGTGCATCCTAATTTTGGCCATGCTGATTTATAATGATATTTTTCTATATTTCTTTGGGATTTTTTAATAGAGATAATTAAAAAGTTACACATCAAAACAATGCTAAACATTGGGCATAAGGCTGATAGGTAATAAGTATGTCATAAAGCCTGATTTATTTTATACGCAATGCTATGTACAGCTGCAATAATTGTGATAGCTAGTTATAAAAACTTTCTAACAGATGCCATAGACATGTTCTGGAACAAAACAAACAAAGTGGAAGTGGAAAAAAACGTAGTTAATCACTGTCGTAAATGAGTCAGCATTCTGGGTCACTGTTAAGTATCATCGGTTTTCTTTTGCCTTTGTCCTTGCATAGAGTGAAAAAAACAGAAGGAGGCATGAAGATTTTAAGGCAAGTCAATATTTGAATATTTTTTATAATAGAAGTGCTAATGTAGTGCATATTTCTCCACCTTATAATTGTGTATCAGTAGGTCACATTACACAGCACATACTATGAGAAGACAGAAATTTAAAATGTGATTTTTTAGTCTGAAAAATGACTTAAAAACAAAAGAAAAAACACTCTGATGTCTTTGTTTCTTACTGATTCTACATCAAATTTACTAATTTTTAAGTAAAGATTCTTTCCTACCTGCCATCCCTAGAAACATATCTTGGGAACTTAGCCATGCATTGCCCACAACAGTTTAAGAATTTAAACAGTCTGTTGTTGGCACCAAATGTAGGTTAGAATCAACTCTCTCTTTCAGAGTTGAATTTGATCTGGAGTGCTAACAAATACAAAGGAGTAAAAACTTCATTCAAGACCTGCTTTTGCAAATACTTGTCCTGTGAAGCATTTCTGATTGTCAGAAACTGGGAACAGATGACAGGGAATGGATCACTCAGTGATTGTCTGTTCTGTTCATTCCCTCTGAAGTACCAAACATCTGCTACTGTATAGGACACTGGACTAGATGGAACATTGGTTTCACCCTTCTTAATCTCATTGGCTGAAATACAATGGGTTTGAAACTTTTACCAAATTTTACCAAATTTAAACAGATGAATTTTCCATGTCTTTATACTTGCTTACCATGACCAAAAAGAGACATACACAACTTTAAGCATAATGCTGCTAATAAAAGCTGGTAGGCTACATCTACACTGCAGGCTTCTTGTGCAAGAACTGTTTTGTACAAGAGTTCTTGCGCAAAAGGTCTTGCGCAAGAGTGCGCCAACACTGCCATATGCTTTTGCACAAGAGATGTGCTTTTGTGCAAGAGCATCTATGGCGGTGTGGATGCTCTCTTGTGCAAGAAAGCTCTGATGGCCATTTTAGCCATAGGGGTTTCTTGCGCAAGAAACCCCTATTACCTGTCCACACTGCCTTCTTGCTCTTACTCAAGAGCAAGAGGGCTTATTCCTCGTGGGGAGTGAAATAACTCTTGTGCAAGAAGCCCTCTTGTCTGATGCTTTACTGTAAATTTACTTGTGCAAGAACACCCGTGCAGTGTAGACGCTCTGCAAGTTTTTGTGCAAGAACAGCCATTCTTGCGTAAAAAGCCTGCAGTGTAGACGTAGCCATAGAGTTTTCAGTGAAGCAAGACAATATCATTAGTGATGGCTCACTCATTAGCTGTTCATAGAGATGTCCTCTTAAATAAAACTGTATGCATATATGAATGTTTTTAGATTATAATTTCACTAGGCACCCTCTCTTTTTATCTTCTAAAGCCATCAATCACTCCCATACCCGCTTATCACCACAATTGGCATTTCTTTATTGAAATAACCATTTATGAGACCCAAAGATTAATTTCTACCTGTTATGCAAATTAACAATACACCCAGACATACTCTAGGAATTATTTGGAGGAAGTTCTGTGACTTTCATTATACAGGAGGTCAGACTAGATTACCATAATTGTTCCTTGTCCTTAGAATCTATGAATCTGTATGGTATCATGGACTGACTACCTGTCTTTACTGGTTTAATGTAGTTGGAAAGTGGAAGGGGAGTACAAACCAAAACAGTGAAGTAGGATGGGTAGGGCAGAGGATGCTACTTCTCCAAGTTAGGGAGAAGAAAAGTATTTTCCTTCTGTTTTAGCAGAGAGGAGAGAAGAGTTGCATTCCTCTCCCATCTCTTCCTTGCTTTGATCCTTCATGATATACAGTTATGTTGTACATCTTTCTCTCTTCCATGACACATTAGCCGTACCTGGAAAATATACAGTGAAATAAAGCTATTCATCCTTTCACAGTCATAACAGAAGATAACATGCAGGTAGAGAGGGGGAAAGGCTGCATTAAAAATGTGCTAAAATAAGATCAGAAAATAACCACACATCCCAAAATTAATTAGAAACTGATACCCAAAATATATACAGAGTTCATTTCACTCATGACTGAAACTGCAGCCATATCTGGAATGAAACAGAACCGCACATATACCAACTGCTCTTTAAGGGCAAATTCAACAGAGTACTGAAACACATGCCTAACTTAAAGGTCATGAGTTGGCCCATTGACTTGGGGCTTACTACAGCAAGCACAATTACACTTGTTCTGCTTTTAAGGTTCTGTCTACACTACTGCTTCTGTTGGCAAAGCTAATGTCTCTCAGGGGTGCGAAAAACACCACCTCCCCACTCCGAGTGACATAAGTCATAAGCGTCAATGTGGAGAGTGCTAGGTTGGCAAGAGAACTTCTCCCACTGACACAGCTATTGCCACTGATTGTGTGTGGGGGGGGGGGCGGGGGTAGTTTAATTATGTCAGTGGAAGAATTCTCCCATCAGCATTGAGCAGCTACTCAAGAAATCTTACAGTGGTACAACTGCATCAGTACTGCTGTGCTGCTCTAAACTCTGTGGTGTACACGTGGCCTAAGACAGCAAATGAATATTCCCCTTTTCCTGCTATAACCGTTGAGTGAATTTTGGTAGACAAAATGTAAATGCCAGAGTTGGAATTGGGCCAAGCTGCTGGAGAGAACTCCCCTATGCTTGGAAAATTATGGGATCTTTAATGATTGCAGGTTATATAGACATCTGTTAGGGATGGTCTAGACAGTACTGGGTCCTGCCATGAGGGCAGGGGACTGGACTCGATGGAAGTGGCAGGCAACCTTAACTTGTATCACTCACATTGGTTATAATTATGTCTGTGAGACAGAACCAGGTCCACTTTTTCTCAGACTAGATAATGGACTCCTCTATGAAGGACCTTGCAGAAGTTGCTCTTTTACTGGTTGCATGCAGAATTCAGAGGTGCCAACCCAGGGAATAGAAACTGAAGAAAATAAAAATTTACCCAAGTGTTTGTGACTCAGAACCACTTAGTTTTGCACAATTCTAATTATGGATACGGTCCTGCAAGTTGTCCATGCACAAGGCCTCCATGGACTTGCTTGGGAATTGTGTGGATGGAAGGCTTGTCAGGCAGGACCACTATTTCCTCTTAGGTCACATGCCATTTGTGGGTGTCTTTATAATGCTAAATCTACAGCAGCTGAAGTCCTCATAGTGTGAGAGGAGACCTCACCACCAAGAGAGTGAGAGACTTCTCCAGACTTATGGGAACCTTTTAACAGGTCAGTTGCAATCTAATTTGGCAGCGTGCAAAAAGGGATATTGGCTTTTCAAAATTAATTCTCTGTGGGCCCAAAAAAAGCAATTTTGCTTAAGTTAGAACATCCAATTAAATCATGTCCTTAAGGAAACTTCTGAGGGTCAAGATAGGTCACTGTCTAATAAGGCTGTTCTTTTTCTTTTAAATGTTTTTTTTTTAAATACTAATGAAAAGTGCTATTTTAATGTCCCTGGAGAATGAAGTCCTCAGTTTGTTTCCAGTACTACTACATAGACAGTAGCAGTGCTGTCTTTCCTGCTTTGCACTGTGAATTCAGTGGGTTCCAAGACTAACCTAGGAAACCAGCTTCCTTAGAAAGAGAGGACAGATTAGTCTTTGTCCATTCACTCTCTTTGCTGAGACTGCCCATTGTGACAGTGAGTTTAAAGTGTAGACAGATGTACAGTGGGAAATGAACTGAAGCAACCAACTCACCGTTTTGCCATATGCCAGTAAGCATCTGTGGGATAGTTACAACTGTTAGCCACTATTGACTGAGATGGATTTCAATCAGTAAGATTATTTTGAGCAGTAACCGAGTCACTTTTGATTGAAAGTGCTTTTTAAAAATTCATAACGAATATGTTTTAACATTAAACAGCTCCAATTCTGGATAACTCTAAATTTTGGGAGGGTTTAGATTTGAACCCAAACTCTGTGGTCAAGTATTTATGACAATTTCAGAAAAGCAAACACATTTCAGTGACTAGCTTGGCAAACCCTCGTTTCACAAGAATCCTGTATTGATTCCAATTTGAGCACCCTACTCATTATAAACTATTATGTCCCAGTGTCCCCAGTCAGAAATATGTCCCATTTTTATTGAGGGCAAATGGTAACATCTTTGTGTGTGTGTTTAGATGTGCGTGTGTTTAAAATACAAATGTATACAAAATTATGTGGAGCTGCAGATACATTTAAATTCCACTGGTGTTCTGTTGTGTAAGTTTCAGATTGCATTTCTCTTGTCTTAGTCATAGTAGGTTTCAGAGCTGGATACATTTGAGGTACATTCTATGTACATTTTTCTACCTCCTAAAACAATAGTGAGCTATCCTCCATCCCAAACTCTCCAATTCCTTACTTGCCCTATCATGACCACTTCCTCACTAAACACTTACCTTTAATGTCCCTCAGGTCCTTGTGTCAGCTGCATGCAAAAAAATTAAAAGGATCTCTTCCAGTTCCAGTAGTTATTCATTTTTATTTTTACATTAATGGTGATTCTCCATTCTGTAAAGTGGGATTTAATATTGTCAAAGGAGTTCCATGACCCTTCTATGGCAACTGATGCAGACAGAAGGACGTGTTTAGCTTTCACGGTGTGTTTGCAGGGGCTGGAGTGAGCTTAGGGGCCAAGAATGCATGCTAGGGCAGGGGAACAAATATCCTTAAGCAGAGAAGTAAGAAAATTATAGGGCCCCTGCATGGTGTCCATCTTTACCCTTGAGAAACCTGCAAATTAATTAAATGTCACAATGCTAATTGTGTTTGGGTGTACCATAATTATTAATTGCTCAAGATGCAATGGGTGATTAAAAGTTATGTTTAGACGTTACCATGAAGTGTGTCACTTAAGAGTGGTTTTGGAGTATAGTCAGAATGCATAGTAAACTGAGAAATAACAGATGTTGATCAGACGCAACATAGAAAAGCAAAATCCTTAAGATAATTCATAGTGCCATATGGCAATCTGAATCACCCTGTCCTGGAGGAAACACATCTTTATGCAAATCATTAGAGGATGTAAATAAGTACAGTTCTGTTGTCTACTTCATTGACTTAGGTCGTCTTCTGTGAACGACCACCCTTTGTCATGCTAAATGCGTGGCTGTGTTACATTCTATTCTCTAGCAATTGGGAACTGTGCTAAGGTTGTCTGAAAGGGGATATATTTAAGGGGATGTCTATACTGCATGTTTACACTGCTGTTAGACACTCATGGCTGGTTTGTAACAGCTGATTGGCTCATGGCCCAGGCTCTTAGCCCCTATGAGGTGGGAAGATTCCAGAGCTCAGCTGCAGCCGGAGCCAGGGTTGGCTTTAGGACGTGCGGGGCCCAATTCGAAGAATTTCGACGGGGCCCCGCAGCAATTTTGGTTGAGCAAAAAAAAGGCACACAAAAGTTTCAACAGGGGGCCCCGGGAATTTTTTTGATTGAGGGAAAAAAAAAACATGGCACAAAAAATCCCCTGCCAACACACACACATACACACCCTCACGCACTAAACTCCCACGGCACAGGAAAACTCACACCTCCTGCGCTAAACTCACACCTCCTGCGGCGCAGGCAGCCGACGCACTCCTCCTCCAGGGCCGGCAGGGGCGGCAGATTTGTATAATTTTTGGTGGTGCCCCATTAGCCATACCCCCTGACCTCTGTTAACCACGCCCCGACCCCCATTAGCTACACCCCCTGACCCCAATTAACCAGGCCTCTGGAGGTAACATGCTCAGGGCAAGATGGACACATGACCAGAAGTAAAAGGTGTCATGTCACCCCTCTCAAAGGACTTTTCCCACCATCCTCCTACCAACAGGGATTAGTTTGGCCCCCACCAAACCACCCTCACACAACTATCCTTCAATTGCATTAACCCAATGTGTGTGACATTAACTCGGGGGCAGAGAGGCTGGGGGAAGTGTTCCCTCTAAGGCTACGTCTACACTCGCGGCTTCTTGCGCAAGTACAGCTGTTCTTGCGCAAGAACCCACAGAGCAGCCACACTGCCCGCCTGCTCTTGCGCAAGGAAATTTACAGTACGGCGTGGTAAGAGAGGGCGTCTTGCGCAAGAGCTATGCTCTTTTCTAACGGGTGTAAGCTCTCTTGTGCAAGAGGGCAGTGTGGATGCTTGGCAGGGATTTCTTGTGCAAGAAACCCCTATGGCTAAAATGGCCATTGGAGCTTTCTTGCGCAAGAGAGCATCCACGCTGCCATGGATGCTCTTGCGCAAAAGCACAGCTCGCACATGGCAGTGTGGACGTGTTCTTGCGCAAGACTTCTCGCACAAGAACCCTTGCGCAAGATGTTCTTGCGCAAGAAGCCGCCAGTGTAGACATAGCCGAAGAGTTTCCTCCCATAAGCAGAATGGATTTTGTGTTGTGCACCTGTACTGAGTTCATGTGGCTTGTGTGGATGTGCCACTGTGGCACCCAAGTTACTAATAAATATTTTATAAACCTTTACCTTTTCTCTCTGCTGCCATGTCTCCTCCCCTTGCACCATCAGCTCCCCTGGTGCCTGCTGCCCCCCAACTCCTCACTCTCCTCTGCTGTCCTGACTCCTGCCCTTCTCACTGCCCTCAGCCCTCCTGCGACCTGCCCCCGTCCACCAGCCCTTCTCTCCCCCCTGTGCCCACTCCTCCAGTAGCCCCATTCTGATCATATGAGCTACCCCTCCTCATCCCCTCTTCGAACACCTCCCTCTACACACCTGCCCTGCCTCTCTCTGGTGCTGGTCTCTCCCCTGCAGATGTCTACCCTTCTGCTTCACCCCAGAATCTCCTGGCACCTGCACCTTCCCTTAGCCCTGCACCCTCCTGGTGCCTCCCCCTTCCCTCACTGCCCCTGCCCCCTTTGCCCTCTTTTTCCCTGATGCCCACCCCCTCACCACCCTCTGCCCCCATTCCTGTCATGCCCCTGTGCCCTCACACATGACTTGCTCCATCCCCGCCTTCCTCGTGCCCACCCCTTCTTTCAAGCCTTCTCCCAGCACCTCCCCCCCCCAGCCCCCAGTGCCCTTCCCTTCTCCTCTCCCAGCATTACCCTGTCCCCCCTCCCACTGACACCTCCCCTCCTGCCCTTTTCCTCATTGTCTGCACTTGGCCCCCTTGGCCCTGGACTCCGAACCCGGAGCTAAGCCGAGCGGCGCAACGCAGCTCTGAGCAGTTTTAAAGTCCCGGGCCATGATGTCATGTCACGCCCGGGCGTATCCCTGCTCACCTGGGAATGCCGCATATGGCAGCAGCAGCAGCTGGTGAGGGGGAGCCGCACTGAGAGCTGCACGTGGTAGGGATGGGACGGGGCCGAGGGGCACGCTTTGGGAGGACGCGCGGGGGCGGGGGGCGGCAGGTAGAGTCCGGGGACCGCTCCAGGCAAAGCCGGGGGAGAGACCCAGTTCCAAATATTGCTGGGGCAGGGCCCCCGGCTCTGAATATTAACTCGCCGCCCATGGCGCCTGGCAAACTTCCGGGTTCAGGGCGCGGGGCCCCTTTAGGCACGGGGCCCGATTCGGGGGAATCGGGTGAATTGGCCTCAGGCCGGAGCCAGGAACTCTGTACTACAGTGAAACAGGCCCATAGCCTCAAGCTCAAGAGCCTAAATCATGGACTAGCCACAGGTTTTTATTTGCAGTGTAGATATAACTAAAGATCGCTTTCCTTAGAACTTCTGGAAGTCAGCTGATCACAGTGCTACTGTAACACCAACAGGCGGAATCAAACCTGGGATTTCTGCAGCTTAGTGCATAAGTCTCTGCTGTATGAGCTAAGAGCCAGCTGACTTTCAGCTAAAGCCATAGAGCAGACTCATTAATCTCTCTGTAAGTGGTCTCAATGCCATGATATGGGACAGCGCCCCACACCCAAAAGGTGTGTGGGTTACTCCACCATATCCAACTGTAAAGAAAGCAGCTGTGTTCCACTAAGCCACCTGTTTGTGACAAGCAGATACTGGAAGAGGCAGTATCAAAGACTTTGCTGTGCTTGAGCAATGTGTGAGGTTTATGAGGAAGAGAGCCATTCAGAGTTCTCCAGGGATCTGTCCAGGTTTTATAAATTCCACAGTTATTTAAGATTATTGAAGGCCATGTTGTATGCATGTCTGAGTTTTATCTGGACAGTAGTTTGGGCACAAATAATAATGAAAGCAGGGAAAAAAATCCTTTTTTTAAAATGATGGTTTTGTCACACCATGGATATTGATATAGCAATAAAGTTTTATTGGGTGCAGTCCTAAATTGTCTATGGGAAGCCTGCAGGGATCTTCAGCACAGCACAATCCAGTTCTACTGCCTGGTGGATAAATAATGGGATTGATAACTCATGTTTCCAGAATGGTGGTTCTAAAAGTTGGAAAGAAAATAGCCCAAGGCCAATAGGACTGTGTGCTGTGAATCCCTTAGCTTCCACAAACCAAGCCGAACTGGAGTTACTCTCCCGTCCTCTTGGTTAGGCGTGCTCTGCAGAAGGTGCTTCACCAGCCACTGTCATTGATTCAGCATCAGCATGGCTGACAGCTACTGTGGGCCCCGAGGCAAGGGGCGGAGGGCAACTTTGCACCCCTGGAAGGGGCAAGGCCTTGAGTGGAGAGGGCGCGGGCGAGAGCAGTCAGCTCTGAGCGCTGCACAAAATGTGGCATCCCCCCCAGCACTTAGAGCAACACAGAGCAGCACTCCAGTGGCAATTCAAAGGGGCCCAGAGCTCCGGCTGCTGCTGCAGTAGCAACGGTGGCAGCTGGGAGATCCGGGCCCCTTTGAATCCCCCGGCCCCCAAGCAATTGTCCCCTTTGCCTCCTCCCCCGCTTCCCATTGACAGGCCTAATCAGCAAGAACGCTTTCTTTGGCGTTAGGGTGCATGTGCTGCTATTCTTATAGCTGAGGCCCTACCCACTTGGGACTTTTATTGAGAATCACGCGGCATTCTTTAGAACATGGATGTTTTAATCTAGCTGTTTTGTAGCCTATACTGCTAACCTTCTTGCTTGTCTATAAATATATTTAGTTAGTATTTTTGTCTGGGACCTTTCCAGTTAGCACAGTTAGCTCACATATGTTTGGGACCATTTACCTAGATAGATAGTAGTAAGATGGAGGGACTTTCCATGGTATAGGCACTTCCAAGAATACCCTCAAACTTAGCAGGTACATCATTACTTAGAAAAACCTGAAATAACCGGTTGAGACCAGACCTAATAATTAAATAGGTCAGAAATAATACGTGACAGACAACCACAAAAGGCCCATGGTAATGAATTGAAGCACATGATAAGAACTTGAGATCAATAATATACTCACCTATTGGGGAAAAAAAACACTTTACTAATGGTAAAGTGAGGAAATACAAATAAGGAGAAAAGGAAACATCTCCTAGTGAATATGCATCAAACATAACAACGTCAGCGTAACATATGATAAAAATGGCATCCCAGCCTAGGGGTTGGAAGAGGAGAAGATGTAGTCCGTGGAAGGAGCCAGAATGATGGCCCCTGGTGATGATGAGGAAGGTGAAGGTAATGAGGTAGATGATGGCTAACACCTCAGGTTGTTCTGGAAGAAACAGTGTGAGTATATTGTATGGAAATATGAAAGTACATTCCCTATCTCTCTTATGAAATTGGAGTGTTTGTGACTGTGCTGTTTGTATTAATAACTATTTTTGTAAATATACAAGAGTTCTTATAGTATGAGTGTTGCAATTGTGCACATCAGGGTTCCCAACCATAAAATAATTGAATATTGGGCCTGATCCTGGAGCAAAAAATCTGTCAACCCTAAAGGTGGTAACTGGAATTCATATGCAGTCTTAGATCAGGCAACAGGTTCAATGGGATATAATGTTTTCAAGTATCAAAACGTGTGTTACAAGGAGGAGGGAGAAAAATTGTTCTCCTGGGCCTCTGAGTATGGGACAAGAAGCAATGGGCTTAAATTGTAGCAAGGGAGGTTTAGGTTGGATTTTAGGAAAAACTTCCTAACTGTCAGGGTGGTTAAACACTGGAATAAATTGTCTAGGTGAGTTGTGGAATCTCCATCTGTGGAGATATTTAAGAGCAGGTTAGACAGATACCTGTCAGGGATGATCTAGACAGTGCTTGGTCCTGCTGTGAGGGCAGGGAACTGGACTCAATGACCTCTTGAGGTCTCTTCAGGTGTGTCTAGATCACATGGCTCCATCGATGGAGCCGTGTAAAGTAGTTTACCCGACATAGTCAATGAAGCGGGGATTTAAATAATCCCCACTTCATTAAAATAAAAATGGCCACCGTGCTGTGCCGGCAATCAGCTGATCTGGCACAGCGCGGCAGTCTAGACACGGAGCGGTCAACAAGGGAAGCCTTTGTCGACCGCTCTGTTATGCCTCATGAAACGAGGTTTACCGAAGTGGTCGACAAAGGCTTCCCTTGTTGACCGCTCTGTGTCTAAACTGCCGCGCTGTGCCAGATCAGCTGATTGCCGGCACAGCGCGGTGGCCATTTTTATTTTAATGAAGTGGGGATTATTTAAATCCCCGCTTCATTGACTATGTCGGGTAAACTACTTTACATGACTCCGTCGGTGGAGCCATGTAGTCTAGACACACCCTTCCAGTTCTAGTGTTCTATGTTTCTATGTTCTGTACATTTTCCCAACATGTATGTGTGCACACTCGCTTTTCTTTCTTCCAGAGGTAGCTGTATTGCAGAGGTTGATTAAAGTGATCTCTGATCATAGTTTATAGAACAGATGTTTTTTAAATTGTAAAGCATTTTGGAATACTTCTGAATGTAAGTAAACGTATGAAAGCATGGGTAGACATAATTACTATCAAGGGGTAAAAAATTAGTTATTTTGTGCAACGTCGGTGCATGTTGCAGCAAATTGTAAAATACCTGACTCTGTATACCAAAGAATCCCTTTATTTTTCTGTTCTGCTGTTTTGCCCTGTCTACTGCATAAACAACTTCCTTAACTACAGTTTGAGTTTGGCCTCCAAGGGAGCTGACATTCATATAATTGATACGACTGTGTGGATGAAAAATTTCTTGGGCCTGGATTCCAGGAGAACCTGTTGATTTCAATGAGCGCAGAGCGCAGCGGAAAATCATACATTTTTAAAACTGTGTCCTTTCTAGTGACTGATGAGCATTTTACTAAATATCATGGTTGTAGGTCTCTGACTCAGAAAGCTTTCCTGAAGGTAGTTTTTGGAACATACCAAGGTTTAGGTTTTCTGATGTCTCTCTCAGTATTAGGAGAAACTGACTCCTGCAACGGTCCAAGCAAGCTATGAATGACAAGTAGATAGATATATAAACTCTCACTAAGAAACTTTACCTTTGGTTCATTACTGGTTTTTTTTTCTGTGCACAGGCCTGCACACCAGAAATTTCCGGGGTCTAATCATAGCTCTGACATTGATTCTCTGTTTAACCTAGGATAAGTCACTTAACCTCTCTACTTCAGCTTTTCTATCAGTGAAAACTGAGACTTACGATACTACTCAGATGTGCTATGAGGATTAGGTAGTTGTGTCTACTTGGCCCTTATACAACCAAAATCTCTGTAGTTTCTGAACTCCTAATTAATGTTCTGGTCATTCGCTTGAAGATGAATGCTAAGTGTTATTTTCAGTGAAAATAACTATGGTACCTGACTTAACCTTGAGGTTGTACCACAAAATACGAAAGAGAAATTCTTCCCAGCTAATGCTCCAGGTCTGTTTTTAAATGCTGGACCACAGTTTCTAACACAGGGGCATAAGTTGATATATACAAAAATGTTAGTGCTCATGGAAAGAATACACTTGCTATACAAAAAACTCATTTCCTGGATCTGAGAATGTGGTCTTTATTCACAGTGATGAAGTTTAGACACCTGTGTCTAAATGTGGTCCCTTACACCTAAAGATTGCAGAAGAAATAAGGGAGGAGAAGCCAAAGGAATCACAAATCGAGACGATCAAATTTGATTCTATACACACTTCAAAAACTCATTCCATTCCCTCCTCTCCCCCCCTGTTCCCATGAGGTGTGTATCAGTAAAGTTGTACTCTCATCCCTACAGTCATGTTGTCACAGTGAAGCTCAGGAATTTCCCAATGCTCAGCTTCTTCCACATTACAAAATAGAAACACTAAGTAAAACATTGAGCTGTCACTGGATGTTTTCAGGTTACTGTGTCTACTCCTATCATTCCAAAAAGCCCCGTTCTAGTAGCTTTGCCAAACCCATGAGTGAATTCAGGTCTTGCGTAAGTCGGACCTTTTTTCCTGGTAATAAAATTATTTCTAGAAAGCAACACTACCTGTGGGTAACTTATTTCTTAACTATGTATGTATCCTCCAACAGAAGACTGGCAATTAGGGCAGGACATTGTCCCTGTTGTCTGTCTGTCTTTTCAGTTTTTAGGCTCCTACCCTGTGCTAATATTGGCTCTGAGGAGAGGTGAGGAATAATAGAAACATCTACTGTCACCTTAGGAGGCCAGCTGACTGGCTGGATGGGTGCTGCTGTTGATCTTTGCTTTATCACTCCATGTCGCTGCAATCCATGAGAATCACTGCAGAAGCTCAGAAAGACTGTGGGAGCAGTGGAACAAACTTGAAAACAACAAATGACAAAAATGTAATATTGAATTATAAAAAACCCAAGTATTTGGAAGACACAACAGAAGAATGGAGAAGTCTTCCCCTCCCCTGAGTAAATATCTGAGTGGGAATCTTCCCTCCCTCTCCATTATGAATATTTTTTCCCCTTCTGCTAATAGGCTCTTTCAGTTGAGCTGATCAGCAGCTCTTCCTGCCCTAAGCATCTTAAAACTTTCAGAGCTGAGAGGTGTGCACAGGGTAAACTAGGCTTTCCAAGAGACCCCATTAGAGAGAAGGTTAGGAGATGTTGGTTTCTCTCTGTAAGGTAGCTGAAAAATAAATGTAGGATTTCCACAATAGTGAAATTTCTGACCAAAGTGCTCTCATTCTTGGACATCTGAGTGGCATTTGAAACAGATAATCTGCACAGCTGAGTATTTTTTCTTCGAGGCTGTTGTCTGAGGACCACTGACGGTATCCAAAGTGCTGACTCCGGTTCATTTCCTTGTTTCCGTCTGCCATCTTGCACTAAATGATGGCTAAACGAACTCTGCATACTTTTCCATTGAAACATTGGATGTAGCTGCTGCAGGAATGTGAAGTGCAAAGTCCTCATGGCAAATATGTCCAGAGGCTTCTCTGCAGCCAGAATAGAGGGATATGATGGAGTGCTGATAGACGTGAGTTTGAACTCCTATTTATACCCTTCCCCTTCCAGCCCCCCTTCAAGTAAATCTGCTTCCAAGACATTAGTGAGGTGGAGGAAACTGGTTTTGGCAGTGTGTCTGCAAAAGAGCTTCCTTGAGACTGCAGAACAGGGAGTAGGAGAAGGGGGCACCGGAAGAGGGGAACCTATACCGGATCTTTCTTGGGTGCTTAGTTGCTCTAAGCAACAGACACAGGATCAAGGGTCTCCGTTTCCTCCCCTGAGAATAGGAAGCACTTGGGGGCTGAGATGGGCTAAAGGTGTTGCTTTACCTCATCTTCTTCCCCTCTGCTGACAGACAGGGTGTACTATCCTGGTCTAGACTTGGTGGAGAAGTACTGAAGAGAGGTGACAACCCCTGGCTCTGTTCAGCTACCACAGACAGGCTGCTGGGTGGAAAAAGTGCTGAGGTACTGCTTCTCACTAGCCCTGTGATGGGCGTTTCAAAGGGGCCCTACATACATAACACGATCCTCACTTTCTTTTACGATATGTCTGGAAGTTTGGTTGGTGGAATCTTCCATGGTTCTTGAGCTTTCTTCTCATCCCAGTGTGAGAATATATCGGGTGGCGCAGTTTTCGCTGTCTTGCTGATGGGGCACCAAGTGCACGTCACTGTGAATTGATGCACGACCGTGACATCAGCAAAAAGGATTTAGCGGCCCGTCAGAAGTCAGCTTTGAACCATCAGTGTCTGCAGCCAGAGCCCTAATGGTGCTGGGTATCAACTTGCTGCCCATATTGGACTATGGGACTGAACAGAGGGAATGTTACTCAGGCAGGTTGTTTTTAAAAAAGAATACAACAGCTCTTTGAAGAATCTCAGATGTTTGGAATGTGGGATATAGTCCTGGTGGAGACAGATTAGTGGTAGTGGACGTGTGAGGTCATCCAAGGTTGCATGATATATACATTTGTCTTCTCGCTCTGCCAGTTTAGGTGGCTCTCATTCAGATTGACCATCGCCCAATACAATATATGGGGCTTGTTTGTGTATTGTATTTCTGAAGACCCAGGTTACGGAAATTAAAAAAAAAGAAGGCACATTGGGAGTACTACTGAAATTGCAGGACAATGAAAATTTATTGGGCTGTATTTTTTAATTTTGAGAAATTAGTCCTTGTATTGATTTTTTTTGTAGGCACTACTTTTTCTCATCATGATCTACCATATTATTTTAGCAAAGAAGTGCCTCATGTTACAAAGTCAGACTCCAGAATGTATGTAACATGAATCTCTATTGGTCTGCAACCAATAACAATATTCAGAGATGTTTTATTCTGGTCACTCTCTAAATCATCATCAGCAGCAGCATACTTCAAGAGCTAAATTAGTTCATGACTGTAAAATACGTTAACTATTGAAAATGAGAAGTAGTGACTCAGTACTATGACAATTTATTCATCATGTTCAATGAAATGCCAATATTGTTAACTACTCTTGTGTTCAGTCTCAAACCAGTGGCATTCAGCTACCATGTCTTGGCCCTTCCATATGCCACCTCCTGTTCCAGGTGATTTCTACTGAATAACACAGAGTTCCTATGAAAAAGGCAATCCTGTGCTATAGAACAGCTGGTATTTCAAGGATGCCAGGTCTGTACCACTCACAGACTTCCTTAAAAATTGTTTGAAAGGACATTGTCAGGAATAAGGCTGCATGTTTTAAAGATTAAATAATCCTTTTGTTGGATGGATTATTGAATGTAGGGATATCTGAAATAGTCTAGAATGAAATAATTTTTGCCTTAAACTCAATCACAAACCCATTTTAAAAATCCATCCTTTTAAAAATACATGTTTTTATTGTTGCAAGCATCAGCACGTCCTGTTTTGAGATTTAACACCAGAATACTTAACAATATTGGCATTTAATTGGACAGTATGAATAAATCATTATAGAAACGAGACTGCTTAGCCATTACTCACCACTTGTTCAGTGGGAAATGTACTGAGACTATCAAACTCATTGTACCTAGAGTAAGTCACCCAAGAGCCATGCAGGAAATAGTTCTATTAATTTTTCTTTAAAAAGTTTTTTTTGTTCTTACCTACTTCCACCTTCGTGATCATCAGCACTGTACAACAAGATTTTATGATTGTGATGACATCATTGTTTCCATAGCAATAGGATATGAATTTCATAGCCACAGCATTAAATAATGTCACTTCTGGATTTATCAAAAATGTATCAGTATAGTCCCTTAGGGTGATATTTCGTTTAATATAAATTAATTATTAAAATGGCAATAACATTACAATGAAAACTGGATTGAAAAATTTGGCAGTTATCCCCGTATTTCTTCTTCCCAATTCTCTGGCCACAACCACCACCACCACCACTCCCTTAGCTAGCGAGATAAAGATTTTCCAGCCTGACATCAATATTAAAGTCTTTAAGCTCTGAGGTGGGAAGTGGATGCCCTTAAAGATTTTTAATTACTTATTTGCTCCCTTGAACAGCTCTTCAAGTATTTCTGTTACGCACACTGGAACTTTTCCCACGTCAGCATTGAATCACACATGGGTTTATCTAACTTGCAGGTTTATCTTTAATTCATGATTATTTCCTTTATATTTTAAAATTTTAAACAAATAAAAGGATTATGTATTAACCATGGTTGGAAAAAGGGAGCAAGACCTTTAAATGACGTCATTTAATTCCAAAAATTCTAATAATTATTGGTGAACCTATTTAAAGCTAATAAAAATTAAAAGGACACTATCAAATACTTTGGGTTTCAAGTTTAGATTTGTATGTCTCTTAAAAAATTGAAAATTACACCATAACAATAAAATTCTCCCCTTGCCTACCTCTTGTGTTTTCTTTAATTTTGATACACAGGTAAATGAAAATAAAGTCTATTTGAGAGGCATAGCAACAGGCCCAGCCCTAAGCAAGACAAGCAAGGCAATTGCCTTGGGCCCTGCACCTTCAGGGCCGCATGCTGCCTGGCGCCCGCCCGCCCAGCCACTTGCTCCCTGCTTTGGCTGGGAGCCACCTGGCCATGCAACACAGCCAAACACAGCGTGCCGCCTTGGGCCCCCCAAACTCTTTAGCCAGGCCTGCATACCAAAGAAGGGAAGTTCACTCCTGTATACTGTTGCCTCACTAGATATACCCAAACACAGTAGTGCTGTATGACTGAATGACAAAGTGAAAGTGACCAGGTCCATTCTCCCCTGTGCCCAAATCAGGAAGTTTGGTTCTTATGCAAAGTTTCTGTGTTACATCTCTGACAGGTTTTTTTTTTAAATTTGCAGTTAGTATTTCTGTTAATTTAAAAAATAAAAGTATCCCCCAAACCATAGGTGCTGATGCATATGGCAACAAATACTGCGTAGTACAGGCAGCAGCAATGGATGTTTCATTCATGTCACAATGCCAGCATGACTCACCCTGAGTGAGCGGGAGTACCTTTGCAGATAAGGGAAAAGTCAAGCTTCTCTGCTGAGACTTCCAGAAAGGCTGGTACTAAGTGCCAGTTTTTATGCAGCTTTCTTATATTGATACCAAAGTTTATTAGGAATTAAACTGAGACCACTAGATAGCAGCAATCAGGCTATGTCTACACTACAGAGTTTTTTCAGAAAAACGGCCATTTTTCTGAAAAAACTCATGGAGCATCCACACCTCAAGCGCGTTTTCGTCCCCCAAAATCAAAAGAACAGAGGGGTTTTTCTGGCATAGGTATTCCTCATTCTACGAAGAAGAATGCCTTTTTGCGAAAGAGCTCTTGTGTGTGGATGCGGAAGAGGAGTTTTTTGCACAAAAAGAAGAAAGAGGAAAAAAGCACAGGTGCCCTGATGGCCATTCAGTGCATAGCAATCAGAGCGTACTTTCGAGAAAGTGTCTATGCAGTCTGGATGCTCTCTTTTGCAAAAATACATCACTTTTTCGATGTACTTCTGCAGTGTGGGTGTGCTCTTGTGCAAGAAGTTTTTGCCGAAGATCTCTTCTGTAAAAGTTTTTTGCGCAAAAAGCCTGCAGTCTAGACATAGCCTCAGTATGGTCACTGAGGACCTGAGCTTGGTCATTTACCTAGCGGTGAAAGAACATTAATTTTCTCCTCATTGCAGAGTTGGATAGAAAGTGGTTTCCTTGTCTTACGACAATTTTATATATTTTAGACATTTTCCCCTTCTATATCAGTACAAAATAAGATTTTTTTTGGTAAAAAACTGATTAAAAGATTTAATGAGAGCAGTGATTTGAACCAAGATCTTCAACATTAGGGCCATCACCACCACCACGATATATGGGATTTCTGGGGCAATGTGTTGTCTCTGGCTTTGATAAGAAATTTCCTTCTGGAACTGAGACACTTTCCCAAGAAAAGTTTTGCCTGAAGTGACATGTTTCCATAAAAAAAATTCAGTAAGTTTGACAAAAGTTTGAAAAAAGTTTCACTGAACATTTTTCAACCAATTCTACTTCCCTGAAACTCCTCTTGGATATGTTACATGCTCTTTATCCTTCAGAATCTTACAGTGTTTTAAGGAGGCATTTGATACACCGTGTAACCTTGGGCAAGTTACTGAAGATCTGTCTTTGTTTCTCCTGCTTTAAAGGGGGTCAGTACGCCTTCCTTTGTAAAGTACTTTGGATTGAAATATTATCTTGGTCACTATGTTAATGACAATAGGTAAGCATTACTAGGGTGAGTGAAACAATAAAAATAGTGGCAAAACTGCTCAATGAATGATTGAAACTTAAAATATTATGAATTCTTTGACAGTAAAGAATTTGGTCTGGATCAATCTTACCAACAGCTAGTATCCTAAATGTCCTCACTTCATAGTTCTGTCCTGATCCATTTCCAGTTCACACCTATATTAGTGTTCATGCTGTGCAAGGAAACCAAAATGTTTGGATGGATTTTCCTTCAGGGTGTTTTTCCAGCAAGAATCTCTTCCCCTTTCATAATTATGATAATTACACCTTTATGGAAAGTTCCCCTAAATGTGCTTGCACCTGCAGTTGCCTCATCTTTAGATATCTGTGATCTAGTATGACCATGTTGTTGTCCTGTGTGTATCACTCTAAGGACATTTACCTATTTAGAAGAGTTGTTTCTCAGTGTAATACTTGAATCATAGAGCAGTGAGTGGTTTAGTACTCAAACACTAAACCACTGTCTTATGTCTTATCTATTTACAGTACTGAACCTATTGCCACAGTGCATAGGGACAAAAGAAGAAAGATAGAGTTTCCTTTGATTTAAAGTCTGTGTCCCCATTAATCAAATGGAATGTCTGTTTTGTCCTTTTTGCTGCCACTTTATAATTGAATGGGGGCTTTGGGGAATCTCTTAATGTGATAATGGTTCAATCTTCATGAACTGGATTAATCAGGAATGCTTTGACTTGTAACAAGGGAGAAGGATGCACAATTTCTGTTGGTGGATCTGGGCCAAAAAGCAGACTCAAGATCTGCCAAATGTCTTTGTAACGTCCACCCTACCCTCACTCATACAATCCTACAATTCTAGCCTATGCTGGGTTTTGCCACAAACTTTAGCCTAAATCTAGAATTATTGAACAGAATTACGGAATAATTGTTTCTCTCTTTGGAAGTGGACCTGGGCCAATTTATGATTTTATGTGCACACCACACACAACATAAACATAACTGTTGTGAATGGAAAGAAAATGCCAGATGCCCTATAGGGAGTGAACAAAACAGGGAATCATCAAACAATCCCTCTCCCGTCACCCATTCCCAGCCTCTAAGAGAGGCTGGGGACATTATTCCTACCCATCCTGGCTAATAGCCATTGATGGACCTAACCTCCATGAATTTATCTAGTTCTTTCTTGAACCTTATTGAAGTCTTGGTCTTCACAACCTCCTCTGGCAAGGAGTTCCACAGGCTCGCCATGCACTGTGTGAAGAAAAACTTCCTTTTGTTTGTTGTAAACCTGCTACCTATTAATTTACTTTGGTGACCCTTAGTTCTTATGTTATGGGAACAAATAAATAACTTTTCCTTGTTCACTTTTTTCACACCAGTCATGATTTTATAGACCTCTATCATATTCCCCCACTTAGTCGCCTCTTTTCTAAGCTGAAAAGTTCAAGTATTTTTAATCTCTCTTCATATGGCACCCCTTCCAAACACATAATCATTTTTGTTGCCCTTTTCTGAACCTTTTCCAGTGCCAATATTTCTTATTTGAGATGAGGCCCCCACATCTATACACAGCATTCAAGATGTGGGAGTACCATGGTTTTATATAGAAGCAATAAGATGTTCTCTGTTTTATTCTTTTTTCCTTTTTAATGATTCAGAGAACTATCCACAATGACTCCAATATCTCTCTCTTGATTTTTTATAGCTAAATTAGTCTCCATCATGTTGTATGTGTAGCTGGAATTATTTTTTCCAATGTGCATTCCTTTACATTTATCAACATGAAATTTCATTTGCCATTTTGTTGCCCAGTCACTTAGTTTGGTGAGATCTTTTTGAAGCTCTTCATAGTCTGGCTTTGGTCTTAGCTATCTTGAGCAGTTTAGTATCATCTGCAAATTTTGCCACCTCGCTGTTTATCCCTTTCGCCAGATCATTTATAAATAGGTTGAATAGGATTGGTCCCAGTGAGGACCCTTGGTACTAGTTACCTCTCTCCATTCTGAAAATTTACCAATTATTCCTACCCTTCGTTTCCTGTCTTTTAACCAGTTATCAATCCATGAGAGGACCTTCCTTCTTATCCCATGACAGCTTACTTTACTTAAGAGGCTTTGGTGAAGGACCTTGTCAAAGACTTTCTGGAAATCTAAGTACACTATATCCCTTGCCCACATGTTTGCTGACCCCCTCAAAGAACTCTAGATTAGTATGGCATGATTTTCCTTTACAGAAACCATGTTGACTTTTCCCCCAACAAATTATGTTCATCTATGTGTCTGACAATTTTATTCTTTACTATAGTTTCAAATAATTTGCCCGGTACTGACATTAGATGTACTGGTCTGTAATTGCAAGGATCACCTCTAGAGCCCTTATTAAATATTGGCATCACATTTGTTATTGTAGTGGGTTCGACTCACTTTCACGGCTTCTTCCCTCAGGATGGCTTTTGAGGAAGTAACTGGCTGCTCTGACGTCGACGTGCCCCCTTTGGGTGAGGTGTTCTCTTCAGGGCACTGCCCTTGGGCAGTGACCACTCCGATTTTGGTCTGTGCCCCCTTCCGGGGGGAGTAATTGTTCTTCCTCCGCTCCTCCTCCAGGGTCCTCCCTACCC
Organism: Pelochelys cantorii; assembly: GCA_032595735.1. NCBI lineage: Eukaryota > Metazoa > Chordata > Testudines > Trionychidae > Pelochelys > Pelochelys cantorii. Next base: position 8,686,265 of record CM064333.1, on the reverse strand, counting down.
CCTAGGACCCCTAGTTCTTCTCCCACTCTGCCTGCCTGGTTGTCTCCTGCAACCCTGCCTTGCGGACTTATGGCCTGGGGCTTCCCTGGCTCAAACTTCCCCAGCCTACTGCAGCTGCCTCCTTGCGAACCACGGCTGCCTCCTTGCAGCCCGGCCGTTTAGAAATGCCTCCATGTGAGCCCCGCCCTCCATGACTGCCTCCTTGCAGCCCCTAGGGCCTCAGGCTGGGTAGCCTGGATTTGCTAGGCCGAAGCCTCTCTCACTGCAGGCAGGCAGGTCCCTCTCCTCCTTCCAGGAGTTGCTTTATATGTCCTCCAGCTGGGCCCTCCTAAGGACGCCCTGCCACACTATCTTCCAGTCATTAGGTACGGAAGCTGATTTAAAGGCTAGGTTACAAACCATAGTTAATAGTTCCCCAATTTCACATCTGAGTTCTTTCCTGTAAACCTCCTTGCAGGAGGCATAAGGGATCTGTCGAAAAAGGCTTTCTTTCTCGACAGATCCCCCTCTAGACTGCCACTTTTTGCTGACAAAGTGCTGAGTTGGCAAAACACAGTGGCCATTTTTATGCAAATTAGGCACGGGATACTTAAATCCCTGCCTCATTTGCAATGTCGACCTGTCTAATCTGCATCCCTCTGCCGACAGAGGGATGCAGTCTAGACATATCCCAAGAAACCACTTTCTATTGATTTCTTATTCACCCCCTTTCTTGTGTGCCTACTTGTCAATGCATACTTTGAACCTGAAAGTATTATATTCTTTTCCCATCCTTCTGCATTTTTAAGAGAAGTTATTTCTGCTGTTCGTCGCTAGGGGTATGTCTACACAGCAATGTTATTTCGGAATAATCGACCTGTTTCCAAAGTAACAAAGAGCGCGTCTGGCGAGGACTTCTTACTCCAACTCCTATAACCCTCATTTCACAAGGAGCAAGGGAAGTTGAAGGAAGAGTGTTCGCCAAAAGCCGAGTTAAGTTATTTCAACTTCAGCTACGCAATTGATGTAGCTGAAGTTGCGTAGCTTAATTCAGCATTTGCCTTGCTCTGTAGATGTGATCAAGGACAGGAGATATTAGACAATCCTTCATTGTTATTTTCTCCTCTTCACTATTTCTCTAACTTGGTAGATCCCTGTTTATCTTCCACCTTTGATTTCCCATTCAAATCCTTAAGAAGAATGTGTTTTCCTTTCACCATTTGCTACAATGGTGAGAAATCCTCTTTGGTCATTACTTTTCTGTTCCTATAGTTGTTTGATTAGCCTTAGCTATTTTGTGTATTCTTTCTAATTTTCTTTTTTTAAAAGCTCACTTATTCTGTATGTTACTTTACAGCTATCCTTCAGTGCTATCCTCAAATCTCTCCTGAAAGCTCACTTCATGTGCCTTACTTCTGATTACTGATCAACCAATACTGGTATCTTCCTGTCCTAAAATTCCCTAAACAGTATGCTTTGAATTACCATGCACCCTTCAATTGTATCAAAATAATAATAATGTATGTTCTTAGTTTTCTCTACATTCTAGTGCCTTCTTTCCACACTTAAATCTTTTTAAGGATAACAGTAGCTGAATGGAAGGAATTCTTCTAGGCTCCGCACATCAGTTCTGCTATGAGCCATCAATAAGGTGACAAGGGAATCTGAGAATAAACTTGTACATTAACATTCCCATGTCTCATAGTTTTTACCAAGCCAGGGTAGAAGCCAAGGAATGACTATCACATGGAGCTGTCATACAGTCAAAATTAGTGACACAGCAAGCAGGGCATTTTGTGAGTTGTTCATTCTGGAAATCTCTCATTTCATGGTTTGTCACAGAGTATTAGGGAAAAAAACGTAATAAATAGTACAACCCAATGTGTTTAGGACCTTTTACTACAGTGGTGATAAATGTTACACCCAAGGCCATGGTAATTCTAAATCATAGTTGAGACTGATATGGTCGGGATGCTCATACTGCGTATCCATAATTTAACTGTTTTGAGGCTCAGCAAGATTTCAGTCTCCCAGGCTGTCAATGCAACCATTTTCCGCAGCATAAAATCTACTGGAAGATGGGGTGATAGGAGAGAAAATATTTTTTCTGAATTTGTTTTCATGTAATGCATTTTAAAAATAAGTATTTTATCGTATTTTTAAAATCACAGGATTGACTGCATCTGTCCATGGCATCCATACTGACTGGAGAGGAGACAACTCCTTTCCCCGCATTTTTTTTTTGGGTGCGATATTTGCCATTTTCCTGCTCTATCCCACCAAAACGTTCCCCCATTTCTTTATATTTCACTGACCGATATCCTTATTGTATTAGGTTTCAAATGTTGCCTGATATGCAGCATTGGAAGTTGAAGCTATTTAGCCACAGCATAAGTAGAGCATAGCAGTGGAATTAATTTTACTATCTTGTCACAGGAAAAACTTAAAAAACAACAAATAGTCTAGTCGCACTTTAAAGACTAACAAAACATGGAGATGGTATCATGAGCTGTGAAAGAGTGCATAACAAATCAGGGTTTGGCCTTGGTGATTTGTGATCAGTGGGAACCATATGCATAGAATGACAGATTCCAAGGCCGGAATGATTCGGTCTTCCTAAAATGATTAAAGGTCTAGAAAACATGGCTTATTGGGGAAAATTGAGACAATTGGATTTGTTTAATCTGGAAAAGAGAAGATTGAGATGGGACATGATAACATCTTTCAGGTATCTAAAAAGTTTTTACAAAGAGGGAAAAAATTATTCTCCTTAACTCCTCATGTTAGGACAAGAAGCAAAGGGCTTAAATTGCAGCAGGGGAGGTTTAGGTTGGATATTAGGAAAAACTTCTTAACTGTCAGGGTGGTTAAGTACTGTAATAAATTACCTAAGGAGGTTGTATAATCTCCATCATTGAAGCAGGTTAAATGAAGATGAGCCAGGGATGGTCTAGATGGTGCTTGTTCCTACAGTGAGGACAGGGGACTGGATCTGATGACCTCTTGAGGTTTTTTCCTGTTCTAGTATTCTATAAGTACATAAGAATATAAAAACGGCCATACCGGGGTCTGACCAAATGTCCTTCTAGCTCAGTATCCTGTCATGCCGACAGTGGCCAATGCCAGATAAAATAATAAAAAATAACCTCGTATATGAAAAGAATTACCTGAAACTTGAGAACCAAAAGCATTGAGTTTTGCACAGTGCTGGTCAAAGCTCCAGGCCCTTTGTGTCCTGATGCAGATGATGTAGTCTGTGATGTCCACACTCTGCTTCTTGACCAAGATGAAACAAAGGTCTGGTAACGTTCACCTGTGACCCTGTTAAGATTTCCAGAGTGTGTTCTTAGGCTTTGAAGAAAATCTCATTGATTTCGCCTCCAACCTTTGACTGTTATAGATCTACTATACCTCTGATATTGTCACAGGATCATCTTTACCTAGAGGCTATGAGTGCCCATAGACCTATTCTGTCATAGGAGCATTGCTGGAATCCTCTTTTCCTCATAACCAATCTCCACTTGCCTCTCAGGTCAAGCTCTTATATTCATTTGCCTAGTTCTGCCAAAGCAACGTCTCATGGCATGAAAGGATGGCTGGATAGAATATGGTGGCAATTTTAGGAACATACTGGGCAAACAAAAATCTGCCATAGTAAGTGGGTATGTGTAAGCTAAGGGAGGGAGCTAGTCATAGGACAGGAGAGAATGGATTGTGCCGTGCACATCCTTCTCTGTGTAAATGTAGGGACTTTGTTACCTAAAGCTATCCCTTGATTACAGCCAAGGGCCTTGATGTTGAGACAGTCTCAGAGGGATCGTCAGAATTCTGGCTGGATATGTAAGGAAACAGAGTAGTTAACACCTAACTGTGTAATGGCTCACTCTTGAAATATTAAGAATCAAATCTATTTTGGGCTCAGGTTTTCTTAAGTTGCCAAATCCGCAAACAACATGTTACCTAGCTTGTGAATATTTTATGGAAGAAAAACGTTTGGCTCTCATCAGACATGTTTTCCACGGGTCATCCTGTTTCTTTTTCTTCACTAGAAGGAACAATGTTTTTCTGTGTATCAATAATTAATGCTTTCAAACTAACCAAATGGTAGGTACAGTATGATAGCTGACGTCAATGTAATCCAATAGCGAAAGGACAATTCAAAGAAGTATGTGGATAGCCCTGTTTGTAGGACAGTAGGAGTACTTCTTAGAAGGCATTTAGTTACTTCTGCCTTTGTTTCCTATTATTTTTCAACTAAAGCTGACTCTCTTTTCAAAGGATACTGTAAATACTTTCACTGTTGTTTTCCCCACCGCATCTTCTGCGCTGATGTTGACCATTGACATTTCAACTAAATCCATGTGCCTGAGAAACTCAGGAGCACAACAGGTGTTGGTTGGTTATTTTTTAACCCAGGTGGACTGGTACCTGGCACACTGAGCAGCACAGCAGGTGTTTCACCTGGATTTATCTGATAGAGAACATCTGTTATGCTGATGAATATCTTGCATGTGCCTGGCACATTTGGCAGTGCAGCAGGTGTTCCTGGTACATTTGGCAGGTACTTTGTGTCTTGACATATTTGATACATTCTCTAGCTGTTAATAATACTAATAAAATAATATTTAATCGGTGCTATCCATTAGGTGATGGAGTCTGTCTTGGACCTCAGAAAGGGATTGCACCAAAAAAACCCCAACCCAATAATTAGACTTCTGCTCCATTGTAGGGAGAGAAAGCATAATAAATGCAAGATGCTGACTCATCAGTCTCTTTGGGATAGCATCTGATGGTGTTTTCAAATAAGTCACTGGCTTGTAAGCAATTCAAGGGTGTAAAGAGAACTGCGGTTATATCAGCCCAGTGTAATAGAATGCAGGGTATGAAGAGGCTGCTCTTCTGAAAGATTTTAAAATGAAATAGAAACACAGCTGCTTAATTGAAAAACCCTTCAGAACGCAGAGTCCTCTCTTGGCTGTCAATGGAGGCTGGGCAAGCCAGTTGTGTGAAGAGTCCGAAGCAGTCCTGCCCAAGCCTGCCAAAAGCATGTGAGTGTTTCTTTAACAAACTTACAATTGCAGTGTCAGCTTGGAAGAGCATCATTCCTGGAATGGGATTGCTTCTCATGAAACCATACAGAAAAGAGACACAATCACCAGGAAGAGGAAAGGGGCTGGTTGGGGACATATTCCTCCCCATCTGGGATGGTTCCAGCCCTGATCCTCCTACTCTCTCTAGTCGCCCTTTTGGGGAGAGAGGCTAATACCTCCCCCCCCCCGATTCCTATGGAAACATTGTTGGCTGTTCCCCTTTGACAGGGAGTGAGGGGAAAGAGCACAGTTTGCTCCATTCCTCAGTCTGGCTGCGGAGTGTAGGGAGGCAGACAAACCTGGACCTGCCCCAGCCATGGCATATCCAAGCCTTCCCTGGCTGTGCCAGCTGAAGCTGCAGTAGCCTTGGAGAGGCGCTTCTCATCTGGCCCCAAGCTGCTGTGGTGAGAGAGGGCTGGGGTTGTCCTCTCTCCCCAGGGCAGCCTATTGAACCCCACATCTCCAGCCCCACTTCCAAGCAATGATTCCAATGAAGCATGGACATTTTCATTTTATTTTCCAGTAACCAAAAGTTAATTGAGTTAAGGACCCGAGCAACATGCCAGGTCAATCTTGTAGTTGAAAAATAAATACAGGAAAAGTGCAAACAACAAAATATACCTCCTCTCACTTTAATCTATTTAAATTCTCTTGTCATCACGTAATGAAAATAATGACTGCCATGTGAAACAACAGGTAAGCAGACAGGATAAAGGTAGCATTATCTTACTTGTACCTGCTGTGCCCTTAAACAATTCACCAATTAAACAGAACATTTTTAAAGTGATTTCTGCCAGCTTGCTGTTGGCTGTGTGCTGTTTAGTTAATGGTTTGAGGTGAAGAAATAATAACAGAGCTGTACTATATAATTGATAAAAGGCTGGGTGTGTGCACAGTGTAAGTGAAAGTGGCTTTGAAGCAGTTTGAAGAATCACTGTGCAATTGCAGATACATCACAAAAGTGACTTTGAGAAAAGAAACCTGCAATTTCTTTTGCATATTGAAATGAATATTAAATATGTTAAAAGAGAATAGAGAATGTAGGTTGAAAATAAAAATAGACTTAGTCAGTGTTGCTGTTACATAAGAGAAATGTTGAACACATCTGGATGTATAATGCAGCTGTAGCTGTAGTGGTTGCTGCAGTTAAATTTTGCAAGAGTTGCCTTTCTAAGCTTCTATTTTAGTCACTCATGATTTTCTGGAGCTTAGACCTTTCAGACTGAAATTTTCTAGGACTTCAGTTTGCTAGAGGGTGAATTTTTAACGTAATTTTATGGAAAAATAGCCTGGCTGATGGATTTATGCAGATGTAAACTAAGAGCTGATATAAATACATGTGTGCACACATACCATAATACTTTACAAAAATCAGTCGCTAACTGTTCCTATGCTCTATGGGAAACCAAAACTCATAATGAATTCAAGAAGGACTTACAAGGAATCTAGGGAATTGAAAACTAGACGTAGTTAATTTTCTGTTTCAATAAAATGAGTTGTTGGTTCTTTTTATTGACTGCAGAGTACTATGTTTTGGGATGATCACAAATAATCAAGTGCTAAAAACACAGTTTGATTTTGTTTGTCTTGGACAGAAGAATAGATCTGAAGATTAATAATGTTTGCAAACCTGCTTGGTTTTACTTCTTTTTGCATGATGGTCCATAAGAATATGTTTTTTTTTAAATATTCAGAACCTAAGAAATCCCACACTGGGTCAGGCCAGTGGTCCATCTAGCCCTGTATCCTGTCTTCTGACAGTGGCCAATGCCAGGTGCTTCAGAGGGAATGCACAGAACAGGGAAATCATCAACCCTTGATGCCCATTTCCAGGTTCTGGCCTTTGCAGGCGTTCTAAGTAATTTGCCAGATCCTGCCCTGAGTGCTTGTATAGGGTGCTAGATGGGGAATCAGCACAGAACATGGTCCCATTCCTAATTCTGACACTTGACTTGCCACATGACACTGGGCTAGCCATGTCACCTCTGTCTCAGTTTCTCATCTGGAAAGTGGAGATAAATATACCTGCCTTCCTTTGCAAAGCATGTTATTGTCATTAATTTAGTACTTCTATGGTGGCAGCATAGAAGATTGAACCAGGTTGGGCTCCATTTTTTAAGGTACTATACAAACGCATAATCAATGACTGTCCCTCTGCCAAAGAGCTTACGGTTTGAAAGACAAGGTGTAACGTGGACAAGACAACAAGCATGCCGGGATGGAATAAGGGAAACAGTAACATAAACAGGCTGTGTGCGATGCTTAACCCACCATCAGTAGTGATTACAGCTTGGCAGCTGCTTAGCCATTGGTTGGGTTGTAGTTTATGATATGCTCTACATAAGGGGAAGTTAATGGGAATCAAGCTTCTGAGATCCGCCAATGAAAAATGTGATATAAGAACTAAATATCAGTATTAATTTATTATGGTTCTTGTGTCAGGTAGTTCTTATTCAACCCCTGGTACACCAGTACTTCCCCTACGATTCTTAACTCCCAATGGCTGGCTAATGATGGCAATATAATGCTACTGTCCTTCAGCTCTGCACCTGTGGAAGTTAATGTATATATCAACTACAGTTTCACAATGTTAATAACGTTATTAAATCAAAGCTGTTCTATTTTTTCAACCCAAGCAAAAGCACTAGCCCCTAATAAGCACTTGGTCAATGTCAAGTTTTATCTTTCAAACACCAATCATTTATCTTTCAAATGCTCTGTCCAAAAAGAGCACGGTTAGGATTTTTTAAAATCTTTAATGGGAAAATGTAGCTATTTTGCATGCTTAACACTCAAAATATCTGAATGAATTTTTCCAGACAAAATCTTCCTTTTCTTTTTTGGGCAGGGACAAAACCTGCAAAATTTCATCCCTCTTGTGGAATGTGTCAGAAAGTTTTGTGCTGTGACAATAGGGATAGAGCATGGAATTGGGCATCGGGACTCCTCAGTTCCACCCTGGCCGCATTTACCCGAGTAGGTGAAATAAAATGTATGATTGTGCAGGAGCCATTTTTCTACCTCAGACAGGTAATTAAAGTTTGCAAAATGCTCTGAGTCCCTCTGATGAAAGATGCTGTATGCACGCGCAAAGCACCTTTTAAAAGAGTTAATTTACAGCAAACAAGCAGATTTGCAGGTCGCCATAGAAACGCTAGGTAAAACCTGCCTTCTGTTCCCATTTTTCCTTTTTAAGGAGTCATATTGTATAGAGTTAGAGAAATTTTAGACGAGCATTTCTTTTCTTTTTAAAGGCAGCAAAGGCAAATGACATTTCCATCTCTACCTAGAGGTAAGGATTTGTTTTTTAACCAAGTCTTAAATTCTCCTTTGCAAGGCACTCTTTTTTCACATGGCAATTGCTTTCAATCAGACCTCATGATATACAATGTACATTAACAGGGCCATTCCCATACCTCACTGTGGACATTTGCTGGGTGTTCTAAAGTGCTCCAAGAGTGAAAGTAAATTCTCCCAATTACGCAGAAGCACATGCAGTGCATGTTTGATTGCAGGGAAATACTATTCCCAATTTACATAGATTATCTCTCTGCCTCTGTAGAATGCATAACAGTGTGGTTTATATGAGATTAATTAATTTCTTAACAGTATGCAGTTTTCCAAACTGTGTATGTATAGCCACGCTGTGTGATTTTTATGTGTATTTTAATTATTTTAGTGAAAAATAGATGTATAACCGTCTTGGCAAGTACTATAACTACTTTTCTAAATATCTGTTGGATCAGTTATAGAACATTGAATGAATTTAGATGCCAGGTATTCCTCAATACAGTAATAGCCATGATGTCTGTGCATGTACCATATCAGGGGATGGGCCTTTGAGATTCTTCACTTACCAGGCATGGTTGTACTCTTCCCATTTTTCTGTTTCACAGGCTACGTCTACACTGGCACGATCTTGCGCAAGAACTCTTTTGCGGAGGAGTTCTTGTGTAAAAACTCTTCCAGAAGAGAGCGTCTACACTGGCATGTGCATTTGCGCAAGAGATGTGCTTTTGCGCAAGAGCATCCATGCCAGTGTAGACGCTCTCTTTTGCAAGAAAGCTCTGATGGCCATTTTAACCATAGGGCTTTCTTGTGCAAGAAATTCATGTTGCCTGTCTACACTGGCCTCTTGAGCAAGAACAGTTGCACAAGAGGGCTTATTCCTGAGCGGGAGCATCAGAGTTCTTGCGCAAGAAGCACTGATTTCGTACATTAGAACTTCAGTGTACTTGCGCAAGAACTCGCGGCTAGTGTAGACAGGCAGCAAGTTTTTGCGCAAAAGCAGGTGCTTTTGTGCAAGATTGCGCCGATGTAGACACAGCCACAATGTACATTGAAACCACACCTGTAGCACAGTAACAAGAGCAAGAGGACAGGGGAAAATTGTGCAACTAGGTGGGTAACACAGGAAACGGCCTCTCTATATGGAAGCCATCACTGTATGGAATTGTACTGTAGATCTGTCTACCAAATTTCCATGAGGGATCTTCAGACTTGCCAAGACTAGTGATTATGTTGGCAGTTTGCCAGGAGCTTGGGGGAACTGCACCTACTCTTAATATACATTTATCACAAAATAAATGCAGGCACTTGTATTTGCACTTGTATTTAGGGGAAGTGAGATTGCTTATTCTGTCAGCATGTTCGCAATAAAACCTTGCATTCACTTGCATCAAGTGGAGAGCTGCCCCAGACCCTGCCACTGGTTAACCAGTACTGGTACGCATTACTCAGTAAGTGAGAGGCTTACCGGTTAACCATTAACCATTCACATTCCTTCTTAGGCGCACACTTGGTAAAATATCCAGTAATTCTCAGTACGTCCCGTTTTAACTGTTCAACTTGAGGCAGCTGGGGCTCTGATTCTGAGAGATACTGAGAACCTCACAGCTTGCATTGACTCAGCTGGAGTTGAGTGGTTTCTGCTTCTGAAAATCACATGTGAGATGTGTGACATTAACATGAAAAATCACAGAGATCCACATATGACAATCGTGTTTCAACCATCTTTATGCTAGGTCACTACTCCACCAGACAGATAAAAGGAGAAACAACTGAATTGGTTAATGCACCGCACATTCTTTCGATAGCAATACCCTACGTATGCCAATAACCATTCAGAAAAAAAAAATCTATGTGGCTTTTTCTTTCTTTTCACATTTTATAACAGAAATACTAACTTTGTTACAAGGCATTTCCTGAGGGTTAACTGAAATACCTTGGTGGTACTTTGGGTCAGTTGTTCTCAAGCAGGGGTATGCAACTCTCTTCCATGAGGTACATCAACTCATCTAGATAGTTGCCTAGTTGTACAAAAGACTACAAAAAAAGCACTAGTGAAGTCAATACAAACTAAAATTCACGCAGTCAATGACTTGTTCATATTGAGGCATGTAGCATACACCGAGATGATATTTATATTCCAATCAATTTATTTTATAGAGTAAAAATGAGAAAGCAAGCAATTTGTCAGTAATAGTGGGCTGAAACACTTTTGTATTTTTATGTTTGTTTTTGTAAACAAGCAGTTTTTCAGTAAGGGGAAACCTGGGGTACACAAGACAAATCAGACTCCTGAAAGGGGTACTGTAGTCTGCCTTGAATCCTCAGGGAATGTCTTGTGCCTCCTAGTAATTATTGCTTAAAACAACAAGCTCTTTTTTGTGGGTTGGTTTATGCATAAGGAATGCAGTAGTTTTCTTTCAGTGCTGATTGCAGTGTCTGATTCATCATATCCATATGGATGAGTGAGTGAGGTGCAGGTATGCAAATAGAAGGAAAGTGACTTTTATCCTTCCCACAGATGTTTTATTAGTGAGGCACAATCTAGGCTAGTGAGTGGGCTGCATGAGAGGTCCTCCTTCATCTCAGTGGGTTGCAAGATTGTCGTAACCAAGACAGTTTCCCGGGATAGTGTTGTTTTGCTAACTGCGCTTACATACCTAGAATTTGTGTGGGGGGAAGGGGGCGATTGAACCATAGTAGCGCTTTGATTGGATGCAGAGGGAGTGCACAGCTCTTGTGTGCAATCAGCACGTGCCTCACTTCACATGCCCTTGCTTTAAGTGTATGTCACTTTTTGTAGGGGAAAAATTAAGTGGACGAAAAACTATTTGACAATCCTGCGCATGGGCAGAGATAAACTACATGTCTCGTGGGCCTCACATAGAACCCCAATGGGCTGCATGTGGCTCTCCTACTGCAGGTTGCCTACCACTGAGTTATACTGTACTGTACTTGTACTTTTTTTAACCATGATTGATTAATTTGTTTAACAACACTACAGTTATTTGTTCAGTTCCAAGAGACATCCCCGTGGCACTACTTAGAAGATGGCCAAAACTAAGGGAGTGATCTCATTGGTTAATTGAGATCCAAAATTGGGAGTCTGGGAGAACAATTGACCAGCTCCACAGTAGGGATGTAAAATCCCGATTAATTGGTTAACCAGTTAAATGTAATGTTTAACCAGTTAATCGATTAAAGGAAGGCAGGTGGAAGGGCTTCCCAGCCTGCTGCGGTCAGACTAGAGTGGTCCCCATGCTTCAGGTAGGGGTTGCTCCAGCAAGGTTGCTTCCAGCCCTGTGTGGGACTGCTGGCTGCCAGTGTGCATGAGGCTGCGGCTGCCTGCCCCTCTGTGGGGGCCCCTCTGATGCTAGCCCCCGTGTGGGGCTGCCACTCCTGGCCCCTGCGTGGGGTTTCTGCGGCTGGCCCTTGTGTGAGGCTGCCAGCTCCCAGCCCTGCTCAGGGCTGATGGAGCCACAGGCTAGGGACTGCTCCAGGGTACCAGTTAATCATTACCAAGTAAGCATCACCCATGAAAGGTGATGGTTACCATGTAACCATTAACTGCTTACCCATTCATAATCCTATTCCACATTACTTTGTTGGTCTTGCTGTTCCTAAATTCAGCATGATTGTTGTCTAAGTGCAATACTGTTCAGTTACCAGGAAGTGGCTTTGTTGGCTTTGTACCTTAATACACACTCAGGATTGTAGGCTTATCTTACAACAACTGTATATCCATCAGGTCTGGTTTCCTATTGATAACCCCCCGTCAGTGTCACATATGATTGACATGCGGGGATAGGCTGCAAGGAACTGATAGTAGTTTTCAAGGATTGCTCACTAGGCGAGTGCATTCTAGAGATGTGATCTTGCAAGGGGCTGAGCCCTTGGGGTAGCTGTGAGTGCCTCTCTGCTGGTCTGTTGTCACCAAAGGCACACTCTTGCCCTGTTACAATCTGTTTCCTATGATATATTTTTAAACAATGCAGTGCAATCCAGGCTGTTTTTGTGTTTCTCTTCCATGACTAGCATGTAGAAGATCCTTGCTGCAATATTTGCCCATAATGGATATGAATTCCAATGAATGTGACTCATCGGTCAGCTTCCTTAGTGCTGCTCAGACGCCTTTTTAATTTCTATCTCTTGGCTCCATAATAGCCAGCACGTACAGACAGAGGCATTCCTCTGACATCTCAACTGCCCCCATTGGAACAATGGCTCACGGACAGCATAGCAGCTCACTGGGCATTTGGTTCCCTTCCCTTGTGATAATGATTGTCTTGCTGCATTGGAATCCCCATTTAACCTGTTCAGAAAACTAATTTGAGAGATTGCAAAATGAAAATGTTACCTAAATTATGTTGACACTTACTGTTGACCCCTGTAAATTTAAAAAGCCTCTGCATGAGTATCTGTTTATAATAAATAAACATAGGAATAAGTGGCTGTGTAATTACAAAAGTCATTGTTGCCAGTTGCTCAGCACACAGCACGCGGGATGGAACCCTGCATCTTTGGTGCCAAAGATACCTTTGAGATTTAAAGTAAAGGAGAAGCTCCGTTAGCTAGTAACTAGTAGTTAGACTCTTATAGGGCTGCCACTGGGGAGGGACAGGAATCATGATCATCCAAAGAGGAGAACAGACAGCATTCTTAATGCCGTCTCATCTCTGATCTACCTCCGAGTGGGCAGTCTCCATCTTATGATCACAGTTCTGTATTAGCTCTGCTTTAGTCACAGGCTTTTGAAGTGTTACTGTCACCCGGTAAAACATTCTAAATCTTCTCTGTACTTTACAGGAGGCTCAGAAGATTAATGGTGGCGGGGAGACCCAGGCTGATGGATCCTGCAAACCTACAGATGAGAAAGAGGAGACTGTCGCAGCAGAAGTGGGCTGGATGACCTCTGTGAAAGACTGGGCAGGAGTGATGATATCTGCCCAGACTCTGACCGGCAGAGTCCTTGTGAGTTGTACCCAGTTTGCTCACATCTTCTTTGAAAAGAGTAATTGTTAATGAGCTCTTCAGCTTATTGTCTCAGGAGGGCTAGGGTTTGCTAATCAGTGCTATGCCACACAACTAATTTTCTCCTTTCGCAATTTCTCTTGGAGGTGGAAAAGGCAGACCCTGCTCCTGTTGCTGATATAGCGGGTAATGAAAGTCCTTTTCTGTTGTAGCTAGGGACTGATTTTTCTATCTGTGCCAATATTTTTGCAGGCATCATTTTGCACAACTCCCCACTCCTTCCTACTAATTCATTATTAGTGCAAAACTGTGAGTTTATTTTCTCATGAGCACAATGTTACACTTGAAACGCAAGGCCAGATTGAAAATCCAGCTCAATAAGTTTTTGTTTTTAGCTGTTAGAAAGAATTGTAAGAATAGGATTTGAATAAGATGTGTAATGTGAATGATCTTGTTTCCTACAAAGCAGTGATGATATCTTCTCTTTTTTATCTACTCAAAAAATTTTGCTATGCAATAAGCTAGTGAAGTTAAACAAATGGAGCTGTTCATCAGAAGTTGAAAATACATAATTTGTGGTCAAAAAACCTATGAAAGTTTCCATTCAGTTAAGTTCAGGCAGGTAATTTTGCAGTTCTGTTAACTGCTACTGCATTTCCACAGGCTTGATCTGAAGCCCATTGAGGCCATGAAAAAATCTCTAAGCTTCAGATTAGGCCCAATGTCAATAGCTATGTGTTTAATGCAGAGAATGGTCATATAGCGTGGGCTGAATTCTATGCTCCAATCCCAGTGAAACTAAATGGGCTTTTCTGGAGTGAAATGGGTTGAACTGAAAGCAGATTTTGGCCTTTGATTTTTAGTTTTGGGAAAAGAGAGATTTTACTGTGCATAGCTATGGAGATTAAGAAAAGATGTTTCTGCTCTCGGACAGATATTTTCCTTATTGTCTAACTATCTTTATGAAATTATCAGAATTTTGTAAAAACACAAGGGGCTTTTCAGGCTTTTAGACTGACACACAATGCAGTGTAAAAGGCAGTAAAGCTCCTATTATTTATATTGTTCTGCATTGCTTTTGGCAATAAGTTATTTAGATTGTTTTTCTTAATAAAATTCTTCTGCTGTTTTAAGTCCTAGTCCTTTACAATTGACAAATGTCTCCTCTCTTGTTCATTCTACCAATATCTGTGGTATGTTTTGAACTCATTTAACAGAAATCTAATCTGCAGGTGGATCTAAAAAGAAAATTTTATTAGACTTTCCTCCCCACTTAACATCAGCTATTTTTTGCTTTCTGGCTCATTAACTTGTGCAGTCCATCTTATTGGACTACCTATTAGGATATTGCTTTTAGATTTAGGGCTTGTACATTTAAAATGCTACAGTGCACAGCTGCACCACGCCAGCTGTGCTACTGTAATGTGCAGTGTAGACATTGCCTTGTGCGACAGGAGAGGTTCTCCCAGGGGCGTAAGATAATTCACCTTCCCAAAAGACAGTAGCTAGGCTGAAGGAAGAATTCTGTCTACACAAAAATTTAGGTAATCTTAATAATGGTGCTCAGGGATGTAGATTTTTCACACCTCTGATCAGTATAGTTAAACTGAGTTAATTTTCTATTGTACACCAAGCCTTAATTCTGAACTTCTCTATGAGAGTCTGAGCCCAGGTCTACACTTGGGGGACAAAGTCAAACTAAGATACACAACTCTACCTACCTGAATAGCGTAGCAGGATTTGACGTACCTTACTTTGAATTTACGTGGCATCCCCATTTCAGGAGGTTGACAAGAGAAACATTCCCATTGACTTTCCTTACTCCTTGGAGTACTGGAGTCAATGGGAGCACGATCAGTAGTCAATTTAGCATCTTTACTAGACCCGCTAAATCGACCACTGTGGAGATCAGTCTCCCCAGGTAAATCTCCTGGTAAGCGGAGACAAGGCCTAACATGCCAGTCATTATGAAGTTGGTTTTTATATAATTTCTCGACATCTCCTGCAAAAAAAAGCAGTAAATCTTAAAGCTCTGATTCTTTACAATGAATGTGCTGATTTCTCATGTGCTGACATGTTCCTTTGAACATGCTGATTTATTTATCAAGGATGAAATTCACCTAGCACAGGAGCTTTATATAAGCACTTATGCTCCACTTAAACCCTTACGGGAGTTACAGGAATTGATGCCTGTTCACTGTGCTAGGGTGAATTTCACCACAAATTCAAAGAAGTTGAAGGTAAAGTCTGAACCACAAAAAATGGAGCAGTTTAACTTACTAGAGTTGCTTCAAGGCCTTTAAGAGAGCTTTTCAAAAAGTTTTTTTCCTCATTTACACTAATTGATCCTTTAATTAATTTTGTCTTTAAAATACCCCATTGTCTCTTGCAAGTAATTAGTTTATTCCAGTGTTTTACCTACAGACAATGGACCTAATTTTGACCCTGGATAAAATCCATTATTTCCTTCAGCATTTCAGTTAGGCAGCATGTTTGCTAGAATGTTTGTGGAAATTGAACACAGCTGAGTCGAGACTGGCATTATCTGATGGAATATTTGTTGGAAAATATTTTGAGAGATTTACTAATGAATTCCTAGTGATTTAAAATAGCCCATTCCAGAAAGTTTTTATGCTTTTGTGCAAGTACAATGTGAAAATTTCTGCTTTATTGACAAAAAGGTAATGGTTTTACAGTGCTATTGAGGATCAAAATAAGACCAGATAGAGCCAGGGCTAAAGAAGTTAAAGTACCTTTTCATACTGTAGGCAAAGGTTTAAATCAAAGTCAGTCTTCCACATTCGCTATTAAATAACCTTTAGGTACCGGTCCCCTGAACACTGACTTAGGAGAAAAGCTATAATTGATTTTTAGTGCAGCACGATGGGCGGAAAGCTGTTGTATAACTGCTGTCTGGATTTATTTGCCAAGTGAAGGGGACAAGTTAGCAAAGTGCGGTGTAAACATCAGTGTAAAGTGGAACCTCATTAATGTTTTCTTCTCATTGAAAAATCTCGCTTAATTGTTCTTATTTGGGCAGTCATTTCCTTGGCAGTGACTTGTCGTAGGGTGACAAATTCTGTCTGTGGAACCTAAACTGAATGTTTGCAGGACCGATTCCTAATGAAGTTTGGTGTCAGGTCTAGTCTAGCTTTTGGCTTGTCCTTGCAAAACCTCAGGAAGTGATTTCCTAACTTAGCAAATCATATTGCACAAGTGCTTAGAGTGGGTGAGTGTGATAGCATACATTTACACTTGCTGCTGCTGTTGGGAGTTTTATTTGCTTCAGTGCTATGCTGTTAGAATGTCCAGTGTGTCTGCAAAGGTGAATACCTATTTTTCAAGGAAATAAAAGGCAACAATATGAAAAGTACAGAACAGAATTTAGTTTCTAAGGGACACTACCCCACAGTGATATAAGATCATATATTTTTGTAATAGTGTATGATCTTTTGTGGAATTATTTACAGAATTGTTGCTTTAAACCAAACCTTTTTCCGGATCAAGTAATTATTTGATGCTTCCTCTGGAATATTGGTCATGGGTCAATAGTCAGAAAATAAGATTCCCTAAAAATACTGGGCAGACAGCCTTCCTCAATCTCACAGCTTTAGAGCTAGTCAGGAAAATTCTGATTCCTCAAAATGTAAGCAGTAGGTTTGGTTTGACAGGTTTCTCATTTTGAAAAGGAAAAAAAAAAGTGTTTGAAATTGTTGAAAGATTTTGACCTTTCGTCCTGATTCAAGATGGGAAACCTCATTTCCCATGCAGCATGTAGCTTATCTGGAAGAAAGTTATATAATCTCCTCTTCATGTTCCAGATGCCTCCTTTGCTGCGTTTTTCATCTAATTTATTTTGTGTGCATCTATGTTTTCTTGAGGCCCCAAATGAGCAAATGTAAATGACCGGTACTATGTAAAATGGAGTGTCACGTTTGTTCAAGAGCATAAGTTAAGACACTGCTGTATGATGCCTACCGTGATCAGCAAATACAGAAATATGAATAATTTGATTACCTCTGAAATTTTTCTTGTTGGCTGTCATCTTCCCTCTCCTGTTCATATTATTTATTTTGGTGTTTTTCTCAAAGTGGAAATAGACTTGAGTTGTGAAATATATCCGAACACGAGGGCGGAAATCTTGCGTGGTTATTAGATGAGATTTTAGATAAAGGTGAACTGTTGTGGTTTTGAAAAATTAATACATGAAACATGGAAAGCAGCTGTAAGACTTAAAGATGGACTCTGAAGAAACATATCTGATTAGCTGGGGTACTGGGTGTCTGGTATCATGCTTTTGTCTCCCAGAAGGTAACAAAGATAAAACCCAAGGGGTTTATAGAAATAAAAAGATATGTTAAATGAATGGTGCTAAAACCATTCCCATAAATGAGAATGATATCCTCAATATCCACTGTACAGAATTTTTAAACTACCCAAGAAAATTATGTCCCCATTGTAGTATTCTCTTGGGTCGTTTAAAAATTATATACAAAAGAGATTCATCACTATTGAATTTGACAGAACTTTTCTCTGAGGGTCACTTCCTTGCATATGGTAGCTTTCAGCTGTGTTTCATCTTAAATATTGGATTAATTGTGACTTATACACATCTGCATTTCTCCCCTGGTTATTATTATTATCGGTTAAATTATTTACATGAGAGATGCTGAATCAGGAAACCAAGGTTATTATGCTACAGCATGCAAGGTATCACGCTTCCATTTTAGCTGGTCCTTCTCATTTAAGCCACAATATTATCCTTTGTATGGTTCTTAAATTACTTCTGGATAAATGTTGAAGGAGAGGTGTGGCAAGTGTTTTATTTGGTGCTCCTGAGAAGTAGCTAAGAAAAGCTGTTTCTGCAGAAATGGGAATTTTAGGGTGTTCCACTTGTTACTGCTTTGTACCTTTTCCTCATCTATTTTTCTGACATAACCCATATATCTACATTAACATTCAAAAGCAGCCTAGTAGTTAAAGTGGAATTCTGTAATGAGGATCCCTTGGTGTAATATCAATTTTTGTTTGGTCGTTAAAAAGGCAAATTCCCATCTTGCAAGGTGAGACGTAAGAACAAGACATGTAGTCATCAATTTATTACATCATTTGGCCAACATTGTTTTTACCACTTTCATCTTACCTTCCTTTACTGTAATTTCAGTGCTCAGTATAGAATTATATAATGTTGATTGCTCTAGTTACCCTGAGACCCCATTTATTCTGCTGCTCTGATTAATGCAGTTATTCACAGGCCACTTGGACAGAAAGAAAAGAACTGTTTATCTATTACATCAGTAGTTGCAGAATGACCACAGAGTGTGCATTTGGCCATCTGAAAGGAAGGAGGCACTGGTTTTGTGGAATAGATTGGAGACTGCAGAAAAAAATTATCCAAGACTGTAACTCATTGTATTTTGCACAATATTTGTGGAATAAAGATGAAAGCTGTAGCCGTGGACTGAAGTTTGAGCAGCTAGAAAGAGCCACAGCAATATCGTTGGGGTTTCTTATTGCTCTTACATTGAGTCTGCTGCCTGAAAATGTGCAGTTTTACATGGAGTTGTCATCTGGAGGGTGGGGAAGAATGGATAGCAGTGCATTTTGTTGGTGAGTAATAGTTGTGGTGGCATTGTGTATTTTATCTGTACCTTTATATCTTTGTACAAATCTGACATAGAAAATGTAAGGTTTTTTTAATGTAAAATGCATTGCCACTTCTTTATGAATGGATTATTATTTATTTTATTATGAAATCAGAAATAATCCTTTAATTAAAACAATAATGAGACAGAACTTTGAAGCAGCACAGTGTAGTGGAGGGTGAAATATACCCATGAAGAGTATGTTCATAGCATTTGATGTGTTTTGTGAATATCAGTGGTGAGGAAATTCACAAGTTCAACACTATCAATTTAGGCTTGAATTAGGATCTTAACTGGTTAATGCACTACAGAGGCAATTTCCCAGCTTTTGATATTTGCATCCCCACATCAAATGTTGTGAATGGGACACATCCACCCTAACTTAATTAGCTTAACACTAGTCCTACAATTGACAGGTAAATTCCTTTGCCATTATATACAGTATATCCTGGACTCTGTAATTTCCACTCCAACTCATCTGATGAAGGGGGGGGTTTACTCACAAAAGCTCATGACCTACTAAATTTGTTAGTTTCTAAGGTGCCATGGGACTCTCGTTGTTTTTACAGTTACAGACTAACACGGCTGCCCCTCTGAGGCTATCTGTATATTATCATATGCAGCTGCATGTTTCTGAGCACCTTCCAAGACTCAAGCTCTGCAGATTCACCAGTCCATTTGTACCACACCTCAAGCTTACAGTATTAAGAGCTGAACATTCTTTTCTTCTCTCTTACTTGTCCTTCAGTTTTCAGTGCAGCCCTTAGAGGTACCACTTTACAGCTCTTATCTGTACTAATTTTCATTTGCTTGGAGATGTTGAAATTACAGTTTGGAAGATGGAAGCTAGATACTTATTGTTTGCAGTGTGAAGGGTTAGCAATAACACAGATCTGTGTATTCACCTCCCTGCCCCCACCCCTACATATAGTAAGAAGCAGCTGTTCTCACCCTTCCCCCTGCAACTGGCTAGGATATCCACTGTTGTTATGGAAACAGAGAAAAGCATCTGTAGTTCTTCCAGAACTGTGTGTTTAAGAAAGTGAACGCAGTCAGCTGAGCAGCTTTGTCCATGTCAGCCTATACATGATTCCCTGGCTAGCTGCACTACTGTGGTTTTTGCTCACCCAGGAGAGACAATGGCAGAGGAAATCTTTCACTTGTTTTCTTCTGTTTTATCAAACACCCTGCAAATGGATAGCAGTGACGCGTGCTTTATTTTCCTTTCTGGTGATGTGGCCCATGGGCCTTTTATATGCTGCCATGGTGCACCACACATTAAGGAAATAATGTTGTTGGGCAATATGCATAAAGGTGAGCAGTGCGATCTCTGGAGAGGGTTTGGACCAGGAAGGCTCACAGAAGGGAAAATGATAGAGATGCAGCCATATTAGTCTGGTCTAGCTGAAACAAAAGACAGAATTATGTAGCACTTTAAAGACTAACAAGATGGTTTATTAGGTGATGAGCTTTCGTGGGCCAGACCCACTTCCTCAGATCAATATGTGGAAGAAAATTGGCACAACCATATATACCAAAGTGATACAATCAAAAAAAAGTGAACACATATAAAAATGAGGAATCAGGTTTAAGAACAGAGGAGGGGTGAGGGGGGGAAGGTTAGTGTCTGTGAGGTAATGACATTAGGGATGATAATTGGGAAATGAACCCTTTAAAATTAATCATGTTAAAAAAGGTAACTAACACTGAGGGGAAAAAACAAATCTGGGAAGAAATCTGACCTGATGATAATTCATTGATAGATTAATTTAATTATATATGAACTGAGGTTGTTTTGCTACATATGGCTGCTAATTGCCAGCTTGATTTGGATCCATATAAACAGGAAGCAGAGTACAATGGCTTCCTTTCCCTTTAAAGGGTGGTTCTGGGCCAGTCAACATGCACTTTAAGCGTTCATAGGATTGTGTAATGATATTTTTTACCATATTGTCCTCAGCTGTCAATAAAGTAGTCACTAGTTGTGTGACATTTTCCTGCTTACTCTAGTAGTAATAATAATCAGCTGTGGTGGTGATTGATTAATGTTTCTATGGTAATTGAAAATAGAAAATATTACATTGGTGATGCAATAAAACATGTAGATGGTATCATGAGCTTTCGTGGACACAGCCCGCTTCTTCAGATGAATGGAGTGTTGGATGTCCAGAACGAAAAATAAATAAGGGAAGGAGGGCAGGGAGGAATGGGAGAAGGAAAAAATTGGAGGGGAGGGGGAAGAAAGAGAGGCAGTGGGTAGATAAATTTCAAAGGGAAAACCGAGCCAGTTACTAATAGGAAAAACTGAAAATCAACAAATAGTCTATTAGCACCTAAAGACTAGATAGTTAAAAGAGGCAGATAAGAACCATTAGTTTTCAATGTAAAGGAAGAGTATTAACACTAGTTTCTATATAGACACATCTGAAGAAGTGGGCTGTGCCCACAAAAGCTCGTGATACCACCTACATGGTTTGTTAGTCTTTAAATTGCTACCAAACTATTTGTTGTTTTTTAAGTTTTTCCTGTTACAAACTCGGCTATCCCTCTGAAGTAATAAGCAATGTATTTCAAATTTTAGTTTTCTTTGCTTTAATACCATGTCTGTTATTATCAGGGGAAGCTACCCTTTTTGCTAGTTTTTTTTCTCATAGATCCTGTTGACTTTTTTTTTTAAACGTGCAATAAGTATTTGTTCAGAATGAGTTCTACAGGACATCTAGATTGTTCATAACTGACTCCATGTGTTTGGGAATGAGCTCACTATCATTGTATGTTAATGCAATTGAGTTTCCTCTGTGCCTTCCCCTTTACTTGCCCTACTTAATCTCTCAGGAGCTGGAACATCAAATCTGTGCGGAAAGTAGGTTACAGTTTGTCTTTTTTCAGGGACTTTTTTGAAAAAAAAATCCACCAAGACGGCTTCTGTTAGAGATGGATAGAAAAATCCTCTACTTTTCTTCTCACCTCTGCATGGTTTCATGAAGCTCCCCTGTAACCTATCTATTCATAATTCTATTTTGAAAGGAGCATGACACTGTAATATGGATATAAAAACGGTCATGATAGGGCTTAATGCCATCACCTGTAAAATAAAGTGGGGTTAAAAGCCAATTTATGCACCTGTAATTGTTTTTTTCTGGTCTGGAGGATGGAGCAAAGTAAGGATCCTTAAGCACCTGGGCCTTATAAAGAAATTGAGGCAATTCAATCAGAGCGAGATTCTTAAGGAGATAGGACTTTCTTGTGGAGAGAAGCCCAAGAGGGACAGTAGACCAGTTAATTCAGCAGAGAAGAGAGACACCAGAGACCTAAGAACCAAAGGGAAGCAGCCCAAGGAGACTTGGAGGTAAGAATGGATCAGGGAAACTGCAGGATGTCAAAAGAAACAAAGCTAGCTTCTTAATACAGGCTCCCTGGGCTGAAACCTAGAGTTGAGAGTAGGCCTGCCTTCCATCTACCAGCCTGTGAGGAAGAGGCATATATGTTGAATGCCCAGCCCAGGGCAGGGCTGAAACTGACCCCCCCAAATGCAGGTTAAGGAATAGCACACAGGTTGCCTCTGAAAGGCTGTCTTGGGACAGATTATGTTACTCATAGTTTTGATTATTTTAAATGGTCCTCTGCGCTCTCTTTTTTTCTATGTGAATGAAGCAGAAGAGGTATTTCTTCTTCTCTGTATGTCTTATTTTGAGCCAACGAGTAAACTTATTGACCTGATCGGTGTAGCATTAAATTGGGTCCCAGGTTTGTAGCTATAGAGTATCAACCGGTGAATGCATGTGTATGCAGTTCTATGCCCCCCCACTCTTAGAATCTAAGCTTTTGATTTCAACATTGTTGGTATTCAGACAATTAAAAAGAAACTAAAGATATTTAACTGTATCCCTGTTGAAGAAAGAATCCCTATGCATCTCAGATCTCTTTCATGTTTCTTCCCTCTGAAAATGCAAGCTGGGAAGCACTGAACAAAGCTGCCAGTCACTCAGAGGCTAACAGCAGGAGGCTGTTACCTCTGCCATTGTCTCTGTGGAGAAGTTGATCTTGCAAGGTGTGGAACATCTCAACTTGCATTGAATGCCACATGAATTGAGAGTGCTGAGGGTTAATTAATTTTGTGAGGAAGATTTGCCATGACTCCCTTCTCCACAGGATGGAAAACTTAACTCTAATAATGGTTAAAAACCATTTGTCCCTGTTGGGGAAAGGTCTGTAGCCACAGGTGTCTGTTCAATTACCTCGGTGATTTCTTTGGTATTAAATTTGCATACCAGTGTATGAGAAGCATCCCATTGGTGGGGGGCGAGGCTTTGCATTTCTTTATATAGTAATATTCGAATATAGCTATATTTTTCTACGTAGCACCATAGTTCTGTGTGAAAATATCCACCTGAGTCATTTATTCCCATTTCTGTTAAAACAAAACACAAATCATATAGTAACAGCAACAGCTCTGGAATGTTCTATCAGGATTTCTCAGTGTGCCATTTTCCAAATGGCATTCACCACTGCATGGATAATTGGATGGAATTTTTCCAGTACTTAATTGATTTCTGGGTAATATAAGTTGGATTGCGGTAATGCTCATAAAATGATATGGACACAATGGCAGGTCTCTGGAGTCATGGTAAAGGCAAATATAGTACTATTCAAAGTTTCCATCTCTTCCCTTGAATCACTTCTCCAGCCTGCTACCACAGCCACTTTGCTAGTGTACCTCCTTCACCTTTCATGGTCTAAAGCAACACTGGTATCCTAGGCTGTGTCTAGACTGCGGTGTTCTTCTGAAAAAAGGTACGCAAATTGAGAACCGCAATTTGTGTATCTTCTTCCGCTTCTTTGTCAGAAGAGGCTTTTCTGACATTTGGCTGGTCTACACGTCCCTTTTTTCGTCACATCCCTGCTTCCTCGTTTACAGGGATGCCGAAAAACGTGTCTGCTCTTCCGAAAAAAAATTCGGAACAGCAGATGTATTCCTTGGATGCGGCAGAGTTTTTCCGGGATTCCGGAAAAACTCTGCAGTATAGACATAGCCCCTATGAATGGCTGCTGTACAACCCATTCTCCTCATAGATAAAAGAACAGCAGTATCTTAATACCCTGTACTAATCCATTGCCACACTGTTTTTGGAAGTGGATGAACTGGTACTATGCTGAAAAAAACAGATATTTCAGCAGAGAGTTCCAAAAGATACTTTCAATGAGAGTTAGGTGCCTAACTCTCCTAGGCTTTAGAAAATCTTAGCCTTCAGCTTTTTTAGCTTGTTTACTTCTGAGGCCCACTGATAGACTTTATACATGGTGCCCTAAACAGTAGCTGAATTTATAGTACTCTTGCTGAAGCTAGCAAGCAAGCTGACTTCAGTCTAGGTCCATTTATCTTCCTAAGATAATGTGCTGCATTTGTCCGTCAACGTGTCACAAGAAGGAGATTTATTAAACATAATATCAAATAAAAGCACCCAGGAGGGAAATGAGTGTAAATGAAGCAATGTCATATAAAATGTATTTTGTATCTTTCTAAGTAAGCACAACGCTCTGAGAACTCATGAAGAATTTGGCAAAAAAATTAAAATATTATGTATAATTATAGTGGATTTTCCTGTGAACATTTTAGCATGGGTGTACATAGTAAGTATTTTTGGCACCTATGTAGCACCTGTAACAAAATACAGCAACCTACAAATTATTTGGGCCATTTCCCCTGGTCATTGACTTGAATGAAAGCAGGATATATGCCTCTACAGTACAAATACTCCTCTTCAGTTTTGCAGTGGACTTCTAAGGTTGGCACTCAGGTCATTTTTTTTGTCCCATTATTGCCAAGGTTGTCTATGTTCCATCAAGTTGGGCATGCACAATATCAGGAGAATTTTCAGGAACAAAGCAACATCATGAGAACCCCAGAGATGGACATTGAGAAGGTATCGCAAGTATGGCACTCAAAATCAATGGCCAATCTTTCATAAATTTTGGCCCTCCTTTCTTGCTCTCTATGGGGAGCTCTTCCAGTGTGGGCAGCCTATCAGAACCTTGAATCAGCTAGCTCTGAAATGAACACAGTCTTTCTCGTCTGCATCTGTAACCCACTAGTCAGTGTGCTTTATCTATCTGTACCTCTGTCATTGCTCTCTGCTAGAGAGTCTTGAAGTGGAGGGAGAGGTAACTAACGTAGAGACTCATGCTTTTAGGGCCCCAGTTCAATTGTTGGTGTCTTCTCATCCAATGTAGAATCTGTTACCCATTATCTAGGCCTTTTGGGCTTTGATTGAGTTTTACATTATCTCTTGTGTATTTTAAGAATGTATGGAGTTTATCAAGTATACTGGAGCTTTCCACATAAAACAAACTCCTGTTAAAACAAACAAAAACAGACCACTACTAAACTTAATGGTTGGAACATCAGCGCTGTGTAGTGAATGCATTTTTTCATGTGCCAAACCAAGGTATCTTTAACTGAACAGCAAGGTACTTCATAAACAAATTTTTTATGCAGCAGCAGAGGACCAGACCTTGTAAATTGGCCATTAGATGGCTGGTACAGCACAGGGAATTTTCAGTTGGTAAAGTCAGCCTACTCTATGTCTGTGCATCATTGGAGTAACAAAGTGCAGAGCTAACACAGCTAGGGATCTGGTATAGAAGATCAGTGGAACAGTGTTCCTCTGAATATATGGCTACTTCAAAGTTGTATTTACACCCTTTAGAGTATCATTACTTGACTGCTATTATCACAACAAACCTCATATAGATACTTTGTGCAGTCTAGAAAACATATTTTGAAAAATCCAAATATGTAATGTCTGGCTAGGCTGAGCTGAACAGATTAAGTGCTGTGGAACAAAAATAAATACATTCTTTCTTAGTTTAAGGATCTTTGTAAATGAGTTCATGGTAATATAATTATTCTAGAAATAGTTTGCAGAAGACATTGAATCATAATCACTTTGCCATGGGTTGGGTATAGTTTTAGTGATTTTTATATAACTTTAAAAGCTCATTTATATGAAAGATAATTTTATGAACATTAATCTTATATTTTAAGTCTTTTCAAGAGTGTTGCTCCTGTGCTATAGAAGGAAGACTTTTTTTTGTTGTTGCATGTTCTTTTTTGAACAAGCTGAAAAGGAGCCATCCTATATGTTTCAATAAAATAAACAACAAAAACATGACTTTTAAAATGATAAACATACCCATAATATAAAACACAGTACCATGATGTTTAGGGGAAAAGACATACTATTAGAAAATGTAACTGTCTGTGTAGGTCATTATCACTTCTCTTCCTGATAGGTGTACATAACTTCCATTCACATTAATGGAAGTTAAATAGTCATACAAAGACGCAAAACTATATATTTTTCTTTGGTAAGTAAACATGTCCAGACTCCATGGCTAACATCAGATTCCACTGCAAGGGCTTGTCCTGTTTCTAAAGTGTGATAACACACATGTTAGGGAGAGAATGTTACAGAAGGTATCAATAAAGCCAATTTAGATTTACTTTTGGCTGACCTAAAATCACCTTTGAATTTGGACTAATAACTTCAGTTTACTGTAAGTAATTCCTGGGCACTTTTTTTCCAAAAGTCCCACATATCATCTTTTAAAAACCTCCTAATTCTACCTGCTGCAGTTCAAGCAGTCATCAGTTTATTTTGCTCAGCTATGCTCTATTAGCCCTCAGTGCTTCTAGTCCATAGGGTCATGGACTCAAGGCCAACACCAGGACTTGGTTTCATAATTATCGCTCGTATCTCAGAACGAGATTGGTGATAGTTTAGAAACAGTCCTACCAAAGCATGAAAGGGCCTGTCTGTCTCACAGTGTCTGCAGCCCAAACTACTTTGAGCTCTAATCTTGACTGCACTCAGATGCTAAAAGCAGGTTGGGGGCTGTGCAGTGCTTGGATCAGTGTCTTCCAGGGTACACCCCAAGAATCCACATTTTATTGCTATCTTCCTTGAGGAAAAAAGGCACCTTTACCTCTTAGTCGGTACTATATCATTGTCCCAGACAGGATGCTTCTTTTGGATAAGACCTGTAACTAAGGTGCTACTGGACCATCTGTGACCATTAGAACTCCTCTGACACTTTTTCACAAGGGTAATAATTAAAGCTGTGTGAATAATTGGGTATTTTTTGTGCACTAGCAATTCTGGAAAGAAAATTGTTTCAAGTCTATTCAAAAGCAAAATGTTTTATGTGTTGTTGAATTAAAAAGTCTAAAGAAATTACATTTCAGGTCAAATGACACATTTCATTCTACCCAAAGCTCTTTCAAAGAATTTTTAGTTTTTAGAAATAAAATTAAAGGTCATTTCAAATTTGAAAAAAAAAATAATGGGAAAACAAACTATTTTGAGCAAGGATTTTTTTACACAAACAATTCTGTGACACCAACATGAATTTACAACATACTGGTAATGTGTAATCTTCACTTCCTGTTGTGAAAAAGTTTCAGACACAAAATTTCCTTCATCTCTAGTAGTAGGTAATACTAATTAATCATCTTAGTAAGTAATTTGCCTTTCTTTAGCTTCTTCCCTGAAAGATTCTGAAAGTATTATTGAGACATTGATGCCTTAAATTTCACAACACCTTTCTGAGGTAGGAAATTATTTGTATTTTAGAAATGAGGGAACTGAAGCACAAAGGGGTTGAATTACCTTCTCAAAGCACACAAGAACTAAGTAGTATTCTCAAGGTCACCCAGCAAATCTGTGGATGAGCCAGGAATAAAACCGGGATTACCAACTATCAGTCATGTGCTCTGGTCACGAGACCATGTTTTTTCACTTAACCATTGGCCCGTGCTATATTTTCTCTAATTTTGTAGTGTTATACAAAGAATAAAATGGAGTGCCTCTGTAAGGGCTTTAACTTTGGTGGCCTGGTCAAATTCCAGTTTGGATAACAATATTCTTCATGCTTACGCTTCCCCATGTAATATCATTAGTTCTGGCATTCTTTGTCGTATCCTAAACTGTTGTGTGGTATTGTTATGCACTGTGAAACAGCTACTGTAGCTGCAAGTAAAGATAGAGCAGTCAATCTTATTTATTCAGTGCTATCTATGAATCAGAACCTGTGTCTAATGTACTTTTTCGAGAGTTTGTGATGGAAAGTAGGGTATATAGGTTTTAGATGCAATAATATTGTCTCTGTGTAGAAAACACCCTAAACAACAAATAATTATACAGTAAGAACTGAGGCTAATTCCTGAGTTAGGCTTTTATGTATTAGTAGTGCGAACATGCAGTGCTGTTGGCTAGAATGTGTAAAGCAATTTACTGGGTTATGGATAACGAGTATAACCATAAATGTGGGCCTGTTCTTTTTAGGTGTTCACATAGTCTAATCTGCTCACAAACACTTGCCATTTTCTTATCTCTCGTGCATAGACTGAACACTTCAGTTTCCTTCCCTTGGTGCTGAGCAGAGGCTTCCCTAGGCTTTTTTTTTTTTTTTTTTTTTTTTTTTTAATCGGTGGTAGTCCCTGGTGTTACTAAGAATTGCAAAATGCTGACTCTGAGAGGTGTCTCCTAGGTTGGTTTAATCTTCCAGGACAATAGTCTGGGCTATTTCCTAGGTTTCTATAGGGACAGGGACAATGCCTTCTCCACTGGAGTTCATCATCTGCCTGAATGATAAGGGCACAGAGTACAGAGGAGCTGAGTAAGTCAAGCCGGTTTCTATGGCAACTGGAGCTAACCTAAATTCAGCCTATGGTTGTTTCCTTTTCACATTTATTTATTTATTTTTTGACAAGCCCAGGTAGTGTTTGCAGGGATTCCTTTTTGGTTTGAAGGCTGCGCTTATGCCTAAAATGGTGAGGGAGAGGAAGTTGCTTCAGCATAAATCAACGTGATTTTGGTATTTTATTATTCTGCATGTTGCAACGTCACAATAGAAGTCACCATCAAATTGCCATTAGAGGTGTAGATAGGTCCAGCTCCATTAAATTTGAACAGGTGTCTATCTCATATCTTCCCAAGACTATCATTTTAAGTTTCAAACTGAACTTAATTCATAGACTCATAGACTCATAGACTTTAAGGTCAGAAGGGACCATTATGATCATCTAGTCTGACCCCCCGCACAATGCAGGCCGCATAATCTCACCCACCCACTCCTAGAATAATCCTCACCCCTATATCTCAGATATTGAAGCCCTCAAATAGTTTGAAGACCCCAAGATGCTGAGAATCCTCCAGCTGTGATCTGTACCCCATGCTACAGAGGAAGGCGAAAAACCTCCAGGGCCTCTGCCAATCTACCCTGGAGGAAAATTCCTTCCCGACCCCAAATATGGCGATCAGCTAAACCCTGAGCATGTGGGCAAGACTCCCCAGCCAGACACCCAGAAAGTTCTTTATAGTAACCCCTATCATCCCTCCATTGACCTATTTACCACTGATAATAACTAGTCAATTAGTTACCAAGACCATGTTGTCTTGTCAAACCATCCCCTTCATAAACCCATCTAGTTTAATTTTGAAGCCAGGTAGATCTTTTGCCCCCACTACTTCCCTTGGAAGGCCATTCCAGAACCTCACTCCTCTAATGGTTAGAAACCTTCGTCTAATCTCAAGTCTAAACTTCCTACTAGCCAGCTTATATCCATTTGTTCTTGTGTCCACATTAGTATTAAACTTAAATAATTCCTCTCCCTCCCTAGTATTTATCCCTCTAATATATTTAAAGAGTGCAATCATATCCCCCCTCAGCCTTCTTTTGGTTAAGGTAAACAAGCCAAGCTCCCTGAGTCTCCTTTCATAAGACAGGTTCTCCATTCCTCGAATCATCCTAGTGGCCCTTCTTTGTACCTGTTCTAATTTGAATTCATCCTTCTTAAACATGGGAGACCAGAACTGCACACAGTATTCCAAATGAGGTCTCACCAATGCCTTGTATAATGGCACTAACACCTCCTTATCCCTACTGGAAATACCTCGCCTAATACATCCCAAGACCATATTAGCCTTTTTCACAGCCATGTCACAGTGGCGGCTCATAGTCATCCTATAATCAACCAGGACTCCGAGGTCCTTCTCCTCCTCCGTTACTTCCAACTGATGTGTCCCCAGCTCATAACTAAAATTCTTGTTATTAATGCCTAAATGCATAACCTTACACTTCTCACTGTTAAATTTCATCCTATTGCTATCACTCCAATTTACAAGGTCATCCAAATCTTTCTGTATGATATCCCGATCCTTTTCTGAATTAGCAATACCTCCCAACTTTGTGTCATCTGCAAATTTTATCAGGACACTTCCACTTTTGGTGCCAAGGTCAGCAATAAAAAGATTAAATAAAATTGGCCCCAAAACTGATCCCTGAGGAACTCCGCTAGTAACCTTCCTCCAACCTGACAGTTCCCCTTTCAATATGACCCGCTGTAGTCTCCCCTTTAACCAGTTGCTTATCCACCTCTCAACTTTCATATTAATCCCTATTTTTTCCAATTTAACCAATAATTCCCCATGTGGTACTGTATCAAATGCCTTACTAAAATCGAGGTAAATTAAATCCACTGCATTTCCTTTATCTAAAAAATCTGTTACTTTCTCAAAAAAAGAGATCAAATTGGTTTGGCACGATCTACCTTTTGTAAAACCATGTTGCAACTTATCCCAATTGCCATTAACCTCAATGTCTCTAACTACTTTCTCCTTCAAAATTTTTTCCAAGATCTTACATGCTACAGATGTCAAACTAACAGGCCTATAGTTACCCGGGTCACTTTTTTTTCCTCTCTTAAAAATAGGAACTATATTAGCAATTCTCCAATCAAATGGTACAACCCCTAAGTTTAGAGATTTATTAAAAATTTTTGCTAATGGACCTGCAATTTCATGTGCCAGTTCCTTTAATATTCTTGGATGAAGATTATCTGGGCCCCCCGATTTACTCCCATTAAGCTGTTCAAGTTTGGCTTTTACCTCAGATATGGTAATATCTACCTCTATATCCTTAGTCCCATTTGTTATGTTACCATTATCCCTAAGCTCTTCACTAGCCTCATTAAAGACTGAAGCAAAGTATTTGTTTAGATATTGGGCCATTCCTAAATTATCCTTAACCTCCACTCCATCCTTAGTAATTAGCGGTCCTACTTCTTCTTTTTTTGTTTTTTTCCTATTTATATGGCTATAAAACCTTTTACTATTGGTTTTAATTCCCTTTGCAAGGTCCAACTCTACCTGCCTTTTAGCCTCTCTCACTTTGTCCCTACATGCTCTAACCTCAATAAGGTAACTTTCTTTACTTATCCCTCCCATCTTCCACTCCTTATATGCTTTCTGCTTTTTCTTAATCACCTTTCTAAGATGCCTGCTCATCCAGCTTGGTCTAACACACCTGCCTATAATTTTTTTCCCTTTTCTTGGGATACAGGCTTCTGACAGTTTCTGCAACTTTAACTTAAAATAATCCCAGGCCTCCTCTACCTCAAGATCCATAATTTCTTTAGACCAATCAACTTCCCTAACTAATTTCCTTAATTTATTAAAGTTAGCCCTTTTGAAATCAAAAACCCTAATCTCAGATTTATTTTTATTTATCCTTCCATTCAATTTGAACTGTATTAGCTCATGATCACTCGAGCCAAGATTATCCCCTACAACCATTTCATCTATGAGGTCCTCGCTACTCACCAAAACCAAATCTAAAATAGCATCCCCCCTTGTAGGTTCAGCAACTACTTGATGAAGGAATTCATCAGCTATCACATCTAGGAAAATCTGAGCCCTATTATTATTACTAGCACTTGTTCTCCAATCTATATCTGGAAAGTTGAAATCTCCCATGATTACGCAGTTTCCACGAGTATTTACTTCATTAAAAACATTAAAGAGGTCTCTATCCATATCCAAAGTGGATCCTGGTGGTCTATAACACACCCCAAGCACTATCCCAGGGGAGGATCTGATAGTTTTCTTCCCCAATGTGATTTTTGCCCAAACAGACTCTGTCTTCTCCATTCCATCACTTTTTATTTCTTTACAATCTACCTCATCTTTGATATACAATGCGACTCCACCACCTTTACCCTTATTTCTATCTTTCCTAAACAGCACATACCCTTCAATACCTGTACTCCAATCATGCCTAGTATTCCACCATGTTTCTGTTATTCCTATAATATCTGGTTTCACTTCCTGGACCATTAACTCTAGTTCCTCCATTTTGTTACCCAAGCTCCTCGCATTGGTGTACAAACATCTTAATTTTTGCTGTTTAGCCTCACTCACATTCTTTACCCAATTTGGCACGGACGTTGTACCTCCAATATGACCTGTTAGACTAGTATCCACCCTACCCTTCCTCATGTACATTCTCCTACCCCCAACTATATCCTTTACTTCATTTGCCTCCCCCTCAGTGTTAAAATCTGGCGTAGAGATTACCTGAACATCTCCCAACCATCTCCCCCAAATTCCTAGTTTAAAGCTCTCTTTATCAGTTGAGCCAACCTCCATCCTAGAAGTCTATTTCCCTCCCTACTTAGATGAAGTCCATCCCGAGAGAACAGTCCTCT
This sequence comes from Pelochelys cantorii, assembly GCA_032595735.1. NCBI lineage: Eukaryota > Metazoa > Chordata > Testudines > Trionychidae > Pelochelys > Pelochelys cantorii. The sequence goes on along the minus strand of CM064333.1, from coordinate 8,653,746 downwards.
GTCCATAAATGCCTCCCAGTGGCCATACATCCCAAAGCCCTCCTTATAGCACCACTGCCTAAGCCAATTATTGATCATCATAATCCTGTCACATCTTAGTTGCCCTTCTCTAGGAACAGGCAGGATGCCACTAAAGATCACCTGAGCCTCAATTTCCTTGAGCATCCTCCCTAGCCTAGCATAGTCGCCCTTAATTCGTTCCAGCGAAAATCTAGCCGTATCATTTGTTCCTACATGAAAGATGATCAACGGATTCCTTCCTGCTCCCTTAATAATACTCTTCAACCTCAGTTCCACATCCCGTATCTTAGCACCTGGCAGACAACACACCCTTCTATTCTCTGGATCAGCTCTGGTTACAGGCCTATCTATTCTTCTCAATAAGGAGTCCCCAATCACATAGACCTGCCTTTTCCTAGTGACAGTGTGATTGCCTGGTCTATCTCTAGCTTCCTCTAGCTGCAAGTCCTTGCCATTCCTGTCTTCCCTTGTAATCCTCTTTAACCCATCCTGTATCTTCCTAATACTCATTATTGGTGCTGTTTCCATTAACTCTTCCCCTTTATCTATAGGGCTAGCCACTCTTCTCTTCTTCCTTACCCTTCCATCTTCATTATCTGCCTGTTGTACCCCTCCTTCATTCTCCAACTCCACATACCTATTCTTAAGCTCTATTTTTCCTTCACTAACCCATCTTTTCCTCTGCCTGGTTCTCTTAGTCACATGCTTCCACTGTCCATTTTCTTCACCCAGCAGTCCCCCCTCTAAGGGGCTTGATCCTGCTTCTATCTGCATATCTAAACTTTCCCCTTTAGCCACGTCATGCCTTTGCTCCATCATCTGCTCAAACCCCCTTCTAAACTCAACCAAAGTTTCCACCTGCATCTCCAATCCTCGGATCTTTTCCTCCATCAACTCTATCAGGCGGCACTTCATGCAAACAAAACTCCTTTCGGGTAACCCCTCCAGAATCATGTACATACCGCAGCTACCACATCCAATCATCCTCCTTGTGTTCTCTACTACTTGGGTCATGGCACTACTGCCTCTGTTATATCTACTTTCTCTTCAAAATCCTATTAGTCCGGTGAACACAAAAACAAACCAAAACACCCCCTCCACAGCAAAAACAAACCCCAAACAAATCCCAATATCCAAACTCCCCTTACAAACTCCCACTCAAACTCCCCTGTTTACAGCTCTGTTTGCTGGCTCCTGTGCTGCTGCAGCTGTCTGCATTCCTTTAGAAAGGAGCAAGAAAAATGTCTGAATCACAAGATGGCGCAGTGTCGTCATGAAACCAGGTTGTGACATGGTTCTGTTCAACTGCATCTAAGTGATGGTAAAGATTGTCTGCCTTTCACTCTATATCGCTGAATCCCATGCTCAAATTTCTTTCAAGTTTGGTTATATCCTTTTGAGACTTACTCTTTAAAAAAAAAAAAAAAAAATCTGAGCGAATCAGCAACAAAGGCCCTTATCCCCACACCATACAGAGACACACATACTGTCCTGTGGAGGTGGTTTGGATGAGCATACAGAAGATTTATATGCCAGTATCAAACAAGGATAAAGCAAACTGTTCCAGGCCAAAGTACACCTCAGTGTACAGCATTTATAACGTGTTTCATAATAAAATGGCAGCAGCCACCTTGAGAATTGGAAGGTAGTGGGAACGAAAGCATTAGTGTTATCCTTCAAACTGTTTCTTGTCTGGGCATGTTGTTAAAAAAGGGGCGGGATATGTGGGTGAAGAAACAAAAAATGAAACGTGTGTGTGTGTGGGGAGTCCATCCCAACGTTATAAACCTTTCCCTGTTCTTTCTCAGCGTCCATTGCAACATCTTATTACTTTGAGGGCACATGACTCTGGAGCTCAGACTGCAAAACAACTCTGTGCTGTATACTGACCTAAAGTGCACTCTTTGTGTGAAATGGCAAACCCTCAAACCCAAGCTAATTGGAGTTCCTGGACTGACTTTTCAGAGAACTGTCTGATCTTAATGGGCTCATGAGCCTTCTTCCCTGGCAACTAGCTCCACACCACCCACTTAAGTGGCTAGGTGATGGAGTGGGGAGGATCCAGGCAGAAGATGTGGAACACCTTGTTGCAGTTCTATCAGTGGAAGTGGTGGTATAGATCAAGCCCACGCGTTTTTACCAGTACGTCACCTAATTTGTGCTAGATGACGCAGTGGTAGAAAGTGGCACAACTAAGAGTGCAGCTGTGCCAGTGATGCATGCCACCGTAAACACTAGGGTAGAGACAGCCTTTGTGTGTGTTTATTTCACCGGCAGCTGACTGGATCGCTTCTCTGCTACCTTTGAGCACGCTCAGGCACTGGAACACAATTTTGCAAGACTTGCATGAGGGTAACACGTCTAACTACCTATGGTATGTCTACGCTGCAACAAAACACCAGTGCTGGGCCCATGTCAGTTGATTCAGGCTCCTGGGGCTTGAGCTAAGGGGCTGTTTAATTGCTGGGTGGACATTCAAGATTAGGCTGAAGCCAGGCCCTACAACCCCAAAAGTGGGGAGGGTCCCAGATCTCAGGCTCTACGTTAAGGCTGAATGTCTACACTGCAATTAAGTAGATCCTTAGCCAGAGCCCAAATCACCTGACATAAGTCAGCTGCAGGTTTTTAATTTTAGTACCAACCTGCCCATCAATAGTACCTTAATTAGTGCCCTCTAAATACTGAATACCTAGTATGAATGGATAGATAGCAATGTTCCCTCTAATTTTTCCCATCCATGTGGAATAAATATTGTTTTGTGAACCAAGGCATATGCATATGTGCACCACCAGTAGAATGCTGCTGGCTGTGGGTGCTCTGCTAATCAGCTGGGCAACATTTGGACTGCTCCTAGGTGGCTGCCCAAGCACTTTCCTTCCAGGGAACACTGACTGGATAGATCGAATCGGGACTTCCAGACAGCTATTTAGATGGAGAGTTTACAAACTTAAGCTGGAAACTTCAAAAGCAGAAAAGTGGTTCTATGCACTGACAGGTTCAGGTCAGTGGCCTGTATTCTGTATGGATATAGATTTATGAGAAGGGGAAATATCCCAGTTTCTTTATTTCCCTATAGATCAGAGCATTGTCAAAAACACCAATGAGGGTCAGGATTACAGAGTCTGGTTATGCAAGGTCAGGCACTGTCCCAAGATAACTGTAAGGCCCGGACAATTCATTTTAAAGTGAAATTTCACCGTGGCTAGGTTGAAAAATGCAGTATATGTACATTTGAATTAATCACCTGTGAGGGGATCTTTTTAAAGACCAGCACCTCAAGAGGATGTTCTTGGTAAGCAGTGGAAAATATAAATAGTAGGAAAACATTTGCTTGATGTTTCCTAACCATTGGGAATATGTATTTTTAATTTAACTCGGATATTAGTTTCACAAACACATTTTAATGTGTGATCGATGGCAGCCTTTGCTATTCAGTTCCCTTCCTTGCTTCCTTCCTCGCAGCCAATATTCTCTCTTGTTGGAGGGTGCACTGAATGAAATGAGTAAGTTTTGGCCCCCTTCTGGGCATGGGGAAGGTTGAAAGGCGTAATTTCTTTTTTTAAGTAAGAAAATCTGAGCTATGGCAGGATTGGTGGCTTCCATTGACTTGTTCCATGCGACATGCTGCTGAATGCATGAATTGCACCCTGCACCACTTTTTCCCCAAGCGGCGCACTGAATCAGTAGCTACGGTGAGATAAGTGCATTTGAAATGCCTACCTCGATTAGATGAGAGAGACACTGGAGTTTTTGTTTGTATAGTGATCGTGCAGCAGCGCGACAATAGTTCAAAGTGAGTGCGGCGCCTATGAGAAAAAATCCATTTGTCTTATAATCACAAGGAAGAGAGGACATAAGCAGGGCAGTAGACGCATCTGGGTGTGAGTGGAGAAACTAATGATGGCAATGCATTATGCCTGTAGACACAAAGAAAGATGTAACAGGGAAGTAAAGCGAAGTGTTGCTCTGAGCACCTTATCTTTTCCTTCCTCCTCTTCCCCACTCCTTCATAAAAGTTCTGGTTTGTTCTGAGGCTTAAGCAAAAATGTAAGTTGCTCCTTGGTATTTAGCTCAGGTTTAATCTGTCCATCTAAACCATTCTGACTGTCCCAAACACATGCTCTGTGTTTGGGATGGTTATAGGTATTTGAATAAAAGACAGATCTGCTTCTCACCTTTCCTTAAAACTTAAACTGGTTCTGCTTTTATTTTCTTTCTGAGAAAGTTTGATCAAATGTGTGGGTTTGGGTTTGGGTTTTTGTTTTCTTTTTTGAGGGAGACTGATTTGGGAAAATGGAGAGATGGGACAGTTTCCAAGTACCTCTGCAATTTCTGTTTTTGCCATGATGCAGAGGTGGAAAAATTACTATTACTATTACTATTAATCTGATCAGGCTGGCCCTCACATGGGTGCCAAAGGAACTTCCTTCAGGGAATGCAGCAGCTGGATGCAGTTGTAGTCCGGTGCTAGTCTGAATGCAAAGTCAGGACACACCTAAGCCTATAAAATTTCCAACCCTGCCCAAATCAGGAAGTACTGGATATCCTGAAAGAGTGAGTCTGATATTACACCTTTTGTATGGCAAAAGATGTTTGGAGAAGCATCTGGATATTTTGGAGTGTCGCCAAATGAAATTTCCAAACTTTGTAAGATGATTCATACAGGGTTCTTTACTCCCATTAAAAGCGGAGCGCCCTCAATTCCTAGTGAAATCAGGGGAATGGAGAACACTCAGCCCGGTGCAGGGCAGGACTCAGAATGCTTCAGTTCTATGTCTATGTAATTTGGGCACGTTCTTGTCGATTGTTTTCATCGGAAGTAGTTCTGCTTTTGTAAACCAAACAGGAAGAATGATTGAATGTGCTCTGCTAAAGCAACATGTCTCTAGTTTTTACCACTGTATTAGAAACTGAATGTATCATGTTTTTATGTGGCTTAAATTGTTGTGTTTCTGTTGGCTCTGTAAAATCAACAGCAGTGCTTCTAAATTTCTATCTCTTCTATGTCCTAGAAGCCGTGTCTTAAATTAAAGTTAAAAAACAAACAAAAAGGTTGTAATGGACATCAGAATACGTGACTAGCTTATGATACCAGTTGAGCATGGTAAACATGAGAAATGATAAAAGTTGTGTAAGTATCTTAGCTCCTGAAACCTGGATTTGACTTGTCTGTCCTAGACATCCAAGGACAGAGTCTTTTCTTAGCAAGGGTTAATCTGTCCTGTCTACACCACTATTAAATAGTCAGGGGGAAGGACTGATCCTCTCCAGATGCTAATTGTGTGAATACACATCAATTAATTATCTCAGAATTTGGTGTGGGACAGTGGTGCAAGTAAACAAAAGTTCTTACCAGTCCAAGAAGGGGAGGGGGGACACCAGTAAAGAGGGGAGCACATGACCTCCCTTGTGACCCCCCCCATGTGACTGTACCTCACCCACAGTCTGGGACTCCCATGCTCTTCCCCTTCCCTCTCAATGCCACATTACCTGGGGGTGAGTGGGGGCTGGGGGGGGGGGTATGACAGTTGGGGGTGTGGGGCTGCCGGTGTTCTGCTCCTTTTTCCCACTGCCTCTCCCCCTTCTGGGGAAAGAAGCAGAAATTCCAGCCCTGCCAGTTACGGTCTGCTGTACTGTACCAGCCCACTTGTACTGCTGCTGTGGGATAAATTAATGGTTACCAAACTCTTTTGGTAAAAACTGAGTCCATTTTGAACAATCCAGGGCCACTGTCTGTATCTGTCTAAGCTATATAAACTCATGCACTGACACCCAAGGAAAGGCATAGTCACAGTCCTTCAAATTGAAACAGCTCAGTTGTCTTACAGCTGTAATGGACGTACTCTGTGGATCCCATTAAAATCTTGATGTTTACCTCCCCATGTTGTTTACTTCATCCAGTGTACTTGGGCATTCGATAATTAGGATGAGAAGGCTCAAAACTGAGTGCTGGTAACAATGGGATGTGCATATGTAAAAATCCCTTTTTATGGTCAAGAACATGGGGAGCCTTTATCCGGTTGCTGTTTAGGACTCACAGGATAACAAGACTGGCAGAGGGAAACTCCACTGTGTGTATATGTGGGGAGTTAGGGGTAAGGAGGAATGTTTACTGTTTTAGAAGTTCTCTCAGGTCAATATGCCACTCAATACAAATGCCAAGTACAAGTTGGAAAGATCTCCCCACTACTACATTGCTAAAAACTCATGCAGTTATTAGTCCCACAAACCTAGACATTTTCCTTTCAATGTGACTGTGTTCCAAAGATAATTAACGTTTTACCTGCAGGCCCTTGGCAATCATCACATAGAACAAAAGGTATGGACACAACTGTTGTATCCTGTGTATGAATAAACATGTTTGCAAAGCTCACCCATGGAGACAGATGGCTTCTCCTCAAGGCATCTGCAGTGTTCTCAAGCAAAGGGCTTCTCCCATGTTGCAGTTCGTAACATTGTTTGTTTAATCTTTGCCTCCCTGCATTTAGTATATTTAGTAACATTGTGTTTGCGCTCAGAAACAAAACGCTAATGCGATAATGAACACTCTTAAAAGTAATTCTGTTTGTGTCTGGGAAGCCTCAGTAGTATCAGTTACTTATTGTTTTGTGTTGTGTGGAAAGTGGAATTAGCCAGTCAGCTCTTCTCTTTAAGAAATCTGCAGCTTCCATGAAGAGCAAAAGATGATTAATTCAGACCTATGCAAATAGATGCTCCTTTGTCTGTCAGTGGCTAGTGATGTGGACTACTGTTGGTGAGCAGATCATGACCACAGAAACATTTCTAATGACAGTCTTACCAACAGCTGTATCTCAACTTCAGCCAGACACAGCATGCTCTACTCCACTTCGGTTTTTCTGTGTAGATTTCTTTTTTGTTTAGTCAGTAGTGATACCTCAAAATAGGCATAGTAGCCTTTGCTGGCCCTATTTTGAATTACAGCCTATTTTATTATTATTTTTAACCTGATGCTGTGTTGTGTACCCACTTACAAATGATCTCAGCTTCCCTGGTGTAAGGGTTGGATTCTTACTCCACTGAATGATTTTTGGCTACCTGAAGTATTGGGTTTTTTTTTTTTTTTTTTTTTTGCACTGTCAGAGCATTTGAGATGAATGAATTGTGATGGTTTTTAAAATACATTATGTTTTTAATGATTTATAATCAGGCATCATATGTCTCCTTTATTAGTACCTATTGTGTTGTGAATGGGTGACCTAGAAATTCTCCTTTTTAAAGTACTATAAAAATATAGGTAATATTCCCTATTGAACTGTAGGATAAAACATTGCTTTGGTTGTACATCAATGTTTACTTAAGTACTGTAGCTAGTTTTAAATACTAATTTTATAAACTTTTTAAAACTATTTACAATGGACAATTCAGATGGTAAAGTTGTAAATAGACCTCAAGAAAAGTCAGACCGACAATAGCATTAAAAAAAAAATATTAACTCTGACTTGTTTCTATTTAGTAAAACATTATGGGCCATTTAATTTGAAACGGCTGAATAATACCGATACAACTGTTCACGGTCGTTTGCTTTGATACTATGAAAGAAGCAAGGTTGATATTGTGTCTGACCGCACCATAGGTTGTAACAGGTCATTCTTTTGTTTCTGTGGTCTCTTCATTGTTCTTGCTTGCTGTCATCTGCAAGTAATTAGCTCAAGGTGAGGATGTAGCCAACTTCTTCAGGGTCCTATTGAAATGTCCCTCTAAAACTTGCGTCTGCATAGTATCCAGATCTTTGGGTTGTGATTTAGATCAGTGGTGAAGGCTGGTAACTTCTTGGTATGAATTTTGTCTGCGTTGGGTCTCTCTACTTCTTGTGGATTTTTCCTTTTAGTCTCACTCTAACGTTTTGAGCAGATCACTGGAAAATATGGCAGGCACTACCTATCCTACCTATCTTATCTTGGCTTATCTGGTTTGGGCATGTTTCCAGAGACCCCCAAGATGGGGGGCACTGGTGCTATTTTGTTTTCTTATGCCCGGAAAGGAAATCATTATCCACCAATTTATAAACCTTTAATAAAAGAAAGCAAAATACAGCATCATTCTGTCACACTGGTAATGTGTACTTAATGAAATCCTAAAAAACAGAAATTTACCTTTAAAAAATATTCTGGAGGAAATAAAATATCACATGAATGTGACTTAGCTGCTAAAGAATCCCATAATGCTGCTGGATGTTTTTGAGAGAAATAAAGTCCTATTAAGATCATCACCCTCTGGGGCTAGTCTTGGAGATTACTCCCTCTAGTCAAAAAGGAAGGACAGAGGTCCCAGAGGTATTATGCCGGATCTCCAGGGAATCATGGTGTTTGTTATCGTCCTTGGAGGTGGGGAGAAATGCAGCATATTTCTCCTCATGACAGGGCAGCACCACTGCCTGGTTTAGAGAAGGGGAGGGTTGTTGTGCCTCCCCATCTGCTTTGGGGGTTCTGTTATTGCAGGAAGTATTGAAGACCCTAATTCCTTGCACTTTTTGCTACATTGCAACATGTGGATTCGCAGCCTGGAGGCATTTAATCAAGAGAACTACAAATAAGAGACACATTTTCCTCTCCCCCCCCCCCCCAAAAAAAAAAAACCCCAAAGGCTTCTACACAGCTTCAGTTACAGCTTTCTGTCTCTTGTTTCTCTGTGTTGTACCAAATTCCTGATAAACATTTAAGGTCCAAATAGTGTATATCCAATATACAAATAATTATATGCAGGGGTACACGGTAAGAAGGATTTTTTTTTATCCCCATCCATTCCCCTGTCTGCTTCCATATAAAACCAGGTATAATGTGTTACACATTTTTCCTTTGCCATTGAAATTAACTTTTGTGTATCTATCTGCATATGTGAATGTGATGGAAACAGGGGAAACTCTTCTTGCTGGAAAAAGGGCTCCAAGGAGTTTTGCCTTGACTTAAATCTTTCCTTGATTGGAAGATCTATTTCTTCTTGCTCATGATCCAACACTACCAAGGAAGATCACATGGTCCTGTTTCTGTAAGGGTATGTCTACACAGCAGGGCTAAAGTCAAATTAAGCTATACAACTTCAGCTATGTCAATCGCATAGCTTAAGTCAAAATAGCTTAATTTGGCTTTTGGTGCTGTCTACACAGCAGGAAGTCGAAGGAAGAACACTCTTCCTGCAACTTCCCTTACTCCTCGTGAAATGAGGGTTACCATGAGTCGGAGTAAGAAGTCCTCCAGCTTGACATTATTTTGAAAATATGTAGTTGCACATTTATGTTATGTTGGAATAACGCCGCTGTGTAGACGTACCCTAGAAGTGTAGCTGGTCATTTTTGGATGATAAGGGAGTATCTGTGGTCAATGTGAGTCTCTTGGGGTATGTCTACACTAGCCCCCTAGTTCGAACTAGGGAGGCTAATGTAGGCATTCGAAGTTGCAAATCAAGCCTGGGATTTAAATATCTCAGGCTTGATTTGCATCTTCCCGGCCGGTCGCCATTTTTGAAATTTACAAGTCCGGACTAACTGCCCGCGTCCAACACGCGGCAGGGAGCTGGTAGTTCGAAATAAAGCCCTAGTTCGAACTACCTGTTAAACCTCATTCCAGGAGGAATAACAGGTAGTTCGAACTAGGGCTTTATTTCGAACTACTGGCTCCCTGCCGCGTGTGGACGCGGGCAGTTAGTCCGGACTTGTAAATTTCAAAAATGGCGACCGGCTGGGAAGATGCAAATCAAGCACGGGATATTTAAATCCCAGGCTTGATTTGCAACTTCGAATGCCTTCATTAGCCTCCCTAGTTTGAATTAGAGGGCTAGTGTAGACATACCCTTGGAGAGCACACATTCAGCCTAATGAGCAAGTTCATTGTTAGGAGAGCACATATAGTGCAGCATTAGTCCTATAAAACTGCTACTGTTATTTGCAAGTCAGCTGTTCTATGAAATGTCTTGACTAGAACTGCTGAGACTAGCAAGGAGGTGCTGTAAACTGGAACTGTGAGCCAAGGGATGGAAAATCAGGCTAGCAGTCTCAAACCTTAGGGGTTTCCTAACAAGCTGTGTGCAACACCTCATTACGGGGGGCTCTGGACTAACCTTGGAGCCTGCTGCTCACTGACCTCAGCAGCTCCACTTGCGTGCAGCAGTTCCTTAAATGAGCATCTGTGCTGCAGTAGCGTCAGCAGAGTGGGCCCAAGCCCCCATTGCAATGTGTTGATTCTGCTGCAGAAGCTGCAGGGCAAACAACTTTGCCATTTACTGCTGAAAGGAAGACCTGCCTGTAAGCCACAGGCTTGTTGCTGGGAGAGAACGATGTCCTACAGAAAGAGGCAAAATGTCATGTGGTAGCATCCAAGACTCAGGAAGACCCTGCCTAAAGAAAGAGCAATCGGCTGAATGCAGTGACTGGTATTCCCTCTAGCCAACAACCTTCACATTTGAAGCTTTTATCTTTTTTGCAGTGAGAAATTGGAAATATCTTTTCACTTATAGGATAAGCAAGCACCTACTTGGCCTTCAAGTGAAAGAACAGAGACTCCACAGGCACCTAGTTAAAAACTGGAATAGCAAAGGGACAAAGTGAGGTAGGCAGGGCACATACCAGAGTAGTGCTGTGAGAGCTGCCTTCTCCTGGGTTTCGCCTTCAGATTGAGGGTTTTCAGATCCTTCTGCAGGTCCTTCCTTTCTAGTTATCCTTCACCGTCTCCTTAGCATCAGACCAATTGCACATTGCAGTACAAGTGGAACCTCTCTTGTCCAGCACCCTTGGGACCTGACCGGTGCTTAACCAGAGAATTTGCCGAACCTTGGGAGGTCAGTATTGTCTAGCAGCATTACCAACCCTTCCACTGCTCTCTGGGCTGTTAGAAGACATGTAGGGGTCAACTGGAGCTAAATAACAACACTGAACACTGGTGGCTGTAAACAAATGCTATGGGACTGCAGGAAACTTGGCTACACCCGTAAGTGGACATGTGCCTAACTAAAATCATGCCAGACCACAGATGTTGCTAGACTAGAGAGGTTCATTGTCATGCTCTTGGTTCTCTTCAAAACCATGAGACGTGTTTGACATTGGGTGTGTTAGAGAAAAGGAAAATGCCAGAACTGCTTTCACAAACAGGAATTGGGAAGGAGTGGAAGTCATCCAGAAGTTGATGAGGCTCTGCCTTTCCCCTCTCATAAATAATGCATAACTCTTCTTTGCCCCCCTCCCAGCACCAATTTCCTTCTCCTTCTCCCTGCAACACAGGGTTCTGGGAAGGAGAGTCAAGCTGCCATCCTGGCCCCTGGTCAGGGAGGAAAGAGGTGGAGAAGAGTGAGGCTATGTCTACACAATAGTCTTTTTGTGGAAAAGCATATGCAAATGAGGCTCAGCATGGAATATCACCATGCCTCATTTGCATAATTAATGAGTGCCCATTTTTGCGCAAGAGGCTTTTGCGCAAAAACAAACCGTGTAGACTGCTCCTTTCTGCACAAAAAACCCCTCTTGTGCAAGAGCCGTTTTTCCACATTTTTTTTTCTGGAAGAACGGCTCTTGCGCAAGAGGGGGTTTTTACGCAAAAGCCTCTTGTGCAAAAATGGGCGCTCATTAATTATGCAAATGAGGCATGGTGATATTCCACGCTTAGCCTCATTTGCATATGCTTTTCCGCAAAAAGGCTATAGTGTAGACATAGCCTGAGTAGTGAAGACGACTTTCCACAAGTGCAGGAGCACCAGCTGGGATGGGGCCCTAAATTAGTTGGGACTGGGCTGGCAGGATAAGGAATGAATGCATTGGTACTATCATGCTTGTGAGAGGCTGTAACCCTCTCAGGTAGCACTGAATGTAAATGTGCTAAATGTATACAAATTCATAATCACTCTTTGTCCCAGATGTGAGCCTGGCTGATGGGCTTTTTGCATCCTCTCTCCTTCCGTCTTCCCTCCAACCCCCGAAGAATAAAAAGACCTTCCAGGTGTAACCCACATATAGTTCTGTCTTTTGTTACATCTTCTGGGTGTGTGGTTGCATTGGGACCACTTACAGGGAGAATGATGAGTTTGCTCTACATCTACAGCCTTACCTAATAACCAGCTGGTGCCATAGAGACTCATACAGTAAACTCCAGAGATCCCAGATTCAAATCTGTCTGCAGACAACTGAGGTCTGTCAGTGTTACAGTGGCACAGCTTGACGCTTGGTGTCTAAAATCATGCGGTTAAAGGAGGAGCACTAAATATGTGGACATTTTTCCTCAGATGGGATGTACTTCACTGAGTGCAAACTGTAGTGAAATGGAAGACATGTACCTTTACCAGGGGTTCCCCTTCTCCTCTCTGTCAGATGCACATGTGATTCCTGTTGTCTCATAACATGGAATTACTCACATCAGTCACGTGAAAGCCTTACAAAAATGACTTCTTAGGCTTCACAGAGGAGTCAACATGGGTATCCAGCCATCAGATTGCCCTGATGTACAAAATGTGGTACTGTAGCAAACCAGACACAAGGCAGATAGGAGCATTGTGATTTATCTAGCAATTCATGGCTGACATATTTTTGCTATTATCTACGAAAAAAATGATTCTGTAGTGTTTGCCAGTCCATTTAAGACCAACATATGTCTTCTGAATTCTGGAGAGCATATCACTCTGCTTTTTCTCTTTCCTCATTTCAAACAGGAATATATATTTCATCTTTACATCTCGAAGATATACTCAAATTTTTTTCATTTACATGTCTTTTCTAGCCACACAATACAATTTATATCTTCCATCCTGTTTGTTTGTTATGTAAAAAAAATTCTGGCGTCATTACTGTTGTTCTTTTGAGTCTCGGCAGGTAAAATGTTACTTTCAGAATTCTAAATTCTTTCCCAGTGGATGTATATTCTGCATTTTTAACAATGGATGTTGGGGAGTAAAGCTATATTAATTGATAGCATTGTTAAGGTGGATGAAAGAAAGAAACAGGGTTGGGGAGATATTTTTTTAAACATACTTGATGCTTCATTACTTTTACTTTAGAGCTAAACTTTCTTCAGGAGAGAGAGAATTATTTGGGGGTGACCAGGGAGGGGTTTGACCAGGGAGAAGTTGGGAGAGTGGGTGGAGCCTAATGGTCCCTGTAAGCTGGGTAAAATTTAAATGCTACCGAGATGGTTAACAGAGCACCCAGAGCTAGCTTTTTGTTTCTAGTGGTGGTGCACATTCACATGTCTTGGTGCAAATAAAATTATTCTGCACATGGATGGAAAAGAATAGCGGGAACATAGGTGGAGCTTGTGACTTACAGTTTTAAACTACCCATTTGGATTACAGTTGAGCACCAAGCAGAGGCATCAGGTCAGTGGGGCTATATTTATTATGGTGTCATTAGCATGGCAGAGCAGACCTGAATACTGCCATTTGTACTCTGTGCTGCAGCTTAAGCACCCCCATGTAAACAGAACTTAGCATGATCAGTTCTGCTTCTCTAACTATATTAGACAAATCCAAATATCTGCTCTGAGTCATGTAGACAGAACTCAATTTCCACGTGAGCTTTTTTGAAATCCACTTAATTAAAAAAATAATAAAAATGATTTGGAGTGCTTGGAAACCAGGAATAGATACAGTAAGATGAATCCAGCACTAGGTTTCTTAATATGATCGTTAGCTTACTTATTTCAAAAATGCAGAATTGAATCTTTCTGGTTCCATTATATTCATTGTCACAGATTCTTAAGGCCTGGACCTATTTCCATTACTGCGATTTAGTTGCTTTGTGCCACAGACTTGATTTCAAGGCCTGTTGAGCTGCACTTTTGGGAAAACTAGAAAGCCCGTTGAAGTAACAAAAATTGTTTAGAGGCAAATTGGACTTACCAGGCTAATTCTTACTTAGGGTTGCCAACTGTCTAACCACACAAACCCAAACACCCTTGTCCAAGGTCCTGCCCTGCTCACTCCATCCCCACTCCCTTTGACTTGCTCTTCCCCACTCTTACTCCCTTTCACCAGGTTGGGATGCAGGAGGGGGTGCAGACTGCGGGCTGGGACTGAGGGTTTTGGAGTGTGGGAGGAGACTCTGGGTTGGGGCAGGAGTGGGAGGAGGTGGGAGGTGTCAGGGTTTCTGGCCAATGGGAGCTGTGGATTCAGTCCTCAGGGTTATCCAGAGAGTGCAATGCCGTGGCCCCTCACCGTCACCTTGGCAGCCCTCAGAGCCACCCAGAGTGTGCTATGCGGTGCTCCATAAGCATTTTAAAGGGCCCAGGGTACTGGCCACCTCCAGGAGTCAGAAATTATTTCTCACCACTGCCACTGACTTGGGTGACCCTGAGCAAAGAAATTTAACTGTTGTCCCTCATTTTCCTTTTCTGGAAATATAGGAATAAAGGTAATTTCCCTGGTGTGTAAAGCACTTTGAGATTTATGAATGAAATGAAGTAAGTACTCAACAGTAATACCACAAATAGAAAGCTCTGAATTATCTCATCAGAAATCATTTTTAGGCTCATAAAGGATTTCTGTCATCTACCCAGAATATCATGCAGTTCAAATTAGTACTGTAAAATACATCCATTAGAAGTATTTAATATCCAGAATGCTTGTTTCTGTGTTACAAAATATTCTCCTTCTACCTCATTTTAAGCTTCTCTTCCTACTGTTTTTTGTTATGCACTTCTGCTTTTCATCTTCTGTGTGGGGCCAATACACACAGACAGATAAACAATCTGAATTTTTCCTTGCCATTCAATCCATTAGACTCATTATGTACTCCCCTTTCGGAAAATGCCTTGGGCATCAACACTAGTTGCTCATGGTGTCCTCCTAGCTGATGGCTTTTGAGATGATAGACCTATTTTTTAATGATGCAGTTCTTTTCCATATCCCAAACCACATCTGTTCTATTTCCACAAGTGAATAAAACTGCCTGTGTAAGATTTCCTTCTCTTTCACTCATTTGTCCTGGGGTTTTCTTACAGTCCAACTAGCTGAGAGCTGCTCACATGAGTAGCCCCATTTCTAATAGAATTACCTGAATGACCCTGAACTAGAATTATAAAGCTGGACCCTGCCATGCAGAAAAACTATAAACTTACTGTGTAAAGATCCTTCCGGTGATGCAGTTAACAAAACTAATGTGAAATATCATCTAGTGAAATACCATCTCACTTGGACAAGAATGAGTGACCTAGCCTGGGAAAACAAATCCCCAGTGTGACAGAGTTATTAGAAGCTGTATTCTTCTGAAATCAGAGCTGAATTAAATTTTGCAACTCCCTGAAACTTGGATTTATTATATTGACATTTGATAGTGCAGCAATAGATTATTCTTTACATTAGAAACCACTCTTTTGAGGAAGGTTAATATCTCATTTATGTCAGGCCACATAAGGCATAAGCTTGGCTCACTGAGATGTCATTTTTCTAAAAAAATTAGTATTTTATGAAAAACTTACTTTTACATGAGTTCAGGAGCTGTTGTTGATGCATCGAATGTGACAGTTTGGGTGTAAGGTTTCAACATCAATTGCACAAGTTAGAAGATTTGAAGTTAAAAGCTTTGCAACTGCCTTGGGTATGTGGTTCGGAAGAGAGGCAGAAACTCCCGCAGAACTGTCCCACTTTTCAGTGACACTGGCTCGTCCACTCTGATTTCAACAGAATTCTATCATTCACACCCCAGTTTTCCAGAGTAGCACAGAAGCTATCGAATAACCATCAGCAAAGCAGCTAGCTATTGCTAAAGCCCATTTGTGAAATATTGCTCAATGGGTCCTAGAGCCAGGGGACTTTGGATCCGATCCTGTGAACCAGTGATTCTTAGCCTTTTCCATAAAGGAAACCCTTTTACGGCAGGAGAAAAATGTTGGGATGTGCCTCCTCCCAGGCATAACGAAAGGGAAGGCAGTTGAGAAGATGTGCTGTAACTGCTTCCAAGTGAGACCTTGACTCAACAGACTCGTCACTGTGATAAGTGCGATGCTTGAAAGTATTTACAGAGTGGCTGAGGAAGATAGGCTGAGACAAAAGACAGGATAGCAACCTGAACTGATTTGTAAGGCAGACGCTTCCATGTCTGTTAGCCACATGAGGCTCACGGAAGTCAACAGTCATGACATGCTCAAAGAATTCCAGTAGACTGTAGAGAGACAACTTTCCTTTACTGAAGCCGTCCCAGTTTGTGTTCCTCATATCATGTTGATCAAAATGGCTTACATTATGACCCTGAAGTAAGGCTGGCTCTTTTTTAACAACGAGCATAACACCTTCTACTGCACAAACTCCTACTGTCCAATTCCCCAGCATGCAATCTCTTTTTAATGAGGGACTGCACATATTATACAATTCCTGCAGAATTTTTGAATATACATCCTCCAGTCTTACTCACTCTTTGTTCTTGGAAGGGGTGTTTTCCCACCATCTCCTCTTTTACTTTATCAGATCATAATTTTTAATGGAAAATTACAAATAGATCAATACCCACAAAAGTATCTCCCAAAACAACAGAAATAAAATCCTCCCCCTTCCATCCATTCCTACCCTTGTCTATTTTGGGAGGGTGGGGTGAAGCTGACTTGTGCTTTTTGAACATTTGGAGCTAGTCATGCTGAATCCCCCACTCTATTCCCATAATCCTTAATGCAAAATACATGTATTAAAATATGTATGGCTTCCATTTCAAGACACCTTTAGGAGTATTTAGGGATTTATTTTAGTTTTGTGCTTCAGTCTTTCCCAGCACAACTAAGCTTCACTAGTGGGTGAGTCAGACAGACTTACTCAAGAGTACGGTTAGGGAGCAGGATTGGCTCACACAGCCCAGTCAGAGGGGTTTGTGGCAATCAGGGATTCATTCCTGTGGACAGGAGGACTAATGCTGCATGATTCCCCCACCCACTTATCTCTCCCATGTGGGTCAATGTTTTGAAGAATGAGAAGAGGAAATGGCACAGAGATAAAGCAACAGCCATCGATCTGTATGGCAGCAATGACTCCTCCACCCCATACAGACTAAGTGAGTGTGCATAAATGCTGTTTGTATTTGACCTTGAGGCAATAGCTGAACAGCTTCACTGCTGGTCCTGTGTGCCTGCAACTGTGGATACATGTTTATCCCCACTGACATCGCCAATGGAAAACATGATAATACCTACTGCAGAGCTGGAATCCATATGCATTTTTCTTTCCATTTTGTCCATGAATCTCACACATGCAACATTAGTGAAACTTTTAGTTGTTCTCTTCCTGCCTTGCACATAACTTCTGTTTGTCTGACTTGAGAGTTTTATGTGCACTGTAAGGCTAGGGTAGGGCAGAGGGGGCAGTAGGACCCCTCTTGGATATTATATAGTCATGTAATGAGTAAACCTAAGACTGCAGCTCTGTAATGGAGAGATGTACCTTCATATAAATGCAACAATCTATTGTACTTTGTTACATCTTCAGATTGTTGTGCTGCATTTGCTCTCCTTTAGTACTAATGTAAGAGAATGGCCTTGTGTAGTGCCAATATAAGTAAAAACTAAAATATCCTAAGAATCTGCCTTTAAGCATTCAATGAAATGATAGACCAACAGTACAATAGTGAGCAACTGCCCCTTTTTATGGCCTCTGTTAAAATTAGTGGATATTTCTTACAAGGGATATATATAGATTGTAAATTTTGAATCCTGCTAACTATATTAGAAGTATTGAGGTTGAAAAGGCTTTTCAGTCTTTCTATGAGAGAGGAGTAATATGTAAAAGCTTAAGGGCTTTTATTGTTGTTTCCCCTGAAGGTTTACAAAGACAGGGAGGGAGTTGAGGAACATAAGGAAAGGAAGGCCATGTAAGGCTAATTAAAAGCAAATTGGCTCAGTTGCTTTTACTCTGATTTCTTAGTCACTTGTAGACTAATTTATTTCCATTTATCTGCAGCTGAAGTCACAGTGGTGTTTAGGGAGTCTGTTTTAAAACACTCCACCAGAGTGGGAAACCAACATGACTGTTCTCTGAATAAATCTAATGCACTTCATGTCAACCTGAATTTGTTAAGCTATCATCACCAAAATCCAAGATCGTCTTGGTGTTTTCATAAAAATTCAATTAATTATGTGCCTGTTAATATTTAAGTTCATTTCAAAAGAAGGAAAATGTTTCCCTTGTTCCTGATGTAATGAATAAGGTTACTGTTCAGATATTTCCAGGTCTGTTCAGATTTTAATAATGCAATCACAATTGTGTGATATTAATGGTAGGAGGAATCTGGGGTGGATTTCTGCACTATAGGATTGTGTCCTGATATTGCAAAGCAGTACGGTGATGGTGTAATTTATATTGTGACATCTTGATACTATATTGTGCGTTGCTGCTATTGTTTGTCACTCACTGACTGACATTTAGTGTAAATTTTTTGGGGCATATCTGCAAATTGTTTGCAGATAATCATAAACTTCTCTTTAAATCGTGTGTGTGTGAGTGTGTGTGAGAGAGAGACTGACTCATGTCTTGAAAGCCCTACAAAGTTAAGCCTGCTGTTTATCGAAAGGACAGTAGCAGAAAAGACTTCCCCTATACATTGCCTTCTGCCATGAGTTGCTGTTGGGCTGAGTAAATCCCTCTAGGAACAAAAGTATTATTTCAGTCTAAGTTACTCTGAACTATCAGTGACAGACACTCCTTGTGACTACTTGTAGACTGCAGTCTTCCCTTGCAGTGATTTTGGATTTCTGTTACTATGGTGACTGATGTCACAAACCAACCCAGCTAGACTGACACAGACCGGTATCTCATCTCTACATCAGCTGGGAGGGATTCCCTTCAATTTCTCTACATTATGAATCTGGGTTTCTCTTATGTTGTACTCTGCATAATAAAGGCATGAGGCATAGTTTCAGAGTAAGTGCAACAAATGTCATATTCTTTAACCTAAACAATGAGAACTTATAAGAGAGATGCCCTAATTTGCCAGCTAGGTGAGCCTACATCATACTATTTTCTTCTATAAATGTGGTGTTAAGCATGTTCCTCTGAACTGTGCTAAAGCCACAGACATGTCAAATTAAATTATGTTGTACTTAAGTTAATTGCCATGGTTGT
This sequence comes from Pelochelys cantorii, assembly GCA_032595735.1. Taxonomy (NCBI): domain Eukaryota; kingdom Metazoa; phylum Chordata; order Testudines; family Trionychidae; genus Pelochelys; species Pelochelys cantorii. The sequence goes on along the minus strand of CM064333.1, from coordinate 8,634,693 downwards.
AATTCTAATGTAGGTCAGACATTACAGATAAAATGCCACCATTTAAGGAGTTGAAATTAATTACTGCCTACCCCAATGAGAACCCTCCAATTATTTACCATTAGACAAAAATAAAGGTGAACATTTATGTTTTCTAAGTCTATGGTATACAATATACATACAGGAATGCTTTTGAGCTTGTTTGCTAAATTTTGTGAATGTTACAATATTAGTCTTTGTAATATTTCTTATTTGGATATAGTTTGTACTTCTTGCCTATTCTCAATTACTTCCTAGCTATTCTGTTCTTAGGCCGATAACATTATAATGTAGTTACCTGATAACAGCTGTGGGAATTTGAATGGGTCAACATGACCTATTTATAATGCCGCTGAAAATCAAAGGCAACTTCTGAGCAAATAGGAAATCAGGGAGTCTAAAATGGAAAAAAAAGGTTTTTAGGTTCTGTAATTCTATATATTTCTAACTCCTACCCCGTGAGGACAGGGAACTGGACTCAATGACCTCTCAAGTTCCCTTCCAGTTCTAGTATTTTATGATGCTATAATTCTATAACCCAGGATGTTTCATTCTTTGGTGTCATGTCAAAATTCCATCAGTTTTGGATGACAGTTTATAAGAATGTACTTCATTTTTATAGGCACATAGGTAGAAAAAAAAAGTATATATCTTATCAGCCCATTGATGATAGTTACATGACCAAAATTAGGCAAAATTATTGCCTCCAGAATGGAGAGCAGAAAATGCAATAGAAAGCTTCCAGAATAATGACTGGCAACTGATGCAAACACCTGGCCTCTAGAGTCCAGTACTTGCAGTCCTAGAACACCGTGACCTGGACAACTATTGGGTTTCTTCAAACACACTAGGCTTAGCATATTAATAAGTGCTAGTCATACACCTAATACATAAGCAGTAACAGTAAATTGCACACTGGTTGAGACAGCAACAGCAGTTCTAAGAAACAATGAACCTTACAGTGAAAAATTATCTTTAGCCAATCACATTTCCATTGGGCTCTGTTACCGGACAATATGCTGCAGCTAATTTTCCCCTTTGGGCAATATTGTATCATTGTTGTCTTTAGATCCAAGACTTTATTCTGTCTGAAAAGTGTACCCATAAATGTGACTATTTTGTATAGTTGTAATCCTTACTTCGTGTTGCACTAGTGACAATTAAAGCAACAAGGAATCGATGACCTTTAAAGTGCCACTGGACTCTATATTGTTTTTGCTGTAACAGACTAATACAACTATCTCTCTGAAAGTTGTGACAATGGAATTTACTGCGCCATCAGCACTGTTGTGAGTTGGAATTTCTGGACTAAGTTCTCCACATTGGGCATATTGACGTCAGTGTGTTTGGTTGGAACTTAGAGTAAAATTTGGCTCACTGCTTTGTATAGTTAATTGCTTTATAGTCTCTGTAAAATACCATTCATATGTTCCATACTGACTGTCTAAATAGCTTTCCTCCCTTTTCACTGACAGTTCCATCTCCGTAATGGTCCCATTTTCAACAACAAATTAGGTGACGAGAGAAACGTAGAGACTGGAAGGGACTATTAAAAAGTCATCATGTCCAACCTCCTGTGGTGGGACAGATAGGAAGTCAAGAGGTAAACCAAAATCACCGCTAACAGATGTTTGTCCAACCTGTTCTTAAACACCTCCAGTTATGGGGACTCTTAACCTCTCTTGGAAGCCTGTTCCAAAACTGACTATCCCTATAGTTAGAAAGTTTTTCCTAATATCTCATCTAAGTCTCCCTTGCTGCAGATTAAGCCCATTATTTCTTGGACATATGGAAAACAATCCATTACAGTCATCTTTATAATAAACCCTTAACATTTTTTAAAACTGTCATCAGGTCATCTATCTTCCCCAATCTTCTTTTCTCAAGTCTGAACATGTCCATTGTTCTTTAAGCATTACTCATAGGTCAGGGTTTTGTAAACTTCCTATATATATAATGTTGTTGCTCTTCCCTGGACTCTCTCCAGTTCATCTACATCTTTCCTAAAGTTCAGTGCTCAGAATTGAATAAATTACTTAGCTGTGGCCTCATGAAGGCAGAGTAGACAGTTATCTTACAGCTCTCCCAGAGTACTAATCTTTTAAGGCACTCTATCACATTGTTGACCAGTATTCTTCATGTGATCCGTTCAAACCCCGAGCTTCCTTTGAGGAGTCTACTACCTGGGCAATTATTCCTCATTTTGAAATTGTGCATTTTACTATTCCTTCCTAAGTGTAGTACTTTGTACTTGTATTTATTGAATTTAATCTTGTTGATTTCAGACTAATTCTCTACTTAGTCATGGTCATCTTGAATTTTCATCTTGTCCTCCAAAGTGTTTACAACCCTTCCCATCTTGAAGTCATCTGTAACATGAGGTGCTGTTATTTTGTTTGTGCTATTATTTTGTACTCCTCAGCTGTTTCTGCATTTCCCTTTTTTATAGAATCCCTTTTTGATTTTCAGGTCATTAATGAACTCCTGATGGGACCATATTGGCCTCTTATTATTCTTATGATTCAGACTACAGTGATGGTCTCCTGCAGTTGAATTCAAAGTAACTTACTGTATGAGCTGCAATCACAAGACAGAAAAGTGATGCTAGCGCATCACATTCAGAAATTTCAAACAAATCACCCAGTTCTTTCCTGAGATGCATAACTTCAGACACATCACAGGACAGACTTTGTACTGCTCATTTCCCAGCTTTAATTATAACTGATGTTGGAAGCCATTTTAGTTTGTGGCAAAATTCCCAAAGAGGCATAGAATTGACTCTCTTCCAGATTTCAGTAAGAATTAAGTGTGAACCATAAATAAGTCAAGGAAGATTGTTTTGCATGACTTCCATACAGTTTTCCTGCTGTCAGCTCCACTTTTGCATTGAAACCTTGTCTACATAAATACTACACAGACTCATCAACATAGAACCTAGTAGATCAGTGTGAAAGATATTCTCAAAGTCTCCAGTGTTCATGATAACCTTACTAATATGTTACGTTATAAAGAAACAGAAGCGAACCCTGGTTTGGGGCCAAATATATCTTCCATTGACTTCAAGGGGAGCAGGATTGAGTCCTAAAATTCAAGACCATAAAAATATATCTGCAGATTCAAAAGCTTAAATGTTAAGGAACAGTACAGTGACCACTCCTGAAAGATTGCTTACTCACCACAACTTCCCCTTGCTTTTATCTATAGCAAGATACTGCTGTCTGGCACCTAGAGCACACTACTGAGTTTGGTGACCTAGCTGATTTCCTCCACTCCGGCACGAACTTTATGTAAGACCTTAGCAATTGACTTCCATGCTTCCACGCCCTCATCTGTAATATGGAGTCATTTCCATAAAGTATGCTCATGTTTGAGTTAAATATGCTATGTAAGAGTTAAGTGAGAACAATACAGTATTGAACAGATGAATAAACACCCATTGGCACATACAGATTTTTTTCATTTTACTGTGTATATGGGGTGCTCACATACGAAAATTGCAAGCATCCTCATCACATTTTAAGACAAGGAGCGCCTCAATTTTGAACCAGGAGCTCAGGGCAGTTTTGTTTTTCTGCTAGAATTACAGAAAACAGCTGCCTAAAATCTACCCAAGAAGGGTTTTTTGGGTAGTTGTGGTGATTGAAATTAAAACTTTATATGTTACATAGTGTGTTTAAAACTGATACAGATAAATAGGAATAACATTATTTTTAGTTACTTTTCTGGTATTTCACATACTTGCTTCTCTTGCCACACTGAGTACCTCCCTGTAGCAGATAAATCATAAATAATTTTTTTTTTACTTCTTGAAATTTCAAAGATCGAGGAGATTATTATGTTTTAGGCCTGTGAGAAACTTAGCCCTGTCTTAGAAGTGATGGAAAATTGGGATTTTTAAATGAACTATAATTTTTTCTGTCTCACCACTGAACTCAGGACTTTAAGATGTCTATACACTGTTTTTCTAATAATCCCATTGTTTGACACAACCGCATAGAGGTATTTGTACTACTCTAATAGTGCAAAGCCAAGTACAGACTTTAAGGGAAATTTCAACATTGTAATTTCTTTCTTTTTCTCTTCCAAAGCATTTTCTTTTTAATGGTTTCAGTGCCAGTAGGTTTGAGAATTGTTTAATGAAACATATTTTTTAATATGACTAATAGGTTTAATATGACTGTAACTGTAGTGAAGTCCTGTAACACTCCATTATATAGAGAAGTCCTCTAGAAATGCAAAGGAATCTCTGAACTGAAAGCAAACTTTATCAGTAGAAGGGGGGAAAACTGAACAAATGGTATTTTCACTGTTTCATGGTCTTTGCTGGTTTGTGTTCCACCAAATTTAACTAGGTTGGCCTGCAGTCCTATGGAGAAAAGGTATGGGAGAAAACAACTTTTATACAAATGGAAAAAAAAATCCTTTATCAATAGATTTGGTATTGTATTGATTAGAGCAGTAAATTGGAAATGAATCCTTTGGAGATGAATTTTGGAGTAGTAATATAAAAGGTCTATCAATTCACTGTTAATATTATGAAACATCCTGACAGCATAATGATTTCAATTAACTGTGGATTGGAAATTTGTTATGCTATTGTAAAATACCATCCTGCAGAGGGGGAGTAACATGAACTTCCTGAAAGGTATACGAACTGTTTCACTTCTACTTTATGTATGTCAGCCATCATCTTCGAAAAATCTCTTCTAGATGAAGTCAACAGCAGTTATGTCCTTTCAAGTCCACATGCATTTACAAAACATAGTTCAATGTAGCGCATTCATTGCAAAGGATCACACAATACTGAACCATTAACTGGGACAAAGCTTCATCGCTTAACATCCAAGTACATGAAGCATAGTGTGTCATTTATGTCTAGATGGTGTGAAGACCAAGGTTTAAAAAAAACCCCTAAATATCTTCATGGAGGTTACGTCCATCAATACTTATTAGTCAGAATGGGTAGGAATGGTGTCCTTATCCTCTATTTGTCAGGGGCTGGAAATGGATGACAGGAGAGGGATCACACGATGATTACCTGTTTCTGTTCACTCCCTCTGGGGCATCTGGCATTGGCCACTGTTGGAGAAAAGGACACTGGGCTAGATGGACCTTTAGTCTGACCCAGTATAGCTGTTCTTATGTAGGTTTGCTCACTTTAAAGCACAGAAACAAACTTGGATGGGAAAAAGTCTCGGGGCAGCCGTGTTAGTCTTTGACTGTAAAAACAACAAGCAGTCCTGTGGCCCCTTAGAGACCAACAAATTTAATAGGTCATAAGCAGTGTTCCCTCTAAGATTTTCCAACCATGAGCCGAGTTTTGGCTTGTGCACCAATATTGAGGTCATGTGCACTGATTTAGATGTGTGCCACCATGGCACCCAGTTTATTCTCTCTCTCACTCACACACACACGTACGTACGTATGTACGTACGTTCCTGGCCACAAGAGCAGAACCCCCCGCCACATGGCAGGTTTCATTCTCAGCAGCCGGAGCAGACCCCACCCCCCTTCCATGTGGCCTGTCCCATTCCCAGCCACTGGAGTGGCTGTCGGAGCAGCTGCCTGCTGTGTGAGTGCTTCTGGGTGGTTTTCCAGAGGAGGTGACAGGGGAAGATTTTGTTGTTGTTGTTGTTCAGGGCCATGCAGGCGCACACCTTAGTGGGAACTATGGTCATGAGCTTTTTGGGTAATTTCCACTGCAAGTCCTGTGATGAAGTTGGTTTTCCCTTAAAAGCTCATGACCTAATAAATCTGTTAGTCTCTAAGGTAGCACAGGACTGCTCATTGTATGGGAAATGGAGCTGTGTTCTCAGTAAAATGGATAATGACTTCTCCATTTCACCGTTCGAGGTGGCTTTGTGTGGTTTTAGCCACAACTTTACAGTTATCCTTCTAAGAACAGCAGACTAGCCAAACTCTGGAGTCTACACTCCACATTTTCCTTAGGTCATCGTGGTGAGAGGAACTGGATTTAAATCTCCGATCCAAATCTATTGCTGCAGTTTTACTGCTGGGGAAGACTTGAAACTAGAGAGGATGTATCGCAGGGTTTTGTTTGGGATGCATTCTAACACTCATGAAAACAGCATGAGATGTTAGCTCTGTTGAAATGAATCGTGTCTACACTACTGCTTAAGGCAATGTAAATGATGTCACTCAAGGGTGTGGAAAAAGCCACCAACTTCTGAGCGCAGAAGTTACATCAGTCTAAGCACTACCCACACCATTGATCCAACCAACTTGGCTTCCTCCTCTTTTTGACATGGAGTAATTATGCCAACAGGACAACACTCTCCTGTCGGCATAGTGTGTCTTCACCAGATGTGCTACAGCGGCAGAGCTGCATTGGTGTGACTGCTCTGGTTGTAGTGCAGCAGTGTAGACTAGCCCTTATACTGCATTCATGATCAGACATAAATCCTCAAACAAATTTAATCCATATTAAGATCAGAAAATTGTCTCATTGGCCCATCTCTTGTGAAAACTGGGAAAAGGGGCAATAGCACTGTACTTGTATGCTCCTGAGTTCACCGAGTAATAGCAGAGTGGTTAATTAAATAGCTTCTTTAGTACCAACTTTATGCTCAGTGGTTCTCAGAATATCTGATAAAGTTCTTCCCTAAATTCAATGGCAATAGGCAGGTTTGATTTTTCTTTGAGGGAAGGGTAAAATGTTGAACAAAAGCAAAATAATTTCTTTCCCCTAAAAGATGGAGACGGCTGTTTAAGTATCACAAAATCATAGAACCATAGAGTTAGAAAAAACCACAAGGGTCATCTAGCCTAACCCCCTGTCAAGATGCAGGATTTGCTGTGTTATGCCATCCAAGATAGATGGTTATCCTGCCTCCTTTAGGAAACCTCTGTGAAGGAGCTTCCATGACTTTCCTTGGCACTGATTGGTGGTTCATATATTTTTCAGCTTTGTACAGGGCAGTAAGGTCAAGTGAAAAATAAAGTGTCTTCTGTGCAGCTGCCTAGTAAAACCTTTTTTACATAACTCTCATTGTGGTGTGCTCTGAATGTAATAGCTTATTATGCGCAACACCTTCTTTATGATACCAATGGGAAATGAATCCCTTATTTGATCTGTTGCATGTAGATGTGTTGAAGTCTGATGGTGTGAGATTGTAGCAAATGATGGATGTGGGTTTCAGTATTAGTACTGAAGTAGAAAGCTTCACGTCCAGGTTGGGGGGGCGGATGTCGGGGGGGGGGGGACAAGAAGTCTGTGATATTAAAGCAACAAATGTAAACAGACGTTTTTATTCATTTCTGAAACAGATGTAAGAAATAGTGTAGTTTATTTGTTGTTTGTTATTTTAGAGGCTCCAATTTTAGTGGGGATCCTGCTATGCAAGGCATTGTATAGACGCATAGACAGCTCCTGCCTCCTAAGAGTTTACAAATTAAATGGAAAAAAGAGAGATGAAAGTGTGGCACAGAGAGGTGAAATGACTTGCTCAGGTCAGTGCCAGAGCTGAAAATGACCTCCTGGCTCCCCATCCAGTGCCTTATACACAGAATTTAGTCTGGTCTAGTGAATCTTTCTAGGTTCTTTTGCCTGTCACATGCCCATCTAAGCACAAATGACTCTGCCATTGACTCTAATAGGCCAGGTCTACACTGGCAGAGAAAATTGATGTAAGAAATGCAATTCCAGCTATGATGATTATATAGCTGGAGTCAATGTTCTTTATATTGATTTTTCTGGGGCAGCCCCACAGCAGGAGGTCAACAGGAGAAATGCTTCCATTGACTTCCCTTAGTCCTCGTGAGTGCAAGGAACACCATGGTCGATGGGAGTACCATCAGCATTCAATTTAGTGGTCTTTACTAGACCCGCTAAATCAACTGCCGAAAGATCAGTGGCCACAGCAGAGAAGACAAGCCCTTAGTAAGAAGAATAGCTGATGGAAAAGCTGCTCCAGATTGCTGACCCCTCTCAGTAAAGGGGTCCTCACCATTTGGAATCAATCTATGCAGTCAGTTTCGTTGATGTCTGGTCTTTGAAGATGAAATAGAGCAGTCCTCTGAGCAGCCAGTTGGGCCATGTTCCCCAAACTTTTGAAAGCTGAGCCCCCACTTCAGGAAAATAAAACCAGTGAACCTCTTTTCAACCCTGCCATGTTAGCAGAACAGCCTGGGGAAAACGTGCACTGTTCCTTGACCCCTCTGGCAAGTGCTTCACATTGCATCCTGCTGACTCCTGAGCTGGTGGAAGCTTGGCAGGAGCAAGAGGCTGGCCTCACTATTCTTTCTTCATAGCCAATTAAGTGTCATCTCCAAGCTGTGAGTTTTAGTGGGATGGTGCCAGATAGCTTGGTGACATAGTTTTGCCTTGTACTGGGGAGGGAGGAGAGTGGGAAATGGTGGAAGGAAGATGACAAGTATGACAGTACGTGGTTATTTTTTGTTCTTGGGACAAATCGGTATGCAAACGCATTTAAATGGAATTTAAGTATTCACAATAGGGCTTTTTTATGCTGTAAAATGTAACCTTGAACTCGGGCTCTGCATCTTTGATTCATTTTTCTAAAAAGAAAAAAATGCTATCGAAAATGAGGTGTGTTGAAGTAATTAGATAGGAATATACTGCACAGGTGGCCCTTCTGCATCATCTTGCACTATGCTTTAAAAATTTCATTAGTTACCATTCTCATCCTATGCCTATTCAATAACAAGCAGTGAAATTAACACTTTATATAACTGTCTGAGGATTTTACATACTTGCTGTGACCTTTGGGTGGAGAAACTTCAAGGTCATCTTTAAAGCTCCTCAAAGCTACCATCTTAAAATTAAATATTTAGTGCTGCCTCATGAAATAAAAACTAATAATTGCACAAGAGGCAGGAGTGTTAATTAGTGAGTTGGGCTTAGTGGTACAGTGGGGCAAAATATATGGAAAGGATGTATTATATTGTCTGTGCTTTGCAGAATGCTCTTTGCTGTCTCACTGCATTTCATTATGCAGAAGTTGTTCCTTCTTTGACTTCTGTGGCTTTTCACTTGGCTAATTTTAATCCTGAATTAATCTGCACTGTAAAAGTGGAGAGAGAGCAGTTCCACATTCTCTATCATGTATATGGAAATAATCAACCTGTGGAATTTGAATTCCAATTTGGAGCTGAAACTGTTCTTGCCCACAGTTCCCAAAGGGGACAGGATTTTGGATGAGATGTTCTAGCTTGATTTTACTGTAGAGAAAAGCCAAAGGTACGAAGATCATATATAGAATCGGCTCATAACTATCCATGTCTCCCCCAGCACTGAGGATCTTGTGTTATGGTATGGACCCATCTGCAGTACAGGCGTTTTGAGGTGAAGGACGCCTGCATTCGCAGTGTGTCTGACTGTATAAGATACAAGTGCTTTTGCTGTCACTTTGGATTTTCAGGTTCGGTGACTGCTGTTTCCAGCTAGAACCATGGTTTCCGCTTACAGTGGGTTATTCAGGGCGCGTGCTTTCTTACACAGGTATCGGCATTTGTATCTCACCCAGTTTCCCAAGGAGGTTACCAGGGACCTGTTATTTAATGAGATGAGGGTCACAGGGCCAGCTGCCACCCACGCACGCCCTTCTGGCCAGGGGTACCTGGCTGCTCTTTTCCCCCTCACAAGGGCTTCTTCAGCAGGCTCCACAGTCTTTCATACATTGCCCTTTTTATGAGCTGGGATTTTTAACATTGACAAAGTTCTCAAACACAAAGAGAGTTTTCCACCTAGGCTTAAACTGGGCACAGTCCCCCGAGGACTGTGCCTTCCTCAAGAACCACTGCAGGTGACCCTTTCCCCCTACAGTTTCACTCTTTCTTTCACCTGCAGGAATACACCCTCCCCACCTCCCACTTCCTGCTCCCTTTTCTCCTGGAATCTCCTGATTCAACCCAGGTGTGGCCTGCATTGTAATCAAGGCTGATTTAGCTCCAGTCTTGCTAGCCCATGGGCCAAGCAACCTGTTACTTCAGACTCAATCCTAAAGCAGCAAATATCTATGTAGTGTTCCAAGATGCCAGGATAAATTGGGATATAACAACATCTGGAGACTTTATCCGTTACGTAATGGCTGAGTTTTCTCCTATATGCCTGCTGTCTCTCCATCTTCTGAGTACTTTTCATGAATAAATTAGAACAACAGCAAAAGGAGTCCATTTTGAAATATGTGAAGTGGAAACAACTGCAAAATTGTTTAAAAAGAAAAAAAAGAGTTATTTAGGAGTTCCACAGGGCACTAGCATTGCTTGATAAAGATCTAGTTGGGCTGTGATAAGGTTTGAGATCCTGGTCTCACTGAAGTGAATGGCATAACTCCTATTGACTTTAACAGGGCCGCCTTCAAGTATTTGGGAAAGTTTTGTCACTGCCATGTTCAACTCTAGCCAGTGTGGATACATTATTTATATTTCCTAGTTCATATTGTTTATATTTGCTACCTATCCTCCCTGAAGATAGATTCTGAATTACAGTTAGTCAGTTTTCTAAACAAGTGTTGTCTAAATTCTCTGACAAAACCCTGACTTTATATTTGCATTTGAAAGTTTTCATGTTATTTTAATTAACCCTTATTGTAAAATGATTTTGATAATGTTTGCAAAAATTATTTTAATTTTCATGAAAATAGTTAGTCCATTTGAAATATAGGAAATGGAAACAACTTCAAAATATGTTACATTTATCAATTGTAGTAATATTTATTATTCATAATATTTATTATTGCACATATAATGCTGGATTATGGATACATACCCTAGCCTTGAACCAGTGTTCGCTCTAACCTTTTCCATCCATGTGCAGAATAAATTTTGTAATATGCATGAGGTATGTACCAATGTGTACCACCAATAGAAACACAAAACCTAGCTGTGGGAGCTCTGCTAATCAGTTGGGTGGCATTTGAATCTCTCCTGAGCAGCCCTGCAAGCTCTCAGATTACAGGGAACAGTGCCTTAAAAACTGCCTACAAATGAAGTGACCTTCAGCTTGCATATCTGTGTACAGTGACCACCAGAAGAACAAAAATCATAATGAGGGAAATGTATTTTGACAAAATTCTGATTGAGATAAAAACAGGGATTGCACATGTAGACCTAAAAGTTGCATTTCTTTTCTCTCATCCACCCACTACCTTTCTTGCCAGATCTCAGAGCTTGAATGGAAACATCTGTGCTGCTATTTTTTGCCCCAGAGCACAAGCCTGAATCTGTTGATCTGGGCTCTACAACTCTGCTATGGGCTTGGTGTTTTTTTGGGTGGGGGAGAGGGGGCTGCCATCTGCCTTTGGGCAACTCACTTAACTTTTGTTTCTCTGTGTACTATCAAAGAATGATTGAAGACATAATGCATTAACTTGCTTTGAGAAAAGAACTACTTACATACTATTTGTTAGGGTATGTCTACACTACCACCCTAGTTCGAACTAGGGTGGTTAATGTAGTCGTTCGAAGTTGCAAATGAAGCCCGGGATTTAAATATCCTGGGCTTCATTTGCATCTTGCCGGGCGGGCGCCATTTTTAAATGCCCTTAGTTCGAACTCCATGCCCGCGGCTACACGCGGCACGGAGTAGGTAATTCCATGAGGAGTAACGGTAGTTCAAATTAGAGATCCTAATTCGAACTACCTACTCCGTGCCGCATGCAGCCGCGGGCACGGAGTTCGAACTAAGGGCATTTAAAAATGGCGCCCGCCCGGCAAGATGCAAATGAAGCCCAGGATATTTAAATCCCGGGCTTCATTTGCAACTTCGAATGACTACATTAACCATCCTAGTTCGAACTAGGGTGGTAGTGTAGACATACCCTAACATATCAACATCCGTTGTGCAAGTTACTGTACTTCATTTCAATGTTCCCCCATGAGACTTGTTTTTTTCTGCAGCTTTTGTACCTCCCTGCACTTCTATCAGTGCAGTTTGTAAAGGGTTAACAGGTCCTGCCTCTCACATGGCTGCAAGGGTTGGGACATAAAAGGAAGAGAACAGGGGACAAAGAGGAAGATAATTGGAAGAGTGTTTCCTCTCCTCTCCTGGCTGCTTAAAGCAGGAAAAAGACTATAAGAATAACTACTCAGTATTTCAGATGTTGTTTTGTGAAAAACAAGGGCCTTAAAAGACTAATTCTCAAATCTGTTTGCCTTCCCTGGCTGCTGCCCAATAACTTAGTGTAATGTCTATATATTATCTTTGTTCTCTAAATGTATTTCTTCTCTAAAGAACTCCTTTGCTGCATTCTTTTTCTAACTTCTTTAGATACAGAACATTTGACATCTTAGTTTATACAAAATTGTATTTTTTTTTTAATGTTTGAGGTAACAATGGGTGTTTCAAGCAAAATATGGATGACAGTGTCTTAATTATTCCCCTGGAAGAAAACTGTGCCTTCTTGGAATCAGGTTCATGACAATTAAATGATCTGCTTAATAAATTTCTTCAATTAGTGTCTGTCCTCTTACCGCAGAGGAAGCCTTTGTACTGAATTCATTGTTTAAAAAAAAACTCCATTTAGCTCTCCAGTCTAACAGTTTGCATTGTTGTTTGGGTGCATAGTACTTAATTTGTATCTTGACGCAGCTTTAACCTCAAGCAAGCTTCCAGATTCTTGGCACTTACCACAGAGGGACTATATTGTGGAAAATTTAAATGTGAGAACGAATCGTTAAACTCCCATTCTCTGCATTAAAAAGCCCATTATGCTATGCATATAGTTTTCACTTTGAAAGCCTATTGCAGGGGTGGCCAACCTGTTCCAGACAAAGAGCCAAGATCCAGCTGGATCCAGCGCGAAGATTTGGGGCAAAAAAATGGCAGCGCAAAAACAAACAAACAACAAAAAAAGACTGGCCCTTTAAGAAGGCTTTTTGGCCTCAGCAGGCTCCCAGCCTCAGCTGCTAGTTTGGATCCTCCATTTTGGATCCAGACAGCTCCCCTGCCCCGGTGAGCACAGGGGAGCCGGGAGGTGGGGGCAACTTCGCGAGCCACACTGACGGGGAAAGAGCCACATGCGGCTTGCAAGTAGGGTTGCCAAATGGTTTAACCAAAATACCAAACCTCCTGCCCCTCCCCCCCCAAAAAAAACCCCACCGGAGAAAAAACAGGAAAAAAGGGGGAGACCAAAGTTATTGAGGGGGGAAAAAGGACCCAGAGTTATTAAGCCAAAATTTTTTTTTAAAAAACCCCAGCATGGCCCCTTTGTGGCTTTTTGGCCCTAACAGGCTGCCAGCAGACATCCGCCATCTTGTCTTCCTGCTCTGGGCCAGACAGCTCCCCTGCAGAACCAGGTAAACACCCGGGATTTTCGCCTCCTGGCTGGGAAAAATTGAGAAAATACCAAACATTTTAGGTGTCCGGTATTTTCTGAATTTTTTTTACCGGACAGGAGGCGAAAATACCAGACTGTCCGGGTCAATATCGGATACCTGGCAACCCTACTTGCGAACCGTAGGTTGGCCATGCCTGGCCTATTGTATCTAGCTTATAGAGATGCAGAAAATGTACCAAATTAGTGACAGACAAATTAATCACAGAACCATACATGGGGGGAGTTTATTCAATTAGTTTATTCCATTGCTAATGCTGATTTGTTCCCTACAATCTGTTATCTAGCATTTTGTCTTGTCCAGTTTCAAATGACCTGCATGATCAGGGTTCCACTGTTTCCACTAGGAAGTTATTCCATAGTTTAATAGAACTCCTAATTAGAGAATTTTTCTTTTTGATCCTCTTGGCTAACCAAGAAATACTTTAATTCTTTTAAGCTTCTTATTGCTACTTTACTAAATTGATTTCATAGGAGCATAACAATGAAGCATTTATAATAATGTTATGTTTTATGCTATAAAGGTGGCAATGTGTTTAGTTAAAGCTGCCTGATATTTTCCATTGCAAACATTTGCCTATAACTTCACCAAACTTTAACTCTTTATGGCTGAAATTTTCCATACTGATGTCTGCCTTATTCACTGCACCTCTTCCAACTTTGGCAAAGAATGAGGCCTGGGTCCTTCAGACCCGAACATCATTCCCTGCAGAATCCTGATTCATCTCTTGAACACAACCTATCCTCTGGGCTGAATGAGGCAGGGAAAAATAATATGGGGATCATGCAATTACAGACTGTATAATAGTGTATATGCACAAGAGAGGTTCATTAAGGTTACCTAAGCAATGACAATTTTGAAATTTCTTAACTTCTGAGTCTTTCACATTCTTTTAATGTAGCTTTCTGGCTGTGATATGATATGTATTATACATTTTAGCTTTTTAAAAGGTGCAGGGAGAGCCAGGTTGATTTGCCACCTGAAGAAATCTTTGATAAGGTGTCTATATTAAATAAGTAGCAGCAGTCAAAAGCATCAAAGCAAGTTGTCATTCTTGTCTTCATCCTGCATCAGTCTACTGAGATCTCAAGAGGAAACCTGGCAAGCTCACTCAGAACAACCTGAAGAAGCTGATGGGAACACCTGTAATTGTAGGTTAGACCCAAGGTCATGAAGCTCTATAGCCATCCTTACACTTGCATTCATTACCATACCTCAAAATAGTTCTTTCTTCAAATATACTGGTGATGTGAGTATGTTTAGACTCTCGCCTTCTGGATCAGGATTTCATTGGTACATGCCCCAACTCATAGATGAAATATGTTAACTTAAAAAAATCAAACCCCAAAAAAGCACCTTTGGAGCATCTACAAAATCTGATGAATTTATACAAGAAAGACAACATCCCAAGAATAAAAATCAAATTAATTTACAAGCCAATGTGATAGATGCCATATACCCTTCAGGACTCAGGCACAATGAAGCATCCAATCAACTATAGTAGTTAGACTATGGGTGGGCAATAAGTGACTCGCGCCATTTTCCACAACTCCCATTGGCCAGGAATGGTGATCCGCGGCCAGTGGGAACTGCAAGCATGCAAACGTGCAGGTAAATAAAATGTCTGGGAACCCGCCAGCACAGTGGTGGGCAACCTGTGGCCTACGAGCCACATGCAGCCCATAGGGGTTCTGTGTGGGGCCTGTGAGGCATTTTGTTTACCATTGTCCACACACAAGTTTGCCAGACTTTGCTGTTTTCCATTCACATCATTTTTTTTCCCTACTGGTGTTACTAAAGTGACAAACACGTAAAGCAAGGGCGCATGAAGTGAGGTGCATGCTGGTTGCACACAACGCTGACTGTGAGAGCCGCATGCTCCTTCTTCATCCAATCAAAGTGCTACCACGGTTCAGTTGGCACACCCCGTAAATTCTAGGTATGCACGTGCAGTTAGCGAAACTACCCTGTCCTGGGAGACCATCCTTGGTTACCACAATTTTGCAGCCCATTGAGATGGAGGGCCCTTCATGCAGCCCACAAACTAGCATTGGTTGCCCATTTCTGCAACAGGGACTAACCCTGGCAAATTGTGTCCAGCCATGGGTCACTTATTGCCCACCTCTGAGTTAGACTCTAAAAAGGGATTTGCAAACCCCATATTGAACCTAGGAGTTCTTCCTGCTCACAGTCCATTGGGCTGACCACACCCCTGCTCAGTGCCACAATGGCTAGTCGTGGAGGACACGGGTGCCCACAGCTGGGACCAACAAAGGAAATAAACCTAGCTATGAAGTGGGCAAGAGCAGAGAGGGAAAAGGAAGCAGAAAGGCCTGGGATAGCAGAGGCACAGCAGTCAATGCCAGGCTGCATCTGAGAGACTGACACGCACAAGAAAGGAGACTGCAAGCCAGGGAGTTTAATGACCGATTGACTCAATGTAAGTTAAGTGGTTATAGACTGCTCTGAGTCTAGATGAATTGAAGGGAACTAGTAGGGGGAAAGCTGGAATCCCCAGACAGCCTGTATCAAGAGCAGGTGACAGGATCTAATTTACCATGTGCGTAATTTCAAGCATTTAGCACCATTCCTATTTTGTCAAAACATTTAAGCTCATACTGAAGTCCAACTTCAGTAAAGACTAAGGGTACATCTACACAGCAACATTATTTCGAAATAACTGCCTGCTGTGTAGACACAGACTATGTTATTTCAAAATAAATGTCGAAATACTGTCAAGCTGGAGGATTTCTTATTCTGACTCCTGTAAACTTCACTGTATGAAGGCGTTAGGGAAGTCGGAGGAAGAGTGCTCTATTTTGAAATAAGTGCTGTACAGACGCTCTCAACTTTGAAATAAGCTGTGCAATTGACATAGCTCAATTTGCATAGCTTATTTTGAGTTAAGCCCTGCTGTGTAGATGCACTCTAAATTAAGCACATGCTTAAATACCTTATTAATGAGGGTGATGGACATCTGCCCAAGTGCTGTTCTTTGAACTAGGCTCATAACGTGCCCCATTTGCATGGGGCTAGGAGAAGACCCAGATTTCTTCTTCCTCTTGTTTTTCATTGCTTCTTGTCAAAATGCAACCATGACATTTTGTAACCTGTATGAATCTCCAGCGTTGTGCCCGTTGCCCCAGAGTTTGAATTAGTATAATGCCCAGTGAAGTGTTTGCATAGTAAATCCTTTACTATAGACAAGGGAATTAATAGATGTGGTTGGTTTGCCTGGTGGTATCAAATGTTTACTTCTTTATAATACATGCATTTGAGTGTGCTTCAGTAAATGGCACTTGCAGATAGTTTAACTAGCAACCCAGTGATAAGAACTTGCATGGAAGCACCCGGTTGTGTATATTAGGGCTGGAAAGGACTTTGAGTCATCTAGTCCTATCTTCTACATTAGTGCAACACTGTCCTCTGCACTAATTTATTTACATTTGTCAAGCCTCTCCAATGACAGTGTCTCGCTGACCCCCTTGGCAGTTTTTTCCAGTATCTAATTGACCTCACTGTTAGAAATTGAATCCTAATATCTAATTTGTCTTCCATGTGTTTTGTTTCAGGCTGTTCTTTCTTTTTGTTTGCCCTTCATGTGCCTGAAGTGATTCCCCCTCCCCCTTTATGTTATAGACCATTATTCAACCAGGCTACCTCACCTTTTCTCCAAGCTGCATGCTTTACGTTCCTATGTTTTCCTCTTTATAAGATGTGTCTTTAAAGTCTTCCATCATTTCTATTGCCTATTTGCCTTTTCTTCTCTAATATATTTTTGTTAATAACTGTTGCAGCAAGGATCCTCCGAATTATAGTATGCTGAAGAACTAATGACAGATGTGAAACTGCATACCTTAAAATGATATTGTTTTAACCCCAAATGCCCACTTTTGTGCTGGAGAAGGAAGCTTATGAAGATTTTTCAGCCACTGGAGAAATGAGGTCTCATATGTTGGAAAGGTGGGGGGCAAGTAGGAGGTGGAAAATGTTTTGTTCATATGAACAGTGGCTGGTTTGTCTTCCTGTTTGAAAATGGAGTCACATTGTGAGGGTTACACATTGCTACAAGAATCATAGAAATGCATGATTGGAAGGGATCTGAGTAGATCATCTACTCCAGTCTCCTACACTCAGAAATTCACTAGACCATTCCTGACAGGTATTTGTTCCAGCTTTTCTAAAAAATCTCCAATGATGCAGATTCCACAACTTCCTTAGGCAATTTATTCCAGTGCTTAACCATTCTGACAGGAAGTTTTTCCAAATGTCCAGCTTAAACTTCCTTTGCTGCAGTATAAACCCGTTGCTTCTTATCCTATTCTCAGAGGTTAACAAGAACATTTTCTTGCCCTCCTTGTACCAATGTTTTATATACTTCCAAACTGTTCTCAGTTTTCTCTTCTCCAGACTAAAGAAACTCAGGTTTTTCAGTCTTTCCTTAGAGGTGATGTTTTCTAGGCCTTTAATTATTTTTGTTGCTCCCGTCTGGTCTTTGTCCAGTTTTTCCAAATCTCTCCTGAAATTTGGTACCAAAGGCTGGACACAACACTCCAATAGGGTGGAAGAATTTCTGCGTATGACTTATTTAGTATGGTCTGCTGGTTTATCCCAGAATTATGTTTTTTTTTGTTTTTTTTGGCTAGATTTCCCGATCCATTTCCCCAGTACTACTTCCTAAGAAATCCATGCCCACTTTGTACGGAATTGAGTGTTCCTTCCTAAATGGAGTACTTTTTTCTTTGTCCTTATTGAATTTCATCCTGATTACTTCAGACCATTCTCTCTTGTGGGTAGGTAGCTATCGACCCTGCTCAAAAGCCCTGCAGATCCCAAAGGATCTACTGGAGGCACCAGGCCAACTGCACAGTGGCTAATGGAATGATAAAGGACCTAAGCTTGCTAGGTGAACATAAATAGGTTCAGTTCTGTTCTGCTTGAAGGCATGATGATTTGTCAGAGTTAGGGTGTCTTAGAATCCTTATTTGGCAGCTGACCCCAGAATCCCCTAAGAGGTTTTCTCCTGCAAAACTCATTCAATTTCAGATGTTTTGGGGAAAGGTAATTTTCAGCATGCTTATCCCTCTATTCTTTGGGCCCTTCATGAGATCCAGGCTGGGTGGGAAGATGTTGCTAATGCTCTCTGAGGACTGCCCCCCCCTTCCCCCCCCCCTTTCCATGGGAGAATGGAAGCCTGCATGGAGAGAACCTCCATACTACTTATTGGGATCACAATGGATCTTATTAGGTGAGGCTGTAAACAGCCTGTAGTAGTCTTGTTTTATGCATCTGGGCTACAGTTTGAATCCTAGAGTCAGACTATACCAATTCTGTAAGCCACTATGAATAACATGAAAACCTTTGACGATGAAATAGATATCAACACTGGCTTGTACATTAAGAGGGATTTGCTTTCTGGGCACTGCTAATGAATTTGGCAGTTAGGTTGCTAATTTAGTCATAATAGTGAGTCTCTCTTCAAAATGGTCCACGTTTACAAGGATGCTTCTTTATTTTGCTGTGAAAATGTTTCCTTCCCTGATGCATTATGCTTACTTCCCTGATGCCTATTCACTGATGGCTTTCAGAGGGAACTCCCATTAAATCATTCTGTGATCACTCCAAAGCATCAGGAATGGCTTAAATATTTCTCTCTAGCTGAAACAACTAAACAAATACCATGTAATGGGATCTATGTCTCTGACCCCGGCAAACAAGGTAGCTCTTATCCTGATTTTGATTGTGAAATCCCATCCCTCAGTTAGGTATGTATGGCACTCCATGTTTTTATTTAAGGTTCAAGCCAGGATTTGAACTGGTATCCTCAGTGCTGGATGTCACTAACCACAGTGCTATGAAAACAGAATATTTGAAAATAAACATAGGCCATGTCTATGTAACCCACACAGCTAGTGTGCTTCACTGTCACTTGGACCACTTACAGTGAGAGAACATGAGCTATGATGGAAGACTGAAAGAATTGGGCTTGTTTAGTTTGGAAAATAGCAGACTGAGAAAGGGGACATGATAGCAGTTTTCAGGTATCTAAAAGGGTGTAATAAGGAGGAGGGACAAATGTGTTCTCCTTGGTCTCTGAGGATAGGACAAGAAGCAATGGGCTTACACTGCAGTGAGGGAGGTTTAGGTTGGACATTTGGAAAAACTTCCTACCTGTCAGGGTGGTTAAACACTGGAATAAATTGCTTTGGGGGGTTGTAGAATGTCCACCAGTGGAGATATTTAAGAACAGATTAGACAGACACCTGTCAGGGATAATCTAGACCATACTTGGTCCTGCCGTGAGGGCAGGGGACTGGGCTCGATGACCTCTTGAGGTCCCTTCCAGTTCTGTGATTCTATAAGAATGAGTGAGAGCCAGCTGGTTTTATAGCTCAAGCTGTAGAGGCTTCTACACTAAGCTCCAGAGGCTCTAGATTCAAATCCTCCTGGTGGTGGTTACATCTGTACTTACTACGCTGGAGATTGATCTTCTGGCATTCGATTTATCAGGTCTAGTAAGGACCCACTAAATCCAATGCTGAGGGAGCCCCCAGTTGGCACCAGTATGTCTCGATTCAAAAGGAGGAAGGGAAGTCGGTCGACCTCCCACTGTGGAGACGGCATCAAGCTCAGCTAAAGGTATGTGGACTCTGGCTATATTATTTATATAGCTGGAGTTGCATACCTTAAGTTGACCTTCTGGACAAGTATAGTATAGACCTGTTGTTACCTGTCACCTTTAAAGGGTACTGTTCTAAGTCCCGGTTAAAGGTCCCCCTGTGAACTGGGTGTTATCTGTCAGTTGAAGGATACTGTTCCAAGTCACAGTTAAAGGTCCCGCTGTGAACCGGGGTTTCTTTTAGCTTTCGTCACCAACGTTGCTATTCTCCAGCAACTGGAGCCCGGCCGGCGGGAAGGCGGAGTAGGGGGACCTGGGCCCTCCCTCTCTCCTGGGTCCCGGCCCAGGGCCCTAAGGCAGGGATATCCATATCCCTTTCCTGACTGATGGGAGAGTCGCCCCTAACCGCGTCAGTCCGCAGGCTTCACGACCCCACCCTGGGCCACTTCCTACCTTCCTCCTCTGCCTGCCTCCTCTGCCTACCTCCGTGCTCCCCCAACGCTCCGCATGGCTCCCCCTTTCCAGGGCAGAGGGTGCCCTTTTTGAACGCCCCGCTGCCCCTTCACGCCCGCCCTGAGACTCCCACAATTGGGTGGTAATGTCCCTGCTATGCCGGTGGGTGACGTCATCACCAGGCACCCGTTTTTCCTGCCAGCCCCGCACTTACCGCGCCTGCGCCGTTGGACTCCCGGTCGGCCTTTTGCCTGGGCCCAGAGCAGCTTCTCCGGCTGCCGTCCCAGGGCGGTCTTTCTCGTCCGGCCCCACTTTCCACAGTTCACGGGACCCTGGTTTAGTGCGGGGTTGCTTCACCCCGTCACACCTGTCCATGGTGTGTGTTCTTTCTCTTTTTGAGGACTTGGGTCAATTGATAGTAAAATGGGGAAAAAACTATGTTTCCTCTTGCCTTGTTATGCTGTGCTACTTTTCCTGGTTGCCTCTCATTTGTCTTCTAGAAACAAGAGACAGTGAGCCTAAAAACAAGATGATATTGATAAAAATGCACAATTTATGGTCGTAGCATCCCCAGGTTACCTTTTTACAGATTTGGTTTAATTGATACAGCAGAATTGGAACCTTAAAATGATTCAAAGTTCCCGTGGGCTTGATTATAAATTTAAACTCCTGCTTTTTTTATGTTCTTCCGTAGGAAGCTGTGAGGCAAACTGCTGCAATTTCTTCTGTTGGGAGTAAGTTTCATAGAAGAGCCTTTTAAAATGCAAGTCTGTTATGAGACCTCTCTTAGTGGGGTAAAAGAGGGACATAGAGAAGGTTAGTTTTCAAATAAGAACTGAGAATATGTCTTTGTAGCCCAGTAGGGCTCTGGGAGTGACTCCTCCCCCTCTGGATCAGTGGGCGGCCACTCCTCCCCATTACACCACCCCCCCTTTAAACTCTTGGCTCTTGGGGCTGGACTCTTGACCCTCCCCTATGCAAGATAAACAGTCCGCCAGGTCAGGACCAGAGGGACGCCAGCTACTGGAACCCTTGTTGCTGGAACCAATTGCTGGAGGAATTGCCGTTGCCGTGTGCCCATCTCCCGCATCAGCTGCCGCTATTGCTCATGTTGGGCACCCAGCTGTTGCTGCTGGCTTTTAGTCAAGTACTTGAAAACATTTTCAAGATCCATGTCTCCCTCCCTTTTTTTTTTTTCTTTTTTCTTTTCCTTATAGGGTTTTTCTAACCGAGGCACTTCCTACACCCCTTACTTCAGGGGTTGGGTCTTGCCCACCATGTGTAGCCCAGTAAGGCTTTGGGAGGGGCTCCTCCCTCTCTGGGTCAGTGGGCAGCCACTCCACCCCACTACAAACTTATCTGAAGAAGCTTTTCAGAAGATATAATTGCTGTGGTTGCTTAAATTCACATGATTTAAGTGGAATAGATTATTGAAAAATGCTCTAATACTAAGTGTCATGGAGCAATTGGTAGCATTCGGGTGGTAACATCTCCTATATATAGTTCAGATGCACTTTATTTAGAGAAAGCAGGGATCAGTCTGTGGAAAGTAAAAAACCTGCTCTCACTTAAATAAATATAAATCAGAATTGACGCCACTCATGTCAGTGGGGTGTCACTAGTATGAAAGCAGGCTGATGATCAGAATCTGGCTGTAAATATAAAGAGACAGAAACATATATCGGTGGAGGCAGGTTGGTTCTATAGCACTACAAGCATCTAATCTGTCCTACGTGGTCGTGGCTGTATTTTTGATACAGGTTTTGGTCCGGGATGTAAAGCAGTAAGCAGATCTGGCAATGAGATTCGGAGGATGTGATGATTCCATTCTTTCTGATTCAGGTTTCCCTTTTTTGCTTTAAACCTTTTCCAAAGAAAGTAAGTGAGAGGCTGAATTATTGTGGCATTGAGAATGTAGTGTAAAAACAGACTCCTTACAGTGGTGTAACTTGAAAACTAGGTGCTCAGTGCATAGATCTCATCAGTGGAGCTAAGGGTGGACTGATGTGCAGAATTGTTCATATTCTTACCAGCCAGTTTCCAGAGAAAATTTTGCCAGAAATGTTGGAAGTTTTTGTTCACTTGGGAACTTATTTGGAGCAGTAGCATTAATGAGAAGAAGGCTATGAAGGATAATAATGCCATCCACAGTCTAGTGAAAAACCTACAACACACAAATCCTTAGTCTTGACCTCATCTGCCCATATACTCTAGCAAGAGAGTTCTAATATACCTTGCAAATCAGCACACAAGATGAGACCGGCCCTCCTGGCAGGACAAAGTGGGAAAAACTGGGATTACATTCTCCACAATGTTTACCTATGGTTTTTACCACCTCTGTGTGTGTGTGGGGGGGGGGGGGGGGGAGAGGTGTGATCTGTCTTCTTATGCTCTTAAAAAAAACAGGACACTTTTCTTGACGTGTGAAAAAAGTTGAAGGACTCTTTAAAACTGTGCTGGTGTATCTGAAAAGTGATATGCAGATTGTACTCTGGATAAGGAAGGGTGTGAGTGTAATGGCCCTTAGGATGCAGCTTTCTGGGTTTTACATGGTCCTTGGAAAACAACACACCCTGTCCCTCTCCGGCATCTGCAAAACAGGAAATGAACACAAGAAGAAAGCACTTCTTCCTGTGTTGAAAACACAGGAAAAAGTTGTATTGCTTTTTCGCAGGTCAGTGATCTACCAGGGAGTCTCCAAAAAGCTCCCAAACAAGCAATATGCACTTTTCCAATTAAAATTTGGTTTGAGCATGAAACACTCACATGGTAAATGTTCGTGCCTGTTAGACCGATACTGGAACCCCAATTTCCCCACAGCTTCTGAGTATTAACCCTTGTACATGCAACACATCTAATAGATTTTATAAAGTGTAAAAGATATTGTATTCATTTGTGGTAAATGCTGATTCACCACCCCCTGTTTGAGAGATAAGAATAGATACAGTGTGATGAACAGAAGACCTTTTTTGGATCCATTTAAGCTCTTAAACATCCTTCAGGGCTGCAACTGATATTTCAAAGAGTATGTAGATGATATATGCACAGTAAAAATACTGATATTCTTCACATTTATTTTAATCTCTGCACTTGTATAATGAGGGAGAGGGAATTGACGGGGCATTATCAAAGACTGGAAGAGTGGTGATCGAAAAAGTGTATTTGTGGAATAATAGCATCTCCCAAGAAAGCAAATATTTTAACATCAACTATATTATTGTACCCTGAAAATGAAGAACACACACTTAAACTGTATTATTGTCGGATCCCCTATAGAATCAGATGCAGTCCTTCCAGGGTTCAACACTAGAATTCACTCCATTTCAGAAGGATAAGAAAATCTCTGCAGAATTTTTGTTGAACTCTTAGCTTGTATAAGTTTGCCGAGGGTGGGGTGTGGGGTTTTTTTTGTTTTGTTTTTGTTTTTTTGGACAAGATGCTTTAAGGATACAGGATACTCAGTACTATAACATTGCCCAAAAGCAGCAACTCTTGAGATGAGAATTGAGATAATTCATGCTAACAGACATAATGGAGAGTAAGAAAAGCAAAGTAGGAATAGCTGAAAGTACTCGACTTTTCAGTCTGTTCTTCTAATTGTCTTTTCTAGGTCTTTATAACTGTTTGTCATGTATTTTATAAGAAGTATGTTATGTACATGATAAGGTCCAAGCCTGCAATAGCATGTGCACCTGCTTAGCTTTATGCCATTGGACTACTCACATGTATAAAGTTAAGCACATGTTTAACCTTTTGAGATTGAGATCTAAATTTAAAGCTACTGCTGACTGGAGAACGCCTACAGAACTAACCTTGCTAAAGAAAACTAATTTAAATATGTGTAACAGAATCATTCCTTCTGCTTTGGAAGGGAGTTTTTAAGCTGCTTAGTGTTGTTCACAGTAGCTCTACTTCCCAATCCAGGAAAAGTTTAAGTACTTGTTCCCAGTTCTAGGGTATATTACCATTCTGGCCCTCAAATCCATAAATAGATTCATGAAAGTTTTCCCAAGTTAGCAATTATGAGAGACAGATGGAGCAGGATACCTGGGGCAGGCAGCTGGGTGAGTGAGATGCTTGAGAGAGGGGGGCTTATAATGAAAAATGTCAGGGCAGCTCCATTTTTGAAGGGAAGGATATCTGGGGCATTTGGCAGCGCCCATAGAAATTGTATCATTTCCTTATTTAACATGTTATGTGCCTGGCTTTTGTTGTTCCTTTCAATTTTCCATAGATTGATAGAATTTTCTTTAAATACATAAAAATGCAGAAGTTAATTTATCCTGATTTTGCAAGGTTCTGAGCTGACATAGTCTGTCTGTTGCTTAACATTGCATGTAGAACCAGACAACTTTTTGCCACCTCCCCTTCGGCCTTTGTTGAGTTATGCTTCTGCTCTGGATTTTGTTTCCAGAATATTACTGTTAGCTGGGGGGAACAGATCCATTAACCAGGGAAGGTGAAATCATGCACCAAATAATTGCACAGTTCCAGTTTCTTTCCCCAGGGCTCTTCTTTATTAATGTCTCAACGAAGATTCAAAGCAACACCAAGGTAACCCAAAATAGTCTCACTAATCCTTGGGGCCCTGTCTTCAGGGCTTCCCAGTCTTGCCCCCATCTCAGGGATTTCTGCAATGGCCTTTTGCTCCCTAGAAGTGTCTCTGTCTATAGCCTTCTTGCCTGATTGGAACAAAGAGCCCTTTCTGAAGTCTTTCCCTGATTCTGGGCGTCTCCTGTGTGCTCCCCTGACTAAGCAGCAAGAAGCCTTAGGTATTATTTCCTGAAGGGCACGTAACTAGGAGCAGCAAGGATGCTACAACTGCAGCTCCAAGTTTTAAAAGGTGAGCTGTAGTAAGAGCACTGGAATACACACATACGCCCCACAGCCAGGGTCCTGATGCAATTAGCGAGCACCTGCGACAACACGCAGCTGGCACTATTTCAGAGGAACAAACAATCAAAGTTCCTTACTAGCTTTTTTTAAAAAAGGGTTTTTTTTTCTTTGTCCGTTTTTCTGGATTTTTATACTGCAGTCATCACCGTGAAACGGTATGCGAGTCTGCCGTAGGCTAATATTGATCTACCTTTGATAATGGTAGATCCATTAGCACAACTTTTGGATTCTGGTCAAATTTTTCCACTGAATGTGGAAAAATCCCTTTGATTTGACTGGGGGCATGATTGGACTCTTTACAAGCCACTTTATATGCCTTAATAATTATGGCTAGTGTGGTGTCCTTGGCTGTAGAGCTCTAGGATCTTTGTAAATTACCCATAAAACTCTTTCCTAATCAATGACCAGCTAGGAGTAAGAATTGGGAAATGCACTTTTAGATAAATGGAAGTGTTCAAAAATCATTAAACAAAATGAAGAGAAAAAATAGACTTTATGTTATAGATGGAACTTTAATGAGCTAGAATTTGTGTGCCCTTTGTGTGGAACTCTTTCTCTGGAAAATTTTACAACATAACCACCTAATCAAAAAGTTCTTTGTGACCAGTATAAAATCTTTGTAGCGGCCTTTCCCTCGCTGTAAATCATGCAGAACTAAGCATTATTTTTTAAAGCCACTTATTGCAAGAGAAGAGATTTCAAAAACAGTTTTAGAGTCTTCATTTATTATTATTCTGTGGGGGAGGGAACCGAGTTTAAATGCATACCACAGTGTGAAACTAAGTTTGCAACTCAGGCTCTGATTTTGGAAGGCTCTGAGTGTCTTAGTGCCTACTGACTTCATCTTGTGGCTGAAGACGCTCACTACTTTGCATGAAGGCCCACCGATAAGGGTAGTAAAGGAGGCAGGAGCCCATTTAAATTGCCGCTGGAGTGCCAATCTGTGCGGCTCTCAGGGCAGGAGGGGGCAGCACCATGGTCAGGGCAGCGCTGAGGGCTGGCTGCCTCTGGCCCCACCCCTTCTGCCCCAGGCCCCACTTCTTCCAGGAGCACAGAGCCGCCCTTCCCACACCTTGCTCAGGGGTTCACAGAAGCTGTCGGGCCCGCCCCCCCCCCCCGTCACTTGCATGATTGGGCCCTACCTTGGCAGCAGACCATATAGATGCCTTTTGACAGATTCAGTGATATGAACCCTGATTGTGCTTTGTCAGTCTCTCTAGTCCTCACTGTAGGATGCAAAAAAGGCAGTCCTGTTTCATAGATACACAAAGCTGTCTTTTGTAAGCATTGTGTATGGTTAGGACTAGTCAATCTAAGTCTTGGTGTCAGTTTTCCCACAAAATAAATACAATGCTCCTTTAATCTTTACAGATGACTGTATGAATCAGACCCTTTTAGAGATTAAGAAACTGAAGGAACTGTAGATAATTTTTAACTCTTTCCCTCTTTATGTTGAAGACAGGCTGTGAGATTGAGGGACCTGTGCCTCTTTGCAGGTCACTCCCCAACCCATCCTCAGGAATAAGGTGTTTCATGTTGTCATAACCATGAGGGTTGGCCAGCAGCCTGGGGACAAAGGGGTTAACCTAGCCAGGGAGCGGTCAGCCAATAGAAATGCAGGTAGGGATTTCAAACTGAGACTAAGGAATTTTTGGGGTTTTCCTCCTTTGTCTCTGAGCCAGTTTTGCTCTCTAGATACTGAGGGAGACAGAAGACATGTCTCTCTCCAAGAAAAAGACTCTTCCTAATGTGTAAGTAGAGTAAAATCTAGATAAATCCGTCAGGTTTTATTGTTTTCTGGTTTGGGAATTTGGCTCTGATGTCTGTGCTGTTAGCAATGGTTTTTCCTCTCTTTTGCAACTAAGTTTTGGCCCATGGGGGAATCCTCCATGAGTATATAAATTGGTGGCTCTTACCATCTAGCCATTCCAACTATATTTGTAACTGGGGTATTGTTTTAATTATTAAATGTTCTTTCTTTTTTTAATTAACCTGGTATTGGTTCATTTCTGTGTCCTGGAAAATCTGTCTGTGCCTCTGACGAGGGGATAGCAATCACAGATTGCAGCTTATATATCTCTTTTCTTTTCAAGCTCTTTGGAGAAAAGAGTTTGGGGTGCCCTGAGGTTGGTTTCAGTGTCCACCCCTGTTTGTGGGTTCAAAAGCACTTGATGGTGGCAGCGGATTCCCCAAAATCCAGGTATTAGGATTCTGGGGGGAGTTTTTGTACCAAAGCCTGTAGAGATCAGGTTTTGGGTTGCTTTTGTGGGCCCCCCACTTCTGCAGTCATCGTGCCAGAGTGGGGAATAGCCTTGACACATGTCAAGCAATGCTTTCTGGAATAGTGGCTGAAAAGAGTGGAAGCCCTGTACACTGAAGTATTGGAGACCTTATACTCTTTATTCCCACCAAAAAATGTAGCACAGGTAGGATAAAGAACCAAAGAACACATGAAAATCTTTGTGGTGAGGAGAAAACCTTGGCTCTCATCTGATCTCACATTGTGTTGTTTATCATCATTAATGTTAGCATTATAATGCTGGAGAAAATAAAGGGAGCTGATAGGCTGACCGTGGATTCCTCCAGTCTTGCTTACGCCATGTCTGTGCTAGGGAGAATATCGATACTATAGTGGTCAATCTTCCGGTGGTTGAGTTAGTAGGTCTAGCAAAGACCTACTAAATTAAATGTGGAGGGTGCCCCCATCGATGCTAGTACTGCTCAATTTGTGCAAACGCTCCCGTCGACTTCCCGCTGTGAAGCTGGTGCAGAAGATCGAAATAAGGCACGTTGATGCCAGCTGCACACTTAACGCAGCTAAATGTGCGTATCTTAATTCGAACTTCCGGGTAAGTATAGACATGGTCTTAAACCAGGAATTCCAGAAACTCCCTAAACGTGGGAGCGCCACTGGTATCTGAACCATGGTCCCGCCTCTTCCCTGAGGCCCTGCCTCTCCTCACTCTTCTTCACCCTTTCCACTCCCCTCCTGCCTTGTTCACCCTTAGGGCAGCTAAAAAGGGATACATCATGGTCCCATTCCCCTGCCTTTGTTCCAGTCCCTCTGCTTAGGCCATAATACTCTGATTGGAACCCATTAGGCTGTCTCTTTGGTAACTGGAGAGAAAATCAATTAAAATAGCTGAATAGTTGTCAGGGTTTATGCTGTGATGAGCTACTTTCTGAGCTTCATGCTGAAAGTCAGAGGGGAAGGAGCTGGAACTAAGAGGAGAAGCTAGGGTGGTTTGCTCTTCCTCTCTGGAAGCTGGCTGATGTGAGCTATGCATTCGGGGTTTTAATTTGGACCTGGCTAAACCCTGTTGTTAGTCTTACCAGCTCTTACCCTCTTATTGTAAATCTCATAATTTTAGGTGGTTTGTAAATCACCAGCTCCTGGTGTCATGTGATTACACGAGACTCTCAGCTTTGCACTTACAAAGTAAGTTTCTCACTCTTGATTATGGAGAATAGCTTAAAAATATGAACCCAAGAGGACCCAATATCTGAAGGCAAATAAAAAGAATCCCAAATATGTTAATTTTAAAATCTTGACATGTTTAAGCCCATGGAATGATTTTGGGGATCTCACTAATTTTTGAGTGCTTGGTGTCGTATTGGTGGTGTGTTGGTGTTTGACCTATTGCTATGCAAGCTGTATTTTATGCACTGCCCTGTTACACAGTAGAGTACAAAAGGATTTAAACTTCCTTTATGAGTACGGTATCCTTCTCTGCTTTGAGCAGCCTGTCAGAGCATATGATTAAATAAAGATAAATGTTTTCAATGCAGATAGCTGTATTATTATGAGGGCTAACTCCTTATGATGAATTAACTCAATTGCCTGCCACTTTGCTAAGCACCAAAAAGATCTGTTAAACTCTGTCAAGTTAAAAATAGCCTCTCAGTAATTAGTGCTATAGTAGGCTCTTTCATTAGCTCTCATTATACTTCTGACTTTTGTTTTCTCTGCTGGCAGGACTACACTAAAAAGGAAATAAAGCCACAAAAATAGTCTCAAGTAGGAACTACAAGGCTACGTCTACACTGCCCTCTCTTGCGCAAAAAATATGCAAATGAGGCAAAACATGGAATATCGCTGCACCTCATTTGCATAATTAATGAGGCTCCGTTTTTGCACTACAGCCTTTTGCACAAAAAGGAGCTGTCTACACGGCTCCTTTTTGTGCAAAACCCCCCTCTTGCGCAAGAGCTGTTCTTCCTGAAAAAAAGTGGAAGAACGATTCTTGCGCAAAAGCCTCTTGTGCAAAAACGGAGCCTAATTAATTATGCAAATGAGGTGCGGCGATGTTCCATGCTTTGCCTCATTTGCATATTTTTTGCACAAGAGAGGGCACTATAGACGTAGCCCTAGGGTTGTGCAGGCCCTACAAACTTTGGTTCATAAAGGAAGTTGCAAAGCCAGGTCTCTGCAGTTTGGCTTGCAGGATTGGGGGCTAGGAGGTCTCTGCAGGCTGGGACATTCAAGTTCAGCAATGCCTTACAGCTGCTTCTCACATCGTTTTACCTTAGCTATCACTGGGTGCACCCAGAGTGAAAGAGAGCGGATTGGTTGTTAGATGGTTCCAGGTTTCCCAGCTGTAAAAACACAGTCCATATGTCTGTCTGTTTCTCTCCCACTGATACACACAGCCTTTTTCTCTTTCATTTCCGCCCCTCCCCCCTAGTTACTCTCTGATAAATGGGAAAATCACAATTGCATGCTGGCCACATGCTGGAATTATCATTAATCAATTTTTGTCTATTGACTGGTGGTGAAAGGTGGTTGCCCAGTCTAGTACTTCCATTTTCCAGATAATCCCCATAGATGAGACTGCATGCTGATTGCAGAGGGTACGTGCATTTGAGCACACAAACTGAAACAAGGCAAGGAGAATAAGAGGCTGAGTCTGATTTCTGAAAGAGTAGACTCCTGGCTGAGAAATGCTGAAATGCTTATTGTAACGAACATTGAGATGTAAGGGGAATAGATAAAATGGGACATTAAGGAAAAATTGATCTGTGTATGCGAGGTAATTGGAATCCTCCTGTTTCTGCAACGTACACACACAACTGATTTTGCATGCGTGAGCTTTAAATTGCTCACAATGGCACAAACCAAACTCTGCTCTCATTGTGAAGTCCCTTCCTGCACAAAGTGTCCATTACCACCATCATTTCAAAGTGTTGTTGGCTCATATTAAGGATTGCTGTGGTTTCATGTCACATATTTAATTCATTTTGATAAGATAAAGATGTCGCTTTCCTCAGGTCCCTCAGAATCATTGAGTTGCTTTTACTGAGGGAGAAAAGTGTCCAACTCAGCTGGTTGAAGTGGCAGTGTTTCTTAGGGTGTGTCTAGACTACAGGGTTTTTGCGAAAAAAGTAGCCTTCACCTGCATCTAGACTGCAGCCGCATACTTTCGAAAGTAAATTGAAAGAATGTGGCAGTTTTTTCGATCGCGGTAAACCTCATTTTACGAGGAATAACGCCTTTTTTCGAAAGCATTCTTTCGAAAAAAGGCACTATTGAATGCAAACTGTGCTTTTTCCAAAGAGCATCTAGACTCTCTTTCAAAAAAGCAGCTCGCTTTTTCGCAAAATCTGCTTGTAGTCTAGACACTCTCTTTCGAAAGAGGCTTGTAGTCTAGACGTAGCCTTAATGCCTGGGAAATGCCAGGCTCCTATTTTGAAGTATGTTTGAGACACTGTATTCAAGTATGACACACATGGCAGACATGCGCCATGCTGATCTTTCATTAACGGTGCTCCACTATTTTAAAACCGACTTGAGTTTTCTATTGCTGCATATTAGTGACAATGCCATTTTTAAGCAACACATCATTAGTCCTCTAGTAGTTGTACTGACCCTAATGAACTAACCAAATGCATAAGAGATTGCTCCATATATTTTAATAGGACAGTTGAAAGCAAATACATGCATCTGTGAGCATTTTTCTCCTGTAAATTATGTGACTTTGCAGTTTTGCTTGTAGTTTTCAATGTTGCAAATAATTTATCACTTTTGTGTGTGGTGCCAACAGTATATTCAGCTCTTTACAGATGACGGATGTTCTGGTTTGTGTACGTGCAGGCAGGAAGTGAAAGCAGCTAAACCCAGGCTGAGATTTTCCCTTAAAGTCTAGCTCAGGGGTGGCCAACCCGTTACAGACAAAGAGCCAAAATAGTGGTGGATACAGAGCAAAGAGCTGAGGGCAAAAAAGTTGTTGACCAAAAAAAAAAAAAGCGGGGGGTGGGGTAGGGTAGGGGGAAGCCGGCTGCAGCCTTTTTAAGAACAGAGCAGGCATTTGACTTTTAAGGGTGGCCATTTTGAAGTCTGCACCGGTGTCGCATGCAGACAGAAACACGCTGCCCCTTGAAGAGCTGCGGGTGCGGGAGCTGCAATTTTTTCTTTGAAGAGCCGTGGGTTGGCCACCCCTGGTCGAGATGCTGCTAGCACGGCTTCTCTTCCTAGGGGATTCAGCTGATGGAAAAAGGCTTGAATTTTTATGGACACTTCTATGGAGGAGCCTTGCTATGGGGAGATGCCCATTTTGGGTCTATGCTGAGCAGCTCCAAGCACGTGGCTAGAGCAAGATGTGCCAGCACCTTGCACCAGTAGAGGACCAGGTGTTCATTCTTGTGGTCATTCCTCTGCAGTCATCTTCACTAGCAGAAGTCAGAGTGGAGTCAGAAGACCAAGGCATTCATATCTAAGAGCAAACCGTCCTAAATAGACAAGCGAGAGATGAGGATTAGGGAGGCAACAGAGAAGTAAAGTGAGGGTAAGCATGAAGCTTAGCACCTGTTGTGTTCAGCAGTTTTGTGCACTCTTAGGATGTGTCTACCCAGCACCCTTACCTAAGCTACCCAATTTAGGTAGCTTATTTTGAGGTTATTTTGAAAGCTTATTTCAAAATTTGGCGTTATCTGCACAGCACCAAATTTCGAAACAGAGCGCTATTCCGACAAGTCCCTTAACCCTCGTGCAACTGGGACACTGGAATAGCGCGCCCGTTATTTCAAAATCTATTTTGAAATAACAGGTGCGTTTAAAGATATGGAATTGCTATTTCGGGATACTTCCGGTATCCCGAAATAGCCGTGCTGTCTAGACGTAGCCTTAGTGTGCAATGAGTCCTCCTCAAGTCACATACACCATTTTACTTGCATCCATGGAGTGAACAAACCTCACATGAAAAGTATGATTTCCCACTGAGATCAGTGAAGAAAATGTGAACGTATGAAATGCACCTGGTCCCTGGTGAGGCCACGTAAAGCATCTTTGTCTGTACAACTTGGCAAGTGAGAGCTTAGGCCGAAGGGGAGGGTTCCATCTTATGCAAACTGGAAACAACTGATCATTGTGTGTAAAGTACCATCATGCCCTGACCTTGAATATCATGCTCAGTTATCACCTCATCACAAAAGAGATATATCAGGAATAGAAAGGGTCCAAAGGTGGGAAACAAAAATGACTAGAGGCATGGAAAGGCATCTTCAGTAGTATGAAATATC
Organism: Pelochelys cantorii; assembly: GCA_032595735.1. Lineage (NCBI taxonomy): Eukaryota > Metazoa > Chordata > Testudines > Trionychidae > Pelochelys > Pelochelys cantorii. The sequence continues at coordinate 8,601,875 of CM064333.1, read as the reverse complement.
ATCAGTTATGCTCCAGGCCATTTTATGCCACCTAGCACAATGGGGCTCTGGTTTGCAAGTAGGGCCTACTGGCGCTATGGTAATACAAATAATAAACTGACTGCTAGCTGCCTGAAGTCAGGAAGAAATTTCTCCCCAGGCAATTGTTCATTATGGAGATTCCTAGAACTTCCTCCAAACCAACTGGTACTGTTTACTTTTGGAGACAAAGTAAAAGGACTAGATGGACCGCTGGTATGATCCAGTTATGAGGCTACCTATTTTCTGATCTGAAAGAGCTGTGGCTTTGCCTGTCAGATAAACAAAAGAAACCAAAGAAACCGTGCATTTGAATTAAATGAGGCATATGTAGAATTACTGAAGTGCTGTAAGAAAGATGGCGGTGAAGAGTTAACTGAGAGTTTCCTTTTGTAAATTTATGTGGACAAAGCTTCAGCATGAGTAGGAAGACAATTATTTTGGGTAGAAGGTCATTTTTCTATTCATAGGGAGCGAATAAGTTTTTCAAACGAATGGATTTTATTTTCAATTTGAGAGGTGAGGGTACCAGAGGAAGGAATTGAGGTTGAAAGAAAATTTAATCGCTGTATCAAGAACCTTTGTCACTGAAAACACAGTGAATAGATTAATTCATTTGCAAGCTGTAATGAATCCCTATTGAAAAATAATTACCTTGAAACTTTATGCTTACGCTGAAAACATATTTGAACCTGAGACTCAATCTTCCTTTTTTTGTTACCATTCCCAAACCTATTCCTTTTTGAATTTCAGTACACTAAGATGGAGATTTGTCTTATCATTGCTCTCCAAAGTTCTCATATTTTTGACACACCTACAGTACAAGGATACATTTCAAGATATTTACATATCTTTATGTGGAAATCTATCTAGGAAATTCAACTGGGAAATTATAGTGAAGTCAGTAGGAATGATTGAACAGAATTTTGCATTTTGTATACGTAAGTAAAATAGTGAATGAGAGCAAGAAGCACAAAGGTTATTTTTCCAAATGATTTGTAATGCTGTGTAAGAAACAACACAACTCCACTGAATGAACTGAGCTCAAAATAATATGCCGTGGTATCTCATAGTCTATCATTGGTGGTCTACACATAGATAACCTGAACGTGTAGACCACTGCAAAGGGTATATTAGTATGAGTAATAAGATCTGAGCTTCTTTTTTGTGCCCTGGGTCTAGAAATATTTGTGGCCTTGCATATATTATCCAAATCTGAGAAATGGTTCTAAACCAAATCCCCAAATCCAAACAGCCCTAAACCAAGTCCAGAATTTGTTACTGACTCTTAGAGCTGCAATGGGCTGAATCTGAATCCCAGTTCTAAGCACCCGTAGCTTTGCTGAATTTGAGTCTAGATTGTGATGGGAAATGTGTGACCTACAATTGCACCTTGCGGTGCCCTGGGATGTTAAGCCATCCTCCTGCCTTGTGCTCGGAGATTCATCTTTAAAAATAACAATAACCTTTTGTTTTTAAGGGAATGTAGGGCTTGCTAAAGGTGCTGGGTTTTCAGGTACTGGGTCAACAACTGTAAAGACTTAAACCCTTCGTTTGTCCAGAGAACAGATTTATCTTGAGTGAGCGTGGCAGTGCAAACTTCTGACACTGTTCCAGTAGTTTTCCTTCTCCATCAATTGGAGGGACTCTCTCAAGGGGGGAGAAAGTAGTAGTTTTAGCCCACATGACTGACAGCTTGAGGTGATCAGCCAGAATATTGGTTAGGGCCATAGGTCTCTTGTGTCATCAGACAGACCATGATCCCCACATCATTTCCCATTGGCAACCAAACATCCAGAGGTGCTAAACCCTTCCAGACACTGCCAGCATTATGTGTTCAACACACTTGGCTTCTTTAGTGGTGGTTCTGCATTAGGGGCTTGTTGGGCCCTGAGCCAAAGCAAGTGTCCCCTCCCCCACCTCTTCTGCTTACCGGCCCCTCTTCCACACTCCTGCTGGGGAGATGGGGTCAGATTGCAGGGGTTTGTCCTGCTACCCAGCAGGAGCACCAGGCAAAGGAATTGGGGCAAGCCCTTCACCCCAACTTAGCTCCCTGGAAGGAGTACTGGGAAAGCAGAGCAAGACAGAGCCTGGGGGCAGCTCAGTTGGCCAGAGCCCTTGACCATGGGTCCCAGTGGCCCAATGGCTAATCCACCACTGACCTCATGGTATTATACCAATGCATATTGCAAGTGGTTTTTTAAATCTGTGAGATTAGGGGTGTGTGTATGTGACAGAGAGAATTCATCCATTGAAACTCCAGTCAGGCTAAGCATGGAGGTGACATGAAAAATGGAAGGAAAAGAGCCACTGAGTAGACAATTCCATGCTTAATGTTTCCCAGTAAATGGCACGGGATTGTCAAAGTTGTGGGATTGAGGAATTGTCCAGCCCAGCATTACAATTTCAAATGCTAGATGACCATGCCCCCCCTACCCCTGAATTTATTTTACATCTCATTAAATCTGTGAATGAGATATGAAATTAATTTCTCTGTGCTCCCGGAAAGGAAGTGAGGACTGTGTCGATTAAACTTCCATTGAAAGTGAGGGAGTAGAGCTGTTATGTCATGGAGGAGCTGAACTCTAAGAACCTTCAATTATGGCCCTCAAAATCTCTCTCAGAAAACCATATCCCATGGGAACAGGCATGCATGAAGTGCTGAGGGAAGGGGAGAATTCATTACAGGTCTGGTCATGGGGGAAGTGTGCTAACTAAAGAAACGTAATTGTCAGGGAAAGGACTGTTGCATAAATGGATTTACTTTTTAAAAAGTCTTTGAATACAAGATTTAACTTTGCTCACTAAAGAGGTGCATTATGCACTTGGAGAAGACAAGTTCCCATGAATTTCTTAATTCCTGGCTCTCAAGCTGTATCTGAAAGGTTAACTTGTTCCTCCTTCATGAAGGAACCTAGCACCCCTATTTTAACTTCTTTGTGGAATGCAAGGGAAGAGTTGTTGTCAGTGTCTCAGGGAACTAACCGATTCATACGGTAAAACAAACATTGACCATAATTCACATCAATGATAAGTTCAGTTCATTCTTGACAAGAGCTCTCGCAAAGGGCCGGGTATATCGTCAATTACTGTGAGCATCTACAGCTGCAGCACATTGCAGATCTAGTGGAAAAGTGAGCAAAGTTGTGTGAAGGGATTGAAATAACCCTATGTGACCACTCTGGATGGCTTGTCAAGATATCATACTGCAGGGTTCATCCCTTGACAATCTTACGTAAGCATTACATTTTAAATATGTGACCTTACCTTCCAAAAATGAGTAGGGGAACAGAGGGTCAAGGGTTTTCAAATGCTTCCAGGGAGAAAACCAGAGAACATACGTAGGCAGATGTCTTTTCTAAATAGAAAAATTTCCTTTAGACATCAGCAGGACTTTTAAGAAATGAATCTTTGCTATGTTTCTCTTCTATGGCTGATGCAACTCAAGATGCTATGTATTTCCTGAGGCCTGCTAACAAACCTGTGGGATATTAGACAACTTTCCCCTGCATTTTTGCATTCCCGATGTGTTGAATTCGTGTTGGCATTTCAGTGCTAAAAATATTACGGCTTTCCTGGGCAGTGGATGGAGAGTGAGGGGAAAAAAAGAGCCTTTCATACCCAGTCCCTAAATAAGTTACTGCAAGGTTATTCTCATGGGAAGAAGGGTTTGAGGTAATTTTGCTGTTTTAATGTGAAGTCGCCTCTTGCAGCTACCAGTGAATAGTTGTAGCTAGACTTTAAGTCTGTGCTGCCTCCAGTCCTGTGCATCTTATCAGAGATTGAAATGTGCAGTAGGTTTGAAAGCAATTCATGGGGGAGGAGAGGGGCTTGTTAAATAAAAAGAGAGGAGGACTATGAAGCTTTTGAATTTGTCTGTTTAAATCTGTTAATCTCCTTACCATCCTACTCCTGGTGTTATCTTTGGTTATACATTGGTAACTCCACTCAGGGAGATGTTCAGGACAGTTCAAGGGGGCATAATACTCCTGTTAGCAAATGTCTGTAGACACCTACAGTTAAACAAGTCTGAGATCTCCTAACCAGAGAAAAATTACTTTTCTCTCAGCTCAGACTTAAAGGTAGAGTAAGAGTTGCTTATTTTTTCCTGTTGAAAATGTCAGTTTGATCAGGAGACCAGATCCATAGACAGAACTAAAATAGCATTGAATGAGAGCATCCAATACTGCTGGCCTTGTGATTGGATTATGCCCCCAAATTGGGAAAATGTGGCTTGAAGCAAAACTGAAGGCAGTTCACCTGGCCTTCTGGGCGTTATCAAATGACACATGTCTTTGGAGGGTTTCTTCTGCTTGAGGAGCACTTCTAACCGTGGTGGCTGGGGTGGAGGTGAGGCGCAGTGAGAGAGATTACCACAGCAGCATAGTTCTGGTGACAAAGTGCCACAGGACAGGATTAACTGGCCCTCATTTCAGAATCTGCATGGTCACAGATTTGTTAGAATATGGTGAGTGACTTTGGAAGTTGCCCTTGTGGACGTATCGTTTGGCATGTGTGCAGCAGTGCCCGATTACTTACAATATAAAGGAGGCTGAATCTCACCAGTAAGACTCATTCATATGCAGTTGCTGATTTAGGTTATAGAAGCATCTAACTTTCATGATTCTGTTTTGTTTTTTATTTGAAGAAAACTATGAGATTTGAGAGCAAACCAATGAGTTGCCTAAGACAGATTTTAAAAAGGTTCTAAAATGACTGCAGAAATGATTGTGTTTGTCCTTGGATATCGCTGTGGTCACATGACCTCCAGATTACGTTGCTGGTACACATTTTGTGTTGTTTGGCCCTAGGCACAGTTGAATGTCATGGGCCATGTTAGCCTTATCCTTTCCCATTAGGATTCAGAAATACAAATTGTATTCATTTGGTAGGGCTGCCAAAAATTAGGCCCAAATAAACTTCATTCCAAATTTGGTTCTGTATTTTTGTGAACAAATAAGGGGGCAGGCACAGGAATTCCTTACATATATGTACACAGAATAATGCAGAGATACACTAGTATCTTAAAAAGCCTTCAACACACCCATAAAAAGCCTTCAACACACCCATATATATATGCACATGATGCCAGAAGGGTAAATTCAGTGTTATTCCATCCATCTCTTGCACCCAAATTAGGATGACTCGGAAGAGGAACATCATATGTAAATAAACCTTTAGATTTTCAATCAATGGATTTCTACCGTCAAATCCCATTGACTTAGTGAAAATATGGTCCCATGGCAGCTTTGAAAATCTCCACATTAAAGAATAAACTTAATGTTGAAAACTTAAAACAAAATGCTCCAAAATAAACCCCCGCTTTCAATCTCTCCTCTAAAACTCGCCTCCGCTGGGAACCGTCTGCAAATTATTTCATGACACCTGGGCAGAGAGGGTGCTTGCTACACCAAATTACATAAATTCACACTTCACTTCATTTCCACCCGAGCTTTTTCTCACTACCTATTGTGTTAAATTTAGATTGTAAACTACCTCATATTTCCTGTGTGTACAGTGCTCAGCGCAATAAGGCCCTAATTCCTGATTGGGATATCTAAGCACTACCATATTACAAACAATAAACAGAGAGAGAGAGTTTATTTGTTTCTGTGTCTCACCCATCACACCCGTGGTATCTGGTGGTACATACACATAGTGAAAGCAAGGGAGAGAGGGACCAGTTACTTCTGAGACTTGCCAAACAAAATGTAATATGTCATTTTAACCCACAACACAATTTAATTCTATTTGATTATTAAAAATACTAGAATATGAAACAGTTAGTCTTCGGGAAAATTACTTAATGTGACTTGACGTACAAATGTGTGCGCCAGCCATCTCTCAATATTCACAAATTACGAATCACCCCAACCCCCAATCACTACATTGGCCTCAGAAAATGAAGATTAATATAATAATAATAATAAATTAATTAAACAAGGGGTGGAAAGTGGTTTGCTTTTCTTTTTGGTCTCTGACACTTATAGCACAATTACAGTACATTTTCAAGCTCTTCTCCACAATCATGAGAGCTAGAAACAATGTAAAAATCTTTTAATTCCAGCAACTTGAGACCTTAAGATGTATTGGGTATTGTGATATACACCATGAAAACACTGATGTAATGTGTAAGCTTTATAAAATATAGCTTTAAAAAAAATACAGTGCTAGAAGAGAAGTCATGACATTTGTGAATGTGTTTTTGTAGAATGTATAGGTTCAGTAAGTGTTCAGTATACCATAATATTGGCTGCTGCAATTTAAGGTTTAAAGAGCATTGCATTCTAATATCCTCGTCAGATGCTTAAAAATTATGTTGCAGATATTTTTAAATTTAACTTCAGAGAATTTTTTTCCTTTCTTATCAAATGAATAAAAACTCATTGTGCTCTCCTATAGTTGTATACAACTTTTTCTGATTATATTACTGGGGAAATTAAACGGTCCTTTTTTCTTCCAGGTTGGGTGACCTTATCATAAATGTAGTGTAAAGTTATTCAGGTAGTGGCAATCTACTTGTTAATCCACTGGGATTGTATCTTGCCAGTGTACAGCTAGAATCTGAGGACAGTCCTGTCATGCTCTGTTGATATCAGCTGGCATTTTATTATTTTCTAAAACCCGGTAACTCAAGGGCTGATAGCAGCATTCATGTTTCCATAAAAGGTAATATTTTGTGGACAGTGAAGCAGGAAAGTGGATTTAACATTATTTTCAAATATCGAAATATATAATCTAAAATGTTAGTGCCCTAAATCAATGGGTGTGTATATATGAGAGCGAAAGAGATTTCACGAAGTACAGAACTCAGTAGTGAGATTTTTTATGGGTATCAACAAGTTGTGAAGAGAAAAACTGTCTTGACAGGAAGACTTCAATTTTTGTTTATATAGAACGTATCTTCACGTTGATTGGATGGATAGTTTTTTTCTTAGGAATGACCAGTCTAAATATTGTCAGACTGTTCTGGGAATGTGCATTATCCACTGCACATTTAGATTAAAAGACAATCCAAAGTCTACATTTTCAACAGTAACGGGGGATTTTAGGTGCCTCAATTTTTAGTTATCCATCTCACAACATCTTAAAGAGTATATGCTCAGTACGGTAAGAAAATCAGATGCTGTTCAGGCATCTTTGGTTGAACACCCAAAATATATTTTCAGATTGTATCCCAGAGTCCTTCCTGATTCAAATAGATTATTCTCTGCCATACAAAACTAACATCTGGATTATTTTAAGGCTTCCATTGTGTGAATCTTGATCAAAGGATACCCTCGATGAGTGGCATTAAATGATTAAGTTATTAAGGAAGCAAACAGAATTTGTAAAGCCTGTCCAATAAGAGTGTTTACATACATTTTTGAGGATCACTTCCTTTCTTGCTCATCCATTAATATCCCTCCTTCCATGCACACATATCTCTGGCAGCAGAGCATATAAAGAAGGGAAATTATAGTAGAAACTACTCTAAATTCTATATAATCTGTCAAATGCTTTAAAATTGGTTTAACTTAAAAATGACAGCTCTCTGAAATTTAGTAGAATTCCATATTATTAAAATAGCATTCTAAATTTTAATCTTGTGCATAGACTTTTTAATAGCTTCAACTTTCTCTGCAAATTGTGGGTAGTACTCACAGAGATTCAATTTAAATACTGTCAAGCAAGACTGATTTCCAGTATTGCATGACAGCTATTTTTCCCCCTACAAGAAGTGAGTTAATTTTTTCAGTACTTCAAATTTGAACGGGATTTTATAGGAGGCTAGATAGGAATTTTGCTCCCTGCTGCTGTTGGTCCAGTTTCTTTTCTTCCATTTATACAGAGCCCAGAAAATAATTTAATTTCAGTTTGGCATCCCTCATTACTTTAGATGTAAGCTGCCATTCATAGTGCAGACTCTTTTAAAATATGTTGAGAAAAGTTCATAATCAACAAAAATGAGTTGTCTAATTATCTCTTCTAAATACCTTAAAATGCTGTCATTTTGTTGTTACTCATAGTAATCAACCTGTTGCAATAGGCTTAAAAATTAAACTTAAAGCCTACAGTTGCTTTCAATGTTCCCTCTAATTTTTTCCATCTGTGTGCAGAATAAATTTTGTTATGCGCACCGAGGTATGTGCAGCTGTGCACCACCAATGGAAACACATGCTGCTGGCTGTGGGTACTCTGCTAATTGACTGAGCGGCACCTGAACCTCTCCTGGGTGGCCACCCATGTGCTCAATTTACAGTGAACACTGTGTTTTGGGGGGGGTTTCCTCAGGAATTGGTAATTTTTTGTTGTTGTTGTTTTTCACATCTAGGTCACCAGGTCACTGGAAGTCATTAGCTGTCTGGCTTTTTTGGTCCATGTGAAATGAATTGATAGCTTCAGTTCACTTGCTAAAGAACAGGTGCTACTGCAGTTCCTGCTACTTGGCAATTTTAGGCCTGTGGCTTTTGTTTGAAGTGGGATGTGAAAGGTTAACTGGCTGGTACCATCCTTAACAGGTGATGCTTACTGGTTCCAGTTAATCTGTGAGGGCTGGAGCAGCTTCCTGCCTGTCACAGGCAGGGGGTTGCTCCAGCCCTGCGGGGGCCCGCCATGGACAGGGACTGCTCTGGATGCCTGGGGGAGGGCCCAGCAGGGGGGAGGGGTATAGGCATGCTGCTCCTGGCCAACCATGGGGAGCGGCTGCTCCAGTTCAACTGGGCCCCCGTTAATTGGTCAACCAGTTAAATGTGAAGTAAACTTCATGTTTAACCAGTTAGCCAATTACATAGGATTTTATAGTCCTAGTTCGAAGGTGCATAAAAACTTGTCTCTGTTTTGCAACAGATGCCTGGAACAGCCCCTGCTTGTGGTAGTGGGCCACTCCAGCCCAGCCATGGTGGGGAGAGGAAGAAAAGGAAAAGAAAGGGAGGGGGTTGCTCCAGCCCTTTTTCACTCACCCATCAGCACTATGCAGCTCAAGGTTGAGTCATTTTACAGAATGCTTGTATGCCTTGCAATTCCTGTCATGAGAGGATGTCAGCCCCTTCCTAAGCACTGAGGCAAGAGACAAATCATAGCTCCTCTGTGGGGGGAGAAATGATGGTGGAATCCCAGAGCTCTCCAAAAGGGAAGTGACAGCGGCTATGCACTCCACAGGTATGTTGGCTCAAGAGAGCCCACTGTTACAGGGCCCAGCCCCCCCCAATCCAACACCCATGTACATAGAAATGTCTGACCAGCCATTGTGGCTGGGTGTGGGGTTACTGGACCTTTCCCTTGCTTGCCTCCTCCAATTACTGGCCTCTGGCTGGGTCTTCTGGGGCTTTGGCCTCTGGCCAGATCACTTAAAAGTTCAATCTTCTTCCCAGGCATACTGGTTCAGCTATGACTACTCAAGCCCCAAGCCAGCTTTTCCCAGGAGGCCTCTTCAATGTCCCTTTGCCTGTCTTCCCCACTAGCTCAGTAGCATACCCCATCCTGCCCACTCTGAGTGGCATGGTCTTCTTAAATCCTGACACTGCCTAGTTTAGAACCTTCCAGTCAAGAGCAAAAGAGATTGCACCCTTCCATGATGCAATAGCCCAATGCCCACAGCTAAAAAGCTATGTGCCAGGGTGCTAGCTGCAGCAGCATGATCACTGGCAGCCTGGAGAAAGCTGTGCACCAGCTGAGTGCAATTGTACACTTTTTAGTGGGGATTGTGAGCACCTGGGCAACAGTCACTGGGTTAACAGTGCAGCTAGGGAGAAAATGGAAAGCAAAGGCAGCTCAGGAAGGTGAGCTTGGGTTTAGGAGGGGAGACTGCAGGGAATCCTGTCTTTGCTATAGCCTCTGTGGCCTGTTGTTGTAAAGTTTAAGGGAAACAGCCTGGCAAGTGTTTGTGACTGCAAGACCCTCTGAACTGGCCGAGTAGTGAGGTTCAGGTGCCCTGTGACAAGCAACATGGTTATTTCAATACAGGTAAAATTTTGTCCCTGTATGTTTAATGTGATTTAGAAAGAAAATATGCTAATGTTGTCCTGGCCAGCATTGACATATCAGGAAGATAAGCTACAAGAATCAAGATGATAAATATTGTTGATTACACTGTTGGGATCTTTTTAAAAAATGTTGTGATGCTAAAATAGAACTTTTCCTTTGTGATCTTGTTTGTCACAGAATTATGCAGTACCCTAATTGAGCATAAATATATATGCTGCTGGAATGGCCTATATTGTAAATGTTTCAATATTGTGTGGATAAAACCAGGCCAGAAAGGAACTAAAGGAATGATTTTCAATTCTTCCTTTGTTTTTTCATTGAAAGTTTCTGAACCCTTATCCACCTGAACATAAAACTGAAAGGCAGTGAGAATTACTAACACAACAATTTGTCGCAAAACTTTCCATTTTGCATTTACAATTTCAGTAATTCAAAACCATCCTTCCATCTCTGTGTAATGCCAAGTGTGAGAAGTCCCTTAAATTGTTTAGTGTAGGTAGAAAAGGTGATGGAGTTATAATGGAGTTGTCCTCCTTTATCTGTCACTAAATGTGCTGAAATTATAAAAGGAACAACAGTCCTGCTGTAAGGTTCAGACCCTGGGTCTGTTTAAAACTCAGCTCCTAATGCTCTAAAATCCCCACATGGTTACTGAGGTTCTGCGGGTGGGGGTTCTATTAGTGACCCAAATTTGGGGGCATTTGACACGGAGATACAGCTGAGCCCTCAAAAAGCATTTCTTAAAGCTGAGACTTTTGGCAACTGGTTTTGTGTTCAGATCAGAGAGAGAGAAAAAACCAGGGCATTTAATGTTTGAAGGTCACCCCTTAGCTCTGCTCCCTGCCCTTGTGAATGTTCTGCCATCTGGGGGCCTCTGCCCATCTGCAGGGTAGTAGCCCCATCCCTGGTCAGCAGTGGGCATGCACAGGGGAAGGGGAGTGGTGCACATGTCTCAGAGCTGTTGTCTCAGGCTGTATTCTTCTCTCTTAGGTCTTTCAGAGCATCTCACTGAGATGAATGGGCCTACTGAACACTTGAATCCCAGGCTAGCAAAAATCTGAGAATGAAGTGTAAACCTTTGCCTCCCTCAAGGCTTTTTGTTTTTAGGAATGTACCGTGAGTGGAGCAGAAGATTTGGAAGACACTGACTGAAACTGGTTTTGAAAAGAAAATACATTACACATGCAAATACTCCCTGGGAGCGGTGCAAGAGCAGGGTGACTAGGGGAGTCCCTAGGATCTGCAGCTAGGGACGGGGACTTTATGCCCTGGGCTACACTAGGGAGTTATTTCAAAATAACCTCCCTTCAGGTTGAATTAATAAGTAGAGCATCCACACTACCAAGCCTGTTTTGAAATAATGGGCCATTTATTTTGAAATCTGTACTCCTGCTTGTGTCAGGGAATAGTTATTTTGAAATAGCAGAAGTGTGGACTCTCCGGTGCTGCTATTTCGAATTACTCTGGGGAGTCATTATTTCGAACTAACTACTCCCTAGTGCTTCCTGGGGCTCTAAGTTGAGGTAGCACATCCGCAATAATGGAGCCTGCCTCGGACTCATTTTGAGGCTTCCCTGTAGTGAGGACACACTATTTCGATTTTGTTATTTCAGGAGTTATTACATCCATTTTAGTTATTTTTGAAATAGTTTCCTAGTGTAGACACGCGCTATACGGAGGAATGGAAACTGGGAATGGATGGTAGGGGAAAGGCTTCAGGGAAAGGGGTCAGGATGAGGGGAGAAGGCAGGAGGGACTGCAGAATGTGAGGGGCAGCAGAGGAAGCTGGCGAGTTATCATGCATGAGAGGGTCTGTCAGTGCTGGATTCTCTCCCTTCAGTGTATATGCTGGGATAAAGAGGAACCCTACCCTCTGTAGGGGTCCAAGCCCTTCTCTCTACCTGCTGGGATCTGAGGCTGCTTCTTTTGTGGTGTCTGAGCCCCTTTCCCTGCCCCTCCATGCAGGCTGGGATCGGTGCCATGGGGGGAAAGTGATGCAAATTTACTCATGTGACATCCAGAAAATGACTACTTAAGATACAAATAATCCCAGAGAGTGGGATGGGGAGTCTATCCACGGTGGGGTGGGGGCATACTTTGGAGGAGGAGGGCAGACTGAGTGGCTGGGAAAGCTGGGGTAGGATTAGTCCCATCTAGACCGGGACTGGATGAATGAAGGGCCCAACTCAAATCACAGATGGAAAACACTGGCATTAAACTAGGCCAATTGTTTTTCAACACCTGGTGAGGTAGGTCCAGGGATATCCTCAATGCAGGATTGTAAATTTATGCAACTTTGTGCAGTCTGTTGCATTGCAAAGATAAACAGATTTGCTGTCTGAGCCAGAGATAAAATGTACAGATATGTAAAGACTATTTCTGGGTATAGCTGGAACTTTGTAATTTAAAAATATACATAATTTACCTTACCCTGTCTATTGTTTACAGTACTCTGTTGTGTATTTTCCTGCATGTCTTCCCTCTTTTCTTTCTCCCTTTGCCCACGAAAGCTTATGCTCCAATATATCTGTTAGTCTATAAGGTGCCACAGGACTCCTCATCGCTTCTGCTATCATGAACGGTTTATTAAGCACCTACAACACGAATCATGTCATTGAAGCAACGTCTATTGCAAACACTTCTCTGAGAGCGGCTGAAACTGTGCAGCCAACTTAGTTCTTTAAAAATAGGAGATATTTGTTTCCCTAAGGAAACATATTGTTTGCTTGATATGAATGTGATGGGCGTAAAGAATTTGGTTGCATTCCTAAATCTAGGGGCACTGTGGAGCATTAGGTAACTACTCTCCCCCAGTGAGTGCCTGAGAGAGATCACACTGATAACACCACACCGAGGGTAGAGTGCAAGAGAGGGCAGACTATCCTCAAAGCTGGTGGCTTTCTCTATAATTAGATTAACCACACCACTAACAGAAGAGCTTCTGCAGTACCACACTGGTTACTGGAAGCCAAACACGCTGCCTTGAGGCATTCCAGCTCTTGGGTCGCATCCAGGCAACTTAATCTAATATAGTGAGAACTCATTTCACTTTTATCCTTTCCCAAAGGATCAAACTCACACTGCTAGGTCAATCTCAAATCTTACCCAAATAGCACACTATCAGCTGATCCTTAGTAAGCTAATTAGAGATTTATCCATAAAAGCAGAGAGTTACAAACAATAGATCATACACATACAACTGATTGCAAAATCAGGATTGTAGATTTGACAGGCCATAGGCTATAGTTCAGAATGCTCCTCTTAAATGTAAATCCTAGAGAAGGAAAGAGGCAACATGGAGATGTTTTATGGTGTCTCTTTATAACCTCTGCCATGTGCATGGAAATGTATTGTCCCAAACAAAGCCACGGTGCCTGTCTGTAGAAAGTTACTGGGCCAAGAAGGAGTCCAGAGTCACATGAGCATATCACATGTCCTTGCCTGTTTTGCTGATGGAGCGGTGGCCATTTGCTCCTTGCTGTCGCAGGTATTCTCAGAGAGAGTTGTCTGTGCAAGATGAGTTTCTTTAATGGCCCATTGTGAGAGGGGACTGTCCTCGAGAGGCCATCAGCACACAACTGTCTAGCCCTAATGTAAATTACATTGCGGGGGTGGGGTCACCCAGGAATACAATCAGGTTTAAGATACAAGTACGTAGCCAGTATGCATAATTTCATATACAAAGATGAAACATGCATATGAACAGGATAATCCTACTTAGCAAATCATAACTTTTTGCATTGACTTCTTCCATGACACACTTTGTGCAAGATTTGCTGCAATTGTATAACAGTGGTAGCAATAATGATACAAATCATCATGTTTAATTCTATAGCATCACACTCAGTTTTCCCAGCAGGCTTAGTTGACCCAATGTAAACATGTGTGCACCCTATTTCATCTGCAGCATATTGAAAATGTTAAGTAAGAGCTTGTAATAGAGAGCTTGTCATTTACATGGTTTCTTGGTCCTACTTGTGGGCTAGGTGGCTCTGATGGAGGCCACATAATCTGTGCAGTCTACAAAGAGCCGGGCTTGAGCAAGTTGGGCTGAGTTGTGGCTTTCTGTTGTAGCTAGCTCTGTTATCTCGTTCTGGCACGTCAGGGTTCTAGAGTCTAAGAAATACAATAGTGTGACATTGGGCTCCCCCAGAAAGGGGAAACCCCCATGAAATGCTGTAACTTATGTATGTGCTGGGAACATAACCAGTACCCAAGAAGAGACTCCCCACGTGAGGGTATGGAAGATGGGTAGGCAGCAGTATTGCTATCACACTTTACTAGGGGAGGGCAGCTTTGAATTAAAGCTGGAGTTTCATATGGGTCCCATGGACAGAGATGCTCTGGGACAGGCATGTCTAGCAAAGTTTCCATTGTTGGGGCAACTGCACTCAAGCATCTAGTCTTTATTTGCCTCACCAAGTCTCCCAGTTTCACAACTGTGTTACTTTCCCTCCTCTGTCACTGTGTGCTGCTATTCTAAATTCGCCTTCCCTTTGGTCACCACTGTGTTTGTTTCAGTTTGCTGTTCATTCTAACATCAGCTGATTTCAAGCTCTCAAGGAACAGCAGTTGACCTCAGGCAAGACTGATGGGAGGGACATAATGAGGGCACCAGCTTGGACAGGGGATGTAACCCTCCCTTTTGACTCTCCCCCCCCCCCCACATAACTTGCTCCCACCCCCAGCCTGAGGCCCCCTTAGCTCTCCCTGTCTCCTCTCCCCATGGTGCATGGGAGGAGTACGTGCTCTCTTTTCCCAGACAGCCTCTTCTTTTGTATTTTTGTCAGTGGTGATGTCCTGATTCCAAACTGTTGGTTTGTGGTAAGGTAAAAGCACATCTTCAAGGCAAAACTTGGGCACCTATGTATAAGTTAATAATCTTGTTAAATGAACGTATTGGTATTGCAGTAGTGCCTGGAGGCCTCCGTTAATCCTGAAACCCCATTATACTAAGCCCTGTACAAATGTGTAGTGAATAGGGGGGGACTGTATTTCCTTATGCTAAGTATGGGACACCTGGTAAAATTACTCCTATTCAAGAAATTTGGCCGTCCGCCAATCAGAACTGTGCAATAAGTTGACTAAGCCCCTGCTAAAAATACTGCATAATTGGATTCTCTTTATTTACTTCTCTCACATACGGGGTGACTGACCAATCAATGCTCTCTGCCTCACGCTTTCTGCCCACCGTGCCTGGCTGGGATGGTCCAGGTATCTGGCACTGCATCTGTCTGAGCCAATGTGTGTGTGGGCACACAGGCTCACCTGCCCACCCCAGATTCCTGCCAGGATTCACACCAGAACATGGCCAGCACCGGGTAGCACAGAAGGCATGAGAGCTGCTTGCAGCCGCAAAGAGGCGATAACCTGCATTAAACCAGGTTATCGCACCTCTTCCTGCCCCCAGATACAGAGCAGGAAGGAAGGGGTAAATGCTAAGGGGCTTCAGTGGCCACAGAGCCTGGCCAAAGGAGGTGGCTCAGGCATTCATACATTTTTTTTTTTTCTGTTGTTGTGAGTGAGGCTTTAGAGAGGGAGTTCTTCAGGTAGAGGAGAAGGAGATACAGGACTCTTGAGGGAAGTGAGTGTTGTGTTTGGGGCCTTCTTGCTGTGTGGTGAGCTTGTTGTTGTGAGTGAGGGTTGGTGTGTTTGTTTGTTAGTTTTTTTCCCCTGTGTGTGGGAGTGAGGTGTGTGGATTTTTTTTCCCACTTCCCCTGTCCTTCATGGAGTGTGTGCTGTGAGTGGCAGGTGGAAACTGTTGGCTTCTAATTAAGTTTGAATTCTAGAAGCCTCTGCTGATTGGCTGAGCCTTGGTAGGTGGAGGGACTTTCAGGCAGTCCAGGTCTTTATAAGGCAGTGGGCAAGCAACCAGGTGAGTGCTAACAGGGAGTTTAGAGAGGGAGTTCCCCAGGTAAAGGAGAAGCAGATACAGGACTCTTGAGGGAAGTGTGTGTTGTTATTGGGGCTTTCTTACTGTGTGCTGAGCTTGTGTTTGTGAGTGAGGGTTGGTGTGTGGTGGTTTGTTTGGTGTTGTGTTGGGTGTTTTTTTTTATTCTTTTCCCAGGACAGCAGGGATGGATGGTGATAGGTCTGCTGTTGTTACCTGCACAGCATGTGCCATGTTTGTCTTCCTCTCGGAAGAAAGAACGGATTTCATCTGCACGAGGTGCAAGCTGGTTGCCATTTTGGAAGAAAAAATTAGAGGACTGGAGGCCCAAGTGTCGACCCTACACTCCATCAGAGAGGATGAAGACTTCCTCGATAGAAGGCAGTGGTTAATCCTACAAGCACGGCAGGCGGAAGAGCCAGAGAGGGCAGTACGGGACCAGGAAGAGAACTGGCAGCATGTAACTTCTAGAAGGGGGAAAAAGGCCAGCACGGGAATCCCTCAATGCTACACAGGTAAGTAATCGCTTTCAGGCTCTCTCCACAGGCTCTGCGGTGGTGAATGCTTTGGAAAGGACCTCACAAGGAAGAAACCACAAGGGAGCACCATCTACTGGAAGGTATGGGATGCGTAGTCCTAGGGATGGGGGTTCCATGACCACCACCCCCAAAAGAAGACGATGGGTGGTGGTGGTCGGGGACTCCCTCCTAAGAGGGACTGAGCCATCCATCTGCCGTCCGGACCTGGAATCTCGAGAGGTGTGCTGCTTACCGGGAGCTCGAATTCAGGATGTGACTGAGAGGCTTACCAAGCTGATCAAACCTTCGGATCGCTACCCCTTCCTGCTTCTCCACGTGGGAACTAACGATACGGCCAAGAATGACCTTGAGCGGGTTACTGCGGATTATGTAGTGCTGGGAAGAAGGACCCAAGAATTCGGAGCGCAAGTGGTGTTCTCGTCCATCCTCCCTGTTGAAGGGAAAGGACTGGGCAGGGATCGTTGAATTGAGGAAGTAAATGCGTGGTTGCGCAAGTGGTGTCACAGAGGGCTTTGGTTTCTTCGACCATGGGACTCTGTTCCGGGCACGAGGATTGTTAGGAAGAGATGGGATCCACCTAACGAAGAGAGGAAGGAGCATCTTTGCGGGCAGGCTTGCAAACCTAGTGAGGAGGGCTTTAAACTAGGTTCGTTGGGGGACGGTGACCAACACCCTGAGGGGAGCGAGAAAGTCGGATACTGGGAAAGAATGCAAAGAGGAACGAGCAAGAAAGGAGGACCCCTGATTCAAATGGAGAAGATGGGGCGATCAACTGGTTATCTGAGGTGTTTGTACACTAAAGTGAGAAGCCTGGGCAACAAACAGGAAGAACTGGAGACCCTGGCCCAGTCCAAGAAATATGATTTAATTGGGATGACAGAGACTTGGTGGGATGACTCGCATGACTGGAGCACTGTCATGGAAGGGTATAGACTGTTCAGGAAAAACAGGCAGGGGAGAAAAGGAGGAGGAGTTGCACTATACATAAGAGAGCACTATGATTGCTCTGAACTCCAGTATATAGAGGGAGAAAAACCTGTTGAGAGTCTATGGGTTAAGTTTAGAGGTGCAAACAACAGCAGTGATGTTGTGGTTAGTGTCTACTATAGGCCACCGAATCAGGTGGATGAGGTGTATGAGGCTTTCTTCGGACAACTGAGAGAAGCTTCCAGATCGCAGGCCCTGGTTCTCATAGGGGACTTTAATCACCCTGACATCTGTTGGGAAACCAATACAGCAGTACATAGGCAATCCAGGAAGTTTTTGGAGAATGTTGGGGATAACTTCTTGGTACAAGTGATGAAGGATCCGACCAGGGGCCGTGCGCAGCTTGACCTTCTGCTCACAAACAGGGAGGAGCTAGTAGGGGAAGTAGAGGTGGGTGACAACCTGGGAAGCAGTGATCATGAGATGGTAGATTTCAGGATCCTGACCAAAGGAAGAAAAGAGCGTAGTAAAATACACACCTTGAACTTCAGAAAAGCAGATTTTGACTCCCTCAGAGACCTGATGGGCAGAATCCCCTGGGATGCTCACATGAAGGGGAAAGGAGTCCAGGACAGCTGGCAGTATTTTAAAGAAGCCTTATTGAAGGCACAGAAAGAAACCATCCCGACGTGTAGCAAGAGAGGCAAACATGGTAGGAGACCGGATTGGCTTACAGGGGAAATCCTTGGTGAACTTAAGCACCAAAAAGGAAGCTTACAAAAAGTGGAAACTTGGACAAATGACCAGGGAGGGGTTTAAATGTATAGCTCGAGAATGCCGGGGGGGTTATCAGGAAGGCAAAAGTGCAAATGGAATTGCGACTGGCTAAGGATGTGAAGGATAACAAGAAAACATGCCTGTAGAAACCTAACAAGAAGAAGGTGATCAGAGAGGGTGTGCAGCCCCTACTGGATGAAGGAGGTAACCTAGTGACAGATAATGTGGGGAAAGCTGAAGTACTCAATGCTTTCTTTGCCTCTGTATTCACGGACAAGGTCAGCGCAGAAGTCCAGGAACCGAGTGACGCAAGATGGGATGAAGATCGACAGCCCTTAGTGGGTAAAGAACAGGTTAGGAACTATTTAGAAAAGTTAAACGTACACAAATCCATGGGTCCGGACTTAATGCATCCGAGGGTACTGAGGGAGTTGGCAAATGTCATTGAGGAGCCTTTGGCCATTATCTTTGAAAAGTCGTGGAGATCGGGAGAGATCCCGGATGATTGGAAAAAGGCAAATGTTAGTGCCCATCTTCAAAAAAGGCAAGAAGGACGATCCAGGGAACTATAGGCTGGTCAGTCTTACCTCGGTTCCTGGAAAAATCATGGAAGGGATCCTTAAGGAATCCATTTTGAGGCACTTGGAGGAGAGGAAAGTGATTAGGAATAGTCAGCATGGATTCACAAAGGGCAAGTCGTGCCTTACCAATCTGATCAGCTTCTATGATGAGGTAACTGGCTCTGTGGATATGGGAAAGTCAGTGGATGTGATTATACCTTGACTTTAGCAAGGCTTTTGATACGGTCTCCCACTATTCTTGCCAACAAATTAAGGGAATGCGGATTGGGTAAATGGACAGTAAGATGGCTAGAAGGCCGGGCCCAGTGAGTAGTGATCAACGGCTCGATGTCAGGATGGCGGTCGGTTTCTAGCGGAGTGCCCCAAGGTTTGGTTCTGGGACCGGTTTTGTTCAATATCTTTATTAATGACCTGGATGAGGGGATGGATTGCACCCTCAGCAAGTTTGCAGATGACACTAAGCTAGAGGGAGAGGTAGATACGCTGGAGGGCAGGGATAGAGTCCAGAGTGACTTAGACAAATTGGAGGATTGGGCCACAAGAAATCTGAGGTTCAACAAGGACAAGTGCAGAGTCCTACACTTGGGACGGAAGAATCCCAAGCATTGTTACAGGCTGGGGACCAACCAGCTAAGTAGTAGTTCTGCAGAAAAGGACCTGGGGGTTACAGTGGATGAGAAGCTGGATATGAGTCAGTGTGCCCTTGTAGCCAAGAAGGCTAATGGCATATTAGGTTGCATTAAGATGAGTATTGCCAGCAGATCCAGAGATGTGATTATTCCCCTTTATTCGGCTCTGGTGAGGCCACATCTGGAGTATTGTGTCCAGTTCTGGGCCCCCCACTACAAAAAGGATGTGGACGCATTGGAGAGGGTCCAGCGGAGGGCAACCAAAATGATTAGGGGGCTGGAGCATACGACCTATGAGGAGAGGCTGAGGGAGTTAGGTCTGTTTAGTCTGCAGAAGCGAAGAGTGAGGGGGGGATTTGAGAGCAGCCTTCAACTTCCTGAAGGGAGGTTCCAGGCGGGATGGAGAGAGGCTGTTCTCAGTGGTGACGATGGCAGAACAAGGAGCAATGGTCTCAAGTTGTGGTGGGAGAGGTCCAGGTTGGATATTAGGAAAAACTATTTCACTAGGAGAGTGGTGAAACACTGGAATGGGTTACCTAGGGAAGTAGTGGAGTCTCCATCCCTACAGGTATTTAAGTCTTGGCTTGACAAAACCCTGACTGGGTTGATCTAATTGGGATTGGTCCTGCCTAGAGCAGGGGGCTGGACTTGATGACCTCCTGAGTTCTCTTTCAGCTCTGTGGTTCTATGATTCTGTGAGCAGCTCTGTGCTCCTTGAGGGTAGGACCCAGGGATATGGCAGGGGCGGGGGCTACAAAAAGTATGCTAAGTCCTACCCAGGGATTGTTATGGAGTCTATCAGTTTGGGGAGGGAACAAGCCACCACCTTTTGCACATCCACCTCCATCATCAAACATTGCACCACCCCACTCACCACTGGTGTTGGGCAAGTGACTTGTGAGCAAGGATCCAGCCAGCAACAGAACCCGCAGGTACTGATTGGGCAGGGGGGAAGCAGAAAATATTGAGCAGCTTGCCCATTTTAAACAAAAACTCAGTCCATCTGCAGGAGGGCTTAAATATAGGAGTGTCCTATTAAAAATGGGAGGTCTGGTCACCATTGGATGTGTCTACACAGCAAAGTTATTTTGGAATATAGATCCGTTATTTTGAAATAAGCTATTTTGGAATAGCTTATTCTGAAATAACTGTGCAGTGTAGATGTAGCCCATAATTAGGAGAGATAGTACTTGCCCCCAAAAACTTATGGCCTAAATAGAGGAGATAGACAAAGAGGGAGAGAGGAAAAAGAAGGCGGAAGTGCTTTGCCAGATAAGGTCAGATCAGTGATGGACCAGACTTCTATTGCCAATTCTAATTCCTAGGCCTAGTCTACACTAAACTCCCTCTACCTCCATCGATCTAACCTATGCAACTTCATCTATACGAATAGTGTAGTTGAAGTTAACCTACTACTGTGGTGTCTTCCATGCGGTAAGATCAGCAGGCGCTGCTCTACTGTTGACTCCAGCTACTCTTCTTATCCTGGTAGAGTACTGGAGTTGACAGGAGAGATTTATTGTGTCTAAGCAGACATGTTAAATTGACCGCTGGTGGATTGATTGCTGCAGCTTGTCTAGTGTAGACAAGCTCCTACTCCAGTGCCTTAGTTGTCTGACACAATGCTCAGTATTACTGCTTCCCTTTCAACATTCCAGTGTTCGGAGAATTCTGAGAGGAGAAATGTTTTGCAATGTTCTGGTCTGTGTTAAAGGAAAATTTGCAACGTAGTATTTTTCATTTCTTGGTCAGCTACCAAGTGAGCCAATGAATTGCTAATTCAGGTCTTTGGGTATGTTTTCATAATGAATTAGTTTCCACTTAGGTACGAGCCATCTAACTTCACTAGGCAACTCAGTGTTCTGGAGAATATCCGTGTCTATTGTCAAAGAGAAGCGTAGTTAAGTGTCCATTTCAGCACTTGGGTCTCTGCTTTGGCATCTATATCCTATGTACACTCATTCTAAACTTTCTACTGAATTAGTGTCTGTCGCAAACCCATAGCTAAAGCTGACCTTGTCACTCGTGGAAAATATCCCAGGTGATTCTCAGAGAATGAAATACTGCCTAGTGCAACAGAGGTGGCCCCTTTCATAAGAGGGACTATGCGAATATCACAAAGAGGTGGTGATAACATCCTTGGAATTACTTGTTAGCCAGGAGTGTTGCTGTGGTGGATACAAGTTTTCACCCCTGTGTCCCCCTCACCTCTTATTACCTGGGGCAATAGTAAGAGTTCTGACTCTGGCTTTAAAACGAGGAGACATCTTTGGAGAAGGTGGTGCAAGAATGCAGCTGCTGTGCACGCCATACTTCCCAGACAATCTCTTTTTCGGGGTGATTGTTCATTGATCACTCCTTCAACAGAGCAGAAGGGTGGGCCAATGGTTTGGGGCACTAGTGTCGGATGAGGGGGACACAGCTTCAGGTCTCTGCTTTACCACAGACTTTCTGGGTGACCTCCGGGAAGTTCACTAATCTCTGTCTCAGTTCCCCATCTGTAAAATGAGGATAATTGCATTTCCCTACTGCACAGGGGCGCTATGAGGATAAATTGGTTTAAGACTGCAAGCAACCCCGATACCATGGTAGTATGGGCCAGATAAGTACTGAAGGGATCTAGGTAGCTAGTTACTGCTGCTTAGACCAAATGTAGAGGGAGGCAGTCAGAGGTAATACAGACTGTATGGGATGAAGGCTATTAGGCAGAGGAGAGGTTAGATAGCTAAGTGGAGAGGCATGTGTGTGTGTTTCATGGATGTGACTTCCAAGTCTACTCAGATTTGCTTCTCTCGAGCCACAACCCATTCCCCATCTGTGCCCTGGCCGGATTCCTGACCCAATTTAATCTCAGAGTTCACTACTTTTTTTTTAAATCCCTCTTTATACACTGGCTCATGTTCAGGAATCCGTGCATAAATACATAAATATTTCTAATGCTAAGATTATTGCCCTCTGGTTTTACTTTTAATATCATTGTAGACTTGTTTATCTCATTTATCACTGCTTTGCCCTTCGGGGTGACGTAAAAGTTACCCGTGTTATGATTACTTTACTATAAAAGTATTGTAAACAATAAATTAATTTATTCATTCCAAGATCTACTTGTTATCTAGTCAGTGCTGTCAGGTTTTACATGCTGGTGCTTCACTCTTGTATATCACTCTATTTGAGGCATGGAGGCAGGTGTGCTTTAGAAGACGACAACAAGCACTCGGCCTTCTACAGTTTGATAGTTTCTTATTAATAACATCACCTCTACAATGCTTCTAATGTATCTGCTACACCAGTAATGCAGGCACTTGTTTATCTACAAGGCTGTTCTGCAGCCGAGGGGAAGGAAGATTGGTGCCACTTCGAGGCTGCATAGAGTTCTAATTACTTGTTGATGTATATTGATTAGTTACTCATGCAGAGTAAAAATGCTGCAGAGGGCCAGCGGCCTTAATTGATGAGAGTGCTTATAGTTGGAAACTAATCAGAATTTTTATGTTGAGATTAGTTTTACATAGTACTTACGGCATTTACTGATTAATGGACGTGGAGCTCAGATTTGTAATCCTTATTCACAGTCTACGCCAGTGTTTTGCAAATGCCGCCACCAGGGACTTTTGTTTGCAGTCACAACCTCCGGAGGGCCAGGGAAGGGGCAAAGCAGTGGCCCCTCCCCCAAGGACTGCCAACCAGACTTAGGCTCTGTTCCCCTCCAGAGTCATAAATGCTGGAGGAGCAGGCAGCTGATGTGAGTTCTCCACCTTCATAGAAGCAGTGGGACTCAGGCTGTAGGCTTCATCCCTGGAGTGGCAGGCAGCAGGCTCTGTGGCCTGAGGAAGGAGTCCAGCCACAGGGCTTTGGCCCTGAGCTGCTCCCATCCCTCTCCATCACCCCTAGTTCCTACTGCCTCCCAAGCGCACCTCTCCATCCAGGGCTTATTTAGTCCCTCTCTTCCCAGGACTGAGTAGTCTACTGTGAAAAGTGGTATTTGTATGTTAGCTAGCTAGAAGGCAGTGAGAAACAATATTAACTAACAAGCCTGCCGCTGCAAAAAAATGGTTTTAACATAAAAATATCACTTTTCACAGAAGCAGACTTACTAGAAAGAAGTATTAAAAAGGAAACAAAGAAGCAAAAGAGACAAGATGAATGGAAAAGAATAGACAACTGTACATTTTTATTACTGAGTCTACAAAAAAAACCCCTACATAAATAAATTACAGCGTTTAGGCCGTGTGCGTATATATGCATCTATATTTGTTTTTCCTAAAGTATTTCAGGAAAAATTGTCAGAGTAGCCACAAGCAAGAGTTGGTGGCTGCACCCTGAGGCCACCAAAAATTTTGTTTTGAGAAACCCCAGTTTTTGTTACCACAAGTTATTGGGCATGCTGTAAGGAAAACTGGAGGAAATTCGATGCCTTTTTTGTTTATTTAGGAGGTCAGACTAGATGATCATAATAGTTCTTTTTGGCCTTAAAATCTAGGAACCTATGAATCAGTAGTTCAGGAGGGTTGCTGGGTCAGGTCCAATACTATTTTTAATGCCCTCCCGAAGCATCAATTTCACTGGCAGCATCAAGAAATGTAATGTAAACTGAAGTGATGTTACTGAGGAAAAACATGGTTTGTCCAAAGTGTTAACCTCATGTGTCTACGCAGGTTTACGCTGCTGAGAATCTAGCCCATTGTTCCTGTCCTAAGAAGCTTGTGTAGTGCACTGTTGGAAAAGAATAGTGTTTTCCGGAGGATTGATTTGTATACAGAACTTATTGTAGCGTGACAATAGGCACACAATGATACAGCCTCTCTCTGAGTTACGGACCAAACACTTGGCCATAACTCAATCTGTTCGTAACTCAGACCCCGTTGAGTTACACGCAACCCCGCTGTTCGTAAGCGCGAGTCGTGTTTGTAACTCGGGGACTGCCTTTACGACCGATCCATGGGAGCTTTGATTGTAAGTGCGAACGGTCGTAATTCGACTGTTCGCAACTCGGGGAGCGGCTGTAGTTCAGTTTCTTTGATTTGGAACGCCTGGCTTGAATACAGCCAACAGTACTTGAATCCATGTCATCTATTGGAATTGCATTAATTGGACAAAGCTTTTTTGGCAGATGTATCTGGGATGTGTCCTCTACTCTTTTTTTTTTTTTTTTTGGCCAATTAATGCTGTGCTGCAATAATATACTAATGGATTGATTCTGGAGCTACTGAGTGCATGACGAGGGTTCATTAAGTCAGCCCTTATGGTGCCTATAATGATCCTGGAACCAAGTCCAAGGCTGAGAACCATCTCTGGGCCTAAGTGGTAAAGAAAGTTACCAACTTGCTGACCCACAAAATTCAGTTTTAAGGAGTTTTGCTCATCATCCTAAGCCCATCCTGTTAGAATGATAACACCACAAAATGTCAAAATATTTGTAAATCTTCATTATAAAGCTGCATACTCTTCTGGGTGATTTGTACTGCTGAGAACTAGTTCTAAGGGTAAAAGATTAGCTATCCCCCTTGCATAGGAGAGGGGATTTTGGTTGCAAAAGGCTAATTAATAATGCATTGCTCTGTAAGCAGCATTCATAAATGTTAATACTATCAAATGTCATGGGATAATTCCTTTACTTGGGAGGGAGGAACATGCTTACTAGATTTGTTTTTGCCTATGCGATATTCAGAAATCATTCCAAGCTCATCTTACTATGTACAGGATAGCTAAAAGGGCTTGATGCATTAAAAAAAAATCAGAACATGAATCCTGACAATGTTACATAGGCAGGCAAAAAGAGCAGGATGTTTCTTTTATTTTTTGTATAGTTTTGTTTCATTAGATGCAACAGTGACAGGCAATTGCAAAAATCCGAAGGAAAGTAGGCAGATAATGATTCTAGACACTGGGTCAGGATCTGAACTCTTTTACTATCTATTAAGCAGGTAGAGATGAAATCCATCCAATACTACTGGATTTTGCTTTCCACTCCTTTTTTTTAGATGTGTGGCTGTCTTGCTGTCTGGAGTAGCTCACAACTCTGAGTGCATACCCCAGGGCAGATTGTCAAAAAACACCAAACCAGTGGCATGCTCTATAGTTAGATTTCACCAAGGCAGTAACAAATAGGAACTCCTGGATCACTATATTGGTCTTAACCATGGAATCACAATCAGGCTGGAGAGTCTGTCCAAATAAACTGGACTTTGGGATAAAAGGGAACTTAAACCCCAAATCACACCAGATCAGGCTTCCCTCATTCCCAAAAGGCCAATCATCTACCCCAATAGGTACTCTAGATTTTACACCAAAGACATAAGATTTGTTAGCTAAGGCCAGGTCTATGCTAGGGGATAATTATGTAGCTGGAGTCAATATACTTTAGTTTGAACTTTGGCACCATCCACACAGTGGGAGGTCGATGGGAGAAATGCTCCTGTCAACTTCCCTTACTCCTCATGAGGAGTATGAGTACCAGAGTTGATGGGAGTGCCCTCGGCATTTGATTTAGCGTGTCCTTACTAGACCAGCTAATTCAAACACTGCAAGATCAACCTCTGGAGGTTGATTCATGGGTAAGTATAGATGTGGCCTCAGGAAAAAAGGAGACTCGAGAGGTTAAAGCAGGCAAAATATATTTACAGGTGAATTACAGTTCTCAGTGACAAAGGGTTACAGTGGTGTAATGAACTGTTTGTTTCCCAGAAGCCTTTTCAAGATCTCCAGCTTGTCTCTGGGGGGTCTCCACTTTGCATCTGTCACACTTCCAAACAGTTCAGAGATAAAGGATCTTTCCATGAATTCAGTTCATACCACCTTCTCACTGGAACCAAGCTGACAACATCTTTGTTCACATGCACTTTTCCTTTGACTGAGAAATGCTCTTAGTCTTTTGACCTTTGACCATCATGCATATTGGTCATATGCTTTGAAATTAGCATTTTCTGTTTTAATGTCCTTAAATCCTTCATTGCCAGCTCACGTGATTTCTTTAATGGGTTATTTAGGTGTCAAGGTATCCACAATATAAATTATTGCTTTTGTATTATAAAAGGAACAGATAAGTGAAAACAATACACATAACATTCCCCTAATTTTGGGGAAGTTTAAAAATGTGACTACACTCACTCATATAGATCTATACTAATGCACAACTGAAATTAAATACTAAAATTCTGTTTTTTCATTGCACCTTCTGTTGGACTGGAGTTACACAGATTCACTCCCTTCTTATGCTAGGCTCATTGAGTTCTGCTTTCAGTTTCAAATTAAATTTATTAAAACACCTGAGAGCAGACACATCTGAATTATTTTATCTCGTTCGGTTTCTCTCTCATCTTGTCATTTTTCAGACTATTCAGTATCCACACCAATTTGTAAGAGTGATTCTCTGTGCCACTGCTTTGATTCTCAGAAGATTTAATTCTTTAACCAGGAGAGCTCACTACAGACTATTTAGATCAGAGGTTCTCAAATTGTAATCTAGAGATCTATATCTGTTGTTGGTGACTATATTAGTTTGATCCTCATGGTATCTCAGGATTCCAGTATTTAGTCAAAATTATGGCTGTGGATTTTTATGGCATAAAAATCAGTTATTAAAATCCTATGATAAATTTAAACATGTTAAAATTTATTATTGTGCCTTTGTTGAATTTTTCTTCAAGGGGGATTGGGCCAAAAAGGAGGATCCAGATGTTCACTTCTTCCTAATTTCAGAAAGTTTATCATTATTCTTTTTCTTTTTTTTTAATGGCATGCATTTAAATTTGCTTCCAAAGTTGCTTTGGCAGGCACTCATTGCAATCAAATGTCTGTTCTTTAAGTAGGGGTAAAACCAACATAGCACAGTGCTCAATGTCTTAAACTCTGTTTCAGCCCCCATAAAACAGTTAAGTGAATTCACTAGACTGAAAGGTATTAGCCCACTTCCTACACATGTGCTGTGGATTCACACTAAACCAAAGTGTAGTGTAATGACAGTCTTATTGCTTATTTGATGCTTCACTGGGTTTAGAATTTTATATGACTTAGTAGCTTCTAAATGCTAATCACCCTAACAGATTTGAGTATTGCTCTCTGGAAGATGAAAGCATTGGTTTTAGAGTTTTTTTTCTCATTGGAAACAATTCCTAGTCTTTTAATAAAATGACCTTTTGCATCTGGAGAGATGCTTTAGACTTTTTACCATTCATCAGAAAACTCCTTACAATAAGCAGTACGCAGCAAAAAAAATATCAACACAATATTTTCTAAAGAATTGTTTAATTGTATTGTCATTTAATTACACTGTTAGTGAGCCTACAAATAATATATAATTACGGGGAAAACATCATGGACTTTCAATTTCCTAAAGAAAATTCAATTTATATAAAAATCTCTCCCTTATCCAGGGCAGGAAGAGAAGAATGCAATTGCTCAAATTGGAATTTTGTTAGGACATCACTGTTAACACCACAGTTTACATGGAAAAATATTCCATTAGATCCTTTGTGACCACAAGCATTCAGGGTAATAGTTTTTATGTCCTATTCAGTAAATTCTGCAACACAGCAGTGCCCCTTTATGCCATGCTAGATGGTTGATTTCAGTACAGGGAAGAGTGCCACCTACTGAATAACCACCACCACATTAGGTTTTTTATTGATTCTTCTGACTAGTTCCAGCAACATGTACCAGGTTTTACTCATATATGGCTGCATGCCATAAGAATATTCAAATTGCCATACCTGTGTAGGGCAACTCTGGAGGGAGCTCTGTGGTAGGTAATTTTTGAAATTTTCAGAAGAAGGGGAGGGGACTTCACCAAATGCCCCAAACTCTAGATCATCTAATCCTTCACAATAGAGAAGAGTAGTTCTGCTTTTTCGGCAGTATGTTTCAGAATAAGGAAACACACGTTTCTCTCTTCATACAATAATGCACAAGATTATGTTGATCTCAGTTGTAGAATTAGAATTTATCTTAGTTCTTTGTACAGATGTTAAGCAGGTTGGAATGCGCGTGTGAAATCCTAGTTCACGAGAGATGGCAGTTTCCATTGATTGGTAGAAACTGAACAGCAGGATCCAAATGTGTATATGCAGAGAGGTTTCTTTTTAATGAGGGGCAAACTTCAACAGGTTCAAAGGTTCCATGTGGATAAGCACTCAAATGTGTAGATGCGTATGATAGCTCTTGAGTCTGCAAAATTACAAAAACAGGCTTTTTAATAAGTTCCTGTTTATGATTAAACTGGAGAAATCCATAAGAACAAACTTTTTCTGTTTCATTTCTGCATTTAGGCCCAGCCCTGCAAGTTGTTCTGCATGGGCAGATACCTGTGCTTATATGCAACCCCAATGACTTCATTTGGGCACAGAGATTTGCCAAGCCTGGATCTAGTTACAGAATCAGAACTATAGTCATAGCCTGAAATTGAGAGGTCTGCAAAATTTGAAAATGGGATTTGTAAGCATCATCAGTCTTTTTTTAATTACATCAAAATTCCATTCAGTTTCAGGATTGGCTCTTGCACACTAAATCTGTTCATCTCATCTTAATATTTATTTTGTTCTCCCCTTCCCTTTAAGGATAGTCAGCAGTAATATTAGAAAAAAAGGTGGAGGGTTAGACCTAATCTCCCTTTTTTTTTGCAGATACGATTTACACCTGCATTTTTTTTCCCCCTCTCATAAAAAGAATTGCAGATGCCACAAAGGATACTTGTGTACCTAACAATCAGATTTGCATCTGTAATCAACTGCAGATGGGGGGAAAAAGGGAAAGTGTAAATTTTCCCAGGAGAAAAAAGGCTACCCACTCAAAATCCATAGCTCTTTGCAACAATTATCAGTCAAATATAGGTGCAAACAGATTGAACGGTATGCCTTATCACTGAGCATTGAAGGAATAATTGCTCTAAGCTTTATATAGTAGAAGAATTACTGTCGCACAGATAATAGTGGGCATATTATATTTCTCCTTCAAACTCTTTGGCTACGTCTACACTACAAGTTTTGCTGCAAGAGCCTATGCAAATGAAGTGCGGATTAGCATTTTCTTGTGCTTCATTTGCATACTCTTTTCCAATCCATTTTTGCGCCAGGGGTGTTTGCGCAAAAACAGGCAGCGTGGATCTTTCCTTTTGAGCAAAAACCCCTTTTTGTGCCAGATCGGCATACCTCCTTTTTTGAGGCATAAGGATCTTGCACAAAAAGGGGTTTTTGTGCGAAAAGGAAACGTCCACATTGCCTGGTTTTGCGCAAAAATGGACCAGAGGAGAGTATGCAAATGAAGTGCGAGAAAACACTAATCCATGCTTCATTAGCATAGACTCTTGCGGCAAAACTTGTAGTGTAGACGTAGCCTTTGATAAATTTGCACTTACTAGTTGTTTTGAAGCTTCAGAGGGGTAGCCGAGTTAGCCTGTAACTGGAAAAACTTAAAAAACAATGAATAATCTAGCAGCACTTTCAAGACTAACCAAACATGTAGCTGGTATCATGATCTTTTGTGGGCACAACCCTGAAGAAGTGGGTTGTGCTCACGAGAGCTTGTGATATCATCGACATGTTTTGTTAGTCTTTAAGGTGCTGCTAGACTATTCATTGTTTTTTAAGTTTTTCCAGTTACAGGCTAACAAAACATGTTGATGATATCACAAGCTCTCGTGAGCACAACCCACTTCTTCAGGGTTGTGCCCACAAAAGATCATGATACCAGCTACATGTTTGGTTAGTCTTGAAAGTGCTGCTAGATTATTCAGATTTTTTTAAGTTGTTTTCAGTCAGGGACAGCCATGTGCTGTGTTACTTGTTTCCCTGTGTGCTGTGCAAGCAGGGAGATGAGGGTCATTCCCACCTTGCTCACAGTCATCCAAAAAGAGCAGCTGGAAAAAATAATCTGAGTTGTCATGTTTTCCACAGAGATAAGGAAAGAATGATGGGTTTGTGACATAAATGGCTGTAGCATTGGATTTTTAAAAGTAATTTTTGCGAGATTGGAAATCTGACTGACAGACATTGTTATCCTCATGGTGGTACCTGCCAAAAGCTGAGTCTTGTAGATGAGTGTCATAGTTGTTTTTTGAATAGCAACTATTCTTACTGAGTATGGGATGCTTCTGATTTGCATATGTTGTTCTGGGAAATTTACGCTCTTGACAGTTAAAAAGCTATAAAATGTGTATGAGTACAAAGGTTTGTCTTTTAGCAGTTCAATATTTTTGCAAAGATTTGTTTTTTTATTTAATAACATTAGCAACCTCTATGGTGTTTCATCAGAATACCAAGGCAAATTTACAAACTTTATGCCTCACAAACACCCCTTTAGTAAGAAGTTAAATGACATGATGTCAGTGGGCAAATGGAAGACTTTATCATCATATGAAGGAGAATAGTCCTGGAAGCTAGCTCCTGGAAATACCAAGGGAATGTGATGTCTTTTAAACTGTTTAGGCGCTTCCAGCTAGAGAGTCCTGCTGGTAAGGGGGCAACAAGAGGCCATAAGGTGATCCGACCACCAGTTGTGGTTGGCGGAGATGGTACATGTGCTCATCTTGCTGCAAAGACTATGGTGATGCTTAGACTTTGAATAGAAGTGCGTGGAGAAGGAAGGGTAGGAAATGCCCATCACTCCTCATCTCCCTTGTGCAGAGCTTTGCTTTGCAATTGTTGGCATATCTCCCTCAGAGTTGATAACCAATATACTTGCTTTTTTGTGTTTTTGTTTTTTTACATTCGAGCCTGATTTTTCTCTCACTTCTCTCACACTTATCTGGTACCACTCAAGGTACTTCACAAAGAGCCATGGAGTATAGTTTTTGTTTTATATTTTTAGAGAAGAGTGTTCTACAAATATCTATACAATATCATACAAGCATCTATTCTTTATATATTGTACCTAATACGAAAACATTATCCACACTCTCGGTAAGGTGCCAGGTGCAGGTATGATTAACAATTATACTCTCCATCACATTTGGACTCAACCAAGTCTTCTAAAAAAGATTTGTTGGGTCTGTATTGGAATTTGAATGGTGCCTATTGTCTATACACAGGATTGGAAAGGAAGTTGATAAACAGGAAAGGGGAATATTTTGCTTGGCAGCAGAGTGAGCTGTAGTTGGCATGCAAAATCCATCCAATTACTCTGTTGTTTGGCAGTTTAATTATTTGCGTTCTTTACTTCAAAGAAAAATGTCAATGGAAAAGTTCAGGAAGTTATATAGTGTCCTTTTGAGGAAGAGAAACCTTTTGCAAGTGCACCAGACTGAATCTGACTGTACTTGCCATACATTGATTTACTGAACTTCAGTAACCAACAGTTATAGTCAAGCAAAGGTCAGTTATATCCTGCAGGATTGTACTGATGAAGCTCCTACATGTGCACAGTCCCAAGCACTGCAGATGCAAAGTATCTCCACATTGGGGAGCTAGAACTTTGAAGCTCGATATGAACAGGGGTGTTTTAACAAAACTGAACTGCCTATCTTAATGACAGCTGGGGAAGGGGAGGGAGAGAGACAAGAAATTTTGAAGTTATTTCCATTTCATGGGGTTCATGATGGACCCTTCTTTGCTCCACCCCCAATTATTCACCATTTCAATAAATGGTTTTTATAAAAAAATATTGAACAGGTCAGTACCTGCTTTTGATTTAAAATGCAGCATGGAAAATATTTCAGAAAAAATTGGCAATTATGCATGAAATATTTTGTTTTTCCAAAAAAGCTTATTTCAACTAAAAAATGTCACTTAAAACTTTTCAGTTCTAGTCTCAATGCACTGACTTGGCAGCAGCAAAATTACTCGGTGCACATAAATCTTCTGAGCTGCACAGCCTTTGGTGAGCCATGCATTTTCTATAATTAGTGGGAAGACTTAACTACCCAAACATATGTTTGTAATTTCCTATAATTTTAGTAAAACCGGCATTTCCCTATATTGTGCTGTAAGGCATTTCCATGTTAGTGCTTTAAAAAGTCTAAGATAAGGTTTCATACGTGAGAGTGACATAACTGTGGAATTAGGTAGACAAGATGGGCGAGGCCATGACTTTTATTGGATTCTCTCTTTGCCAGAGAAACAAGCTTTCAAATTTACACAGAGCTCTTCTTTAGGTCTAGGAAAGATCATCAGAATCCCACAGCTCAATACAAGGTAGAACAGAGTGGTTAGCTCGCATGGTAAGAGACCATTCCAAATGAAGTAGCCAGATAACCTCTGCAGTCAAAGGACCAAAAAAGAGAGGGTTAGTGGTTTACGGATTATTGTATTAAGCCATAAATCCATTGTCTTCATGAAGGCCATGATTTTTAGAGTTTAGCAAAATTATGAATTTAAACTCTGAGGCTCATCTCTTGAAGGTGTTATGTAGGTTTCCTTTGGGGATGAGGACTGAGAAGTCATAGATACAATGTCATCATTTTGTGAAGAGTGCTTGCCCATGGCTGATATGGTGTGTTTTGTCTTCTGTAATTTTTTGGTGCGAGTTCATTCCAGAGTGTAGCGATTGTGTCATGTCATTCACATAGTTGTTGGGGCATTGGTTGCACTTGATGTGGTACACTGTGCTATGATTGGCATGCACAGGATCCAAGGATCTCGAAAGGTGCATTGTGGGGGATTTATCATTGCCTCCGGGTTTTGCACGTGTTCTGGCATGTTTTGGTGCTACTTTACATTGATGTGCCCTGGTCTGTGAGCAGCTTGCTTATGCCAAAGAACTTGATGAGATGAAGGGTGGGGGAAGGAGGAAGGGGTGTTTGACAGCCAGAAGAGGAGGTAAGGAAACATTTCTTTCAGGATGTGGTTGCCATCAGCTGTGTGTTATAACTGTTTAATGGTACCCTGTGTAGGTTCCAGTGTGAGTCAGAACTTCTTTTCCCTGTATTGCCGTGTGATTTCTCTGGGTGTTTTGGTAGCCTGTTCTATGATGAAATCCACTTTTCTGATGGTGTCCTTCTTTGGTAAAGATGGGTTTAAGGAGTTCATCCCAGATTTTCTTCTCAAAGCATATTTTGAGGTCTGTTTGGCTGTAGATAACAGATTTCTTGGTGTGTTTGAGATGGTTACTAGATCTATGAAGGTACATGTAGCCACCTGTAGGTTTCTTGTATATACTTGTCTGTAGGTTTCCATTGCTGTAATTTGATTGTGGTGCTCAGGAAGATGATGCTGATATTGGGTATGCTGTAGAGAGAGAGTTCGGATGGATGGTTGTTAAAGTTGTGGTGGTAATCTCTAAGAGATTTAGGTTGTCTGTCCTGAGGATGAAAGAGTCTCTTATGCCTTCATGGTGCATTTGTCCAGAAATTCTTCAAGGTGGCTCAACAAGAGGTTGGCATATTGGGGACCATTCTAGTACCTGTGGCTGTTCCCATGATTTGGACAAAGTGTTTGTGGTTGAATGTAAAACTTTTACAGTTGAGAATGAAATGGATGAGCTAGCAGTGTATTTGTGGTGGATATGGAGCAAACTCCATAAAGACATTGGATTTATCATTTTATTTCAACAATATATAACTCACTAACCTTTTTTCTATCACTGCGGAGGGAATGACTGGTCACTTTATGGTGTCTGACAATACGTGCTATGCTAAATAATCTGTTCTGCCTTGTATTTAGCTGTGACGCTGAGTATCTTTCATAGATCTGAAAAAGAGCTCTGTGTAAGATTGAAATCTTCTCTCTCTCACCAACAGAAGTCGGTCCAATAAAATATATTATTTCTTTTTAATATGCTGGAACCAACATGGATACAAAACCACTGTGAGCATTGTGGAGTAACAGGTTCTTGAGTGGGTAGACTGACCCTAGATCAGGGTTATTTGCAGATGTCTCCAAGGTTGTTAGCACCTTGATTTTGTTTATAGCTTCACAAAATTTATAAGAGATCTACTGAGTCTGTGCCGTGATTATGAAAGTAAATTATGCTGTGTGTAGTGCAGATTATTATAAACTCCAGCAAGGAAGATTCCAACATTTCCTTTGCAAGACTTCTACAGTCAACTGGAACTCAGTGGCAGGGCTTAATTCCTCATGGTTAATTCATTTTATTTTACCTTTACTGATTTTTATTCCATTATTACTATATGAGTTATAATTCCCTGTACCACCTATCTAAACAATTCCACTTGTTCCCTGATGCTTATACTTTGTAGGCGTTTGGTTATCCTATTTCCCAGTGTAAACAACTTTGAGATATTGTAAAATTGCACTGAGGTTGGTGGATGGCTGATGATAGCATGACTAAATTAGTAGCCATCTTATCATTTAACTTTTCTCGCAGGATTTTAGGACAGTGGCTTTTTCATATATGTTAAACATGTATTTTTAAATGTTTCTGGGGGAATCATTTTCTTTGGATTTTGATGGAACTATTTGTTGCAAAGCCAAGATATTTTGAATGGTTAAAATCCTTCCCTTTCGTCCAGTTGTTCATGATAATATTTTGGAAATGGAAATCTTTTTTACTGATCTTTTTATCACTAACTTTAACATCCCTTTAAGTAGCTATTTTATTTCTTTATATTTCCATTGCCATGTTTGGATTAGTAAAGATTCACTCCCACAAATGAGCCAGGTCCTTTCATCACTTTTTGTTTGCATTGAAAAGAAGAGTTAATCTGCTGGGAAACAAAAGGCTGCATAAAAAGAAAACACGTTTCCACTTATTGAATTTTATATGAGAAGTGCTTTAAATGTTTAATGTTTCAAATTACTGTTGGCATTACCTTCCCCTTGGCTTTATGCAGATGAACTTTGCCAGTGTATTTAACTGGCTCTGTAATTAGAGCGAGGATGTCAAACTTTTTTTTTTGGTTGAGGTGGGGATGGTATAGCAAGTGGTGGTTATCTGAGTTCCATAGAGTGACATCCGCAAGGCATCAAGAAAATGTAAAACTTCTCAAACAATACCTACTGGATTTGTATTTGTAACTTGTTTCTTGTTGTTACATTTAGAGAATGATACCTCAGCTTGTATAATAGGAAAAAAGGAAGTAGTATGGGAACGACTAAATTATAAAGGTGCTTGTGGCCAGACAAGTTACTGTGTAAAATTGATACCTTGCAAGTTCGATGTTGAAGGTGCTAAAGGTTGTCCTACTAGCCTGAGGTTTTATCTGTGAAGCTCATTGTCAAAACCAAACTGTATCTAAATCAGGGATCAGCAAAAGTGCCTCCGTGGTCTGGACCCAGTCCACCAAGTGGGTGGATCTGGCCCATGGAGGCCCTGCTGCTCCCCCACCCCCAGACCAATTATGGTCTGGGGGTGGGGTAGCCCCACCCCTTCCTGTTTAGGACCCTTTCCTTCCGGGGTGACCTAGGGCTACTTCAAAAATTTTTGAAGTGGCCTCTGTGCAAAAATTATTGCCCACCCTTGACCTAAATGCATGCTCATTTAGGTGAAGACCTATGAGACCAAGAGAATATCCACATGTATACCAGGCTAACTATCTGGAGCATCTTTATTTTCTTCAGTACACCAGACAGATAATGTCCTCTCCTCCCACCCCAGAAAGTGGAGAAATATGGACATTAGGATGCTTTTTGTACTTTTTTTCAAC
The DNA here is from genome assembly GCA_032595735.1 of Pelochelys cantorii. Taxonomy (NCBI): domain Eukaryota; kingdom Metazoa; phylum Chordata; order Testudines; family Trionychidae; genus Pelochelys; species Pelochelys cantorii. Next base: position 8,566,017 of record CM064333.1, on the reverse strand, counting down.
TTTTCTAGCCAAGTTTTAATGAAAAATCCTCCTTAGACAGCACATCCTACTTTTCTATTGATTTTTATAGTACAGTTCTGTCTGGAAATATTCTTTGGTGTAAACATACATTGTCTGGAGGTATTGATTTAATTTAAATGTGAATGTCCAGCTAAAAAGGACTATTGCTTAAAACTGGAAAAGTAACCATATTGACCATTACAAGCTTTTCTAAGTCTTCCAAATGAATACTTCCAGCTGAACATAGCTACAGGCTGAAAATGTCTTTCTTTATTTGTCAGTTTGATTGTTGTGCACCAGTTTGTCATAGAAATTTATTACACCAAATCTAATTATGTTCACCCTGGTGTAAATCCAATGAAGGAATACAACATTGTAATGGCACCTGTCCATATATCAGGGAATTTAGATTAAGTTAGATGTTGATTGAATAGAGATATCATAAGCCCTTTCTGTAATGAGTAGGCAAAAGTTTACAAAGTTAAGATATTACTTGTGTGAGAGAGGGGGACATCACTTTTATTATGACGATTATTAATAATCATCACGTACCTTAGGCTTTCATCTTCTAAATCAGAGCACTGTGAATAACGAAAAATTAGTGAGTAATGTATTTGAAAAAGATCACAAATTCCAAATTTATTTCAGCATCAACCAGCTGTATGGAAAGTGGTTTACAAATAGTAAATAATTCACATAACCGCTCTCTACAATGATTGCCCAATACTGAGCACCTTAACTCTCACTAAAGGGTCACAAGGTGTGCAGGATTGGGTCCTAGGCAATTCACAGTCTCCCCAATTTAGAGATGGATAAATTGTGAGAGGATAAGGACTTAATTTTATAATATCTGCTAACTCTGGGTGTGCCAATTTTTTGAACAGCCATTCTTAACAACCAAGGCCTGAATTTCAGAGGTGCCAAATACTCAGAACTCCCAGTTAACAAGCCTGAAGATGTCTTCTGGGCTAACTAATGGAAAAAGTATAAAATAGTGTCTCCCTTTGCTAGAAGTTAGTGTGGCAAAGCACTGCCTCTTGTACAGCCCATTTACAAACATCCTCCCATAGTGCAAAAATGAGCTGTATAAAATGTACAAGCAATTCCTAATCCATCTGCGAGCTGTTTGGTTGGGTTATAGTTACAGAATAAATTATCCAGATGGTTTCATTTTAATATGACAATACCCCAGGAGTTATCTAAAAGATAGCTCTTCGAATATTAGAATCGAGATGCAAGGAAGTTGTTCTCTGCTTTCATGCTCCGTCCATCCTGAAATTCTAAATGAGGGAAAACTCTGTTTGACTTAGTAGGGTAGTATGGATCAGGGCCCTAGCCAATAGAGATCTCAAAGCACTTAATGGATATTAAGGAAGCTGTGCAAATTCCCCCTTTTTAAATAAATAAGCAGACAGAGGCACGGAGAGACTAAGACCATGTCTACACGTATAGTGCTGCAGCTGTGCAGTTCTACTGAGAGAGCTGTGTCACTGCAACACGTCTGGTGATGAAGCTACATGCTGATAGGAGAGCTTTCCCTTCAGCATGTAAAAGCACCCCTGCTGATGTAGCCCTGTGGACACTACCATGTAGGTCAGTGTAACTTATGCACCTTAGAGAGATGGAATATTCACACCCCTGAGGCTACGTCTAGACTACAGGCTTTTTTCGGAAGAAGCTTTTCTGGGAGAGATCCTCCAGAAAAACTTCTTTTGAAAGAGAGCATCCATGCAGCAAAAGCGCATCAAAAAAGTGATGTGCTTTTTCGGAAGATAGCGTCCACATGGACTGGACGCTATCTCACATTTCAGTTGTGATGACTGTGGACATAGTGGCCAGCAGGACACCTGTGCTTTTTCCTGGAGGCCTCTTCTGGAAAAAAAACACTCTTTCTGAAAAAGCTTTTTTGGAAAAAGGCTTCTTACTTGTAGAAAGAGGTTTACCGCTGTTGGAAAAACTCCTCCATTCTTTTGACTTTCTGTTGAAAGAATGCCATAGCAGTGTGGACATAAGTGTAGTTTTTCCAGAAAAACTCTACAGTGTAGACATACCCTGAGTGACATAAGTTTTGCTGACTTAGACAGTAGTGCAGAGGTTGCTTAAGCTGAACTAGCTGGTAAGTGGAAGGTTGTGAAATGGAACCAAAGAACCTCTACTACTAAGCAGATTATATTTCTCCATACCAGGTATGTGTTAAGCTCAGATCTTGGATGGGGAGGGGTGAGGGTGAAGAACAGGGATTAGAAGTTGTAGGTACTTCTGGAAGCATGGATCTAGTAGCACTGATTTAAGACACACAGGCAGCAGCCCCGTGTCAGTTCACCACAGTCTTAACATGTTCTGGCAGTGTAAGTATGTATAAGTATGTGTAAATACCTCTGAGCAGAATTGGGCATGTGGGGAAGGGGGCACAAGTGTGTGGACTCACGTCCATTAGTGACCATTTGATCTGAAGATGCTGATCTGACTGGGAAATGCTAAATGTTGAACTGGTTCCAAGCCCTTTTAGTCTATCTGATTTAGTGGAAAGGGGGAGAGGGGGCGATTTCATTCAAACGAGTGACAACATACTGAGTAGGAGCTGCAATCCAAACAGGCACATGGACCCTCACAGTAGGGACAACACAGAGAAAAGTTTACTGCTGAAGAAGTGAAGGAAGTTGACAGGGCTCCCATTTCAGGACATTCCTGGCTTCTTGCTTTGACAGCCATATCCCCAGGCTCCCTCTGAGACAGCAAAAATTCCAGATATAGTTAAGCCCTGTCAATTCAGATATAGCATCAGAATGTTTTGTGTCCTCCTGTAGCATCCAGACATAGCAGCTGACATCATGCATTTGGTTATGTAGGTCTGATGTTCAGTGCATCGTGGTACAGGGCCTTAATGAAGCACTTGGTATTCGAAGCTCGTGAATAAATCTGGAGCTTTTTTCTCCTCGTTCTTTTTGGCTTTGTGCACATAGAGCTTGAGCATCTGATTATAATCAGTGACACAGAGGAAATCTGTACAGATACTTGTCTTCACTAATATGCCTGGGTGTTTACAAATACCTTAAAAACTGTGGATAATGCATATAAAGAGCTGATGGTGGGGGGAAAAAACAGTCAGCCATTTCACTAGGCTCTAACTTAATTTTCATTTGCAATGAATTTAACACTGGTGAAGGGTGTGGGATTTGTAGCTAAGAACAGTGAAATCCTCAACCCGGGTATAATACTGAAACTGGCTGTACATATTTACACACAAAGTCCTGCCTTGGTGCTTCCACCCAGATCTAGTTTTCATGGTTCTCAAGGACTTTAGCACCCAGGTGTGCACAGTGATATTGAAACTTCTCAAGGAATAGAGGTGACCAAAATGCCTTCAGACAACTGGTTCTCAGAGATGAGTTGGAACTCCAAAGCTAGGATCCTAGCAGGAATTTCCCCCCCAAGTATTAGAAGTGTTGCATCTGGAGTTTTTTTTTCTAGCCACCACCAGTCTTTGATGCATTTGAATTGGTGGCCTGGAGGTGAAAGACTCATCATCCAGTTCTCAATTTCAGTGTTATACATTGCACTTAATTTTAATTATCTCCAAAGTGCAAGTCCCTGTTCCCTCCTATATCTCGAAAGTCAGGACGGAGAGGTTTTAAAAAATAAAAAGTAGGGATGAGTCTGAGATGCCAGGTTTGGCTCTGAATGTACACTTCTTCCAGGTGCAGGGTAGTTAGCTATGTAGGTTTGGTTGAGAGCCTTCTCCAAAAATAAAACAAGAAAAAATATAGTATAAGTGAAGTGCACAAGAAACTGTATCTTTGTGACTAGCTGCTTTGCCATGTGATCCTTTTACTAACAGAAAGTGGGGGTAAGTCTGGTAAAACCTCTCTTTCATGAACTAATTGGGGATTGAGAAGTTCATAAAACCAAAATGTTCCTGGAATTGACTGTCTAATAGTGACAGTAAATATGGAGCACATGTTGCAAAATGGTGCTCCGACATTTTCTTGTTGGCTTTCCAGCCACAGCACACCAATTTTCAATCCACCAAAGGCATTAGAATGTGAAAATATGCCAGCTTGCTCTTCATTAACCTCTCTTTTGTTATGTGGTTTATTTTTCCCCATGTGGAAAAAAAATGGTTTGTATACTGATCATTCATAAGATTGATGTCTATAAAACTGAGGTTCTACCAAACTTGTTCGTAGTGCAGCCTGTGAAAATGAGCAGGTGTTTGTTGACACCTCTGCATTGCAAATATGGCCTAGGAATAGGACATCTTCCTTACTAGTTAGCAGCCCTCCAGTGTTTTCTGAATGAACCATTGAATATACCAGCATCTATAGTCACACTGCAGTAAACATTTTCCAAAAAAATTAATGAGCTATGAAATTCAAACTTTTACAGTTTTAGTCTTTCTAAATTGACTTTTTTGTGGGTAGGTCCAATGGCATTATTGATTCAATTTGCCTTAAATCCAATGTCAAATTTCAGTTCTTGCTGGAGATAAAGCAGAATTTTCAAATGACCTAACTCCAGCACTTCCAGGTTTTTCCACATTCTTTCTGGTATTTTATTTTGTCCATCTGCTGCGTTCTGTCAGTATGTTAATTACACCCAACTTGTTGACACTTGCAGACACTTCTGAATCTGTCAGGAAGCCTGAAAGTATTCAGTAAACTACAAACCCTGATGGTAGGTGAATGTAACAAGTCCTATAATAAATTGCTCAGTATCAAGATGCAAGAACTTGGAGAAAATCAACTTTAGTGATACATTCTATGCAGCTGTATAATAAGAACATAAGAATGGCTGTACTGGGTCAGACCAAAGGTCCATCTAGCCCAGTATCCTGTCTGCCGACAGCGGCCAGCACCAGGTGCCCCAGAGAGGGTGGACCGAAGACCATGATCAAGCGATTTGTCTCCTGCCATCCCTCTCCAGCCTCTGACAGACAGAGAGGCCAAGGACACCATTTTATCCCCTGGCTAATAGCCTTTTATGGACCTAACCTCCATGAAATTATCTAGCTTCTCTTTAAACTCTGTTATAGTCCTAGCCTTCACAGCCTTCTCTGGCAAGGAGTTCCACAGGCTGAATACACGCTGTGTGAAGAACTTTCTTTCATTAGTTTTAAACCTGCTATCAAATTAGTATTTAAAGATGTGAGGCAGGGGTGGGGAACCTTTTTTGGGTCAGGGGGCCACTGACCCACAGAAAAATCAGTCGGAGGCCACACACAAGTAAGGAAAAAAAATTGAAATCCTCACTGTGTCTCCTGACTGAGAAGACAGACACTCCCCGCATTTTCCTTACACAGCAGTCTAGTGGGGTCCAGGCTAGTCAATATTGTGTGCTCCAGCCCCACACAGATTTTGTGTGCTGGGGAGGAGCCCTGAGCCTTGGGGCCAGATCCAGGCAAACTGGAGGGGGCTATATCCAGCCCTCAGGCCTTAAGTTCCTCACCCCTGCTGATATAAGGCATTAGGCACCCGTTAAACATAAGCAATTTGAATTATCCATGGATAGCTTCTAAAACCTCCAGTAATTCATTCTTTGCGCATTAGGGTATGCAAGATACTTAATCATTTGAAATGCGTGAGCAATCACTGTCCCTGATACATGTCCCTTTTTGTTGCAATATGCTGAGTGTAGGAAATTTTCTTCCTTTTTTTCCACTCCCATTGAAATTAGGTGTTTGGAGTTTGTGGAACTTTGAGGGACAAATGACAAACCCAGCTCCTTGAGTAGTTTTAACATGTGTCCAGAGTTGTTTAAAGTGCACAGCTCTGTCCAAGATCATGTTGTTTAATTTTATGTGGGAGACTGATTTTTGTGTTTTCTGCAAAACATGAATGGAGACTGAAATTTAGAAATTGGAGAATTGCTCAGAGGAAATCAGAGATAGTCATGCCAGTAGAGTAGGATTGTTACTATGAATAATTTCTTGGGTTCAGAGTTGTCTATCCTGGATTTATACTGATTACATATGGGCAAAGCAGGAGGTTGCTTGTGGCACCAAAGTAATTATTGGACTATTTATCATGCCAGTGATGTTTGGATGTGATGGGGTAGTTTAGTTTGCCATGAGCAATCAAAATACTTGAGCTTGCAGTGATGGTGTTGCCATCATTGGCAGGAGAATCTGTTAGTAAGTTGTAGATAAAACAAGAGACAATCCTATTTAAAATCCTTTGACCTAACACATCTAACTAGAGAAGTTTGTTTCCTCTCCCCGCCCCCCAATAAAACAGTATAAATATAAGCAAAGTGTTTCAATCATCTCCTTATCTAAGTATAAAATTAACATCACCACATCCTCAGCTGCTCTTCAGAAAGTGCCACTGCTATCTGCCAGAATGAGTCCATCAGTTACTTTTTAAGAATTCCATGTGGTAAGCTAACCCCTCTTCCTTATTTTTCCTCTGTAGACTTTGCCGAGAGGCACAATCCAGGGTGGAGATAATCTAATTATAACAGTCTCTCTTCATGCTGACTTCTTTGAAGCAGACATGTGGCACAGTGGAGTAACTTCTGCTGTAAATTTGAGACCTTAGGGGAACGCATCTGAAAATATATATTAAGTACGCCATTTGTTGGATATTTGTGGAAATGCATTAAAAGGTAATCCAAAAAGACCTTCTCTGTGAATATTCAATTATATAACTTAATCTATTTGATTTCTCAAAGACCTGAATAAATTAAAGTTCATACATGCTTGAAGTAGCTGTTTAAAACCTCTTTGAGTGCACAATAACAGTTTTGCGATCACAGACTCCAAAGAGAGCAACATGGAGATGGAGGGAATAGCAGACCATGTACAAATGTTTTTTAAAAAAAAGAATGAATTAGCTGTTATTGGAGACTAGTATTGACTTGACAATGTCCCTATTCCAACTCTAGAATTCCACCCAAAAGGCTGCTTGCTGGGTAAAGAGAGAATGAAAGAATTTTTCTTTCTTAAACAGCAAGCTGAGGAAATAGCATCTCTTAGGGTACATCTAGACTAGAAGCTTTTTCGAAATAATCTTTTGAAAAAGATCATCGAGACAGCCACAGCTTTTTTTCAAAAAAGCAATCCACTTTTTCGAAAGAGAGCACCTAGGCAATCTGGATGCTCTTTCAAAAAAGCCCTGTTTGCGTTCAAAAATGCCTTTTTTCGAAAGAGCTCTTTTGAAAAAAGGCATTCTTCCTCATAAAATGAGGTTTACGGCTGTCAAAAAAACTGCCGCGTTCCTTCGATTTAATTTCAAAAGAACGCTGCAGCAGTATAGATGCAAGTGACGTTTTTTTGAAAAAAGTGGCCTTTTTTCGAAACCCCCCCTGTAGTCTAGACGTAGCCTTAAATACTTCCCATTGTCCTGCTCTGATTCGCACCTATCTGCCCTCTATTGTTCAATTCTGATCTTGCATAATCCGTTACAGCCAGGTCCATTGGAAATGAGTTTGAGTCAGTAACAGTAACGACTCACCTGTCAGATACTGATAACTCCTGGTTTGTGGCAGAGAACATGCCTCATTCAAGCTACTCTATCATCAGCATTGTCATTCTTAGCACTTCAATTCTGGTTACACACACACTTGTGATTTGAAGGGTTTTTTTAATCTAATAATCATTAGGGTTTTATAATCCCTAACGGAACTTAACTGAGAGGAAGTTTAGGGCCTGTCCCTGAAATCTGGGCTTGGACAACTTTTAAATCTCTTTGCTTCATTGAACGAATGCACATTTAGAATGAGCGATTGTTTTTAAGGTTAGTTGAATCCCTCTGTATTGTTGCAAATGCAAATATTGCAGCCTTGTGCTAGTGCATGGGAAGTTGGAAGATGCTATTGACTAGAAAGAGTCTGTCTCATTTCACTGTACTAAATTAAGCGCAAAGTAAATTTAGATTTTTTTTTTTGCTGTTAATAATTGCTGCTTTTAGTAGCATGATGACAAATTTGGGTTTTTTAATATTTTTAATCTGAATGTTGCTCCTGAGTGCTCACCTTTTCTCTCATGCCTCCTAGAATAGGAGACCTTCTAAGAACACTAAAAACAGGTCTTGGGCCAATTTACATTTTCAGGCACATGGGAGACCTCTCGGCCTTCTGATTAAAAGGCTATTTACTGCTGACACTTGGAAGTGTTGCCAGGTGGCTTCTGACTGTCCTCTTGAAAAATAGGAGATCTGCTCTATCTTTAAAAGGACCCTCATACTTCCTTAACAAGTTGAATGGAGAGTGTAAGGACCGGACCACATGCTCACTCAAAAGAAGTGTCAGTGCCAGCAGGCTTTTGTGATGTCATAGTTGTGTGTGTTTATTATGACATAATTGGTATCACAGAGACTTGGTGGGATAATACACATAATTGGAATATTGGTATAGAAGGGTACAGCTTACTCAGGAAGGGTAGGTGGGAGGAGGTGTTGCCTTATATATTAAAAATGAATACACTTGGACTGAGGTGGAGATGGACGTAGGAGACAGACGTGTCGAGAGTCTCTAGGTTAGGTTAAAAGGGATAAAAACCAAGGGTGATAACATGCTAGGAGTCTACTATAGACCACCTACCCAGGTAGAAGAGGTGGATGAGGCATTTTCTAAACAACTAACAAAATCATCCAAAGTGCAGGATTTGGTGGTGATGGGGGACTTGAACTATCCAGATTATGTAAGGGAAACTAACACAGTGGGGCAGACTATCAAATAATTTCTTAGGCTGCATTGAAGATATTTTTTTTTATTTAAGAAGGTTGCAAAAGCTACAGGAGGGAAGCTATTCTAGATTTGATTTTAACCAATAGGGAGGAACTGGTTGAGAATCTGAAAATGAAAGGCAGCTTGGGTGAAAGTGATCATGAAATCATAGAGTTCATGATTCTAAAGAATGGTAGAAGTGAGAACAGCAAAATAGAGACAATGGATTTCAGGAAGGCACATATTGGTAAACTCAGAGAGCTGGTAGGTAAGGTCCCATGAGAAGTAAGACTAAGAGAAAAAACAATGGAAGAGAGTTGGCAGTTTTTCAAAGGGACATTATTAAGGACCCAAAAGCAAGCTATTCTGCTGCATAGGAAAGATAGAAAGTATGGCAAAAGACTGCCTTGGCTTAACTAGGAGATCTTGCAAGATCTCAAAATCAAAAAGGAGTCATATAAAAAGTGGAAACTGGGACAAATTACAAAGGATGAATATAAGCAAACAATACAGGTATGTGGGGCAAGATTAGAAAGGCAAAGGCACAAAATGAGGTCAAACTAGATAGAGACATAAAGGGTAACAAGAAGACATTCTATAAATATATTAGAAGACCAAGGACAGGGTAGACCCACTGCTCAGTGAGGAGGAAGAAACAATAACAGGAAACTTGGAAATGGTAGAGGTGCTTAATGACTTCTTTGTTTTGGTCTTCACCAAGAAGTCTGATGATGAAGGAATGCCTAACATAGTGAATGATAGTGGGAAGAGGGTAGGTTTAGAAGATAAAATAAAAAAAAAGTTAAAAATTACTTAGAAAAGCTAGATGTCTACGAGTCACCAGGGCTTGATGAAATGTATCCTAGAATATGGAGCTGATAGAGGAGGTATCTGAGCCTTTAGCTATCATCTCTGAAAGATCATGGAAGATAGGAGAAGTTCCAGAAGACTGGAAGAGGGCAAATATAGTGCCCATCTATAAAAAGGGAAAGAAGAACAACCCAGGAAACTACAGACCAGTCAGTTTAACTTCTGTGCCAGGAAAGATAATGGAGCAAGTACTTAAGGAATTCATCTGGAAACATGTGAAAGAAAATAAGGTAATAGGTAACATCCAGCATGGATTTGTAAAGAACAAATCATGTCAAACCAATCTGATAGCTTTCTTTGATAGGATAACGAGTCTTGTGGATAAGGGAGAAGCGGTGGATGTGGTATATACCTAGACTTTAGTAAGGCATTTGATACGGTCTCGCATGATCTTATCAATAAACTAGGCAAATACAACTTAGATGGGGCTACTATAAGGTGGGTGCATAACTAGCTGGATAATCATTCTAAGAGAGCAGTTATTAACAGTTCACAATCATGATGGAAGGGTATAACAAGTGGGGTTCCGCAGGGGTCTGTTTTGGAACCGGTACTGTTAAATATCTTCATCAACGATTTAGATATTAGCATAGAGAGTACACTTATTAAGTTTGCAGATGATATGAAGCTGGGAGGGGTTGCAATTGCTTTGGAGGGGAGAGTTATAATTCAAAATGATCTGGACAAACTGGAGAAATGGTCTGAGATAAATAGGATGAAGATTAAAAAGGACAAATGCAAAGTACTCCTGTTAGGAAGGAACAATCTGTGTCACACGTACAGAATGGAAAGCGACTGTCTAGTACTGCAGAAAGGGATCTGGGGGTCATAGTGGACCACAAGCTAAATGAGTCAACAGTGTGATGCTGTTATGAAAGAAGCAAACATGATTCTGGCAGGCATTAACAGGAGTGTTGTGAGCAAGACATGAGAAGTCATTTTTCCGCTCTACTCTGCGCTGATGAGTCCTCAATTGGAGTATTGTATCCAGTTCTTGACACCCGATTTCAAGAAAGATGTGGAGAAATTGAAGAAAGTCCAGAGAAGAGCAACAAGAATGATTAAAGGTCTAGAGAATACGACCTATGAGGCAAGACTGAAAGAATTAGACTTGTTCAGTTTAGTTTAGTTTAGAAAAGAGAAATCTGAGAGGAGACATGACAGCGGTGTTCAAGTATCTAAAAAGATGTCACAAGGAGGAGGGAGACACATTGTCCTTGGCCTCTGAGGATAGGACAAGAAGCAATGGGCTTAAACTGCAGCAAGAGAGGTTTAGGCTGGACATTAGGAAAAACTTCCTAACTGTCAGGGTGTTTCAGGGGGTAGTTGAGTTAGTCTGTTACAGAAAAAACAACAAATGATCTGGTAGCATCACTGGAGATGTTTAAGAACAGGTTAGACAAACACCTGTCAAGGATGATCTAGACAGTGCTTGGTCCTGCTGTGAAGGCAGGGGACTGGGCTTGATGACCTCTTGAGGTCCTTTCCAGTTCTAGTGTTCTATGATCTCTAATATGCATAGATGTCGAGAACCTGTTCCTGTTCTGGGATCTGATCCTGCTTCCATTTACATGGCTAGCTCAGTGAAGTCCTGAGTGCCTCCTAGACATTGAGTGCCTTCACCTCCCTTGGCCCCCAAAATTAAACCCTAAACCAGGATAGGGACAGGAGATTCATTAAAGAGACAAAGGATATTGTATCCTTTTTGTAACCTTTCTCTCTTGTTTTCCCAATGATACCTCCCACTCTGCACTACAGCTGCTCTGAAAGAAGGGATAACTGGCTCCATATGTGACCTGTTCTACTTCCCTGAAGCATCTGTCATTAGTCACTGTTGGAAGACAGGATGGACAGTTGGTCTGACCAAGTATAGCTGTTCTTCTAAGACTCCTTCAATGGCTATTTAACAAACCCAATCAGCTGTAGAAGGGAAAGCTGAGAGTATGCTGGCAGCAATGTATTTCCAGGAGGCCAGACATATTAGTTCTGTAATGACTGCATTTCCTCCTGGATCTGGTGTCTTTGGCTATGTTTCTTTTGCTATTTTAGTTCATGCACCAGACTAGCTTATCTAGACACATTTTATTTCCTGATTGAGTTGAGAACCCTGAAGGGAACAATGCTGAGCTTACAGAGAGCCTGAAGTGGTGAGAACTCCATGGGCTTCTTCACACACCAATTTTAATTGCTAATGATTCACTCAAATCTCCAGGACCACTGAGTTGCTTTCTCATGGTTTAAACTTTAAACTGTTTTTAGATGTTCCCATTACTGTGATTTAAAAGCATCTTCTAATTCCTAGTGTGTCTTCTGTGTGGATTGCCCTTTTTCTTCCGGAATTAAACATTTAGTAGCAGATAAAATATTTCTAATAAGAGTACATCTTAAAGAAACATTTTCCCCAGAGAGTCAATTACAGTACAGTTGGATTCAGTGTTTCCATATTCTCCAAAGGAGAGGTGATACTTTGTTGTCAGTAAAGCACTTTGCTGGGAAGGAAGGAAGGAAACAAATGCTCTCAAATAGGCAAAAATAACAAGGTTAAAAAATGCTGTGAAAAAAGGAACTGTCTTCAGTCCAAAGAAAGTAAGTAAATGAAGAAGCACAACAACAGACTATGTTGCCACGTTAAAATGTTTACTTGGAAATGGGAGCATAAATATTTTTCTTTTAATGTGAATGACACAGGTACAACACTAGTAGGGATGTTAAATTTAGATGAATCGGCTAATCGAATAGTCGATGCAATTTGCAATAGTCAACTACTCAATTAGTCACTAAAGGGTGCCTTCACCTTTGAAGTGTAGCAACAGCCCCATTTCAAAGGCAAAGGCACTGCAGGGAGTCCCCCGCTGACCCCGTGCTCCCCGCAGCGTTTCAAAGCGTCAGCACCCAGGGAGCCCGGGGTCAGCTGCGTACTCTGAGCCCGGTGTCAGGCTCCACGCAGCATTTCAAAGTGGCAGATCTTGGGCTCCACGTGGCTCTGCCTCTTTGAAATGCCGCGTGCAACCCGGGGCTAGCTGGGGACATGGCATTTCAAAGTTGCAGTGCTGCATGGAGCCCAGGGTGTGTCCCCGGGCTCCATGTGGCACTGCTACTTTGAAGCACCCCCTCCTCCCCTGACGCTGCCTCTTTCTGATACCATTTGCTTATCGGATAGTAGACTAGTCGTTCACAACCCTAAACACTACTGCATGTAATTTTATTTCTCAGATAATAGTAGTGCTTATAGACCGGTCCAGGATGGTCCCGGGTGTTAGCAGGATTGGACATGTTGCCCTCTTACAAACTGGCTAACTGTAGATTTGAAGATCTTAACCGAGTTCAAAACTGCTTAATTTTCAAATAATAAATGGCAGGCAAAGAATCAGCCATGCTCTAATTAGAGCTAGTTGATTGATTTGCCCTCTGCCAAATCTAGGTGTGTCAGCTTTCTGTGCACTGAAAACAAACACAATATTGTTTTAATCTGTAGTGCCAGAACATGCCACTTGCACTTCCGCACCATCTTTCTGGGGCTACAGGGTTTCATTGATAGGCATATATAATAGTTAGTTATTCTTCTGTCCATACAGGGCGCTCTCAGCTTCAATAACTAGAAGACTTTAAAGTGGAGTGGGGATGAACAAACAAGCAGGGAAGCAACAGAATTAAGGGCTTCTGTTATTTTAGGCGCTGATCCAAAGCTGGTTGACAGTAATGGCAAGGCTTTAGTGGGCTTTGAATCTCATCTTTAGTCCCTAAATGTCCGCAGTGTATGAGATGATCCCGGTGTTTGGGTGATCAGGGGAGATGCGTTTAAAAAGAAAAGAGTCTAATCCTTGTCCTAGTGAACTCTATGGCAAAGCTCCCATTGACTTCAATAGGGCATAATCAGATGCAGGGAGAGGCAGATCATACGTTTCTAAAGAGTGTCATTGGATCAGCTTCCCTTCCTTTCCAGTACACCAAAAAGAGAAAAAGACAAGATAATGAGAATAGCTATGATGGGATAATGTAAAACGATTTATCTAACCTTGGTGTAAATGTATGTGTCACCAGTATTGATGGGGGGGGGAGGGGGAAAGATCAAAAAACAAGTAAAATGCAGTTAGAAGAATACATTGCTACGCTGCCGTCTCTGAAGACTGAGAGGTTCTATTAATAAAATGTATTTTAGATGAAGTATAAATAAACTTGTTCAATGAATAAATTAGTTCTGCATGGTTCCACGTTGGTATTATGTACATGAAGTTGTTTTCTAATGGAGGCCTGTTAAATGATTGAATTAACTATAACTGAGCTGTGCTGCATTTTTAATATTCTAGGTGAAGTGTGTCCTGTGCTTATATATAATGCATGGATTTTCAGGTTAATGCAATGGATAGACCTTTTGGAATAAAGTCACACCAGAGACCTGCTGAGTGTAAATGCTCATAGTGTTCACTGTTTAGAAATGCCCTGCAGAGCTTCTGAAAAAGAAACAGGGACAGATTCTTACCTTGAAATATTTAAAAAATAACTGTGTTTTAGGGTTAGGGTATTTTGATGTAAATAATTGAGAGCTTCAGTGACTTATTTACGACTCTGGGTGGATATTTTTTCTGTAGGGATGTACTTGATTCAAAAGGGACCAGAACTGTAGAGGTTCCAAGGGCAACATGGGTTATGTCAGTAATAATAACATTAATATGTTTCCAAATTTTTTTTAACAAAATTATTGCCTTGACAACTGTGTGGAAAAAATAAATAGGGTTAAGATATTTGTAGGACAGACTTGAAGTGTAACACTCCTCTGTGCTGAATCTGGATTTGAAATACACAAACAAACGCTGTGTGCGTGTAATGAGTTCCTCAATCTCTTCACCTAAAGAAGTTGTGTCAGGTGCCAGGAATCTGCACAGAAATGAGCAGTTCTGCTGGTTCAGTGTCTCAGCCACACCAGGTGGGTCCTATTGATTGACATGTAGGAGAAAAAAGAATTTACATATCTTTGATACAGGGACCTAGGGATAGCGACAAGGAAAAGGAGACTTTACATAATAATAATAATGAATAAATAAAAAACCCAAGATGAGTGCTTAGGCTGAGGGTTAGAATTATGTTGCTGTTTAATGCCAAAAGTTTCAAAAGCGACCTCAAGTTAGGCTCTCTCAGACCTACTTTGAAACGTAGGTTGGAACATTCAAGGGAGACTGGCAACTAATCATCTCATACCCATTGAATTCCAATACGAATGGGTCACCAAGCCCTTTCAGCACCTTTAAAAATCATAAAGTTGTTATTACGTGAAATGATGCCCAAAAGAGCTGAGTGCCCACTCCTGTCAGTGAGAGGTTGCTGGGTTCTCAACAGGCTTGAAAACCAACTTTCTTATTCAGGAGCCTAAGTCAGAACATAGCTGCCGAGATGTACATCTACACAGCAGGGCAAAAGTTGAATTAAGATACGCAACTTCAGCTATGTCAATTGTGTAGCTGAAGTCAAAATAGCTTAATTTGGCTTTTGGTGCTGTATACACAGCAGAAATTCAGTCAAAGGAAAAATGTTCTTCCTTTGCCTAAGACATCCTCCAACTCAACATTATTTCAAAATAATGGCTTGCTATGTAGTATTGCTATGTAACATTTTGTTGTTGCTAAATAACGTCAGGTATTCTGAAATAACACTGCTGTGTAGATGTGCCCTAAAATTTTGAAAACCATAACTCAAATTAATAATAAGTCCAAACCCTGTAAAATGTACATTTTGACCATGGTGTGTTAGTAGCAGGGTGAGAGCGGTTTGTGTAGATTATTTAAATTCTTTTCAGAACACACAGATGTTAAGAAATGCTTAAAATGATCTCTGGTAAAAGTTAAGATATGCTGCAGCATAAATAATCTGCTTTATCATTGCTGGTGATATGCTGGCCTTTCCTGAAGAAGCAGTTTGAAGATCTGGAATTGCTTATTAGTCCAGTAACACTATGAATTTAAATTAGTTTCAGTTGAATAGCAGTGGCCTTCCATGTATACTACAGAATGCTTACAAGAAATTGTAGATCTTTCCCATTTATTCAAACTGGAATTTACTTTTTTGCAATTTTATGTATACCCTGAACATTTTGTGGAACATTTAGTGCCCAGTTAGGCAATCCTTTCTCAGGAAAAGCCCACATTAACTTCAGTAGGAGTTGAGATGCAAGATTAGGTCATTTGTTGTTTTGCACTGCAGATTGTAGTTTGTTTGGTTTTGGTGGGAGAGATGTCAAAGTGATCATAATTTGTTTCGGTGGGATTGACAAAATGACAGAAAGAAAACTTGCAGAGCTAAGAAATTTACGCCAAGATTTTCAAAAGTGACCAGGGACTTGGGGTGCTTCAAATTTTGAGTGCTCGATTTGATTCAGAAATATCAAGTACCTATAATATCTGTTAACAATAATGGGGGCTGCTGTAGGCACTCAGTGTCTCTGAAAGTTAGGTGTCTCAAGAAAGGCATCCAAGAGTAGATATTTCCCAAATAGCATTAATTGCCATTGGTCCGCGTCCTCCCAATGATGAATGAACATTTATTTAATACAGATTTGACACTACTCTGAAAAAGAAAAATGCTGATTTGCCTTTTTTGATAGTTTTACAAAGCATGTGACTGTAGGGTATTGGCCTTTTTTCTTTCTGTCTTGTCTCTGCTGCTGCCTGATTGCATAATTCTGGTACAGAATTTGATGTGTAATTGGTCAGTTCATAACTCTGGTGTTTGTATCTCTGAAGTTCCATTGTATTTTAGTGCAGCTCAAAGGGCAGTCTTAGTTTTATTCCCACTTAACCTTGCCTTTTGTTTTGGAAACACTAACGGGGGTGAGTTTGATGGATTTGCAGACTTCAGATGAGTGCCATTCAATTATCTCACAAGACAGACACAATGTAGGATGCTCTGGAAAAAGTGTGGGTTTCCTTTTTTTCTATTTTTCTCTCACTGCTACATTAGCCTCTAGACATTCCTATTACACTTTATCCTCCCCATTAAGCAGGTTGGCAACTGGGGCCTCACATCTACTTCTTGTGTATTGTCGTGTCACAGGTTGACACATCACCTCATGAATGATGTAGCAAAAGTGCCATTTCATTAAATGGGTTGTAACAAGCCTAGCTTAAGTGGGAGGAGGGGGGAACGTGAGCAGTGGTTGTAAAAACAAACTAAAGGCAGCATTTTATTATAGATGTAGTTTGTCAGAAACATCTCTGGGCTCTAATTCCCAAAATGCAGTGTGGGTGAGGCCTTGCAGTTAGCATAAAGACCACTCACGTAACAGCATCACAACACAAAATCCATTGAGATAATTCTGGCCCCTGTTCTGTAGTTTTTTATCAGTTTAACCATTGCTGCTCTTTGGGAAGATAGTTGACTGAAGTAGGTGTCCTCAAAATAATTCTGCTTACACTCTAAACATCAAGATTTTTCAAAATTTGTATTCCCCTTAAGAGCACTTGCTACATGTGAAGCATCATACAAAAATAGTTTTATCCCTGACTGACCTCACTATCAATAGAATTGCACAACGCATTGCACTGAAATAAATCAGGACTTATTTATGAGTTTTCTACTATGCAAATTCACTATTCTGCAGTGGGGTGCACCTGCATTTTACTTAATGTTTTGTGCATTAAACAGAAGAATTTGGAATATCCCAGGTTGGCTACTTTGAATAATTGCCATTTCTTCCATAAAGCAAAGTATATCCTTCAAGTGCCAAAGCTTGATATTCATGATATGCGGGATAGTGAGAGGAAAGCAGATAACATAATATTGCTGTAATGCACAATTCAGTGTTTTGAATTATGATGTTCTAAGGCACCTGTTTGAAAGGTGAAACCTGTAACTGGGCTGAGCAGAACCAGTAAGTCACCAGACAAGGACGGCATCAATGATATGAAAATCTTTCAGAATAGGATGGCATGTACACACGAACAGAGTCTGGTTTCCAGAGGTGTTGGACGCCCACAGCTGTCTCTGAAATCAGAGCTAGTTTCTCAGGACCTTCTGGGAATCGGGTCCAAAGTATATAATGCTCTTCTTTGAGTGGTCTCTTCATGCACCCCTCAGGAGCTGGCTCGGCTTGCACAGGGACCATCTAAAAAACTGTAATTACAGGAGAGTAACAGTCATATCCCTGCTTAATTGCATTGCCAAAGTAGAACTGCTTCCCAACACAGACTTAAAAAACTCCGATTTTTGTTCAGCATTCTCCTGTAAATGTGGAAGAACAAATGGCAGAACAGAACATTGTTTCTGTGACAAAACAGTGAGAGTGTTTACACTGCAATGCTACTTTTGTCAGGCAAAACACCCAGTTTTTGTCAACAAAAACTTCAACCCCTGCAAGAGATTTTTCTCCTCTTTGTAGTGTCCACAGAGCCAGTGTGGAATCAGCTGTTTTGTTTTGTCAAGGGCACTGGCTTCCACCAGTAAACAACAATGCTTGCCCTGATGGCCATGCTCAGTGTCTCGTGATCTCTGCAGGTATACGCCCCTCTCCTTTCACAACTCCAGGAAGTTTGTGGCAACTGCTGCAGGGGGAGGGCTGGAGAGACAGCTGTGCTGCTCTGACATTCTTTAGCAAGGAGAGCTCACAGAGCTACAAGGGCATCCCAAGAAGTGCAGGTATCAGCTTTGTCTTTCCACATCACTGCACTGTGGGATGCTTTCCCACAATACTTTGCTCTATCCATAGAGTGGGTTCTAGGGAAGCAGACAAACTGATTTGACCAGTTTTCATTTACAGTGACTCTTGCATGTCAACAACACTTTTGTCACCAAACCTTCCCAGTGTAGACATAGCCTTAGAGGCTGCTGTCATGAGCCAGTATCTCCCACTTGTTATATTTTCAAACTTGCATCTTTTTGCTTTGTCTGGGGCTTTCCCGTATATCTCGGGAGGAGTTCCCTGAAAATACCTGCAAATCTCACCGTCTACTTTCAAATCCCTCCTTTTCAAACTCTCCTTTGCTGTGATGCCTCCAAAAAAAGCTTGACAATGGTTAGATGTTGATGTGACAGACTGCTGCCTTTCATGCTGAACAATATTGCCTGTCCCGTTCGTTGCAGCTCCTCATCTTTCAGTCTGCATCTGTTTCTTGTCTTTTTCTAGGCTGTACATTCTGTGGGATGGGCCCATGTTCTATGTATGAAAAGCTCTTGGCAGAATAGCGTCCTGATCCCTGACTGGTACTCCCTGGCATAAGTGCTGGCTTCTCCTCAGCTTGGGAGTGCTCAATTCCTCCCCCACACTGCCCCATTCCACCTCTTCCCTGCCACCTTCTCCGAGAGACCCCCTGTCCTCACTCCCCTCCCTCCGCTTCCAGAGCTTCCCGAACACCACAAATCAGCTGTTCACAGAGCTGCGAAAGCACAGGGAAGGCAGGAGAGGATTTGGTCAGTGGGACCAGCTGGAGGTGAGGCACAGGGGAAGAGTAAAAGGGAGGGAGCTCAGCTGCCGGAGGATGCTTTGCACTCGCTAGTTTTCCTTGTGGGTGCGCCAGCTGTGGAGCACATGTGGAGTCAGCACCTAGGTTCCCAAGTGCTGTAACAATACAAACAATAAATCGGGGCAAAATCCCTGGATCAAACACCCCTGAACTGTGAAGAAATGAGGATCCACATGTGGCTTTGTGGCTGAGGCTCATCTCTTTTAAATATCAAGTGACATTCCCCATATGAAAAACCTTTAGCTCAGAGCACTTGTTTCAATGCAACCAGAGTCTATAAGTAGGCATTTCTGTGGTATTCACTTTTTTTTTTTTTCTTTTCCCCCAGGACAATTACCATAATTGGAGCTTTTTACTTAATGAATAAGTTCCAAAGCAGCCATCATTCCGAGATTGATGTAAGGCTTCTCTAACTCTCCCGAGTCTGGTTAGGATACTGTGAGTTTGGGGCGAAGTACTGTGAGGAGTAAGACGAATGTGGAGCTTTCAGCTGTCCAGTTTTAAAACCCTTGTGTTTTTGTTCTTCAGCCAGAAAGCAGTAGGGCCTGAGTATCACCTATAGATAAGTGGTTGAAACAATACCCACACTGGGCTTTTTATGAATGACTACAGTGTACAAAGGAGACGTTTTGGTCTTCCACCTGAAATGAAGACAGAATTTCACTTTTATAATCCATGACACAATACAGTGAAAGCTTTGTTATCCGCCGCTCTTGTTAACCAGAAAACTTTGTTAACCAGCACTGCCCCCAGACACAATACTGTCACATCTTCAGGTGTACACGCCTGCCTTAGTTTACCATGATTGGCTTAACAATTTTTTATTTAAGAAGTACTAATCATCTTTAACTCAAAATAGAAACGTGAGATCAACTGCCTCACACTACAGAACTACCAATATTAAAAACTTGTGTTTTACTATTATTGTCCATTGGTTTTTGGGACCCTCTGATAACGGGAATTTTTAGATAACGAGAACATCTTAATCCCCGAGTGTGCCAGATAATACAGGTTTTACTGTACTTTAAAATATTGCAGTACACACACACATTCTTTTGCTAATGATCTTTTAAATTCAGTCATTCTATAGGAAGTCCACCTGGTTAAGACAAAGTACATTACAATACATGTAAGGCCAAATTAAAACAAAATGACATATCAATCAATGTTTAGTGGGTTTGTGGCTTTTTATAAAGACCAGCATACTTCCTAACAATGAAGTCTATTAGAGAGTGGAGTAATTTCCTAAGGGACATGGTACGTGATTTTTGCTGTAGTCATTTAACACTAACCGGGACAAAGCATTGAAGAATATTCTGTAGAAAATAATCAGTAACAATCAGTGATTGACCAAGTAACCCAAGAGGACTTTCCCACCTCTGATTTCTGTGACCTTTTTTTTTAAATTGACTATTCAAATGCTCAGCTATTTGATAGAGCCTTGTATTCAGGGCTGTCACCCCTACTGGCAGGGGAAGTAATGACTCGATTATATTTTGAGACATTTTCTTAATTAGGGTTTTGTGTGGGGTTTTTTAATACCTGCTGGGCCCATGTGAATAAATTAAACTACACTGACAAACTGCTTCTTATTTCAACTTACTTTTTCGATCAATTGTATCAGAAGTTTTATTTCCTGAAACTTTGTTGGATAATGTAGCAAGGGAAAATGCATTTAAATGATTTATCATTAGCAGGCAGGAGTACTGAAGGGAATGGGGGTATTTGAATGTGACAGCGTGATTGTTTGTGGAATAGATTTGATGCTCCATTAGAGACAAAAACCAGTACCAAAACACTTAATAACATTCTGATTAAAAAAGGAACAAAACCGTTTAAGTGCAAGATTAGAAATGCATTCAGAGTTTAATAGATGAATACTAGATAGCTAGATACCTGATTCTCTATATGTCACCTCTGCAATTTTTTAGAAAATTCAACATCTGTGCGGGGTGCAAGGTTGGGGGGAAAGTATTTCAGCAGCATTGAAAGAAAACAAGCATTGGATGTACACTGTAATTTACCAAGAGAGTTGTGTTAACCTGACCATGATCTTCAACAGGCATTTCTAGGTCAGGGGATGCCTTGGGGATGGAGAACAGGAAATGCTCAAACACTATGACTACTATATCTAAAGAAGTATCATACAGTTATATCTACTCTCTACTATTTCCATTCCATACATTCATGGCACGTGTTTGGGCAGAGCTTGGGTGCGAGGCGTTCATGTTGTTTCCTTGGACTTACAGCGGAAAGCATCGATCTGGTATGAGATCTAGGAGAGCCAGAAGGAAGGGTGTGACCATTCTTTTCTAAAAGACAATTAATTGTGTGTGTCCTCTGAACCTTTGAAAAATAGTTCTTTGCCTTCCTCCCATGCCTTGCATCCCAGAAAGTCAAAAGACAGTGATGGGGTGGATTAGGACCAAAGGTCCCCTACTGGAAGCCTCGGGGTTCTGCCACATCTGTTCCAGAAAAGGGCAGGTAAAGAGGTTCTCCAAGTGGCCTAGAAGGTCATGAGGAAGCAACCAATCAGAGGGGCTATGGGAACAACCAATCACGGGCCAGGAGGGCCCTATAAAATGAGCTGCAGAACAGAGCAGCAGTTAGTTGCTGCTTGGAGCTGGAGAAGAAGGGACTCTGTGCCTGGCTGATAGAGCTGCAGGACCAAACCCTGTCTGCTGATAGGGACCAGGAGAGCAAGAGAGTCCTGGTTGGCTGCTAGGACTGAGCCAAAAAGAGTTTGCTGGCAGGAATCAGGGGAGCAATGAAGGAACACCTGGCTGACTGCTGGGACTGAGTAGAGAGAGAGCCTGCGGAGGGCTGCAGGAAGATAGCATCTCCAGGAAGGAAGCCATAAGAAGCCATAAGAATAAGGCCCCTAACCCTAATGGTATTATCTTCATCTTTGGGGACCCTGAACTATTGACATGAATTGTTTTAGCTGCAGTTATGCACCCATAGCTCGATTCAGCACTTGTTTGACAGTGAACTGCAGCGCTGACAACAACTGAGGGGGGGAAGCAAAAAATAACAGCACATCCCACCGATATATGGGGGGATTTAAGAAGATAATTTGAGGGGATTCTTGGAGGTTGGGCAATTGGATACTTTGTGTCTAGGTCATTCTTTGTGTGTTCAAGGACTGAGACAGCCATTTCTGATCTAGTAATTGGGATTCTGTTTAGAGCAACTGTAAACTGTGAGAATCAAATCCCCCATGTCAATGGGCAGTTTTGCTGTTGTCTTCACTGTTTCAAGGTTTTCACAATGAGCTGGGCTCCACCATGGATTGTAGTGGGCTAGCCACATTGACGGGTTACCTCCTTTCTCTACATTTTTGTTGAAACTGAAGTCGGACTTCCGCTGATGTGTTCCCTGGATGTGTATTTTACTACTTTCCCTTCATTTTCAAATGTAATATACTGTCTCATTATTTCCCTAAATGCCATATTAAAACATT
Organism: Pelochelys cantorii; assembly: GCA_032595735.1. Taxonomy (NCBI): domain Eukaryota; kingdom Metazoa; phylum Chordata; order Testudines; family Trionychidae; genus Pelochelys; species Pelochelys cantorii. The sequence goes on along the minus strand of CM064333.1, from coordinate 8,543,571 downwards.
TTTGGCTTTCCTCATATACCCCAAAGATTATAGTCCTTCACAATTTATTCTGTGGGGTTTTTTTTCATTACCAACATGTTAATTCCAAGTCCTAGCAAAGAAGATTATACTCAATAATAATAATATAAACTCTGTGTGTCAGCTAACCTGGATAATGTATTAATATATTGCACCCTTGACACATTTTGCGTTTAAATACAGAACAGAGAGAGACCCGATTACCCTGAGGTGTATATACGCAATATATTGATAGAATTCTTCTTGCATGGATCATGTATGTACTGTAGGGTCCCTGCAGTTTTGTGTGGAAGATGAACCTATTAGCTCTAGCAGTTCTTGCTATTTATCAAAATGTTATAAGTTATTTTCGTTATAGGAAATCCCTAAAGCTTTGGAGTACTAGGCCCAGCTGAGCACTGCGAAATCAAACATAATATGACTTAAGTCAATGGAGATGCAACTGCTTGTACCAGCGCTATTGGCACAGAGATTCCAATTTACTCTGGTAATTTACTGGAAGCTTGGGACTGTAATTAAGGCTTTTATGAGCACAGAAGGCATTCTGAATGCAATACAGGAATAGAGGTCTTCAGGCAGTTTGAAGTGATCATCTTAGTGTGTGCACAATGTACTTGAAGTGGTACATGACCAAATTCAGTGATGAAACCTGGTCCATTGATCGGATCGCTAACTTGCCCAGGATGGATATGATGGGAAGTGTGATGTGAACACTGATCCATGCCCTCAGGATCAGAAACAGTTATGAGCAGCAATATTTTTTTTTTAAATTTACCAAATATTTCACATTCCTGAAGCAATGTTCCCTCTAATTTTTCCATCCACGTGTGGAATAATTTTTGTTCTGTGCACCGAGTTGTGTCTGGATGCTCACCACCAGTAGAAACACATGCTGCCAACTGTGGGTGCTTTGCTAATCACCTGGACAGCATTTGAATCTCTCTTGGGTGGCTGCCCAAGTACTCAGCGTGCAGGAAACATTGTCCCTGAAGAGTCTTGTATGATCTGATGATGTTTTACACCTAGTAGGAGGCCTAACTAGACCACATTCCACAGCAGCTACTCTCCATGATACAGGGGCAGCATTAATTTGTTCTGTTGTCGTGTAATGCCCATCATTCATCCATGATTATTTTCATGGGAGGACCTTTCATTATAGTCTCCAGCAGCCCCAGCTCTGCCATTTCTGCCCAACTCCCATAATGAAGATGTAGCAATGCAGCTCAGAAGCAAATTCCCCCAAATGTGTGAAAGAACTGGAGCTGCTGAAGCTGGCTATAAGCTCCCCATCATGTCTGAATGACTGTTCTGTTTTCCTGGCTATTAAGTTGGGTGGCCTGTATATCTGGCTGCAAGGAGCAATGCAGGAAGTGTGCATTGTAATACAATTAATTCTTCCTTTGGGAGGAGTGATGGGAACCCGAGGGTGGGCATGGACACAGAAAAGCAAGTGTGCAAGCATCTGGCTGCAACACAGTGGGGGAATTCTGTGGCACCTTGGGGAAAATGCTGAACACCATTACGTGCAGATTAGCAGAATCCATTCTGCCCTGATTGAGATGTCATACGGTGTTGCCTCAGATTGTCTGTCTGCAGATTCAGGCACGTGATCCTGTGTCAGTTTTCATTCGGTTCCCATGGTTACCACAATGAGAAGAACAAAAAATATCCAAGTTCAGGTCCTGGAGCAACATTTTGCTGAAAGAGAGAATGCCAGGGAGTCATGGAATGCATAGTGCCTTGATTGGAGAGGATGAAATTACAAGGGATTCCAATCTCTAATGGTGCCAATAGGGAAATATTGCATGCTACGTTAAACCTAGAGGTGTTTATTTACTCTACTCTGGAACAGCTCTTGCAATGATCCAACAAGCTGCTTCTTCCAAAGAATTTCATTGTCTAAAGTTGATCTCAATGTAACAGTATTGGTCCAGGTCATAGAGCATCTCTGATTTACAGTGGTTAAGGAGCTGCACCGCTGTTGGCTGATGTTTTAACCTAAAAGTATAGTGTAGACACAAAGACCTGCCAGCCCTGTAGCAATGAGCTGCTGCTGAGTCCCTATGACCATCATGGGAAAAGTCAAGGTTAATATGCAGCATTTATGATGCACGATAAAAGGTTAGAGAAAATACAATGAGGTACTTCGGGTTGGTTTGTTTGTAGTGCTGGGCAGCCAGGGAAAGTGTTGCCCGGATAAAACTTAATGTCTGGAGGGGAAGTTATTTATATTGTAGAATTATTTATTTACCTTGGTCTGCATCCTCAAAGCCTTAATGCGGCTTGTCTACATTTTTACCCCTAAAAAAAAGAGAGAGTGCTGTGATCTGAAAGGCAAAGTTCATGATACTGAACCTATCACTCTGTTGGGATGTAGCAGTGTCTAGTTCCATGGAACATTAATGATTTATGATGACGCAACTAGCACGAGGGAATGGAATTTTTTTCCCCTTTCTCCATTCACTGGAGTACATTTGGCAGCAAAAAAGAGTTTAAATGAGGACCTTCCACTTAAATTATTTTCCTCTCTCCTCTCTGGAGCTATCCATATTAGTTACTCCCCATACCGTAAATTAAAAAGTAGCAGTTGATAAAGAAACATAAAACCCTCAAAATGTATAGGTAAGAAGGTTGTATTCCTCTGTATGGACTTGATTAAGCACTCCTCATTAAAGCAAAAGTATCACTGGATTCAACAGATCTAAGTAAGAAGTGTTGAGGGTGCAACTGAATTGCACTACCAGTCTCAGGTGTTACATTCCCTTTTTAATGAGCATTTATCCCTAACTGTCTGTCCAGCTTTCCACGCACTGGATTAGAGCATTGCAAATATTGAAGCTATGTAAAGTTGGCTTCCATTAAACATGGTACTTAATGAATGAGCTGAAAATTTTTGAGCAGCAGATTGGACATTAGGAAAAAACTTCCTAACGCTCAGGGTGATTAAGCACTGAAATTAATTGCCTCGGGAGATTGTAGAATCCCCATCACTGGAGATTTTTCAGAGCAGATTAGACAAACATCTGTCAGGGATGATCTAGATGGTGTTTGGTCTGCCATGAGTACAAGGGACTGGACATGAGGACCTCTCGAGGTTCTTTAAAGTTCTAGTATGCTATTATTCTGAATTTTGTAGAAAACTTGGGACCATTGCTGTTTACTTTGTACAGATCCCTTTCCTAAGAGTATGTGGCATTTGTATTAGATAGAGGTTGTAGCTTCCTATGAAATGTGATTACTTCTCTAATCCTCTGCAGGTAATGTATTAACTGTAGCTTCTGAAGTGGCTTGCCTGCTCTTAAGATATTTAGGTCAAGGTTTAGAATTGCCGCAAAGGCATTGGGACTTCGAGTTGAAGTTCTTAGCAACTGTAGAGAGAGATCATTAATAACTGCAGCAAATTTGATTTTAAAGGAATACCATCAAGATAAACATTATCATATATTTAAAAAGAAAGCAGGTGAGGTCTTACACGAGTAAGATGAAAGACATTATAAGACATGATCTGAAGTCTTCACCATTTATAACAAGTTTGTTTTATAATTAATCTGTTGGACAATTAAACTAGTCTATTTTCTACCCTCTCTTTTTAGTAAATTTCATTTGTTTCTTATCTCATAAGCACAATGTTCAGGTTTTTAGCACTGTGATATAAAAATTTTTAATTGAAATGTTAAAAACATGACTGTCTATTCGGACCAAATTTTTAAAAATGCTCCCTTTCCTTTGTTGTTTTAAACAAAAATTTTAAACATCTCATTTTAAAACAAAGGCCCCCAACAGGTGACACGTGTGTAAACCAATAGGTTTTTTTTTTTTTTTTTTTTTTTTTTTTTTTTTTTATTGTTCTGGCCACTTTTGGGGGAATCTGATAGTTTGGTAGTTTTCATGCTTGTGCACCCTCCTAGGTGTGGGGTGAGGGTGGGGCGGGTAGAGAGACAGACAGACAGACCTTCTGAAATCTGGAATGAGATCTTTCAGCATTACGTTGATTCTCATTTTAGTTATGATCTCTGAACCCCTCAATCAAAATTCCCCAAAAGTGCTCTTTGTGGTAACTTACACAACAAATCTATGCTTGTGTAATTTCTCTATAGTTGTCATTTATGTAAGATTGGGGATGAGGAGAGAGAACCTTTCTTCAATGAATTTATCTGCACAACTTTAATTAGAGCCCTTCGGACGATTTCTTATTCACTTCCTACAAATGGAACCAACAGAGGGTGTCTGATAATAAAATAACTATAGCCTTTAAGTGAAAAGTCATCTTCAGAATCTTTCCTCATCATTGTGATGCTGAATAGAGAGTAACTGAACTGGCAATTCAACTAGAAAACAAAGCTTCCTTGTGTTAAATGTGTAGTGAGAGCTAGGACAATCTTAGCTTGGGTCTGGGAGAAGAGCTTCGTTTCATCTGACTGACTAGAACAATATTGACAATTGTTTGTCGTCTGCACTGAAGCATTTTGTTTCCTTTAACCAGAGCTTCACTAAACTGGTTCTTTCTGTCAAAGATGCTGGTTTCTCCAGATGTCCATCTTAACAACCCAATTATTGATTCTTAAGATACTTTTGCCACAATTAACATGCTAGTGTAACGTCTTCATGCTTTAAATTGTAAGCTGTTTGGATCAAAGGTCATCTTCTTGTTTTGGTATTAGTACAGCACTAAACACAATGGGATCCAGATACTTCTAGGCAATACCACAATACAGGTAATAAATAATGTACTGTCTGATTATTTTCCCCTTTCATGTGGTGGTCAACATTTTGTATAGGTAACAGGTCTTTGAGGATTGAGTTATTCGTGGGCTTTGTAATTTTGATGCCAGAATGTCCATTCATTTTCCAAATTCAGCCAGTAAATGCATGCTTTCTGCTGAGTGCTTTGAGATGGTAGAGTGAGAGATCCTATATAAGTGTGTGATAGTATTATAGACTCTTCTCTCTTTTATCCAAGACCTCTTTAATGGGTGTGAGGGGGTGTGTGCTTTGGTGTTTGAGTAAAATATTCAATGTCTAATGGCTATAGATTAAGACTATCCTACTTTGACCTCTAGTTTTATAACTGTTCTTCAAGAATTCAAAATAAACTATCAACCGGAAAGTATTGTGATATCAATTGAATTTAAATGACTTTTTGTGAAACTCAGTACAGGTTCAGTGGGGGGTTAATATTGAGCACCTCGCTTGGCATTTTGCATTTGCAACTTAACTTTCTACTCACTGCAACGTTAACACTTTGTAATAAGTGGGAAATCATTATTGCTACATTTCCTGTGGCATGCACTGTGATCATACTAATCATGATATTTTTTTATAGACATTTACACTGTATGGGAATTCCAAGAGCAATTAATATCACTTTATGCTGTAATATATGATATACCAAGTTAATTAGTCACACTAGAAATCTAAATAGTTTTATGAATCTTTAGCAGTGAAGCTATTTACGTGACATTTTGCTTTTAGTTTTATATACTAGTGATGAGTGAATTTATTTTGCCTAGTTTTGAACCCAGCCAAATGTTGGGGGCTCAGAAGTCTACCTCAGATGTTAATATCTTTAGAATTTTGTTTAGGAGCAGTTGGAATTGGGATTGGAGGTAGAGAGAAAAGTTTGGTCAAAAATATAGTGAGGCATAGACAGAACAGAAAACAAATATGAGATATTGACCAAAAGAAAAGGAAAGATTCTAAATAAAAATGAATATGGCATACACACTATATTTTGTTTATATTCTAGAGGGGCCCATTTGTACTGCTCGTTACTTTAGAGGGAGTCTCTCTGTGATGCAAGCTTTCTATAAATTAGAAACACACAGTTTTATTTGAATCACTCTCTGAATGAAAATTCAATGCTCTCCTCCACCATGGGTATTAGATATGGGGGGCAGGAGGCTTATAAACATAGAAACCAGTTTGAGATGAGGTGTCGGTGTTTCCGAATTTTCAGTTTTTGCTTAAGCATAACAGTAAATTTCTGGATTAACAGGAGGGTGGGGTTTTTTTTTTTTTCCTGGGAAGGTTCTTTGCATTTATTTATCTCAAGCATTTGTGAATGGTGATAGACTAGAGCTCTGGGTTCTGAGCAGCGAACATAGGATGTGTCACGCTGCTAGTTTCTTCGCTCCGCTCCTGCCAGAATGTAGGCGAGACTACCTCCAACAGTGCAGGGTTACTTCAAGTTCCGTAGGAGTATGGAGGCTGATTTCTCTGCCAAATATGTTAGCAATGGCGGAAGGAAATTAGTGCCAGTTGTGGTGTAAGATGAGACGATGGACATAAATCCATTAGGAAATGCACTGCACATCTACCACTGAACAGCCTTTGAATGGTAATGGTTTTTGTTCACTAGTGACCTTAGTTAGATTCAGACCTGTCGCCTGCAAGTTAAAACTACACATCTCATCAGTAACTCCAGTCGGAAAAGAACTGAGCAATGAGATTCAGAAATGTATCCTTCCTTGTGCCGTGGAAAAACACTCAAAACACTTTCAGTTAGTTAAAGTACTTTACGAATAAACGTTAATAAATTCTTACAGCACCCCACTGAGGGGCAGTGGGAGGGAGGTAAGCCATAATTTCCTATTTTACAGATGGGGTAGCAGAGTCAAAGCTACCCATGTAAGTCATCAATGGAATAGTCAGGTCTATAATTCAAATCTCCAATTTTCCAGTTCACAATTCATTACATTACAGTGAATACAAATGTGCCTAGCTTTCCCAAAATGCAATAAAAGTATGTGAAAGCAAATCGCTTAAAATAGAGGTGTGTCAGATTAGTCCAGGAACCCTTGTGAATATTGATCCGTTACCTTTGCCAGATTCTTGTAGCCCTGTGTCTCATGTTGTTCCTGGGCACAGAAAGTTTCACTTCTTGGAATAAGGCGGTAGTGCTGAAGGCAAGTGTTGGGTCCTGTGATGCAAACTGGGACTTTTGCAGACATAATGCCATTAGTATGCCTGGGGGTAGTTTACATATCAGGAGCTCCTATTTTCTAGTGGTCTTTGGGACCTGGATTGTATCAGTTTTTCTAAAGCTTATTTTTAATGCACCTCTAAATATCATATATATTTCTTTAATAGTTGTCAAGCACTTTGGATTATGTGACCATTAGGCATTGTAGCAAATACTCGTAAGCCTTTAGGTAGATGTGTATGTGTTGGAGATAAAGTATACGTAAACGTCCAGGAACTGATTCCCTTCCCCTGGCCCATATTAAGTAGTGTCTTCCGTGTAATCCTTTCACTTTTGAATGGGCTGCTTGTGATGTGAGGCACTACTCTGCATACATAAGTGAGAGAGAATTGGGCCCTCGGTGTTCCTTTGAATAATGCAGTAATGTTGTGTTTATATATGTAATATGCTAATTTTTGGACCAAACATAGAGGTAGGCACATATGGACATACGTATTCGATATGGGTGTTGTACCCGGAACAGTTTGGTTAAGACAATAAGAACACAGGAATGGCCACAATGAGTCAGACCAATGGTCCATCTAGCCCAGCATCCTGGCTTCCCACAGTGGCTGGCACCAGGTGCTTCAGAAGGAACACACCCTGTTATCCAGTCCCACCTTCTCACACCCCAAAGTTTAGGGACATCGAGTGGATGGAGTTCTACCCTTGACCACCTTGGCTACTAACCACTGATAAATTAAACAGTAGTGAGTGGGCCCTCCATGAATTCATCTAGCTCTTTTTTGAACCCAGTTACACTTCTGGCCTTCTCAACATCCCTTGGCGATGAATAGCACAGATTGACTGTGTTCTGTGATGGTTTTAAATCTACTACTTATTCATTGCATTGAGTGATCCCTGGTTTGTGTGTTATGTGAAGGGGACACACTCTCGTAGTCACTTTCTTCAGACCATTCATGATTTTATTAACCTCTACCATGTCTCCTCTCAGGTATGTCTTTTCCAAGAGGAGTCCCAGTTTATACAATCTCTCCCCATATGGAAGCTGTTCCATATCCGTAATAATTTGTTTCCCTTTTGTGCACTTTCTTCAATTCTAACAAACATACTTTTTTTAATTTAATTTTATTTTATTATTTAAAGATCGAGCAGCAGCAGTGTGTACCATGCATTTATACAATGGCATTATGATAGTTTCAGTCTTATTATCTATTCCTTCCTAACGATTCCTAACATTTTGTTAGCTTTTTAACTGCAGCAGCACATTGAGCAGATGTTTTCAGAGAACTATCCACAATGACTACAAGATGTATTTAATGAGTGGTAACAGCTAATTTAGACCCCATCATTGTGTATGTATAGTTTTGATTATGTATTCTAATGTGCATTACTTTGCCTTTATCAAGAATGTATTGCATCTGTCATTTTCTTGGCCAATCACCCAGTTTTGTGACATTCCGCAGTAACACCCCCCCCCCCCCCCCGAATGCAATTTCATTCACATCATGGAAAGTCATCGTCTCTCTGAGTTATGCAGTAATTTCCTTGGTATGCTGTGGTGCCCTATTTGAGTTCAGGAAAATGAGCGCAACTTGCTGATGCCCTCCCCACTTTGTTACCTATTAGTGAGAATGTTTGGAACCTGTTTTATTCCCCATCCCCAACCGTGTCTTCCAAGTGTTTTCTTTTGGAAAGGAGTAGTAAACATTTTCAAAAAGTGATTCTTAATGAGCCCCTTTGCAAAATGGAAACTTACAGAAGAAGAGGTCTCTTTGCTAGTTACTAAAGCATCCTGCCCCTTGAGAGGAAGATGTATTTCCAGGTGGGTAAAGTTTAAGTTCAGTAAGCAGCTGCATACTGAAATGGACTTGAGATTGTAAGAGGGAAGATGCAGAGGGATGGAAATAGATAGAAATCTGTTTTTCTTGCAACATCTGAGGAGGACGTAATGATGCATTGCTAAAAGAAATAGTAGTATGCCCTAGGCTGCAGAATTCACCTATGAATGCATACTCCAGTGACGTTAGTATTTTGTTGTGGGTGACACCATTAGGGGTGTCTGTCTTTCTTTTTTGTAAACTTAACAAATGGTCTGGTAGCACTTTAAAGACTAACAAAACACGTAGATGGTGGTATGAACTTTCGTGGGCACAGCGCACTTCAGATGACCAGAGTGTTGGATGTCCAGGACCAAAATAAATGGGGGGGCGGGAGAGCGGGACAAGACGAGGCAGTGAGTACGGGCATATTATTTCACTGTGCTCTTGTAAGTGTAAGAGTTCTAAGTCAGTTTTGTAAATGTTTAAAAATGTTATAATAAAACAATAACACTAGTGCCTAATAGTGGGCAACCACAACTTGCAACAGAAAGGTCACTGAAGAAGCACATTATATAAGAAGTGTCTTGCGTCACATATTCTCTCTGTTTTCCCATAACAGCGGTGCGAAAATGTTCAGACCTGAGGCTAAAAATAAGTTTCAAAATCCATAGTGAGACACCCAACATCAGAGCACAAATGGCATTCCTTTCAGCCATCCAAGATTGAAACTTTTTGCTTTTGTATTTCCTGTATAGTTATAGTATAATTACACCCCTAACAACGTATTAGGCCTTTGCAATTTCAAATGCTAAACCTGCTTGCTAAAAGGTGTCAATGAAAACAGTTTTATCACAATTTAAATCCTCAAGGAGAATAAAGGGTCGGATTAACAAACTCACTGTTGGCTGATTGATGATGAGTGGGATGCAGGTTGCTTGGGTTGTGAAAATGTGAATACATATATTATATGAAACTGAGGTCCTATAAAAATGTGATGAAAGTAGTCCTCAAGCTTGTGCCGAATGCATTTTTATTTCAGAGATGTTTAGTGCATGCTGTCACATTACTGATACTTAAAGCTAAGGAACTTTAAGGCGACATAGCTTTGGCAAGTGGGTTACTAAAATTATAAGCAAATGAGTTTGATTCAAAACCAGAGGCTTTTCTTCAAGAAGAAAACCATATCAATCAGATTCTATAGGGACCGATTTATTAAAGGGGATTCTCCATAGCTTAGTAAAAAGGAGAGGACATAAGCTGATAACGTATAGGTAAGAACTGAAGAGAAACAGTCAAGTGAAAAGGCGTCCCATTCAACTGCATCACTTGAAGACAGACAATTAAATATTGACACATTTTATAAGTGCTTATACACACATGCTAGAGGGATGAACCTGAGTTCCTAGTATTAACTGAGGATATTGATATAATAGACACAAACATTCTACCAATTTTTGTTGATAATCAATAGGACACAGTAACACCAGAGTAGAAAATACATGAGAATAACAGGGTAGGTTGTGCTTGTTGGGGAAATGGCACTATCTGTGAAAGAAAGCATACAATCAAAGTAAAAATCTTAAATGAATCAAACTGTACCATAGAATCTTTGTGGATGGAAATTCTTTCACCTGACCAGAATGGAGATGGCAGTTGTGAAATTCTCAGAGAGATTAGACAGATTGCAAAAACAAACAATCAAACAAAAAAAACCCCACCCTAATAATAATAATGGGGGATTTCAACTATTTCCATATTGCCTGGGTACATATCATTTCTCTCTGGTATACAGAGATAAAATTTCTAGACACCATTAATGCCTGCTTTCTGGAACAGCTAGTCCTGGAACTCTCCAGGAGCGAAGTAATTCTTAATGTAGTGTTAAATGACACACAGGATCTAGTCCGACAGGTGGCTTTATCTGAATCCAAAAGCAACTGGTAACTGCTGACAGTGGGGAAAGGTGGCACAATTTCAAGGTTCTGGTGGCCCATAGTGGGGTTCAGGGCAGGTACTGAAGAGACAAAGGAGTTTTGATTTCTAGAAGTACTTTTGATGCTATGTTTTATGATATTATGTAATGGCAAATGGAGATGGTTCTACACTTGAATTGCTGGATTACAGTGGTGTATGACATCCATTGGAAGAACAGAGGCATTTGCAAACCAGTCTTTTTAGAGTTGTGGTGATATCAGCACCCAATAATAGTGCCAGGGGCTATTTGTAATTAACCGTATAAAATTAGTTTCCCTCTCCATCTGAATCTCCTCTCTCTACTGGTTTTACAAGGAGATATTGGCTTTCTTAGCCATCACAAGTACCAAAAATCTCATAAGAACATAAGAATGGCCGTACTGGGTCAGACCAAAGGTCCATCTAGCCCAGTATCCTGTCTACCGACAGTGGCCAGCACCAGGTGCCCCAGAGAGGGTGGACCAAAGACAATGATCAAGCGATTTGTCTCCTGCCATCCCTCTCCAGCCTCTGACAAACAGAGGCCAAGGACACCATTTTATCCCCTGGCTAATAGCCTTTTATGGACCTAAGCTCCATGAAATTATCTAGCTTCTCTTTAAACTCTATTATAGTCCTAGCCTTCACAGCCTCCTCTGGCAAGGAGTTCCACAGGCTGACTACACGCTGTGTGAAGAAGAACTTTCTTTTATTAGTTTTAAACCTGCTACCCATTAATTTCATTTGGTGTCCTCTTGTTCTTCTATTTAGGGAACTAATAACTTTTCTTTATCAGCCCTCTCCACACCACTCAGATTTTATATACCTCTATCTCATCCCCCCCCCCCAGTCTCCTCTTTTCTAAACTGAAAAGTCCCAGTCGCTTTAACCTCTCCTCATATGGGACCCGTTCCAAACCCCTAATCATTTTAGTTGTCCTTTTCTGAACCCTTTCCAAGGCCAAAATATCTTTTTTGAGGTGAGGAGACCACATCTGTACACAGTATTCAAGATGCAGGCATACCATAGTTTTATACAGGGGCAGTAAGATATTCTGGGTCTTATTTTCTATCCCTTTCTTAATAATTCCTAGCATCCTATTTGCCTTTTTGACCGCCGCTGCACACTGTGTGGAAGTTTTCAGAGAACTGTCCACAATAACTCCAAGATCTCTTTCCTGTTTTGTCATAGCCAAATTAGCCCCCATCATACTGTACGTATAGTTGGGGTTATTTTTCCCAATGTGCATTACTTTACACTTATCCACATTAAATTTCATTTGCCATTTTGTTGCCCAATCACTCAGTTTGGTGAGATCTTCTTGGAGTCCCTCACAGTCTGCTTCTGTCTTGACTATCCTAAACAGTTTGGTATCATCTGCAAACTTTACCACCTCACTGCTTACCCCTTTCTCCAGATCACTGATGAATAAGTTGAACAGGATTGGTCCTAGGACCGACCCTTGGGGGACACCACTAGTTACCCCTCTCCATTCTGAAAATTTACCATTTATTCCTACCCTTGTTTCCTGTCTTTTAACCAGTTCTCAATCCAAGAAAGGACCTGCCCTCTTATCCCATGGCCATGTAATTTACACAAGAGCCTTTGGTGAGGGACCTTGTCAAAGGCTTTCTGAAAATCTAAGTATACTATATCTACTGGATCCCCCTTGTCCGCATGTTTGTTAACCCCTTCAAAGAACTCTAATAGATTAGTAAGACAGGATTTTCCTTTACAGAAACCATATTGACTTTTGTCCAACAAATTATGTTCTTCTACATGCTTCACAATTTTATTCTTTACTATGGTTTCGACTAATTTGCCCGATACTGAAGTTAGATTTACCGGTCTGTAATTGCCCGGATCGCCTCTAGAGCCCTTTTTAAATATTGGTGTCACGTTGGCTACCTTCCAGTCATTAGGTACGGAAGCCGATTTAAGGGATAGGTTACAAACCACAGATAATAGTTCAGCAATTTCCCATTTGAGTTCTTTTAGAACCCTTGGATGAATGCCATCTGGTCCCGGAGATTTGTTAACATGAAGTTTTTCTATTTGTTCCAAAACCTCCTCTAATGACACCTCAATCCGGGACAGTTCCTCAGATTCATCACCCACAAAGGACGGTGCAGATTTGGGAATCTCCCCAACGTCCTCAGCTGTGAAGACTGAAGCAAAGAAATCATTTAGTTTCTCCGCAATGGCTTTATCGTCCTTGATTGCGCCTTTTATAGTTCGATCGTCTAGGGGACCCACAGGTTTTTTAGCAGGCTTCCTTGCTTCTAATGTACTTACAAAACATTTTGTTATTTCTTTTTGAGTTTTTGGCTAGCTGTTCCTCAAAATCTTTTTTTGCTTTTCTTATTACATTTTTACACTTGATTTGACAGTGTTTATGTTCCTTTCTATTTATCTCACTAGGATTGGACTTCCACTTCTTAAAAGATGCCTTTTTGTCCCTCACTGCTTCTTTTACATGGTGGTTAAGCCACGGTGACACTTTTTTAGGTCTCTTGCTATGTTTTTTAATTTGGGGTATACATTTAAGTTGGGCCTCATGCGATCCAGTCTTGTCTGGCATCTGACTCTTCCAGTATCTGTTGTATTACTAAATGCTGAAGGATATGGGGCATCATTAGCCAACCTGTGAAAACAGATTGCATGGCAGGAGGATAGTGGTTTGAAATAATTTTTGGAAAATAAATTAAAACAGATTTCTGTGCTTAATTTCCTGAGCCCAGACCAGTTAGTAGGGACTCTTAAATCACATTCCTGAGCTTGCCTTCAACTCCATTTTCTCATTACCATTCATTTTTAATTAGGGATGGATCCAGAATTAGGGCACAGGATCCAAACCATCCAATCCTGAGGGAGATCAGATTGAGGCCCCAATTTCAGCTTCGCAGCTCAAATTTATTTTTATGATGGGCCAGTTCAGAACCCCAGATCCGAATGCTCCTCTGAAGTGGCTTTGGTTTGGATTTACAGTTTAGGAACTTTAACAGTACAAAGTTTTAATAGTATGACTTTTCAGTTCTTAATTACAAATGCTCATTATATTCTGATATAGTAAGGCCCCAATCAAGCAAATTCTTAAGCATCTGTTCAATTATGTGAGTAGTCCCAGTGAAATCAACTGCTCGGATTTACGCCTGTTTAAAATACCCTGCTGGATTAGGGCCTTTAGGAAAAAAAATGAAATAAAATGCCATTTGTCACAATTTCATAGGAACTGCACTTTTATCTTCCCTCCCCCCCCCCCCAAAAAAATCCCTGCCGCCCCTAGCCCACCCATCTCCCCTGACCCAGCCTGTCTCCTTGTGGGCTCCTCAACATTCGCCCAGCTACCGCTCTCTCCCCACCCATCCCTCACTGTCCTCTGCTGCTTCCCGGCATTGCCCTGAGCTCCCTTCTGCAGTCTGGCATGCTACGTCTTTGGGCTGGTTCCAGCCTGGTCTCGCTTCCCTGCTCTAGGTGCTCCCTAGTGAGGCCCACCAGTAGCAGGCATGCTCTCCCCAGCTGTGCTAAGCCTTACTCCCATCCTGGTGAAATTCTGTGTGTGGGGAGGGAGTGGGGCGGACAGGAGTGTGGAGGGGGGGGGAGACCCTGCATTCTTTCCTCCCCCGCACATTGCCTGTGTCTGAACTGGTTGGTAATGGTGATCATAATGTAATTATATTTAATGTCCATGTAGGGGGAAAAATACCAAAGGAATAAGGTTGCCAGATGGTTTCAACACAAATACCAGACACACTTCGCTATACATCACAATCTACATTACGTCTTATTTAGAAAATACCGGACACTTTTATTTTCTCAATTTGTTTCCTGAACAGAAAGCTCAAATACTGGACTGTCTGGTTCAAAACCGGACACCTGGCAACGCTACAAAGAAACCCACCTCAGTAGAATTTAACTTTAAAAAGGGGAACAAAAATGAGGAAGTTTGTTTTACTAAAATTAAAAGGAACACTCAAGACAATGAAATGCCTGCAGTCTGCTTAGAAACTATTTAAAACCCCCTTCATAGAGGCTGAAAGCAAATGTATACTCAAACTTTAAAAAAAGAAAAAAAAAGTAAGAGGACCTAAAAATTCTACCCTAGCCAACAGGGTGAAAGAGGTGGCTACTGGCAAAAAGGAATCCTTTAAAAAACTGGAAGTCTCATCCTACTGAGGAGCATAAGCTTTGGCAAGTCAAATGTAAGGTCTACTCTAAGGCCTGTACAGTCTCACAGCTGTATCACTGAAGCTGTGCCGCTATAAGGTCTCTTGTTTTGCTGCTCTCCGCCTACGGAAGAGAGCTCTCCTATCAGCATAATTAAATCATCCCCAATGATCTAGTGCTGTCTACAGTAGCACTTTTCTTGGTGAAACTTGTATCCCTCGAGGTTGTTTTTTTTTTTCTCACCAGCGATAGACAAAAGTGCGAGTGTAGAGACATAGCTTAAAAGTATAAATAAGCAGCCTCTGCCTCCCTCCCCCCCCATTTTTGGTTTTTTTTTTTTTTTAAGAGCAACTAGAAAAAGCACATTTTTTTTTTTCAGGAGCAGAAAGCTTGTCAAATAATCAGTGAGGCCACTGGATGATCAAGGAAGAGAAGCCATTGCAGAGAAGCTATATGACTTTGCATTGGCCCTCACTGCAGAAGACGTGAAGGAGATTCACACAACAGAGCCATTCTTTTTAGGTGACAAATTTGAGGAACTGTCACAGATTGAGGTATTGATAGAACAGATTTTGGAACAAATTGATAAATTAAACTGTAGTAAGTCAGTAGGACCAGATGGTATTCACCCAAGAGTTCTGAAGGAATTGAAATATGAAATTGCAAAACTACTAACTGTGATATGCAGCATGTTGCTCAAACCAGCCTCTGTTCCAGGTGACTGGAGGATAGCTAATATAACATTGATTTTTAAAAATGGCTCCAGATATAATCTTAGCAATTATAGGTTAGTAAAACTAATTTAAGTACCAAGTAATTGGTAGAAACTGTAGTTAAAGAACAGAATTATCAGACACAAATGAACATGATATATTGGGGAAGAGTCAACATAGTTTTTATAAAGGAATGTCATGGCTAAATTAAAACTGCAAAGAGAATGAGAAAATAAACATAAAGCTAAAGAAACTACACAGGACCCATATTTGACTCTAAACGTGATAAACTTAAATGCATTTGTGCCTTGAATTTTTTTCTGTCATTGAATGTGTATATTCCTTTGCTCATTACCTCATTATTCATGCTCCTGCTTTTCATGATGCTACTCCCACGCTTGTTATATTAAATGCACATGAAAGAACATCTCCTAAAATTATTTAGAATGCAAACATCTGGATTAAATATACCCCAAACAGCTCAATCCAGAGTGAAATGACTCATGATGGGGTGGGCTTGCACCAGTTCCCTTCAAAAATTGTTCCATAGTCTAATAGGTATCAGTAACATTTAACCTCCATTTTCCTATACTGACTTTTCTGTCATTTTTCATAGACTCACAAGGTTATTAGGAACCTCAAGGGTCATCTAGTCCAATCTCCTGCCAACATGCAGGATTTGTTGATTCCTAACCATCCAAGACAGATGGCTATCCAGGTTGTTCCATTGTCCAACTGTTCTTAGAGTTCAGATGTATTTCTTGAGATTTAATCTAAATGTGTTGCGCTGTCGTTTGCACCAATAGCCTCTTGTCCTGCTCTCTGTTGCAAGAGAGAATTTTTTTCTCCATCTTTTTTTTTATATCAGCCTTTCATGTATTTGGAGAACGCTATCATGTCTCCCCGCACCCCCAAAAATCTGTTTTTCCAAACTAAACATATCCAGTTCCTTCAGCCTTTGCTCACGTGGCCTGTGTTTCATCCCTTGGATCATCTTGATTGCTTGCTTCTGGATCCTTTCCAGTTTCTCTAGACCCTTGCTATACATTGGTAACCCAAATTGGACACAGCACTCTAGCCTAACCAGTGCTGAATAGAGCAGTGAAATCGACCCCTATGACTTGCATGCCATCCACTTGTTTTCAGCATCACATTGTTGACTCACGTGGAGGTTGTAATCCACCACTCTGCCCAGATCCTTCTTAGCAGTGCTGCTGCCAAGCCCGTTATCCCACACCTTTTGTATTAGTGCAGTGGTTTTTCTTCTCCAAGTGTAACATTTGTCTCACGTTTGTCTTTGAGTTTCATTTTGTTGTCTATAGCCCAGTTCTCTACTTTATTAGGATCCTTTTGCATTTTAGCTCTATCCTGCAAACTGCTTTCAACCAAAACCGAGTCCTATGGAACCCCAGCTTGACACATCCTTCCAATTGGATATCATTCCATTAAGAGCTACTCTTTGTTTGCAGTTGTTTAATCAGTTGTGTGTCCACTTAATGGCAGTTCCACCACACCTCATCTATATGCTGGAGAAATGCAGAATGTCATATGGAACTGTGTCAAAAGCCCTGCTAATGTCCAGATATATTATATCTACTGCGTTCCCCCTTTCTATCAAACCAGTTTCCCTGTCAAAGAAGGATATCAAACTAGTTTCGCATGATTTGTTCTCAGGAAATCCATGTTGGCTGTTGCCTCTTCAATTTGCAAATACCTGGAGAATAAATATTTTAAACATTGCTCTAGTGGTTTCCCAGGCATCGAGGTCTGACTGACTTGTCTTGAGTTCCCTGGCTCTTCCTTTTTAAAATATGGGCACTACTTTAGCCCTTTTTCAATCTTCTAGGACCTCTTCTGTCATTCACCACTATTCTTAGGTATATTTCATTGTAACTGTCTGTTTCACGCTATTGTTGTACATATGGCTTGCAATAGCCTGAACAAGTTCATTGTCCCCAGGATCCCAGTGTTGTGAAGTGCTGTGCATCCTACCTTCTCACGGAAATCAGTGTAAGTTTAGGATCATCATCTTCTCTATGAACAGAGCATAGAGCTGAGGTGGGCAATAAGGTAGATATGGTTCACCAGGATTGACAGCTGGCATTTTATTTAGCTGCACCTCCTGAGGTACAGCCACTTGAAGCTCCCATTGGCTGTGGATTGCTGTTCCTGGCCAATGGGAGCTGCAGGAAGTGATGTCCCGATCTGCGCCATCTCCCACAGCTCCCATTGGCCGGGAATAACGATCTGTGACCAACAGGCAACTCAAGCATCTGTACCTGTGGAGGCGCAGATAAGTAAGGTGCCAGTGGCTTGCCAGGACAAACCTTTGTCACCCACAAAGTAAGGAAATGGAAAAATGGAATCCATCTGAAGTCATTACAGTACAAGTAACCTAGAGACCTTAATTCTCACACTAGAACTCCTCTGGCTTTCCTGCTTCATGGCAAAAATATAATGACATATCAGTGTTATGAGGCTTTAAATTGCTAGGGTTTTTCTATAGATGCAAATTGAAGATCCCTTGCTAATATACTTATAAATAGTATAATAAATAATTAAAACATCAATTATATTTGTCAAGGGGACAGGTGTGCTGAATTCTGCTCTTGCTTATTCATCTTGTGCAGCAGCGTGACTTTTAGTGGAGTTTCTTTAAGGCTGAGCAGGGTAAAACCCCAAATGAGCAAGGATATTTTGTAATGCATTGCCCCTATTTTGTTCCATAATATTTGTTGCTTTTCTTAGTCGCAAAAATTTAGTCACGCGCATGTAGCAGATCTTCAAGTCCTTATGCATGAAAGAGAATCTGCTGCATTTGAAACTCAGTGACGAGGCTTTGTGATTGAGATCTTTAAGCAGTCCTGCGCATGTCCTTAAGGAAGTCAAATTAACAGTGATTTGTCTTTGTTCACCCTTCTAGAAAATGGGTACCTGGTGTCAATCTCATAGCAGTGGTTGTCTGGGAGGGTTAATTAATCAGACGTACAAAGTATTTGGAAATGGCTGGCTGAGGGCCAAAGTACATGAATGTGCATTTCTATCATCCTCACAACTTACCCTCTTCGATTTGAAAGCAGGCATTTCTTTTATATACTCTTATACTGTATCCATGGAGCAAGTGTAGTGGCACAGGAAAATACCAATATTGCACATTCTAATTGCATTTTATCTCATTTTGTCAAATGATGGATACTCACTGAATTCTGCGTTGGTGATTGACTGGAATTCTTTCCCTCCTCAGAAATCCCCATATAGGGTATTACACGAAACAAACATTATTTTAAAAAGCCTAGCCCGAACATGCAACTCTCTCAATTGGCCAAGTAATAAGACTTTTACCACATCTTGGTGAAAGAGACAACTATTTATCTAGGGCATTATGTTGAAATCATTGCTCTCTTCTCTTTAATTTACTATGTAGCAAATGGAGCTGAGTGAAGCAGCCTGCCTTTTGATGTGTAATGCTTTGTGCTTTTTTTTTGGCAGTTTTGCTGCCATTTGCTTTGATGAAATAGAGTCCCATAAACTTTGCTAGCCTCAGCACACTGCCAGTACTTATGTTTTATTTGGCAATAAATTAATACCGTTCATTGCCAAAAAATAGATAAATGAACAGAACTGACAGCTATGAATAAGGGAGATGACTGATTCTTATAAGCATATTTTTGCATGATCCTCCAATAGTTACTGTCCGGTCTTTATCATCTAACTTTAGATCAACTCAAGTGCCTTTAGGCCCAGGTCATAGTTTACTCAGAGACTCGCTTCCATTGTTTCTGGCTGAGGAGGTTCTTAGCATCCATACCCTAATGTGCTTTCTCTCTCACTACTACCACCTCTGGCCTGGCTTGGCCGGATTCAAGAACGAGGTCTAGTATTTCTAGGGAATTTTTCCAATAGAGAAGTTCCTCCTGTAGTCCCAGTATTGTCAGGAACACCTGCTTCTCTTGACTGTTGGTTCTTTTTGGATGCTAGACTGTGTAACTTTGGAGTGCTCCTTTCACGTGACTAGCTTCAGTCCTCTGCTTTGATGACTCCACTTTTTAATCCCTGTACCAGTCGCAGCAGGGCCAGCAGCATTGAAAGGTGGCAGTGGAGGGAGGGGACCAGAAGGGATGGGACAGCCATCTCTTAGCACCGCCGGAAAGCACTGTGGTGCACCCCCAGCCCTCAGTATTGCCTACAGCATGTGGTGCGGTGCTCTGGCAGCAATTTAAAAGTCCCAGAGCTCCCAGACGCCTCTACTACAGCAGCAGTGGCCAGGAGCTCTGGGCTCTTTTTGCATCACCAGACCCCAGGGCAGGTGCCCCCTTTGTTCCCTTCCCCCATCAGTGGGACTGACCAGTCCAGCCCCTGTGCACCACTCCAGTGATGTAAAGACCCTAGAAATCAGGTGGGTTTGTCCAGTTGGGAATTCCCCTGCCAGAAGAGAAATTCCGAGGTGGTGCAGAGCAGCCAATAGGGCTCTTGCCACCCCTTCATGTAGTCTGAGTATAGGGTATGACTGTGGGCAGGAGCAAGGACCACAGCCCTAGAAGTTATGGACCTGCATAGTTATGCATCAGTGTAAGAACGACGTATCAGTCTGCTGTAACTTATGCCAGGGCCTAAACCGAACAACAGAGCCATAATCTGGGGCCTGCAAAGGTACAAGGGCCACTTCCTCTCCTGCCACCACCAGCACCTCAGATCTTGCCTGGCCAGACTCGAGCTCCGAGTTCAGTATTTCTAGGGAATTTTTTCCCATATAGAGACGTTCGCCCTGTAGTCCCAGTATTGTCAGGAACACCTGCTTCTCTTGACTGTTTGTTCTCCTTGGATGCTAGACTGTGTCATTATGGAGTGTTTCTTTCCCATAATTAGCATCAGACTCGACGTGCGCTTGCAATGAGAAACATCCATTTGGGGAGGTAGGATATTCTCTAGTGCATCAGCCTTGAACATCGGAAAAAAAAACCCCAACCCAAGTTCCCCATCCAGACATGGTGGACTAGTTTGGTTCGATCCAAAGTTTTGTAACAGAAGTAACTGTGCAGAGCTTCATTCTCCTTTCCCATTCTCTCCTGTGACTTTCCATTGTCTTCAGTGGGAGCTGTGCGTGTGCATCTATAAGTAGAAATAGATTCTCGTGATCATTGAGGCAACATTTTCAAATCCAGGATAAAGCAAATAAAACCAGCCAGTTGAGCTAATTACTACAGGAACGTAAGAGCGCTCTTACGTCCATCCCTTCAGTCAAAGGGCAGGGGACTGCAGCATTGAGCCTTGAGTTAGGAAATTCAAGACCCAATGTAGCTTCATTGGAACAAAATTGTTCTGTGCAACTGTTCAAGGCCCTGAAGCAGGCGTCCCCAAATAAGCTCAAGCAGGTGCTCCATTCTAGGCCAGAAATGCAGATTATTGAATGAAGATGAAATCTTGCACATGCCCTCAGTGTAGAGTCCTCAGAGGACTCCCTGTCTACAGCTACTCCTTCATTAAATAGGCAACTGGACCTGCCTGTTGGTACTGAGCTTCCCTGGCAAAGAGAAGCCTGCTTGCTCCCTGTAGACCTGAAGGACAGGTCATTATGAAAGTCAGCTTCATAGTAGCTTCCAATGTGTTTCAAGTGACAAAGGTCCCTTCTTAAATGGTGCTAAATAGTAAGCTGTAAATACAGTACTGAATGAAACATAGAATAAAAGTTATCAATCTGTTCTTCTGTGAGTTTTATATATTGAATCTTCCCATCTTTTCATATATCTTTTCATGGATAAAACAAACTTTTTTTAAATTGCCATCAGATCAATTAATCTTAATGTTTTTTAATCAGCACCTTTTTATTTGTGTGGTAATTTACTTGTGTCATTCCTTATCTTCAACTTGTTGCTGAAAACTTGGTATTGTCAGTTGTACAGAGTACAATGAAGAAAGTGCATTGGGACAAAGGTGTGTTAGATTTTGTTTCTTGAAAAAGTTGTCAATACTGTTAGATTTTACAGCTTTTATAATTCTCTTGTCCCTCGTTATATCATCTATCTATCCTTGGTTGGAGATTTACAAAAGCTATGTCTATTTTCCAAGAATTTACTTTACCAGAAAGACTCATTTTGACTAGAACTACCTTTATGACGACAAGCATCATTTTAAATGTATTGTACTGTATGTCTGGTAATAAATCTTAACTATGCCTCAAGGCTTTTGGAGAATTTTTCCATTCAATTAAAATAAAATCAATGGAATGATATCACATTTTAAATGCTAATATACTTTAAACCTTCATTCTTGAGTTAAAATAGTTACATGGAGTGCAGTATGAGCTCAAACACTGTAGTGTTAAAGAAAATTATGCTATCTTGGACAGTAACTATAGAATACTGTAATACTTCTATACCAGCAGTTGTTCAAAAATCATACAGAAAGGCCCTAAAAATCATGAGATTGTCTTTTATTTGCTACGTAGTTTTTGCATGCATGGATGCAAATAATATTTTCCAGCTTTTCTTCATAACTGCAAAGCCTCAAAAATTATTCTTTTTTTAAAATGAAAACTTAGATTCTTACATAAGCACATGCCTTCAAAAGCTAGGGATTTCCTCCCCCATCCCCCAAAATCCCACCATTATTGCTAGAGCTCACAACACTGTAACAGTGTTGCTACAAATTGGGAGATAGAAAAAGTCATGCTTCATGTCCTTTCCACTTCTCCAAAATAGAAGTTGAGTAATATATTTAAATTAAACATGATTTATTCTGTTGCTGTTGGCAAAAACAAATAGCCAGGTCCTAGATATTTATGAAGGAAGAAGCTGTTTTTTCAAACTCCCCAAATGGCTTGATGAAAAATTAGCTCAGGTATTACTAATCTGCACTTAATCCTCTGTCAAGCAGAGATGTAAATGTACTAACGCCAAGATAAGTCTTCATGGATAATTAATGACTATCTCAAAAATAATACTTTGTGCATGTTCCTCTGATTTTTTTTAAAAGAGCTAGTGAGCATCTGCAGGGAGGAGTCTGTAGGCCTTGACATGAAGAAGTCCGTTTCCTAAATTAAAAATCAGTTTGCATTATATAATCTAAAATAATCTTTGAGTTTTGATGACATAGAACCGCTATACTTGTAACAGACCTTCACAATTACAGGATTTTAATGAATAATAAAGGGAAAAACAGGTGAACATTTAGTCAAGCCATGCCTCTCCTCTTTAGATGGACCCTGAAGTAGTTTGTGCAAATTTCAAAATGAAATGTTAGTGTTTCAAAACTCACTGGAATTGAAATATTTAAATCCTATACATAAAATGAAAAGGGGCTTCTCTGTTCCTTCCATTTCCAAATGTAAGCATTCCTTGGAAACTCAAACAGCAGCATTGTCCTAATGCAAGATAACCAAGAAGTAAAACTTAGCAGTAATAAATATAGCAGTTAAAATGAACTATAATCATACCAGTACCATAAAAACAGACATACTGTTCAGTCTAGTTTACAATATGGTGAAGTGCAAAAGTTAAACAAACTGCATAAAAGCTGAAACATAACCTAGATTTTTTTTTTTTTACAGTTTTTGCAAATCATAGAAAACTCTAAAAAAAAAACCCCAAACCCTAAAATGTAAATGATAAAGTTAAAGGTGACCTCTGTGAGTCATGCATACTACGAGAGGATTTGCTCATTCACAAAAGCTGATCCTTCTGGCTCCATGTGATGTAGCTGAATGATCCCCCGGCAACACATTGCAAGTCTCAGTGCCATCCTCCTGTGCTGGGTGGGGTTTAAAAAAAAAAAGTGGCAGCCTTTTTAAAAAAAAAAAAAAAAAAAAAAAAACACAACAGACAACCCGAAAACTGTGGATGTGTGTGGTACTTGATCATGTAAGATTTTTTTGGTAGTAATTACCTGGATCTACAATATTTTGAGACATCCAATTTGATCCCATAAGCTCTGTGGTACATTACTCAGCTGGTGCTTAGACAACGGATCGCCAAAGAACACCTACATGTTGCTGGAAGTAGCATTGATGATTCCGAAGGTGGTACTCTGAATCAGCAGTGATTCAGTGCTTCAGCATGGCTTTTCATGGCACTTGACTTTATGGCACCCATGTTGGATTCTGTTTTTGAACAATGTTTGAGTTTACATTCATGGAAAACATTGTTCCTGGTAGAGGAAAACCTTACCAATAATAATACAATGGATCTTTGCTTTAAGCCACATATTATTTTTGAATGGTGAGGACAATAGTAGGAGAATCAAAACAAGGCTGAGGACGCCTCCTAAAGAAAACACTCCACCGGCAATACAGTAGCTTTCAGGCACTTGCAGTGCTGCTGTAAACTGAAGACCAGAACGATAGCTTGGCTCCAGTTTGCTGGATTTGGAACAAGTAAGCACTTGTGTGTGCGTGCGTGTGCGCGTGCGTGTGCGTGCGTGCGCGCGCGCTGGTTTGCAGCTTGGCATAAAAACAAAGGTCCAAATCAGTTGAAATCATTCAGAGCACTTTTTATAAACCTGTAATGGTGTTAACCTTTTGCTTTCTTCCCGACCTCCAAATCAGGTGAGGGAATGCTGCTGATATTCCAATAAATGAGGGTATTTTTCTTGTCTTCCTAAACTAAACGCCTGAATAGCATCACCTGGCTGTTGTAGTCTGCCAAAGAAGAACACAAAAGTGGCAATGTTTCAGTGGTGGGTGAAATGATCTTTGTGTATTTATAGATAAATATGTCAGGCTTCCTCAAGTAGTAGGAAATCAAGTGATTTGACATCCATGGATAAGATATCAGCTAACAGCAAAGAATTGTATTTAGATAAAATTGTTGCTTACCTAATAACTATAGAGAAACTAATTATTGAATATAAGTTTAGCTTCTGTACCATACAATACATATGTAGTCACATAAAAGTCCTTCCTTATTAAGTTGTCTTCCAGGAAATCTTTAGATGCCATGTCAGATCATATTTTCATATGCTTCAGTTCTGCTTCAGTGTTGGTAATAAAGCCAACGCCTACAGACTGTCTCCTCACGGGGGTAAGCATTGAAAGCAAACAAAGAAACAAAAACCCCTAATGGGGTCTGTGAGTCACAGGAAAAAAATAGTTAAACAGTTGGGCAGCGCTGTTCATATTGGGCGAAATGCACCCCCAGGGAAAGGGCTAGCACAAGACATCAGAGTAGGACTGAAGTGGTGCATTAACCTAGTGGTGGCACTTTGCTGAAGGATAAATTTTGCCCATCAGGTGGAATGTTTGGTTGAAGATCCTTTCCACTCCTGCCCTGTCCCTAATGACAGGTTGCCAGGAGATCCCTGCTTTTTGTGCAACGCAATTCATAACTGCCTGAGCGTCTCAACGTGTCTCTATTCCTAATGCCTCCAAGAAATATTGGAACTTGATGCTGGGTTTTTACTAGAGAAAAGCCTAAAAGCACACACAAGGAGTGCCTGAAGATTTATTTGAAGACTGTTCTTTCTGCAGTGTGCAAAGTTGCCCGATGAATGTAAATCATTGGTGACGAGTTGGTGTTTCTTCACTTTCGACACAAATCACGGAGGTGCCAATATTTCTGACCCACGGTATAAAATTGCATGTGGCTTTATGCAGCAATGTGAATGCATACATGTGACTTGAAAGGGAATGAAAATCAGTGTTTTCTGAAATGCGCAATTGAGGACCAAAACTCACACTGAAGTCCAATGGAGTTTTACTGGGGTGAATGTCCTGGTAAAGATCTCAGGATAGGTCCTTTCACGTAACATTCACCCTATGCAGACTTCACGCACTGATGAATACCTATTTTAGGTGGCAAAAATCACCCATCGGGGCAGCTGCACAAGGGCTATGTACCATGTAAGGCCTATTTTGAGGCTTTTAAATGGGATTTAAGAGGTGCCTCTACCTTATTTAAAACTTACTCAGAATGCTTAAAGAAATGAGTAGGCCACAGGGCCTTGGCATTGGGTGGAAGTTGATCTGTCATAAGTAAAGTTTTGTAGCCTCATGTTTGTAGCGCCCCCTTTCCACCTGGTTACCTTCTGTAATGCCAATCTGCTTACAGGTTTTGATGGATAGGTCTGGGTTTTTCTGGATCCCGCCACTCACTCAACTTTATTTTTTCCTATGGATTTATTTGGCGGTGCCTCCATCCCCCTCACTCCTTCCTGGCAGTGTCACCAGGGCAGCTTGGGAGGAAAATTCTAACCCAGGGTAATCCCCACGTACTTGCCAGATAGTTGGAGACTCCCAGAAAATAACACAAACACATACACTATATTAAACACAATTACATTAAACAGGAGACAAATATAACATAACAGGGTAAAACACTATTTTTAGAGTCACCGGTGCCCAGCAACTGTAAGATTAGTGTCCCGTTGGTACGCGTACTTTGTTGGGGCCCTTGATGACTTATGACCACAAATTTCTTCTCTGCAGTGGTTTAGCAGTAGGGCTGACTGGGTCCAGTACAGCCCCAAAGGACTCACAAGTGGGAGAAGGTGGTAAATCCCTCCATAGGTTTAATATGCAGCTGGTTATAAAATCCTCAAACAAATTCCCAGACTTACTAACTAAAAGATGGCTCACTCACACACTCCATGAATGAGCCTCAGGTTCAGAGATGACGCAGTCACTGCAGAGGGGCTGGTCTCTTCTGGCAGGGATCCTGTTTGGGCAGGAATCAGGCTGCTTCTGTCCCAGAATTTCCCCTCACCACAAAGGGGTGCAAGGCTAAAGGTGCAGGCCACACAACTGCACCAAAATTCAAACTATAATCTCCTACCCCAGCATTCAGACACACACACACACACACACACACACACACACACAGAGCAGGCAGCAGCCCCGAACCAGCAGACAGAGCAGAGCCGACCATGCGGTCACTGGTCTCACCCAGGGAGCCAGAGAGCCAACTCAGCCTGGCTGGAGAAGCCTCCCAGCAAACTCCACAAACTGGGAATCAACCGTGGAGAAATAAAACCCAGCTGAGGGATCCTGCCTTCAGGTCCTAGAGGCTAGTTCTCAGGGGGAAACCCTGCATGCAGGCCTGGGGCTTACTAGCTCCCACACAGCCAGCCTCCCCTTGCCCTGGCTGGCTCCAGACCCCTCCAACAATGGCTCCTCCTTCCCCTCCTGAACTCCCTGGGAAGGGGCATCTTACTCCCTATGGGTTGCCGGGCAGACTCTGACCCTGGTAGGGAGGGGGAGCCAAGGCAAACTGGGTGTGCCTCTCCCTGATCTGCCAGCAGACAGAGCCCTGGGAATCTAAGTAATCTCCTTGGGGGTTACATGTTAATTTCAGATCTACCTGTAAAATGTCCAGTTACATAATTTATACTTGTGATACAACCTGGATTTGTTATACAATGTTATTAATGCGTATATTTATTGTTCCAAAGGGATGGCAAACGAATAAAATAACCAAAACAATGTGTAAGCCAATTCGGGATGTGAATGGTTCACCAGTTAACCAGTAAGCCTCACCCTTAATGACTGAGGTTTACTGGTTCCGGTTAATCGGGAGGGGCTGGAGCAGCTTCTTGCTTGTCATGGTCAAGAAGTTGTTCTAGCCGCGCAGGACTCCCCACAGGCAGGGGCTGCTCTGACCAGCTGGCCGCCCCCTTTAGCTGGTTAACCATTAACCAATTAAATGGGATTTTACATCCCTAAAACCAATATAGAATCCTAGAACTGGAAGGGACCTCGAGAGGTCATCGAGTCCAGTCCCCTGCCCTCACAGCAGGACCAAGCACTGTCTAGCTCATCCCTGACAGGTGTCTGTCTAACCTGCTCGTAAATATCTCCAGGGATGGAGATTCTACACCCACCCCCCAGGCAATTTATTCCAGTGTTTAACCACCCTGACAGGCAGGAAATTTTTCCTGATGTCCAACCTAAACCTCCCTTGCTACAATTTAAGCCCACTGCTGCTTGTCCTCTCAGAGACCAAGGAGAACACTTTTTCTCTCTCCTCCTTGTGACACTCTTTTAGATACTAGAAAACCACTAACCTGTCCCCTCTCAGTCTTCTCTTTTCTAAACTAAACAAGCCCAGTTCTTTCAGTCTTCCCTCATTCATAGCTCATGTTCTCTAGACCTTTCATCATTTTTGTTGCTTATGATGAATTCACCAGGTTACTGAGATGGCCCTCATGGTACCTGAGTCTTGGAGTCACCCTGTGTCAGCCGGTGGTCAGGGCAGTGAGTGGTGTGTGTGAGCTGTACACCCGAGACTTTAACTGCTAGGAGTGGGGTCCCTTAGCAGTGGGCAACCTGGAGGAGGTTGACGGGTGCCCCAAAGAGTTTAACGTCCGTGTCTTTACTGCTAGGATCGGGATCCTTTGCAGTGGGCAGCCAACAGGCTGACAGACGCCCCAGAGTTTAACAGGGAGAGCTTTACACCTCAGACTTTGACTGCTAGGACACAAAGTCCCGTCGCAGTGGGCAGCCTGGGGAGGCTGAGAGGTGCCCCAACGGATCTGTCCCCTGGAAGCGACACGATCCAACGCTCAAGCTCTCCCTATATCTGTCCCTTATGACCAGCTGGAGTTCTTTTGTTTGTGTTCGGTTCGGGTACAGCAGCACGGGTTCAAGTCAGAAACTCAAACCACGCTTGCTTATTTGTAGGAGAAAGAAAAGAAAGAAGAAAGAAAACTTGGTTCAATATATATATTTAAACTTATAAAGTGAATGAGGGCACAATCTTATTTTCTTGTTTACAATAGAAGTGAAACAGGTTGATTAGAGAAACTTATAATAGAGTAACTAAATTAAAGTGTACACATAAGAAACACATTGCAGGTATAATTCTCACCCCTGCGTTCCAGACTTGGCGTGGCCAGCGTCTTTCTCTCAATCCCTCGGGAAGAAGTAGGGCGAGGTTGGGCGTCCCACAGACCTCGGGAGACAACATATACCTGCCAGCAGGTATAGATTGGAGCTCAAATGGGGTGGGCTACTAAACTCCTCTTTATACCCCTTGGGTCACGTAGGCTTCTTCCTGGTCTCAAGTGGCCAATTAGGAAAAATGGCTTTGAATGCCAGGTTTCCCACGGAAGGGTGCAAAGCATAATTCACACCTGGGAAACTGCAGACAATGGGCACTCTAGTATGTGATGGGCGAAGATTCCTCTCCTGGGACAGTGTAGGCGTGTCAATTACTGGTGCTAGCCATCAGGGCAGCAGGAGGGGGGCCCCTCCGGTTATCAGCTAGCCCATTTACTGTCTGGTTTCTGTTTATTAGAGTCAGGGACAAGCAGCACACCTGCATTCCCAGGGCATCAAAGGCTGACTGCCTTTCTCTTGCTCTCTGGGGGGGGAAAAACAAGATGGGGTTCATGTCTGGCTACATTCCACCCCCTTGACACGCCTCACTATGTCCCAGAACGCAAGATGGCGGCGATGCCAGCGCCTTTTGCCCTCCTTGGAGGAAGCTAAAATCGCCCTATCGGCAGGGTCTGATCAGATAATTTTGGATCAAGGGATTGATTAGGATCGCTTCCCAATGCCATATATTGGACTTGTGCAGAGGAGGTAGCAGTGTACACCAAACGCTTAACAATACATAGAAGCATGCAACAAGCAATTACAACAAGGAAAATGGTTAATATAGTATTTACAATAGAGTGAAGGAATGGAGTTAACGAAAATCCTAGGTGTTGGGCTAGCCAATCTAGCCATGAGGCTTTTTCTGTCCTCAGTTACAGTGTGTAGCACCTTAATAGCGCCCTTTATAGCAAATGCATCTTGTTTAATTTGTAAGCAGCAAGATTGGTTAATTATCGCACACACTCCCCCCCTGTTGGGCTAAAACTGCATCTAAGGCTATTCACTAATGCCTTCTCCAGCTCAGCTACTCCAAGCCAGGGCAGGAATGTGTGGGTGAACTGGTGAAAAATCTGTAGAGCGTTCTATAGGGGGTTCAGGGTGAATCTTCTTGGCATCCGGTGCAGGAAACTTCCAAGATTAGTGATACCAGGAGCCATAATGTGGGGGTGTACAGTGAGTCCCCCAGGGGCAGCATGCCCCAGTGAGCAGTGCCCTATTTAATTCAGTGGCAGATACTTGTAGGCTTTCTGCCTGCAAATGAAAAAGAGTCCTGGCTCTTCCTTTAGAATAGGGGAGTAGGGTCCCTTATACTATCCTGTTCCAGTGGGTCCTTTCTTTGGGGTCTGGTGTGTAGCACAGCGACTATCATTAGCGGCTGTGCAGTGCAAGGCAAGCAGCAAGTCCTGTAGGACCTGATCCGCTTCAAATAGCTCTGCCCTAGCACACTGGTTTGGGAGTAGGGTGTTACTGGTTACCAGTGTGGGGTTGTATATTTGACCGGTGTTAGGAATAATGAATAATGACTGATTGTACCAGGCTTTTCCTTCCGGGTATTGGCTGAGGTTTAGGGGAATAATGGTAACATTGCTAGATAGTGGTGTGCCACCTTGGGAGATGTTATATCCCGAGCACCTTAAGGGTTTTTTTGGTGGGTTGCACTGGGATAGACATCCCAGACCTTTAATTTCTCATTAAAACTTACAGTGTGGGTACACTGCTGGTCCCCTAACCACCCAAGGTGGGGTCCAGTACCTTTTGTTCTCAAAGCAGATGGGGTACACTTCCCTGGAGCTTCCTGTTATATACTCCAGAGTTTGACCCCATAGTGTAGGTTGCCATTGTCCATGCCACCCCCAAGTTCCCTTCCCAGAGTCATTTAAAAGTTTGTAGCTGCTGGAGCTGCTGTCATCAAACCAGGCTGGTCCCCACTCGAAAACGTTGCTCTTGTTCCACCAGTCATTCAAGTTTAAAGGGACAAATTCAACTCCCAGTCCTGTGGAGGAATTTAACAGAGTGCATATCCAGCAGTTTGTAGCATCGGCGGCAGAGGCAATAGTCTGAATAGCATTCCTGAGAGGGTGCTCGGGCAGGCCGGAGGCTGCTGTGGCCACAAGGAACGTTACAACAAGTCCAAACATCATGCTGTCGCTTGGATCGGGGTCTGCCACACAACCAAGTTTGATTCTAAAAGAAAGCACAAAGTCAACCGGTCTTGGATACAATCCAAGCCTTAGTTATAGTTATTGGCATCTTGTCGGGGTTTGCAATAATCCAAACACCCTTGTCTTTATAAGACTGAAGTATACAGGTATGTGTGCCCAGGCTGGGGTGTTTGACTACAACAGTATCCCCAGGGGCATATTTGGAGTCCTTATCTGATTGTATTACTTGGGGTGTTGGGACAAGTGCTGTTAAGTGGTTTAGTCTCATGATGGTTGACAACCCCATTGCTAATCGGGTGGGGTAGGCAAAGCCAATTCCAGAGACAATCTCTACTCCAGTCAAAACATATTTCCTTCTCTGTCTGGTGGAGGGTAATGGGCCAATGTAATCAATTCGCCAGTTGCCTATTACCAGTTTAGCAAGGAGGGTGGCCTTGTTCACTAAGCCTCATACCTCCTGGTCCTTTTCTTAAGCATATTCCTGAAAAATCTAAGAGTTGCTTTAACTCTCAGTACCCATCCTTAAGGGAATCTAGCTCTGTCTGGGTACTGAGGGACATGCATTTCTACCTCTCCACTTCTGCAGCAGAGGCTTCTACATTTTTGCAGTTTCATATTTACATTCTTATATTCAGTCAATTTGAGGAACACCTCATTACAGGTTTTCCATAGAAGTCAAGCTGCAGCTGCTTCCCCCTTCATTGGGGGCAACGGTTTACATATCCACAAGTAGTTAGCCAATTTGTCTTCTAGGTCTGAAACTGTATGGACAGCAGCTAACACTTGATCAGACCAAGGGCTATGCCCGAACCTTTGCACGATTTTGTTCAAAAGGGGTAACATCTTTTACAAATGCCAATTTCTCAGTCTCCTCTCTCGGAGCCTTCTTAAAAGACTGCTTACATTTAAACATTTTCTAGTATACCCAACCTCCTATTGGGACTAAAATAGCAATACCAATACCTCCTTTTTTTCTCTTTCTTTCAGGGGATAAGGCAACACGTCACATTTATTGAACATACATAGATCAATCAATACTTATATGCATATGATACATTACACTCATCTACTCTTACACACCCACAAGCACACTCTGTCTTGTTGTTACCAAAGGTTGCTCCCCCTTTTGTATCTGTTCTCACATTTAGCATTGTGCAAACACAAATCCTTTTAGATTCTCACTTATGTTTGACTTTCTGGAGGGCTACAGTTTGAACTTTCTGATCTCAGGTAGTTTGCTGATCAAACTTAGCCATTACCTGCAAAGCTTCTTTGTGCTGCCAGCTAGGGCATTTGCATCACAAAGGAAATTACAACCTGTTGTGGCTCCTGGAGCCTCCACAGCATTTTAATTTGTTTGCAGTTTTTACCCCTTCTACAATATACATGGCATGTCACAGGAAAATGTGCAGTCTTTGTTTACAACACTACTTAGCCACATTAAACTTTGCATAGGGTGTAACTCTTTCTTTATGCTTACAGTTTACCTGTACTTTCATTAAACAACTTGGACTGAAATGGTCTTACTAAAAGTAAACCAAACCAATTTGTTTCAAACCTACAAAATAAGATTACTGGACCTTGAAAACCTCACTTATTTACACTATATATATTATATACACACAGATACACATACATTCTCTCTGAACCTTTCTTACACTATTTCTACATAGCTGTACAACAATTACATTCCCTTTTTATTCATTGGGGTAGTTAAGTTCCAATAGAATCCCCTTTTACAGTTCTTTTAGCAGTATCTATAATTAAATGTACGGATTTGAGTCAAATTTGCCTGGATTATTTACAGACATTCCTTTGGAAAAAGGGCCCATTTTTCCTTCAGAATGGCTGCAAAGAAACCACAATTTTCTATCTACACCATTTTAGCATTTGCACAACTGCTCAATTCTCTCCATTCTCTGTAGAGTTAAATTCTCTGTGGGTTTTTCCTTTTTCTTAAAACACTTTCTTATCTCTAAAAATAAAAAAAAAACTGGCCTTGTTTCAGATATTACT
Organism: Pelochelys cantorii; assembly: GCA_032595735.1. NCBI lineage: Eukaryota > Metazoa > Chordata > Testudines > Trionychidae > Pelochelys > Pelochelys cantorii. The sequence goes on along the minus strand of CM064333.1, from coordinate 8,510,989 downwards.
CTTGTAAGTATTGTTTTAAGGATTTAGATTTCCAGTGCATGTACTGACTGCCTTTTTCTCAGTTCTACCACAAGGCCTTCAATCTATCTGTTACCTGCCTGCTTGTCTGGGCCTGATCCTGTTTTCCTTGCTAAATGGAAAGTGGCTCCTTTCCACAGACTCAGGCTTTGTCCCATTCTTTAACTTGCAAGCAGTTCTATACTTACAGAACTGCACCCACAACTCCTCAGGATTTCCCCAATCCTTTTCTAACATTTCTCTATCCCATTTAGGGTCAGCCCAACCTTCCTGGGCGAAACTCTTTTCTACCTTGCTAAAATCAGTGACTGGCTTCATGCTGCTGTATTTTGAACCGATATCACAAATCCTGCCGACTACGCCAATTCTGTCAGCTGGTGGTCAGGGCAGTGAGTGGTGTGTGTGAGCTATACACCCGAGACTTTAACTGCTAGGAGTGGGGTCCCTTAGCAGTGGGCAACCTGGAGGAGGTTGACGGGTGCCCCAAAGAGTTTAACGTCCGTGTCTTTACTGCTAGGATCGGGATCCTTTGCAGTGGGCAGCCAACAGGCTGACAGACGCCCCAGAGTTTAACAGGGAGAGCTTTACACCTCAGACTTTGACTGCTAGGACACAAAGTCCCGTCGCAGTGGGCAGCCTGGGGAGGCTGAGAGGTGCCCCAACGGATCTGTCCCCTGGAAGCGACACGATCCAACGCTCAAGCTCTCCCTGTATCTGTCCCTTATGACCAGCTGGAGTTCTTTTGTTTGTGTTCGGTTCGGGTACAGCAGCACGGGTTCAAGTCAGAAACTCAAACCACACTTGCTTATTTGTAGGAGAAAGAAAAGAAAGAAGAAAGAAAACTTGGTTCAATATATATATATTTAAACTTATAAAGTGAATGAGGGCACAATCTTATTTTCTTGTTTACAATAGAAGTGAAACAGGTTGATTAGAGAAACTTATAATAGAGTAACTAAATTAAAGTGTACACATAAGAAACACATTGCAGGTATAATTCTCACCCCTGCGTTCCAGACTTGGCGTGGCCAGCGTCTTTCTCTCAATCCCTCGGGAAGAAGTAGGGCGAGGTTGGGCGTCCCACAGACCTCGGGAGACAACATATACCTGCCAGCAGGTATAGATTGGAGCTCAAATGGGGTGGGCTACTAAACTCCTCTTTATACCCCTTGGGTCACGTAGGCTTCTTCCTGGTCTCAAGTGGCCAATTAGGAAAAATGGCTTTGAATGCCAAGTTTCCCACGGAAGGGTGCAAAGCATAATTCACACCTGGGAAACTGCAGACAATGGGCACTCTAGTATGTGATGGGCGAAGATTCCTCTCCTGGGACAGTGTAGGCGTGTCAATTACTGGTGCTAGCCATCAGGGCAGCAGGAGGGGGGCCCCTCCGGTTATCAGCTAGCCCATTTACTGTCTGGTTTCTGTTTATTAGAGTCAGGGACAAGCAGCACACCTGCATTCCCAGGGCATCAAAGGCTGACTGCCTTTCTCTTGCTCTCTGGGGGGGGAAAAACAAGATGGGGTTCATGTCTGGCTACACCCTGTTACCCATTGCCTCAAGCATGAGGAAGGCTTGTTGTGTGTAGCCTGATGTAAGATCCCTACCTCCTGATAGCCACTGAAGCACTCTGCTATGAGTTATGCTACCTCTCACTTTGCCTGGCTGTTTAACAGTAGGTGTACCTCCAGTCTTGGGCACCATTTTGAAGTGTCCCCCCCCCCCCCATGATATCTAGGAACTGGCTATTCACAGAAATGCCAGACCTGCTTCTTCCCAAAGGAGCAATGTACACACCAGCTTGCTCAGCACTGCACTGAGATATTTCTAGTGAAAACAAGGATATGTTTATTACCAAAGGCTAGAGATTCGGGAGATAAGTGAGTGAGGATACTGGAAACAAATGGTTACATATAGAAAAAAGCAGGATATGCTTTTTGGCATCTAAAATTAACATTGAAGCTCTGTCTAAAGAAGTTTCTCACCCAAAGTCCTCTCCAGGATTTTGAACGAAAGTTGTTCGCAATCCTGTTTTCATGACTTTAGATGTACTGTCCATTTACCTCCTAGGCGCAGGGTGAAGGGGTATCCTCTTTTGTCTCCCAGATGTACCTCCAAAATTTACTGTATTTGCTCAGAGAAAGAATAACCATCAATGGCTTATTCCCTGTGTGCTGCTTAGGGTGACCACATAGTCCAGAAAATATCAAATTAGGGGTTTTGCCTTGTATATGCAACTGTACTATCACAACCATCTGAAAAAAGTGTCCTGTTTTCTCACATTTGCTGTCTGATCACCCAAGTGTCGCTTTCTGGTTGACTTCATGTCCCTTTTGTTGATATTTGACTTCATATTATGTAAATTGGCATTCATTGTGTTAGCTTGCAATGCTTATATCCTGACAGAGATACATGTTTTTCATGTCTGGAAGAAAACCTGTTTTTCAGCTTTGATGGTGATTAATAACATGATACAGATTTCAGAAAGCATATTTGCAATGTATGTGTATATTACACCTTCTGTAGTATCTGTACGTACATTCCAATATGATTTTAATGACCATTGTGACCACAGCTCTCATTTGAGACCTTGCCTGACATTCTTTGGTGAACTAGAACGTACACATGACACTCATGAGTGGTTTTTTTTTTTGTTGTTGTTGTTGTTGTTTTTGTTTTTTTGTTTTTTTGTTTTTTTTTGGTGTCACGAAGGACATGTCTATAATGGGAAATTATTTCGACAAAACTAAATTCAAAATAATAATTCCCGAAATAACTATTTTGAAATAAGCTTATTCCCCAAGGAAAGCAGGAGTACAGATTTCGAAATAACCAGCACGTTATTTTGAAACATCGGGCTTGCTAGTGTGAATGCTCTGCTTAATATTTGGAAATAAGAGGGATTATTTCAAAATAACTCCCTACTGTAGACTAGGGCTAAGAGGTTCGTGGATCACAGTTAAGTGCCTATTGTCAATTCTGAAAACCACTTTTTCTCTCTCCCATATTATCAAAGTATTCAAATGGAGGAAAAATGCCAAAAGACTGAGAAGAAAATTTGATGATCGCATCAAGAAGTGGTAGGATATGATGGTGGCATGTTGATTTTTACTTGGGTATTATCTTAATAGTCCTCATCTAGATAATTAAATGAATTTGTAGGCCCACTATTTTTGGGATATGGATATTTTAACACTGAGGTTCTCACTGTTGCTAATCATAACTCCTTTTTTTAAAACTCTCGTCAATGTTGATGGTGACCGAGTTTGTCAACACATTAGACACATAGTAACTATAAAGAACATTTTTGCCATATGCATTTGTTTTGTTTGCTAATGTACTCTTGCAGTGGGACTTTTTTAAAAGAAAGCATGTGTAAAGTACTGGACTGACAGCAACTTTAGAATGTCCATAGAAATTAAGTTGATTGGTGCTCTCCAAGGGTTAAATCCATTTTATGGATTTGCATAATATGGTTTCTCAATAGTAAGACCATGTTTAGCCCAGGTGGCTGAGAGAGATGACTTATTGAGGTTCACTCTAGCCCTGCATTTCTATTATTCTGTCATAAAGACCATAGTTAAGGTTGCATCAGACTTTTTTCTGTGTTTTCTTCTGTATCTTCAGGGCACATCTACACTGCAGTGTTATTTTGGAATAACTGTGCATCTACACAGTAAGCTGTTACTTTGAAATAATTTTGAGATCAAGGACTTCTTACTCTGACTCTTACAACTTCTTTCTTTGACTCCTGTAACCCTCATTTCATGAGGAGTAAGGGAAGTTGAAGGAAGAGTGTTCTTCCTTCGACTTTCTGCTGTGTAGACAGTGCCAAATTAAACTATTTCGACTTCAGCTATGTAATTGACTTAGCTGAAGTTATGTATCTTAGTTCGACTTTTGCTGTGAAGTGTAGACATGCCCTCTCTGTCCCGGCAACTCTTTTAGGCTTATTTTGTCAACGTGCAGTGGGGAATTCAACCAAGATTTCAGGCACTAATGTGTGTTTTGTGTTTGTATAATAGTATTTGAGGAAACGTGGGGAAACAGGAATGCTAGAAAAGCCTTTTTTTTTTCCACACAGTGGACATTTACTGCTCCTTGTAACTGACTGAGCAGCAAACATTATGACATTGGAGATAATCACGCACTCAGCACTTACTTTCTTGAATTTATTTGTATATGTAGGGAAAGTCATAATTGCCCTGGTTGTCATGTCAGTGGGCTGCCTGAGACTCTCATAACACTGTTACAAAGTAAGATCCCAGGAGGAGTTGTAATGATAGCACGCTGGGTTTAGTTTAGCTCCTGCTCTGCTCCTTTGGGTTTGTATTGGGTGAAGTACAATCTGTCACTTTTTCCTCTCAAAGGATTACAGGAAAATAAGGAACAAAATTCCAGCTCCTTTTGTTTAGGTGTTCCTTACAAATTAGAGGCTTTCACTCTCTGAGTATCTACCTTTTTGTCAAAGTAGACAATTGAGACCCTACGTAATTTTGTTACTGGGACTTCTAAATTACTGTTACACGTTTGGAAAAAAAAAGTTTTGTTCACAGTGTTTTATCTGAATACTGTTTCGTTTAGTACTTTAAAATATATTGATCAACATGACACTGGATGGAGGGGTTTGGACTGGTGCCAGTAATGAGAGGTTCAGGTGTGTGGGTAGGGGCTAAGAGCTGGGGCAGAAATGCAGGAGGGGGGACTGGGTGCAGGTTATGAGAGGGAGTTTAGATGCAGGAGGGAGCTCAGGGCTGGGACAGGAGGTTGGGGCTCTGGGAGGGAGTTTAGGTGCAGGTGGGGACTCAGAGCAGGGGTGGGGGAATGAGGTGGAGGAGGGGGTGAGAGGTGCTGGTTCCATGTGGTACTGACCTTGGGCAGCTCCCAGACATGGTGACATGTCCGTCAACTCCAAGGCAGAGGTGCCATCCCATTCCTGCCTGGAGGTGCTGCCCCCACAGCTCCCATTGGCTGTAGTTCCCAGCCAATGGGAACTGCAGAACTGGCACTCAGGGTGGGGGCACTTACAGAACTTCCCTGGTTGTTGTGCTGCCTAGGAGCCAACGGATGTTGCTGCTTCCAGGGAGCTGTGCAGAGCGAGGTAGGTAGGCAGCCTGCCTTAGCCCCACTGCACCAACTGGACTTCTACCAGCCTGTTCAGCATGTTCAGTGGTGCCGACTACGGTCCCCAGCATCCCTTTTTGACCAGGTGTTACAATTGTAAACAGCATCTGTGCCCCTCCCCACTTGGCAGCCCTAGTCAGGTAAAGAGTGTAGATCTTCATGGAGTGGGAATCTGCTCAGGGTGAGTTGCAGTTTGGAAGAGCTGGTGAACTAGAGAGGAAAAACATGGAAGGAAGCCCCTCTGTTGGTCCCATACTATCAGAGCAAATTTAAATGTTTGAACTTGGGAGGCCATAGAGACTACAAAGGTCTGGAGGGAGGGTTCTAGGGCTTGCAAAGCCCAGTAAGGACTGAAAAGACCATTGAACACGAGGAAGGAAGGGCTGGAAAGCGTGACTGCGTCTGGGGAAAGAAGATTGGAAAACTTCATTTGAGGCCAGCTGTTTCACCAGCATACTCCAGGTTAGCATCTGGCCCCCTTCACTACTCTAATTTACCTTCTTTCACAATCAGTCAAAATACCACATGGGTTTTTGAATTTGCATTCCCCTTCTGGGGTTCTGGTTTAGTAACATAAAGTTTGCAAAGCATGGCTTTAAAATCTGGATTTAAAAACAGGTATCGCAGAAAAAATTGCTAATTGGAACACTCAGCACAGGTGTGATCTTTCTTCCTACTCATGTGACTATTTTAATTTTTAGCTTTAAAGAGTAAAAAAAAAAAATCTCTTTAAAGCTCTCTTGCTGTGATGCCTACACAAATCTTGACCATGGTTTTGCTACTAGTGTGCTGAAACTATTACCTGTTAGGATGACCAACATCGTCTCATTATTTCCTTAGACTTGTCTATATTCATAGGGTGTGTCTCTACTACAGGACAAATTTGAATTAAGGCATACAACTTCAGCTACATTAATTGTGTAGCTGAAGTCAAGGTAGCTTAACTTGGCTTTTGGCACTGTTGACACTTCAGCAAGTCGAAGGAAGAACACACTTCCTTCGACATCCCTTACTCCTCGTGAAAGAAGTGTTACCGGCATCGACCTAAGTGCCCCTCTTATTTCGAATTAGTTGTAAAAACTCAACCCTCTGAGAGAGGATTTAGCTTTTGGTTTCTCCATTATCACAGGTTTCTTCCCTGAGACACATATCAATTCCAGCTCCCTCCAAAAAGTATGTCCAAGTTTCTCTTCTATGAATAATCCCTGAATCAAGAAAGCACTTATGTATGTACCTAAGTGCACACGCAAATGCTTTGCATCATTACAGCTGTAGTGATAACTGCAGTAGCAAAAAATTAATTCCATTTAAATATTGTTGAGGTTTCCCTAGCATTCTCTGTGTGACATTGACTTATAATTCAAAGATTAACAGCACTCTCAATGTTTCCTTGCGGATAATGGTGTAACTTCTGCTCTGCAACGAAGCCTTGATAATGGCAGACAGAGTCCTCCAGCTGTTTGCTCAAGTGGCCTCAAAAGCATAAAAAATAACTACAAAGAGGAGTGCAGTCATAGTAAGTTAATGCAGTATTTTATGCGTAGTCATAGATTTGTACACATGTTTGCATCCATGTAACATATGTGCATGTCTGTACGTGATTAACTGAACATTAAAAAACCCATTTGGGAGAATTTAAAAGTGCAGATATAATAATGAATCCTTAGAAGCAGAATGGGGTTTGTTACGGCAGTCGAGAACACTTTTCTGCAAACTGAGACAGCCCACAACTCCAGGTTATGATTTGTTATATTGATAGTGTTTGGCCCCTTCTGTTTAGTTTGTTAAACTTTTAGCATGGAAAAGAGTTTGGAAATGCCGTAATTTATATAACTGGCAGGGAATGAATTACAGATATATCCGTTAAAACAATGAAGTCCTGTAGCACGATATATCAGTTGTGTTAGAAAAGTTCCCACTGGTTATACTTGCGTTATGATAGATATGATGGACCTTATCTTAAAAGGTATGTCTACACAGCAGGGCTACTTTGGGATACTGGAAATATGCCAAAATAGCTACCCTGCGTCTTTTGAACGTGCCGTCTATTTCAAGATAGCGTGTCCACTATTTTGAGACCTGTTTTGGCATCCCTGTAACCCTCGTTCCATGAGAGTTAAGGGATGTCTTGAAAGAGCGTGTTATTTCAAAATTTGGTGCTATGTAGATATGCCAAATGTAGAAATATGCTATTTTAAAATTCAGTCGAAATAAGATACGGAATTTGCATAGTACAAATTTTGTACCTTATTTCGAGTTTAGGATGCTGTATAGATGCACCCTAAGTCTGTAATTAAAACCACAGGTGAAAGTGCAAGCTATAGAAAAGAGAGTAGACGACAAGAAGCCATTGCACTTTCAGATAACATGAGGCTTAAATTTTCCTTCATAGAGCCAGCATGCTTTGTGCAGGATAACTGCTACAATAAATTAAGCTACTGCTGTGTCTACAGTTTTTCTTTGCAAATTAATTACAGGGCAGCTTTCAATATTGGCAGGCACTCATATAAGGCTGAGTGATTAACTGTGTTTAGATTTGTTCCTAATGACCAAAAGAGCCAATATTTCAGACTTCAAAGGGAGGATCTGTACAAGAGAGGCTTTCCTGTACCTGTGAATCTCAGCTATCAATTTTGGTGAAATGACTAAAGGACAAAACTGCTGAAAGAAATAATCTTATATAAATGACCTTCCAAGCTGATGCGGTGTCTAACTGCATTGTAGCAGATTTCTTCTTCTTGATTAGCATAGTCTCTCTTGATTGATTTTCGTCAGTGACATCACTACCACGTGTTTGTTACCTCAATTAACTGCCAAGGAAACACTATGCAACCAACAGTAAGTTGTGTTTGTCATCACTGAATGAACCAGGCAGATTAAAGAGTGCCTCTACTCGTGCAGATGTCTAACCACAGAATCACAGAATACTAGAACTGGAAGGGACTTGAGAGGTCATCAAGTCCAATCCCCTGCCCTCCCGGCAGGACCAAGCACCATCTAGCTCATCCCTGACAGGTGTTTGTCTAACCTGCTCTTAAATATCTCCAGTGATGGAGATTGCACAACCTCCCTAGGCAATTTATTCCCATGTTTAACCACCCTGGCAGTTAGGAAGTTTTTCCTAATGTCCAACCTAAACCTCCCTTGCTGCAGTTTAAGCCCATTGCTTCATGTCCTATCCTCAGAGGCCAAGCCAAGACTTAAAAACCTCTAGGGATGGAGATTCCAGTCCCTTATGGAAAGGGGGAGATGGAGACAGAAATGATCACTATCCAAGTAAGAAATGACTGTCTGAGACACCACCCACTGGTAAACGTTGGTGATTGTACATCCTCGTATTTATCCTGGAGCAAGAAAGAGAATTTGGTTGAGTAACAACTCACTTAAGGATCAGTGCCCGTTCAGTAGTGCTGTTTTTTTCCCTCAGGAAAGGAGGGTTTGAAAAATGAATTGGGCAAGGCTGAGTGAAAGCTAGGAGCTCTGATGGGACTGTGCTTGAGCTAGGGAACAACTTTGGGATGTCCCTAGGAACAGAGGTAGGACTTCCAGGCCAGGAGGCCTGGGAGTAGAACATGCAGGGAACCCTCTGGAAGAAGATGGAAGTGGAGAGCTGTAGGAGGAGCTTCCAGGCAGAGAGTTGGTCCCAGAAGGCTGTTTCCCTCTGTGGGGGTAGGGCTCAGGCAAGAAGGCCTGAGGAAGTGAAATAGTGCAGGGAGCCTTCTGACAGGTGATCTTGCTTGGAGCGATGGGGGGAGATGTGGGCCTTTGAACTGTGAGGTAGAAGGCCTGGAAGTTGGGGTAGAACAATTGATGACTCATGAAAGGGTGGCCTGGGAAGGGTGACCTTTCAGTGAGATGTGCAGAGCTTCTGTGTTGACCTTGTTTGACTTTCGGATTTTTGAGAAGTGGGACCTGTGGATAGTGGCACCTCATATGAATAGAAAGGTTTGAGTTTGCTTGTGAGAAGAGACGGCACTCCTCTGCATGGGTGAATAACTAGAAAACTGAAGCCAGGTGCCTTATTATAGGGTCCTTTTTCTTTCTGAAGAACATGTGTTGAGTTCTTCCAGAATGTATTACAGTTTGACTGTTCTCCAAACTACCCAATGCTTTTACCAAGCTGAGTGATTTGGCCTTCATTTTACCTTCATTCATTCCTTAGATTGCATTTCACTGGATACAGCGGGAAAGAAGGGCGGAGGGGAGGGGAGCAGGAGGGTGGAGGAACCAGTTCAATATCTTTGGCTTTTTTTCAAATATTAACCAACAATCACAATGCCTACATGTCAGCTTGGGTAAGCAATAGATCTTGCATCTAATTTAGAGAGATCGCCTTTTAAAACGGTTAAATTCTTTTAGCTTAAAATGTAGCAGGCTAATGACAACACACACGTGGAGACTCTTCAACTGATTCAACCTTTAACTTGGTAAAACCACAAGGGTGTTCTGAGCAGGAGAGGGAATTTCTGAGAGGATTCTGTGATGGAGTTCCTTCAGCTTCCCAGGCCAATAGGTTTGTGTCTCTGTGGAGTAGGCTGCAGTGTCAGACAGACTAGGCCAGGCCTTCCTTATGGAGCCTATATGCCTCCACAGTGTTCTGCCCTCTGACACTGCTGTTGAGTATTAATATGCATCCTCCTGGTCCTGTTTTTTCCTGGCTTGCCTAATCCTAGCCTGCCCCATCCCTTCAACCCAGGACCTGCTCCATGAGGTCTTGAAAAACAGTGGCTTCCACATCAGGGCAGGAGATGCTGCAATGTCTGAGGATATGAAGTTTCTCCTACCCAGCCATGTATTCTAGCTTTGTCCTGAATGCATAGTGGAGTCATTTTGGCTGCCGTGTAAATGATACAACACCCAATATGGCTTCCTGGATCAGGCACTAATTCACCAAGGTCCCCAGTCTGCAAACTTACTCATGTTTGTAAGCACTTGCCAATAGCCGCCTACGTTCCGAACTGTGTTTCAGATATTTATCTTTAAACTGTAATCTCATTGTCAGGAGCAAACGTACTATATAATCGATCCTGTCACTTTGTTTGCGTCAGTGTATATGTTCGCGTGTAGTGTATTAAGCTGTTTGAGAATATGCTCTTCCATTATTGGCCTGATTCATTTTCTGATGAATGAATCACAGTCCACTGTTTGGGACATCAGTTCCACACCGCTCCTGGTAGTTGTTCATTATGATGTACCAAACAGAGAAGTGTGACATCACTGAGTGAATCAATCTAGCTGGCGCAGGCTAATTTAGAAGAAATGTGCTGACATACAGTGATCAGTGTAACCAGAGAGAGAAACTTCTTTAAAAACATGGCAATTTGAAGCAAATTTAAAAAGTTAAATTTAATTAACATAATACATGCTAAAAGGAGCTATCATCTCTTTGAGGTAACTTGATGTCTCAGTTATGGCTTTAAATTTCTGTGTGTGGGTTTTTTTTTTTTTTAAAGTACATAGTCCAATGTTGTTGTTCATGACACAGTCAGAGAAATCTGTTTTTGAAGGTCATGTTTGTAAAGCTTATTTTCTGAGGTAGCTCCCTGGCATTGTCCTGTCCTTCAGTTACATAGCATAAAAATTGATAGTTGCAACCGAGGATTACAGAAAAACATCTTTCATATTGGGCCACTCTTTGAAGGCTGCAATATGGCTTTTTTGATGATTAGAAGTGAATGTAAATAAATTTAATCACTTAACCTTACAAGCATAACTAGTGCAGCAATGAGCTGCAATTGCGAAGTGCTTCACTGCAGTTAGTTTCTCTGACTTTCTTTCCTGTAAATGTGTCTGCTTTCTCTCATTCGGCACTCATCCATTTTGTTAATTATCAACATTATTAAAATTAACAAAAATAGATATGGTTTTGTGCATTTGAAAATAAGAAAATATAAGGAAACCAAAGTAATTCCTTCCTTTTGAATAACTGTAAGGGTTGCACTAAAAAAGCTAGCGTTGAGCAATATATTCTACACACTTACTAGAGTTTTTTGTCCAGTTCTCAATTGTAGTACTTCACATTCAGCTCTATGGTAGATCTTGGTGAATGCTGATTTGTAATGGCAACCATTGCATTTTTTTTTTCAGTTCCAATCCTGTAGCCCGATGATGAACCACTTCCATGAATCACTGACACGATTTTTCTAATGCTATTTCTGGAATACCCTTAGAGCCAGATCCTGTATCTTTTTAAAAAAATTCTTTTTAATGGTCACTACATAGGACTGCAGCGGAAGGACAAATGTACATGGGCAAGGCTGTTTGTGCAAGTGTTCGAGGGTAGAGGTTTTTTATTCCCTCCTTGTGATAATTTGCTCTTTCCTTAGGGAAGGCAAGGAAATCTAAGGAATTCAGGGTCTTATGTGAGGGCATGTAGGATCTACTTCCATAGGAGGTCCTGTGTGTCATGAAACCTCACCATGCTGTTTGCAAGAATAACTGATGACAGCTGCACTTGTGGGTTTGATGTTATAGGGGGAGAGAGCACAAGGTGGTTCTGTTTAGCTGACCCTGGTGGGTAGATCGTGCCTGGTGCTGTTACCTTTTGCATATGAGGGGCTTTGCACTGTGAAGCCAGTTTGCCTTTTCAGGTTTTGGTTGCATGTTTTGCCTTGCTAAAGCGGTCAAGTGGATATAACTCTAGACTGGACTCATTGCTCCTTGTGAGCTACAGCCAAGCTGACGTTGTGTGCTGCAGGAGGAAGGGGGGAATGGATTAACAGTAGAAAAGATATATTATAGATACAGCTCTTTCACATCAGGTCTTTTTCTAGAGCCATAGTTTATTGGTAGCAGGGACCAGCAGATAATCTAGGCTGATCCCCTGTATATGATAGATCACCAACACTACCCACACACCAAAGTCGCTATAAGCTCTGCACCGAATCCTGCTTCCAGTGGAAGTCAATAAGAGTTTCACTATTAACTTGAGATAACAACAACAGCATTTTTTGCCATTGATCTTTTTCGTGGGAGCAGGCCTAGTGCCCCACGATTATGCTCATGTCAAAGTTTGTTAGTGTGCTTTTATAATATACTCTCCATCCACTCAGCATTTAGCAGTAGAAAATTACACATTTTGATCTGAAAGTAGTGCTTTTTTTAGGTTAATTAAATTAAAAACTGTATTGGCAAAGATACATGCACCTCAGTTGGTCATACTACCAGGCATTCTCCCAATAAACCTAATTAACTTCCATCTGTTAATAGTGCTCCACAGTTTGAACTTCTTTTTTCTTTGGGATTTTTCACTAATTAGCCTTTTAAAAATTAGGAATCGAATTGAAGATTTTATCTTTCTTGCCAATAAATCTGTGGGTTTTTCTTAATGGTTTTTATGTCAGGGGGAAGTTAAGAAAAAAAAACCCATTTGTATAAAGAAAGGAAAATTATAATTGAAATGCTAGTAAAGATTAGAAGCTTGTAATAGACAACTTTTCAAAGATTTTCTTGAATTTTTTTTGTTTGTTTTTTGTTCTTCCTAAAACAAGGGTCATTATTTAAGCCATTTTTTCTCCTTGTTTAATACACTGCTTGGTTGTTGTAATTTTCACACACAATCTTGATTCAAAAGGTGACTATTCACAGCCCTAATCTTGTACCTTCATGATACTAGCTTCTTACTGAATTCCAGACAAATTGTTTGAGCTGTGCAGGTGGAGCTGAAGAATTCATATGTAACCCTATAATAACAAACCTGGGGCCAGGCTCATATGTACCTATATATGAGAGAAAGAAAACAAGAAATGGATTGCTAGGTGTCTTGCGTGCTGGGCTGTATTTCGAGAAGACCTAGCCTTGGGGCATGTCTACATTAGGAAACTATTTCAAAATAACTAAAATTGATTTAATAACTCCTGAAATAACAAAGTTGAAATAGCATATCCTCACTACGGGGAAGCCTCAAAATTAGTCCAAGGCAGGCTCTGTTAATGTGGATGCGCTACCTCAATTCAGGTCCTCAGGAAGCACTGGGGAGTAATTATTTTGAATTACTCTGGGGAGTTATTTTGAAATAGTGGCACCAAAGCGTCCACGCTACCACTGTTTCGAAATCACTATTTCACTATTAGCATTATTCCCCAAGGAAAGCAGGGCGTACAGATTTTAAAATAAGTGACCCGCTATTTCAAAATAATGGGCTTGGTAGTGTGGACATTCCACTTATTAATTCGACCTAAGGGGGGTTATTTTGAAGTAAAACCCTAGGGTGTGTCTAGCTACATGGCTCCGTCGATGGAGCCATGTAGATGAGGCAGGACGACAAAGGGAAATGAAATAGCGATTTAAATAATCGCTACTTCATTTAAATCAAAATGGCTGCCGCACTGTGCCGATCAGCTGTTTGTCGGCACAGCGCGGCAGTCTAGACGGGGATCTGCCGACCCCAGAGCCCTTTGTCGGCAGATCCTGTAAGCCTTGCTTCATGAGGAATAAAGGATCTGCCGACAAAGGATTCTGGGGTCGGCAGATCCCCGTCTAGACTGCTGCGCTGTGCCGACAAAGAGCTGATCGGCACAGCGCGGTGGCCATTTTGATTTATACAAAGCGGCGATTATTTAAATCATTGCTTCATTTCCCTTTGTCGAGTAAACTAATCTACATGGCTCCGTCGACGGAGCCATGTAGTCTAGACGTACCCCTAGTGTAAACCAGGGCTTGATGACCTATTATTGTAGTTAATAAGTTGCATTTCTATATGTGTGCACATTGATAGTGATCTAGGGTCTTGTTTTACCAGGTGCAGAACCCCGACCATGGGGATCTGAGTTCCAATGGCTCTCCGTTAGATATTTCTGATATCTACCACCCTGGTATAAAAACACTGTCTATGGAGACTGAGAATGCTCAGTACATTATTAACTGTTTTGACTTTTTAAACTTCTGTCTTCCTGTTATTACTTCACACACTGTTGAACTTGAAGAGTTCCCAAGCAATTTTATTGAAAATTATCTTATTACACAAACCCAAAGGAAAAAAAAGAGAAATACATGTATACAGCTGTACGCCATAAATAGGCATTTATTCAACAGAATTGTACTATGTTTTTGCACAGTGAGCTGTCCTGTGACACCTTAGAGACTAACACATTTATTAGGTCATGAGCTTTGGTGGGTAAAATCCACTTCACCAGATGAGTTGGAATGGAAATGACAGAATGCAGGTATATATAACAGCAAAAGAAGTTACCTGTCCATTGGAGGACCAGTGTTATTGAAGTTAATTAAGTCAGGCTAGATGTATCTCACTCATAGTATGTGATGTGGAAATGTGAATATCAAAGGTGGAGAAATTGCCTTTGTAGTGCATTAATCAGTTACGAGCTTTCTTCAGGCCTAAATTGATAGTGCTGATAGTTTTTGTAGAGCTACTTATAGAGCACAAATCACTGTAGCATCAGTCATAGCACACACAATGTAACATCCCATTTCATTGAGTCCTGGTGTATGCAGATGATTGAATTGGACCAAAATGATAAAATCAACCACATAAACAAAAATTAAGGTAAAAATATTAACTATTATTTAAATACACGCCTTCTGCCAAAGCAGCCTCTTAAGAACAGTTATTGGAAACAGTGTTACATAATATTCTACTCAGGTTTGTTTGTTTATTAAAACAGTAGAGCCTGGAGTTCCCAGCTGACATTGGAGCTAGGTTCTGTGCAGACGCATTGGCTATGTCTAGACTATGGTGAAGATTCGAAAGAGGATATGCAAATTCTGTGGGAATTTGCATATCTTCTTCTGATCTCGCTTTCAAAACCGGAGCTCATTTTTTGAGGAAAAGCAGCTTTTCAACAAAGGGGGGAGGGTTCGCCCCAAAAGCCGCGTTTAAACTACTTTCACTTTCGAAAGCGAGATCGGAAGAAGATACGCAAATTCTCATGGAATTTGCATATCCTCTTTTGAATCTTCCCCGTAGTCTAGACACAGCCATAGTGAGAGACAGTCACTGCCCCAAAAGAGCTTCCCTTACAGCGAGACAAGGGAGACCAGGGATGGGGTGGAAAACAGAAGCCTGGAGGAACTAAGTATCCCCAAGCTCACACAGCAAATGAGTGGTAGCTGCGGGAAGCATTGAGGACTGGGACACCACTTCCCATAGCTCCTATTGGGCGGCCACGGTGATCTGCAGCCAATAGAAGCTGCAAGCATCTGCATCTACAGATGTGCAGGTAAATTAAAGTGCCAGCAGCCCACCAGGGGCTAACCTTGGTGAACCGCGTCTAGCCCACGACCTGCTTATCGCCTACTCTTGCCTTATCCAATAGATCAAGCTGTTAGGATCCTCATTCATTTTAAGAGATTAGAGCTAACATTCAGGGCAGCTTGTCTTCGTAACTCTTGTTTTACTGGTTCATTACAGTTCTCTCTGAATATCCAGATGTGTTCCAAGTGCAGTACCTCTGTCCAGATGGATGATAACTGTCTTCCTGGCCATTGAATCGCTCTGGGACAAAGAAAAACCAAGTACATATCCCAAAAAGTCTTGAAAGGCAGGCCAAAACCGCCATTGCTCAGCAACTGCAGAGAGATGAACAAATTGATTAATGATAGCTTTTTATTGCTAATTCATGTAAACAAACACTTCCTAGTCATCAAGGAACATAAAGTACAGGAACAGATTATTATGGTGGAGCACACTTGTTTTTGAGAAAGTTGTTCTCTTGCATGCAAATTTGGCATAGCATGCTGCAGGCTCCTGAAGCTGGCAACATACCCTTCAAGGTTGAGATAGTGACTTGACAGCTTTTGCAGAACTTACTCAGACTTGAGGTCAGAGACTCAACAAGGGCTGACCCTGATTTCACTCAGTTAAGGGTATTCTGGACTTCACTACAAATGCTTAACACCTGGTCCTGGTGTGCACAAAAGGGAAGGATTGTGCATAAAAAGGGAAAGACATCTGCTTGATGCTCACCAGGCTCTCTCTCGAGATGGCTGGTTAAGACACCAGTCAGCAAACCTGTCCATAAAGAGGCAAGCCAGCTAGTGTCTATGCTATCCTCAGCAGCAGGTACTAGCTGTGGAGTTGGTAGTTTTCTCATGCACACAAGCTCAACTATGTGCTTCCTGAAGCTTATTGTAAAGTATGCTGTGGCGCTCAAAGTTTCTGTGGAAGAGAGAGCACAGGCTGCAGCATCTCTGCTCCCCATATTGGTCATTAAACAGAGAATATCAATTTATTCTCAAGTTTCTTAAAATCCTTATTTATTAGCTTGCTTTTTTAATCATTGAAACCTATTTTCATAGGAACAACGAGAAGTCTTGTGGCACCTTATAAACTAACAGATATATTGGAGCATAAGCTTTTGTGGGCAAACCTGGGAGGGACCAGACAGCCAACACAGGACAAGTGACCCCCTGAAGGTAGGTAGGAAGGCAGTGTGAGTTTTCGAGTGGACTAGGGGATATGGCATTTGCCTGGGGATGGCAAGGCTCAGTAGCCAACACTAGATTATGCTTCGATATATCTGTTAGTCTATAAGGTGCCACAGGACTTCTCATTGTTCTTGCAGATTCAGACTAACGTGGCTACCCCTCTGATACCTGTTTAATAGCAGATTGAAGTTTCTTCTCTTTCTTTCAGATATTAGGTTTGTTGTTGTAGGGTGGCCCCTGAGGGCTGGCCCTGCTAGCAACCTTTTTCTTCAAAGATAAGCTAGTGTTGAAAGCCATTTTTCTGAAAGCTCTAAATGCAAACCTACCCAAGAATAACAGTGACTCTGCAAACTGACACAAGAAAAGGGCTCTTCTCCATCTCCTTGGGTGTTCATTAACCAGCAGGAGGGAAGGAAAGAGTGCATTATTCACAATGTCCCTTGCTTTCATCATCTTCTCAGCTCTTTCCTTTATCTGTCTTTAGCGCACGGTCCAGAAAGGGATCACAAGATGGAATGGGTGTATGGTGCTGTCTTGAATGCAAAAGAAAAGGCTGCAGATTAATGGTGCACAGATCATGACACTTCCTACCCCTTTGTCCCGCTGATGGATTTGGGAAATGAGCTCTGAGTGCCCCCACTTTGCTGCTTAGAACGGGATCTAATTTTTAAAACAGTGATTCTTATCACAGGTTCCTTATTGTTTGCCGGAAAATTGTATTTTATCTCATCAGTTTCAGCCTATCAGGCTGACATGTATCTTGTCGGGGTGCATTGTTGTTCTTTGCCTAATTTAACATGCTACAGTGGATGCTGCTCTGTGTATCATGTCGCCGTGAGACATGGCAATTTGTAAACTTCCTTTAAAAAAAAAAAAAAAAAAAAGAAAAGAAAACAAGCCAACAGTAAAATGAGTGGACTCAACTTCAATGTTCAGTGTGTCTATACTGTTGGATAGCAAATAGTTCTGGCTTCAACCGTATCTTCCTGTGGACTTACTAAGTAGGTTCACACCCTGAATAATGGATAAGTCCCATTTTCCTCTAGTACAAGTAATGGATAGATTGTAGAAAATAAACAAAGTCACAGGAGGCATGACCTGTCCCTGACATTTACTAAAAATAACAGGGAAGGGGGGAGAGGTTGAGGAGGGGGAAGGAATGGAACAGGAGCCCCATGGGGTGGGGTTGAGAACCTGAGCCCCACTGCTAGCATGGGGACTGACATCCACAACGGTATGGCCACTGAGGGAGTGATACATAGCCCTAGGTCCAGCCCCTGGGCTTGTGGCCCTGGCTCCCACTCTGGCCCCATTGCTGACAGCTAAAGCTAAAGTCATGGAAGCTCAGTAAAGTCACACAATCCATTACCTCTGTGACTAAATTGTATCTGTACTAATGGACACTTTCCTGCTACCCATGGCTTTGCCTATATGGAGCTCTTTCTGGGAACTTCCCACCAGCACAGCTCCAAACGTGATAGCAGCAATGAGAGAACCAGCTTGTTCCATAGATTTTTATTTTTTTTTTTCCCCCACCACCACCATGTTGTTTAACTCACAGCAGTTCCCATTTTTGTTACCACTGCTGTAGCCACACCTGTAGCAATGCAAAGATGGGTAATTTTAAAAACCTGTATGTCAAAGCCAGAAGGTCAACCAAGTCATTCATGGCATCCTCAAATATGTCCTGTGACCATCCCCATTCATGTCAAATGCTATCCCTGCTAAAAAATTCAGGAAACAAGCAATTTCTATTTGCCTATTAAGGCAATACAACTCCCATCCATTCTTTTTGTTGAAGGGAGTTGGCGCATAAGAATGGCCATAATAGTCCACCTAGTCCAGTAGCTTAGCTTCTGTCGGTGGCCAATGGCAGATGCTTCAAAGGGAGTGAACAGAATGGGGCAATTATCAACTAATCCATCCCCTGTTCTCTAGTGCAGCTTCTGGCCGTCAGATCCATCAGGACAGCCAGAGAATGGAACTGCATCCCTGGCCATCTTGGCCAATCTCCACTGATGTATCTGTCCTCCATGAATTTATCTTAATCTCTTTTGGAACCCAGTTATACTTTTGGCTTTCATGAAATTCCCTGGCAATGAGTGCTACAAGCTGATTGTGTATTGTATGAGGTATTTCATTATGTTAGTGCTGCCTATAAATTGAATTGGGTGACCCTGAGTTCTTGAAGGGGTAAATAAAACTTCCTTATTCACTTTCTCCACACCATTCATGATTGCATATCTCCGCTTAGCCATCTCTTTTGTAACTGCCATGATCCAAATCTTTTTAAGCAGTTCCATGGGGGCTGGAGCACATGACCTATGAGGCGAGTCTGAGGGATTTGGGCTTATTTAGTCTGCAGAAGAGAAGAGTGAGGGGGGATTTGATAGCAGCCTTCAACTTCCAAAAGGGAGGTTCCAAAGAGGATGGAGAGAGGCTGTTCTCGGTAGTGACAGATGGCAGAACGAGGAGCAATGGTCTCAAGTTGCAGCGGGGGAGGTCTAGGTTGGATATTAGGAAAAACTATTTCACTGGGAGGGTGGTGAAGCACTGGAATGGGTTACCTAGGGAGGTGGTGGAATCTCCATCCCTAGAGGTTTTAAGTCTCAGCTTGACAAAGCCCTGTCTGGGTTGATTTAGTTGGGATTGGTCCTGCCTTGGGCAGGGGGCTGGACTTGATGACCTCCTGAGGTCTCTTCCAGCCATATGATTCTATGATTGATTCATACATCTATTACTTTTTGTTGCCTTTCTTTGTACCTTTTCCAGTTCTGATATGTCTTATAAGATAAGGCAGCCAGACCATCACAAAGTATTTGAGGTGGGGGCATACCATGGATTCAGGCCTGCCGACATGAGGGAGCAAAGGGGGTCTGGTGACTCTAAAAGGGCCCAGGCTCCTGGACCCTTTAAATCACCACTGGAGTGCTGCACAGCACACTCTGAGGACTGACAGGGGAGGAGGACTGGCGTGGCACACTCACTGCCAGGCCCCACCCTTTCCACCTGAGGCCTTGTCCTTTCCAGGAGCGTAGAGCTGCCACCCTTGTCCAGTGGCCAAGTGTGGCTGTTGGCTCCATTGCATGGATTTATATAGTGGCATTATGATATTTTCTTTATTATCTGTCTCTTTAGTTTGGGACCCACAGGTCCTGACCAGTGCCAAACCAGAGAATTTGCTGGACCATGGGAAGTCAATATTACCTAGCAGCATTGCCAACACATCCACTGCTCACTGGGCTCTTAGAAGACACGTAGGGGTAAATTAGAGCTAAATAACAGCACAGGACACTGAGAGCCAGGATGGGTGGCTGTAAACAAACTTTATGGGAATGTGGGAAACTTGGCCACACCCCATGATAAATGGACATCCGGTTCCCTAAAATCATGCCAGACCAAAGATGTTGCTGGACTAGAGAGTGCTGGACAAGAAAGGTTCAACGTGTAGTTCCTAACATTCTATTAGCTTTTGGGCTGCCACTTCACAGATGTGAAACAGATGTTCTCAGAGGACTGTCCATGATGACTCCAAGATCTTTCTTGACTGGTGCTAACTAATTTAGACCCCAACATTTTGTGTGTATATAGTAGGGTTATACTTTTTCCAACATGAATTACTTTAAATATCAGTGTTGAAAATGTCAATCTGCAAAGTAATGAAAATTTATTTTCAAATTAGTTGGAAGCTTTAGGCTGCTGGTGAGTTGCTAATGCTGCCATTGGCGTAACTAAATTAATGGACCCCGGAGTTAATGCAAAATGGAGATTTCCTGTAATAAGAAATAATTTATATTCTTATGTAATTCAAAATACAGGGGCTAATAGAGACTGCTTTAGCTTTAAATATTGTAAAAAAAAAAAAAAAACCTCAGCATCTTATTAGCAACTAAAGATATTCACAACCAAATTAAAGTTAAGTGATCTTTAAAATATTAATAATGGGCAGTCTAATATATTCTACGCAGTGCAATAGGGCTTATGCTTTAGCACCGAAAATAAAGACTGACATTGTGACCTTAGAATAAGCAGTCTCAGACACAGATGTCTGAAATAATATTTCAAAGCAAAACGACACCAGTTCGAGAACGTACCAGACGGAATTTTTCCTGCCTTCCTGATTCCATAAAACAATTTTTTAGATTTCCCTTTTCTGTTTTTCCCCCCCAGCTTTAACAGTATTAGGAATCTGTTACTTTCAGATACCTTGCTTTCATCCTCCTATTCTTATTAAACTAAGTGATTGCAGGAATGTATGTTTCCTGCAATATTGCTATCCTCTTCATTAGAAATTATATAGATCCATATCAAAACAGAATAAACTGCCTCAGATGCAATAAGAACGGAGTGTGACTGAGAGAGATCTAATTTAAACTAGTAACTAGCTGCATCTGCCTCTAGGACAGAGCAAAATGGGCCGCATACTGCCCAGTATCTGCAGGGGTCAAATAATGTGTAGAAAAGGAAAGAAGCAGATTCTCTTTGCATCCTATGCAGCGGATGAGCTTAACTGAAGGCTGGTCTTCATTTCAAGTAGTTAACAACCAGCCCAAAAGCAGTATGGAGAAGACTAGTTCCTGGGCCCCAAAGATATCTTCAAAACTGGCTCTATTCCCTGGAAATTCTTAGGTAGCTCTACACAGGGATAAAATAGCCCCATGGCTGCCCCAGGTCGGCTAACATAGTTTTGTGAAGCACTGACTCGGGGGCAGAAAAATTAATGTGTAGACAGATTGGAGCCTAACCTCTGGGCTGGGCTGTCCTTAGAAGTTATGGGGCCCTACACAGTACTGTTAAACTGCTGCCCCTCTGCTCAATGGCAGCCCAGGGGGGGAAATGATTTTTTTAGAGATGTGATTTTATAATCATCAGCAATACACTAATGACATATTTGCAAAGCAGTTTTTAAGTGAAGGTCTTATCTACACTATGTGGCATCATCGATGCACTTCAGCTACACAAATAGCCTAGCTAAAGTGAATGTACTTGCCCTGGCATTTTGGGTGCAGGAAAGGCCAGTGGCGGCTGCTTTCCCATCGACATTGGCTGCTCTTCTCCTCTTCGTGGAGAATGACCATTTATGGAAGTGCACTCGGAGATCAATTCATCATACCTACAGCAGACATGATGAATCGACAGCCAGTGGCTCGATAGCTGCCACATTGATCCACTGCATAGTGTAGATAAGGCCTAAGGTCCTGTTGACTGACACAGTAAATTCAGAAACTGGCAGTATACACCTGGCGTTGGCAAATGCCTGTTAAATGGCTTCATTACCACTCACATAGCTCTTTCACAGGCTCAGGGTTCTGCTACTAGGTCTGGCAGGCTTTTTTAGTTTTAAGTCAAGTAGCTCCTCTCTGGGGGAGCCAGGGCACAGAACAGAGATAGGAAGAGATGGGGTGGACATTAAGACCCAATGGTGCCCCAAATTTTCAGGTGCCGTACGCAGCTGCATATTCATGACCCTGACTCTGAGATACTATGAGGGTGGAGGATGCTGGAGCTTGAGCCCCCAGCTTGAGCTTGAATATCTAAAAAACAATTCTTAACCCCATGAGCCAGGATCAGCTAGCCCTTGCCAGCTGTGGCTGTGCAGCACACTTCTGATCCTCCTTAGTCAACTGACCTTCCTGCTGACATTCCTTCTCATCACAGTTCCATTGGCCAAAGGCAGAACAACTTGTTGTAATTGCGGTCAGTCATTCAATAGACGTCTTATTTTCTTCAGAGGCAGCAAATTCAACAAAAATAGTGGCTATTTATCCAGTTCTTTTTAAAAGTTCACTCTAAAATGTGTATCTTGCATCTTATGTCAAGTTGAACAGGAAAGATTTTTTTTTTTTGTCATGCTCCCCCAAGTTTTTTAGGAAACTTGATTGAGTTTCTAGGAACCAAGAAAGAAGAGGAAAGCAGGAGAGAATGTGGGGAGAAGGACACAGCAAAGACCTCACTCCTTTGACTTGCAGCATGTTTACACTGTAAAATTAAGCCAGCCTAACTTATGTTGGCATACGCATCATTTGTGTGTGTCTCCGCTTAGTTCCTTGTGTCAGCAGTGCGCATCCTCACTGGGAGTACTCAATTGACTTATACCTTGAAGCATAGGTTCTGAACTTAATTCTTTTTAAAAATATTTTTTAATATTACCCTCGATATTTTTACTGTCCATATACTTTCTCTGTACCATTGATTATTTTATCTCTCTTTTAATGTCCCCAATTATTAATCTACTTTCTATGAAATCAGTTCCAAGCTTTTCAGTCTCTATCCGTGTGTGTGTGTGTGTGTGTGTGTGTGTGTGTGTAATTGCTTCATTACTGATTTAGGATAAGCAGTGCTCCCTTTTGGGTTATTGGTAGGACCATTTCCTGCAGGAACTTGTTGTTCCATAAAGGACTTTTACACTTATGCTCGCTAGACCTGCTCTTGGGTGACTCATGATCATACCCTGAAGTGTTATGGCTTCATTTAAACAGTGTTTTCTAAATATGCACACATCTCTCTTTTCTGTTGCTTCTTTACATCCTTCACAGAAATCTTGATTGCAGAGCCCTTATTATTCTCTTAGTTGTTCATCTGGATGCATAGTCTGTCATCTCAAGAAAAACAGCCTAGCCCAAGCTCCTCGAACATTGCTAATGTTAGAGGAAAACTGATTTGTCTGTAGTTCATTCACAGGTGAATGGTACATGAATTTTCTATTGTTTCTGTGATTGCCTGCCTCCGAAAATGACTTTGTGACATTTTATTGAACTCCAGGTTGTTTTATTTTAAGAAGGATTTGGAGATTGTACAGCAGCTATTTTATATTTTCCCCCTGTCAAAGTGGTGTTTATTTTTGACTCAGAATTAAATGCTTAGTCAATGTAGTTACCACTGAATAATTCCCTATCCCCTGTGCTTAAACAAACAGTAAGTTATTACAAATAATAGATTCCTTCCAGACAAAGATAGCAGCTATAATAAATATGTAGAAGTAGCAATATTGTGCCAAATGAATTGGAATAATAAAAGGCACCAGAGAGCTTTTTTTGCTCTAGGTCTACTTCATAAACAAAGTATCCGCCCTGTCTCACCCTTGCTTCTGGTGGCCGTGAATCTAAGAGGACCCACTTAAGTTATAACCTTTCACTATCCCTTCTAAGACAGCAAAAGTATCCAGAAAGTAGACATGAAGTAAAATAAAAACTTTGCCAGGGACTCAGAATCTAAACCTGGATCCAAACTCTACAAGGGACACACCAGTTTATAACTAGGTCAACTAAAATCCTGGATTTTAATATCCATGAACCTGGAGATGTATGAAATGTGGATCCAGACCAAATTATGTAACTTGGGCCCATTTTTATTGAACCAGTTAATCAGATGGGGAGGGGGGGTGGATTTTTTGGCAGGGTCAGCCATGAGCTCAACTGAATTGGGCATCTGCTTTGGGTCCTGGATGCCAGGCAACCTTGGCAAGTTACAGCCCAGACTCACTTCTTTTTCTGTTAAGGGGAGTAGCAGAGGAAAAAGCTCTGCTAGCAGGAGGAGAGGGGAACAGAAGTCTGATTCCTCCCATCCCTCAACCCTTTCTGGGGTTTTGGGGCCGTGTAACTTATAAGGCCAGCTTTCTCTCGAAGTACAATGGGAGTGTGGAGAGAAGCCCTGATCTAAGTGTTTTGTTTATTTTAGGATAACAGAGAAAAGGCTTAAATATTTGGGATTATTAGCCATGTGGTTATAGTTTATTTGAATGTCTCAGAGGAGTCAATAGGATTTGGTTAATGGAAGATGTAGGAATTTTGTTGGGAAACGGGTGCCTAAATCCCTTAGTCAGCTTTGTTGTTCTCAACCAGGTTCTATAGAACAAAATTCCAATATTGTAATGAGTATAAATGAAATATAGCTCCACTTGTGTGCTATAATACTGTTCATTCCAAAGTATACGGTTAGTTGGTTACTCACTGAGGGATATTATGCCACAAAACATCTTTTTTTTTTTTTTTTTTATAGGAGAGGTAGAACTCAAGTCCATATCTACTTGCAAGGTTTAGAGGACTTGGTCTTATCTTATAACCATAGCTGAGTGATTCCAATGTATTCAGTCTGTACAGTTACCATTATTTATTATAACAAGAAATATACCATTAGCTAGATACTATATTCAGTCTTCACTTTGTTTATAGGCTGCATGACTGAATTTTCCATTATGATTCACGTAATAGTAATGTGAACCATCACCCAATGGTTGAGCCAAACTTTTGCATGCAGTAGTAGTTCGGTTCACTTTGTGTGCTTGCAAGCACTTTAAAATAATTGTTTAATGCCTGTGCAATTAATAGTTTTATAGATGACTCATAGAGGAAGAGCCAAAACATAATTCCTAAACCTACGGGAGTCAATTTTTTGTCAAAGTCCAAATTTCTTGGGCAGGGGATAGTTCAGACTCCAGAGAAAGTAATTATAAAAATAACAGCAGCAAATGATAAATAAAAAGATTTGGGGATCCATTGAAAAGTGTCTGATAGTCCAGGTTTGGCCCATGGTCTGCCTCTTGACCTTTCCCTGGCCTAAATTTTGGAAAGGTTCACGTATGGATCCAAGCTTTGCACCTATTCAGTCTCTCCAGCACTCAACACCGTAAAATATTTTTTTTTTAATTCCAGACTTTGGAAAATAAGGGACAATCTGTAACCAAATTTCAAGCTGACCTGTAACAGTCAAAGGCTTTATGTGGTGAACAAGTTCCCTATAAAACCCCATCAATTCCAGATTTTAACCTCTTGGCACGGGCTTATTCACTTTCTTTACTTATACAATTAGGGCTGCTCTCTTTTCCATCAAAATTAATAGCAAAACTCTGAATTGAATTGACCTCTAGTTATATGCATAGCATGAGGGTTAAATAGTAAAACCTGCAGTATTACTGCAGCATTAAGGGTCTGATCCATTGAAGTCTACAGCAAATCTCCTATTGGCTCCAGTGGTGCAGGATGAGGTCCCATGTCCTTGTGTTGACAAAGGATGAAAGTTTGAGAAGGTACTGTTGGGCAACCAAAATGTTGAACTGAATAATCTCTGAAAAGTGAAACAAATCTCTGAAGAAGGTTCAACTGATCAGCAATTTGATTTTCTCAGAAGTCGAAAGATACAAAACCTAGTTATTGTTCCTATGAATTGTGTCCCTGCAAGCTTCGATATACCATACATAATCACAGTTGCACCACTTTGAAAAGTGCCATTATGCTGCTGAGTGATGGCTAAAAACCTCAGGATTTCCATTTTTCATTATCTCCTCCTAGAATGGACACATTGCACGTTATTTACTGCATTGCTTATTGTAAGACTGTCGAGTTCTTTCATAATACTATAGCTTCATAGATAACTTAAAATAGATGATAAGCTTTTGTTGTTGTTGTTTTAGTTGTGTAGACTATGCAGTCTTGTTCCTTTAGCAAAAACCTATTTTGCTAAAAGGAAGGGGGAAAATATTTCCACTGGAATCCAAATGAAAAATAACCCCGAAAACTTCCAGAGTTGATTGGATTTAATTTGTGAAGATATGTAAGGAATCTTCCAAAAAGCCACAAGGAAAACCAAAGCTCCCATGACTGGGTCATGGGCCGCCAGAGCACCCAGTCACAAGACTGGACTTGTGAATCAGAAGGAAGAGACAACCGTAAGGTCATGAACCACATTCAGATGCCAGGAGTCCAGCTGGCCTCGTTTGCCATATGGGGGAACAGGAACCCAGTCATTCATACAGCTTTTCTTGCTGTGAGCTTAAGAAGGGCCAGTGGGCCAACCAACTGCTCTGAGACTAATAGGACCCCGTGGAGTGGAGCCTTAAGCTGGGAGTGGGTTCGTGTTTTCTAGGTAAGGCATTTCTAGTAGGTGTCCAGGTGGATGGTTGGAATGAGCCTGCACTTGTAAACTTTGCAAACTGAGGTTTAAGACCCATGAGTCGTGTCATAGGCCTTTACCATCTTGGGGACAGCAAAGGTTTTAGAGTTTGTGGAACAATAATGAACTCGGTGGTTAAAGGAAACATTGAAGAGTTACAGTGAACTATTTGTTGAGGGTGCAAAAAGTTAATTAACTGTGGATGAGAATCCTAGATTGCAGAGTGATAGTCCTCTAGAACAGATCCCTCTGTTTATGAAGCAAATACATTGTGCATAGTCCTCCTGGGCTCTTGCTACAGTTCAAAAGCGGAAGCCCTGTAGGCAGTGCGGAGCCAGCAAGGGACTTGCCCTGTGCTCCCTGCAGCACCTCAGCCTTTGAAATATACAAGAGCCCCAGTGGGGCTTTTGTACGTTTCAAAAGGAAGCCCCCAATGGGGCTCTTGTATATTTCAAAAGTAGAATCACAGTAGAAGCGTCACAAGCAGAGACTACTTCAGTACCTGTTCGTGCCATTTCCCGCTGTTCCTCTACCTCCCTGGCCCCCCCGGAAACAGTGGTGGTGAGGAACTGTCTTTTAAGCTGGCTCCCCCCAATACCGGCATCTGTTCCCCTCACCAAGCAAGGGGAAGTGACTAGTTGCATCACTAGTCGACTGTTTGATAAGCTTATGCTTATCAGTCAACTAATCGACTAGTTGCTTACATCCTTAGTGATAATTGAACCATAGCAGCGCTTTGATTGCGGGGGGAGCACACTGGCTCAGTTAGTGTTGCGTGCAATCAGCGCTCACCTCACTTCATGTGCCCTTGCTTTACATACGTGTCACTTTAGTAATACCAGTTTGAGGGGGGGGGAACCTATGTGGACAGAAAACAGTGGAATCTGGCAACCTTGTGTGTGGGCAACAGTTAACAACATGTCTTGGGACCACACGTACAACCCCACTGGGCCATATGTGGTCCTCAAGCCACAGGTTGCTCGCCACTGTCCTACTCTCACTAAGGACTTGATCGTGCACCCACTCAAGTCAATTGTTTCAGTAGCTCTTAAGAGTGCAAGAAATTGTGACAAGGAATCACTGTTTTATTCCCACAGAGCAAGGCAAGTTACTTACACACACACACACATTTATATTTGCTTGGTTGAGAAGGAAAACAGAAAATATTTGTCACTAACTTAGTAATTCTCTAAATCAAAATCATTTACCAAGTGAAGTGGAAAGTTTAGTTTTAGATTTACTGAATGTATTGTTAAAAACAAAATACTTTTTGCATTGGCTAAGCATGTTTCCTGTTAAAAAGGATTTGTCAAAATAGCATGAAAATTCACATATTCCTTTCCTTTAAAATGTATCCCCGTACATCTATCTGCTCAAACATTCTTGGGTTTTGGTCAGTATAGTATGTGAACCTCCAGACAGGATAGAGGGACTAATATTTTAAATTTTAAAATATGCATTGTATGTGTATTTGTCTGTGGAGAATACATGACTGCAAGAAATGAAAGGTGGAAGAAAGGTTTTATTGGAGTATGTTAGAGATTGCAGCACTGGTAGCAGAGACATGAATAAGTTGCCCAATTAATTCTATACTAGAGCCAATAAAACATTTATAGTACATCACCCATATTCTGTATTTCATGTCCCATATAATTGTCAGGAAAAAAGTTTAAAAACTTTTTCAGAAAACTTGGTTTTATTGATCGTGTTTGTATCCCTTTGTCTATAAAGCTAGGGTCCTTGATCAGTCCAAAAGTGTGAGGCCTAGAGAGAGAATGTGCCTTTTGAAAATGCATCTGGTGAAAAAATAAATACAAATGATCTGATACTTCCCAATCTATTAGCACTGAAATTGAAGACTTTGGGCTTTAAAAAGAGGGGCTTTTCAATGGTCAAATGCACCCATTTCTAACCTTCATGGTTTGCAAGCTATTGGACCTTAACTTTAGGCTAGTGACAGGTTTGATTGTCCCTGCAGTATTAGATGAAATGGCACAGCTATGTGAAAAGAAGTAACTTATCTGCTAGGGTGTTGGAAAGAAAAATCAATTATTTGAAGCTGCCTGAAGGTTTGGAATGTCAGAAGCAGCTCTGGTAGAGATGGGAGTATTAGTGGGCAGCGGATTGGTAAGATGATCAGAGGTGCATGGTAAAAACCAATGATCACAGTCATAGTTCTGTAATTTAAACACATGGATTTCACTATCACACGTAATATAAATGCATATGTAATCTAATCTGTCATCTCTATTGATTACCTACAAAAAATGTGACTATTTTATCAGAAAGCTGAAGGATAGCTCTTTTATAAAGCAACGTTATGACTAGAATAACTTTCGGTGGGGGAAGTCTGTCATTTAAAATTAATGCGTCCATTTCAGCAAAAGTTAGGATACAAGAGCCATTTACATTTCCCTGAGATGGAAGTCAGTCTTTCTCCCCTCCCCAATCCAATGAAATATGTTTGAAAATGCAAGCAGGGTTAGTTCTTAAAACAAGCAACATGCAAAAATAAATTGAATGATGTTTTACATATTATTTTCTCTTTCAAGTGTGAAAGAATAAATGTTTCCGTCATACACCGTTAAGTGATTGCATTTTTCTTTTTGTTTTTTTGCAGGTTGTCTTAGTCTTTGCTCTTAGTATTGGTGCTCTTGTAATATACTTCATAGATTCGTCAAGGTGAGTATTCTAATACATTTCCCCTCTTTTCCTAAAGCAATTATATGCTTTAAATTGCTCCATTTATCTACTTCAACTCAAAGCTTTTTGTACTCCTCACCTGAATGCAAAAGAACTTTATAATAGTTCATAATCTTCTGAGAGAGGTTTAGGTATGAGGGAAAGATGTTTTGTGAACTGCATTAGTTTTGGTTACATGAGGTGCTAGAGAAGAAGAGGATAGAAAAGAACATTCCTCTGAGTGTAGAGCATGCACACTGCAGGAACATATTATACTTCTAGTTAAGCTGACCCTTTATCCTTGAAGGATAAAAGTAGAATAGAGAATGTAGAGAAGGAAGATGGACTTGAGAAATTATAGAGATAAATAGCATGTGTATCTAAGGAGACTTCCAGGAACTCCTTAAACATGTTAAAACACTCTATGTAGTAAAAAGCACTGTTACCTGTTCAGATTACCAAATTCTAAATTTGATGGGCTTGTCCCAGGCCTTGCAAGCTAAGCTTGTAGGATGTGCAAAACATTTTACCTTTTTTTTGTGTGGGGGGGAATGAATAAAATGTGGTTTCGTGATGATGTTTCAATGAGGGGTGGTCAAAGTTTCCTCATGACCGTGCATCATCATGACCTATCAGTGCAAACGTAATAGTCCTGTTGTCATGACAGAGGTGATTGAAACTAATTTTATATCCTCCCCTTTGAGACTTCTGTCGGCAGTTCTGCTTGTGGCAAGGAGAACATTAGTTGCTGGTGTAAGATTACCTAGCTCAGTGGCCTTGCATGAGCAAGAGGCTTGGTAAGAAGACAATTGCAGTGGAGTTAATAGAAATGTTGATCAGTAGAACTTCCATTAGTGAGGGTATACCCACTCAGGGATCAGCAGCATGGTAAAGCGGTAAGATTGTGAACGCAGTTGACCATGTAAGTTTGAGCATGGAGTTTTTTGGGTTTTTTTGCTGGTACAGTTAGCACACCTCAGTGACTGCACTTGAACCAGCTTAGCAAAAATGAGAGCAGCCTCACTGCAGAATAACGCTTTAGCTCCACAGAGTGATCTGACGAACAGCTCGGCATGACTGGATTATTAGTTGAGGAGCTGTTGTAATTCAAGCTGCAGCATCCTCAATGCATCAGCAGCCCTTGAGCTTGAGACCTCATTTCCCTCCCCCTTCATTCCTCACAAGCTGGCTATCACAAGTTTAAAGTGCCGCTTGACTTGAGGTAAGAGTTTTTGTCTGTAGCCAGGAGTCAGGTTAAGAGCAACACTTCAGTTGTACCTTGAGCTAACAATGCATGAAGGCAAACCCTAGGACTTCTGACTGTGCAATTAGAGTTTTTATGAGCTTCTCATCCTAGCTAATTTCTCCTTATCGTGTTACCCTGCTAGCTGTGGCTGGTCTGAAAGTAAAAGTGAAGTATCCTTGTATAGACTAATTTCACTACAAAGCCATGGCCATACTTACATGCACCATAGAATGCTCCATTGAAGGGGTCAAATAAACAACAGTGACATGGGTAGAGGAAACTGTTACTCCTGGATTTTTTTTTTTTAAATTTCAGCCCAATTAAATTCTGACACTGGTGGCAGTGTCCTCACTCCCTAAAGCCCCTCATCTGCTGTGAAGCTGTACAACGTTATAGTATTTCTTGAGCCTTGCCTGCCTCTATATGTCTATTTCTTTTTTTACCCCTTTCACTTAGTTTCTTTCAATTTATTGGAAAGATTTTCTGGGGGTGTTTAGTCATATGTAGACCATCTCGTGTGTAAGTATTACAGTTGTATTGCTATTTCTCACCTACTGAGCACTGAGTTGCAAGTTGTCTCATCAATTTACTCATCTAATATTAAACTAAGAAATGCTGTTTCCAGCAACCTCAGACCAACAGTCTCTCTATTAATGCATTATTTTAGGGAGCTTCCTTCTTCAGTAAGAGGAAAATAACCCTTACTAGCTTAATTCAGATCTAGAAACTCCACAGTTAATTCCCTGCAATGAAAAGCTCTGAATCAGCTTGTTGCACTAAGAAGCTGATCTGATGTCCATTACAAGGATGTGGAACCATATGGAGTGAAGTATCAGCCTAAGACCCCCAATGTAGATCTCCAATACTGTGTGTAATGCAAGTAATTCAGAGTTTACACTGCAAATACTCTACTTCTGTCCAAACCGTGAAAACAGTCCCGTATTAGAAATGCGGTGCTTTTGAACCAGTGGTTGATATAAAATCTCTAGGGAGACTGTAAAGGCTAATATACATGTAAAAGTGCTACTTGGAAAAAAAAGCAATCAAAATGGGACTGCTCTGTTAACTGCACAAGATTAACCTTCATTTTGTGTATATTTGCACTTCTGCCCCTCTGAATAAAGATCAGACAAGCCAATCAGCGAATAAATGGGGTTGCAAACTTTTAATAACAAAGGGTGTTACACACACTGTGCCTTTCCATTGCCCTAAACCATTTGCCCCAGTGCAAAACCTGTTTTATTCAGATTGGTTAGCACATTTTATCTCTCACACTCGCTTTGAACTGGTGGAATTGGAGCATGGCAGCAGAAAATCAGGTACATTTCCTGGTTTCCAAATGACTTGGCAAGTTCTGCCTTTTTTTTTTTTTACGCTAACTCTGTAAATCTGTAGGCTAACTCTGTTACAGAAACTCAAGGTAATATTGAAGTAAATGTTGTAACTAATGTTTACAAATGGCTGGCAAAATTTGACAGTTTATATCCTAAAGTGAGGGCAAGTAAACCTCATGCTTCAGGGTGTCCAGCATAGGAAGGTATGATGCTTCCCAGGCTGCGAGGCATCTCGCTACTACCTGCCCTTAGCGTGAGGAAACCTTGTCTGTGATTGCCATGGGTCAGCTCCCCTACTCCATGAACCACTGGCAACAGGAACACTCCCCGTCGAGGCCTTGGAGTTCCTGTTGTCACTCTGCAGATTAGCAGTTGGCATGCTCCAACCCGGGAGCCCTCTGTCTCCCAAGAGCAGCCAATCCCACGTCCGTTGCAACAGCACAGTACTCATTGCTTTGCTGCATCTGAAAGAATAGGACACCCCGACTTACCAGTTCCCCCTCAGGTCACTGCCCTAGTAAACAACAGCACTGAGATAAGGTCGTAGTGAAATCGAGCATGTTTTGTGAACATAGCAGAGATTTAAATCTTAGCCAGTAGATGTACTGAGAACAAATGGTCACATGCAAAATAAAATCATCACATGCACCTTCTAAATCCTAGGCATAATCAACAAGATACTGTCATGGCTTGCAGAGTATTGCTTACCCAAAATCTTGTGGTGCTTTACAGCTAGAGTCATGCACGAATAGAAAATTTGGATTTACCGCCATTCACAATCTGCATAGTCTGTGGGTGTAAATTGGATATCAAAAGATTTGAAGGGCTCCGACAGCCAGGCTGGCTGGAACCCTTGTTTCATAAGACATGCACAGCGCCATGAATTAAGCATCCAGAATGTTGCTTTCCACTCCAAGATATCCCCAAATAACCCTTTGTCTTCATTAGTAAAGAGGACATCTGCTGGCTGTTGGTTTATTACTGTGAATTTCTTCTCTTATAGATTTTTTTTTCAATCTCTTCTTATGCAAACACACATCTATCTCCCTGTCTGTCCACTTGTGAATTGTATGCCTCACTTTGCATGCCAGTCACCTCCTGACTGAAAGGGACATTTCTTAGGTATGCCACCTTCTGGTGACCTTCCTTAACTCCAAGACCTTAAGAATATAATTTTCAATATAGATCCATAACTCACTCAGTATTATCCATATATTTTGCAGTGGGTATGAAAACCAGTGGATTACTAGCCCTCGGTGGAGACTTCATATGTCCCCCTTAAGTGAACTATTATGCAGATATCCAACCCAGGGGTTCCCTGTAAAAGCCTATTTACCCCCATGCCCTCTGCCTGTTGGCATCCCTGGGTCACACAAGGACATACTGGATCGTTTCATACAATGCACATTGTCTGGGTATTTTACAGGATGGTTGGGTTCTCCACTGTCAGACTCATATGATTTATTTATTTTTAAGAGCACCTTTTGCCCTAGCCTAAAGTGTGTTTTTTAATGATTTAAATGCAACTCCCGTAAGACACTAGACCATGAGCATCATTAAAGAAATACAACTGCCAAAATATTTGTTATAAAATCAACTGAAACAATAGGGTAAACCTAGCATAATTTTCCTACATCGTGTCCTGGAGCTGTAATGAGTGCAAGTTCTGGTAAACTGAGAGAGGCAGCAAATTCTAGAGGAAAAAGCCTTCAGCTAGGGAAGTCTTTTCTGGGTCTTGTCAGTAAGTGTCTCCTCATTCACCTTGAAGTGATGGATAGTCAGAAAAGGCCCTTTCAAAACACTGCCACCTTACTCAGGAGACCTGCTGCTGAGCGTATTACTGAAGCAAATATGACTCTGTACTAACAAACAGTAAGATTTCTCCCCTCCCCAACTGTATTTTTACTTTGTTAGAATGTCCTGTCTTGTGCTGGGAGAGTGAGCATGAGTCTATTCTGTCTCCAGCCTTACCAATCATTTATGGTTCCTTAAACTTCAATAGGCTGAATTGCAGTAGCCGAGTCAGGAGGAGACAAAAGGGATGGAGGAATATTTTAGGTTCTGAACTAGAAAGGAGCGTTTTGAGATTTCCTGGCCAGCCAGCTAGGACTAAGAACCTGCTGCTGGAAACCATGTTGGTGAAAGGCAGCCACATCCTAGATGGCACAATTCCTGTGCTTTCCTTTGATAACAAGTCGTACAGACATCTTCAAAGGTTGAGCCACAGGTCAATGAACTTTTATCCAGACCACTATTTCTGTAAAAAACACGACTATGTGGAATCAGTCTTTCTTCAGCTGGAGGTGAAGACCTGAGAGTTATCAATATGTCAGTATATGGCTCAAAGAAGTTAGCCTCTATTAGACTTAGTTTTAGAACCACAGGAAACCAATGTGTTTGTGATGGAATTGCGTGTGACTCTACACATGAGGTGGCATCTTAAGAAGCAAGAGAAGTTGCTCATGCTTTTTGGAAAACGTGCTTTTGGGAAAGGGGGTTTTCTGCAGAGTGAATGGTGTTAACTGGCTAGAAGGCAGCTGTGACGGCACCCTGCAATTGTGATAAGTTTGGTGTTTATGCAGAGAGCTGGGTCTTACATTCCCTTTCCTGCTCCATTCGCTCTGTAGAAAAGCTCTTTACAAAGAGAATCAAAAGGTACTTCATTCTTGCTAGAAGTGGGTGGAACATTATTCTTTACTTTACTCAATGCTGCCTCTTCCTACCTGCTTATTGTTCCACAAAACTGTAAAACCATGTTCTTCTTTCCAATGAATGTGTGCAACCCCTATGAACCCCAGTGATGCATGCTTGCAACAAAGAACAGAATTTGGTCCATGAACTAAGAAAGGAGTGAACAGGAAAATGGCTTGACTACCTTGGGGTTTTTACTAACTAAATATAGTCTCATTCAAAAGTTTCCATATTAGTTGATCATGGTTCCACACAATTTGCTGAATTGCATCAATAAGACTCAAGTATTCTGGACATTAGAACTTTTAAACACTCTAAACTCAATTTAAAGTGTGTAATCCTAAAAACACAACATTTCAACTTAGAAAAATAAGCTGAGTTTCACTCTATCGCTTCATGTTGTGTTTTTAATTTGTGTAAAACCAGAGCTTTAAATTGCAAAAGAAAAGTGGTCAAATACAATCTGCTATAGTATAAAATAGGTTAATGTGTTCTAATTCTGGTTCTTTTCCCATTCATTTCCCTTTAAAAATGTTATGTTTGGTTCTTCAAGGTAAGACATTAATGAAATCACCCTTATGGTTAAGAAGAGAACCTATATGTTTACCTATGTCCCTTCGCTGGTTCTGCTACACACTCTGTAATAGAATAGGGAGTGACTCATGCCAAACATTTGGCAGTTGTGTGTTTAGGCCATGGTGTTTGCAGGTAGTTCCCCCTCCCTGACGGTCTGTATTTGCTTTTCAAATAGTACTAATGTGCTATTAGTTAAGACTTATTCTCAACACTTTTGTATGCAATATGGTATATTCTGTGGTTTGTTGGTCTCAAAATTAATGCATTCCTTTATTTCATTTCATTTTCCCTCCCACCCTTCATACACTCAACCCTTATTATTTACAGAGTTCCTTATCAGCAGTGTACAGTAGAAGTTAGAAATGCTACCCCGTATACTGAATAACCTTCCACAGAGGAAGAAACAGCATCTCAGGGCAGGTCTACAGTATACGCCAGATTGATGGTCCATGTAGATATGATAAATCAACCATTGAGCGCGCTCCTGTCGACTCAGTACACCACCGGAACGATAAGCATTGGTGTAGTCAACAGGAGAGTGTCTGCCGTCAGCTCACTATAGCGAAGACAGCATGTCGCTCTAAGTACATCAACTTCAACTACACTATTCACATAGCTGAAGCTGCATAACTTAGATTGATGGCCCGCTGTGGTGTAGACTAGGCCATAGAGCCAAACAGAAATAATTGCTGAAGACTCTGCAGTCCTCCATGGATTTTTGTAACTTGTGGACTCTCCTGATTTCTCCCTCCTGCAATCCGAGTAGAAAGGAAGCAATTTGTGATATAAATTAATACCCTTTCTGAGGGTCTCTTTCATCCTGAGACTGGCTTTACGTAGTGCAAGGATTGATTCATGAACTACCCTGCAACCCAAGGCTGTTACTTATATATAGGGATAGGATTGCAGGGCATCTTTCTAACATAGATCACCCTTGTCCCAAAGAGCTTACATTCTAAAGGCCTATTCCTGCAGCCATTTTCCCCTAAGAGCAACATTTTTAATGGAGTCCCCTTGCAACAAGATCAAGTCCCCAATTAGACTTTAACAATATGGTAAAGGGCAGCACAAAAATAAGAGAGAAGATGCAACAGACAAGTCATTTAATTTGTTTTCTATATTCTGCAGAAACATTGTAGTGGTTTATTTTATGCTGTCTTTTAAATTAGCAAGAGCTGCAATATTGTCTTTTAAATGACTAAATTTTCATACTGTCGTGATGCACTTCCTTAATTAGAGTCATATATAAAAATGCCATTTGGGAATGAGGATAAAACAGCTGGGTCTTAGAATGGCAATGACATTATGAATGATGAAATTTATACGTATATGTCCATACAAGCTTGAGGATACAAGCTTGTCCACCACTGTTGCTTCCTAAGCTGAGGACCACAAGAATCAGTGTTTTCTCTGTTTAGATATGGTAGATACATGTGAATTGCTCCCTGTGGTTAGCTAGATCTTTTTTTGCCCATAAAACTTCTCTTTGTGCATCAAGAAAGGCCTCAAAACTGTTTGCTGCTTCTGTGTGGGAGAATATGGTCTTTTCAGTTTTCTAACCAAACTCTCAGTTTTGAGAGTCCAATAGATTGCACAAATACTGTCAACTCTTAGACACTGCTAAAGTATTGTGTTAAATCAGATGCTATGCCATCTCTCTAGTGGAGGCCAGCTTAGAAACTGAAAACTTCCTCTTCTGTTTCTGGTTGCTTTGCCAAAATATTAATTTAAATGGTCTTTTTCCTAATATTACTTAAGGAATGTTTCCTTCTGCCAGGACTTTCCCATGAAACTGCTCTAAATTATTAAAAATACCTGTAAATATGTTATATTTCCTCACCATTCCAAAATCCCTCTTAACCTGACACAGGCAATAAGGGGGCTCAGTTTTAGCTATTGTAAACCCCACCGTCGTTGGGTTTGATTCTGCATTGATTATGAACCTAGGTTTTGAATGGTAAGAGAGAATGCAATTGAAAACCCATTTTCTAACTTGCTGGGTTCATTATTCTCAGAGTCCTGTATTTTCTGAGACATGGTTACTGCAGATCATCACATGACACTGTGGTAAAGAATTACAAAAGTTGCATTCTTCCTAAACAGATTAAGGGATTCTATTAGAAAACAGCATTAATCCCAGAATTGCTCTTTCATCCTCTGTTTCACTGCAGAGATTCTGCCTGGAAACTTCCCCATCTCTTGTCTGGGTTTTCTGCAACATATATTTAAGTAAAAACTGTACATATCTATCTAGCTATTGCTATATAACAAATGCACTGAGATCTAGCGAAATTGGCTGGGATAAATTCAGTCTGAGGCACAGACTAGCTTATCTGTGGAAATTACTGTCTTGAGGTCCATTAAGAGCCGGAGTCTGGTTTCTTCAGCTGTCTGGAGACAGTTGTTTGGCTTTTTGTTCCTTGTATGGTAGCAATATTAACTGAAAACCAAGTTTGTGGGCAGGCCCGCCAATTCAAAAAGGCAGTAGCTGGAGGCCTGGGACCTTTATAATCACCACTATAACCCTGGGCAACATGCTCTAGAGCCCTTTGCCATGCATTCCAGGAGGTGCTGGCAGTTGGCTGCCCCAGTCATGCCTCTTCTGGGAGCACAGAGTCTCCCCCCCTCCGTTGCCCCGGGGCCTGGTGGTCCTGTCGGTTCCCCTGTACGTGGTTTACTGAGAGTTTTTATAGAATGCTCTTGGTGAGAGAGCGAAGGAATGAGAGGCAGTAGCCTGGAACAGGCCTGCTAAATGAGCCAACCACAGACATCTAGCACAGGGAGGGAACTTTAAGCAGCTGATTAAAAATCCGAGGTGATGGGAGGAGAAAAATGGAACCGACTCGGAGACACTTCAAGGGAGTCAGCTTTGGAGCTTATAAGAGAGATTCTGTGTAGAAACCCTTTTTGCTCACCCAGCCTGAGGTAAGAGCCATGACCTCAGCCAGGTTTTTGGGATTCTGAGTGATTGGGGAATTTCCCTATTTTTGTTTGTTT
The DNA here is from genome assembly GCA_032595735.1 of Pelochelys cantorii. NCBI lineage: Eukaryota > Metazoa > Chordata > Testudines > Trionychidae > Pelochelys > Pelochelys cantorii. The sequence continues at coordinate 8,473,049 of CM064333.1, read as the reverse complement.
GGAGGTCCCCCTTATACTCTTCAGACAAGCCTGTTGGTAAGACAAACTTTAATAAAAAGTGTCTTGGCGCTCTTATGAAAGAAAAGTGCCTCAACAGATCCTCCAGGAGGGGAAGTGGTGGGGTCAGGTAGGGAGGAAACACTCCCTAACTTCCCTACACGTACAATTTTAAGTGTCAAAAGAATAACCTGGTTTCCTGTTGAATTCTGTGGATTCACATGATTATTTGCTGTTAGAGACTAAATTAGAATCCACTGAGAATAAGCAAGATATTTCAGTCAAGGAATTTCCTGTCTGTGTGTCCCAGTAGAAAAGTGTCATTAATGAGGCCTGTCTATTCTTTTGGAATAATTCGTTTGCAAATGCTTTTAATCTGTGTAATTGCAGGCAATGTCCATTTGATCTGAGGAAGTGGGTCTGGCCCACAGAAGCTCATCACCTAATAAACCATCTTGTTGTCTTTAAAGTGCTACATAGTCCTGTCTTTTGTTTCAGCAAGACCAGACTAACATGGCTACATCTCTATTACTATTCTCCATAGACTCAGTTATTCTCCTGGCTATCTGTGGCTGAAGAGAGATCTTAGTGCATCTCATGTGACTTTCTGTAGTGACTACAACATTTAAAGCAGTTGTTCTATCAGAAAATGTACCGTCTAAACAGACCAGATGCACACAGCGAGGGAGAGAGTACTTTTATCCTTAGTTGGTGGGTGGAAAAAGAGATGAATTATATTGTCCAGGAAATAAGTGGTGGTGCCAAGAAGTGTAACCAGATTTTTCTGACTATCAGTCTATTGTATGTCACCACAAACTTTCTTCCTGTACACCTCCCCTTTTGTCACAGCCCCGAAACCTTTGGATGAACCATGCCTACTTTGCAGCTTTGACAAACCGAAAGAAAAACAAATCAAACACGCCATATGACAGTTTTATCTTAAATCAGGTGAAACTTGGCAGTTTCATCTGAATTGGGTGGAATTTTATTTTTTTCGGATCTAAAACTCAAACCCCATCTCAGGCAATGGGAATCCCCATGAACTGTCTTAGAAGAAAGTTAATATAAAATTATGCATTGAAACACTTGCTTTATACTAGTTTTAATGCAGTGATATGAACACTAGAGCATAGAATATTCTAATGTATTTTCATTAGCATGCTTTATACAATTTTACTTTGGATTCATTTGTTATTTTCTTAGGAAGCTGAACATTCTGGTGCATTTTATATAAAGAATTTGAGCTAATTGTACCATTCTGTGTGACAGTTTCTTTTCCACACTAAAGCCCATTCTTTTTGTCTGCTCATAGCCATCTACTATGTCTGGGCTCCTTTCTGTAGAAGGGATGAAATGTACCTGTAGGCAGATAGCCAAGATTATAGTACCAATTAAATCCTATTTTGAGGATTTAAGAGGGACATAAGGGGTGTATAGTCTCTGTGCCTCCCAGTCACCCCTATGAATTGTTTCTTCATTGTTGATAAAAAATGTTCTTTGCCTGATGGCACTTTTGGACTACACCCAATGCTCTCTGGCCTAGGGATGTAAGCAGCTACTCAACTAACTGATAAGCCTACGCGTATTGGTTCCCGTCAGTCCTTGCTCCCTCTGGAGAAGGAGCTGGTGCGGGGGGAGCCGGTCTGGCTGCAGACAGAGGCTGCTCTAGTAGCGGCCCCTGTCCTGTGGGACATTCCCCCCCCTCCCCCAAGGATGGGGGCTGCTGCCATGAAGCAGCCTCTTTCCCCAGCAGCACAGGCTGGCCATGGACAGAGGCTGCTCCACCAGTGTCCCCTGTTATTCTTACTGCATTTAAAATACAGAGCCGCAGCGGGGGATAGGTCCTGGACTGGCGCGAGCTGGCACTGAGCCGGGCTGCCTTCCCTTATTGACTGTCTACTTGATTAGCCAATTAACTGCATCATACCATCCCTTCTCTGGCCCATTTTTTTTGTTTCCTTTTTGAGGCCAGGATGAATATTGTGGTGTATTTTTTTTTTTCCACAGTTGTAGGATTAGCTATGGAGAGGATGCATTAATATGCTGACCTAGGGCTCTCTAATGTTGCAATAAATTACTTTATCGTAGCTCAAAATCGCCATGATGGGCAGTCGTGAAAACATTTGTGACATTCTCCTTGCTAAGCACCTTGGTATTCCCTATGGTGAGAGTGTGGTTATAGAGGAAATATCTCAGCAATTTGAATGCAAAGGCATAGTCAACATGTGCATCAAAGAAAGTTTGCACCCCTCTTCATGCTTGAAGGAGCCTCCATCTCCTCCACATTCCTCCAACTCATGTCCTTCTCCGTACAATGCTGATGGTCTTCCCTCTGAAACTACCTGCCCCTGCTTTCGCATTTGTACTTGAATCCAGTTACATTATGTCTTATCAATATGAGACACTTCCCTCCCGGTTCCAAGGAAGTTACAATCTCCTCACATGTTTATAGAACACTATTTAAACCTATCACACAGCAGCAATTAATAAGATATTTATATGAAAACCACTCAGTGGAAATGGTCCAGGTCTCATTCCACGTATCTGTCCAGATCTGCCACAGTATCCCACTCGGTTTCCTTGCATCAATTGCATTTCTTTGCATTACTTGCATTGTCACGTCTACTGGTTTGATTAATGCAGTAATGGCTTTTGACTATGAAATTATTTTTGGCAAGAATGCCAGCTTTGAACTAATGAAAGCTGTCCATTAGTGAGCAAATTCAGTTGGATTGCTCACCATAAGGTTAATTCCTAGCACCAGCCTATAATCCCTTTCACTGGACAGCAGTTCATTTGAAATACACGAGGTGTAATTTATCATTTTCAGTGTGTAGAAACTTTTAGGTTAGATGTCAATGAATCCTTGCTAAAATCGCTACTTTCAAATTACTTAAAGACTTTACATTCATTTCACATTGATCCCAGTAAACCATAAAACTGATACACTGTTCCTACTCCCAGTTATTGGGCAGTGACTTAGTGTATAACTTTAAAGGACTGAATCATCATACTTTATATTGATTCAGCACCAAATAAGATTTTCCAAGCCTTTATAAGGCCAGCTGAATTCAATGTGATCTTCACTGTATTGTATTAGTTTCTGGGGTGTGCCTGCTTACTGCTTTAGCCAAGAAGTAATGTTCTGAAAAAGGTGCCTGGTGACTCTATAGCTGTAATTATTAATTTTCTGCAATGCACTGAGACAAGATTTGAACTCACTGTCCACAGCCAAGCCTCAGTGGTAACTACTCTTGTTATAATTAATGTCCACTGTTCATGCCGGACGAGTACCGGATGCAATATGCAGCCTTTGCAGATAATTAAATGCCAAAGAGAAGTAGGGCTGTTTGTTGAGCACAAAATATGTTAAGCGAACTCCAACAGCATGAAATGGCCAGAGAGTTGTCAATCCACAGCATAGAAACAATGGGATACAAAACTCCTTCTCTTCATTTTTACTGCAAGTAGCAGCCAGTAGTTTGTCAACAGAGCACAACCCAACTGGGCGAGGCACTGTACAAACACAGAACAAAAAAGATATTTGCAAAGTTTTGAAAGTTTGCTAATGGTGGCTCTTCAGAGTTTCCGCTTGTGAATGTGGGTATGTGGCATGGGTGAATAGAATAGAATTCACGAATGGGCATGGGGGATCTAAATAGGTCATTCCCTTAGTTATTTACTATGTTATTTATCAAGCTAAATATAGTCTGAGTTGTACATGCAGGAATTCGCTAATGTTTTCCACACTGTCCATTTGCTAAGACAATGATTTACATTGGTTCGCAACTTATTTAGTCTACACCATCTAAAAATAACACATTTAATAGAACTGGTAAAACATAACACCCCAGCCCATGGTTTCTGTGGAGTTGAAGAGGGTTGCAGAAATGCTTGATTAAAAATTCAGCTCTCCTAAGCCAGATTTATAAATATAAACATAAATGCCCTGTCTTGTTTTCATAGTACTTAATTATTCTACAGTAAAAAAACACAAATTGTAAACAGTCGTTAACCTTGTAATTCTTAACCTTAAGTTCTCAGGCAGCATTTTTCTTACCTATTGGTAAATTTAGATCATTATCAGTGGGAATATTTTTTCATCAGGGTGTGTGTGATCTCAACATTTATTGCCAATAAAAATCTAATCCTTTAAAGTCTACAGATAGTTGTAAACAAGATTGATGTTGAGTATTCTACATAGAATTCAGAATTAAGTGTTCTGGATATTTATCCCCTATATTTACAAGCTGAGCCTTTAAGCAATGTTTATTCACACCTTATAGAACACTAGAACTGGAAGGGACTTCAAGAGGTCATCGAGTCCAGTCCCCTGCCCTCATGGCAGGACCCAGTACTGTCTTCTAGACCATCCCTGGTAGATGTCTATCTAACCTGCTCTTAAATATCTCCAGAGATGGAGATTCCACAACCTCCCTAGGCAACTTATTCCAGTGTTTGACCACCCTGACACCTCTTATGTATTCCACTGAGATTGCTAATGGGATATGAAGCTTTTTCTCTCTAGTCCTTCCCTACATGTTATTCCTAGGTTATCAGAGAATGATCAAAAATCCAGTTGTGATATGGAGTCAACATCACAAATACAATAGTACCAACTGCCATGCTCTTGGAAGTCTCAACAAGAAAGCCAAGAAATGAATGAACATGGATAATGAACTTCCCTTTTGTCCTCAGACTATCTCTCCTCAGATCAGTGTTGAGGCATGATGGCAGGATGAGGCGTTCATTGTTGCTTGCCCGCATTTTACCTTTTCTACTGCTAAATGGAAGAATCCAAGTTTCTAGCCTTGTCAGTTTGGCATCCTGAGTGGAATTTACATCTGAACATTTTCTCTTTCAAATTAGTTTGGTTAGCAAGGCTCACATTCAAAAGTCTCTGGTGCATGATTTCTTTTGGGGGGAGGACTATTGAAAATGGAAATGCTAAGGGACAACTGGAAATCTCCATCATGCCATCAGGGGGTCAAAAGCTTCCTTGAATGTTCTATATGAGTGACAAGAATATAGTGTAATTTAACTGTTAATTCCGCATTTCTGAAGAAAGCATAATGCTTTACTGAGCCAAAGATTGGTTCAGGATCTTCTATATTTGCATATTTATAGTGTCTTTCTGGGAGCTGATGATTCATGTGATTGGTATGTATTTATTCTTTTGATTAATGTTTAAACTCAGCTGCTTCGCGTGTTTCAGTGATGTGGATTATTAATATTGAAAGTTGGCTCGCCTTAAATTGAGGGTCAGGTTGAGGTGACTGTCCTTTATAAAGAATAGCCTCTCTAAAGGGGGCATGGCTAGTTCTTGCTATGTGCAAGTGAAAAGATAGGAGTGATCGTATTGTCATAGCTAAAGAATTTCTCTGTCCTGATTTGGCCTTCCTCTTTTGGTAACCTGCTTGGATGTGACAGATGGTCACTCACCCTAATTCTCCAGGGAATTCAGTCTCTGGCCAGTATTATTTCACATAATTGTTTGTTTGAAATGGTCTTGCCTGAATGTTGACTTTTCTGGGAATGTTAAAAGAACCCCTTGATTTTTAAAGGGTGCTTTGTAAAATACTTAAAATTGTTTGAAATTGGCTATTTAAAAATATTAAGTATCATAGGTGACTTTCAAAAAAAAGCATGAGTCTTTGTGCTGCAAGTTATGTTGGCTCATCCGTCTAAGGGGACATCGAAATCATGCCATGGGTGTTTTTGATTCAGCATCAATGTACTGTGTGTTGGCTGCACTGTAACTAAACCCCATTAAATTGAGGTAGCACTTCTGAAATGCGAAGAACCCAGCAACCTCCTTCCTTCCCGCAAGGTGAGTCTGCCATAGTTCTAGCCCCCAAAATCCAAGGCAATTTTTACAAGCTACTTCAGCAGCCGCTTAAAATACCTAGAAAGAGAACATGCATAGAGAAGATTAACAACATCCCACAACTGCTTGCTCTTGCATGACTCAAACCCTCTCACACACCTGCATCGTGCACTTGTGTGCTGGTGAGCAAGCAGTTGCTTCATTTTCAATAGTTTTGATCTGTTATCACTTAAACTGCAGAAATGGGAACACTTCAGCCTCTTTAGCTGGACAGAGAAACTATAAATATTAGATATTCCAGTGTACTGTGATGATGATGCAAAACTTTAGACACACATTTTAACCCTCCGCCCCACCTCGGGCAGATTAAATAATTTTTATGGCAAATTAATTAAAAAAAAAAAAAAACAACCCCCAGCCAGGCTGGTCAAGCACTGCCCAGGACATAGTCCTACCCGTGAACTATAGAGGCTAGACATTATGAGGACTCCAAATCCCATGATCTAGTTTGTGGGAGTCTTTGAAGTAAGCTCCGTGATCCTCTGTGGGGATATGTAAAGTCAGGAGATTATAAAGAAGCTGCACTGAACGGCTGGGAGACTGAAGGGTCTGGGCTGGTGAGGGAAAGCTGGAGGAGAGGGGAGCAGAAAAGCTTGAGTGCCTGGAAGAGAATGTCTCATGGAGGAGAGGCTAGGCCAGGAGCCAGCTGTAACCGGTTTAGGTGTCCAGTGGGATATAGTAACTAACGGAAGTTTCCTGCATTCAGATGTGGAGACTTGGGAGACTTCACTCCCCAGATGACCCTGCTGAGACCTCTTCTTCTTTATCCTCCCTAGCAGCCAGCCACTGGATGCTGAAGGAGAAAGAGCTGGTTATACTAGGACAGTGTTTCTTAACACGGGAGGAGTTTAAAGGGGGGTGGGGGGGGTGGCTCAAGCAGGTCTGGTGTTAGGGGGTAGGAATCAGAGCAATTGCCTGAGGTCCCTGCCACAGGAGACCCCACAAAACCAATTTGAATGTTTCAGCCTCGAAGAGTTGGCCACTATCTAACCACATAAGCTCAAACGCCCTTGCCTGCTCCCTGCTAGGGATGTAAACTCCCTTTAACCACTTAAATATTGTTTAACTGGTTAACTGCTGAAACAGGAACTGGCTGTTATGGGCAGGGGCTGCTTGGAGCACCCCTGCCCACAGCTTGCTGGGCCGGGTCCACTGTGGGTGGGACTTCTCAGGCCGGAGCTGGAGTGCAGGGCTGGGCGAGAGCTTTGAGTGATGGGCTGCTCCATCCTGGGCCACCCATTAACCATTCACATCCCTTCCCTGACCCTTTTTCGAAGTCTCTCCCTCCTCCCCATCACTCACTCTTCCTCACCCTCTCTCACTTTCACTGGGCTGGAGCAGATAGGGGTGCCAGGTGTGGACTCTGAGGCAGTTTAAATGCAGGAGGGGACGTGGAGCCAGGGCAGGATGTTGGGGTGCAGAAGAGGGGGTGGGAGTGCAAGCTGCAGGTGGGAATGTGGGTCTGCAAGTACTGCCCTGGGCATGGGCCCTGCTATACCACAAAGGCCCCAGACCCTGCCTCTTCCCACCATTGCCCTGCCCTCTCCTCCCAATAGCACCCTGTCCCCTGAGCATGCAGCCGTGGGGGTCATTGGGGGGGGGGTAGGGGCCTGGTGCCACACAGCAGCAGTGGTCACACCTCTGCACGCTCCCTACGCTGGCGGGAGCCACAGGGAAGTGTAGTGTAGCAGAGCGAGAGCATTCGCCCAGGGCGCTCTGCCTTCCCCGTGTGTCTCCTGCCGCCATGGGGAATGCGCGTCATCGGAGACAGGGTACCGTGTGTGTGGAGGAGAGGCAAGGTCAGGAAGTGGGTGGGGTTTGTGGGCTGGTAATGGACAGCCCTCTCTCCCCCCCAGCCTGCCAGGAGTCCCAGGCCAGATTGTGCAATGGCTCAAGCCTGGAGTTTGACACCCCTAACCTAAAGAGAATTGACTGCATCTGGGAGGAGGCAGGTTTATGGTAATGAATAGGTTGAAAAATTACCTGCTTCCTTCTTTTCTCCAATATGGACAGTCCAGTGACCTGATTAAGATAGTGTCTTGGCTGGTTTGAGCAATCTGTTCCTCTAATCTTTGCCCTGGGACACTCTTGCTTCTATTTCCTTTCTCTTGTGTGATACCCTGAAAACACCTGGAAAAATAGAGCATGGCCCTGCACCTAACAGGGCTGCCATCCAGTCCACATGTGATTTCTCACTCCTGGTAATTCCTTGCTACAGTTAAAGACATTGTAAGCCTAGGTTGATTATTTGCACCCAGGTCTGCTCTTGCTGCTGGTTTTTTTCCCCCCTAATGAATCCCCTTCTGTTTGAATCGTATTTCAGTACCATAGAGGGGTAAGTTAGGACATAAGCATGACCATACTAAGTCAGACCCCAATGGTCCTCCTAACCCAGGATCCTGTCTCTGATTGTGTCCCATGCCAGATGCCTTAGAGGGAATATACAGAGCAGGGCAATTTCAAGAGATCCACTCCCTAGCCTGGCTTCAGTATTCTCCAGCTCCCTTTTGAGATGGTTACTGCTTTTCACTGCTGTCAGCCCTAGACTCCTGGTCTTTGAATGTCAGCATCTCAAAGGCCTGGCATTATTCCAGACCTCTTTGCAAGGGTGTGAGGAGAGGTGGGGAATCCTTTCAGCTTTGTGAAATGGCCTAGCACAGTTTAGCCCAAGCTTTTAAAATGGGATTTAATTTCTACTATTCTGCATCCATGACCACTGCGGTTCTTTGGTCGTATCATACCAGATCTTCTACTCCTCAGTGACGGGAAGACTGGCACGATGCAGAAAGCAAACAGGCAAGCATATCCCAGTGGCGTTGATGAAAACTCAGTGGCATGAGCAACATCTCTAGGAGCACCTAAAAGTCTCTCTACACCGTCTTCATTTTCATCTACTCCTAACTCTCCTGAGCAATAACATCCTTTCTGCCTCAAGCAAGAGGAGCAAGCTACTATATCTCATCCAGAATTTCTCCTAGCAATGATAATCACCCATGGGGAGCAGTGAGAAGTCTGTAACCCAAAACATTTAAAATTAGCTTGGAAAAATCTCTGGTGAAATAGGAAACAATCTTGCATTAGACCAGAGCCAGGCAAAATAAGGCCTGTGGGCAGGATCTGGCCCACCAAGCTGCTGGATCTGGCCCACAGGCCAGCGAGGAGTCTCAGGAAGGCTCCCTGTCTGCCTTGCTCCTGCACGCCACTCACAAAAGCCAGTTGTGGGGCCGTTTGTCTTTGAACAGCTGCGAGTTTAGGGGGAGGTGGGGAGAGGCTTCGCACACTGCCCCCACCCACCAGCACAATCCCGTTGGCTGGAAACTGGCCAATGGGAACTGCCTGTTTGAAGAACAGTTAGCACAGGAAGTACCCCTGCCCCTTCCCCTCTGGCTCGCAGCTATTCACAGATGCACATGACCCCTGCAGCTGGAGCAGGGGTGTGGAAGTCAGGGAGCCTGGCTGAGTGGGTTGCTGGCTGGGAGTCACCCAAGTAAGTCTCCCAGCCAGTCTGCCTCTGGCACCTCATCCCACACCCCCAACCTTCTGCCCCCCTCCCCACTGCTGCCTTCTTACTTCACATAACCCATACCCTTTGCCCTCCTCCTGCACCCGTACCCCCTCCCAGACTCGGCACCCCAACCCCCTTCCCCAGGTTACAACCCCCTCCTGCCCTAGGATGAAGCCCAAACCCCTGCAGTGTGGCCCTTGACCACTTACCAAATTCTTGGAGTGCCCCCCCTCTATCAAAAATTATTGCCCACCCCTTCCTTAGACCCAGTGGATAAAAAATACACCGTGAATGGTCTTTGCCATGCCACATTACTATGAATCTCTGACAATGGATATTTTAATATGTACAAATAAACATGTTACATTAATACTAGATGCATCTGGAGCTGGATATAAAGTAAACTGTTTCTGGTACCCACTGTTTGTAGTCAAATTTTGCTTGATACAGTTACTATTCTTGCTAAATGAATATGAAATAAACTGTTCCTACAATAATGCCATTACCCACTCTACTGATAATGCCGCAGATAATTAAAATTGAAATTGTACTAAAGCTAGAAGATTTACCCAGCATTGCTTGGGTCCTTAATTCAAATAGGTTTTGTTTTTCTTCATTTAAATCATTGGGTAGGGCTGGGGATGAGGGGTTAAGTATGCAGACTGTCCCAGGGGGAGAGAGGACTACCCTAGCTTTGGATCAGGTGACAAATGCCTCTTCATGGCTAGTGAAGCTTTAGCAGGCACAGCCAGGGGAGGGGAGTATGTCCCTCAGCTGGAGGACAGACAGACACATAAACAGACAAATTCTCTGAAAGCTGTCCCTTGCCCCCTGGGGGTCCAATGGGGTTATAGTCATCCCTGACACCAGCTCTGGCCTCTTGGTCCCCCTTTGTGGTCATTCTACAGTATAACTGTTCCTCCTACCAGACCCCTCCCTTTCCATTTTACGAGGAACAGTTGAATTCCAGGTGCATCCCATTGTCCTGGCACAACCAAGCCCTGACCTTGCTTTAAATTATGATAAGAGGAAGCTGCGTCCCGAATTTGGTAGTCCTAGCTCTTACCATTTCGTAGGAGTTCTTGAACAAATGGTCTCACAGACGGAGGGACTCACAAAGTTTCTAAAATAGATAGTAGATGTGTCAGGCCAGATTTTAAAAAGCTCAGCACCTATGAGTTCCCATTGTTTATTTTCATCATTTTTACTGGATACTGTTTGCTGATTCACTTTAGACTAACTCGATAGACCAGAAACATTTTCTGCTCATATTCAGCTTTGCTTTCTGGTTTTCAAGAACTAGCCCAGAGTTTTGCCTGGCCTCCTAACACTCCTGGGGCGGGGGAGGGAATCACCCAAAATACTTGTAAGCTGTATTTGAATAAAACCTTTTCCTGTTCCTCCTCCACCTCAATTTTCTCTCTCTTTAAATCAAAGCTTGCTTTTAGGCCTGTCCTAAAGCATCTGATAGTTTCTCTGCAAGGATTGAATTCCTTGTTCTTTCCCCTGTGGTCAGGTCAGTTATGCACAGTGAATTAGCAACGTTCCTCCTTTTCACTGGAGAACATTATAAATCTGTCTAATGTAAACAGCGAGACAATTCAGATCCGCTTTTAAAAGATTGGGTACCACTTGCCAAGAAACATCATACAACAGACCGGTTATCAGTGCACGAGGACTAGCAGGGATCTCCACCCTTCTGTGTGGGGCAGCACAGGCAATCACAGACTCATTATCCGCTTTTTAAACATGAAGAGAGAAGTGACCTCTTTCTCCTTCCTGCCCCCTTTTTATTTCCCTTCCTCCTGTCAGCTTGACAACCTGCAGCTTTTGGGAGACCCCAGGAGTTGATGAGTCCTTTTGTGGTGCAAAAATAGAATTTCTTGCACCAAGGACACCCATTCCACTTTTGACTCCTACGTCACTACTGACCGAGTCATGGCACCAAGTGTGTCATGTTAATTAGGCAAGTGGAAAAAATTCTATCTCTAGAAAAAGCCAGAATTGAAATTGGGGTGACACTGTAAGAAAGAGCTTGGCATCTAACCATGTATGTAAACATCAGTGACTGCATTGGGCTTCACAATATGGATAAGATTTGAAATAAATTATAAGCCTGGCTGGTCATTTCATATGAAAATGAATATGTACATCTAGGTATAGACGGACTTAAAATTTAGTTACAATATTCAGTTTTAAATCCACACATTTATAAATGTGTGTGCTGTTATAATGCTGACTGACTTTCAAAACTCACTGTGTGTGAAAAGGCTCAGTAAATGGATCCTTTATGGCTTTGGTCTGTGTGTGGAGCAATTATTTGTGATTGCACACGTGACACAAGTTCTGTGTTTGGAATAAGCCAACTTCATTAGCTGCTGGCTTTTGCAGTGGTAGAGAATGAGGGTGATTGGCTGTGTAATGTAGCATATTAAGGCCTCCACAAAGTGCTTAATTCCCAGGAATAATGTTTACCATTGGTTTCTTTTGCATTTGAAAGTTATTTCATTTATTTAAATGGTCATTTTTGTGTTTTGTAAGTAGTATTGCATCTGCTGGTTAGAGAAGGGAACTCAGAGGTCGGACTTAATGTTTCAATTTTTCAGCCACTTAGTGACTTTTGGGCTGATTGGTGAGTCTCTCTGTACCTCAACTTACCTGTTTGTAAACTGGATATAGTGATACCTGCTTCATGAGGAGTACCATGAAGCCACATTACCTAAAGTCTGCAACATGCACAGATAAAAAGGCTACAAAATATTTATTTATTTAAAAAACTGTAAGGCACTTGAAATGGGTGGAGAAAGGGAATAAAAAAGTAGATCAAGAATAATACAGATCAGTGTTCAAACATTTAGCTGCTTTCAGAGCAAGATTCAAGCAACAGAGAAGATCCTTACTAAGAAATAGAATAGATATGTGACTATTATATGTGGGTTAAAAAATAAAAGGCACCACCTTCCTCTGTGTTTCTATTATTTGTATGTCTTCATATTAAACCTCCTTACAGTAATAACCCATTACCTCCCCATTAGCTCTGCAGACCTAGTCTAGTTCTGAGAGAGAGCCAGATTTTCTTCTGGACTTTTGCATCATCAGCAAAACTAGCAATAGAATTGCATTATTAGTGTTGATGGGAATTACTCAGGAGCAGAGCCTGAGAGTCAAGCATTTTGTGTTGAATTAAGGATGTTCAGCTGGTTACTCCATTAAATGAGAACGGTTAACCCAACTGGGCTGGTGCCTGGCCACACCGTGGCAATGATCATGGAGTCCCACCACAGCCGTGAGGTCTTGCTTGCCTGGCCCCCTGCTCCGGCATGGCACAGCTGGCCACCTCCAGAGTTCGCTGTCAAAGGCTGGTTAAACAGTTAACCAATAAGTATACAAGTAACCCTGATGCTTACTGCAATGCTGACTGGTTAACTGTTTAACATACCTCTGTTGAATTGTTTGAGACATAAGAATGGAGTGACAGCATACAGAATTACTCCTGTCCTGATGCCTATGCTTTTACAAGCATACACAAATAAACATTTGATACTGAGCGGAATGGTTTATTTGCATCACTCATGAAAAGATTCATTTGTAAAAGACACAATTCTAGGAACAGTGTGCCAATCTTAATATTTGTCAGGCAATGAGTGTTTGATCTGCTGTTGATCCTCTGTGGCATTTTGCTAGTTGGTTATTTTGTTGTGTCTGGTGGTCCTGTTTTTTAAAAAAAAAAAAAAAAAAAAAAAGGCAGAATTTCATTTCTGTCTCATGTAATTTAAGTCCTTACTAATATTACCTTAATCTCCATTAAAAAAATTCATTTGTCAACAGAGACTGTGTGTGTGTGTGTGTGTGTGTGTGTGTGTGTGTGTGTGAGAGAGAGAATGAAATGTATGTGAGTATAAAAGTGCCTGATATTTTCCCTTAAAATAGTGAGACAATTTACAGGAATAAAGATCCAATTATTATAATCAAACACAGAGAATTAGTCCCACTAGTCATGAATAGTGACACTAGTCAAAACACTTTTGCTTGATATATATTAAAAAAAAAACTTTTAAAAGAATTTAAGTCAACAATTATTGGAATTATCTAAGGCAAATACAGGAAATTAACTCTGAGGCATAAAGGAAATAAAGGCACAGTGTCTTCTAGGCAAGCAAAGGAACTAAATGCATATAGTAATCATAAGAGATTGGTTCTCAAAGTGCGGCCCAAGGAGCACTTGTTGGTGAGTCTTATTTTTATTGGCTAACATTCATTGAACTAATAAACAATTGCCATAGTCCCCATGGCACTAGGTGGTGCACCTTGAGAATCTCTCTAAGATGTGGCCTCTGCAATGAAAGATTTGAGAATCCCTCCTCCAAGGCAAATAGCAAACATTTTCTAATGCAGCTGTTAATACACCAAGCAATATCAATTATCCAAAAGTTCGGGCAATATTGTTTCTTTGCTAGGTCCATTTTCTCTAAAGAATATAAAAATATTGGTTTCAGCAACCTTTTCTTTTAAAAGTCCTGTGATAATCTTCAGATTAGCCTGTCTTTTTTTCCTCTTGGGTTCAGTTTTGGTGTTAGAGTATCTGTGATATGCATCATTAAATTCTAAAATAGTGAGGCTTTGTACTAATTTACAAATAACTCCCATAGAAATACTATCAATAAACTCCTACCAAGAGTCCATATAATGTTCAAACTTTGAATAACTTACCAAACTACATGCTTTATATAAAATCCCAGTGTTTACTGACAATAAAATTATGCCATATTTCACTTTGTCTTGCATGTCATACTGATACACATGATGTGACACTGTGGTATCTCAGATAAAGATTTTGTGGTAATCGTTGTCAACTATTGACCTTTTAAAAATGTATTCCACTTCAGGTTGGGCTTAAGGTGCCCAAACTACGTTGATTGTATTAGCTTTTAAGGACAGAAGGACCTATTATGATCTTTTAGTCAAACTTCTGCATGATAATTACTTGACAGGGTCCTATGTTATCTATTGTATCAAGCCCATAATTTCTATTTTAGAAAAAAATCCAGTCTTGATTTAAAGACTTCAAGCTGATGGAGAATTTACCATGTCTCTATGCAGAGTCGCTAAATTGTTCGAATAGATCATTGCCCTCACTTAAAATTTACAATTTATTTCTAGTCTGAATGTCTAACCTCAACGTCTACCCATTGGCTCTTGCTCTTCCATTTTCTGCTATGTTAAAGTGTCGTCTTCTACTTATAGAAGGTACTTATAGATTGTGATTGAGTGACCCCTTAACTTTTCCTCAGATAAATTGACTGGGCTTCTTAAGTATTTTAGGCTATTTGGTGTGTTTTTCAGAACTTATATCATCCTTGTAGCTTTTTTTCTGAACCCTTTCCAATTTTTAAATGACCATTTTGAAGTATGAACACTGGAACTGGAGACAGTGGTCTCCCTCATGTTGCGTATTTTGCTGGAGAGACAAAGATCTAACTCACTTTAGACTCCTTTAAAAATCCTAGTTTTTGCCATCATTCTAATGACTTTCTCATCATGCAGCAGGACCGACAACCTTGGTGGGCCCCAGGGAAAGGTGTGGGTAAGCCCTGGCTTTGCACCCACAGAAAGGGCGGGGCTAAGGGCACTCTGCCCCTGGTGCCACCAACACCATGGCGCTGCACCCTCAAAGCTGTGTGGAGCAGTGCTATGGCGCTCCTGTGGCAATTCAAAGGGGCCTGGGGCTCAGCCTGCCACCACTGCAGCAGCAGCAGTGGTGGTGGCTAGGAGCTCCAGGCCCTTTTGAATGTCTGGGTTGTGGGGCAATTCATCTTTTTGCGCCCCCTTCCCCCCCCCCCCCCACATCTGTCAGTGGCTTGTCTAAATATAGCACATCAATGCTAAACATAATATAACATGGTAGGCAGAATTCAAGGAGAGGAGTTCACAGACTTAAATGAAGCAATCAATGAATGAAACCATATAGGTTTCAGATATTTGTTTCTCATTCTCCTTTATGGTTTTGCTGCTGTGGCTTTAGTAGTTTATATCGGCCTGTGGAGGACTCCCAGGAGAATATAGTGAGGGAGTGAACAAAATGGTAGCACAAAATGATCTTTAGATCTTCAATTAAAAACCAAGGGACCGTTTTTCTCAAGTATAGTTTAGTATGTTCAGTGGAATATTTCTAAAACTGTGTATTTGACTTAAATCAGTTGGTCATAAACTTATAATTGAAAAGTAAGTCACTGACACCATACTGATTAAAAATTATTTTAGGCTTTGGTGTTGTTTAAAAGCAGATTTTGTTTTTGAAATTAGTCCCACAGTACAAAGGACATGCCTGAGTCCTTTGGGCAAATACTCTATTATTTAGCATCCCTTCGAATATATGTTAGCTTTCATAGTAATGAAAGTCAGACCTCTGAACCTTTTAACAGTTGCTTGATGTTTGTTGTAAATGCTCCAGAATATTACCTCTCATTCTCTGTAATGACTATTAGAGTAGTGTCTAATCCTAACTCTATGCATGCACATTAAATATACAGTAATGTTTTGAATACTGTATGTAATTATATATATATTCAGTACAACCAGGTTGTGATTTCAAGCTAATGTCCTAATGGCACTTAATACAAAAGCCATCTTATTGTATATTCTGCAAATAAATAATTTTTTACTTAACTCTCGTAAGGTACATATCATTTCCTACTAGTCATGACTGAAGAGAGCATGGGACAGAGTCTAATGAATATAAACAGTATTGTTTAAAATGTGAGAGCCTTTTCAAACACTGTTGCTAAGTTTCAGGACATATTTTTCCAGGACATAAATGGAAGCGAGTCTATATCCCACTTAAACAGCTAAACTCCTTAATAAGAAAAAAAGATTTTGTTTGCCAACTGCCAACCTAATATTTTGGACTCTCACAGAGACGTACAGGACAAACTGTTAAAATGAGAATTTAGGGACGTTTCATACAGAGGTGTTATTTTGAAGTAGATATAGTAGTGCTGGGACGGATCACTCAGTTGGTTTACTTTATTGTATTTAAATCAGGGGGAGTTTTGCCAGAAAAGGAATTAATTGAGTAAAAGCTGACCACTGTATTCAAAAATTACCCCTAAATTATTCTCATCGAGAAATGCATTTTGTGCAATCATTGGTGATAGGTGGCAGTAATGTATCTTAGTCTCAATATTCCCATCTACTGATATATAATAATAGTTCCCTTTTGCCACATGGTGACTGAATTGAGAGCAGTTCTGCTTTCTGAATGGTGACAGTTGGAGTCGGTAGTCAGGGGCATCAGAGCTAAGGGTTAGAGCAGAAGTCAGGAGCTGGAGCTGAAGTGTTACTTGGAGTAAGTCAAGCTGGTACAGTGCAGGGGCTAAGGCAAGAGTAAGGCTGGAAACAAACATGCACAGGATCCATCATAACCATGGGCAAATGTTTTGAACAGTCACTGAACTGTTGATGCTCTTTGGCTTAAGAGCTGCTCTATTTACTCTTCCAACAATCAGGCAGCCATTAGAGGCTAGGGAGCTTTGTAGTTTGCCTAGAGATTGGCTTTGATTCCAGACTGACTCTGGTAAGTCTCTGCCCCCTTGTACAGGACCTTTCTCCTAACTCACAAAGAGTAGAGAATTAAGTGGCTCAAGTGCTCATTTTGTCTGTGGATTATGGGTGGTGGGTTAGAGCAGTTTGGATAAAAGTAAGATGTGCAAGATGGGGTAAGTCCTCAAGGATTTTGTTAGCTGTAATTTGAAAGCTAATCGTTTACCTGTACCATAATCGTGAAAGGCCCCAGGATTTGGTAGCCGAGTTTGGAAGATTGGCAGCTCAATTTAATGGTTCTGGGCAGAGAAATACACCTTACCCCCTACAACCGGAGCAGGGACAGCATGACTGTCTTAGTCCACATGGTATTCATATGCTTCCTTGGCAGATGGCAAGTGTTCTTTGAGTGCTTAGTGCACCTAGTGTAGGTTTGAGGTTAATTCTGTGGTGGTAAGTACTGGGGAACTCATGGGTAAGACCGAGTGAAGTAGGGGTGAGCACCATTTTTTGCAAAGAATGTGCTATGTTGGCGTGAGGTGTGGGTTGCCTTGTTGAATGCATGTTCTGCACAGCATAAGTAGGGGAGGCAGATATCCTGGTGGTTAACTCAAAAAGTAGTGAAAATGCTGCACCGAGATTTGATTGATACTCTGGGAACAGGCAGTGAGGTGAGGGTTTCAGTGCCAGGGAGGCTGAATAACTGGGGTCTTAGGTCTGATACTATGCCTGTTGGCAACCTGTGGTAGTGGGAGACTTTCAGGAAGAGCTGACCAGTCTCCCATGCTATAGGAAGAGTATGGCATGGGATGAAATGTACCATCTTTGTTAGTAGAGTGACAAAATTATGATTGTTGTCAAACTGATTTCTAGGGACACTCAGCAAAGTCCATGGATACAGTAGACCAAGGCTATTGAAGTGTGGGTTGATGCTGGAGGAGATCTGAGAATTTTAAACATGGGTTCTTGGCATGGATGTAGAGGCCAGAGGGCCTTATGTAATCCATGAGGTAAGCCTGTAGGCCTCTCAGCCAGATTCCAGGTCTTGAATTTGCCAAAATGTCTCATTAGTGATAAATTCAATATCTGAAACTTTGGTTGCCCCTTCGCAACAGTGTGATTAAGGAGGCTGTTTTGTAGCTGGAACTTGGGCTCGGGTATATATGCTTTGTTCAAGTCCTGGCACATGCACACTGTGAACTGGTCATCAGAGCACAGATGTAAGATGTCAGGTTGCTGTCAGTTACCCTGTTGACAAAGTTGGCAGAGGGCTTATTGCGAGGTTAGCGATATGAATGTTTGCAGGACAGGATGTCTGGCTTCATGTTTCTCATCTCTGGATGAGAGGTGAAGAAAAAGTCATCGTGAATGAATAAGAGGGGCCAATTGATCTGGTGTTGGTTAAGATATTTAACAGTCCATAGGTGCTCCAGATTCTTGAGTTTCTTCAGGAACTGGATTGCGACTCAGGCTTCTCCTATGGGGTGACGCCACTCCTCCAAAAAGCCTTGATAAGTAATAGCTTCTTGCCCTAAATATTTCTCTCCCACAAGAGTTAATTTCAGAGATCAAAAAGCCAAGTGGCAGAGTAAATTATGGGGTCAACATGTGCAGATGTTGTATGTACTTGTAAGTGGCTAAGTGGGATGTGAGTAAATTGCCAATGTCAACTGAGGCACCATGGATCTGGCTAACTGGGCCTCTTCTTTGCAGGTGTTCTTTGGTGGATGCAACCAAATTAGAAAAGTCCTTTGAGTTGCCTGTAAAAATTCTTTAACCCCAGGAATTGCTGCATCCCACGTACGTACTACAGTGCAGTCCTGTTGGATATTGCTGCCACTTTGAGTCCATGGTTAGACCCAAGTCCTGATCAAACACTCACTTCTGGAGCATCGTTTAGAGGTAGTTTTGGCAGGGTGTCTCCAAGGTAACACACAGGATGATTGTGGAGTCCCTGACTCTTGGAAAAATGAAGATGTTATCTAGGAAAGGAAGACAAATTGGTCCAGCATGTTGCTAAAAGATGTCATTTTTAAAAGGCTGGAAGGATGCCAGGGCATTGCACAACCCTTAGTAATCCACACAAAGCCAGGGGGAGCCATCCTTCTCCACAAAGAAGACAGGGATCCCTACTGGGGACATGAAAGGGCAAATGAACTTTCTGAAGGTTCTCCTGAGTTAGTCCAAAATGCCTGTAGTTCAAGTTTGGGGGTTCCCAAAAGGAACATACATTCCCAGCTGAAAATTGAACATGTCGATATAGTGTTGATATTGGCAGGAAACCCTGGAGCCAGTGGGGAAGATTGTGGGAGCTCCTGGGGTCAACTTTGGATACTCCTTTCAGGTCTCTAAATTCTTTGGAAGATGGTGTATGCTGCAAAGGGTTGCTGGTCCCAGGCTGGCTCTCAATAAACAGGAATGTTGTGGAGACAAGTTTAGTCAAAGTGCACAGTGCCAGAGTGCCAGCAGATATGCATGTGGTAAGTGACAAGTCAGAGGGTTCTAAGGATAATTGATGAATGCAATTCATGACCGAACTGGAGAATTTCTTGGTGGGCTCGAAAGGTAATTACTTTTAGGGGCGCTAATTGGAGGGTGACCGGAATCCTTGCACTGGGCAGAGATATTGCATGCTTAGTTGAACACCAGGTCCATGAAATTGCCTGAGCTACCCAAGTGCCTCTTGGTTGATGTTGGGTATTGCAAACTGCTGGAACTGGAGATGTATTGGATGGTGTTTGGCCATCCCCCAGGTCCTAACGGACAAGTGATTTGGGCTACCAAGGAGAGGAGAAGTATACCAACCCAGGATGGCATTTTCCAACTCAGGTGCAGACAGACTTTAGCAGGGCAGTTCGATGCAAAATGTCCTGGTACCACCCAGTATAGGCCCAGTGCCTGGTGGAGAGATGGGCAGAACCTGATTGATTTGCTGGGTTCAGGTGATGAAGAAGGAATTGGTGATGGGGCCAGTGCTGATGGAAGTCAGGAGGACCATGTTCTATCTTGGGGACATGTAGTCAGGCATCGGTCTATCCAGACACGTCCGTCAAGTAGGGCATCCAGTCCAGACAGGGATTCCACACCTGCTGGTTCAGCTTTTATATCATTATTGAGGCCAAGCCAGAAAAGATAATACTGACTGGCGTTATTTCCCTGGCTGTCTTTTTCCAAGCATTGGAACTCTGGTGTCCCTGCTGCAAAGCCTGAAGCATTTCTCTGGCCATACCCTCATCAAAGATCCCCACCGTAGTTCAAACTAAGCCCTCAAATTACCCCAAAAGGGGGCTTGATTTTTTTTAAAAAGTAAATTTTAAACTATGGTCCTGTAGACTAACACAATACATTCAGAAACTCACAGCACACGCCTGGGGTTGGCACATTCCTGTGAAATGGCTTCATTACCACTTGAATGGCTCTTTCACAGGTCCAGTGTTCTGCTCCTAGGCCTGGCAGGCTTTGTCACTTGTAAGTTAGCTAGACCCTCTCTGAAGGAAGCGGAGCCACAGAACAGGGATAGGAAGAGTCAGGTGGGTAGACATTAAGACACAGCGGTGCCCCAAATTTTCAGGTGCCCTGCGTAGCTGCATATTCTGCCTATGTGTAAGGACATTCCTGAGCTTGGGCTCATAGAGGTCAGAGTTGAAGGTGGCACAGTGTGAGCTTGTAAGGCCACATTCTGCAGCTGTAAGGCAGCAATCTGGGGCTCCCGCCTCTGTCCGGAAGATATTGGCTTTTCTAGAATACATGCTCACTATATAGCTCAAGTTCTCATGCTGTTTGTATTGGAGCAACTCAAACACTCAGGGACTTGTCCGGTGCTCATGGTCAACAGAAATCCGAGCTCCGTAGCAGAGGCAGAAGCCAGAGGCAAGGATCAGGGCAAAAAATAGGAACTGGAGCTGAGAGTGCAGACTCAGTTGCTTGGAGTGAGGCTGAGCAGGGTTGAGGAACAAGCTGGCACGGGAGCTGTTGCCGCTGTGGGTGAATGCTTTGGTCAGCTGCTGAATTATGCTGCTGCTGAGCTTCAGAGCCAGTTTGCTGGCTCTCCCAACCAATCAGGGCGATAGCCAATCAGGTAGGCTCACTATCATTAGGTTGCCTAGAGACTGGCTCTGCTGCTAGCCCTGCTTCCACATTGGCTCTGTTGCAGGCACTAATTCTTGACACAATATTAGAGAAGTGGGCTGGCAGTCTTGAGAGATGATGTTTCTAATGAGATGACTGGTAATTCCTGCTTCTATCGGGCTGAAGGGCAATAAGGTCCTTAGATAGTCAGACCCTTTCAGTGCCGTATAACAGCAGCGCAGGGAGAGCACAGAGAAAATGGCATATAATGGGAGGGGAGGAAGGGCGAGTAAATTGACTTGTCCAAGGTTGCATAACAAATCAGTGACAGTGGTGGGAAAGTAGGAACCCAGTGTCAATGCCCGTTGACCGCTCTACCCAACAGACAATGTGGAATAGGAAGAAAAACACACACAATACATCTCCCCCAAAAAACGGAGCTGAAGGAATAGCATTATATAGTTGTTTATTCTCTCCCTCCCCCACGATGTTTTATTTATTTGGAATTTCTTTGAAACTACAGAGATGTGCCAGTAGGAACAGGTAGTTCTCAGTATAACTCATATTAAAGTGCAGTTATAACCTGAAACTTTGAGGTAAAGTTGACACTGTGGAGCTCTGTAATTAAAACTGCTCAGTTTAGCAGTCAGAAAGTATTTCTACTTCTCTTGCCTTGCAAACTCCATCTGGGATCTGAAAATCCAAATGGGATTCTGCCTCTGTCTATATCTCTAATAATAAAGATGTTACATGTAGCATCTAGCTGACAGTTTGTTGATTCCCACTACTGTGACTCCCAATACACTAGCTCATTCCAAGATAGATGTGTTGAGGTGCTTTAGCCCACAAATTCAAGGAGTTTCAGCATGGATACACAGGAAGCAGACATCTTAAATCTAAAGAAGCACCATTTTTCTGTAGATGCCTTTCTGACAGTAACTGCGAACTGATATGATCTTTATTTTCCAGTATTGCATTTCTCAACAAACAAGTTATTAGTATCTCTGGGTGGATGTGTTCTTGGTGTCACTCCATCAAAATCAATGGATGAATATAAAACAGAGATGAATTTGGCTTTATTTTGTTTTTCTTTGCAGCTTACAGTAGTTCAGACAAGTTGTGCTCAGTTTCTTAATGACTTGGAAGAAAACAGAGTAACTTTCATATGTCCTGGCTTGTTATAGTCCCTCCAGTTCTAGAATCAGTGCATGGGGAAACATATGCACAGGGAAAGGCCAAGAATGCAAATGCTCCTTCTCCTCCATGGGCTTTTCTTTTCATCATCTGTCTTGGACCCAGAAGAGTGTGACCGCTTAATTGGCCCAAGATAGCAAGGGTAGTGGCTAAACATGTTAGAGGACAGTGACCTTTTGGAACAAGCAGGGTTCTTAAGAAAGAGAGGGCTTGATTCTCCTCTCTCACCAGTGTAAATGCAGAATAAGTTTTCTGAAGCTGAGAGAATCACTCCTTGTAAAATCAGAATAAGTGAAGGGGAATTGGACCCAAAGCGTTTACATTTTTAGCCCTGCTGATTAGGGATATTAACAGGTAGCCAGTTAAATGTTTACCCAGTATGCATCACCCCTAATGGGTGCTACTTACCTGGTAACGGTTAAATGGTACCCAGAAGCAGCTCCCCCCCCCCCTGCAGCCCAGCTGTGGGTGGAGAGTTGCTCCAGTCCTGCTAGGCCCCTGGGGGCCGGTAGGAGCAGCAGTGGTAGCCCCCCACGCAGGGGAGCCAGGAGTCGTGACAGTGGCAGCCCCTGCGTGGGGGACTGGGAGCAGACAGGCTGGAGTGGCCCCTACCCCTCTTGCCTGACCCCAATGGGCAGGGGTTTGGAGTGGTCCCCACACACATACACCCCCCTTTTAATCAATTAAATGCTGTGTCAGCACTGCGTTTGCCCATTTAACCGATTTAAACAGGAGTTTACATCCCTACTGCTGATCAGATGAGTTAACGAAGAACAGGGACAATAATAAGAGAGGATGAAGAACTTTCAGACCCCTCATGCCGCATGGATCAAGGCCGGCAAGGTGAACTCTAGGGAGACTGTTTATACTTCTATCTGCCCTATGGTTATCCTTGAATGTTAGCGTGGTGGAGAATAAGTGTAATGCAATTAAACTTTTATGTGTTGAACAAAATCATGGGATTAAAGGGGACAGATGAAGAGAAACAATCCAACCAAAAGCAGCACTGACAATTGTTTTCCCTCATAAATAACACACCCCTCCACATTTCCCACATTCTCATTTTAAGCCCAGACTTCCATATTCATGGCTATTAGTATAATGAGTAACATTTTCACACGCTTTTAGTGTGAAATTGAATGGCTTCTGTTCATGCAAATCTTTTCTTTGGTTTGCATTTGCAGGGCTCTCATCCCTGAGTTTCACTTGGTGTATCAGTGTCAAACTTCCTGGTTTCACTCTGAAACCACGGTGGCACCAAGAGCCATGCCTGGTCTCAGCATGAAATGAAATAAAAAAAAAAAAATCAACTCAGTCTCTCTTGAAATTAGAAGCAACTTTACTGGAAAGATTTGTGCACTTTGGGGAACTTTTCTGCAAAAAAAACTGGGCTAAGTGCTGAGTTTGAAGTAAAATCTGGCTTGAAACTTTTCCATGGTGAGTGAAGTTCTCAGAGCGGTGGCCCTGTTT
Organism: Pelochelys cantorii; assembly: GCA_032595735.1. Lineage (NCBI taxonomy): Eukaryota > Metazoa > Chordata > Testudines > Trionychidae > Pelochelys > Pelochelys cantorii. The sequence goes on along the minus strand of CM064333.1, from coordinate 8,449,389 downwards.
TGACAGGCACCGAGTGTAACCTTTGTGTAGGCTAGACTTCACTGCCCTTCTCCAATGTCTAAAATAAATAAAACCCCTCGACTCCTGTAGAGAGTAACTGGAGACTCAGAGTTCAGTCTCTTAAGGAATTTCAGCAAGGATTGCAGTGTCAGCCTCCCTACGTTCAAGTACCAAAAGAAATTGATTTAATTAAATAACTTTATAAAATGTTACGATGAAGAAACAAATAACAATCCAATTTTTACAACATAACACAACCATTTTATAACCCACAGACATTGTCTTCACAGTTACAACAAACATAAATAAAGAGAAAACCAAAAGTAAGATTTGAATAGTTGCTCACTCCACACAAAACACAGTAAGAAGAGACTGACAGTATGTCTACGCTTCATTCCTCTCGAGAGGAATACAAATACAGACACCCGAAACTGTAAGTGAAACTGGGATTTAAATATCCCGCACTTCATTTGCATAATTGCGTTACAGCGCTATTTTGAAAACGCTATTTCAAGAAAAAACGGGTTATTTCGAGATAAAACCCTTACTTCAAAATAACCCTTAAACCTCATTTTTTGAGGAGTAAGTGTTATTTTGAGGGAAAGATTTTATCTTGAAATAACCCCATTTTTTCTCTTGAAATAGCGCTATAATGCGATTATGCAAATGAAGCGTGGGATATTTAAATCCCTGCTTCATTTTCAATTTTGGGTGCCTGCATTTGCATTCCTCTCAAGAGAGAGGAATGAAGTGTAGACATACCCTGAGAGAGCCCAAAAGCTTAGATTTAATTCACCAAAGTCTGTTTATATCTCTGATCATCAAATCTGCACCATATGCAGAGTTTGAACCATCTCTCCACTTGCTTGTAGGGATCCTCAGTTGCAGTCCAGGCAGACTCCTCCTCCTCTGCTGTGAATACCTGCTAGACAGCCAGCTCACTGATTAACCAGTCAGTTAACTCAAGCCTACAGACTTAGGGCTTGTCTAGACTACATCCCTCTTTTGAAAGAGGATATAAATTAGACAGATCGAAATTGCAAATGAAGCTGGGATTTGAATTTCCTGCGGATCTTTTGAAAAAGGATTTTTGTTTCAAAAGAACCGTATCTAGACAGCAGTTTCACTTTTGAAATACCCATTTTCGAAAGAACGCATGGCTGCCATTATGCAAATGAAGTGTGGGAAATTCAAATCCCAGCTTCATTTGCAATTTCGATCTGTCTATTTACATCCCTCTTTCGAAAGAGAGATGTAGTCTCGACATAGCTTTAAAGAAAACCCTGTTACAAGAAAATACAAAAACTGAGAATAACAAAATAGAAATGACTCTTTCTTCAGCTCCACTTTAAATGTAGTAATAGGGAATCAGACTGACTGAGAAAGTTAATTAGAACAGTTTGGCTAAAACCAAAACAGCATTCAAAGCATACAATTAACACAGAAGTTATTTTCCCCTTCCAGTTTCCCCTTGCTATAATTAACATGCCCATGTTCCCAGGTAGAGGGTTCACATCATCGCTACCTGCTGCAAAGTGCTGCAGAGTGAGGGACAGCAACCTGCTTTCTGCTCCTGGCTCAGCATCTCAGCACATGGCCCTTAGAAAAGCAGCTGCCTGCCCTGCCTACTTGCTCATAGAGTCTGAACCCAGCAACAGAGACAGTACCTTCTGAAGCAGACCCCAAACTACCACACCCAGTTCCAGCTTCTGGGCGAGGAGTGTTAGGGACCCACATACAACACACTCCTACCTCCCCCCAAGGGTCTCCTAAAGAGATAGCTCCCTAGTAGGTTCAGGGGTTAGATGAGCACCTGGACAGTCCATTTATTTTTTTATGTGAAGCAGCAAATGCTCAACAGTTTTGGAAACCTTGTTTTTTTGTGTCTAATTTTTCTGACCCGTAAAATAAAGATAACATTATCCAGGTTGTGAAAAGTGGTGTTGGGAGACCGCGTCAAAGGATAACACCTTGGGACAGAATTTCAGGAGACTTAATTTCTATTCTCAATCCCACTGCAAGCTTGCTGTGTGACCTTACAGTTGAGCAAGTTGCTGAACTCCCGTGCCTCAGTTTCCCCAAACTTAGAGATTTTGTGAGGGCTAGTGCATTATTCCACTTTCATACCATTTGAGGAAATGTGCAATATGGCAGATGCATTCAAAATGTCCTTGTAATTATGAATGTATAGCAGTGTAGGAGTAGAAATGATTTTTTTTAACATTATCAAATTTAGAAATGGAAACACAAGCAAAGCAAGCAGTATTGCATGGTATTATCTAGATCCAAATCAGTGAGACGAGAGTACACATCTTTCCAATGACTCATGGAGCAAGGAACAGAGGTTGGCAATTCCCAAAGAGTCTTAGGTGGTTGGATGCCAATTATAATCAAAATATAGAAAGACGTTTAAGATGCTATTTGCAAACATTCTGTCTGGTTAATATTCTTGACTCTACATGGTCAGTTGCAGCAAGTTTGCTACTGCTCTCCAGAAGAATGACAGATGGAGGGGAGAGGAGAGTTATTTTGAGGTTCCTTAAAGTCCCGCCAAAAGACGGCCTCCTGCCAAGCAGTAAGTGTGGTTCAGATAGCACTGCTGTAATGCTAGAGCCCGCACAGCTTTTGTGAAATGTATCAGACTTGCTGAGCTTTGTAAGACCCTGCATTGTCTGTGCGTGATGTCCACGCACCTCAGAGACAAGGCATATGGCTGCATTTTGCATCCAGTCCATAAAAGGAAGAATTAAGGGATAACTTCCGGAAACTTCATTTTTCCCCCTCAACTGGTTAAGATTATTCTCATTGCACTTTAACCTTGATTATCTAAAACATCTTTTCTAAAACAGAGACCATGGAAATGTCCTGTTATTATTCCTATGATTCTAATTCTGTAGATTCGGGGTGGGGAACCTCCAGATCCAGCCCCCGATTTAATTGGATCCATCCCGTGAGACAGCTTAGGGCTTCTTCCCGCAGCAGGCAAAGCCAGTGCTCGAATTCATCCCTGTGGGGAGAGAGGGCACTGAGGCTCGGGGCTTTCCCTGGCACCAGGGCAAGCTAGCACTCCTGCTACAGCCCTGCAGCAAGTGTTTGAGCCTCGGCGCCCCCCGTTGGGACTGGGCTGTGTGTGCTGGCTTGCCCTGTGCTGGGCTTGTGGAGAGCCGGGTGAGTGAGGTTTAGTTTGTTTCTTTTTTTGCTTGTTGGGAGGAGGTGAGTGAGTTTTGTTTGGGGTTGTTTTTGTTTTGGATGTTGTTGTTTTGGGGTGCGGGGGTTTTGTGCTTTTGTTGTTTGCCTCATTTGTGTGTGTCCTCCACCTGATTTTTCTGTGGGTCAGTGGCCCCTTACCGAAAAGAAGTTCCCCACCCCTACTGCAGATTAACAGTAGACTTAAACTTCCAGTGCTTGTCAATTTCTGGCATGCTTCACCTAGCACTGAATTCACTCAATCAAAACCAAAACTCAATAACAAGCCAACTGTACAGCGCAGTGACTTTCTATGCAGACTTATCATTTGTATGGATGAGGTACATCCGTGATTAGAGTGACACATGCACATTCCTGGAAAGATTCTGTATCTTAAACATGTCTATCAACCATAATTAACTCCCAACCATGTTTGCATTTTGCATAGCTTATAGAAGTTTATCTTGCCTTATTTACTGATATACTTGTTAATATCAACAACAATATTATTGAAAACGGGTCAGACTGGTGAATACTAATATCAGAACAGAATAGCTTGTCAATTTAGGCATATGAAAATTAGATTTATTTACAGCTATTCTTCCGGGACGCTGTATCTGTAGTGATAAAAGAATTCTTAGCGGGAAATTACAGAAATAATCAGTTTGCTAATTGAAGTTACCTAGCTCACATTTAACAGAGGCAAATTAAACCGTCTTGCAACGCCTGAGAAAACATCTGTTAAACAAAGTGCAGGCCAACTCTACTCGATTGGATCTTCTTCTGCAGAGATGTGGAACTTCACAACCTGTGGTTTCAACCTGTAAGACGGCGCATCTGTCACGGGATGGATCCAGTTAAGTCGGAGGCTGGATTTGCCGTGTTTTAGAAAGTCCAGGGTAGTAAATAGTTTTAAACAAACAATCCCAAGTATGCTTTGTACAGGTCTTTTTTTGTGTGTGTGTGTGTGTGTGTGTGTGTGTGTGTGTGTGTGTGTGTGTGTGTGTGTGTGTGTGTGTGTGTGTGTGTGTGTGTGTGTGTGTGTGTGTGTGTGTTTATAAATCTTTTCCAAAATACTAGCTACATATGTGTCAAAGGCTGCATAGACTGTAAATGATGTAACAGAGATGTGATCTACAAGTATGGTAAGATAAGAGAGTTTGTTCTTCTTGGAAATCTCAGCACGTAATAAATGGTCACTGAGACTGAATTTTACTAATCCTCTCAGCTGGCTTTTAGCTCAAGCCGTAGAGGCTCATGCACTGAGGTCCCAGGTTTGGTATTGCTTGTTGCCGTTACACTTATACAGAAAATTGGCTTGATTCACACTCTCTGTCTCAGGTGCAAATTGCTGCCCCCTGGCCCTGGCCAGAGCAGATGCAGCTCTGAGGGGGGATGGATGATGCTTGCACTTCTGCCTTTCCTCAGAGACTCTGCTGGGAGAGTGCAGTTTAACTTGTAGCACTAGCATCCCCTGGCACTGGCTGACAGCAGTGAACTGAATGATGAGTACCCCGGTTAGCCTCCCTGTCTGGACAGTACTGTCTCCATTGTAGCGCCACACTGGCTTGAGTCACGTTTCGTGGCAGAGCAGGCATTGTGTCTACTTTGTACCTCAACGGGCTCTGTTATCTGTTGCTCGGGGTCGAACAGAGCCAAGTGACTTGCACAGCCAGATTTTATACCTGGTCTCTCTTGATTCCAAGCGCAGCCCAAAATCCTAGAGGCACAAGATGGATGATGGCCATTTTAATTCAGCTTCCCCCTGAATTGCACATTCTGTCCTGCATTTGCTGGAGGCACAGCACAGAATTCCTGGCATGGTATTTCTAGGTCACTGAATCATGCCACTGTGGGCCTTGAAGGTGCAAAGGAAGGAAGTGAGCTAGCTTCCTTTCTTTCCCTAGCAGGCTGATTTAAAAAAAAAAAACTAGGGCAGCTGTGTGAGGCTGCTCAAGGCATCTGGAGTGTGAGAATAAGGTGCAGGGAGGTGCATCATCACAAAAGGTGCTTAATAAAGTTATGGGGCCAAATCCTTAGCTGGCACAAATGAAACTCTGCTCATTGACATCAGCTCAGTACCTAACTCCTAGATCTCCTAGTTCAGCCGTTTGCCATATGGATACCACCCCTCGCACTGTACTGGGCTGGACGGTTGTTCGTCCAATTACCTTATTATTCATAAGTGATTGTACCAAAAAAGTGAGTCACATGAGTCTTCCCAAATAAATCACATGTGGAAGCTCTCTAATAAATCACCCGCCTCGGCCAGCAGCACAGGTTTATCACAGATATAATTACGCAGAGGTCAGTGGTGTCATCCCACTGGAAGCATTTGGACCATTTTGTTCATGCTGCTTCTTCATCGTATTTCGTTGGCTTTGTGTAACTTTTTTCCTTTTTTTAGTCTCCTGCGTTTTCTCTTTTAGTTACTATGGAAACAGTGTACTGGGTGACTCTCTGTCATGGCAATAGACACTGAGTAGACCATTATACAGTGATCTGTGAGCGGGTTATGACAGCACACATAAGGGGGTGGGAGATGTGTGCATGAACGCAGGGTGGGCATTGACAGTTGGCATCTGAATCTGCAGGTTTCCCAAGTATGTGTGATGGCTCCTGTTTCAATTGCTTGTCTCTTTAAAAAACTTTCATTTTTTGTGCTAAAAAGTTTGCCATGATCATAGATTCATAGAACATTAGACCTGGAAGGGACCTCGAGAGGTCATCGAGTCCAGTCCCCTGCCCTCCTGGCAGGACCCAGTACTGTCTAGACCATCCTTGATAGATGTCTGTCTAACCTGCTCTTAAAGATCGAGACCAGGTGCCCAAAGGATGGGGAGGAAGATGCTTCTTAGAACATCACAGGCATCCAATGATATCTGAAAAATGTGTCTAGACCAGTTCAAACCACTTGTCACTTAACTAGACACTCGGCTACATTTGATTAGAGAGTGGAATTCCTTTTAGCATAAAGTATTATTTTCACTTTAAACCTTCATTCTAATGTACAGTTAAGTCTTTATCCAAACTTTCCTAGATTTGTGCCTGGCCCATCTCTTTTCTTCTGTAAGGACAGTTTTCTCTAACCAGAGTTGCAATTTGCAACAGTCTGACTTCAGGCCTTAAAAAAATCAACAGCAGCAAAAAAGGAGGAGTTGTGTGGCACCTTAAAGACCAACAGATTTATTGGTAGGAAAGGAAAGTGAAACCTGAGCTTCAGAACTCCTTTCTCATGTTGTCCTAAAGAGCTAAACAAGACACTCTCATTGGCGCTCTCTTTGCTTCCAATTGCTTTTCATGGCATCAGTCTACATCAGCCCTGCTCTGAGCCACCAGCCTGGTAATGTCAACAGGTTCCATTGCTGTAATCTCCTCATGGCATGGGAAAGTGTCAGATGGCCGTGCAACTCCAGGAAAGTTTCATCAGGCTCTTTCAGAGGATTCAGGGACAGCCTTGTAAACTGTTCCACCTGGTCCCCTCTGCTTAACTCTAGAAGGTTATGGAAAAGTGGAATGCAATTCTGTCTTTCTTTGTTGTACCCACTGCCTCCAGCACTACAGGAAAATGAGGAAAATTCAATACTTGTGTCCTGATCATTTGGGGCGTCGTCACTGTAAGGGGAAATTTATTTATACATTTGCTCAACTTTCCTTCCTCTACATCAAGCTCACCTATGCTTGACTGCAGGGACTGGCTGGACAGTGGTGGAATCAAAAACAACACAGCTCAACCTCCATCGTTAACTATCCCTCGTTCTCCTCTTCCTCATCCTCCACTGCTCACCATATGGGCCTGTGACTCTGGCTCCATGGAGGTATCCGTGGTGGTGTGCAGGGTGGTGGGGTCTCCACCAAGGATGGCATGCAGCTCTTTGATAAAGCTCTTTGATGCTAGGTATCGGCTCGATTGTTGGTGTTCCTGGCCTTCTGGTAGGTCTCCTGCAGCTCCTTGGCTTTCATTCAGCACTGCTGCCAGCCTCTGTTGTACTTTTTCTCCTGCATCCCCCAAGCATTCTGCTTGTAGATGTTGATGTTTCTATGGCTGGTTCGGAGCTGTGTCTGCACAGACTTTTCTCCCCTAGGCCCAAGGGATCCAGCATTGCCTGTTTCCTCCAGGCAGAAGTGCATCTGTAGCCAGCATGGTCACTTGGGCAGTCCCGCTGGATTGACCATCAGACATCAACTGTGGCTCCGTGCCTTTTGGGGAGCTGGTCGTACTATGTCAGAGTACCAGGGTGCTAGATTTTTATAATCGTTGCTACATACACAGCTAGGTAGCTGCAAGGTCCCTTATATCAATTTAGGCCTTAATCTCTAAACAACCCTGTCTTTTATGATCTCTTGCATCTCTGAAATATCAAGCGGGTTGCTTCCCAGTTCAAAAAAGATGTTAAAATGTTTCCTTGTGTTAAATACCTACAATTAATGAACATTTATAGCACTGTCTGCATCTGAAGCCCTTCTGTGTTTAAACACGTGGCAAAGGTGTTAAGTAGTCATGCAATTTAATTTTATGGGGGTACTACTCTAGTCACGTTCAAGAAGTAGATGTGGGTATCATCACGTAAAGAATCAGAGTGCTGGAGTCATTCATTGCTAGCAGCAGGAGGGGAGGTTAGGTGGCTGGGATAATTTCCTGTCACAAACAGAAGATGCTTGGGTGATTTTTTTTTTTTTTTCTTCGTCTTCAGAGCATGAGTTGTCTGTGTTGGCTGCAAAACTGAGCAACTTGACTAAATTGACTACTGTGGATGAAAAAAAAATTGAGGCAGGTAGGCGGAGGGGGGAGAGATCTTTCCCAATAAACTGCATTCATATTCAGTATCTGGGTGAACTACTGTGCCAGCTTCCTCCTCTTCAGGCAAAAGAAAACAATATATACCTTGCCAAGTCTAACATGCTTGATGAGCAGTCAGAGTTCCCGTATGCCAACCCCCCCCAACTCTGCTGGAAACGTCATTTTGGAGAGTGGGGGTGCAGTGCTGAGTCATAAAGCGGTGGTTCAGTTATAGCTTTTAAATTTGCCACATGGGGTGGCTGTAGATTTTGGTTGGTCATTTCTTAGAGATGCACTGTCGTTTTTAAGGTGGAAACCATAATAATTAGAGCTCTGCAAATCCACGGATATCCATTGTAGGTACCCACGTATGTATGTACCTGCCAATCCATTTTTGCAGATGCAAATGCCAATTTTGTATCCTCCCAGGACTCTAAGCAGAGTAACGCAGGGCGAGATTATGCTAATGATCCTCGCTTCATTAGCAATTTCGGTCGGCTACATTTGCATCTCTAGCTCGAACTAGGGAGCAAGTGTAGATGTACCCTCACAGACCCTGAGTTCCCTTCCACGTTCTATACCTCTTGGCCGCCACCTGGAGCCTCCTCTTGTATTCCAAACACCTTGTCGAGAGCCCACACCTCCAGTCAGAGCCCTCACCTGCTCCTGCACGTAACCCCTTCCCTCAGCCCACAGCCCCCTTGTGCGCTCTGAACCCTGATTTTTGTCCCCACCCAGAAGCCTAGGTGATCCCACGAAAGCTAATAGCCTTGGGCCCCCAGAAGAGTTAATCCAGCCCTGAGAGCAAGGAAACAAAATATAAAGAGCATGCAATAGAAATACGATGTTTAAATATGTGACACTTGTCATTGTTTGCTCAGATCCAGAAACATATAGTAACTAAAAAGTCAAATTCTACTGGTGGTGCTATGGAATGGGTTAAACCTCAGTAAAAGTAGGGACTGGTGACAGAGCGAGGAGCAATGGTCTCAAGTTACAGAGGGGAAGGTCTAGGTTGGATATTAGGAAAAACTAGTTTACTAGGAGGGGGGGTGAAGCACTGGAATTGGTTCCCTAGGAGGGTGGTGGAACCTCCATCCCTAGAGGTTTTTAAGTCCCGGCTTGACAAAGCCCTGGCTGGGTTGATTTAGTTGGGATTGGTCCTGATTTGGGTAGGGGGTTGGACTTGATGACCTCCTGAGTTCTCTTCCAGCCCTATGATTCTATGGGGTGAGTTAATTGAAACTGATGGGTGGGAATGCACCCTTAATTTGAGAGAGCTGTAAAAACAATTAAGGAACCCCCCTAACTAAAGGCTACCCAGAAATAAGGCTTTTGTGAGTAAAAATTCCCCAGGGTATTGCTTTATTGTGGGTGTTGTGGGGGCAGAGAGAAGGAGCCAGGAAATAGAGAGATAATGCAAGAGATCCAAGGAGCAGCCTGTTGTAAGCCTGAGGAGACCCTGGGACGAGTCTAAAGGGAGGTCCTGTTGAAGTGGGGCAGGCTCAGAGAAACTTGGATTTATGCAAATAAACCAACTACTCCTTTTGGTTTTGGTGGTTCTTGCATTCCCAGAAGCAGTTTGTTGTACATTTTTTGTAAATAAACACGATTGCATCAAAGAAAATAGCAGACTCCATCAATTCGCCTCCCAACGGGAACAGCTGTCAAGGTCCTGAACTTTGACTAGGCATTTGGGTCAAAAACAGGGAGAAGGTGCATAATGCACAGATACCAGGCATTTTTTTTTTACCCCCCTCCCCTCCAAAGGGGTATGTGCTATAGCAACAAGTCTTGTAGCCCGCTTGTATGCACAAATGTGGTACCTGTCAGTGCAAATACATACAGGTCAAAATTAGTGGTTCCTTATTTAAACATATGGCCTCGTGCTCTCTTAATAACAAGTACAAATATGTGGTAAGTATAATGAATACAAAATACTGACTTTAGAGGAAACAGAACTATCCTCTGAGATTTGCTTATAATAAAGTGCTTGTCATCTACATCTTTTCTTGATTTCTGTCAAGCCCTCATCCTGCTCTAAAGCTTCTTTTCCCCAAGTGCTACAACCTCTAGACAGTACTTAATGAAATGCAGTGTTCCCATGCACATGCAGAAACAATCATAATTTCCTTAGGATCAGATGTTGATTGTCTTGCTCCTGTTTAATACTTTATTCCTTGATTATTCCTATTGAAATCTTTGGAGCTATCAGTGAAATAAGGTGCTCAGGATAAGTAGTCAGGATAGCACAATCTATCGCACAGTTTGTAAGTATGTAATAAAGTGTTGATTTTGCCATGTGAATGAGACTGTGGACAATTGACTTTTATTTATTAAGTTAAGTTGTTTTAAAAAAGCTGTAAAGCTTTTGCTTGTCAGAACTTGAACTTGGGATTGTATATTTTCAATACCTGCCAAAGAAAAGAACCCCTTTTCCTTTAGCACTTAGTGACATTGGCCAGGTCTACACTGCAGAGAAAAGTCAGAAAAAGATACACAAATTGCAAACCACAACTGGCATATCTTTTTCTGCTTTTCTTTTGGAAGAAGCCTTTCCAAAATTTGGCCCGTCTACACAGCGTCAAATTTTGGAAAAACTTTCTCTTTCGGCACATCCCTTCTTCCACATAGAACGAGGATTACAGGGATAGTGAAAGAATGCGTCCATTTTTTTGGAAATTGTTCCAAAAAAGCAGATGTGTTCCTTGGACGCGGCATAGCTTCTCTGGTATCCTGGAAAAGCGCTGCAGTCTAGACATAGCCATTGTTAGCAGCTCTAGGAAAGTGCCCACAGTAGTGAGGTTTTTTTAAAGACTTAACAGGCCTGTGAAGGCTGAAATAATTTCTGATTTATAGTATTGTCGAATGTACTTGTCATTTTTAATACTAAAGCGCACATGAAGGTGGAAGAAACATGGTGCAACATACTTAACTCTGGTGCAGTTAATGTGAGTTTTGATACTGGAATCCTGGCTGCACTGATAAGTCATGAACAAGAGGCTAACCATTAGAGCAAGAATCTGGGAGCTGGAATTCCTGGTCTCTATCCTTGGTTTTGCCACTGACTCATTCTGTGACCTTGAGTGAGTCAGTAAAGCTGTCGCTGGCTCAGTTTCCCCATCTATAATTGGATATGGTAACGCAGTAAGTAGATGCTCTCATAAGGGTGTTGTGACAATGAATTAGTAAAAAGGAATAAGGGCAGAAAATATTATGTCTTCATTTTTATTTGACTGTATTCTGTGAATGATTTGGAATCATGACCTTTTTTGCAGTTTTAAAAATTTTTAATGCTCTAGTTACCTTCTTAAATCAATAGTTAAAGTAGAGTACCTAATCTTTGAAAAAAAATTAGCTTTCTCTTTCCAAAGTAAATTTGAGCTGAAATTTATTGTCCATTTCTTTTATTCACTTTTATTGTTTTTTATCCGGAATGATTATTTTGTATAGTGCTAAGATCGTTTTGATGCATTTGCCTTCACATTGTGAAGAGATGCAGCAAGTTGCCCAACACAAGATGAAAAGAGATTAGAGTGACTGTTTTGAAATAAACCTTGTCTTGTTTCTCACGTTTCATAATCCAACTAAGCAAACTCCTAATTTCCAGTTCATCACTTTAAAAGTATAGGGAAACACTAGCAAAACAGGTGTTTGTATGGTATTTAGCACAATGAGGTCTTGATTCATGACTAGGTACCATAGGAGTGTATACAAGTGTGAGAACTTTGCACTTTCCTTCATACTGCTTCAATTCATCCTTCGGATGATGGGACACAATGCTTAATGAAGACTGTAGGAATCGATGCTCTTTTATCCATCTGTCAGCCTAAATGAGAAAACACACTAGTTAATAGATAGAAACAAATGAATTTCATTGAAATGTGCATTATTGTTCCTTTCCAGATAATGTCCCAAACCCTGCACTGCCCTGGCATGTTTGTGAAAGATGAATGACCCCCAGTGGTCATACTGTAGATTGACATACTTCAATTTTTAACTCTTTAATGAGGGGAAAAGAAGAAATGGCAACTGATAGCAGACAGATTCAGTTGATAAATTGTTTTGTGTAAAAAAAAAAAAAAAAAATTTGCTTTCAGTCTGAAATCTCAGCAAAATTTGTCCTGCCAAGTATATTTCTTCACTTTTAGGATTTTCTGATCACTGTTGCATATTGCTGGTAGTGAGAAGTCTGAAAACATCACACAAATAGAACTGTGCATATTACAGTTCTACTGGATGAAGATAAGAGATGCAATCGGTTTTGTTCCGATATTTCATAGAGGTGCTTTTTTCTGCATAATGTGAGGGGAAAACTGACTAACTAAAGACACAAGGTGCAAAGTGGAATAGCATTAGAATAATCTTTATAATAATAAGCAAATGACCTTGACATCAGCTCCAAATGATGGAATGTATATTTTTATTATAAGATATTTCCCTTAACTAGATAGAGGGATTCACACATGCATAAAAAAGCAAACAACCCAAAAGCTCCAGGGAAATACTGTCTCAGATAATTTGCAGGGAAGATTTTATGGGTCTGATCATAAGTCAATGAGAATACAGGACATTCAGCACTTGGCAGGAGCAAGCATTGTATAGTGTAGATCTTTGCTTTTAATACCCATCCTTTTTGTGTGGAGTAAGTTCATATAACATTTCTGTAATATATGTATTGGCACTGTTTTATATACTGTTATAATATATTGCATATATTATCAGTGTCTGATGTGTACACAGAAAGTAATGCACAAATTATTGTTTCAACTAAACAAATGTATTGCTTTAAATCAAGTGGCTATTAAATATAAGAACTGCAGGATAGATCTATAATACAGTGCAAGCACTCTCTTTCACTGTGTGTGTTTGGCTGGGATTTTCAAAAGAACCTAAGTAAGTTAGACATTGAATCCAATTAACTTGCAAGAGGATTAAGGTATCCAGCACCCATACATTCCTTTGAAAATCCCAGCTATAAACATAAAATGTATGTACATGAGGTCAGTTAGAATCCACTTGTTGTTTGGGGCATCAGGTGTAGCCACGCACACGCACACACGTACGTTCAGGCTGAGAGCCAGTAAATTTTAGGTGCATCTCTCTGGGTATAGATGGGAATATAACTATATAAATGTGTGGATATATATTCTATGAATGTATCTTTTAAAAACTCTAGTTTTCGTTTTCAGAAAGTGGGAACTCATGCCCAAACCTAGATGAAAGAAAAAAAAGAGAAAAATTAAAATTCATTTGATGGCTACTTGCCTTGTAGATTGCAGATTAATGACTGAAAAAAGCATTGGATTTCAATTCACTTCCATGCTGGAAGCACTGTAAGAAAGACTTGCAGGTTAGACATATAATTTTAAGCAGTAGATCAGGTTCTTTATCAACCCCAGGCTCAGCTTCTGATAAAAAATGGAAGACTCATTCTCATGCTGTGTTTTGCTCACTGTCCTTAGGCTACTCACTCCCACTCGTGCCAGCTGACAACATCTTTTTCCAACCCACACCTGGGTGTGATGCCTCTCTCCCCATGAAATGCTGATAGAATGGAATATGCCATAATGCAGATCCAAATCTGACACAAGGAGTCTCTGCTGCCTATTCATTCCTACAATACCCAGGGTGACTCCGCTTACCTCCCTCCCATGGTGACTGCAGGGGCTGCTCTGAAATAGATCCAGCCTGACATATGGGAGACTGCGAGAGCCCCATCCAACCTAAGGAATTCCTTGATGAAGATTTTATGTCGTCTGCAGGGGAAACTAATGTCGAGCCTCATTGGAGACAGAAGGAAGTTCCCCTATAAATCCCCTGGAGTATGGGGGAAGGCTTCGGGGGGAGGGATGAAGGTTGGGCTATTACATATTACCCAGCAGATGCAACAGAATTAAGATGAGCTCTGCTACACTCCATCAGAGACATGAAAGCTGATGTCGATATCCATCAGACGCAGGGAAAGCTAATGTAGTACACAAAGCCGAGACTTCAGCCTATTGTCAATTCCATATCTTATTCAGAAGAATAATGTTGGGGATTTTAGGATACAGTCTCTTAGCATAGAGAAAAGGTGCGTGTCAGTCTAGGGTGTGCTTATGATATCAAGCTTAAGCTTTCACGTGCACTTTTATGACACTTCTTCTACTATATAGGGCTGTCACTTTTAAGTGTATTGTCCTTTGGGACCAATTTGTGTATCACAATCTGGCGGTGTTATGCAAGCGCTAAAAAAATATTTCTACAGATGGAGTCAAGCTGCAAATTTCAGCTCTGGGTTTTTTATCCAAGCTCTTCTGGAATCTGATGGCTATTCAAATCCAGAGTTTTGGTATGGACCCATCTCTAATTATTTTTATCAATCTAGCCAGGCTTACAGAGCATAAAACCAGAGAAACTGAGTTGGATGGCATGGGGAGGAGGTCGTGCTATGAGAATACTGAAGGAAATGGTTTGCACTCATTTACATGTCAAGGGCATTCAGACCCCAAAGGGATCTGATGCATTTCTCAGGAACATTTTATTCCATGTTTAAATAGGATTGTAGTTTTGTTTTTCCAGTGGTATATGAGATGACTCAGGCATTTCTTCTTTCACTATGTATCATGCAAAGGAAGAATATTAGCCGGAGTCTCTGAAGAATAGCTCTTATAATCTGTGTTGCTGAATGTTTCAGTTAATTGGCCTTATTGTTTTTGAAAGGCTCTGGGATGTTTACACAAAGCTTGTTGAGAAAGGAGAAGAGTTTGATTGATAGCTCAGTAGCTTGTTGTCTGCATAATACATGAGGTCAGACCTTCTTAGAAACAGACCGTAGGAATGAATTAACTGAAAAGTTGTACAGGCAGTGGGGGCGTGGTTAAAAAAGGAGTCTTTAGGACCATTCTTATATGAGGTTGATAGTGCTTAATCTTCAGCTTCCTTTGAGGCTGTACATGAACAACAATAGCCCTTTCTTTTTTAATTGTCAGACATATATATGAATGTGACTTTTTTTCCCACTGCCTGTCCTAAAAAATACAAATTACTCTGCTGAATGCACATTCCAATAAACCAAACCTATTTCTTATGTAAAGGTCGGTCTCTCTCTCTCTCTCTCTAATGCAGCAGATCATATGTTCAACAAAGCATGCCAAAAACAAGTAGTCCTATAGCACTTTAGAGACTAACAAAGATATATAGTATCATGAGCTTTTATCTGATTAACTGGATTTTACCCACAAAAGCTCATGATACTATATATATAAATTTTGTTAGTGTCTAAGGTGCCACAAGAGTGCTCATTGTTTTTAAAGTTATAGACTAACACGGCTACCCCCTGGGGCTTTTTAAAGTATACTGAGTATCAGAGGGGTAACCATGTTAGTTTGTATCTGCAAAAACAATGAGGAGTCCAAAAACTTCATAAGTGTACTTTTTCAGTCATTATCGAAATCATTAATAAGATATGGAACAGAACTGGACCCCCAGAACCAATCTCTGCAGAACCCTACTCCTTATGACATTCCAGTATGACTGTGAACCACGGATGACTACTCCATGGCAGTAGTTTTCCAACCAGCTTTGCACCCACTTAAAAGTAGCTCCCTCCGGATTGCATTTCCCTAGTCTGTTTATGCGAAGGTCATACGAGACAGTATCATAAAACTGAAGATAGCTTCACGTGTACCACTTCCCCCTATCCACAATTATCTTGATAAAGAAAGCACCACAGTGCTGCTCTGTGGCTAATCTTATGCTCATCTTTTGCCTGTAGCTGTGTCATTTTGTGCTCTAATCACTGCGGGTTTTATAAACCAAGTCACAATCGGCTTGCCCAGCACTTCACTGGGAGACTGCTGATGAAAATCCAAGGTCCTGCAGGAAATCCTGATGGTGATTCAGTAAGTTGCATGACTGACTCCAAGACAGTACACTACTGATAGCATGGTCCTTTGGCTAGGCTCACACTCTGATTTTGGTTTTCTGAACTCCTCTTACAGTTTTAGGGCTTGTCTGCATGGCACGGTAAAGAACAGTCAAAGGGCATTTGTAGAGGCTACCAATATACTGTGCTTTAACTGTCTTGTGTAGACCTTGCTGATGTGAACAAACAGGCCCTCTTCATTCTCACACGCAAGGTCTGCAGGTCACGCCTCTCTAATGTACTTCAAAGCACTCCGTAGACAAGCTCTTAATAAATTAACTATTTTCTATCTCTAGTCTTTTACTGTCCTGTGGTGTTGCTACGTGCTGTTTAAAAAAACTGCCATCTCCCACCCCAGAAAGCTGGTGAGCAGCAAACAGAATTGAACAAGGAGTTTCTAAAGCAACTTGGGATGCTTACCTGGTAATTATGGTAGTGGAAAAAGTAACCTTCCTCCTGGGATGAAGGGCTCTGAAAAATAAGAATTCTTAAACTTACCTGTTATGTTAAGTGTTCTTTAGGATCTGAATGCCATTGCTCATTGCCCACCAAGCTATTGTTCCAGCTCATTCCCTCTGTCTTCCTCTGGAAGCAAGTGACAGCATGAGTGATAGAGTCTGAGTGTAATGAGATTGGCAGATGGCATTCACATGTATTGATCTTACTGAAGAAGCTCAAAGGAGGCATCTTTTGAATAGTAAGCTTCCTTTGAGTAAACTGAAATGCCACATTATAAATATATACTTGGAATACTTGAAAGATCTATGATTTCATCTAGGCGGATAGTCTTGCCACCAATGCAGATCGCAACTTTTCCACACTGTCCTGTTTTGCGCGATTCTCGTTCATGTCCTTCCATGAATCCTCCATAAAGAATCCACCCAACATACCTTCTTCTTGTTCATTTCACATCTCATGGATACCAGTGGCATATACGCGTGGTCCATCTGTTTTCTCTCCATCTCACTACATGGCCAGCCCATCTCCTTTTCCGGTCATGTATCACTGGGATGATATCATTGACACCGCTTCTTGTGCACAAATTGCAACATGCTGTAGCCTACTTCCACTCACCATGAATCTTTCCAAGGTTCTTTGGGAGGTTTGCAGCTTTGATTTTTCTATAAGCATCGTATTCGAGGTTTCGCAGCCATACAGCATTGCTGGAAGGATACTGGTGTTAAAGAAATGGCTTTCATGGCGATGGGAAGTTTGGAATCAGCAAAAACACTGTGCAGATTCCCAAAGGCAATCCAACCCGATTGGATTGGGCGGCTATAAATCTATACGGCTGGCAAAATGCATTTTGAATTTCTTTGGATAGAAAACAGGGAAAATCAGTTCGCTTCTGGATCATCTGAGCGTTTCCTTTGTATTTTGTTGAAATAAGCTGTGTATAGACTGTATCAAGCTTAATGTCTGAAGTACCTCTTCCATAAAATGGAGGACAGCAATCATTAGCCTGAAATTTGAAAAGTTGTAGAGCCTGATTCACAAACCCACTCTTGCACTTGGCTGCCACTTCAATGGTGCATATAAACTAGCCATATTGAGTCCCCAGAGAACAACCCAATTTAAGAGGATTTTCCAAGTTGTACAGGGCTTCCAGAATGGCTCTCCGCTGCTCCTGGGCGACAAGAGGGTGGGAACAGCCTAAGTGGTACGGTGCTATTCCACAGCTGTATCCACCTGTTCTTAGCTGCCAGATAGTTCACTGGGGCCATTGCAGCTGACCACAGTTTAAAGCATCCCTGAAAGCATAGTCTTGAGGCCAATGGGAACTACTGAGTGGCCGCACTTCTGAAAAGCCTCGCCACTTACACAGAGGCCTGACTTTGGGTACTCAAATCGAAAGTTTTGGAATAACTTCTGAGACTAGGTGTATATTTGTGTGAGTGTCAGATCCGTTTTCTCTGAAAGCAGATCCTAACTTTGTTAGGCTGTATGCTTAAATTACCCTCCCTGTGGAAATTAAATGTATGCTGCTACAGCTTGACTAATAGGCAGGTTTAATGCAGACTTTGACAGAATTTGCTTCTCAGAATGGTATTGTGCTGCTCTCAGTTTGAGAGCCACTGCATTGTGGGGATTGTCTTCTATCACGTATGGAACTGTGCAGGCATATTTTAATTTTAACCCTACAAAATATTTAAATAATTTTAATCACCTGTGCAAAGTGCCATAATGAATTCATACCTGAAGGTCATTGCACATCTTCAGACACCCGGGTAGTACTGTCTCTGTGTAATGCTGATTTAAAACACATCTCTAGGGCAGAGACGATGGCTCTTTCTCCATGAACCCATTCGGTCTGACTTCACTACTGAGGCTGCTAACAAGAATAATTTTTCTGATGTTTTGGGGGCTGTTTTTAAATGTGAGCACCACTAGGTAAGTACTAAATGGAGACTACTTGATGGATTTCACATAGATCACCACGCCACCTTCATATAATAACAATAACGTTTGGTTAAATATGGAATTCAGATCCATACATATTCTTCCATAATTTCTCTGTAGATTTATGTTGGGATGCTACAATTCTCTTGCCCAAGTGCCTTTAGCTGTGTACCATTAAAAGTTCATCACTACATGGAGTCAGTGGAACTATGCAGATTGTCACAGCTAAGGTTCTGGGCTAATATTTCCAACAATATATTTTCTTGGTGCAACGCTTTTAGCAAAGCTAGTGGTAAAATTAATACTCTGAACCTTATATTAAAACCATGAATCATTATTTAATGTGGAAGTCATTCCCATCTGTTCTGTTGTTTGTATGTAAGGCTCTCCCCTTGCTTATGTCTAATATGTCATGCACGTCATACATTCAGGAACAACCCTGAACTGTCAAGGGAGGGAGAACTGGATTCTCCAACAGGCTTTTACTACTACTACTATTCATAACAATGCTTAACTGTGATATGGCACATTTCATCCAGAGATCTCAGAGCACTTTACAAAAGAAGGCAGCGTCCTTATTCCTATTTTGCTGATGGGGGGGAATGAGGCACAAAATGGTTTTTGTAGTAGGCCTCACTGCCCCTTCCATTTTCCACCTGTAATTTTTTATTCTATCCTAACTTGATGCGGTGTATTTTATATACACAGCGAACTGGACCTATCAGTTTAATATTGCTGACGGTCATTTTTTGGTCCATGTGATATGAGCAGAGAGACCCAAGACTCCCAAATGCTTTTGCAAAGAGCTAGAGAATGACCTCTGACCCAGTAGTCCCAGCTTGACACTCCTACACCATATCCTAGTGCTCCCTGGTAATTGGAGGACTAAGATTTCTAGTACCTCAACTCAGCTTCGCTGTCAAGGACACATGGAATAGCATAGTGCTCTTGTCTTTGGCTTTCACAAGTCTCAAGGAATATTTAAATGAAAATAATTATCAAGCTGTTTTCATTGGAACAGTAAGCAGTTTTCTGTTAAGTTTTGCATACTTTCTTTCCCCGTACCTACCTTACCAACCTCTCTCTTAAACAGAATCTAAGGGATACGTCTACACAGAAAAGAAAAACCCATGGCTGGTCTATTGTTGCTGACTCAGGCCTGCAGAGTTCCTGGAACCCTTGTGAGTCCTTCCCACCTTGCCAGGTTCCAGATGCTGGGCTTTTGCCAAGCCAGGATATCTACCCAGCAATGGAATAGCCCAGCAGCCTGAGTCAGCTGTCTTCAGACTAGCCACAGGAGTCTA
Organism: Pelochelys cantorii; assembly: GCA_032595735.1. NCBI lineage: Eukaryota > Metazoa > Chordata > Testudines > Trionychidae > Pelochelys > Pelochelys cantorii. The sequence continues at coordinate 8,429,810 of CM064333.1, read as the reverse complement.
GTAGCTGTGTAGACATACCCTAACTTTTAGGACACATGCAAAGCTACTTGACAGTATCCTTGTAAAATATTAGCCACTGACCCGCTCGTGTAGATTTTTTTTTTTAGTGTGTCTTTCAAATCTTTGTAGTTATTTTTACTACATTGCACATCAAAATGGTATCATTATGTGTCATAATGATGTAATTTCAGGCAATTATTGTCATGCTTTCTAACCATATTAATAACACAGAATTTTTTGTTACCAATTATATAATTAGATTTAATGCAGTTACATTAATTCTACAAATAAATGGTAGTCTGCTACAAATAGCTTGAAAAGTCCAAGACTTTGCTTATATTATAGAAACTGGAACTTTCCTGTAGCATCCGGTGGGTACTAAAGAGTTTTGTTAGTGTTTGTATTACACTAATTACCCAAGTTCCATTATTCTAAGTGCTGTACAGAAACACAGTAGAAATCAGGCTCTGCCCTGAACAGGGGACAAGACAGACCAAGGGTGGGAGCAAGAAAGTTGTCATTTTGTAGTTGGAGAACCGAGGCACAAAGCAATTGAGTTGCTGGTTTATACTACAACTACAATCTTGTTGGCTGTGTTAGTTCCCTGCATGGCCGCTTCCCAATGCGAAACAACTATCTGTGCACGTGTGAGACAGAGATGATGTAGTGCTTGTGAAAGATGCTTCATTGCCAGCCCTGAAAAGGGGCCTGCTTTATAAGGAGGTGGCACCACACAGCCAAGACAGTGCCCGGTCATTTGCCCTTCTTCTGATCTGCGGGACAGATGAAAACTCACTCTCGATGTCCATCCAGCCTATGGTGGTCCTCTGCTGGGGCCGCCACCACCACCAAAGATGAGAGTGTTGTCAGTTGTGATGGCAGATTTTGTATTATGGTAGCATCTGTGAACCTCAATTGGTCAGAGCCTCGCTATGTTCAGCATGTTCAGAAAACCAAGAGTGAGTCGGTAGAGTCCCTAGCCCATGGAGCTCAGATGTCAAACAGAAGGCAACAGGTGGGCAACGCAGACAAGCGAGAGGGTGCGGTAACAACATGAAAAGGAAAACAAAACCAAGAAATGCCTCCCTGCTCCCCATTTACCTCCGTGAGGTGGGCACTTGTCCCATGCGAGAGGGAGTCTGAGCCCTCCAGGACCATTTCACGTAGAAGAATGTGCCTGGGCTTCTGAATGTATAGATCCTGGCTCAGCGTGGACTGATTTATTGTGTTACTTCTGGGGTTGCCAGTCTCACAAAAATATTTGGGACTCTCACAAATTTCTGTCATTTTTGGCAGCTGCTTGCAGTCTCTTGAACAGCTGCTGCCAGCTCAGGAAAATCTGGCTGATTTTCCTTGTGGGGCTGCTGTTGCCTCTACAGCTGGTGACTGTGGGCTGCAGTCCCACCCGCTGCTGACAAGAGCACCTGTTCCCAGACTAGCTCTTTCTTTTACGGACACGTTCGGCTTCCTTCTCTGAGTTCAGAATGGGGAAGCAGGGGGGATTTGGCCATGGGGGAATAGCAGAAGCAACAGGTAGCCCTGGGGAGCCCCAGCCAGCCCAACTTGGCACTGAAGTTTAGTTTGGTGGGTAACAAAGTCAGTGGACAATGGGAGAAGGGGTGGCTCCCTGCTTTCCTGGTTTTCTTATTCTCCCACTGCTGCTAGGGAGATAGGGAGAAGGCCAGGTGCACAGAGCAGCAGGGGTGTGTGGTGGCAGGGCAGGTAGAGAGCAAAGGAACAGGTAAAGCAGCTGGAGATCATGGTAGCAGGAGGGATCTGGAGTGTGCCCATGTAACGAGAGGACATACCAGCAATGGAATCCAAACTCGCACTGCAAAGCTCAGTTTCTCCTAGCTGCGTGGATTCCGAGGCCAGAAGGGACCATTGCAATCATCTAGTCTGACCTCCTGTAAGGCAAGCCATAAAACAGCCCCAAAATAATTCCTAGAGCAGCTGTTTTGAAAAACACCCAGTGGTTAATTACCCATGCTGTTAAAAATATGTGCCTTATACAGGCTTTACCTCCCTTAACCGGGACTCTGGTCTGGCAACATCTGGTCTGGCAGGACCAGGCGTATTCCTAGATCACAGAGCCCAAGTATAGCGACGTCGGGCTGTGGGGCAGGACCGCAGTGGGTGGGGAGCTGGTGACTCAGCTGGGAGCCCCATGGGCGGGGGACGCGGAAGGGTGGGTTGGTGCAGAGAAGAGTTCTACTCCCTCTGGCCAGGAGGCAGCAGCTGCAGAGCTCCAGCTCTGGCCACAGCCCTGGCCACGAAGCTTGGGTCCTGCAGCAGCTTCAGAGCTCCAGCCTGGGTAGCCGTGGCCAGGCAGGCAGCATCAGTGCCGGGCTGAAGCAAGGGGCAGCAATTCAGCATGGGACATGTTGGGAGGGACCTCCCCTGGTCTGGCAAATCCCCTTGTGCCGGACGAGGGAGGTCCAACCTGTACCTCATCTGATGAGTCAGGGGATGGGTTATTTCCAAAGCCACTGGGGTCTAACAACAGCAGTGCATCAAAACCATCCAGCCCAGGCCAAGTTTGCAGCTGTCTAATTTTTTTGTCTCCTTAGTTTCTTGTACTTAATCTAGACAGTTTACAAATAGAGATCACAGGCAACTTGAATCTAAAGGTTGTGTGACAACTAAGCACAGATATTGCCATGCGACAGATATATTCCAGAAAACCCCATTTTGGCAACAGACATAGAAACCCCTAGATATAAGTGTGACTAAGGATGAGGTGGTCAGAGTACACAATTGGAGTAGGTATCTCATATCTGAAGAGACAGCACAGTTGTATTGTTGGTTAGCTGTGGGAGGCCTTTGTCTAGCTAACTAGGAACACTTGTAGTGGAGGGCTGGTGCTGTATTAAGAGGTGTGTTAGTAGTGGCTATATAAGAACGAGTGGGGGGAAATATGATGTGGGTTTAACATGGGGAGAACAGAAGTCATTTGAGGCAGTGGTGCACATTCTGCTCTCAGGGATTTCAATGGGGTTGTTCATGTGTAGCAGAGGTCAGAATTGGGCTCTCTATATTTTAATTATTAATTAAATAGGACTTCTGTTGTAGAGGCCCCAGATGAGAATTGCAAGAGCCCGTTGTTGGAGAGATTTATTATTTGGTTTTGGGAAACAAAGTCTATTTACCTCAGTATTAAGCCCACATGACTCTGAAATCCAGCTCATAAATGCACATGTGCAATGAGAAACCCAGGAATTTCTTCCCAAGTTGCTCATATAGCCTATGAGCCAGACAATTTACAGAGCTATGACTAATAAGCCTGCCATTCTGGAACTTGGCACGAGAGGCGGGACTTTCTCTGAGAAGAGCGAGCGCTCTCACAGCTGCTTTAGTGCCTAATTAAAACAATAGTCGGGAAATACGTCGGGAGAGGAGCAAGGCAGTGAGGACAAAACACGAACACATTTGGCAGCAAATTGGTCAGAAGTCATCCCCTGCAAAATATATAATTATTTTGTAAATATGAGACAATGGCAACAATGGTACCATTTAGAGAAAATAACAAAATGCTTGGTGGGACACCTCCTAACTGCTAAATGATAAACCACTGAGGTTCCAAATGAATTGCTGACAGCGTAAAAACGGTGTTTGAGAGATTAGACCTAGAAAGTGTAAGGAATTCAGATGATTATACTGACATGTGCAAGACATACATGGACTTTTAGGACAAGAAGTCTTAGAGTGGGTCTCCTGGGGAATCCTTGGGGAGTGGTTAATGCAAACTACACAATCCCAGTTATGCAAAAACCTGGCCTTTTGGTTCCTTCTGTGTCTTAAAGAAAGACCCCTGCCTGGTGATTTACCTGTTTCCAGAGACACTAGATCCAAGGCCTCAGGTATATAAATAAATAACTGAACCTCCACTCAGAGTCTGGTTCCTGATTTAAAAACTGGCATGAACTTATAATAAAAAAGCTAACCCAATGGAGGACTTGAAGGATTGAAATGCACTTTTGCAGTGGGGATAATCTCTAGAAAGCTTTCAGCATGCATGTAGGTTTTTTTATTGTTTTTGTGTATGTTATCGCTGTAATGCTTTGACCCACAAGAATATGTGCAGTTTGCTTTCAGAAGGCAGCTCAGAGTTCAGTAACTGCTCCTGGAAGAAGAGTTAAGCATAGATTTGGTCGCCTGTCAGACCTGCTGGAAAATCACAATGAGCTACAGAGGAGACTGGAACCTACCTCACCACCTCCAGTCTAATGGGAGGGAGATGCAAATCTCTGCCTTTGGATAAGTAGTGGCTTGGGAAGGAAAATCTTAAGTGGATGCCTGGAAGATCATAATGAGGGGACAGGTCAATGGCACAACTAATCCTGAAACTGTGACAGTGTTTGGTTATAGTGGGTTTCAAAGTAAGCGATTCTGGGCATATGCACCAGAGGATTTTTTTCAGTTTATTTGGCAGGGCTTTAAATGTACTTTAAGGCTCTCCGTGAACCTCCAGATCTGTAATCGTCCTGCATGGGAAGGGAGGGAGGGAGGGAAGGGGTTTTTTTTCTTTAACAAGAGTGATCTAAATTGATCTTCCTTTATTATTTATTTGCCTAGAAAAGTTTCCCCACAACCAGCCAAAGTAGGCTAAGCACTAAATTATTCAAGCATTCTCTTGTCTCTTTGTGTCTTTGTATCTTTCAGAGGTGGTTGTTCTTGAGTGATGCACAGGAGGGTTATGCATGGTTCCTATTGCTATTCACAAGAGTTACTTGCATAAATCTCCCTTACTAAGTGGAAGACGAATAGAACCCTAGGGCTGCCTCCTACCTCATTGAAATCAATGGGCATTTTGCCATTTACCTCACTGGGAACAGCATCAAGCCTTCAGTGATGTTGAATGCTGACAGTTAGCATAGGAGGACAAATAAAATTCCTTATGTAAAAATGTTGTATTGCTTCCCAGTACCTCATCAAATTGGCAGAAAGTCCATTTTCTTTAGTTTTCTGTCAAACATGCTTCTCCGATGTGCATGAGGAAATAGGGGGAGCTTTTCAGAGGCATGCTGGCAGTTCCCTTTGCTCCTTTGTACCCTAAAAGCCAACCAATGAAATGTGCAGGTTATCAGGGTCCCACTGACATGCTCCTGGGAGAATGCCCAGAGACAACTTGGGATTGCCTTAACCCTGTGTACTCAGTAATTATTTTTACTCATCATTGTTAATGACTAAATTTTTCAGTGAAACACACTTTCTCATTTTAGATAAACAGACTGGGTTCATTAACTCACAAATATATCCCTAAAATCTGACAACACAGAACATTTGCATAGAATACTGCCACCTTGTGGCACAGCTGCGGAATAAGTTTCTGAAAACTTTTCTGCAAATTACCGGTTTTAGAAGTTGCCTTGTTAGTCTGTTTCTGTGAAAACAAGGAATCTTGGGGTACCTTAAAGACTAACAATTCTATTATGGCATAAGTTTTCATTAGTTACAACTTACTTCCTCAGAAGCATGAAGTGAAAAAAAAAAGAAACACGTAATAGGGAAACAGAGATGGAAGTGTTACATCAGGGCTAATTCAGTCAGGATGGATATGGATAAGAAGGTGAAAATACCTAAAGTGGAAAATTACTTATTGCAGTGAGAGAGCCATTCCCAGTCCCTTTTCAGACCCATTGTGAATTTGCATATGAATTCCAGCTCAGCAGTTTCAAGTTGCAACCTGGTTTTGAAGTGTTTTTGCTTGAGAATTGCAACTTTCAAGTCTGTAACTGTGTCCAAGGAGGTTAAAATGTTCTCCCACTGGTTTTTGTATGTTATCACTTTTGATGTCTGATTTGTTTCCATGTATTCTGTCGCATAGATACAGTCCGGTATGTCCATGTCGGGGGGCATTGCTGGGCACATGATGGCATATATCACATTAGTAGATGGGCAGGTGAATGAGCCTTTGATGGTAGCAAAAATTAAAAAAATTGAAAAAGCAGGCAGGAACGTGAAACTACTTGTCCTATCCTAGGTTGACCAAATGGGCTACGTCTACACTACGAGTTTTCTCAGCAAAAAATACGCTAATGAGCGACTAATTTGCATGAGTTGTGATCTCATTTGCATATTTTCTGCCAATCCATCTGTATGCCTCAAAAAAGGAGGTTTACCGATCTTGCGGGAAAAGGGGTTTTTGCGCAAAAAGAAAATGTCCACACTGCTTGTTTTTGTGCAAAAACCCCAGTGCAAAAAAGGGATTGGCAGAAAATATGCAAATGAGATCATGACTCATGCAAATTAGTCAGTCATTAGCATATTTTTTGCTGAGAACTCAGTGTAGACGTAGCCATGCAAAAGTGGGACAAAGGTACATGTTTAACTTTATGAAGAGAGGGGATTTTTGTACTCAGGTGAGTCAAATGTCAGTGTAAAGCAAGTCAGAATTTCTTGCCTCTGGCAGTTTTGTCAAATTGGGATTGAGTCTGCTTGTGTGGATCAATCAGAGAAGTAACCTCTCAAACAGAAGATATATGTGGAGAAGTGTCTTCCTCTGCATGAATGGTGCAGCCACAAAAGGATTCCTCTCTTGAAAACAGCCTGATATTGTAGGTCACTCACATGGATGTGGGTGTCAACTGGAACTATGCATCCTGCCTTGCTTCTGCAGAATGGGAAACAAATGAAAGGGACTCAGACTGAAAGAGGGCAGGCAAGAGCCAAGAGATGAATAAGTCCCATTTTAGGCAGTCTCCTTTGTGTGGGGGAAAATGGGGAAGTTTGAATTCCTTTTCAATTGCCATTCCCTTCAGCAGCTGACCTGGCATAAATCTTCCTCTCAAGAAGAAGCACTACATAGTAACAGTGAAGTAGAGACATCGTCGGATGGACATTTTGGGAATAATAAACAAATCTGCTTTGCTGTATCAGAATCAAACAACATTCCTAATGATCAAACTTGACTTCAGCTACATTTTAATTTATTCAGCCACTCTTTACTATGACCCTATCATTCCAGAGGAAGACAGTTTACAGAAGATAGACTGGGTTTGTTTTGAGGGACAAAATTTTGACCATCAACAACCCTTAGAACTTAACATTGAAGGGCATCCCGCTGAAGATGGCTGAGTTTTTTTCCTTCTGGTGTTCAGAAAGGATTGCAACTACCAGATGGTACAGTAGAAGGAAAGAAGTCTGTGGTATAACTATAAAGTACTAGAAAGTCAGGTTGGTAAAAGGTATATTTTCTAAATAGATGATATGGTGTACATAATTACATAGAAACTCTACTGAGGAGGGAACCATGAAAGGTCAAAAGGCTGTGTTTGGTTCGGTGCCTATCCCATTTACCTGAACAGCTTTGTTGTTTGAAGATTGAATGTAAATCTAGGAACCAGCTTCCCTTTAAGACAGGGGTGGGCAATAATTTTTTATGGGGGTGGGGGAACTCCAAGATTTTGGAAATTGGTCAAGGGTTGCACTCTTCCATGGTATTAATGGAGGATTTCTGGGATGGAGGTTGGGTGCAGAAGGGAGCTTAGGGGTAAGGGATTAGGGTGCAGGAGGGAGTGTGGGGTCTGGGAGAGAGTTTGGATGAAGGAGGTGATTGTGACCTGGGGCTCTGGACTGGGGTGCAGGGGTTTGGGTTGTGACGTAGGGAAGGAGGGGGTTGTGATCTGGGGCCGGGGTATTGGGTACAGGTTCTGGGAAGGGATGAGGGGGGAGAGGGTTTGGGCTATGTGGGATAGGGAGACAGGGTTTGGGTTATGTGGGGGGGCAGAGTCTTGGGGGGAGGAAGAGGCTGGAATGGCAGAGGCAGGCTCTGACCTGGGAGTCTTACCGGGGTGACTCCTGGCCAGCAGCCCAGCATGTTTCTGGGGCAATATCCCTGCCTGCCCTGCCTTTGCACATGCTGTGGGAGCCATGTGCGTGTGAGAACAACGATGAGCCGGAGGGGAGGGGGGGAATGGTGCTTCATGGGCTGTCTGTTTGAAGAACAGACAGCTCCCATTGGCCAGAACCGGCCAATGGGGTTGTGCTAGGGGTGGGTACAGTTCATGAAGCCTTCCCCCCTCCTCCAGACTCACAGTGGTGAAAGGGAAATGGCCCGACAGCAGCTTTTCTGAGTGGTGTGTGGGTGGGGTGAGGCAAGCAGGGAGCTTGCCTGGGCCTCCCTGCTGTGTTCGTGGGCTGGATCCGGTGGCTTGGCGGGCCATATTTTGCCCAGCCCTGCTTTAAAACTTCCTTTATTTCCTGCTTTAGGCCAGACTGGTGGTATTTCAACATTGCTTGCTTCTGCTTTTGGTTGGAACCCAGAAGTGTATGAAAATCGATGGCAAGTGAAAGATAAGCAAACATTTTTGAGCCCCACAAAAGACTGGCTTTTTCTGAAGATTTAGATCAGTTGTATATGGCACATTCATCTATTTATTGTGATGCTCTCCCCTTGAAAGCAATGAACACACTCCAGACTAACCCTCACAACATCTCAGTGAGGCAGGAAAGCATAATATTAACTTCCCCTCTCCCCCCACACACAATTTACGAATGGGAAAGCTAAGAAATTAATTACTTGATCAAATCATGTAGAGACCCCAGGTGGGTGAGCTAATATCTTTTATTGGACCAACTTCTGTTGGGGTGCATCTAGACTTTTGAAAGAGGAATGTAAATGAAGGAAATCGAAAATGCAAATGAAGCGCAGATTTACAAATCTCACCCTTCATTTGCATAATCGCATCTGATCGCTTTTTTGAAAGTTTTTTTTTTTTAAAGCAATCTAGACGCGATTCTTTCGGGGGGAAAAAAAACCCTTTTTCGAAAGAACCCTGTAAACCTCATTTTTTTTCAGGAATAAGGGTTCTTTCAAAAAAGGGGTGGGTTTTTTTTTGAAAGAACCACATCTAGATTGCTTTTTTTTTTTTCCCCGAAAAAACCTTTGATACTTGTTTAACTAGTATATTACCTAAATAGCAAGAGAACAGAAAAGTGCAAGGACAATTTTTATGCCCTTATTATGAATTCAAATAGATTCTTCTCAATTCACTATGAACTACTTTATCAACTTTCAGCAGTTTGTCAAGCTGAAAAACAGAAGTGGTTGTGTAAATAGTTGAGACAGGCTCAGATAATTCTGTAGTCAGGCCACTTTGAGTTGTGATGTTCTCAGTTCCCATAAGCCAAGCAAATGTAGGACTGTTCAGAATTTTGAAACGAACAAATAAGTGCTCTAGGTAGTGATGGGGAAGATAGAATAGGTGACACTCCTTACATATGAGGCAGAATTTGAAGGAAGTGCATGTTACATCTTTAAGAGGAGATGTAAAATGGAGGTTCTGATTTCTTAGCTATTTAGAGTCCATGGCATGTTTTTGGCAATAACATGTGTAGTGTTAACATGCGATAGCTGACACATTCCAATCTGGAAAAAAAATAGTTCATTCATCTAAATTATCTTCTTGCTTTTCTTGGACCAAGTGTCCTTTACTACTCTGAGATAAAATTGTTATGCATTATTTCTGGGTGCTTATGGAATTTTTTGTCTCTTACGTGAGAGAAAAAAAAATAGAGAAAAATCATCTGCCAGTCTGCAGAATGCACATAAAGTCCTCCAATGGCTGCCAGACCATTAGCTGACTTGAAAAGCAATGACTTGAAAATGTTTCTCTCTCTCCCTACCTCATGGTTTACCACTTGTTGCATAGTATCCATCCCCCCCTTTCCTCTGACTCAGGTAAGCTTAGTGCTCCGTGCACTGCACTGTCTCCTAGTAGGATTCCAAGGAATTTCAGAGCCTCACTGTTAATCTTCAAAGACCTCTGTAGAACTGACCCAAGATGTCTCAGAGAATGCCTCTCTTCTAGTGTCAGCAGTGGTCCCTGGCAGTTATATTCCTCAAGGAATGAAGAAGCTATAAATCTCATGTTTGTAAGATTGTCAGAGCTGGACAATCTCAGCAACAGGACCCAGCCATGTTACTGGAGAAGATGAAGATTACCGCAGATCGACAATGTGCAACGTTCATGTCTTAAAGTGTGTGTTCACTTAACAAAGCAGCAAAAAGAAGGAAGCCAAAGAAGTGAGGGCAAGAAAGCACAGAGGGCAAAGAAATACATCAAACCAGAAACAAACTGCCCTGAGGAAGCAAAGACACCACAGATCAATCGTTACTTTGGTTACTGTTTCTTTGGTGCCACTTACATACCATAGGAATGGGTTCCACTGTAAGAACTTGGCGAGTTACATGGATCTATCTTTCAGCTCTGCACCCTGCTGACATGGGCACAGATCTATAGGCAGCAGCATAACTCTTCTGGGGGTCGGCACAACTGAGAAGCAGCTGGCATATAGCACTGAGACACGGCCTGCCAAACAGTCCTTGTGTGTTGGCTAGGACAGCAGTTTTATAGGATAACTTTTCACCACCCAGCACTGTCCCAGCCCAGCCAGGACTATCGTCAATAATGCTATTGGCTTCCCTTTCCCAGTGCTTACCAGAGTTATCCAAGCACGGGGCAGGATCACATGGGGCTTCTGGGTAGAAGATGGTCTGAGAGAACATGAAGATGAAGACAGGCTGCTTCAGAGGACCACCAGCCACTCACTACAACACCGATGCCACAGGGGGCACTCGCACTTAATACAAGTTGTGGAAGGAATCTGAGTTCCAGCCTAGTTGCTGGAACAACCCTTATGGACTATTGAGAGGCAGGTTGGTGTGTATTAGAGCAACCTGAAAACTGCTCTAACTTACACCAGGGAAATAGCCTTGACTCCAGCTGGCTTCAGAATCAGGAGCATATAAGAACATATAAGAACATAAGAATGGCCATACTGGGTCAGACCAAAGGTCCATCGAGCCCAGCATCCCATCTGCCGACGGTGGCCAATGCCAGGTGCCCCAGAGAAGGAGAACAGAAGACAATGATCAAGTGATTTATCTCCTGCCATCCATCTCCTGCCCTTGTTATGAAGGCTAGGGCACCATACTTTATCCCTGGCTAATAGCCATTTATGGACCTAACCTGCAAAAATTTATCAAGCTCTTTTTTAAACCCTAATAGAGTCCTGGCCTTCACAGCCTCCTCGGGCAAGGAGTTCCACAGGTTGACTGTGCGCTGTGTGAAGAAAAATTTCCTTTTATTAGTTTTGAACCTACTACCCATCAATTTCATTTGGTGTCCCCTAGTTCTTGTATTATGGGAAAAGGTAAATAATTTTTCTATAATCACTTTCTCCACACCATTCATGATTTTATATACCTCTATCATATCGCCCCTCAATCGCCTTTTTTCCAAACTGAGGACAGTATAATGTGATCTTTGTGTCCTGGTTTCTACTCCTCACCCCACTTGATACATTGAAGTTATTTCTGCCATAGAGTCAGCTGCCCAAAGTGAAGGCCTCTTGCCTGTGAATTATTTCTTTGTCACTAGAAAACTAACAAGAGGCCCCAAGTTTGAGAGAGAAATTATAGTGGGGGGAAGAAGGGAACGGTTAATCTTCCATGCCTTGCCGCTATTGTTATAACACACACAGAAAACACAACGTCAGGCTCTATAATGTTCCTTGTTGCAGCACAGAGATGATTAACAACCTGCATGTTTAATTTGAGAGTTTACATCACATGGGTATTATTTGCCTGTAAGCTTAGATTCAACTCCAAACAGAAAACACTGTAACTAACCCCATGGAACTGAGGACTGAAACAGAATGTGCTCTATTGTGCCATTAAAGTGCTCGTCAGATTCCCACAGAGAACATTTTTATGCTTCCAAAAGGAAAAGAAAATGCCAGCTGCAGTACTGCATGAAATTTTTCATTGCTATTTTGGTGTAGGAAAGAGTAGCTGATCAGAAATCTAGATAATGAGGAATGGAAATAAGGATGTTTGCTTGGGTCAAATAATATTCATAGTTTTTAACATGATCGGAAGAACTGTAAGAAACTAATTTGTGACCCAGGGCTTGGTATGGGTCTGCCAGGCAACTTGCTTGTTGTACAAGCATTTTATTGTATGCGGTTTTCTGCCAAACGAGAAGCTCTTGTTACCATATCTGATAATGGAATGTCTGACTTTTCACTCGTTGCACCTTTAAAAAACAAAACCAGAACGGCAGTCCTACTTTTGCTTATATAGGCATTTGGAAGTTTTTTTACTTGAAATACATGTTTGAGAATCTTCAACAATCTTTTGTAATATTTTCATCCTTCAGAATTGTATCCATAGATAATCCTGTGCCCCATATCAAGAACATGGCATGTGGATCAGAGTTAATAATAATGATACTTTGCAGTCATGTAGCACCTTTTAGCGGGCAGAGTCTCAAAGTGTTTTAATGTCCTGAGCTTCATAGCACTTTCTGGGGATTGTCCCCATTTTGTGGAAAGATAAATTGGTGAACAGAGAAGGTAAAGTCATGCAGGGTAGCCCCAGGATACATAGGCAGGACTTAATGGGTCAGTTTTCATTGAGTTTGGCTCAAAGTTTGACCCCTTTGAAATGTCCGGCCCCTGTGTAATTGCCTGCCCCTTTTGCCTCTTGCCCTGTTAGTGGGTCTGCTTCAGTTTGTAGTATGGATTCATTTAGTGTGTGTGTGTGTGTGTGTGTGTGTGTGTGTGTGTGTGTGTGTGTGTTGTTTTAAATTATATGTACATTTTACCATTTATTTCTTTAAATTTGTGTACAGTTTGTTTATTACAGGTTATAGGTGCTTTTAGAAGTATTTAGAATACATACACCATTTCTTAAAATATACAAGCTTCCCATACAGATCAACTCAAACTAAGAAATATACTCATCAGTAAAAACTGCAACCACCCATCACACATCCCTAATTCACCTACACACAGAGTAAAAGAAATGAGCCTTAAAGCATGTCCTCAATAAATCAAGCTCCCTCAATTTGAGGAGTAAATTTCAGATTCCCCCTCCCCCCCAAGAAAGGCCAACAGGCCCCCTCCCCCCCCCCAATCAGCTTGCAGAGTAATATAAAGCAAGAAAGGTAGTCTCTGTCATAACCAGCTTGCAAAACCATTTAAGGCTCATATTTGCTATGAAATACCTTAAACTGCTCCTGAAACGCTCTTAGAATTCAGTGCAGTGAACACACCCATCTGTGTTATCTTCTCTTTGTGTGTAATACCACTTAAAGGAACACTGTCAACTTGAAAGCTAGTCAATTGAAAATAAATGACTTGAAAAATGAGTTAAAGGTAATTTTAAGAACAACCAACTTTAGTGGTTTTAAAATGTCATACTTGTATTTTTCAAATTGGGTTTCTCTCAATTTTTGCTTCATGAAAAGCCCATATCAGCTGGTGGCTGACTTAATGGAAACCTTGTAACTAAAAATGCACAACGGGACACATTTCTGCAGGTATTTAGGTGCAATAAGATTCAGGCAGGCACCGAAGTGGTATTTCCATAAGCAGCTAGGGATCTGTATCTTTACACATCTGGCCCCAAATGCAAAAACTAATTAGACTGAAGAAATGGAGCTGGGTTTTGCTCACCCTATAATTTCGTTTCTTTAGTCATTTCCAGTGTGGTTTGTAACAACAGCGGGTACGATATATTCAGGCAGAAGGGTGGTTTTTACATTGTCATTGGCCATTTAAGTAACTGTGCAGTTGTGTGTGTTCCGTGCGGCTAAAAACCGGCATTCCTCAGCCGGACCACAGATGTTCCTGGACCAGATTGCCCTAAGGGCAGGAGGGACAGCCAGGGCTGGGGAAAATGGGGTTGTCACTCAGCTGCAAGCAATGTAGGACTGGGGCTGGAGCCCCCCTAGCTCGCAGCAGTGCAAGGCCGGGGCTGGATTCCCCTGGCAGCCTCCAGAAATGAAGCCAGAGCCTCTGCAGTAGCTCCCTGGAGTGGGGGGCTAGAACTGGAGCCCTGTGGCAACCCACCACAGCACAAGGTCAGAGCCACAGTCCCCAAGTAGCCCATATTGGCCCAGGACTGAGCACTGCATCAGGCCCTGGGAACTGGATGGAGCACCATGGCACTGTGAGGGCAGAGTCTCCTGGCAGCCTCCAGAAATGCAGGGCCAAAGCCCCCGCAGTAGCTCCCTGGAGTGGGAGGCTGGGACCAGAGCCCCACAGCAGTCCCTGGGAGCACAAGGCTGGGCTGAAGCCCTGCAGCAGGAGCCCGAGCCCGAGCAGCTCAGGGAGTCGTCGGCAGCTAGCCAAGCATCCCAGCCAGTTTGGGGGGTGGGGAGGGGGAGTTAGGGTTGCCAGGTGTCCGGTATTTGCGGGCCTCTGTTGGGTAAAAAACCTAGAAAATACCGGACATATAAAATGTTTTTCTCAGATGGAAGGCCGATTGGGACATTGTTCTGCCCCGCGTCTGGTGGCGCGGGGAGCGTATGGATTTTCTTTCTGCGGATTTTTTCCTGCCATGTTCAGTATTTTTTGTGAAAGTATCTGGCAACCCTAGGGAGGAGGGAGAGGCAGGGTGCTTACTGGGGCAACCTGCCAGCAGCATGGGCTTGGGGGCTGGTGGCAGACTCCCCCTGGTCCAGCAAATTCTCTTGGTCAGGACTGGTCAGGTCCTGACGGTGCCGGACAAGGGAGATCCAACTTGCATGCAGCTGTGAAGCTGTTTTCTGAGTACTGAACGTTCAAATGTAAGAAGTCTGTCTCTGTCACCAGGGGCAGTGATGAAAAGTTTAGTTACAAAAATCATATATCGAGAAAGGTGCTCTAGTTTCTTTCCCATGGAATTACTATCTTTGCTTTTTTTTTTAAATCAGAAAGAAAAGTAAAGGAGATTGAGAATTACATATTTATGGGAAACATAGTTTTGATTCTGAATTGTTATAAGATGTAGCTTGATCCCCCTTGTACAGCATAATCCACTGGCCTAATCTTTAGGAAACAAAGGCATAATTAATTATAGCAAAACCAATAGCCAAAAGGCCCGTTTATAGCAAGATGGAAAGAGTGCCAATACTTTACAGGTGCATGGTTGTTGAAAAGATTGTGCTCATATATGAATATCTATCATCCCACCCCTATTCATTTCCATGGTAGTAATAATTTGGAATATTTTACCTGTGACATGCTTTGGTATGTGTATGAAAGTTATCAAAATGCTTTTCAGCAGTTGGAGAGAGGATGTTGATAGACACTTCCACTGTTTTTCTTTGTTGACTAGCTGGATGTTAAAAGATTTTTCTGTGTTAATATGAAATATAAAGGTATGCCTATGTTAGAACCAGAAACACTTCTCATTTAGAAAATGTAGAAGACCTCCGGCCTTGATAGGTGTGACGGTCCCACAGGTGCGAGCTCCTGTCCCCGCTAGAGGACAGGGCCCAGCGGGCCCACCGCCTTTAAGTTCGGCCGAGTGGTGGGTTTACGGGCACGACCCCGGCCCCTCCTTGACAGCAGGGCCCTGCGAGCCTACCGCCCGGGGTGTTTTAGGATCTAACGGGGTCCTTTCCCCCCTTGTAAGGTGGCCCCTCTTTCCGAGTCCACACTAACTTTGAGGCAAACCCCTGAAGGGGTTCAAGTATGCGGATAAGGTGAATACAAAGGCGGGGGGGGAGATTAGGGGGACCCAGGCCTGCCGATCGAGGCGTTAAACCCCTACCCGACTGAGGGGGTTCCTCCCCGAATCACGTCAGCCCACGGGCGCCAGAAGCACTCTGCCCCGGGCTGTTTCCTATCCCCCTCCTGTTCGCCGGGCCTTTTGGCAGGGTCTGCTGAGCTTACTGCTCTGTTGTCCCTCCTCGATCCTGGCGCGTGGCACTGTCCCTCCGGGCAGCTCCCTCAGCTCCTCCACCTGGGAGGAGTAAAACGCTCTCCCCGGGGCAGCTGGCGACTCCAGCCGTGTGAGCCGCCCCATTGCTTCCTCCTTCCGGCCGTTTCAACTGGCCCGCCAGGGTACAGCCCGGGACATTGCCCTGCCCCCTTGGCATCCCCCCATTTGGGGATGCTTGGGTCCAGGGGTCGGAGCTCTGCCCCCCTGTGACATGGCCGGCTGCCGGCAGTCCAGCCCCTGCGGCTGACAGCCGCCCTCACCTAGTGCGGCCTGGGTCCACTTCCGGACCGGCGAGGCTGTCCAAGCACCGCCGGGCTCTGTGTCGGCCCCGGCTGCCTCAGCGTCCCAGCCGCCACTCCCCTGCGCAGTGCCGCTCCGCCCCCGTGCCAGCCGGGTGGAGGGCCCCCTGCCAGGTTCCGCGTCAGCTCCTGCCGGCCCAGTGCACCCGCCGCAATTCCCCGGCGTGGCATCGACCCTCCCCTTTGCCCGCAGAGCGGGCTGAGCTCCGCCGGCCTCAGTGCGGGCCTCGGTTGGCCCGTCACAATATGCTAATATGAAAATAGGAGGAGTTCAATGCAGTTGTATTTTTAATGTATTTTATTGTCTCGTTGAAGTTCAGCAGTGTCACAATCAATAGAGGAGACGTGTCTCAACTCCTTCTGTAATTCACCTCCCACAGTGAGTGTGTGCACAAAACCAGTGCTTTGGGTGAAGTTGCAATAATTGATAACCTTCAGTATGTTACTGCCATTGTGCATGATAAACATAGCTAATTGTAAGACAGTATGCAGGCTTCCAGAAGAGGCTGAAAGAATCACAGAATATTGTTACCAAATTTCATTAGAGACCATCCCAGGGTTACGCTCGTATGGATTTATTAAATGCTGCTATAGGGTTAAACAAAAGGGGATCGAGCTGTCACACACACACACACACACACACACACACACACACACACACATTCACATGCTCAGGCACTCATACACTTACACAGATGACCTCATGCAGATGAAGGGTTGCAGAGAGACAGTGGAGGAAGCCAAGGCATAGTGGGTCCCCTGCATCTGCCTGCAGTCACACATCCCGGCCAGCAAGCTGATCATAATGAGAGCGTCCATTACTCTCTCCTTTTTATTGGAACTGGGCAGCTCCTGTCATGTACGCAGAGTCCTCCTTCCGTGTCTGTCACGAAGAAGCATGCCCAGACCTCATTCCAAGTCCTTTGTTTGCTTAGTGCAGCCGTGCCTCTGTGATTACTTTATTTAGCCATCACCTGGCTCCATGTTTTTAGACTTGATGTTTTCTTTGCCCAAACACACATTCACACTCTCTTAGCACCTACACACTTCAGGATGGAATGTTGCACCGCTCAGAGGTGGGGGTTCCAAAGTTGCAAAGCGCAACAATCGCAAAGCGCAACAATCACAAAGCTTACAGTGAGTTGCAGAACTTAAAAGGCAAAGTGGCTGAAAGTTACAAAGATTACAAAGTTGCAGAGCTCAACAATCTTATCACAAGTTGCAGAACTTAAAGGCAAAGCATCTGAAAGTTGCAAAGAAACAGTTACAAAGCTTCAGAGCTCAACAATTACAAAGATACCTTCCAAAGTACCGCAACGGACTGAAAACCAATTTCTATCTTAATCAAATACGAATCATCAATAGTAAAATGGCTTAGGAGACAACTGTCTCCCCCCAAATAGTGTCCACAGCAATGCAATCAGCAGCTGGTTTACAGGACCTAACCACATCAGCCACACCATTATGGGCTCATTCACCTGCACATCTACCAATGTAATATATGCAATCATGTGCCAGCAATGCTCCTCTGCCATATACATCGGCCAAACTGGACAGTCCCTACGTAAAAGAATAAATGGACACCTCAGATATCAGGAATGGCAATACACAAAAACCTGTAGAAGAACACTTCAATCTCCCTGGGCACACAGTAGCAGATTTAAAGGTAGCCATCCTGCAACAAAAAAATTTTAAAAACAGACTTCAAAGAGAAACTGCAGAGCTACAATTCATCTGCAAATTTGATACTATCAGTTTAGAATTAAACAAAGACTGTGAATGGCTTGCCAACTACAAAAGCAGTTTCTCCTCTCTTGGTGTTCACACCTCCACATCAGCTGCTAGAAGTGGGCCTCATCCTCCCTGACTGAATTGACCTCATTATCTCTAACCTTACTCTTGATTGGAACTCTTTTCTTAAGCTGGTATATTTATATCTGCCTCTGGAATTTCCACTACATGCATCTGACGAAGTGGGTCTTTGCCCACGAAAGCTTATGCTCCAATAAATCTGTTAGTCTATAAGGTGCCCCAGGACTTCTCGTTGTTCTAGCAGCTGGTTTTGTCATTCTCTAAGTCATGTGCTGGCAGGACCTTACAGAAAATTTATGTGGAAACCGAGTAGCTCCAATTTACAGGGTAATAACTCAGGTGGAGACTTTACACAACACATATTGTTTCTAGTAGTATGCATTCTATTTGAACTGGCAGCTGTAAGGAAGATGAACTCTGTATTGACCTAAGGAGGGTTGGGGGCAACGTTCCTTCTAATTTTTTCTATCCACGTGCAGAATAATTTTATGTGCACCGAGGTATGTACAAATATGCACCATCAATAGACATACAAAATCTAGCTGTGGGCGTTCTGCTAATGAGCTGGGAAGCATTTGAATTTCTCCTGAACAGCCACACAGCTTAGAGGGAACACTAGCAGGGCGGGGGGAGGAGTCAGCTTCATTAGTCCTATTGGGACAGGACAAAACTGCTATCCTGATGGACGGATGTCTCAATGGTTAATGAGGCTTGAGGTTGATTTGCTGTAGTGTTTGGATTTTTAGTTCTTCCATTAGCTCTCTGAAATCTCTCTCCTTTTGTAGGATGTGATGAGGTGATATCAGAGACGCTAAGGAAGTAGTACAGGTTGAACCTCTCTAGTGCAGCACTCTCTTGTCTGGCCTCATCTGTGGTCCAGCATGATTTTAGTTAGAAGTGTGTCCACTTTTCACGTGTGTGGCCAACTTTCCCGTGGTCTCATAAAGGTTGTTTACAGCCACCCATCCTGGCTCTCAGTGTTCTGTGCTGTCATTTAGCTCTAATTTACCCCTATGTGTCTTCTAAGGGCCCAGTAAACAGTGGAAGTGTTGGTAATGCTGCTAGACAATATTAACCTACTGGGGTTTGGCAAATTCTTTGGTTCAGCACCAGTCAGGTCCCAAGAGTGCTGGACTAGACAGGCTCCACCTGTAATAGAATAACAATACCACAAATACTTAGCACTACATGAACCAGATGCAGATGGGTGGAGTTAGCTGCTAGACATCTAAGAATGTACCTTTCTTTTCAGTGTCAGTTGCTGGAAGATTAATTAATGCACATGCAAAAAGTTCCCTACGGCCACCCTGCTTCTTCATTTGCAGTAATACTCAGAGATGCTCTGAAGACCCTGATAAAATGAATTGGAACGTGGGATATAAACCCCGGAAGCCCTTACAGAAAGGTTTAAAAGGGGGGAAAAAAAAGGATAAATTATCATGCATTAGACAGCTGAATGAATATTTCCTAGCAAACAATTTCAAACATGGGTATCTTATGTCAGTCATATGCATTCATCTCTGGTCATAAGTAGACCGATTTTGAGAGGTGTGGGACACACACAACTCCCACTGAATTCAGTGGGAATTGTGAGTATTCAGCACTTTTGAAAATCAAGCCACTATGGATTTAGATGCCTAACATTAGACACCCACGTCTGAACATTTTAGCCTCAACTAGTTTTAGTTGAACTAGTTAAAAACTATCCCATTTAAATTGTACCTTTTTGTTTGTTTGTTTTTTATTTGGTTTCTGTTTAATGAAAAAATGGAAAAAAAATCAAAGTTTTTCTTGATTTCCCCACCATCCCATTGCCTTTTTCTCCAGTGCTAGATTTCAGTGCCATCTGTGTGGCACCTTGGTTGAGAATTGTTGTGTGACAGTTACCATGAAAATAAACCCACGCCCTCAATTTTTCATAAAGCAGTTCTACATTTAGGTCAGTACAGACGAAATAGAGAATAGATTTATGGCATCACCATTATGGTCTGTGGCCATGATATTCCAAAATAAGGGGCATATATTCCATAATATAAAATAAAAAATGACACTCAGTGGCTAGTGGCAACTCTAGATTTCTCTTGCTGCGGCTTTTTGTATTATACACATCAGCGCTAGATTCTAAACCTAGTTAACTAATTAAACAAGCCATGTGGATTAGCTAAGATAGATTTTTTTTTTCCAAGCAACATCCAACACAGTAAACAGGTTGGGGGAATTTGTCAAATCACACTTACACTAAACAAGAGAGAGTCTTGAAGAATGATGCATTGGGTTTTTACCCATGAAAGTTTATGACCAAATAAATGTGTTAGTCTTTAAGGTGTCACAGGACTCCTCATTTTTTTTTTAATTATTTAAGTTACTAAACAGTTGATCCACTCAGGCATATCCACATCATTTTCTCTCCAAAAGCGGTTTTCCTTTATGATGCTTCATTCATGCAACTAGGCCCTGCATCATCTTCTTGTGCTGCTTCCACGTGACACATTTCCTTTTTAACCACAGAACGAATTTCTTCAAAATATTCCCAGCTAGGTTCTCTCTTACGCAGCTGTGAAGGTAACTTAATATTTCTTCCTGGGACTGTCCTATTGCAGCCTGGGTCCCTGCCCACTCTTTAAATAGCTCCCTGCAGGCTTTTGCTGCAGCTCTTGCCAGAGTTATGCACCAGGGCACAACCACATACCCAGAAGCCATGACAGCTTTCCTGAGGGAAAAGTGTGGGGGGATATAGAAAGCTCTGTGTGTGCTGAATAATACCTTCTGTTTTTCTTTCCAGTCCACTGCACTGTTCCTTTCTACGATGCCTGTGTCCTTTCCTATATTTTGTCTCTCTGTCTTTAAGACAATGTCTTAACTAACTCCTCTGCCATGCCTGGCCAATGTCCACCACCACATAAGCACAGAACAAAAACAAACCTGTTCAGCCAGTGTCTTTCTTTGCATGTGTTACTTTAGTCTGCTCAGGCTCAGAAACAGAAACTGAAAGCCCAGAACTTTCAAGAAGCAAGAGCTGTTTGTTAGGCTGGACAGACTAGAGCTATTAATTCATTTTTCTGAGAGTCTTTGTGATGAGATTTAATTGTATCTGTTAGTTTTAAATAAGAAATGTAGTATTGCATGGATTATTTTAAAAAATCCAATTTAAATAAAACAAATCAATGTTTAAAAAATCGTTGATTTTTATCTGCCCTGCCTGGTTGTTTTGGAAAGCAATTAGTTGTATTTACTGTCAGTTTTAGATTCTTAGATCAACTCTTGATGATCAAACTAATATTCCTCGGGCACTGTGATCAAACTAATATTCCTCGGGCATTGTGAAAAACTGACACGTTTTTCTGGCAAACGAGTAAAAAAGCATTATTTCCCCAGTAGCTGTTGTCACAGACAAAATTGCAAATAGTTTTATCAATATGTGAATGTTGGGTCCCGTGCTGGATTCTGCTCTCTGCTACAGCAGACTGTTCTCCCTCAGCTCCAGAAAGCCGGTTCCTTCCTAGTTCTGTAACCTACCCTACCCTACCCTACTCACCACTACCTTTTTTGTTGTTTACAAAACCCCCTGGAGAGCCCAGGTGTTTTCAACATTCTGGGAATGCTTTGTACGAAATTCCCAGACAAGTCTAAAAATCACAGGAAGTTTAGTAAATCAAGATATATAAGAATTTTGTGCCATTGTAAGTAATAAGCTGTAGCTTACATTTTTCATCTGCTAGTTTGTTTGTTCTTCTTTGACCCTTTTAGCAGGGTGATGTGTCAGAGACCCAGCCTCCAGGATCAGATGTCTCTTCTCCTACTTTCCTCTCTGGTGTGTCCCCTTGGTTCTACCTTTCATGCTGTTTTGATCTCTTTTCTGCCATCTATCTGGCAAGGGTGTTTGAACAGATGTGCTCTCTGAGGAGGATATGAAATGTGTGTTACATGTTTCTCAGAGCCAATCCAGGCTGTGTCTGCTGTTTTGGCTAATCAGTGGTGTGGCTTTGTCATGAAATAAACAAACTGGTCCTAAAATGAAATATCTGTCATATGTCTCCAGAAATCTCTTGTGTAGAACCATTCTGTATCTCATAGAACCAAATATTGTCAGCTCTTTGGCAGAGAAGAAGCAGTTGCTGTTACACGCATGGCTTCTTTTTAACTTTCTCAGTAAATTTTCCAGTGGTAGCCATGTAAAGTATATGAAAGGGAAGAGCTCAGAAATAGTATTTCTAGCTTTCTGAACTTCTGTTGGCTTTAGTATGCAGATGCCCAGAACCTGTGATGATGGAGATAATATAAATACTGGGGTGTTTATGTAGACTTCAATTCACTATTTACTGTGTTTTAAATGTAAAAGAATAAGGAATTAGTAAGCAGGCCATTGAGAGCGCGCACACACACAGTTCTGAAGGATTGAGTTTTAAGGTGGTAGCTGTTTCTCCATTAAATTCGTCTGATTTAATGGAACATTAATTTTAAACCATTGAACAGTATTTTCTGAATAATTGTGAGGGGGGAAGGGAAAGGCACATCTTTTGAACTGAATCTAAAGTTTTCTGATCTGATGCATTTGTAGTCAAGGATTTCCCTGACTAACCACTTACAATGGAAACCGATTTTTAAATGTCCATGACTTCCAGGGCAGATAGTGCAGTGGTTGCTGTACAAAATCTATTTTAAGTTGGTAGCAAGCAAGCTTACCAGAATCTTGAGGTTTGTTGTTGAAGCTGACAAGAGGAAAAAAGGCTAACTGCCTTTGCATGAATCTGGTCTGTTCATTAAGGTGCGAAGTCTCCGTATTCTATGCATTGCTGAGGTCTGTGAGGGTCAAAGAAAGAAGGGATTTTGATTCACCCCACGGATGCAGAATGGCAGCAGAACTAATTCACAACCATGACTTCATTCTCGGCTCAGTAGTAGCCCCTCGCACTCTGGAACTGCCTCTCATCATGGGTAAGGGGAAAGGCAGCAAGTCCATGTTATGAAAGATCCACCAGCTCTGCCCATTCCTGGTCTCCCTTTGTACTGACACATTCTCTTTATGATGGTGTCATTGTATGCAGTGTGGTACCCCCTCCACTAGTTCCTTCCACACCACCCCAGCTTGTAACTTTGCAGTTACAAGTTGTGTAACTGCAAAATTTCAGTGATGAATTAGACACGCTAAAGTGAGGGTTGCGGTTTGTACCATTGGTATAAATCTCCATTTTAATTGTAATTCTGTGCTTCAGACAATGAGAAAAGTGATGATTCATAGGCTAAAATTTTGTGCAAATACCATTTTTGAGTACACGGTTTCTGCTTGTACAGTGTATGAGAATTATTGAAGAATTGGCATCTGTAAGAAAATTTTCTCCATCTATTTTATCTAATGATCTATGTATTTTATTATGGGAAATGGATGGGGGTTTTTCAGATTATTTATTGAAATTCTGTTGCCATGTTCAGTACCTGAAGTGAAGAGTATTTATCAGCTGTAGGGCTGTAAATTCTTAATTCTATTATGCAAAATGAGCTGCAATAATTAGTCTCTGTTCCTTTTTAGATTAACTAAATGATTTACCATGTGCCCATTGCAGGACTGTGAATTTTAATGAATTCTTTGAGTCCATGATTTTGTTGTGAAGGAGTAGTCGGTCTTAAACAGCATTTCAACTAAGAACAGGGCGCTGAATTTGTTGAATGTCAGTACAGTATGTATGTAAACATTAATAATACAAGATTCCTAGCTGTGAGCCCTGTCAAACTGTGAAATAGTCTTTAAAGGTTGTGGTGGGAATCATATTACTTAAGATTTTTAGTTGTAGGTGTAGCATTTTAAAAAACACTCAAGGCACATTTTCAAAAGAGACTTAAGTTCTTAAGTGCCTATATAATTTTTGCATATGGGATTTCAGCTCCTATATCAATTAGATACTTTCCAAAAAGTTACCCTAAATTTTAGCAATTTTACCTGCAGCATGAAAGAAATAGTCCTGCTAAGTGTAATGTTCTTTTTAGGTTATAGATGCATGAGCAGTTTGAAAGTTATTTACATGCCTGAAAGTTAGGAGAGTGTTTGTTTTGCTGCTTTGTCAATAAGCCAAATAGCAGGAATTGGGCCTAGGAAGCTATTCCCTGTTACATGTGATCAGCTGCAGATTTCTAATACCCAAGGGATTTGCAGCACTGCAGAATCTCTAGTAGGGTGAGGAAGGAGTTACTCATATTCTTAACTACACATGAGTAATCCCATTGAAATCAATGGATCTGTTCATCTACATAAGTGTTTGCATGAATTGGCCTATCTGTATGTTGGATGGGTTATACAGAACATGTTTATGGTGTTTTGAAAAAACTTAGATACTTGAACACACTTGGAGCTCATGTTATCGTCCTGTCAGTGTCACTCACTTTGCTGCTGCTAGTCGTTCTTCGAGTGATTGCACACTGCCATGCCACTGTAGGTGGGTGTGCACCCTACACATGGTGATTGGCGACTTTTTCTGTCCGTGGTGTCCATCAGGATGCCTTAATTGTGCTTTGTGGCTGCATGCATGCTTAAAAGCCAGAACACTCCCTCTCAGTGTATTCCTATCACCTGTGGTGGTGGTGGTTGGAGCGAGTACAGCCTTGCTACTGAAAGTTCTTCCCTCATGCCATGTAAAATATATTCATTTTTACTTAGAGCTGACTAAAAGCTAGTTTTAGATCATCTATCGACCTCTGTCTGAAGACAGGATAGTTGGCTAGATGGACCTTTGGTCTGATCCACTATGGCCATTCTTATGTTCTTATATTGAAAGTTGTGGCTTGTTAGTTATTTGTTTCAGTTTTTAGGTCTTAGACTCCCCTTAACCATGTATTAGAGTAAAACATAAAGTCTTAGTAATTTAGCTCTGTCAAGATTTGTCTGGCAGTTTTTCTCAGCTTTCCACCCATTGGTGAAAAACCGGTCTCTCTCTTCCAATCCCAATGCTATCAGACATTTGAAAGCTTTGGCCAGAGTATTCCCTCAGGTGCAAAAACCTCTCCTGGGGCCATCATATGTGATTTGAACCTGATATGAGCAAAGTTAATGAGCACTTTGTTCTCTGGTGCCACACTCTATGCAGGTGGCGTTCTTAATTGCAGTTACCTCAGTGAGGAGAGTGGGTAAGTTGAGAACTCTGACAACAGAGCTTCCCTATGCAGCCCTCCATAGGAACATAGATTACCTTCATCCTCGTCTAAAATTCCTCAAAAAAGGGGTTTCCAACTGTCATGTTAACCAGGGAATCTATTTGATGACTTTCTTCCCAAAGCCTTATGCTTGTAAGGTTGAAGAAAAGCTCCACTTCATAGATGTTAGAACTTTAGCTTTTGACCTCAACCGTTTTAGGTCCTCACTGCAATTGTTCATTGCAGTGGTAGAGGGCTGAAAGTCCACCCTCTATCCCAGTGGTCACCAACCAGTAGATTGGGATCTACTGGTAGATCTTGGAGCCTCTGACAGGTGATCCTGACTGGTTTGGCTACATGGCTATCAAGTGCCAGCACTTCAGCTGCTCCTTCTCCCACTGCTGCACATCTCTGGCCCTTTTCCTTGGAGCTGTTCCCCCAGGAGCCTCCTGTTTGCTGTGCAGGACAGGAAGGGAGAGGATGGGTGCTGATGTAAAGTTGCTCTCTTCTCCCACCCTGTATCCTATCTCCACAGAACAGAGAGGGGGCACAACAGGACTAGGGATAGAGCAAATTTGTTAGCTGCTTTTGGGAGTGGTGCAGGGCCAGGGCAGGGGTGAGCCTGCCTTAGTCTCACTGCACCATCACCCAGGAGCCGCCTGAGCTAAGCGGTGCCCAGCTGGAGTCCACATCCTGAACCCCTATCCCAGTCATGAACCCCCTCCTATACCTCAAGCCCCTGCCCTAGCCCTGAGCCCCCATGCATCCAAACAGCCTGCACCTAGAACTCCCTCTAGCACCACAGCTGCCTGCCCCAAGCTCAGATCAGAGCCTCTCTCACACTCCAAATCCCTTAATCCAAGACCAGAGCCTACACCCCAATCCGCTGCCCCAGCCTGGTGAAAATGAGTATTGGGAGGGAGGAAGATGGAGTGAGCAGGGGCGGGGCCACAGAGAGAGGCGGGGCAAAGGAGCACAAAGGAGGTGGGGCAAGGATATTTGAGTTTGAAGTAGATCTTGGAATGCACTTAAATTAAAAAAGTGATCTTGTGTGTAAAAAGGTTGGAGACCACTGCTCTGTCCTCTCAGATTTCCTCTTGATATAGGTTGAACCTCCGTAGTCTGGCACCCTCAGGACCTGATCAGTCGCGAAGCAGGGAATTTGCCGGACCCGGGGCGGTCAATACCGGCCCTGCTGCTGCTGCTGGCTGCTGCCATCCTGTCTCTTCCTAGCCCCCCTCCTGTCTCCACACCTTGTCCCTCTCTCCCTGAGCTTGAATACCACAGATGAGGGATTTGCAGCATCTAGAACCTCTGAGAGGGTGAGGAAGGAGTTACTCACCACAGGGCCCCTGGCTTTTCCCCGCGAGTGTCCCAAGCATGGAGTACCCATGAATGCCAGAGCTTGGATGTGATCAGATGAGGGAAGCCTGTATTGGAGCAGTCCAACCTGCATTTTCTCGTATTCCTTTGTGCTGCCAGTTGCTAATGTAACTCCATCGTCTAGAAGGTTTTTGATTTGTTCGGTGGGGTACATGTTTGCCCCCCACTATGCTATCACCTGTCAGTCTAGGAATGATGCCAGATTCTGGCATGTTGTTCTACACTCACTGTTCAGCTAGATTATTAGCACATTTCCAGATCAGACTGATTGAGTCCACCCACTGGGGAGTGGAAACCTGCAATCGCTCGGAGACGAAATATGGTTACTAACCTTTCTTTAATTGTTGTTCTTTGAGGTGGGTTTGCACGTGTCCATTCTATGGCCCTGGCCCACCCTCTTCCTCTTCTCTGTCAGAGTCCATCTGAGAGGAGGGAACTGAGGGGATGGGAGGGGCAGTTCCACCTTTTATACCTGCACACAGTGGCATACAGCAGCAGAGGTTACTCGAACCTCCCTGAATGGGTGCCACTGAGGGGAAAACATCTCTGACCATCATGCACTGGGCATACACTCAGCTACAAAGCAATGGAAATGTGTAACCTAACTCCAAGAGCAACAGTTATGAAAAGGCTGCTAGCTATTTTCCCCTGTGTATAAGAAGGAGATCAGCTTTTGGACAGTGCGAAGAAGCTGCAGCCCAAATGTAGGAAAATCCCTCCCTCCCCCATGAATTAAGGAAAACTATATACAGGTTGTGCTTCCCTGGTCCACCCAAGGGAACTGGCTGATCCCGAATGAGGGAATTTGCCGGACCAAGGGAGGTCCCCTGCCACCGGCTCCCCAGCCTGCCTCCCCTCGGTGCTCCTGGCTCCATTACCGCCCCAGCTGGGCTGCGCCTCTCTCCCCTTCCCACCCGCTACAGCCTGTCTGGGCTGTCACTACACTACAACCGGCCCTGCTGCTTCTGATTCCAGTCCCAGTTGGGCTGCTGGCAGCTCCCTGGCTCAGAGATGCCAGGCTACGGCCCCAGCCAGGACGTTGTGGGTTCCAGCTCTGGCCATGGCCCTGCGCTACCCCAGACTGTCGGGGGCTCCAGCTCTGGCCCCCGCACACCCGCGGGCTGTCCCATGCTGACAGGGGCCTCTGGACTCTCTGGTCCAGGAACATCCATGGCCCTGCTGGACCACGGATGTTGCCAAACTAGAGTGCTGGTTTTGGGAGGTGCAACCTGTAGTAGTGTTGGTTTAATTTGAACCACACACTATCCAAAATTGATGATTATTTTCATTCGGGGGGGCAGTCTTGTTTGAACTGGATTAAATCTAAATGGCTCCTGGCTCCAAGGGAACAAAAGAGCTGTTTCTGAGTTTGGGAGGAGAATTATACGCCCTTCACTTTCCTCCTAAAGAATGTAATACAGGTCACAGCACAGCCACCTGCTACTAAGCATAAGATTTACCAATCCCTTTCACTGTCACACCTTGATTCAAGGTATCCCAGGATCTTCCCTTAATTTGTGCTTTTGTCTTGTTTAGCACACACATATATGACATATATTTGTATAGGGTTTAGAGGAAATCGTATTAAATTGTTTTAAGGTATTTTGAAGGCATTGTATGATACTTTGGGTCATATTTTTGACAAGTAAATAAAGTGGGGGTAAGGAATAATACATTTTGGCTAGATTAAGATAGACAATCTTCAAGTAAGAATAGCTTTAACAGCAAAATGCACAGGATGCAAAAAAAGATGTCCCCATCTCTCTCCCAGTTCCCTGAAGGCAACCCATAAGAATTTCTCCCGGGAATGGACCTCTTTTAGCAGTATGAGATGTACAGTACAACTCACTCCAGTGTATAGGTCAGCTCCCTCCAGACCCTTGCCCACTGTTGTGCTCTTACTCTGAGGGAAGGAGGAGGGATGGCAAGGCATTCAAAGTATGTGGGTTTCTTTATGGAGCACATCTTGGAGAGAAGATGCTAGCTGCACCCATGCAGCCCAAAAAGATTACACAAGCCATAGTGCTTCAGTGTGTAGCTGATATAAAAATGTAGAATCCATGTTGTTCTCTTGGATGCTATTAGATTTCCTAATACTAGACATTAATAGTGAGTGTTGTTGTGCTCATCCAGGCCTGTCGACTAGGAGATGGGGGGAGCAAAAGGGTCTGCTTCCCCCACCTTGCTCAGGGGCGCGGCCTGGCTGTAGGCTCCTCTGTGCTCATGCTGATAAAATATTACTGGGGGCTGTGTTGAAGTTATGAAACTATAATTTCTGGTACTTGTAGCTCCTGTTGTCATCAGATGGATTTTGTATCTACTCTGCACCTCTGAAAATCTGGGCTTGTGTCAATTAGGTTGTTTTAACTGACATTTTATTAAATTGACAGGATAGGAAATCCAGGCAAGTTACAAAACTCATAGAACATTTCTATAATGTCTAGATGAGGAAAAAATACTTGTTAACTGTGCCTGGTTTTTTACCAGGGGTGTGATTTTTGTAAATCCTGTACATGCATACATTTTCTTAGCTGGATCAACATTTGTCATTTAGAAAAGGAAAAAAGCATTAGACATTTATTTTCAGATGTGTAAGACAGTATCACCAGCAGTGCAAAAATGTTACATACATAAAATATACATATAGTTTATATCATTTGTATAGTGTATATTGGGTACTTTGCAATATATATGATGGATATATAGAATGAACCTCAACTCTTTCCCTGGCATTCCTTAGACGTTCACAAGTATTATGGCACCTCAGCTAATGAACTTGCACAGCTTAAAAAGTCTGCTGGTTTTGGTAGCAGAGCTGATCCTTTTTTTTTTTTTAATCAACAAATGCCCACCCGGTTAGCTGTGTACACATGTGCAGTGCATATTTGTGTATGTGCGCATCTGTTTATTTAAAAACATGTTCTCATTCCCAGTCCATAATTTTGAACAGCTATGCTTTTGTTAATTTCCAACCAAATATTTTGAAATCAAGACAAGATATTAGTGATGGTTGTAGACTCTGCTAAAAGGGAGTTTGCTCAGACCTTTTGAAAGAATTCAGTAGTTTGTGGAAGCCAGAGGTTCAGTCCTGCTCTCAGTTACATTAGTTGGTTATCTTCAAAATTTGGCCACAAGTATGGTGTTGTCAGAAATGTTCATTTGAACAATTAGTTAATGTGTTTGGGAATTACAGTACATACCTACTGTGGTCACCTACATTTCAAGGAAGTAAAAGCCAGTTGCTTGGAAAAAAATTAACAGCTAATAAAATTATGGAACAAAGCTTATTGTAGTAGAGCAGCATCATACAATATTTCATTCATGATACAAAATCATACATTTTAGTTATACTATATGATCTGTTACCTGAGTATTATTTGAAAAGAAACTGTATCTGATCAGACTAATTTTAAAAGCTACTTGTTGCATTTGGGATGTGAATTATTGGATGCCAAATATTGGATGTCCCTTAAAACATAGGTGGCCACCCTATTTTTCAGGATATATTTTTATATTTTATATTCATGGCAGCCATGAAGGTGAATGAAACAAAAGGCTATTCAGAGTTTCTGCTGGCTTATGCAATGTAGTATCTTGTTCAGAGAAAACAACGTGGCTTACCAGTTAAGGAGCAGAATGATTGCTGAGTAAACCCTTTACACCTAATTGTTTCCTTACGGTATCAATATTCATGCAGTGCAATACATTATGCATTCAGATCAGTAAAAGTTGTGTGATTTAAATCCTGTGTGCTTCATTGAAAATTCACTGCTATATGTTTGTGTATTATTTACTAGCTCCAATTATTGCCCAATTACAGAATCTTGTAGGCATTTTTTAAATTACAGTGTATATCATTAATCTGTGCCTTGTTTTCTTTTGGAGTTTTCAAACATCTTGAAAATTTAAGGTTTGGTTTGAAAGCGCTAATAAGGTTACTTTTTTAAACAACAAACCAAAATGCATATAAAAACATAGATTGAATTTCAAGCTCATTAATCTTTCTTCTCCAGAGTGCTTCATTTTCTAGTGTGTAAAACTCTTGCTTATGTACAGAATTTTTGTTTATAGTAGCGTAAACATTTTCAGCCTGTATCTTCATTGCTGAAATAACCCACCTCTTTCATATCAACTCTTATACCTAGGAGCCGCACTGCAGACTCAATGATGTAGGTTTTTTCTGCATGGCAGCTAAGGCTAAACTGTGAATTCATTGCATGATGCAACTTCACCTTTTTGGTTGTCTGTGGGATTAATTATATTCTATTCTTGTACTGCTTGTGCATGTCAACGTGCTTATCCTAATGGCCTATACACTGAATGCAGTCTAAGCATTAAGTGCATGAACCAGAATTAAAAAAAAAAAAGCGACTTTTGAGTAAATAAACATGATGGCTATCGCTGTATATGGAGTTACACTCTTATAGAACTAAATTAATAGCAATATGTACCAGGTCTGTTCATTTAAAATATCTGGCATCCTATGGTAGTTAACCAAATGAATAAGCACTAAGAGAAGGGTTGCTGGTGGCAGGAGAGAGTGCGCACAGCCTCCTGGCTATTATTGTTAGATGAGGGCTGAATGAAAGCTAAAAGCTCTCAAGTCAGGTAAGCCTCTAACTGAGCACAAAGCCCCTTCACAATAGTTATGGTGGCCATGGGAGTAAAATACCAGTTCTTATCAAATATAAAACTTTGTGAAGAAACTTAAAGTTCTACAGTCTGCCATATTTAACCTGAATTAATTTAAAATTGATTCCGTTATCAAATGCCACCAGAAGTATTGATTGTGATTTGACATGAAGAATCACCATCCTGTTCTAAACTCCCTTGGCAAATTGTTTGGACCATCCAGACGGGCTCTTCACTATTTGTTCTTAGATGTGTTGGCAGAAACTGTTAATCTAAAATGGCAAGAGATGTGTGATGTAGTATTAATTCTAAAGCTTGGGTCTCGATGGAATAATGATATATCACCACTAGGAAATGTGCTCCCCATATAGACAGTATTTTGAGTATCTTCTCTCAAAACTCCATTTGGCGGTATTATTGACTAGCAAATGTAATCATGTGAATCTTGTGTTGAAATGTTAGGCACCATAAGTTTTCCTTTCAGGACTGATGAACTATTCTCTAGCAATCTATGATGCCTGGAGATTATGCATTGTCCCCGTTCCACTCACACACACCTATACACCCACGCTTTGCATTTGTAGTCATTTTAATGGTATTTTAAACATGAAAAAAAATTATGTGGATAAATGGAATTGTAAACATGAAAAAAATAATTAAAACATTGGCTTTTAAAGGAGCCAGTGAATAGTCAAATATATTCAGAATGGAAGAGAAATAATGGAAATTGCTTGAAGAACATCATTTTATAACAGCTGTAGTGTGATGTCTGGGAATGTCTTGCAGCTCTTAGGACTCCATACCATTTTTTCTTTTTTTACATACTGAGGATACCATATAATACCAGTTATCTTTCTGCTGAAGAGAAACTGAGGATCTTGAGAGGGCTGTTTCTGAACTGGCCAGAAATGTCTCTGTAGAGCACAGAAAGAGGAAGTAAAAATGGCATGAGCAGGGTTCCATTTCTGACTCTACCACTGTGTGGTATTAAGCATGGCACTTAACCTTGCTGTACATCCGTTTTCCCCATCAGCTGGGCTATAAATACTTCCCTCCCTCAGATGGCTGTTACAAGGCATAGCAAATGTTTGTAAAGCATTTTGATATATTGTCAGACAAGAAGAGCTGTGCAAATTTTGTTCTATCATTATAATTCCTCATGTTGTCTGCTACTTTAGGTACAAAAGTTGGAGCCGTTTTGTGATAGCTTGTTGCGCTGCTGAAAGCTGCCAGTCCTGAGCTCCATTTTGTAGAGGAGATAAAGGGAGCGTCTGCACTGCACCATAGCTTGAAATAAGACGTACAATTAGAGCTCCACAAATTGCTGATCTTATTTCGAAATAACCCGCTGTTCCAAAATGTCCCTTACTCCTTGTGGAATGAGGATTAGCAGGGATGTCACAATAGTGAGCCTGTTACATTTTGAAATAATGGTATGGCTGTGAAGATGCAGGATATTTTTGGAATACTCTGAAATCCCGAAATAACGTTGCAGTGTAGATGTAGCCAAAGTGATCAGTAAAAAGTAAATGCTGTGTGGGGGGGGGGGGGGGGAACGTAATCTACTTTTATAAACAAGCCTTTGGCTTTCACCTTTAACAAATCACCAGGACTCAGTATTATTTCATTCAGATTTCAAACAACTTTCTTATCTGAAAAATTGAGGTAGGACAGTGGGGTCACCAACCAGTCGATCGGGATCGACTGGTAGATCTTGGAGCCTCTGACAGGTGATCTTGACTGGTTTGGCCATGAGGCTATCAAGTGCCGGCACTTCTGCTGCCCCTCCCCCCACTGCTGCGCATCTCCTGCCCTTTGCCTTGGAGCCGTTTCCCCCTCTCACCCTGTATTCTATTTCCACAGAACGGGTGTGGAGGGCACAACAGGGTTTGGGCTGGAGGGAGTTTGCTGGCTGCTTTTGAGTCATGCAGGGCCAGGGCAGGCATGAGCCTGCCTTCACCCCACTGCACCACCACCCAGGAGCCACCTGGAGCCTGCCTCCTGAATCCCTGTCCCAGTCATGTACCCCCTCCTACACCCCAACCCCTGTCCTAGCCCTGAGCCCTCCTAGACCCAAACTCTTACAGAGACTTACCCCGACCCTCCCTCTGGCACCCCAACCCCTGCCCCAGGCTCAGCTCAGAGTCTTCCTCACACTGCAAATCCCTTAGCCCAAGACCAATGGCTTTGCCCCAACCCTCTGTCCCTGCCTGGTGAAAGGGAGGGAGAATGAGGGAGATGGGGCAAAGGTTTTTGGGTTTGAGGTAGATCCTGGATTGCACATCAATTCAGAAAGTGATCTCATCCTTTAAAAGGTTGGAGACCAATGAAGTAGGAGTATTAAGTTATATGCAACCCAAATTACTTTTCTGTTTTAATTCTGTTTGCCACATATTTTCAGGAGTTCATAATATTCAATAAATGTAGACTTCAAAAATTTGACATTCCCTTAAATTATCATTCCTTACATATAAACAAATAGGACAGCCTCTCATGCAAGATAAATGTGACTCTTGTGAAAATGACAGAGTGAGAAAGTTAAAGATTTCCACCTCATTTTGTTTTACATCTTTTCTGAATTGTCTATTAGGTCAATATTGGGTCACAAGTCCAAGGGAGACATCTGCACTAATTTGTACCAAGTAGTAATGAATCAGAGTCTAAAGTAAAGTAGTTTTTTCCAGTGCAGACTAAAATGCCATTAAGCTATGAAAACTAAATGCACTACCTGAGTGGTAGGAATAGGTAGTTACATCATTGGAATAGATATTCTTCCATGTTGTCTTGCGGTAGAGTGGTCTCTTACAGCCAGTACTCAGGAGATCAACTGGGGACATTTTGTAAGGTGTAACCGTCTGTGTAAGCAGAACATAAAGACAGTTTTGCATTAACCCACAGCAGTGGTGTACTGCAGCTCTAATCTCTATAGTATAGCTCCGTTCATTTCACTATCTACAGAAACCCAAATTATTCATATTGCATTAATTATAACTTCTAAAAGCAACCCCAGCAGTGAATAAGTAGCCACTCCTGAAGTGTTGCAGTCTCGTACCTTACGTTAAGAAATGACTCTGTATGAAATTATAAAGCACTCTAGGCACACACAGTCTTTAACAATCATAGTCTTACTGCTCTCATCCCTGATGGGAAACCCTCTTGTTCTGTGTCCTTCATCAATGTCAGGGTTCCTCCAGCACCTAGGGCTCACCTAGACTACCTCTCTTTCGAAAGAGGGATGTAAATGAGCCAGATTGAAAGTGCAAATGAAGCGTGGATTTAAATATCCCGTGCTTCATTTGCATATTTGCATCAGATCGCTGTTTCGAAAAAGGATATTTCAAAAGTGAAACCACAGTCTGGACATGGTTCTTTTAAAAAAACAACAACAACAAAAACCCTTTTTCGAAAGAACCCGTACTCCTAAAAAAATGAGTACAGGTTCTTTTGAAAAAGGGTTTTTTTTCCCGAAAGAACCACGTCTAGACTGCCGTTTCACTTTCGAAATACTCTTTTTCAAAACAGCGATCTGACGTGACTATGCAAATGAAACGCGGAATATTTAAATCTGCGTTTCATTTGTACTTTCGATCTGGCTCATTTACATCCCTCCCTCTCCCTCCAATTGTCATCTTGCTCTAAAGCATCAGAGATGGGACCTGAGACTTCTGTAGACAGGACAGGGGACAGGGTCGGCCAATGCTCTCAGATGGAATGAAGCATTTCTCTCGTGGGTGTTTGGCTGGTTGGTTCTTGGTCAGCTGTTCAGGGTCTAATTAATCAGTATATGTGGGATTGGGAAGGCATTCTGCTTCTGTAAGATCGTCGGTGACCTTGGCGGGGGGGAGGGGTTCCCCTTTTTCTGCAGCATGTGAGTGGCTTGCTGGTTTTATCCAGGTGTATCTCCCTTTTGCTATCTCTATGAATAATTGTCTGTTTATTGGATGGCACATGAACATTCATCTATGGCTTGTTAACGATGGTTTGTTTTTTACTTGTGCATATTAGTGGTTCTCATAATGAAAAGTTAGAGTTCCGCACATCAGATAAAATATCAACATTTTGGATGTTTTGACTTTCCTAAACACGTGTGATTAAAAAGGCCAGTACCAATCTTCAGAATATTTCTAGGATAAAAAATCTTTGTAAGACAGAGAGAGGATGGATTTATCATTGCAATGCAAGTCATTGAGATCTATACCCTTGCTAAGGTAATTCTATTGGAAGAGCTTTGTTGAGAATCTGACTACGTCATTTCTGAGTATGAGGAATATCCTGCGTATCCTTGCCATGGACTTTCTGCTTGCTGTTGTAATGCAGTTTCATGCTGTTTTCTGGGGTACGTCTGTACTGCGGAGCAACTTCGGGATACCGGAAGTATCCTGAAATAGCTATTCCGCATCTATTGAAGCAGCCTGCTATTTTGAAATAGATTTCAAAATAAAGGGCGGCTTATTCCAACGTCCTGGTAACTGGAGGGCTAAGGGGCATTTTGGAATAGTGAGCTATTTCGAAATTTGGCACTGTGTAGACAGCGCTGAATTATGAAATAAGCTATTTCAAAATATACGTGAAATAAACTATGCAATTTGCGTAGCACATTTTGAACTAAGGGTGCTGTGTAGATGCACTCTCAGTGGCTTTTAGGCTGGAGACAAAAGCAATCAGAAGTAACATTAAATTATTTTTAAAACTATTTGAGCAATGGGAACACAAGAAGAATGGTGCTATGTTAACTCTCAGGGTTATGGTATTTTATACAATTCTGTCCCGTAAAATCATTGTTACATGAAATTGCTCTTTAATTTCATATTACTGCAGTTAGTGCCGTGCAGCCTCTTCTTTCTGTGGGACAAACCCTGAATGCTAATCCACACTAGTTAAACTTTTTTTTGGCACCTTACATGAAATTTGCTATTCACCAAGGTGAAGTTCCTAGCTATGAATGTACCCAGAAGAGAGGTTGAATGTTTATCAGAATTCTACAAGTTGAACAATTGTGTGTGCTGAGAGGGAGATACAGAATTTGGTGTTTTGGGATTCTGTGTGCAGAAGCATTGTAGCTTTGGTTTGGAATTTCAGAAGGATGGTGTCGTGGGAAGCTTATCCCCTCCTAAGAATGCTTACCACTCCAGGGAAAATTGTATTAGGGAAGGGCCAGGACTTGACTCTCTAATAGCAGATGTATCAAGTGGGGACGCAGAATATCATGGACATATTAAGTCAAATGCATGCACGAGTTTTACAGTAGTGTAAGTCATCTGATTTCATTTGTTGTTCCTGACTTGAACAATTCTTAGTGACTGAACAAGCTACGTGTGACTGTGTAACTTGCACCAACATGCCATTGCTGAGTG
The DNA here is from genome assembly GCA_032595735.1 of Pelochelys cantorii. Lineage (NCBI taxonomy): Eukaryota > Metazoa > Chordata > Testudines > Trionychidae > Pelochelys > Pelochelys cantorii. The sequence goes on along the minus strand of CM064333.1, from coordinate 8,393,490 downwards.
TAGCCAGCTTGCGCTGGTTTAGCTAGGGGAAGTTGACAGCTGGCACTGATTGTTCTGTCACTAAAAATGTTATAAACCAGGAGTGACTTAAAGTCCTGGCATTTACACCAGTGTAAAGCTCGTGCATGTGAGAGGAGAATCAAACACCTCCTAAAAGATGGTTCGAGAAAAAGTGTAAGTGGCTATGTATTGTACCGACATTACACTGAAATCACACCAACTTCATTAGGCTCCATGGATTTTGGTGCCACATAAAGTTTGGGAGTCTGGGTTACAAAACTTTGCCACTGACATATTTTCTGACCCCCCACGTGCAGCTTGCATGACTTTGTAAGCGTGGAATTTTGCCAGTTGAATCCTGTGACGTGCAGCCAGAGGAGTGCAGTGAGGTTCTTCCTGTTTGACATGTGGGAGAGGGCTATAGTAATAGGAATAATCTTTCAAGGAGCAGGAGGACAGAAATGGCTATTTATGTACTTACCCTGCGGGATAAGAGCGACCCTACTGAAGTGCTAGCCATGGTGATATATAGGTAGTTAGAGACCTGAATAATGCTCTCTCAATCAGAAGCCCCGTAATAGACCTGGACATTTGGACAGAGACCAAATGGGAGGAGGGCAACTGAATAGGAGCAGGGAGACTGTAAATCCTTTGCCCACCATGCTGTCTGCCAACCTTGTAAAGGTCAGGTTGGGTACCGGTGGGCTCTGCTTCTGAATCTCTTCTAGTGCAGATTTAGTAGCTCAAAACAGGACGTGCAGTGCAGCTGCCTTCGGAATAGGTCCCCAGTTTCCATCTCTACACAGCTGCCTTGGCTGCATGCATTTCACTAGTGTGAACACTGGGGAATCTTTCTTCTAAACTGTGTCCTGTCGTCATTAATGTAACTGTGGATTGTAGTAGGATATTACTCACAGGGTGCAGCTAGTTTTATCCACAGCATTATTTAAAGGAAACCATCCATGTTTCTTTACAGCATTTGATGCTCATTAATATACATGGGGTTTCCACATTGCTCACACAGAGAAGAAGATATGGCCCCTGCCTCAGCAAGATGACTGTTGAATAGTCGGATAGATAGTGGTCCCTGATAGTGAACACTGACTGCTGCATTGTATCTGCTCTCTCCATAGAAGGCAGAAAGGAGAAGAGTCTGTCTGCAGCCTCTTCTCTACAGAATCGCATGGGTGTTGTAACTTTGGTTAGTCTGCTTGCAGATGAAACACAGCTTTGTTATCAAAACTCAAGCCAGCCAAGTAAACAAATTGTATACAAACTGGTTTAGCATAAGAGTGGCTTCTTTGAGTGACATGTGTGGAAAAACATGAAGCAAAGATGTGTGGTTCTGGCCCTGACTTCGTGAAGACCAAATTGTTTGTGCTCTAGGAGGTATACTCGGTGTTCTGAATTTGTTTATTAACAATCATGTTTTGATTTCTTTTTCCTGGTGCATTTATTTTTTTTTCTGCCTCTCTGTTGGTTGTATTAAGGTGAAAATGCAGTGTTTGTCTCACCTAGAAGAAATTTGCCACACGTCAATTCAGCTTGCCCAGGGCCCTGAGAACTTGCTAACGTATTGTAATAGTTTTTTTCCTGGGGGGAACGGCATCTGCAGAGGAAATGAGCTGAGATGCATTTTTTAATCAGGTTAACACCAGAAGGTTAATTTTCTGGCATCAGTTTGTACTGTGCCAGACACTAAAAGTAGAAGGGGATGTTGTGTTAGGAAAGGGAAATGAAGATGAGCTTGCTTTTCTTGGCGAGGGGAGGCAGGTGCTGTCCCAAGAAGCTTGCTGTTTACATCAAGTCAATTGCAGATGTAGTCAAAAACACAATGGAGACCCAGAAGATTTTTTTTTTTAAATTGGGTGAATAAGGGCACCACACAGTGACGTAATGCTGAAGTGTGCATTTGTGTGTGAGCCTCTTGGCATTCATGGATTTTCGGGTGGAATGTGAAAGACAGAGGGAGGAATGAATTGGGTAGGCCATTCCCATGGTGGGGAAGCAGGCCGGAAAAGCTAAAAAGCAGAAAGACTGGCAAGCGGCAGAATGGTGTAGTCTTTAAGGTGGGGTGGAGAAACTTAAACTCAGTTCAGTTTGTTCATTTAGGCAACGAGGAGCCAAAGGGGAGTGATTCAGAAGAGGAGAGTGAGAAGGTCCAAGTGGTAGGCATGAATCAGCTAAATCACCCTAAAAGGACAGGAGTGGAGAGGGATGGGGAATAGCTTCCTCCAGAAAGAAGGAATATATAGCCAATGTGGGACCGAGACAGTGAGGGCCTGGCTAGTGTCTTAATTGTGGAGACAAAAACAGGTTACATTAAAGAAAGAAACAGCAGGGTTTGACAATAGGGGGAGGATTCAAAACTGTAGCTGGGGGGGGAGAGGGAATTGAGGATATTAGGGTCTGTACATCAGTGGCAAGGGATGAAGGAACGTTAAGGAGCGTGGGTGTCAAAACATGCAGAGAATTCAGTGGGACCATAAATGGGGCCTCTTTTTACCAACTGGGTTAAATTTTAGCTCCCTGTATTGAATCCTATTTTAGAAAATATTGTTACCGTAGAAATAAACACATCCTTATTCCACAGTCCTAAATGTACAATCCAGAGCCAGTTTCTGCTCGATGTTAGGACAGCCTGGAGAAGGGCGTTCTCCCATTATCTTCAGTGGACTTATTCCAAATGTACACTGGAGCGAATGAAATCAGAATCTGGCCCCCGAGTTTGTAAATTACAAACAGCAATAATTGGCTCTTTGGATAAAAGGTTGTGTCACAGAAAGAGCGTGTGTGTCATTTATGGTTAATCTTAGATGAGCAAAAGAAAGATAACACTTCTGAATGTAGCCTTGGGCTACATCCCAGAGGATGCTGCATTCATATGCACCATTCATGATATGGTGGGAGCTCTTTCCTCTGTTTGTTTAAAATATTGTTCTGATCCAAATGGCGAGTGTTCCCTTTGACACAAAAGAACCCTAACTACATACCCTTTGTAGTGCTACCTAACATCACCATCAATATGGGGACATTCCTGGTTATTCATCCATATCATGTCAGTCCATCAGAGAAATAATTAAAACCCTTTGGGCGTTGGAGAAATTATCGATGTCAAGCTTTAAAGCGAGGCCTTCCAAACGTAGCCACTTAACTAACTGGCTAGCATTTAGAACAGATCAATATATGTGTTGCAGGAAAGCAATGTTTGCTTTTCAATTAAAAGAACTTGGCTTGGTCCAGGAAACATGGTTAATAAATGAAAGGCACTTGAATTAAAAAAAAAAAGTCCCTTATTAATCTCCATGGCTGTCTGACTCTTTGTATTCTTATTGAGTGTCCCACTCTGATTTGTTTTAATTATGGTATTTACTTAACCAGGATGCAAAATTTACACCAGAATCAGTGAGTAGAAAATTAAATATGCCCTCATTCAATTCCACTATATTAAAATATATTTGTGTGATTTTTTTTTTTTATATTTCCCCCCCCCCCCCAAAATAATTGCACAGTAAGAGAAGCAAATGTCTCATAGAAATGTGAATTCCACCCAGGCACAGAGGGGAGAATGGAATTTTTAGTATAATCTGACTGATTTTATTTTTCTAAACAAAATACAGTAGTAACTCTGGGGTTATGTTTTCCGCTTGGAGTAAGGGAGAGAAGTACAGCTCCCATATTGTTAATGGGAGTTTCAAGTCTGATACTTTCTTGTCATTGCACTGAAAAGATACCCCTTAATGTTTTATTAGTTGGAAAGGAACCAAAGCAGTAGTTATCCCTGGTACCTTTAGAATCTTTGTGCCTATCTGTCAGACGTGTTCTCCAAGGCTGACTGTTTGCAGGATGTCCTGGTGAATTCTTTTGTAGATTTTTTTTTTTCTTTTTCACAGAATATATACGGTTTGTAGACTTGGGGGAGAGAAAGGAACCAGTGGTAACTCTGTATAATCCACAGCATGGGAAAGGAAAATGGTTACAATTAGGAGTGGTATCACCAGCAACATCGTCAAATGTCATGGCCTAAATGAATGACAAAGACTCGACCCTACATCGTTTGGGAAAGTCAAATTGCTGTGGAATTCATCTTTTTGGTTTAAATAGCTTTCCTGCCTTTCCGTGATCCTACATTTCTGATGCAAAGAATTTTCAACAATAAAAGTAAAAAGACACCACATTTGTGTACAACAGAACTAACTTTGGGACTAGAAATGAGGGACTCGCATTAAGGGACACTTGAATATTAGTGGTGGTATTCATATTTTGATAGCACCCAGAGTCCAGGGTCTGGATCGGAGTCTCCTTTTGCTAAGTGCTAAAGAAACACGAAAAGCCATGGTTAGCAATGGCATTAGCGAATTTGTAAAAATCGTATGGATTTCTGGAAGGACAGCAATGCAGAGATGCAGGCATTATTGGCAACCCTGGCTGACTCCTTCCAACAGCAAGCATGCTGACACTACATGGCAATGGAGGGAAGACAATAAGCCTGATTATTCTTGTCCAGTGTTAAACGTGTGTAATTCCACTGACTTCAGTGGTGTTACTGCTGATTTTACAGTGATGTAACTGGGAGTTAGAGGTCCTGAAACCCTGTGTTGCTGCAGCAAAATCTTTCCTATTTCCATTATACTTCCTTTGATTTGTGTTGCTGTGGTACATCATGACTCAACTGGGTAGCCTGCTTTGTTAAAACAAGGTCCTTTGTTCTCAAAAATGTCCTCACACAAGGTACATTTACTGATTCTTTGCTGATGTCAACCCCTTTTTTGTAACTCAGTCTTTATGAGTAGAATGAGAGATGCAAATTTCAATACATACGTTAATTTTTTAGCTGTTTGGGGGGGGTTTTCTTTCAGTCTGCTTTTGTAAATCAGCTTTTCAGCTATAATTTAGGTGGCATGTTTCATAGTGTTCACGTCAAAGCAAAATAGTATTTCTTTCAAACATTTTGAAGTACAATTTCCTACAGAACCAACATTTCTTAAAACACTAGAGGACTGTATGTCAGGGAGACTTTTGCCATATTTTTATGCATCTGAAGTCAAGAGAGGGCATGCTGTACTGAAGTTGTTTGACCTGTAATGTATACGAGAAACAGCGAGAATTTGACTGCATGTATAAAATGACCTGGTAGCCCAGCTAATTTCCTTTATACCTTAAAATAGGTTACTGAAATTCATAATGCATAGAACCTTGCTTGTTGAGCAATTCAGCATCATACGTGCAGAGGTACAACTATACTAACTGGTATTGCACTCAGTGATTGATTCTGAACAGGAGAAGCCAAGAAAATTCTGCATCTCTCTTCTAAAAGTGTATTTTCCATGGTTCTAAATGATCAAGAACTTTCCAGCTAGGGAGTATATTTTTCCCTTTCCTCTTTAGATATCTATGATGATTAAATGATGGTTTACTATATATATTTGGATGTGCTGTTTATCTTGGTCTGCAACTTGAAGACCTTTCTGTGGCTTCCCTAATCTGTTATAGGAATTTCAAAAATAAATCACTAATTATGTATATAGAAAAGGTTTCTTTCCTTAGCTCTATGAGCTGGTAGATCTAAGTATTCCATAAAGTACCAGTTTGTATAGAGTATGCTTTGGAGTTGGACCTACCTTACTTTTAATATAATATGCTAGAATGTGCAATGTCTGCTTGCACACACAAAGGTAATTGATTTACCTGCATGCAAAAATTAACCCTTAGAGTACTGCTTCAAGTTCCACAGTTTTGTTGTTGTTTAATGTTACTAGTGGGCTGTTCTACTTTCCTACTCAGCTCATAGTACTGTACACAACTAATGTAATGAGCCATGTAAAAAAAATCTCTTTATGAGAACAAATCTTACCAAGACAAACTCCTCCAGGTTGCTAATGGGTGATGTATTCATAAGCAGCTACCGTTTTTAAGGTTTTACATTATGACATTAATTTGAAGTGTTTAATGTTTCAGTGTAATTGTATGCCTGGTAGATTTACTTCCTACACCAATGTAGCTGTGTATCCAATAAAAAGAAGTCAGTTCTTTAAGGGTTAATGTGGAGTTAGGGAATCCCAAGGTATTCTCCTGCTTGTCTTTCCTTAAGATGTCTGCATGTTTCTTTTCAGGTAGTTCACCTGAACATGTGAGCATTAGGAATGAATGAGTGACTAACTGAATGAATTAAATGTTCTTTTTGGAAATGCCTGCTTGTGTTTTGCAGGGGGCTGGGTAAACAATCGTAGCTCCTAAATTCAGGCCTTTATCAAAACAAAGCAAGGCAAAATTGAAAAGGGGTATTTTTTGGAATTTTCCACACAATCTGATACCGCCAGTTTACTTCAATTTCTTTTTCTCTCAAATAGCCCAATAGAAACCTGCCAGAATTTCTACAAAGATTTCACATTACAGATAGACATGGCTTTCAACGTGTTCTTCCTACTCTACTTCGGCTTGCGTGTAAGTACCTTGAATTATGCCACATGGGTTGGGGAGGGAGTGCAAGGATTGTACTCAGAGGTTATTTGGCAGCTGCCTAATTCTTCATTCACAATTGATGCCAGGAAATGAAGTGGTTTCTGAGACCAATAAGTAAGGATTTTGGCTGAGGGCTCAGAGGCTAAGTAAGAGTGATGATAGGACTGGATTACTAAGGGGATTGGAATAGATAACTTTAGACCATTGCCAATCTGCTATCCTCTAATACTGTTCAAAGACCCGTGTGGAATTTGGTCTCAGCCCAGTTCCGAATGGACTGATGTCTACATCACACAAATTGCCACAACAACTGGCATTAAACTCCTGTCCTTCTTGGCAATCTTGGGCAGAGTGATTGAACTGTCTTTGAGCTCCGCCATGTTTTTGCTCTAGTTCGGTAGTGCAGACGAGTTGGTGAGATAGCAAGGGAAATTCAGTGCTTCATCTTATGTTGCACTTACGCTGTCTGCAAGGCTATCAAGCTAGCAGCTGTCTGAAATGCTAAGTTATTAGAAAAAAAATGGTATTTTGAAAATGTATCATTGTTCACTTCTCCCTGTTCTGAAAATCAGGTCTGTTTAATGTGAATCAGGTTGGGCAATCAACGTGCCTAAAATCACTAGTCATTTTAAAAAAATGTGGGCCAATTTTCCCTGTCATGTATGTTGGGTTTTTTGCTAAATTCAGGCGAAAGGGCTATGCCCTTGAGAGTAACACTGCTTGTTGTTAGCTGGGATATTAGAGCAGTAGAAGTGTTCAAGGACCGCATGGCTATTAATGCTTATGGAGAGACCCTCAAAAGATTTGATGGTCTGCAAAATTGGCCTGGAAATCTTTTCAAGATTCCTTGATCGGCTTTCCTCTATATCCTTCTACCACATGTTTCCTCTGGTATTTTGGTACTTATGCTTTTGTTTCTTCTCAGAAGCTGGAAGTGTAATTGTGAGCATAAGAAGTTAAGAAAAACTTTATCAATATTTTAGGAATCAGTAAGAAAGTTTGGCTTGTGATTTGGAAAAAGGGTCTTGGTTGGAGGTTATTTTATCTGGTCAGTTTGACTTGGGCTAGATACACTAGTTAGCCCTTTGAAAAACAGATTATCTCAGTATTTTCAGTATTGCTTCCCATATTCTCTATCACAAATACATAATAGAATTCTCAGAGAGATAGCCTGTAACATGTTAGTCTGTAACTTTAAAAACAATGAGTAGTCCTGTGGCACCTTAGAGACTAACAAGTCTATATCTATAGATATATCTATAGATATAGTATCATGAGCTTTCGTGGGCAAAACCCACTCCTTCGGGGGGGGGGGTGTACACACACACACACACACACACACACCCCCCAGATGGATATATATATTATCTCCATCTGTTCCCCCTGGAATAATGAAATGCAACTCACAATCATATAAATATTACTTTATCTACAGCTCTAGAAGATATTTGTGTCCAAATACATGCATGCATCCTGTGTCAATTCATACTCAGCTGGCATCCTAAGTTTACTGCAGAGGAGAAACAGAAGCTCTCAAACTTCTGATGAAGACAAAATGCAAATTAAATGAATTACCAGATAGTCAGGCAATAAGGCATGAGAGAACTATGGTTTTCAAGAGCTAATCATGGCTTTGGGATGTATGACATATTGTAAAGTACCTTAATGATGGCATGCAAACACTTAGAGCATGATAAGTATTACCTCAGGAGTTTATCCTGCTACAGTTATGGAATTTGTTTGAGAGTTATTAATTATTTAAATGAATTACTTTCACCTACTTTCATAGTATTTGTATTCAGTACCATTATAGAAAAACCAACGTCTTTTGCATACTGAATTTGAATAAAGTCTCATTTACAGTTTGACTTGATTTCTGAAAGTAAGGGAATTCTGAGTTATGGGAGGCTAAAACTCCCACAAGAAATCAACTTTGTTGTGACTAAATATCTCCATGTACATCGCCCTAAAATCTCCCCAAGTTTGGGACACCCCTGCTTAGAACGTGATACAGAGTTTCAGCCTAAACTTGGTATCCCCTTATTATATTTTCATGCCAGACCTTTGGTGTCAATTGAGCCATCAGGTGTCTCTTTAATTATTTTAATGTGCATGGAAATATGTATTGTATTACAAACTTGGGCCTTTTGTTTGGGTATAGGACTTTTATTGGATTCTTATCACTCCATGCCCTTTTCTAATAATCTCTCTGGAGTTGCAATGCAGTTGATATACAACACGTATTATTTTATGTAAAACAGTTCTAAAGAGGCAGCTAATAGTCAGAGACTTGAGAAACAATGATATGGTTTATGGACATTGCTTTCAGTTGAAGGTACTGCTTTTATATCTGAGCATCCAACAGTCAAGTGTTAGCTGGGGTAGATTCCGGATTTCTCTAACTAAATGAAAGAATGCCTTTGATGTGCATCTGAGTTTGGTGTGCACACTTACTCCAAGTTTTGCATGACAGTAGTTGCACAGTTCCTAAAGGGAACGTTAACATTCAGAATAGCCCATGTAGCACATACGATCTCATTGAGATCATAAAAATGCCAGGAAAAATTGGGTACCAACCACGTGTGTACCTGCTGTCAAATACTTGAGTGGAGGTGCTGGAGGAAATCTGATTGCATTCTCCATGGCTTTTTATAAAAAAGGTTTACCTAGAATGATCTTGATAAATGCTAAAAGAGGGGTGTGTTGCTTCTGTCTCCTTCCAACGAATCTGAGAACTCAATGCATAAATGTTTCTCATTTCTCTGCTTGATATATGGCCCTCTCACTGTTAATTTTAGTGTTGCCAGGTAATGTTGTCAAGTAAACCAGTCTTGTGATTCATCTGAGCACACCAAATGCTGCTCCACCAATTTCTAAAGTAAAATGGGAACTTAATCTTCAGAAAGGAGAATATTGTACACAAATGTATAAACATGTTTATAAATTGATTTATTTCCCCCTTTTCTTTTTCTAGTTCATTGCAGCCAATGACAAGCTATGGTTTTGGCTGGAGGTTAACTCAGTGGTAGATTTCTTCACAGTCCCTCCGGTGTTTGTGTCAGTGTATTTAAACAGAAGTTGGCTCGGTAAGTAAATTGCTTTTCATTTTAATTGCTGATATCAAAACACACACACCTCTGTCAAACTGGGCCTGAAGTTCTTCGTTCTGCATCCCACGTAAGTGGAGGAATGGAACAGATGTTGTCTTTGCAAGATGTTCATTTCAGCAGACAGGTGGGTTATATTGCATGGGACATTTACCAGGTCCATTATACTCTTGATATATGAATGCAATTCCCAGTATGGCAGGGTTGTGATAGATACCTGGTGACATTTGCCTGGCAGTGAACACCAGCTTGCAAGGAGAAATGTCTGAAATTAGGCTGCTTTTTAAAAGGTAAGTTTAATTTAATTGTCCCTGCTCACAACCTGGGCAGACAATCTAAAGCATTCGTTTATAGACCTGCATTGCCATGAATCATCATGGACCTGTGCAACAATGAAAACTTTTTAAAACTTGAACTGACTGGGCCCAACTCGTATGAACAATTGGAAAGACTCTGATAGTACTGGTGTGACCTTTTGCTTAAGAAAGACCATGGGGGTAGAGGGTGTGGAGCAGTGATTGATTACCTAGGCTAGTGAATGGGTTGCATGAGTGGCCCTCCTTTATCTCAGTGGGCTGCTAGACTGTCACAACCAAAGCGGTCTGCCAGGAGAGGGTAGTTTTGCTTACTGCCCTTGTGTACTTAGAATGTGTGGGATGTGCTGGTTGAACTGTAAGAGCACTTTGATTGGATGGAGCAAGAGCGCCTGGCTTTTATAGCCAATGTTGTGTGCGATCAGCACACACCTCAATTCACATGCCCTTGCTTTACCTGCATGTCATGCTAGTAATACCGGTACGCAAAAACCGACATGGACGGAAACCAGCAGAATCTGGCAACCCTGTGCATGAGCAATGGTAAACAAAACGTTTTGCAAGCTGCACATAGAACTGCAGGTTTCCCACCGCTGGTGTGGTGAAAATAATGAGGTGCTGCATGAAAACAGAAAGCACAAAATGAAGCTGAGCAGCCAGGGTTAAAAAGAAATACCAAGGGAGAATGCGCAGGGGAGGAGGGCGGAGAAGCAGAGACAGCGAGAGAGGAATATTAATGGAAAACAAACCATGTGCCAGCCTAGTATTTGGAAGCGCCTCTATCCTTAATACAAAACACAGACCTCCCCTGTAATTCAAATATTGGAATTCTTATTCAGTGAAAGCTCTCGCTATAGTTAGTGAAGTCATGGTTACAAGGGACCACTCCAACCCATTTCCCACTTTGCCCTGGTTTTGGAGTCTCAGAGTGGTAGCCGTGTTAGTCTGTAACTTTAAAAACAATGAGTAGTCCTGTGGCACCTTAGAGACTAACAAAAATATACATAGTATCATGAGCTTTCTGAGGCAAAACTCACTTCTTCAGATGATGAACTAGAGAGGAATAACAGAAACCAAGTGTTTTATAACATGGATATAAAAGTAGCCATATTTCTACAAAGGAATTTCACCAGCCAATTACAGAGAAAGAGAGTGGGCGGAATTGGTATTGTTCTGCAAATTTGACACTGTTTCCCTGGGCTTGAACAAAGACATAAACTGGATGTTGCATTAGAAAGTCAGTGTCCCCTGCCCTTAACAGCTCATTTTTTCATCAAAAGCTAAGTATGGGACACTCACAGCCCTCTTAATTAGTCTCATTAGCACCGGTCCTACAATTGACAGGTAATTTTTTTTTCTGTTGTTACTCTCCAGCTCATCGTCCGAGGGAGTGGGTTTTGCCCACGAAAGCTCATGATACTATCTATATTTTTGTTAGTCTCTAACGTGCCACAGGATTACCCATGGGTTTGGGTCATCAATGAGAATAAAATGGTGGAGTGGGCATCAAACAACCAGTTGTCCGCTGTCTGCATTTGGCTCTAAGTAACCGCAGTGAGCATGGTGCCTGTTGGATTCATCCACACATACAGCTGGGTGAGGGGGAGTGGATAAGATTGGCTGTTCCCAGTTCACACTTAGTGGTTTGTAGACATTTGCAGCCTGGAACCCAGCCACCTAAATGAGGCCACAGTAGTTGGTTGGTGACACTGGGGCAGCATTAGAGGTGTCTGAGGTGAACATGCGATCCTCAAAGATATTTAGCATGTGCAACGTGACAGCAGATCAGATTCATTGATGGCATATCTCTTTGCTTCTTGATTTAAATGTGATCTCTTGTCATTAGACAATGTCAGCACTGTGATGAGTGATTTAGCTGATTACATTGCACTTGGATGCCAACATGGAGTTGGAGAACTCTTCAGACTGGACCAATGCCTAGAAATTCCGGCATGACACAATGTCAGGGATGGTGGCTGGCAAAGGACCAGGATTTACTGAATTCATTAAATTCGGTCTGCTAGGTTGGGTCATTAGCTTCCCAGGGGTTAACCAGGCAATGATGGGGGATGCTATGTGAATGTTAAACCAATGCCACTCACTAGATAGGGATGATTGTTTTCACGATATGTTTTGGGGGACAAAGGACAGCGTGATGTACTCGGCGTGGTACCACAACTTAAATAATGAATAGTAATATTAAAGAGCACATACACATTCTACAGTTTTTATAAACTAGTTCTGCCACCGTAGATGCCATTTTACAAGAAAAGGAAGCTCAAGACTGAACGTGACTCCTTCCCATTGGGTAGGAAGAATCGTCCCCAATCCAGGCAAGAGCATTCTCCCCTTGATTGCCATTTGCAGTCTCACTTTTCCCTGTTGCCTGGCTATCTCTTTTGAAGGCTCTCATTCCCTGTTGAGTGACTGAACTTGTCTGTAAAATCAGCCTAGGCTTTGTGTACAATGGGCAATGCTCTAAGCTGTCTCCCGCTCTCCTTGTGGGTTGTTTTCCTCCTTCAGAGCAGAAGGGTCCTCTGTGAAAGAATGAACTATGAATCATTAAAGCTTCCTGCCAGATCTCCAATTTAGAGCCATAACCTCAGCTCCTGCAGTGTTGCTCCTAGATGCTGTGACAAATGAATTATGTACAAATCCAGCAATACGTGTTAATGATGAACCTCTGAGCCCACCCTTTAGATTGTTGGTTCTGCCTGAAGAGTCCAATGATGGTATAAATATTTTTCCATTTTCCCTCAACAAAACACCAGACCCTGGCCTATTCCCATAGCCCTTTGCAGCAGTATAAAGGGCTATGAAGCTGACCTAAGCAGGCAGTGTAAGGATGCCCTGAGCACAGGAGAATTCTCAAGCCCTAGGTATAAAGGGTAGGATGTGGTAGAAGGGATAGTACCAAGAATGCACTTCATTCTGGGGTTTCTTGAACTGATCCATGGCTTCCTTTGGGGTTTGAATGAGCAAAGGATGGTTTCAAGCCACTTTTGCCCCCTCTCATTGTACTCCAGCTGCACTGAGTGGATTTCTGGCCCAGCCGAGGGTCTTAGTTACCTGGTTAACAGATAAACTCAGGGACCCACTAGGGAATATCCACGTGAATCCAATGGATATGAATGGAATGACATTCAGTGTTTTATCACACTCTGAAGTTCATTGCTGCACTTTCCTGTCATTCAGCTGAGGTGAGTTCACCTAAGGCAAAGATACTGGCTGGAACAGATGTGACTTCCTGCCAATTTATGGTGCCATTGCCTTAATGTAACTTAGAACTGTCCCAACTGGTTAAATTGGTTAGATATCTTAAGCCTCTGTGAATGAGGCCAAGGGAAATAGATGGACATTATAATCCAGTTATAGCAAATCAAAAGAAACCAAACCCCTCTTTACCCAGGATTAAACACAGTTTCCAGAGAAGCAAATGTTCGTTGCAAGAGCCGAGATATAGCCACTTTCATCATGCATTTCCGTAGTCATCAAGAGTAAAAAAGGACTCGCATGATCTTAATACATGAGCTTATTGCTCAGTTACAGGGGAAAGCCACTTAATTTTCTTTCCTCCCCTCTAGTCATTCAGAAAGGACGAGAGAAGCAGCATCGACAAAGGATTTACTTTAGAAATGTTTCCCAGATATGTTTTTTTTTTAAAAGTATTTATTATGAATGTGCCATTGGCTGTGGAAAATACTTCCTGGTGTGGGTAGTTTACAGAAGATTTATCAACAGTCATGTGAGATGAATTTGCATGAATCGTGCCAGTCATTTGTGAGCACTGCTATTCTAAATGAGTGTCAATAAAACCTTTTTCCGCACCACATCATCATGGATTCCTTCTCATTCCCTTTATCTCTAATTTTCTTCCCATCGTTTTTCATGCTTGTTGATCAACATTTCATTTCCTAATTGTTACGTTTGAAAGGAAAGTTAGAGTAAGGTGAAACACAGGAGAGAGAAAAATTTTAGCATATCTGGAGACAGTTTGACCAGTGTTATGGAGCTGGGTTTATTTCTTCAGTCAGTCACATTGTACCATTTTTCACTAGGGGTTGGTTCTATGACAGGGTCACAAATATCCTTGTTTTCTCTTGAGGGAAGTTCACTTACTTCTAGGTTTCATCTTAGAAAAGCAGACTACCTGGCCATTTCCTCCATCCACTGTTGTTTTAGAAGCTGTCATGCCTGTGCTGGCAACGTCATGCTTCATAAAATCCTCAATATCTCTAGCATAACACTATACGCAAAATTGATAATAGCAATAAAAGGGCAATTCTCCAATCTAAGCACACACATCTGTGGAGGAGAATCTTCCCTAGAAAACATTGCCAACAAAAAGAGCAGAGTTTCATGTTTAAAAAAAATAATTTCACAGATTGTCAGCCAAATGACTACAGTGCATTGCAGTGTGTATAGGTTTTATGTCCAGGTCCAGTGAAGCTAGGTTAAAAATGAAATTGTTCTCTGAAAACAGTGACATCAGTCTAGAGGGATGAGTCTTCTGTTATAATTTCCTCTCCTTTTGTAACAGACATGAGTTGTGCTTTAGCCGACACAGCTGCATTTTCAACCGTGAAATCCTCATTGCTTTCAGATGGGTTGCAATATGCTGATTTAAATAGCACTGTAAAAAATTAGTATCTTCCAGAAATACATTCAGCAGTAGTTTACAAATATACCACACAGTGTTTTAACACTGTTACTTTAGCCACGTTAAATGCCTGAAATTGCCTTTCAATCTGACAACTATAGATGCTAGGGGAGGAAAAAAGGAAGGTATTGATTCTGGTTGAAGCTTAGCATCAGAATTAATTGCCTAGACGGGCTAATACTGATAGAGGTGGAGTAAGCAGATAAAAGAAACTGCCCCTTGTCACTAGCTGTGGCAGCACCCAAGTCTGACGAGCAGTTGCCATGAGATGCCGTTAGGACTGCCATAATTTTAAACAAAGCCTAAGCTTTGATTTCTTCTCTGGTATTTTAGGATCATAGCTATTAGAGATGGGAAGACTCTTTAAATCATCCACTCCCTCTGCCTCCCAGTGTGGGAGTGTTTTCTACAATGCCCAGCCAGGTAGTAGAAGTTCCAAAAGCTGGAGATGATTTCACAACTTTAATATATTCTGTTTTTCTTGACATGCAACCTAAATTTTCCCTTCCATAACTTCATTACATTTACTTCTAGCTACCTACATTACCCCTTTGGCCCATCTATTGAACTGGCTTTCCTTCTTTGGTGTTTAGACACCCTTTAGAAATTCATAGATTGTTGTTATTGGCTCCATTAGCAGTAGCTTATCTTTGGTTTTTAAGTCTTTCTTAATAAATCTAAAGCTTCAGGGGGTAGCTGAGTTAGCTGCTGTGGACTGAATTCACCCAGAATTCAATATAGTCAGCCATATTTTCTGCTGTTGCAGATTAAAACTCCAGTGAAGCAAATGTCTAAAGCGGAGTTTTGCCAGTTTTCACTAGCAAGTGTTGCTGGACAGCAAAGCCATATGGATGGACTGTCTTTCTTACTTCACAAAGTGATGCATTTGCACATGCAGCCCAAAATTGCATTTTTGCTGCGATGTTGAGTGGGAAAATCTGTCTCTGAAACTGAGCAAGCAATTTTCAAGGAATGGTTTAAGTACCAGATTGATCACTTTTTCTATTAATTATTTATCCACAGACTTCATTTGTTACTACTGTGTCCATTAGTTGCAATTGAGGCATATTCTTCATGCAAACCAGCTTCAGCTTGTGGCTTACTCACAGATTATTGGCTGTGAACTATTGCTTCGAGTGTTTGCTCTTTGTGACATTTAAATGGTCGCAAAAAATCATGTGGTTTTGCCTTTACTCCTTGATTGCATCACTGAACCATTTATAAACCATGGGAGGCCTTGGATAAATCATTTGTGACTGTGTTATTACAAAAGTGAGATGATTTGTGAAACTTTTTTTTCTGGAAAAAAATTGCTTCTGTGACTGGCAGAAAGAGATCAAGAGTGCATTCAAAGCAAGCATGAATCGGACAATGTAAGATAAAGGGCCAAATTCGGATGAGACTTTACACAGGTGATGCAGCGGAGGCATGCAAGAAGCATCATGTCTTTTGCCTATGCCAGCACTGACTACAATAACAAGTTCCTGCTAGCAGTTCTGCCAGTGAACAAGTTGCTGTGTCCATGGACCAGCTCATAGAACACCCGGGGCAGTAGCCTGCATCAGAAAAGTCCCAGGGAGATTGTGGGCATGGGGGGAGGGGTTCTTTGCACTGCTCTCTACATCAGGTTGCATGTAAATTGAAAAAAATGACTGTCTATTGACTGACCTTCAGCAGGTGTGAGCACAATATACCGTTTGTGGTATGGATAGGGTCTTGGTGACTTTTAAATAAAATCACTTCTTGAGGAATTGCTTTTCAGATTATCGATGCAGTAGGTTTGAAAGAAAGATTACATTGTGTATATACATAGGCACTTTTAAAAAATGGTGTAACTGTTTTGTTTTCCCAATTACCAAAAGTTACTTTAGATTGGGGACTTGTCTGCAATATTTTTATTAAATTAAAACAAATACGAACTTGTTTTGTTAGTAGTAGGGAGGGAAAAAAAAGCATTTAGAATAATTGCTTTGGGTCAAACTAAAGATTTTATTTGACCTCAACTATATTTAGGGTTTTTGGAGTGAGTGGGAGGAATGGTTCAGGTTTTGTACATGCGATAGTACCATCATCTGGAGTGTGTTCTTTTTTTTTTTAATTAGCCACATTTCTAAATGAAATGTGTTGAAACACATTTGAAAATGTCAAAATAAAACACTTAGGGTACGTCTACACTAGCCCCCTAGGGAGGCTAATGAGGGTGACCGAAATTGCTAATGAAGTGCGGGATTTAAATATCCCGCGCTTGATTAGCATATTCCCGGCTGGTCGCCATTTTGGAAACTGACTAGCCCGAAGTAACTGCCCGCGTCTACACGCGGCAGAAAAGCGGAATTCCGAGATAAACCCCTTAGTTCGAATTAACAGTTAAACCTCATTCCATGAACTAGGGGGCTAGTGTAGACGTACCCTTAGACTTTACTAACACAAAAAACATTTTTCAACAAAACTATTCACAAATCATGTGAACTGATGTGAAATTGCATTTTTGACAAGCTATTAATTTTTTTTTAATCACTCAGCTAGAAGTGTTTGTTTCTGTGTAAACTTTGCCAAGCAATGGGAGCCCCATCTTTCACATTTCCTTCCTCAGCACATTTCTATAAATTTCAGAAAATGCAATTTTAGATAGGATTGTTGACAGCACCTTAAATATTAGTGGCAAAATACAGTGGCTGTCATAATAGAATTAGAGCTTGAAGTGATGTCAGCAATACATGTGAAGAACTATCAGCTCCAAAATATTTATTTTAGATCTGCGTGTGTAATGATCAGTTTCCTCCAGCCTCCTGTTTCTGTAGCCTAACATGTCAAAACTCTCTTCTCATAAATTTGCTCTCATTTTTTATTTCTGTTGGTTAAGTATTGTGCATTTCTGCCATCTAGTGATCAAATGGGGAATTGAAAACACTTCTGAAACCATTGATTTACGATTTCCAAATAGATTCTACATTTGTAATAATTAATTCTAGAGAACACTTGTAAGTTAACTTATCCAGTTTATTTGGTTATATTCTTAAAAGCATACTGCCAAGATTTTTAGACTCTCAAATTTAATTCCCTTAATGGAAGTCCCATGGATTAGTCTTGGAAGACAATACATTATATCTATGTACTATTCCTTTCTTTCATATTTCACCACAGCTGTTTGTGTTTCTGAGAGAGTTTCAAATAGCTACTGAGCCTGTCAATAAAAGTCTTTGTGAACACTCTCCACTGAATGCTATTTTTAAATAATGTGGTATTGAAAGAAGTCTAATGCCTCCATATTATATTGCAGATTATACTTTTCAGTTTTCCTCATTTTTTTTCCAATAGAAAAAGAGAAAGAACAGAATTAGGAAATATTTGACTAGACTAGACAAACACAGCTCCAAATTAAAAATGTGTGGAATTAAAAATACAGATGCTTTCAGTTCTCTACCACTTTAGCTTGTCTTAAAGAACGAATGCTCTACTGAAAAGGGTGCTAGTGCCCAAATTCTTACATGTACAATAAGAAAAAAAAATCAAAAAAAGGCACTAAATGAATTTTAAAAATTGAAATGGTAATTAAATGTCTGAATATGCAAATGATGTTAAAATAATATATTGTGAGGTCAGCAAGTGATTGGAAAGAGGAGACTTGAGGAAGTGATGTGGGCAAGATGTATCACAGTCTTTTTGTGTCTGGATATCTTTATATAACGTGTGGTTTTCAGATGGAGGATGTGACATAATTGAAGTTTGAACTGATTTTTGGCATCAAACATAAAATTAAGTGAAATATGTGATTGAATATAATAATTGTCCAGATATAAGCTGGAACCGAAGCACTAATAATTAACTTACTTGGTGCCGAAATCTGTTATGCAATAAATGAGCAGGCATATGAAATGCAACTGAAGGATTTAAATCATGAGGTTGCTCTTTATTAGCCTTGTAAGTATTATTTCCTCCATGTCTCCTGGGAAATAAATTAGCATATTATTACCAATGTGTAAGCCCAAAAGACAAGTGTTACAATTTGTCACAATGCTCTTAAGGAACACTTTAAAATTCTTTACAAAAGTAGAGCTACAATAAGACTAAAACATTTTGTTCCCTATTATCATCGTCTCATAACTTCCTTCACCTCTTTGTTCTCAAGTCTCTGTCTCTTGGTTACATATGCTAATGGCTACAGTGGGAGACTGGAAGAAGGGACTACGTTCTCTTTTTCTAGAACTAAAATTGAATCCTTGTGGGAATTTTTGCAAGGATTTCAATTGTTTGCCTCAGTTTCTGCATTTGTTAATAATGCTAACCTGCTATACAATTAGCAGGACCAGATTCTGTACATCCACTCACGCTGAGGGTACATCTACACTGTAACATTATTTCAAAATAACTTAGTCTGCGTCTACACAGCGGGGAGTTATTTCGAAATAAGGTTGAAATACTGTCAAGCTGGAGGACTTTTTCCTCTGACTCCTGTAACCCTCATTGTACGAGGAGTAAGGGAAGTTGTAAGAAGAGTGCTCTATTTCGAAATAAGTGCTGTGTAGACGCTCCCAATTTCGAAATAAGCTATGCATTTGACGTAGCTCAATTTGCATAGCTTATTTTGAGTTAAGTCCTTCTGTGTAGATGCACCCTGAGTAGTACTTTACTCAGGAGTACTTCCACAGAAATCAAAAGGACTTCTTTAATATTGCTTGAAATAAGTGACCGTATCAGAATCTGACATCTAATATCTGCAGTGTCGGCTGAGGCCTGATCCTTAGACAGAAAGGATACAAGTATAAAGTGCCTTTTGTCTCTTCTCAAGTCTTTCATTGCAGTCTCACAACTACAAAGCACAGTGTAGCTGGTTAATACCAGTACACAGGTTCATAAGAACCTTGGGTCAAACCCTGTAAAATAGAGCAAAGCCAAAATAAATGGCCTTTGACCAAGAAAAATGCACTTGAACATCATGGGACTAGGAAATAGAATCTACAAGTAGTATGTTCTTTTATCCAACTTATTGGGAGTCTGCTGTTGTCTCTTTATGTAGGATTTTGGCTCTTCTTATCCCCGCTGTATGCCAAAATATAGCTCATGCACTATTGCTACCTGACCTGACCAATATTTAGCCTTTCACAGACCTGCATGAAGAGCTGCCACACGTTGCTGAACTGTAGCTACAAAGGAATGTGGCATCTACTTATGAAGTTGTTCTGCTATGTCATCTGCCAGTGCAGTAGCAATGCAGGTCTTTTGCAGCATTTTGCCATTGTGCTCCAGGTAGAGCTGTATTTGTAGGCTTTAAAACTCACTGCAGAGAACTTTTCAATAATTAGTATAGTATTGATGGCAAAAAATATTACAGTGAAGGCTGGTTTGCTTTAGCTGGTCTGAACATCATACATTTTGTACAGTCAAAATACTTTTTTAGATTTTTCCATCTGTTATAAGGGTATATTGGATGCAAAATTTTGCCACAATAATCTTTATTCAGACTTGTAAAAGGAGTGTTTTTACTTAGACACAGGAATGATGGCTTTATCCTTGCTCTTGCCATAACATCTGAGTATGAGAGAGCTTTCTTTCAGAAAAGTTAGAAGGAAAGAAGCCTAGATAATTCAAAATTGATTAAAAGTACCTGCTGATACTTATGGCTTCCCACCTATATTTAATCTCAATTTGCCAAAATGTGGAATTCCTCCTAGATGTTCATGATATCAGGTAATTGTTTGCCATAAAGAAAAAAAATAGAAGCATTGATTTTCACCAGTAACAACAAGTTCTAAAAGCCTACGTTGCTATTTTTGGATATTGCTTCCCTTCTGTGCCATGGACACATGGGCTCTTTTCAGTGTGGAGTGAGGAGACCATACATATGTCAGATGCTATTAAGAGTGGTTTTGAGGGCTAGAATTCTGGTCCTGGAACTTCTACAGCTCCTGATAACAGGTATAGTAGTTTTAGTGACCTGCTACTCATAGGAGCAGGTCCATTATTTACCCTCTGGATCAGCCAGATAACTGCAAAATCACTCATTCATCCCCCCCAAAGCCAGTACAGTACATGGGGTGATGACCCTAAGGAAGCATTTTTAAAAGGGTAATTATGGATGGAATGATAGCAGGGTGAGAT
Organism: Pelochelys cantorii; assembly: GCA_032595735.1. Classification (NCBI taxonomy): domain Eukaryota; kingdom Metazoa; phylum Chordata; order Testudines; family Trionychidae; genus Pelochelys; species Pelochelys cantorii. The sequence goes on along the minus strand of CM064333.1, from coordinate 8,372,848 downwards.
GGGGTGAAGTCCATAACCTGTCCTAGCTCCATGGCTCTCTGCTGCCTGAGTTTGTAGCATCCAGCTCCTGGTGAATATGAGCAGGACTAGGAATAGTGCCAAGCTGATGCTGTGGGTGAGAAGTTGTCATTGTGTTAATTATAAACTGATGTTTACAATGATGCAGTGCTGTCTATTTTTTAACCTTGTGGGCACTGTAAATAATGATCTGTTTTAACCAAAAGTCAGAAGGACTTAGGGCTTAAAGTCTGACCAGGTATGCTTCAATGATCTTTACACATGGAAGTAACTTTCAGCTGCCATTTGGACTCATCAGGCGAGGCTCTTTACATATTTCCCAGTGTGTAACTTCACAGCCTGGAGATCTTCTTCCTCACCTCTAAAGCCCTGGAACAAACGCTTGCTGACGTAAATGAATCTCTCATTCATTCAGCAGCAGTCACCTATCGAATTCTCACGAGTGCTGTGTGTGTGGTAGGGGTTTGGTTTATGTGGCATTAAGAAGGGATGCAGCATGCAGCCGACTCATTTTAAAGAAGTAATTTTTGAGCTTTTGTGAGAATGAATTAATCATAAAGCAATCCCTGGTGAGATTTAAAAGGCTACCAAGCCATGCACAGAGAGCTAGGCACTGCTTAAAGAAGAGCTTCAGTTAGATCCCGGTATTCTCAGTAGGCGGCTTAGTAAGCCTGTACCAACAGGAGATTTGCCAAGTAAACCTCAGAGGGTTGTGAGCTTGCATTTAGCTAAGCTCAGATGCTTATAGGAACCCAGTTGTTCCCCTCAATGACCGTTTTACCTTTCCTTGGTTCAGCCCTTTCTGGACATAAATTCCTAGTTGCAACCATTTTGTGCTGCCTTGTCCCCTGAACAGACTCCTTTACACCTTCTCTCCCATCTCGTGGGCACGCACCTGGCAATCTAACAGCACTCTTATGCCCCTCTCTCCCTCGTGAGTCATTTCCACAATCACTCCTTTTCATCCTGGCTCAGAGACCCTACCTGGCAGGCTCCTTCCAGCTCTCTGCAATACAGAAATTATTTCCTAACATCCCCAAACTCTCCCTCCTGTGCCTCTAAAAAGGCTCTCAGCCTTACTTTGGTCATTACTCCCTTTGCAGCCCAATATTGGGCTTTCAGATTTCCATGATACTCTTGCTCACTGCTTTGTGCTTACAAAGACATGAAGTGGATGGGCCGTTACATTCAACACTCAAATGACATCAAAAGCCAAATATGGGACACTTAGAGCCCCCTCAGTTAGCCTCATTAGTATTGGCACTACAATTGACAGGGTTTTTTTTCTCTCCCCTCCCTTCCTTTTCTGTTATAAATTTGGAGATTCCCCCTTTTTTCTCCACTCATCTGAGAAAGTGGGTTTTGCCTACAAAAGTGCATGATACTATTTATATAATTCTCTAAAGTTCTACAGGACTACTCATCAACTAACTACTTCTCCTTTCCCCAAAAGGACGGTTACCATCTGAGAGACTGTCAAGTCATTGAGCTTTTCCTTCTAAAAATTCTCTGCAACTAAAGGGAACAAGGGATGTTAAAATAACAAAGACTTTACAATTCAAATGCTTTAATTTTTTCATCTTTACTTTATCTTCAATGAAAAGTTCAAAGGATTTGTGGTGATGTGTGTTGCATGGTATAAAGCAGGCAGTTGCCTCTGTACACCAAATCCCAAACAGTATTTTACATGGTTTGACGTTGGACAATAACTGGGTTATGTTAACAGTTAGGCCTGTATAGTACAGTTTGAACCTCTTTAGTCTGGCAGCCTCGGGGCCTGATGGGTTCCGAACCAGAGAATTTTGCAGATCACGGGAGGTCAATATTGTCTAGCAGTATTACCCACATTTTCACTGCTTACTGGGCTGTTAGAGAACATTTAGGGGTAAATTAGAGCTAAATAATAGCACAGAACATTGAGCATTGAGAACTAGGACTAGTAGCTGTAAACAAACTTTATGGGACTGTGGGAAAGTTGGCCACACCCATGATAAGGGGACATCCGGCTAACTAAAATCATTCCAGACGATGGAGGTTTCTGGACCATAGAGTTCTAGACTAGAGAGGTTCAACCTGTATATTGAAATTAATACAGCGGATACCACGACATCTGGATTTCTCATTGAGAAGTACCAGGAAGAGGCACTGGGTTAGCCATCATGATTGGGCCTTGCCACTAAAGTTTCAAAGTCAGGAGCCTATGCAAGTGTGCCATTTAATGTAACCCGCCTCACCCCGGAAAATGTTCTCATTTATTCAAAAATTGTTCTTGTATTGGCCAATCCGTTTTTTCTTACTCCCCAGCATAAGAAAATTATTAGAAAATTGGTTTGAGGGGCTGAGGGAAGAATGGAGTTAGATATGTACCTTATCAGTTTGACCACATCTATGTGCCTTTTTTAAAAGCTATCCCTGAGCAGCTGTGCAGATATATTGGTTTCTGTTTTCAAAGTGAATCTATGGAAAGTGCATGTACTTTATGGCAACCCCCACTTTCACATGGGCACACGTGTGAGTAAGAATATGCCCTGTTCTTTATTTTTTGTGCATCATTCATCATTTTCTTGCTTAAACGTGTCCTGTCACTCAGTCATTGAGTGGAAACAAAGCAATGTGACTTAGGTGACTAAACATGCATCACAAATTGTCACAATGAAGAGCTCACAACAACCGAGAGGTTGAAAATTGTTTGCCTAAAATAGCCAGTGCATGCTTAGGAGTTACATTCATCGAGATCAGATTTGATTCACAAAGAGGATAGGAACTACATTTACATAATTCATTCACAATGAATAATTCAGCCAGCTCTCCCCATCATGAGGGTATTACTAGACTTTCTGTCCTTAGATAAGGATGTTCCTTGCATGGTGTTCTAAGTGTACTATCCTTGAGGGTTTGCGAAGTGGTACATGGGAATGGCAAAGCTTTCTGTGTCTGCTGGAGTTAGTGATTTAAAGTGTCTTGGGGAGGGCCTCAGTGTAAAGTTCAATTCTAACCTCGATGGATCTTGACGACTTGACCCAACAGTTGGTGCTCCGTGTACAGAGTTTTTTCATATAGAAAAAGGGATTCATTATTATTTCTGAGAGCCATTTTTATCCCTAACCTTGGGAGATTATTATAGAAATAAATATAAGACAAGATTAGGGAGTATTTAGTGTGTTTATTTTTTAAAATATTATATAATAATATAAGCCATTAAAGTGAAGGCAATAGATGCATATTGTTACAAAACAACTGAACAACACATGTGAATTCTTTTGGTTATTCTTTTAACAAAAAGCTTCTCTTTTTCATTTTTTTTTCTTAAAATATAGCTCAAATATATGACTTTGGCAGAAGTCAAAAAGCAAAACACTGTCACAGGTCCACAAATTTGTGGTCTCAAGATATTTTTGGATGCCATCAAGAGCATGAGTTCCCTGACCATAAGAATGGGATAGTCTATCTATTTCTGTAAACATTCTGACCAGATTTTATTTGAAAATAAGAAATAAAATAGACAAGGCAACATTGAACAGCAAGGGTAACATGATACATAGGGACTTTTTTGGATGCATCGGAAGTCATTGTTGCTTTGCTCAAATGGTTTATGATGGCACCAGCAATCTTTTGATGTAATTATGTCCCTGTGCCTCACTTGTATTACATGTATTCTGCAGAACTGTATAATGTTTGTATCAAGCCAAATGGTGTAAAAAAAGGCATTTTTTTTAAGCAGAAGGGCTGTAAAAGTATATGAGTTTTTGAAAAATAACCCTCCTCACTGGTACTAGATACAGAGAGGGGCCCAGCTGAGTGAAGACATGGCCAAAAGAGGATGAATGTGGGGAGAGTATATTTGGGTAACTTGATAGAATTGTTGTCTGACTCCAGGGGAATATGAGTTTCAGAACTCACTGACTCACGTGTCTAGTTCAGACTGAGAACAGGATTCTTCACTGATGCATTTCATTAGCTCCAGTGTTCAGCTATGCGCTGGTGAGCCAACAGTCCCATCAGGGTTGGGTGAGCAAGGACAATTTCTCTTACTCCTGTCAGCTCAGATATTGGTCTCAGCAAAAATGTGACCCTTCCTATGCAGCTGCAGAGCATGCCAGAAGCAGCGAGAATGGTGTGACTTACAGAGCTTGAGTGGGGGTGCGATATAGGCTTTCTGGAGCCTGTCAGGCGGTAACGCCATGCGTCTAGGTTTGGAGGTGGTGCAGAGGCGGGATTGGAAAGGAATTGCACTGCTGGTTGGTATAGGCAGATCTGTTGCCCATCGACTTCTGTGACATGAGGGTACAGCTACAATTCAGCTTTTTGCAATAGTGATTGTAAAGTGAATCCGATGCTGCTCCATTTTGGGGGGATTCCTTTCTGCTCTTTACTGTGAACCAAGTCTGGCTTGGGGTAGGACTTGGGCCCCCTGCTTGAATGAACACTTTAAAATTTCTGGCCCTGATAAAATACCTGTTTCTAGCCTGCGTTTTCAGGATAACTGAAACAACCGTGTCTCCTTCCTTCACCCTCTCAGTCTTACAGTGAGAACATATTGCTGAACTTGTAGCATCTCCATTCTTGCTGTCACAGTAGTCTGTGATGCCACAGACAAAGAATGAGCTGCCCTTTGGAAAAGCAGAACTCGGTGCATAATGGAGGGGTCTCATTGCAATGAAAATCGCTCAAAACTGAACAGAGAGTTCAGGGAGTTTCCAATAAATTCACTCTGCATTTTAATCCCTTTTGCCCCAGTAGGGCAATTGCTTCTAAGTAATGATCACGGTAAATGAAATACCAATTTATCACATTCCTGGATGGAATCCAGACTAGTAAGGGTCTGAGTCACCAGTGGCCCTGCAAATGTGGGTGCCTCACAATTCCTTGCTGATATTGCTCCCAATGTGAACAGCTAACCAACATCCCAACAGGATTCAGGTCACACTCTGAATGTCTGTATATAGCTGCAGCTTGAAAGCAACAACTCCAGTTTACACTCTGGCTTCCATCAGCTTTGATTACCACTTGTAGGGTAACCCCAGCACCTTCCACACTTACCCCCAAAAGTGCCTTCTGCATTGTCCATCCATCTCCTGGACAGTTCAAATATTAATGGTCCATTGTCCCTGAAATTGGTCAATGTGCAACTATTTACCATTATCAAACAATTCAGTTTAACTACAACACTGGTTTAGTTTTGGTTAAAGAATAAACAAGTTTATTTAACTGCAAAGAGACTTCGAAGAGACTTTGTGTGAACAAAGTATTAAAGACAGAAGTGGTTACAAGAAAAATAAAGATAAATTTTACTTACTAGGAAGGATTTTTAATAAATTAGACTTGGTTCAAGGTGTTCCTATAACTATAGCTGACCAAACTACCAAGGCAGGATCTGCTGCAAAAGTCTATTTCCTCTGTGTGCGTGTGTGTATGCATGCGTGAAAGAGAGGGAGATAGAGAAATTGTCTGGGGTATTTTGCATCTCACTTTTAGGGTATGACTACACAGTAAAGTTATTTTGGGTTACCAAAGGTATCCCGAAATAGTTACCTGTGTCTTTTGAACACGTCTGCTATGCTATTTCGAAATATTGCGCACATGCTATTTCGCCATCCCTGTAATCCTCATTGTACAAGGAGTGGGGGATGGCTCAGAATAGCGCTGTATTTCAGAATTTGGCACTGCGTAGATAGCGCCAAATGACAAAATAAGCTATTTCGAAACAGACTCGAAATAAGCTACGTGGTTTGCGTAGCGCAAATTGTGTATCTTATTTTGAGTTTTGGGTGCTGCGTAGATGTACCTTTAGAGTCCAATCCCTCCCTTAAGTGGATTCTTCTGAGGATTACCCATCAGTTTATTCAGATAATAAGGAAGGCAATGTGTAGTCTAGGGGTGAAGGTGCCCCTGTATTCTTCCTTCTAACCTATGTATGCCAAAATGCAGATTTACCTTGTTTCCTTTTTGCTATCTCAAGGACCTTGTTTATACTTATATATAATTGGGATAAACCCTCATTACTTGAAGATACATGTGCTTAATCACTCCTGCCTAATAAGGGATCCATTTCACCATGTTGTTTTTGACCAGTGAGTTACTCATTTCAAATGATATCTCACAATGCACAGTTTGTACAAAGACGGTTCCATGTGTGTAGGGCATGAATACAGGAATCCATTCAGTGGCACAACTTTTCTGTGACTTACGGATACTGAGCACCTGTCAAACTCAGCGTGTGAATTTTCCATCAAGCCACCTAGGACCTAAAGTTCTCTCTTATAACATTTGGGTTCACTCCCATTATGCAGGTTTGCTTCTCCTGATTCCAAGCTGGCCTAGGGACATGCAGCATTCATTGGCTCTGGCATCACCTTCAGTTCAACATCTGGTTTAATATTGTCTGAAGTTTTTAAATAATAAAACAAAGCAGTGGAGAAAATACGGATGTCAAATCCACAAATGAGAGGGCAGTTCTCTGCTGCACAGAGGCTTCACTGAAGTTAATGGCCTTTCTGGAACAGTTCGTACTGCACCTGACAGGTTGCCAGGAAGCCACGAATACTAAAGCTAATGATGCTTAGAGGGCAGTGTTTGCTTGCTCATTACATCTCCATGTTCTTGGATCTTTCCACTGCCTTCCTGTCTTTCCAAGCCTCTTCTGGTGCAAGAAGCTTTTTAATATGGAGCTCTGTTAAATCCTCTGCAGTGAAGTTTCAGAAATCTTTCATTTCAGGCATGTGTTTGGTGCTTTCTTTTGATCAGTGCCATTCCTTAGCAGATTTGATGTGAAAATGTATAAATAATTAAAGAAACGTTTTCCATTCTGTAAGATTCCTTGACGTGCTGGTTATGCAGGGGTGAACATTAAAAGGCTTGGCGTGCATGGTGAATTCCAGTTCAAACTCTCTACACCTGTCTTGTCTGCACAACTGGACAGGAAATTGCTCACAAATAAGCTTCCTTATGAAATCTTTGTAGTTTCCATTACAGGTCAGGCCAGAATTATTGCTAGGGTAGCCTTCTTGACTATCTCAGCTGCTCCATCAGTTGCCAACCAGAATGTAGCAGTCAATATGGGCTGGTAAAAATGGATTGACCCTGCTAAGAAGAAGTGGTTTTAAGAATGTGAGTTCCTAAATAAGCAAAAACTCCAGATTTGGCGTTACTTTTATTTTTCTAATTCAGTTTGCCGCCTCCAGCACCTGGTCTTTGATACTGCATTGCTCTCAGCTATCTCAGGGTGGTCTTCATGGACCAACTACTAGAAGATGAGACAATTTGCAAGTGGAAATATTTGGATAGGGGTTTGATGCTCCAACTACGGGAGGGCAATTTGTGCAATGTTTGCCCCAAGAGGTAATGATCCTGGTGGCAATAGTATTTCAGCACCACTCCTTCAGCTGCTCTTTGGTCATCTCCAGGGTTGCTGCATTCATGAAGGTGGTACCTCCATAAATTATGATCTGTGTACTCAAGAATATAGGGCTACTCCTCCCAGGCAAATAGGCTGAGGAACAATGTATTTGTTGCGCTGTATTTTGAATCAGAGATATTCAGAACTTTTGGTGGCTACATCTGAAATCTGGATTGACCTCCATTATGCTGTTGCTTGGCATAGTTAACATCATGGAGGTAAAGCATCTCCTTGTCTTCCCAAATGTTGCTGGTGTTTTTCTGATCCGCTCCTGGAGACTTTTTGGAATGTATTCCATCATGTGTGTATCCCTCATCTGTGTGCATATATGTATCTGTGTGATGCTTCAGAGATGTTCCAGTTCTTCATTTTTTGATGTGGTGCCAACCCCTCCTCCACCCCCGGTCATGTCTCCCACCTATCACCGTGTCAAGCCAACACACAGTCCTGGTGGTGGGACATTTTGGCATGTGTTTGAAGATGCAATGTCATCATCTGCTTGGCTACATGTACACACTTGCCACATTGCTGTGGGAAAGGCCTTTTTATCTCTACGAGTTAGTCCTAATTCCAGGTGGCTGAGCCAGTCATTGACCCACAATACTATGGTCAGATATGGTCATTCTAGATCAGTTTTACCTATTTCTGAGGCTGGGATCGTTTTATATAATATCCTGTTCTCTGGGGTAAGTCAGGCTTCTCAGGGATTTAATGTGTGGGCTGCCATGTGACATGATGAGAAATAGTCACAATAGGATTAGTGTAAAATCCTTATATTTGAATGGATTGTTTTGCTGCCTCTTTATACAACCTCCCTGTTAATTCTTCATCTTTCTGAATCTAGTGTTTGTAACCCTTTCATAGTGAGAACCCTGCTCCCGTAGCAGCTATTGCAATTGGGAATTCTCGTGGTGTGTTGGGAAAATACATAACATTGCTGAAGGTAAATAATATTAGCAAGAAGTTTATACTAATGATGATTCTTAAGCTGTGGATTGGCAGACAGGGACAGGAAGTAGGGATGTGAGGGGGTTTTGCATCTGGCTTCCCTGCACCCATATCCTGGCCCCCTGTGAACTCGACATTGGCTCCGCCAGCTCTAGTGCCAGCCTCTGGGAGGCCCCTCCGGGGTCCTGCTGTTTATTCCCAGTTCCACCATCCCCGGGGTCCAGTCCATTGGCCCTGGAGGCTCCACTGCTGCTCAAGGTCCAGCCACCGGTCTTGGACTCTGCTCCAGGCTATGGGCCTGTAGCTGCCTCCAGCTATGGCCAGGTTGCAAACTCTCCCTGACCAGAAATATCAGACGCCATTTGTGGCAATGATGTCCAGTCCAGGAGCGTAGGCAACTGTAAGTGTGACTCCAGTCTGGGGCAGGGAGGGGGTGAGCACAGTTCAGCATCCCCACCCTAAAAATGGTTCCAACATCACAGGATTGGCAAGGGTGATTGACAGGCATTATATTGTCTTGGAATGATATCTTGACAGTCACATTTCAGCAAAGAAGAGTGACAAACGAGGATTGTTTGGTTGACTCACCAGGCATGAGAAAATATTAAGTCAAATGCGGATAGCTTCTGAATGGAATGACACTATTCCAACTCTTATTTTTTCTCAGCTGTTAATGCTCAGTCTCTCCTTCCTCCCTGCCCTATGAAAGCCTTGCTCCAGATATACTGCAGGCCACCGCTCCTCAAAAGGTGAAAGAGAGCCTGCGAGGCTCTTCTGGATTCTCTCCCACGCCTCTTGGCTTTTGGAAACCTCTGTCCTGGGAATAGCAGTGGGGTAACAGCACCTAGAGTACCTGGAAGATGCTCTTGGAGTGCTAGCAGGCAAGTCAATCGGAAACGGCTGCTTCCATTTTTCAAATACACACAAATTTGGGGTGGAGCATCTGTGAATAGGCATAAACCATCTGAAGGCCCTAGCTAGTGATCCACTTAGGTGGCAGTTGATATGCAAAAAGGCTCTGTCCCTTTGGATTTGCCATGATGGTGATCTGTGAGTAAAAGCAACATTTTTTTTCTCCTAAGACACAGGTTCACATCCGGCCTGATCATGAGTGGAGGTCATTGCCATCAATTAACTATTTGGTGGTTCAGCTGGAAATAAGCTGAGAGGCTAGTCTTATATCTAATTGGTATATATATCCACATCACAAAACTCACAACGTTTTTGAGGGAGTTTCAGGAAGAGGTGGATGATTCCTCCAAAACCGGGTGGAGCTATGGAACCTTGCACTAATGCTCCCTCTGCTGGAATTATTCTACATCAGGGAATTTAATCGTTGGATTGGGTCCCTTCAAACCCTACACCTTTTCAGAATAAATTTAAGTTTGTAACAAAATCCAAGGAAATTGAGAGGGGTGCGTGTGTGTGCGTGCTGTATGCACTGGCATGTGGAAGGCTAGGAAGAGCTTATGGTTACAAGATCTCTTGGTCTCATGGTTCTCTTTTTTGTAAAACATTTAAGTCACAGTACCTGGTGGAAAAGCAGTATGTTTTGTTGCCTTCTTTGGAGAATATGGCCTGGTCCTGTCCTTGATCTGACACTTCACATGAGATACGCTGTCTCTTGTGACGTTAAGATTTTACACTATGAAACATGGATCGTTCCCGATGGTGAATGACCGTGCACTCCTTTTCAGTGACAAATCCTTTCTAAAGCGTCTGGCACATGTTTGGTCAGAATACTATACATTCTTACTGATCTTGGTTAGCAACCCCATGTGCCATCTTACAGCAGATTGGTTTTTTTATCACCCACGCTATACAAATCTGTATCAGCCATCTTGAATCTCTTTGAACATCTATTTTATAGGCATTACTGAACTGAAGTTCCTGGCCAGAGTATATATAGCCTCTTACAAATTGAACACAATTGAATTATTTTGACTCCTTTTCGCTTCTTATTTTATAGCATATCCGTCTTTTTGTTGGCACTTGTGGCCTATGCCCTGTGAGTCATAGGAGCAAAGAAAACGCCACTGCGGATCTTCTTTCACACAGCACCCTGCAGCATGATTCAGGCTTTGAGACTGGTCTTTGTCCTTCTTTGCCTTTCTCCTTGTCATTCTGTCCTGCCCCATGGTAATAGCCTTTCAGAATAGTATAGTCCTGTATTAGGGTAATTTGTTCCTGATGAATGCCAAAGAAAATTACAAAACATGCTGACGTGTGACTTCCCTGTGAAGTTAAACTACATCGTATTGCATTGTAATGAGTGCATATATTTTTTAAAAAGCAGCCCTCATCCACCGCCTCCTCACATGGTTAGCTTACTGAAATGTAATATCTCCTTTCAAGTGCCAGCTTGATTGTAACAGAATCATTAAGAAACAGCATTTTATGTTTAGTGCTCTGGACAGTCCCGCTGATGGAAGGGGCATAGGGCTCAATTGCCCCTGGGCTCAGGTGATTCAAAAGGGCCCAGGTCTCCTGGCTACCACTGTTGCTAAAGGGCTGGAGCCCAAGCCCTTTAAATTGCCACTGGAGTGCCGCACAGTGCTCTCTGGGTGGCTCTGAGGACTGTCTGGTGGGGGTGGGACGCGGCATGCTCTGGGTGGCACTGAAGGCTGGCGGCCCCAACCGCGCTCCTTCTGCTCATCGCCCCACCCTCCCATCAGTGTGGAGCCGGACCCCTTAACGCTGGGAGTGCAAAGCTGGACCCTCCTCTGCCATACCTCGGCCAGGGCCCCGGCAAGTCTGTCAGCCCTCCTGGCTCCAGAAGCAAAGCATTAAATGGGGATTTTGTATAATCCCAATGATAGCATCAAGAGAGGACCACAGAAGTGTAAAATGAATAGAAAATTACTAGGAATCGATACATCCTCTTTTTCCTCTGCTACATTTCTCTTTTAGTGAGGTGCTTTTCTCAACTTTTCCCCTTCCTGTCAGCTTTCTCTCACCTTATTTGAAAAATGGTACTTGCTTCTACCCAGTGGGATGATAATGCTTCGGTTTTGACTCAGGGAAAGTGTGCCACTTATAAATCTTGCACCCAAACAGTGCCCTGCCCTGTTTACCTATGAGATAAGGCCCAATCACAGCTTGTTACAGTATATCTGTAACTTGTTGTATGTTCAGGGATACTTCACAAAGTAGCAAAAGGCCGTGTGACGTGTCTAATTTTTGGTATTAATACCATGTCGATTGAGGTCTCCTGAGTGTGATGCAAGGTAAGACTTCTTGCTCGTGACTGTGTGGCAAGAAATAAGTTCACAGCTCTGCTTTCATAAGGAACTCAGTTTGTATTGTCCAAGTTGGCGTCACATTTTTCACCATGTCGTGGGATGTTTGTCTTTTTGTAAGGACTTGACAAGATTCTCACCACTCAGAGAGGTTTGCAACATAAGCCTCATGAAGAAAGACCCAAGGAAGAAAATATACGTGGGGCTGGAGAATGTTTCTAAATGTATAGGATTTTTTTTCTGTTCATATTTTTATGGTGTTTGAATGAGGGCAAATGAAAATTAGAGGGATAAATACCAGTTAGGCTGCCTATTCAGTCACACCATCAGGAGATAGCATGAGTAATACTGCAATCTGTGAACAATTTTAAAGGGGAAAGAGTTCCCTACATAGTACTTCATGCTGCCTTAGTACAAAATCAGTCAATAAAATCGACCTTGTCAATCAGTAAAAAAAATCATTGGAAATCACGTACCAATGTGATTTCCCCCTGCATAGCAATGTGCTTGCTGGATTTTGTTGTTTTTTATGTGTGGGCTAGATCAGTGGTGCGCAACCCGTGGGTCGCGACCCTCAAGGGGGTCACAGATGTCTTCCTGGAGGGCCGCCAACAGCTGGGCCCAGCCCACGGCCGCCCAGATCTAAGTGCCACACCACGCTGCAGGGTCAACTGCGGCCGGGCCCAGCCCACGGCCACCAAGATCTAAGTGCCACGCCACACTGCTCAAATTATCTTGGGGGTCGTGACATGAGTATATGGGGGACGCGGTTGAAAAAAGGTTGCGCACCATGGGCTAGATCATACCTTTAAGCACTGCTTTGAGCCAGAAGTCAGGCCACAAGCTGCCTGCTCCAGCACTGGGAATCAGTCACTCCACCGATGCACAATCCCTTCTCTGCTTCCCTCTTGCTCCAGGAGAAAGAATAATTTGCTGTTGACCTATACAAGACTGTAGCCAGCGTTCTGGATAGTATGCCAAAGTTCCACCCATGGCTTGCCCCTCACCCTGGCCAAGAGGGGATAGGAAGTGCACTATAGTCTCTTATTCCTGCAGTCCCAGAGCCAAGTTTAGGCCTTTCTGCAGAGGAAAGCCCTCTTGTTCTCTTCCTCAAGATGTTCACAGCTCCACATAGCTTCCAAGAGAAGTCATCCTTGCAAAGAGGAAAGTGCTCTCAGAGGTATTTTGACCTGTTTCCATGGAGGGCCTCGCAGATTAGCATCTGACCTTGATTTTGACTTGGCATCTTTTTGGAAGCTATTGTAGTGAGTGAGACACTTGGGTAACAGGCTGCCATTAGATACTGTTGTCGAGGAGAGGGGCTGGTGCATTCCAGGCTAACTGAAGCAGTTTTATGCTGATATTTTCATGCTCAGGCATGATGAGTTGCAATAACTTAGCCGGGGGATCACAAAAGCCAGGACTGATATGGCCGGCAGTATGTTCGGTAGGATGAGGGGCAGTCTTTTGAATAGTCAGAGGTGGCGGAAATGATGCTTTGTGGTTATCTGCATCTGTGTATCCAGTAGTACCAGTGCTTTCTCCTTCAGTGATGCTTTGGATAACAGTGACTTCTAGAGTTCCAAAGTCTTTCTTTTCATCTTCTGCAAAGTGTTGCTGCTGTGTGCTGAGTTAAGCTTCAGACAGCTGCTTTTTTGGCAAGCGCTGATCTTAGGCAAATTCCAAGTGAGTTGAAAAATGGTGCTGTTTGTATTGGAGGGAAAGGGGCTGTTTTGATTTTGGACCCCAAACACTCAGGACCTCAATTTCACATGTAAATTGCAAGGCCGGGAGCCCATCAACACAGTGGTTACTAAAATCATGCTGGAAATTTGATCAATATATATCTGAGTATATAGATCAGTGCCTCCCATCTTGTACCATAAAGCCGAGAAAATTAAAGGGACGCTGTCAAATTATGAAGGGCCAAACTGTAGATGCTCCAATTTAAATAAGAGACTTATGTACTGCTATTTATTACACATGCACAGATTGTGCTCCGAGCTTTATGTGACTCATAAGATGCATGGGCTTTACTGCCAAAATGTTATGATCTAAATGCAATGTAAAGTTCAGTAATAATATGTGTATGTTTCATACCAGACTAATTTGATTCCCCGCGCTGATTAAAATCCAAGCAGAAAACAAACAGCATACTCTAAATGACATAAAGTTCTGGCAACGTGACTTTGCTAGATGCAGTGAGTAACACTGTTAAGGATTGTCTTTTGTAAAATCCTTCTAGCTCTGATTAGAATCATTCCAATTGCCCACGTATTTAAATATATATAAAGGGTTTGTTTCCCACTGGTGTTGGTGGAGTTTTGCCCTTGCATGCCCTATGGTGCATTGTAAATGCATAGTGTTGCATAGTATTAAGTTATGCAGCCATCCTTTATGACACATGGGTGTTTATGGCATCTTTTGTATGCAAATAATTTGAAATGCCACATACACAGATTCTTCTGAACAAAGACCAAGTGATTCCACATGTCACATTCACAGTGAAAAGGTAGCTCAAGAAAGCACACAGTACTTTATCAGTGATTTGTATATTCCTCAAAGCTGCTGTGGCTTTCAAAGTCTCTTCCTTTTCTGGAAAATGGTTGGATTCCACGGAGAAAAATCGCCTGTTAAAAAATGTCTCTTTAAAATATTATTAAGATAAGCACATTATATGGAAGCCAACTTGAATGAAAATCTCCTTTTGTGACCATCCACAAGTCTGCTTGAGAGAGCTAATGCTGCCTGCTTCCAGTACCTTTGCTTTATAGCTAAAGCCATTTTTTAAATTCAGTCCTATAGATGTCATTAACCCAGGATTAGTTGAAGGTCGGTTGTTTTTGTTTTATTTTGGTTTTTGTTTTTTCATTTCATTGGAGCGAAATCCTGTACGAGTTGGCTGATTACGTGACCCTTGCCTTCGGTATACACGCTTTAACCAGAAGAGAAGGCATGTAATGCAGTCAAAGGAACAATTGGAACAACAATCTATGCCTCTCGGGCGTGTGGTCCAAATCTCTCCCTTTTTCTATTAGAGTAAACTCTTCCCTCCAGCTGGGAAGCATCAGCCTTGTGGATTTTGGGGTGGGGGTGGGGGTTCTCCATGTATTCTTCCTTGGTGTGTCTGAAAGAAGCTTATGTGGTAATATCCGGATAGAAGGTGGCTTTTAAGCTCTGGTACATCACAGATTGGATGAGCATCTGTACTGCCTGCCTGCCTGCCTTTCTGATTTGGCTTTGAACTTGGTGATGTTCCCTGTGTGTTTTTAGGGCGTTGAATTTGGGTAGGGTAGGGATTCATTTTGCTTGTTTCCTGTCAGCAGCGATGCCGGTGATTTGTTGAGTTGCTTTTTGATGACCATGTGTCCAGGAGAATCCTGCATCCCCCTGCTGCCCAACAAAACTAGTCTGCTTCCAGAGAGAAGTGGTATTAGAGAGACCATTTTTGCTCGTCAGTCTCCTTCCCATTTGGTACTGAATCAGGAAAAGAAAGGGTAAAGACACATTTGTCTTTGCTATCAGAGAATGCTGTAAACAGAGGGTGGAATACAGTTTTGTCTACACTCAGCCTTTACTGACCCTGATGCTCCATAGGCATGATACCGAGCAAGATTTTAGTCTACCACAACCCCACCGGGGGCACTCGGACTGAGACTTACCGAACAACCAGGCGGCGTAAAAAGTCTCTAGGAGAACTGTTCCAAAATGGATACCGGGTCAAAGCTGGACATAGTGTCCCTGAAAAGGAGGAGCAACACACTTTTCGACACTCCTTGGTGTCTTGTTATAGGGTCGGCGCCTATTGGGGTAAGGTCCAGCTATAACCTTAAACTTTCTCCTTCCAAACTTGTCGTCTGGATGCATTTTCTGTGTTGTGACCCTGCCTATGGTGCTAATAGAATCCTTCCCCAAGGGGAAGCTTTTTAGAGTTAATTTTCAACTTCATTTAGTGCGTTTGCAAGGATATAGTTTAGTCAGCTTCAAGCAGAAATACCTTTCCTTAAAGGGCCACTATGCAATATGCATAATCTTCCCAGGAGATGTAAAATGCTGCTTGTAAAGGGGTTAAATGTTCTTCTAAAAAGGAATTTTAATGCATTTCACAACTGTTTAGATACAGGATATAGTACAGGTTGGACCGTCCTGGTCAGGTCTCGAGAGTGCCGTACTAAGGAGTTTGCTAGAACCGGGGGAGTGGTGGCAGCGGTCACTGCTGGCCCCTCTCCTGCCAGCCTCTGGCCTCTTGTAGGGAGCCATTAGCTTCCTGGCTGCCAGCCCCTGCTCCCAGGCTCCTCTCCCAACTGCTGACTGTGCCATCCCAGTTCCAGTCCCTGCTCTGACTGGGCTCCCAGCCACTGGCTCCTGGACCACCCGCTAGGCTGTGCTCCCAGCCCTGAGCAGGCTCCTGGCTTTTGGCCCCCCTGCCACCAGCCCGGCAGTGCTCCTAGCCCCTTGCCGCCAGACTCCTAGGTGGCCACCACTCTACATCCCAGGACCACGGATGTTGCTGGACCAGAGAGCGCCGGATTCAGGTTCAGGCTGTATTCTAAGGGGAATACGAGGCAGTCATTCCGGTTATTATTACACTTGCCTTTATTGTTTTAATGGGTATGAGGCTAGGTAAAGAATAGTTCAGATGTGTGCAGCAAAGAGCTTTAATAAAGAGACATTTTTGTAGCACTACTTGAAAAACACGAATGTCCAAGCTTTGTAGGTTTAGGATCATCTTATGCCCTTAATCCAATTTTTCTGCTATGGGTCATAGGCAGTAGATTTCCATGCTGTCTGTGTAAGCTCTGATCTGTTGTGCCCTTATATAACACTGACAAGCAGAGCCATATAAGCAAAACTTTGAGTACGATCATGTTATTGCTTTTATTGTTGTGCATTGTATCTTTGTTCCCATATGTGTGCTGACCATGGGTGTACAGACCTACACTTAATTGTGCCTTTTTCTCCATGTCAGAGTTCTCGGGTCCCTTTTTGACTCCATCCTCACAGGGTGGGGGTGATCCGGTGCAGTTCTGCAGAGCAGGTTGGGCGATTCAGGATTAGGAAAACCTATCTAGGGGCTTTGCATCCTGGAAAAGCTCTTTGCCCACAGGGAAACAAGTCTCTGGGTTTCATGGCCACTCTGTTGTGTAATTATCTGATCAGTTTATATCTGGTTTCTCAGAGAGGAGTTCTTGTGCTCTGAGTGTTGAATAAAATATTTAGTTTTGGTCATGTACTGGATAGGACTAACCATTAATTAATGTATTTGATTATTCATTCTTTTCACCAAAAATTATATATTCATCTTATTCTAGAGTACTTCTTTTGAGGAGTAGGAGCATAAGTGGATATTTAGTATTTGACTAGTGTCAAAATAAAATGGCATAAGTTATGAGCATGCTAGTAACCCAACATCTGAAAAACCACAAACACTAAAACTTCTGGAGGAAGCTTAGATTATACTGAAGGAACACCTCAGTTGTGAAACTCCTGTGATTGTGGGAAGCGGGGAAAGGGAAGTGTTACGCAAAGTCCCCTATGCTGCGGACCGAAATAAATAGTGTGTCCCAGAATATTTGGAAAATGATAATGTACACTACACCAAATGCATGAATGAGAAAGGGACCATCAGTGTCTCGATGGAAAATTATTTCATGAATGAGCCGACAGTCCAAGCAAAATCCCATTGGTAAATGTGTATCTTACCTGCAAATCATGGAATAGGGAAGGGGAGTTAGGCTCCCAGGTCACATTTGTGCCTTTTAAAAATCCCCTGACTATAGTATCTTATGCCAGTGAATAGTTTATCTGTGGGGATTTCCCTGTGTTCTCCTTTGCAAATTACATGGATGCTTGAAAGGCGTTCCCTTTGTTGGCATTTGTAACCTTTGAGTAATCCTGATTGATGCTGTTTACTAATCCGGTTGAAATCATTAATTTTGTAGAGCAGATTGCATCAGTGC
This sequence comes from Pelochelys cantorii, assembly GCA_032595735.1. Taxonomy (NCBI): domain Eukaryota; kingdom Metazoa; phylum Chordata; order Testudines; family Trionychidae; genus Pelochelys; species Pelochelys cantorii. Next base: position 8,355,287 of record CM064333.1, on the reverse strand, counting down.
TTGAATGACAAGCGGAGAATGTTATGTTCACCGCATCTTTTAGCAATGTCATGGAGACTAAGACTTAAATGTATGCTGTTTGTTTTGCAGTGTACATTCTGGGAAAATACCTTTTTCTTTGCTACTGAAACTGCTTTGTACATCAGTCATGCATCCTCTATTTTAATGTAACTGCCTTCCAGCCCTTGAGCATATATGTAGAAATTAATGGTGTAGTGCAGTGGTTCCCAACCTGTGGCCCGTGGACCCCTGGTGGTCCGCGATGGTGCTGCAGGGGGGCCATGGAAAGTTTAAAAATAAGGATCAGGCCCCCCATGGAAAGACAGATCCTTACTTTTTCCTTTTGTTTCTTTTTTTTTTCTTTTTTCTCACTTTTGAAAAGGCAGGCCAGGATACCTGCATCTCTCATAGGTGAGAATGTTTAATTCATCCTTTTTTTGTATTTATTAAAAAATCAGTCTAGTTTCTGAACAAACTTTCTAAAAACATTAAAGGGTGGGAGGAGCAAAGGAGATTGTTGAGCTGGGGCCTAGCAATTCTAAGCAGCCCGGGACTCCCAGCCATCATGGATATTATAGCAGAGGTGGTGAATAGAATCATAGGGCTGGGAGAGACCTCAGGAGGTCATCGAATCCAGCCCCCTGCCCAAAGCAGGACCAATCACAACTGATCCTCTGGTGGTCAGAGTCCTTTCAAATTGCTGCTGGAGTGGTGAGTGGCGGGCTCCAGAGCTCCGTGCAGCACACTCCTGGTTAGCTCTGAAGGCAGGCAGGTGGGGGAGATCAAGCTGTCTGGCAGTGCTGAGGGCTGGTTGGCCCAGCTCTGCCTCTTCCACCTGAGGCCCCACCCCTTTTGGGGGCATAGAGCCACCCCCCCATACTTCCCAGGGACCCAGCGATCCTGTTGGGTCCCCTAAGTGAGCATTATCCATTGATCTAGCTAAGCCTGTGCAATTGTAGATATACCTAAAGTGGTTTAATTCTTGTTTAAATCAATTTAACTTGTGTCAGTTCATTGTCAATTCGAGCAAAGCAATGATGTGGACACCGGTTTAAATGTGTCAATATTAGGAGTTTGCATAGTTTTAACTAGAGGGATTTAAATTCAATGTAGTTAACCAGTGCGACTTTTCTTAATGTAAAGAATCCTCCTAATGAAGTATAAGAAGGAATAGAATCTGGTTCATTCTCTCCCTTCTTTTGGTTCAGCTGGGTTGGGAGTCATGAAAATCATACAGACTTAATTTAGTTACTATACAGAGACCAGATGTGTTGAGTAAGAAAATTCCTGTTTAACAGAGTCACTTTTTGGAGCCAGTTGACACTATAGGACCATATGCTTTATGCATTGTGTCCGCTTAGAGAGGCGAAGTAGTTTCTGTATATTTAAAAAGGGGTAGAAAAAGTGTGAAAGATTAATCACAAATGATATTTCAGTAGATACCCTGGGTGCCTACTCAAGACATGTCACATAAAGATGACTGCAACATAAAATGGATCACTGGGATAAAGGAGAATGAATTCAAAGGAATGTATTTGGAATGCTCTTTTCAGTGATTTGTGTCATTAATTTAACCAGGCAGGAGCAGGGATACAAATGAAATATCTGACATACAGAATCAATTTGAAGTCAAAATAGAGTTTCCTGAACTACAAAGTGATGTTTCCTAAACAGAGAGAGATTATTGATCGTACAGACAAGGCGATTCAGCAGTTGTTCCATATTACGAAGTAATAAGATCATGTCTCCCTACACCGACAGAATAACATCCCAGACAGTATTCATAGCTAGAGCTACAAAAATGTTGTTATATGTGGAGCTGACATGGCTGTGGGAGCATGAGCAAGATTCATTTCTGTCTGTTACATCTTCAGAAGGATTAGCAATAGTTTCCTATCACAGAATCTTTATTACCGTTGATGTACAAGTCATAAAGAACGCTGCTTGAATTTCAGATCCTTGGTGCATTGGGAGGGCTGACAGACCAATCATCATTGTAACTATCAACTGAGAAAATTTGATAAACGATCAGTGAAACACAATAAGTAGGGAGCATCGTGTTGCTAGCTTTATGCCGCTCCTCAGCTCTGAAAAGTGTCACTTTTATGGACCTTTTGTGTGAACCCATTGTTGTTACTGAATTAGTCTTACCAACAAATTAAAGCTAATGTAAACAGAGCAGGGTTTGCTGTGCTTGGATGGATAGCAACCTGATTTTTTATCAAGCCACAGAATAATTCAGCTCATTTTGTTTCTGACAACAGTCTTGGTACTATGGCAGACTGATCAGTGTGAGTAAAGGGTTACTGTGTCATCTGCTCACAGAAGCATCTTTGATTGTGAGCTCGCTTTTGGCATATTATTAAATACAGCACCAGAATGAAGTGTTCTCTGGGCTCTCTCTTTGGGGTGTACTAGGTTCGTTCATCATCTCCTTGCTAAGCACAAGATGATACTGACAATCATCTACTCAGGGCAAACTCATTTAATCTGAGTCTGCCTCTTAAAGTTCACTTTCAGCAGCTGTTCTTTGAATTCTATTTGAAGAAAGGATTGAAGCCTGTGAATTACTTCGATCTTTCCAAATGCATGTAATTGGGCTGCAGAGGATAGAGCAGTTAATGTTCAAACGCTTTAGCTCCCAAAACACATTTAAACACATGCTCCCCTTTCCACAGCAGTCATTTAAGAATGGGCACTCCCCTTTTCCTTTGGTCTCAGTTTAACTAGTTAATTCTTCTGTCAAGGGATGCAATTGACTGCAATGCATAGGAGCCAGGGACAAGCCCAGCCAAAGGGTTTGCAGGGCCCAAGGCAGGATGCTAGGAGTGGGGTCCCAGGCCCAAGTGGTACATGGTGAATACTCAGCAGCACGGGGCCCCAAAAGCGCAGGGCCCAAGCCTCTTGCCCCACTGGGGACTCTTGTACATTTCAAAGCTGGCTTGCTGTGTGCAGCTGGGAGTCAACGGGACTTCCTGCTGGCTCTGGGCTGCACACAGAGTTCTGCATTCCTCCTTTGAAATGTACAAGAGCCCCAGCAGGAGGAAGGAGGAATGCAGAAGTGCCTAGAGACTAGTGGACTAGTAAATTACTCGCTATTTAACATCCTTACTTCCTGGCAGGGCAGTGGGAGTCCCACACACAATAGTGGGGCTGCGGGAGCCGGGTGCGCACAGGCTGTGGGGCTGCCTAGCACGACAGCAGGAGCCAGGCACCACAGTAAGAGCCTGGCGTGGCAGCAAAAGCCTGGAGCACACAGGCAGTGGGGCTGTTGGGTGCTGCAGCAATAGCCTGGTTCACGCGGAGGTGACGGGGGGGCTGCCCGGCAGGGCAGGGGGCTGTCAGGGCAGTGGGGACCAGCAAGAGTGGGGAGCCAACTGGGAGGCCAGTGGTTGCAGCAGGGCTGGCGGTAGCTTGGGGGGCGAGGGGAGCTGAAATGACCTCCCCTGGACTGGCAAAATCCCTCATCCGGGACCGGTGAAGTCTGGAGGGTGCCAGACCAGGGAGGCCCAGCCTGTATAAGTTCTCAGCTTTTATTGTTAACATCTCTAACCATATTAGCTCTTCCTAACACATACTTTATAGTTTAAACGTCCGCATAAACCATCCAGGAATAGGCATCTGGGGCCAACAGGGGTGTTTCACTGTAACCCCGTTGTCTGGCTCCACTTTTGGAGGATGTTTTTAGCTTCCCTAAACTGTCCTTAGAATTTTATCCCAGGAAAATGATGATGTCCCAGCTGACTTTGAATGGTGATTCCAAACTCCCACCAGATGCGCAGGTTTCAGAGAAGGGCAAATTTTTGTATAATTCCTTAACATTTTTGAACATTTATAATGCATCTGTGTTTTTCTCCTAAAATACATGCAATTAATTTTTGTAAAAATTAGAAGAAATAAACAGCCTACATTGAGAGCACTAGTTGTAATACAGGGTTTTGTACAGAGAGGCACCTGAGTGTTCCCGTGCTTTTCCTTAATGCCATACCTGTTGATTCCAGAAACCATTAGCTGGAAATGTCATCAGAGCAGGTTCTGATAACATTTCCCACGTGCTTCCAGTCAGAGTAGAAATATATGCAGGAGAGTCTGCTTTTTTATGATAGCACTTCCTGCCTGGGCTTCTGTTTAGAAGTGCAGCAATGCATGAAAAAGAAATATTGGCCGACAAAGCTAAACAGAAATTTCAAAACCTTGAGAGAGCTTATTTTAGAGTTTTAGGTTCAGGTCCACAGATGAGAAAATATCAGATGCCGCATTGGTAATGTTATTTTGCCCCTCCTCCCCCGCCATGCCTAGTTACCATCTTTGGATATCCTTTAGGGCAGGTGTTATATAGTTTCTGGGGTTTGATGCTTGACCTTCATTTCAAAAGACTCATCTTGTCAGTAAGCCAAGAACTGTACAAGAAAGACATCCTCATGAAAAAGAGGCAGGCGTTGTCCCACTGATCAGTGCTGTGTTTAAGTTAGCTCACTTCTAACCCATTCACTTTCTTTTTCAAGTACCATTTCTGGAAGGAATATTTGAAAAATGATGTAGGCCACAGCAATTGTAGACCCTCCCTGCTAATGATTTTCCCGTGACAGTGAAGAATTTTCTGTAACCCTTTGCTTCTTGGTGGGTTGTGCCTCCTGTGTGTGACCATTTAAAATAGGTGCAGATCATGGTGAGGCCTTGGAAATAGAGGTTTGGGGGCTAACTGTAACCTTTCCCAAGCTTCTTGGCAGGTTTTGATGATCTTTATTTTCAGGAAGCAGACTTATCTTTCCAAGCAGGATGATGTATATTAGTCTTTCTTGTTACCTGATCCTAAACTACTGACTCGATAAATGGGATCACATGGAAAATTTAGTAATTCTGAGCAGTTTGAATCTAGATCTCAGGTGACCATACAAATCTTGATTAATTCTCACAATATCCAGGTAAAGTAGCCAGTGAAATATTATCATACACCTTTTACACATGAGATCCCGGACCTTGTGGTAGCGGCTGTACACCACTTGGAAATAATGATAATAATTAAGATGTGATTATCTCGCCGGAGTGTTGGAAAATTAACTCTGCAAACACTTGAGCACGTGTATAATTTCCCTTTTGTGATTAGTCCCCCTGGAGTCCACTGCCGTGAATCACGTTATGCATGTGATGAGGTTTCTGAGACATCACATCCTTAGCATTTTGAAAACCGAAAATGCTCTTGAGATGCTAACTGAGAAATATTAGTAGTTACTAAATTTAGAATGTCAGTAAGGAGGATACATGGAGTGACATTGCCCCAGGACCAGCCCTAGAGGTCAAACTACCATATTAAACAATTTTTATGTAACTCTTGGCCCAGCTATGCAGTAAAAAAAAAAAAAAAAAAAAAAGCCAAAAGCCTCTGGCTAACTTTATAAGCTATATATATAAAATACACATTGTACCTTGAATCATATGCCAAAGATCTGCAGCAAAATTGTTTACTACCAACATAAGTCTCTCAGTAATTTAAGCCCTTAATCTTTTATGGTATTTTCTCTCTCTCTCTCTCTCTCTCTCTGTGTCTGACCCTGCAGCTGTCTGAGAATTGCTATCCAAGCAACCTGATTTCAACAAGTCAATGCTATTTCTTTATAAACATGATTACTTTTCTAAGAACCAAAGTTCAGTCTTATATTGTAATTATCACCCTGCTTGATAGCAAATGCAGTAATTTTACTTTTTTAAAGCCACAGTACGTGGTAACTACATAACCTTGTCAGAAGTTTTGGAGTTTCAGTTAGGGATAGAGAGCATTATAACAATAAAAGTCTTTACGTCATTAAGAATTACCAATTTAATCAGCCCTATCCACAGTCTAGCTTTTTCAAAAAAACAGGTTATCAGATTCTTGCCCCTAACCTCTTAGTTTTTGCTGAGCACTGGGGTAAGTTGTGAGCTTTCGGGAGTTGTATATCTATTTTCATTAGCTAGCCATTCCAAAAGTGAGGAATATGGGCACCAAGACTACCATTTGAGGCTAAGTAAGGTTTTTTCTCCATAGCTTTGAGGTTCCACTCCATAGCTTTGTACTTGAAGTACACATTTCTGGTAGGGTAGAGAAATAGATCTAAATTTAACTGAGGAAAAACTGGTCAAGATCTTGGGACTATTAAATATGGAAGAACACTTCAAAGGTATTTGACATTCTTTATGCTACATACTGTTGACTTCATTGATTATTACTATTGTAAGTTGGAAGTTATAACAATATGGGTTACTATGCACTGGAGTTATGTCTGATTCTCTTTTTATGCAGGTTTAAGATTTTTAAGAGCCCTTAGACTGATACAATTTTCAGAAATTTTGCAGTTTCTGAATATCCTAAAAACAAGGTAAGACTTGAATGCATACTTTACCTGTCTAAAGTCTGTCTTATCCAGTCTATAGTCATAGTCAGAGGTAATTTCTTCTTCCATAATGCTTTTGGCAGGAAACACGTACACCTTTTTGAATTTTTCCCTGAGGTAGTTTTAATTAAAGACATTAGCTATTAAGGCACATTCATGAGCCAAGCTGTCGTGTAGTCTTATCCATGCATCCATTTCATCTTTTAGGAAATGTGATTTATCAGTTTAATTGGTGATTAGTTTCATTGGTGAGCCTGCTGCATTGGTGAACCTAAAGCCTCCTAATAAATGGTTTTATTTCACAAATATTTAGTCATCTCTTCTTTTCTAAATTCCCATTGCATGCTGTATTTTGAGTGAATGGTTTATCAATTTAAATGTGTCTCTGATATTTTCTGTTGATTATTTCACTTGATACATGTTTATACCTGTAATACACAAGGGACTGAGTGATTATGAATTTAAAAGACTCATGATAGATCTACACAGTAATTAAATAATCCATCCTTCCACATTCTGAATCCCTACTTTATTGCCTCATTAAAGTAGGAATAACTTGCCCAACAAAACATTCAATGAGGAGATGGCAGTTCAGAGGTGATTATTGCTCTGCATCATGATGAAAATCTTTGATTTCAAAAATATTTTTATATTGATTTTCCACTCTGGATATGTCATTCCATTCATTGACATAAGCCTTCCTTTAGATGGATGTTTGACGATATTGCAGTTAACTACAGTATTCATATTTTAACTTTTCCTGTGTGAGTACACATTAGCTGCTATTGTGCCCGTTAGTTAATCACCTTGAAGCACCAAAGGGACTGTGCAATGTTTCACCACAGCAAAGGGATTAACTTTTTAACATGCATTAAAATACACCACCTAAAATATTGAACCAATGTTCTAGTACTTTTTTAAATAACTTAACATTTCATACCACTTTAAAAGCTCTCCCCTGTCTTTCCCTATTCATTAATCATCCTGTCTTTGAGGATGTGTAGATCAGGGGGAATGTATTACTCTTAGGGTATGTCTACACTTGCTCCCTAGTTCAAACTAGGGATGCAAATGTAGGCGACCGAAATTGCTAATGAAGTGGGGATTTAAATATCCCGCGCTTCATTTGCATGATCTCGCCGGTGCGTTATTCCGCTCAACAGCTGTTTCGAAAGTGAAAGTGCGCGCTGGGACACGTTAATTCGAACCAAACAGTTAGAACTAACGCGTCCTGGCGCGCACTTTCACTTTCGAAACAGCTGTTCAGCGGAGTAACGGGCTGGCAAGATCATGCTAATGAAGCACAGGATATTTAAATCCCCGCTTCCTTAGCAATTTTGATCGCCTACATTTGCATCCCTAGTTCGAACTAGGGAGCAAGTGTAGACGTACCGTTAATGAGCAAGGAATCCATATAAATCACCCTACTCATGGTGAGTAAATAGACTAGTCAGATGTGTGCAGGTTCATTACAACAAGCAGTCTCTGCAGTCCTTTAAACTTTAAAACTGTTCTCATTATGCCACCTTTTGCATTGAAAGAGATCCTAAATTACTCTAGAACTGTCAAGATCTGCCTGGAACAGAGTGAGAGTATAGTTTTTCTTCTTAAAATAATGTAACTTGTTAAATAAACACACAGAAAAATTATAGTCCTCTAGCCTTAAAATGCTAGTAGTCCGGCAGGGAGAAAGGGTAATTGTTACAGAAACTCAGTGTATCAAAGTTTCCTTACAGAATACAAAGGATCTTATCCAAAACCCAGTGAAATCAGTGGAAAGAGTCCCATTGACTTCAGTACGTTTTTTATAAAGGTTCAAATCCCTTTCAGGAATGGCGGAATTTTAAGGCTCCAGAACAGCCAGTGAAGAAGAGGTGCCTTAATTAAATATGTTTCATTTAAAGCTGGCTTAGGACTTGTCCCCTTTGTTCATAATAGCATTTGTCTGATGCCAAACTTTGCTCCCAAATTAGATGTTCATCATCTTTGTAATTATTTACATAAATATTCAGGCATCCGTAAATCTCCTGTTCTGATTACTATAAAGCCCTTCAAATCCAGCTTACCTACAGGGCTGCTTTTCAGTTTTACTCAGTTGATTAACCCAAACTGATTTATCACTAAACAATTCATTTGATTTAAAAATCATCAAAGGTTGCAGAATAAATTGTTTTGTGTGTCCCACCCTATTCTTGAACATGCAGTAATCAGGCACATGTGGTATCTTTTGTCTAATTTAATAAACATAAAGAAAATTTAATAGTATAAAAAACTACTGTGTCCAAAAAATGTAATTTATAAAATTTTGTGAGCCAAACTGAAATGAAGGAGCATAATTTCACTGACTTCAATGCATTGGTTATACTAGACCTGAAGTTAGACCTGGAAGCAGTGTTGTTGTAGTTAATTGGATATGATGTGCCAAATTAACCTCAGAACCTAAAACCAAACAAAAATAAAACAGGGAAGACGATGTATCTGTTAAGCATTAAGAATAGTTAATGATGGACCACAACTTACTCGCCATGCACTTAAGTATAACTAATAACCAGACGCATCTAGCATAAAATGGTGACAAGTATCAGAGGGATAGCCGTGTTAGTCTGAATCTGCAAGAAGAACGAGAAGTCCTGTGACAGTCTATAAGGTGCCACAGGACTTCTCGTTGATCTAGCCTAAAAGGCCATTTTAACGGACCTTATAGCTGTTGACATAATAGCAAAAAAAAAAAAAAAAAAAAAGTGTGGCATTCTAGCCAGCACCAATAAACACTTTCCATCAGTGATGCTCAGAGGTGCTAGATATCAAAATGACTCTAAGTAAAACCAACTGTTGAAAAAGAAAGCTTCTTTTCAATATTGTTGTATTATTAGTCTTTCCAAATGAGATGTAAAACCAAGGTGCTGACCACTTGTGGTTACTCATCATCGTTTAGCACTTTTCCAAGGGTTAGAGCACTTATCTCAGTTAACTGACTAAATTATTGTTTTGATTAAATACACTCTCCCTAAGTAAATTCTAACATCCATAAATCTACCTCACTTTCTGCCCTACACTGTGTTTTAGTACTGCATACTGTTAAACAGCTGCTGTGTACTACCATAGAGATGACTTCACCTGAAACACAGGTGAAGTGTCTCCTGGATAGAGAACTGTAAATCGTTTTAGGATTCTGTATTATGCTTCTGTAGAAATTTTAAAATATTGTTCATCTCTGAATATGAAGGCCTAGATCTGTTGAATCTAATGAGACATGCATGAACGAATATCACCAGATTTGCAAGGCAAGCCAAATATCAATAGGTTCAGGATACCGTCTAACATGTTCAGCTACAGTAATAAACACTGAAATAATTGTATCTTGAACATTAATTCTTTGGATCATTTAAACAATTCTGGATGTATTATTTCATATCCCTCTTTTAAAAGTGATCCATGTAAAGAATGTCCTAATAACATAAGGGGTCATTTTAATACAGTGTGTTGTGTGTTCAGTAGCAACACTTATTACCCTATATACTGTAATACTGGTGGGTTATGCAGTATATCCCTTCTTCTCTAGGTCACATGGAAAGACAGACCCTTTAATATTTAGATCTTGCTGGAGAGGAAAAGAATTCCCCTCTCTTGGAAAATATGATTGACTTTAATTTCTAAGTTAAAATTACTGCCTGCAAGGCTTTATTTTCTATAATACAGAGTCCGAGAGAGAAGCTGAGTGAATGTAGCAATTGAAGGACTAGGATTAAAGGAACAAATCTCATTCATACCATCAGCAGAAGGGCCATTCATAACACTGTGATCCATAGGAAGTGGCTAGAATACTTTGCAAATGAAAAAGGAATACATTTAGCAGGTAGTTGTTGGGTGTCATGTAATTATATGCACATTTTAAAAATGCCTTAATTCTTCTTTAGCAGACTCTCCGCAGATGCAGAAAGAATTTGCAACCCTAGTATAGCCTGGACCTCTTTGAGGCTAACTATGTCCCTTACTGATTTAAGGTTTATATACTTATGAAATGTAATGAATCTTTTTCAGAATTGTTAATTTTTTCTCTCATATTTTAGATGATTGAATTTAGTTAGTTTTTTCCCCTTGCTATTTTATCCAAGGTTTCAATAAAACTACAGAGCTTTAGGCAAGCCTCATAATAAGGGTTTTGCACAGATGTTGGAAAGAGCTTAAAGAGCAGAAAAATGTTTGTGACTAATCTTTCATCTATATTTAGTTTAGTCTCTGGCAGAAAGAGGGGTATTTCATAAAGGACAGGCAGGGTAAGATTATGAATAAACATGCAAAAAAAAAAAAAACCCCAGACCTAAAGAAGTAATCAAAGTAGTTCTTTAATACCAGTGATTACTATTATTTATGTGTACTAAGAGAGCACCTGGAAGCCAGTTGATATATTGTAGCATCATTGGGAAGATATAGTCCCCTCCTTGAAATTCATGGGATGAGCAATATTGAGACTTTCATAATGAAGCACAGCATGCTTATGAATTATGCCTTTTGTTCTAATGTAAGGACAAAGGTTTGAATTCTTTGCTATAATCAAATGTAGCCACCAAGAGGATATGATATAATATGGCATTAACTGTTTATATACTCCATTGGGACAGGTCACGTTCCTAAAGTTATCCACCTGTTTCCATGCTTTACTGAATTGGGGTATATATTGCTGGAATGAATGCATTTAGCAAATTGAATGACTAGCATTTGACCACTCGGTAAATAATAAGTCCATTATCTTCTACCAGTGTGAAGGTTACTCTTAACATTTTTTTAAAAACCCACTAACAGTACTTTTACCATCATTTCTTTAATAAAAGTCATTTGAATTTTAAGTATAAAACAAAATGAAAACAGATGTATAAAATATATGTATAAACAAATGTAAAAATCAAACCTTACAACAGAGATTCTCGATCTGTTTACCGTTGGGAGCTGCATATTCAGCACACCATGGGTATGTCTACATGCATTCCTCTTTCGAGAGAGGAATGCAAATGCAGACACATGAAATTGCAACTGAAGTGTGGATTTGAATTTCTCGTGCTTCATTTGCATAATCGTGTCCAGATGCTATTTTGAAATACCCTATTTCGAGATTAAAAAATGCAGTGTAGACGCGGTTATTCTGAAAGAAACCCCTTCTCTTGAAATAACCCTTACTCCTTAAAAAATGAGGTTTAACGGTTATTTCGAAAGAAGGGGTTTCTTTCAAAATAACCATGTCTACATGGCATTTTTTATCTCGAAATAGGGTATTTCGAAATAGCGGCTGGACGCAATTATGCAAATGAAGCGCAAGAAATCAAATCCGTGCTTCATTTGCAATTTCATTTGTCTGCATTTGCATTCCTCTCTCGAAAGAGGAATGCAGCGTAGACATACCTCAGGTATCATGTGGGCTGCATCCACACAATATATATATGGTTTGTATGGCAAACCATATATATATTGTATTCCTGAGGATGTCACATGGATCGCAAATAGTCTGTGGATTGAGAACTGCTGCCTTACGCACTATGTCCTGCATGTTATTCTCCGGGGGCAGACATCTGCACTGCCACAAGCCACTGATACACTGAGGGATTCAGGGGTCCAGAGAGGCTGATGGCCTCCCTGATGTTGTCTGATCTCCTGTACGGTATAATTCAGGCCACAGAATTTCCCTGAATTCCTGTTTGAACTAGAGAATGTCTTTATGAAAAAAAAATCCCACCTGGATGGGACAAAGGAACTTGCAAGATGGGACCTTATATATGAACTATAAATGTAAACATAACCTTTATTTAATTTGGAAGTCTAATCTTACACGTCTGTCACTGTCATTAGTGCATTGCACAGTGCACAATTCCTTTTTTCTTCAGTGCATGTGCAAATTCACATCTGGGAGGGACTGACGTCACAGGGCCGTGTTATGTCTGTTTGGGAAAGCTTTAGGAAAAAATAGTTCCTACACATGGAAAGAATTTATCTTCCACCCCTAGATTACTTCAGCCACTCAAAGTTTTTCTGAAACATTCCAAGAGTATGTAAAATGACAACATTAATATTGGGGTTGCTTAGCTGCACTATTAATATCAACAGTAAAGGCATTCAAATCATTTCTAATAAATAATATTCTCTAGGATTTAACCTTTTTCCTATTTGCATATGGTTCTGTAGCTGATCCTGATATCTAGTCACGTGTTAAATTATTTGACAAATGTTTGCAAGTACTAAAGAAAGTTCATTTTATGTGTTCACATCAGTTAGTTCTTAATGTGCAATCCATCATCTGAGTCATATGGTATTGTTTCTATTCTCTGGCTGATTGAAACTTTTTAAATAGTAAAATAATTAATGCATTTTCTGGAACACATTTTGGGGGGAAAAAACATCATTTACACACAAAAAAGGCAGAACTTTGAGGATTCACGAATATGTTTACGTATACCTACCAACCATGTGAATGCTCAGGAATAACAAACCAAATAATCTCACAGAAGAAAGCAAATTGACCTTCCTGCTTTTGTTCCTTCATACAAAGAAATGTTTTCACCGGCAAGGGTGTTTCAAAATCACAGCCTATATGGGGAAGCGCCCATAGAAGCACCAGAGAACACTCAAATTTCATTACTTTCTTGGAGAAGAATGCCTCCCCTCTTCCTGCAACAGGGACAGGACATTCAGATGTAGACATAATGCCCTTATGCTATCCTACTTCTCATGGCCATATAGTGCCTACAGATTAACTGCACTAATCTGTTCACTGATTATTTTCCATATGTGCAGAATAAAACCTCAATCTTGCAATGATTTACACAAGTGTTTACATGCTATCATCTGTACCACTGAACTCAGTACATTCATTTTTCATTAATGGGGCTGCTCACCGTATGTAAGGTTTTCGTAGAAATGGGGTTAAAAGCAAAATGCATAGTGAGGAAATACAAAAGGCTAAAGAAATGAAACAGATTAAAAAAATACATTTTACAGGTATAAAAGTCCAATTCCTACCGGAGGTAAATATGTGTAGCTTTTAGATCTGCACCAATTAGCACCAGCTGAGAATCTGGCCCATAGTACTTACACTGAACTAAGTACTATTCTGAATCCAAGTAGGAATAGGCAGAGGAAAAAAGAAAAGGAAATGGTAATGTGAAAATAGGGAAAGAATGAATGGTTTAGCCCCCTGGGTATCTCTGATTTGATCACAGGTGCAAATGTAATTTACATGCCTGACTTTTGTCTTGCCTGCTGCTGGAAAATCCTCTCAGATCTCAGAAAACTTTTGTAAATTATTATTCTCTCCATTTCATAGCTTCACAAAAGCTGCATATAAAACCATATGAAATCTGTGAAGGCAGATATTGCGAGTTATGTAATAATAAATATTTTTGCATATACGGTATTTTTCAGTATTTCTTAAATTCCCATACAGTGCCTGCTTCTGTTCCCACTAAAATGAATATGAAGAACTTCAGCCCTAAAGTATATAAAAGTGATCTGCTTGTCTGTGTAGAGATATTCATTACAAAATGGTTTATATAACTTGTGTTCCAGTTACAACTTATCTGTGAAATATAATATACATCTATTTGTTTGTGCAGTAATTCCATCAAACTGGTGAATCTGTGCTCTATATTTATCAGCACGTGGCTGACAGCAGCTGGGTTCATACATTTGGTAAGTATCCTTGAAAATACTTCATCGGGATTTTTTTTTTTCATGGATCAGCTCCTCTGAGCTACTTTATTACATGAAATTACCTTGCTCAGGACAATCTCTAAACACAGTTACAAAGTACAATAAAGAAAGGCATCACAGCTGCCTGATTTTCAGGCCTGGTACCCAAAACTAATTCTGAACAGTAAGTAATATTCACATCATTAGCCTCCCTGTTTAGGTTCAGCAATGGTTACATAAATCATGGATTTTAATAGAACTTTTAGTAATCACATCCTACCACTAGATGGCAATATTGCATTACTAATTAGTGTGTGTTCTTGAGGGGAGGGGGTAGACAAAGACTGGTGTACCATAAATAGTAATAGTCTCAGAGGGGTAGCTGTATTAATCTGTAACTTAAGAAACAAAGAGTAGGCCTGTATCACCTAAGGGTATGTCTACACAACAGGGCTAATGTCGGAATAAGCTATGCAACTTTAGCTATGTCAGTTGCGTAGCTGAAGTCAAAATTACTTAATTCGGCTTTTGTCACTGTCTGCACAGCAGGAAGTCAAAGGAAGAACACTCTTCCTTTTACTTCCCTTATTCCTCGTGAAATGAGGGTTACCATGAGTCGGAGAAAGAAGTCCTCCAGCTCAACGTTATTTTGAAATAAAGGCTTGTAATGTTGACACGCTCTTTATTCCGAAATAACTCTGCTCTGTAGACATGCCCATAGAGACTTAACAAATTTATATATGAATCATGAGCTTTCATGGGCTCATCTGAAGAAGTGAGTTGTTCCCACAAAAGATTGTGATACTAGATAGATAAAATATTTGTTAGTCTCTAAGGTGCTACAGTTTTTGTTGTTGTTTTTGTTTTCATAAATAGTAATGTCACCCTATTTCTGACAGTGGCCATCCTGGGAAACACAAGGCTTTGCCGAATAAGCTGTTCTGTATTTTCAGAAGAATTAATCTAGCTCCTGACACTTTAGAGTAGTGATCTAAGGGCTGCTTTATTGAGTTAAAAAAAATCATATGACTTTCACTCCCTGCCAAAAGATATTATCTATTTGATGTTTTAAGTATTTATTCAGTATTGATTAGCTGTCTGTTTTAAACACTTCTATAACTAAAAAGAGCCCAGTTTTAAAATGCTGATTAATGCCATTATTTTACAAATTAAAAAAGCAATCCAAGTTTTGAAATGAATTGTTTATTTTGTGAGTACAATTTAATAGGACTTTAGGGGGTATATTATGTAGTAGATTCTTGTGCTCAGCTCAGGCTTAGTAAGGTACCAAGTTTTTAGTAACACCGGTCTCCTCTTATTGTACACTATATCACACAGGAAAATGATAAAAGATAACAACATCTTAGCACCTGTGGTTAAATACTTTTCAAAAAGCGACCACTGTAGCTGACCAATCAGACCTCATCCTCGAAGGAAATCTGCAGAAGATTTTTAAAAGATAAGCCTGGGAGCTTAAATTCATTACTCCTGCTAGAGTCCCAAAATTGTGGACTGAACAGACACATTGGACTTATGGCCTATGACAACAACCTATAACCCACTAACCCCTTGTTTTTAAAGCCTCTTGACTACAGAGGTGTTCACCAGGCTATTCTATCTTGAATGGTCCCTTACAACATGTGATAAACTATCTGTTCCATCTTCCATTTAGCTGTGACCTGAGAGTTCCTCTCCCAGACTTTAAAAAGAGCTCGACCTAGCTTGAATGCTGCTCATGCGACTCCATGGGTTTATGGGACTGGAGCACCCATAGGAAAAAACAGTGGGTGCTCAGAACCCACAAGCCACAGCTGTTTGGTTGTGTTTCCATCAACTAATCAGGGATGCCTGGGAGAAAGCAGAGCAAGGGTGGGGTCTCCAGGCAGGGAGGTGGCATGGGAAGAGATGGAGGGAGGGCGGAGCCTTGAGGGAAGGGATAGAGCAGAAGTGGGGCTTCAGGGCAGAGTGGGGCTAGAGCACTTCCAGGGAAAAATAAAGTTAGCACTTATGTCTCTCACCAGCAGAAACAGCTCCCAATAAACTATCACATCTTACCCACCTTGTCTTTCTTATATCACAAATACTCCTTAGTGACTTTGTGATACAATCATCGTCATAGACTTTTAATTAGTGCCTCAAAAGACCAAACTCGGGGTAGGCCTACACTACTGCTTAAGTCACTCTAACCTATGTTGCTCAGAGGTGTGAAAAAACCTGCTTTTCCAAGCGACACAGCTTAGAGTGACCTAGTGCTGTGCACACCAGTGCTATACTGGTGGAAGATTTTATGTTGGTTGGAAAAGGGACAAAACATTATAATTGTGCTAGCCATTGTTATTAATGATTTATTAGTAATCTGGGGATTATTTTTCTAGATTTGAGGAGAAGCAGGTTTTTAATACAGGTTGGACTTCCCTGGTCCAGCACAGTCTGGACCTGACCGGTCTCGAATGACCGAATTTGCCAGACCAGGCCAGAGGCAGGTGGCCCCTGCCATGGGCCTAAGCCAGCCGGTCCCCTGCCTCTGGCCTCCTCTGCCCTCTCCCCAGCCAGGCAGTCTGCTGTGCTGCTGCTATCCCCAGGCTGCCATGGGTGACAGGGGTTCTCCAGCCTAGCCCACACTATTGCATGCAGCCAAATTTCCCCAACCCAGCACTGCTGTGGGCAGCCAGGCTTCTCCAGTCCCCCACCCCGTGCTGCTGCAGGCTGTCGGCTTCTCCCGGTCCTGTGCTGCTGCGGGCTGCTGTGGTTCTCCGCTCCCTGGCCCCAGCACTGCTGTGAGGCTTCTCTGGCCCTGCTGCCCACAGCCCCAGCGGGGCTGCTGACCCTCCTGCCATTAGGCTCTCTGGTCCAAGAGCATCCATGGTCCAGCAGGACCACAGATGTTGCCAGACCAGAGAGTGCTGGTTTTCAGAGGTGCAACCTGTAGTTGTTGTTCTGTCTCAGTTTTGTTCATACTTTCTTTGTGGTGCAGCTGAACCACATAATCTGGACCACATCTTATTGAAAGATGATCGTAATCTGCAAGATTCTCTTCCATGATCATATAACATCCCTGTGGTAACTGGCTATGTGGGAAAATAAAATTTGGGAATTACTTAATGTATTTTAGATGCTTTTTAATAAAATTAATAATCTGGAAAATAAGAGGGGGGAGCCAGACGCATGGAATCAGCCAGTTTTCCTACGACTACCAGCAAGTGATCTATAGATTGTAGTTTGGGAACCTCTGCTCTGTAGTAATTTTAAACACAGATCTCTGTTACCTTGCTTGGAGTTATCTACTGTTAGGAAACAAGATCTCTGCTTTGGTTTCTGGTCTTGGAGCTTGAATACTCAGGAAGCTTTGAAGGAATGATTAAAAATAGCAAACTTACTGATTTTAAAACTGCTTTATTTCCATATTCAGAAGTTTAAGACAACTTTTCACTGATGGGCCTTTTAAATTGCGCCCCAGTATTTTCAAGGGCCTCTATTTGTCTACATGTACAGAGCCAGACCTAACCAATTGGCGGTTCCGGGCGATTGCCCAGCTCACCCGTAGGGTTGCCAGATGGTTTAAAAAAAAATACCGGACAAAAATTTGTCAAGCAAAAAAAAAAGGGGGGGGGCAGGGGTTGGGGAGTAACCAGGGAAACCTGGGGGAAAGTTTCAGGAAGTCGGGCTGAAATGTGGTCGCAGTCCAAGCCTAAGACCAGCTCTGTCGGCAGCCCCATGAAAATGGCGCCCCTAAGACCAGCTCTCTGCATGTATTTCTGCACAAATTCAATAACGTAGACTCCATCACTTGAGTACACACAGAAGCCCCCCAGAGTTTTGATTGCATAGATCAATGCACTTATTAACATTGTAGGTTCACTATAGGGATCTTTTTGAAAATTTGCTCCTTGATGATTTTCAGACTGGAATTAGCCTTTATAGTCATCCTAAGCTGGTTCTGGTAACGGTCAGAGAAAGGATGCTGAATTAGATAAACCCTATGTCTGATCTAGTATGGCAATTCCCATCTTCTTACAGACACATGAAAATAGGGGGTTATAAAATAACTGTAGCTTAAAGATCTCAACCAATTCATTAGTTAGGCTATAACAAACTCTTGATAACTGTAGCATTTCTCCCTGCTGGGTATAGCAAGAACTTCTTAACTGTTTAGTCATCTATAATTATTCATTGGTTGACGTGAATCATGCTACTGTCAATAGCTAGTAAAGATTCAAGTTTTGATGATAGATGTTTGTGCTTATGAAACTAAAATTATGAATTTTTGGAGCCAGAGATCTGTTTTTGATGATGCATACATGTGGGTAATTACTGTGTACATGACATCACTGGATGTGCGTTATTTTAGAAGGAAAAGGGAGGTTGGACTATTCAATTAAATAATTTAATAATGATTGGTGATAGTTTTTTTCCACAAATAATGTAAACAAGAAGACTCTGAATGGTAACAGGGGACATGTACAACTTTAATTAAGCCAGAATTTGGTCCTTTATGAGTAAAATGTTTCCAGCATTATATGCATGCCAATTAGAGTTAAAATTAAAATTAGCTAGTGTTAATCTGTTACTGCCATATTAAATCAATGTGTTTGTCCTTTCATATCACAGGTGGAGAACTCAGGGGATCCATGGGAAAATTTCCAAAATAACCAATCACTTACATATTGGGAATGTGTATATTTGCTAATGGTTACAATGTCCACTGTTGGCTATGGAGACGTTTATGCAAAAACAACCCTTGGTCGCCTTTTCATGGTCTTCTTCATCCTCGGGGGATTGGTAAAATCTCTTTATTGCTATTACTACTTTAATACCGATCTTTTATACCCCCTAAATCTATTAAGTAGCAACCTGAACTATAGTATTTTGTTGAGTAAGTTAAAAAAATAATATAGGAATTTTAAACCATTCAGCCACACACCTTTTTCATTTTATAGATAAGTATTTTGTTAAGCTAGGTCTTGTCACATTTTTGCAAAGATTGTAATTCATCTACAGTAAGAATATGTTTAATCCATTTCCAAAAGTAATGCATGTAAATACATGAAATGCCTTAGCAATTGTATTTATAGTATTATTTACAGTCCATTATTTTCAGTAACAATTACTGTTGTGCATTGTTTGATAATGGTCATTGATATTTTGAAGGAAGTTTGCGGTTTCAAGAGCCCCTCCCGACCCCCGTGTTCCTTCCCAGAATTCCAACAAACATTGTGGCTTAGTACTACCTTAAAGAGCAGCATGCCTGATCCAGACATTAACAACCAATGTTCTCTTTAATTTCAGACATGCAACCATGTCATCATGTCCTCTGGCAGTAGCCTCACTTAGTATAAACACAACAATTTTTTTTTAACTCAACAAATTGTATCACTTCTCCTGTTCAAATAAGTATATGCGTAGCACTAACGCTACTAATTGTTCTGTGTCAAATTACCGTTTTTGTCATTGCTAGTACCACTACAGCACCTGCTACATTTTGTCTTTTAAAAGAGCAGTTTATGCTAAGATTAATACCCTGTAAGGTAAGTGTGGCTTAAAATTCATTCACCATACATGTATTGCACATTTATGTGCATATATGTATTGTTGTTATACACACATATTTATTGTACATATGCATACGTCTCTCTGTAGGAGGTATATGTATAACAGATACATTATCAATGCAATATGTATAATATATATGCACTTCAAAAGACACACGTATTTGCATCTGGATAAAGAGACCAAGTTGACTGGCAGCAGCTCTTAGAAGTATCCAGCCACGAGCAAGATGTTTGTTGGACAAAACATGGCAGATCATTTTTTTTTTCTCCTTACTACCTTTTTCTCTCACGTGTGCTTACAACCCTTTTAAAAACAAAACTTTTGAAAAAGGTTGTTTTTGTTTAAGGGGGATTGACACCATTTTGTTTCTTGAATGTGGGGGAACGCCTGGCACCATATTGTTTTTGTCGTCTTTTGAATCTTAATTAAGGGGAAAAAAGTCCACCCATCTTAAAAAAAAAAAAAAAAAAACCCTAAAAATAGCAATATCCCCTTTTGTTTTTTGTAGCATGTAATCTTTGTGTAATTCCATCCCCACCCTTTTCCGAAAGAATTAGACACAACCAATATTTTACAATCCGATCCCACGTTTGACTTTATTTTGTTCTTTTATTTTGTGTGCTTTTTTTTCCCTCTTTTAACCATTGCTTTTAGTTTACCAAATGTCCATCTTCTTCAAGATCAACTTTTACGTTGAGTCCTCTTGTTTTGTTTTATAAAAATTTGGGGTTTTTTCCCATTTTTTTTCATTTTTAAAAATACTTTCATATGGGTTTAATTCTTTTGCATTTTCAGATCTTAAAGATATATATCTTCTGAAAATATTCATCATCCCCCTTTCTTTGGCCTCTCTTTTTAGTCTTTTCTTCTGTCTCCTATCTTCTTCTTAGGCCATGTTTGCCAGCTACGTCCCTGAAATCATAGAGTTAATAGGAAACCGCAAGAAATATGGTGGTTCCTATAGTGCGGTTAGTGGAAGAAAGTAAGTATTCCAAGGGGCTCTGCTGCCTCTGCTGCAGTAGAACACTCTCTGCATGCCATTTTCTTTTTTTTGTTTTTTTTGTTTCATGCATGTAGGCAATGTTTGCTCGCTACGTGCCAGAAATTGCTGCTCTCATCCTTAATCGGAAGAAATACGGCGGGACTTTTAACTCAACCCGAGGCAGAAAGTAAGTCTAAAAAGACCAGGTGTGGTGGTGACACGCTAAAGAGCCCCTGCAGGTGGTGACATCTGACTCATGGACACTGCCTAATGCTCGTGCTCTGTGACATCACATGTTACCACCAGAGAGTTGTCACACTATGTTCTTAGAGACCTGGGCCATGCTAAGGTACAAGTCACAATATTTTGTCCCCCTTTTAAAGAAAATCTCTGGATACCTCTAGAACTAAATTGACACATTCTGGAAGGAACCCTGCTATTGCATCTGCAGTTAGCTTGTGGACACAGGTCATATTGTACTTTTCTAAGCATCAACCAGTTAGACATCACTTGATAGTATTTTAAGCAAGCAATTAGACTGGTTGTCAATTTGAAATTACTTAGTCCATAAGAAAATTGATCATGCCAGAATACGACATGGGCACTTGATGTTGTCTGGCTAATTTCATCACAATGGTCCTACTGGAAGATGATGTTGCTACTTTTCATTGATCAAATTCTAAAAGATGCTAACTATATGCAGCTCCAATGGGCTTAATTTTGTGTTTGCAGGTGCTCAGGGCACTCTTAGGGTTCAGAGCAGTCTTTTAAAGACCATTACATGCCCATCCACACACCCCAAAAGCTATGTTAATCCTAAAAAAAATGAGAGAGTCAATATCAGGGTAGTGCTATAACCACATAAAAATAATTCTTTTTGGCTGGTAGCAACACTTACGCTTAAACAGGCCACATAAACTTTCACGCATTAACTGCGTTTCCATTGAATGCCTGTTTTCATCTTTACCATGTTACAACCAAGTCTATCTGAAAGCCATGTTAGATCTGTTGGGAAATAGCCTCATATAAGGTTTAGATACCAAGAGAATAATATTCTCTTTTCTGTCCCCCCCCAACAGTTTTCCCATCTCATCTTTAGTTCCACTCATCCGTCTGCCATTCCAATGCAGAGATGGAGAAAACTGGTCCATTACCCTCAAGACCTTTTGCATACTCCTTTGCACAGCACTTAATAGAGGATACTCCAAATAACCCTTTCTGGAGGAATCCAAATTTTGTCCCTCCCCTCATCTTCGAGAATTAAGCATTTCAACCTAGTTCCTTTGACCCCATCACTTGACACCTCATTGTCGTGTGACAGGAATAAGAGAAATAACTTGATATTATCTTCCTTGTTGAGTTGAGAAGCTCCAAAGATCTGTAACTATTTACCAGCTAATTCCTGAGCATTGATTTACATCTTGTGACCCACAAATAAAACCTTTTCCTTCACTAATTTCTTGTACCACTGAGCATTACAGTATGTCCCCAGTAAAGCAGATAACTCCTTAACCACTTTAAAAAGATACTCTTGAATGCCTAAAATACACAACTGCTACCAGTACGGGCATCTGATAGCACAGTTGACCCAGACCAATTGAGTTAATCCTCAAGATTTGCCTTCTCATTTGTCATTTGCTTTCTCTGACCATCAGAGAGAGAGGAATCACTAGTTTCCCCAAAATGTTTGTTTTTAATACCTGTCTACTCAGTTTCCTACATATGGTCCCAGATTTCTCAAGTCTAGAAGTTTTGCAAACATAAAACTACAGCATTTGATGGTGCAATTCTTACTGAAGTTTCATCAGCACAGAATTTGACCTAATAAATACAGTACAGTTATAAAAATACAGTTTTAATCCCTCTAGTCTAGTCTTTTTTTTTTTTTTCTTTTTTTGGTCACTGGTACCCAGCATTGCTCTGTTGTCTCTAAACTTGGACCTGATCTTCAATCAAATTCCAATATCTTGAAGGCCTCAACTCCCAGATCACAGGCTTCCTGCTAGCTTTGGGGCTTGCTTCATCTTATTTTATCACTTTTTTTTTCTTTTTGCTTTATTTCTATGCGCTTTGTTTGTTTTTAGCTCTTTCTCTGTTGGTCTCTGCTGTCCATATCATTTGTCAACTGAATTTACTCTGTCATCGGCACACAGACTGTTCAATTTACTTTACGCATTGTTTCCTGGTTCAAAAGCTAATTACTAAGTACTTTAAAGAAGTCCTTTGCTCATGTGGATCTATCATCAGAGAATATAAGCTTGGGAACTGCTCAGTAAAAAGCCATTAGCTCCGCTTGTTTGATGTTGCTTTTCCAGTCAGTAGAACAAGATTGATGAAATGTTATGTTTGGCCAAAATTTGAGTTTTCATTTGGAATTCAGTGTTGAGAGAATGGGCTGTCAGAACCAATAAGTTTTCTTTCACTTGGGATATGAGCATGTGGAAGTAATTAGCAATGCAAGGTCTTTAGTTGAGCAACCAAGCATAGATTCTGGCAGCAACCATAATGAGAAACTACTAGTTGTTCTATTTCTAATGTCAAAAAGTTTCCAGATAAAATTAAAAGTGTCTACAAAATGAAAGCAGCTAAACTTCGTTGAAAGATGTTCAGACTCTTAAATAGCATGTGTATTTGATTTTCTCTTCGAGAGAAACACACACAATGTGGCAGTAGTGAGTGCACATGCAAACCCACACACACACACACACACCCCACAAACATTGTATATATAAAATAAGGCATCTATCCAAATTACAGTATTACATATAGCGTCTATCCAAATTACAGTATTACATATAGTATAAAGTTTTAAAAAATTATTTCTCAGTTCTTGTCTCAAAAATAATAGAAAATTATGTTATCCAATTTCAAGACCAAGGATATATTTTGAAGAGAATTTGCTGTAAAGTTATACCTACGGAAGTAGCTGGAACCTACGCACAGAAAGCATTGCCAATACCTTCAGTCATTTAAGGGAAAAAAACCCCATTAATTCTGACCTTATGTTTACATAGTGCCTTTCAACCAGAAAAATCCCAAAACTTTTTACACACTATAAAAATAATTTTGCTCATTACAGAAACATTCACCCCTGGGGTGAGATACACAGATAGCTTGGGAATAAAAGGAGTTTGGAGGAAGAATGTAATTGCTGTTGTTCAAACACAGTTTTCTGTTGCAAAATAGCTTGTGAGTTTTTTAATTATACCAGATGTGTAGGACCTCAGCATCGCGACCTATTCCAATAATAAAACATCTTAGAGTAGAGTTGATAGAACACCATGCAAGAGAATTTGTTCAATGCTGACTTTAGGCAAAGTGTCACTTACTATTTCATAAATCATAAAATAGCACACTGAGGTTTCCCATACAAATATTGACTGGTTCAAACCTTGCTTACCTGATGATACCTGATACAGCTATAACTCAGTGTACTAAGGCTGCAGCACACAAATGATCCAAAAGCTTTTCAATGCATTACAACTCTACAGAGTATGGGAGCCACGTTTAGTAACTGGCTTGAAATGACCATAGATCATTTAATGTGAATCCTGGAATGTGCTTATTTTAAAGAAAGGACAATTGAAATAAAGTTCATTCAGAGGGAGGCATCTCTACTTTTCTAACGTTACTAATGGGAGTAATGATAAAAAATGTTATTCACTATACTTTTACTTTTAAGGTGTGTACATAAGGAATCTGTTCTGTTCCATACGCTCATGCAGTCCCACCTTTCCATTAATTTCTAATGATGAGATTTTTGTATGCCCGTTTTTTGCAAATATTTCTAGAAGGCCATTTGAGGAGGGGAGATGCAAATATGCTACTAGATGTGACATTGTCAGAGGTTCATGGCATTCCCATTGCGGTCTGTGGGCATTCAGTTCACAAACTGAGAGTGTTGGCTCTAGTTTCTGTATTGCACCATCCGTCTCTAAAGAGAAGAATGGTCTAGCGGGTAGTACAGGGTACCAGCAATCTGAATGCCTCGCTCCTGCTTTTGACTCAGCCACTGAGTGCCTGTGTTTGTCTTTGCGTAATGATGTAATGTCTCTGTGGTTCAGCTGACCTATTATAATTAAGAGAATAATACCTACTTCATAGGGATGTTGTGAGGCTTCATTGAGTTGCATATTTGCTTTCTGCAGATGAAAGGTGCTATGCAGTGTGAAACAGAGACGTTTATAATCTGCTTGCGTCATCACACTGACAATGCTACATGCAGTATTATATATAGCTTATTTCACGATAACATGAAACATTGCCAGTATGTTCATGCTTCATATAAGCATGAACTACTGACTAGACAAAGCAAGTCCTGTACAAGAAATGTATATTATGTACTCAAGCAATTGGATAGGTGGATTTCTAAATATAAAGTCTACTTCGCAGACAATATGGTATTGTACTGCTGAAGAACATATTGTGTTACGAATTGCAATGGTAACATGTGAGCCATTATATTATCTGGACATCAGGCACTTAGTAATATACTGCATGCTACAAAGGATGAGTGTGTGGAAGTAATTGTTAACTAAATTAGTAGCATGCTGGGATCATAAAGAACAGTCATAGTAGTTTGCAATGATTGATATTGGACAAAAACAGATGCCAGAAAAAAGTTAGATATAACAGGAAGCGAGGAGGGGGAAAAAGCTGTGTGATCTGGGAAGTGCACTATCATACAGGACCTGTAGATCAGGGAACAAAAGAGAGATTATAAACTCAGGAAGGCAGGCAGTCATTTTTTACCTTGGGTATCACCAGTGACAAGTCGATAAAGTATGTCTTGAATGTTGTGGTGCCATTATGTCCCCTTGGTGATCTGCTGAAGGAGTTCTGAGATTGCCAGCCCGTACCTATATCCTGTGTTTAGTCCTTCTCATCTTCACACTTTCAGCTCAGCAGAAGCTACCAGGGCTTCTTTTGGAGCCGGTCGGCTGGACCCTCCTGGATTAGCATACAGGAGCTCAGCACCACTGGCCATATATGGATGAACAGGACACACCAGTGCTGGTGACAAATTTGGCTGGGCCCTGGACAATGTGTGTGTGTGGGGGAGGCGGGGCTCAGCTCTGGACACCTGGAAGGAGCGGGGCTAAGGCCAGCACTGCCTGCATTGCTCGGTGCCTCCCCCTCCCCCAGCCCTCTTTGTCACACAGGGCTCTGGTGGTGATTTGAAGGACTCTGGCTGCTGCTCTTTCTGCAGTGTTCCTGGGCCCCGGGCAACAGACACAATTGTCACCTCCTGTCAATGATCCTGGACAGCCCCATGTCCAATGTCTGCCGGATGATAGGGAACCGGAGCAGAGACTCTAGAGCAGCGGCTGTGTATTTCTCTAGACTCTGTACCCCTTTCAAGAGTCTGATTTGTCTTGCGTGCCCCAAGTTTCACCTCACTTGCTTACTAAATTGGACATCAAAATGCAAAAGTATCACAGCACAATATTACTGAAAAATTGCTTCCTTTCACCTTTTAGTGTATAATTATAAAAAAAAATCAATTGGAATATAGATATAGTACTTACATTTCAGTGAATCGTATATAGAGCAGTATAAACTAGGATTGTATGACATTTTAGACTGTACTGATTTTGTTAGTGCTTTTTATGTTGCCTGTCATAAAACGAGGCAATATCTAGATGAGTTGATGTGCCCTCAGAAAGACCACTGTGTACGCATAGATGTACCCTGGTTGAGAACCACTGCTCTAGAATCCAGCCACTAGGCCTCTGAGGAAGATCGATGCTGCTGTGATCAATCTTTCTGGGTTTGATATAAGTCTAGTAAAGACAGCTACATCGAACTCAGATGGCACCCCCCCCCCTTGGTGGCTGGTACTCCAGCTACTGCAAGGAGTAATGGAAGCCTACAGGAGCATTTGTTCTGTCAGCCTCCCATGGTTGGAATGGTGGGAAAACTCAAAACAAGGTACGTGGACTCCAGCAATGTAATGAATATAGCTGGAGTTGTGTATCTTTATTTGACCTTTTTCTTTAGTGTAAACCTGGTCTAAGTCACTCCATTCGTGCAAACCTCTGAGAAGCTGAGAGGGTCTTTTTTACTACTTTGTGTTTGGATACTCTTCTCCAACCAACTTTATGATGAAATTCAGGCTGGTGTTCTTAGATTTTCAGTGATTCTTGGTTTTGTCTTCCGAAAATTCTGAAAATATATTCTTCCTTGTGGTATATTGGAATTTTCCTTTCTAGTTCCAGACAAGGTACAAATGATAGAAGCAACTGAAACTTTAAAAACAAGCCCAAAAGCCAAACTGGTGATTCTGAAATTCTTAAGTGTCAAGTTCAGTTAGAGGTCTGAATGAAGCTCGAAATCAGATCTTAATTTATCTGAACTGATTTGCTCTTTCCCAAGTTAACATGTTGCTTGATATTTATGACAGTCTCGTTAATCTTGGATCAGAATGGCCCTTACTTAGTAGTTTTCTGTATGTATGCACATACTTTGCAGCTCACATGATCATAATTTATTCAAACACTGAGGAATAATCTCCTAAAGAAAGTTAGTCATTCATTTACAATTGGACAGCACATAACATTAGAAGAAATAACGTAAGAAATAATCCTGCACTGGTGAAAGATAGATCTTTTTTCACCTGATTACCCACAAAAGCTCATGATACAACCTACATGTCTTGTTAGTCTTTAAAGTGCTACCAGACTATTTGTTGTTTAAGTTTTTCCTGGTACAGACTAACTCAGCTACCCCTCTGAAGCTTTTCTATTTTATTGTTAGACTATGCTTTGTAGGGCCAAATCCTGCCTGTCTTTCTTAAGCATTCTCCTATTAACTGCTATGATTGTTTATGAAAAATGTGAGCTAAATGTGGCTCTGTATGAATACATATAATATAGAAATCTCATGATAGTAAAAATTAATGGAAGATACTATTTTACATTTTTAAATCAGAAACATTTTAATCATCCCGAAATACTCTTCTAGTTAAGATATATGTTTAAGATTTTTATTTTAATCAAACTGCAGTGCTGTGTAAGCTATTAAAATCTCTTGTTTCTCCTCTCCTGTGAGCAGCTCTGCTTCTCAGAGATTTCTTCAGGTTTCTTACATTTATAAGCTGTATATTAGCAAATCATCAACATATCACCATGAAAAATAATCTGTTAGAGATTCCTTCCAGAAGGAAATCTGGGACTCAATAACTGAACTTCACAGAGATTAAAAAAAGAACTGTGGACAGACAGAATACAGTAAACAGACAGACAAACAGATAATTTAATTTGACAGGCCATCTTGGACTCATTAGGCATACTGGTTTGATTAGGAATTAGAATGACTTAAAAAAAAGACAGCTGAATACCTTGGCAAACATACCCTTGGGTTTGGTTGGTTGATTGTTTTTTTTTTTTTTTTAGCTTCAATAATGAGCGACATAGTTTCAAAGAAAGTATTTAATATAATGATATAATGTCAATCTGATACAGTATGTCAGATTATTTTCCACTGGAATGTAAATGGTAATATGAGAATATGACGTGGTTTGTTCTCTGGAGCTAGGTGTGTGTATCATTCTAACTATTCTTCTAAGTCCCCAATTTCAAATGAAGACCTACTCAGAGATACAGACAATGTGATTCAGGTTGAAATAATCGTGTTCTCATGTCCTGATACTGCTTCTTGCCCCATCTAGTCACATGTGATTGCCCCGTCATTGTGCTCTGCCAGGCCCCTGAAAGAGCACTCCCATTCACGCAACTAGTAAGGAAAGAGATGTTTCATGTTCTGTGGCTCTCTGCAGTATTGGGGCCACAGATGTAACCCCTCTTGCTAAATAGGTCAGTGTTTCCCAATTTTATTTGGCCACGGAACCCTTTTAAACTCGAAAGAATGTTGTGGAACCCCTAATAACAGTCATATGTATGGAGCTGAAAAAGTAGACCACAAATAAGTAAGGATAATAATAAACAAATGCTAAACAAGGTCATGAGATCAACACAAATGAAAATTGTTTTCAATAAAATTCATAAATGCTTAAATATTAATTTTTGTAATCATAAAATGTTGTTGTAATGGAATTTTCTTGCAGAACCCTTTTTTTCACTTTGCGGAACCCCTGCGTTCCGCGGAACACCATTTGGGAAACACTGAAATAGATTAATTAACAGATACAATAAGTAGGACAGAGGACCGAGTCTTTCCTCCACTTTTCTTGTCTCCATTCTTTTCTGAATATTCATTTAAAATCTATTCATTTTTTATTAAAGCAAAAATGGAAATGTAGGCAATGACATGTAACAGTGTTTACAAGCCTTCCTAAAAACTTGTACTCTGGGCCTCATCACTCATACCCATTTCTGAGCACAGTAATTTTACATTTCTAGGCACAAATCTAAAAATGTAGGCTTTTCCCTTGCCATTCCCAATTTTTTTGAAGTATTTACTGTTTTATTTTAGCACAAAAGTGGCAGCTATTACTGTCCCAATTTTTACCTTAGAAAATGAGTCTGATCAGAAATGTATTCTCAGTGCAGTGAGTTCCCATGTTCCACAGAATATGCAGGCTGTGAATTACTAAGCAAATATTGCACAAGGAGCAATGTGAGATGGCAGACATGTTGAAAAAACATAGTGAGCCTTGGTAAATTGTGACCTTTTACTTCCACAAGTGGTATTGTAGAAAATAGTCATGAAATTTTGGGGGGTGATTTCACTTGAGAGAAATGCATTGTTTTCAGTCATACATAAAATGCTTGAAGTTTTAAAGCCTTTGATAACTTAATGTCATGCAAGCTGTCTTTTGACAGATGGAACATTTGTAAAAAAAAAAATGTTTAAAAGAATTAAGGAAATGAATGAGCATTTTAAATGGGGGAAGTGGGTTGGGAGTCTTTTATGTTCCATAGTGAACAATATACATACTGAATATACAAGAGCAAATCATTTTCAGGTGGCTACAAAAGTAATAGCAGGGTATCTTCTGCACATTTTATCTGTTACACTCAGTAGCTCAAAAATATTGGTATTTGGAAGGATTAGAGCAGTAGATGAAAGTCTGGTTGATTTTGAAGTGCTGATGCTAGAGGTATGGTTTACTCGTTTGTTGTCCTGTAAACCTTCTAGCATGCTCTCCTTTTGCATGTGACAGCACTCAAGTTTTTACTAGTTTTACTAAGCCTTGAATTTGTGTTATAATTATGCACGTGTGTTGTGTCTAAATGTTTCAGTATACAATGTGAAAGCAAGAATACTCTAGTCGTGGACAATATTAGTGTTGTAGTATATAAGGCAAGTTTTCATCCACTGCTTTGGGTTAAGGTAGAATCTGCTTAACTCACTCAAACCCTGGTGGAAACAGAAGCATTTCGATTTTACAAATTCCTCATTGTCAGTGTCTCTGCGGTAGATACATTGTGCTGGGAGATATTAATTTATGCCTCAAGACTTGTTTTTGATATAAGCCATGTACAAGCTTTTAAAAAAGATCAAATTAACTCACGGGGGCCAAAATTGAGCACGGAAGCTGTCAGAAGTGAGAAAGAAGACTCTCAGTGGATCATTCCTGCTAGCATACTGTTGTGTTTAGGCTTGCAAAAAGCATCAGGTATGTTGTTTAAACAGACTAAGTGTGCCATCTATCCAAAGGTACAATCACTAAAATGCATTCCTCTGCCTCTGTTCCCTGGCAGTAATCCCAGTTAGGTGGGCTTAATAACAGTGATTTCTCCTGCATTATAAAAATGTTCCAGGTGGCGTGGGAGTGCATTGTCAAACCTATAGAATATCCTGAGGGTGGAGGAAACATGTCCCACTTCTGCCAGTCTGTATTCAAAATACTCTGGGGAAGAAAGAGGTTTTCCTGTTTATACAAATGTGATGTATTCCAGTAAAGTCCCTCAATCAGATAGCTCACTGTATTTTTGGAAGGGTTCAGTTAATCCACTGTACTTGGACTCTCTGAGCTACAAATTAAGCCCAATAACACTCCTTTACTGACTTTCACTGGGGATGTAATCAGTTAACGGGTTAAACCAGTGGTCCCCAACCTTTTGGGGCTGTCGGGCACCCGGGAGCGGGGCCGCGCATGCGCCGCGTGCCTGGGGGCGAGGGCCGTGCATGCGCCCGGGGCACAAGAATGGTTTGGGCCAGCCCTGGTCACTTGGCAGGGCACATGGCACCCGCGGGCACTGCGTTGGGGACCACTGGGTTAAACATTATGTTTAACCCATTAACCGCTTAAATGGGGATGGGATGGGGGCCCACCACAGCCAGGCTAGAGTGCCTTTGCCTCTGGCATGCTGCTTTGGCCAGGCCAGGCCTGCCCTGCTGGGCTGGAGCACTCCTGCCTGCAGCACACTGGGCCGGACCTATTGCAGGCAAGGCTGCTCTGGCTCCCTGCCCATGTCAGGTAGTTTTTTTTCCAGCCCCCAGTGTCGATGCAGCTAGACCAGGGGTCTCAAACTCCCGGCCTGTGGGCTGCCTTGGGCTGGAGCAATTGTGCAACCCAGCCCAGGAGTCCCAGTGTCCTGGGGGTGGGTAACTATCTGTTACTGTTCTCCAAGCTCCATCCTCTCCATCAAAGGAAGAGTTTCAGATTATTCTTTCGTGGTTCTTAATTCTGCATTGATTTATTGGCCAAAAAATAAATACAATTCTGTGTCAGAGGTGACATTTCTGATCTTGTTTTTTATATTTGAATGCATTGCTTGGTATTGATGTACTAATTGTACTCTGTTATAGGACTTTTCACTTTCAGTATGCTCCACAAGTACTATTTAATCCCCAAATTACCCAATTGCTTTGGAACAAACAAGAGATGACCTTAAAAATTTGTACCAGTTTGAAAAATGTTACACAGTTTCTGTAGGATTCATGATTACAGAGACAGCAAACATGACTGGAAAAGGAGAAACTTCCAGGAAGCTAAAAGTTTGCCCACTAATTAGTATATTTATATTTGACTGATGGAAGATCTCTGAAACCCAAAACTTAAGATCAGCATTTCCAAAATGAAACTCGGCACTTAGGCACCTACGTAAAACTGGGCAGATGTTCAAAGATCCTGCTCACCTCCAGCTCCCAGTGATTTAAGTGGCGTCTGCAGGGGTTTAGCACGTTTGAGAATCCGGTCATTTACATTTAGGTGCTTAAATATGAATAAAATCTGAACTTTAAGTACCAGAGTTCAAAAGTGTTTGCCCAAGTAACTAGTCCAGGCCAGATGGTGAGTTAGTGAAAATTCCACCAGATGGAATAGGCCTATAAACCCCTCATCTGAGGGAAGTTGATATATTGCCTTCCACAAAGGAGACTTTAGGGAGGAGGGATCTAATATCCCTTTCTTATAATGACTCCATCTTCTTTGGAACCTCCCTTCAGGAAGTTGAAGGTTGCTATCCTCACTCTTCTCTTCTGCAGACTAAATAAACCCAAATCTGTCAGCCTCTCCTCGCAGGTCATGTGCTCCAGCTCTCTAATCATTTGGTTGCCCTCTGCTGGACCCTCTCCAGTGCATCCCCATCCTTTCTATAGTGGGGGCCCCAGAACTGGACACAATATTCCAGATGTGGCCTCCCCAGTGCTGAATAAAGGGAAATAATAACTTATCTAGATCTGCTGGAAATGCTCCTCCTAATGCACCCCAATATGCCATTAGCCTTCTTGGCTACAAGAGCACACTGTTGACTCATATCCAGCTTCTCATCCACTGTAATCCCCAGGTCCTTTTCTGCAGAACTGCTACTTAGCCAGTTGGTCCCCAGCCTGTAACAATGCTTGGGATTCTTCCTTCTCAAGTGCAGGACTCTGCACTTGTCCTTGTTGAACCTCATCAGATTTCTTTTGGCCCAATCCTCCAATTTGTTTAGGTCACTCTGGACCCTATTCCTGCCCTACGACAAATCTACCTCTCCCCTAGCTTAGTGTCCTCCGCAAACTTGTTGAGGGTGTAATCTATCCCCTCGATCCAGGTCATTAATAAAGATGTTGAACAAAACCGACCCTACAACGGATACTTGGGGCACTCCACTTGAAACCGACTGCCAACCTGACATTGAGCCATTGATCACTACCCGTTGGGCCCGACAATCTAGTCAGCTTTCTATCCACCTTACAGTCCATTTATCCAATCCATACTTCTTTATGTTGCTGGCAAGAATATTGTGGGAGACCGTATCAAAAGCTTTGCTAAAGTCAAGGTATATCACATCCATTGACTTCCCCATGTCCACAGAGCCAGTTACCTCATCATAGAAGCTAATCAGATCTCTTTCCCCTCTTCCAAGTGTTTCAAAATGGATTCCTTGAGGATCCCCTCCATAATTTTTCCAGGGATTGAGGTAAAGCTGACTGATCTATAGTTCCCTGGATTATTGTTCTTCCCTTTTTAAAAGATGGACACTACATTTGCCTTTTTCCAATCATCCGGGACCTCTCCCAATCTCCATGAGTTTTCAAAGATAATGGTCAAAGGCTGCAATGACATTTGTTAAATCCCTCAGAACCTCCCATGCATTACATGTGGCCCTATGGATTTGTGCATGTCTGACTTTTCTAAATAGTACTTAGCCTGTTCTTCCTCCACCGAGGGCTGCCCACCTCCTTCCCATACTGCATTGCCTAGTGCCGTTGTCTGGGAGCTGATCTTGTCTGTGAAGACAGAGGCAAAACAAGCATTGAGTATTTTAGGTTATCCCACATCATCTGTCACTGCCTCCCTCATCCAGTAAGGGCCCCACATGCTCCCTGATAACCCTCTTATTGCTAACATGCCTATAGAAACCTTTCTTGTTACCCTTCACATCCCTTGCTATCTGCAGTTCCAGTTGCGCTTTTGGCTTTCTGATTATTCCCCTGCACTCTCGAGCAATATATTTATACTCTTCCCTAGTCATCTGTCCAAGTTTCCACTTCTTGTAAGCTTCCTTTTTGTGTTTAAGCTCGCCAAGGATTTCACTAGTAAGCCAGTCTGGTCGCCTACCATATTTGCTTTTCTTACTGTGCATCAGGATGGTTTGTTCCTGTGCCTTCCATAAGGCTTCTTTAAAATACTTCCAGCTCTCCTGGACTCCTTTCCCCTTCATATTAGCATCCCAGGGGATCCTGCCCATCAGTTCTCTGAGGGAGTCAAAGTGTGCTTTTGAGCTAACCATGTAAAGCCTACTAATGTGTGGTAGGCTGAAGGCCATTCTAACTAATGGGCATGAATGTAGGCATTCAAGTTACTATACCCAAGGCTTACATGATAAAAGCTAGGCATGCCTGACAGTCCCCCTTGATCCTCTGTAGATGTATGATAAAACTTTAGGTGTAGGCAGACCTATGTAGTAGGCATTTTTTAGTCTCAAGAGATATATATCATTAGTAAAGGCCATCTAAACTAAACAGGATTAATTTTAAAATGACTTTCTGTAACCACATGAATAGAGATATTTCACCTTGCCTAATAAGAGCATACTTATAGGTCAGGAGACTGGGCAGTGCTACAGAGAAATTTTGTAATGAA
Source organism: Pelochelys cantorii (assembly GCA_032595735.1). Taxonomy (NCBI): domain Eukaryota; kingdom Metazoa; phylum Chordata; order Testudines; family Trionychidae; genus Pelochelys; species Pelochelys cantorii. Next base: position 8,321,227 of record CM064333.1, on the reverse strand, counting down.
ACTCTGTTTTATAACAAATAGCTGACGGAGAGCAAAGAGTCAGGTAAAAATAGTAGCTGTAATTCCACATGCTTGCAATAAAAATCAGTTAAGTAGGAACTTAAAAGCGTCAGCGCATAATATTTTAAAGAAGTACTACTCAAGCTTTTACTGTCACGAGATATGGGACAGCATACCAGCGGCATCTCTGCCAAAAAATAAATTAGTAAGCAATTCAGCAATAGCTAAGTTGTTATACTATCTGATAAAGGTATATTTCCTGGTTACCTCTGATTGCATAACCTTGATCTGAAAGTCCTGGTGCAGACACAAATAGGGATTTTTGCATGTGTCAGGGCTATAGTTTTAGGTTCAAAGTAGTGTCATGGAAACTGCATGTTGTGTTATGTTCTTGTGTTTTTTCCATTATCCCTTCTGCTAGAGGAGTTCTTGGACTTGATCTTGGCATCAGGCATGTAGCAACATATTGTATTTTACAGAGGTTTAGGAAATGCAAGTAATTTTTTATGTTAAAATGCTATGTTCTGATTTGGTAGCATTTTATTTGTTTCACAGGTACCAATGGCTGCATCAGATGCAAAACTGTGGCGAGTCAGGCCCTTTGTTTCTTGTATCCTCTGCAGCATTAAAAATAAATAAAAGGCCAAACTCTCAGTATATGTAGATGGGTCTCCTTTGTCTAATAAGCTAAATAATCACATTCAACCACACTCTGCTTGGTGCAAGAGCCCAAGTGAGGGAATACAAAGATGGCTTTTGCCCTCCTCCTCTATCCAGGAAAGGGGAGTATAATAAAATTAGGTACATCTTAAGTGAATAGAGATGGATGTAAGCACATGCATAAAGTCTTTGCTGAATCAGAACCTTATTGAGTGAAGTCTTGAGTGATAGTACATAAGTCATAAAAAAAAGCGAAAGCACATGACAATATAGTTGAAATCCAGTTAGAGTGCATGTTTAAAGCATGTAAAGACCAGTATTTCCAGTCTCCGATGAGAATCGTAGATAGTTTTTAGATAGTGAATCTGATATGTTTGAATAGGGAAAGCATAAACATTTGGTACTAACCAAACTCCCCTCATATTACAATGATAGAATACTGGTAGGCTCATCAAACATCCCTCTGTTTCATTTCCAACTTTATCATCCTGCTACTATTGTGCAGAGGGAGGATGGCCAGTAGACAAGGGCATGACTAGAAGACTAAGCAGGAAGTTAGACGAGATTAAAGCATATGTAGCTGATATAAACATTGTACTTTTAAAGAGACATCTAGATCAATATCTGCCACATTTCATTAACTTACTTGACAAAGTGTACACAACGCATTCAGGGAATGCTGAGTGGAATTTTCAGTTCATTCTCTCTGATTTATTATGACAGTAGGTAGGGCAATTTTTCCCCCTTCACATTCTTTATATTTCTTCCAATAAAAATGTATATAACTTCTCTAAAAATAAGCAGCCAAGAGGTTTGCATTTCATATTGGCTTCTCTGGAGGAGGCACAAGTAAAGAGATATGAGATCTGTTTGGCAGAATCTTGTTTGGGATGGAGCTGTTTTCATTTACAGTGCAGTTTACATGGATTAACTGTGTGTTCTTAATTATCTCACTTCAGGAATATGGATGTTTTAGTTATCCTTTTTCTTTGCCTTAACCCGCTTGTACATTTGGCGGTAATGGTAGTGGTTTAAGGACCTTTTATCAGAATTGTAGCATACTTTGTAGGGAACCAGCGCCTCTCTAAAAGATAATATAACCCACCTTTCAATACACAAGTCAACAAATTCCATCCCTGATTATGCAAAGGGATTCACCAAGACGGAGCCCCATCTCTGTGTAATGTATACTGTTTTTATAATGCTAATAGTAATTTTGAGATTGGAAATTCTGAGGAAATGAGAAGTGAATTGGACTATGTCCCTGTAAAAGAATGGACTCCCAGAGGTACAGAGAAGCTGTGTAAATTGAGCCTGTAGCTCTAGCTGCATGACTCCTTCATCCTCCAAGTAAGCCTTTGCTCTTTCCACTGCTTCTGCCCCCAGAAGATTGCCAAACGGCTTCATCCAAGTTTGAGCTCCCACAGGCAGAACCTGCAAGAATTGCTCTCAAATAATTAGGTCCCTGGCTCTTCCCAGAGAGTTGGCATCTAGAAGCCACCTTCCATCAGCCCGGCCCTGCAACCTCTGCTTTACCACACAGAGCCGTGCTCTCCATGGAAACAGCTCAATGTGGAACTTATGCCAGGATGCTTCTGGTGTCCGTCCAAATGTATCTAACATGGCGGCTTTCAATTCAGGGTAAAAGTTTGACTGTGGGCCACTCAAAGCTCAATAACCAGCTTCAGCCTCCCCAAGGAACAATGGAGCTGCCCTGGGAGTCTTCCCGCTCTCACATAGGCAGTCCTCTCAAAGGCTCAGAGAAAAATCTCAGGATTGTTCTCAGGCCCCAGCCTTGCCAACCCCTAACCTAGCGCTGGAAGTTTGGCCTGGCGTCTGCTGGAATTAAAGATTCATCTTTAATTAAAGATTAGATCATGCAATGACATCTCCACAAATACACTCAGCCAAAAATGGCAACCTTTCTTGTTGCTGTAGAAACTGCTCCAGTGGTTGATGTGGCAGACACTGATCCTGCTGCTGGGCGGCAAACTGTACTCAGACCGTGTGTGACTTTTCAAAAGTGGCAGGAGGAACATCTGAGTTTTTCTGCCTTCTATGAATGAGCAGAAAATGTCCTCCATCTTCTGTTTGACTCTTGCTCCTACAGTTTCCATTTTCCTTCTTTGTGAGTGGGGGTCATGAATGCTGTGGAGTACACCAATTATAGAGGATCTGCTTCCTGCCGAGCACCGTTTTGTAGCTAGGGGTCGGTTTGCAGGCACCCTCTGGTGGGGCCCTTGAGAACTCCATGCTCTTGCTCCTGTGGCTAACAGTCCTTCCACCTGGGGATGGTTTAATAATGTTTCTTGGAGTCCCAAAAGAAAGTCCATAGCCACAGCACAAATGTTAATACTCAGCCCTGGTTCTTCTGTCCCACATAGACTTCTTCTGTCCCAGTCTTCTCCACGCAAAGCTGCCAGTCCCAGCCCTTTCTGTCTGGAAACCTGCCCTCTGACAACTAGTTTCTCCTTTTTTTAGCTCCATCCTGCTGCTCTGGTATAAGGAAGCCCCTCATGCAATACAGGTGTGCCTCTGTAGTGATCATAGTTCGCTAACCTCAGTCCTACAGCCTTTAGCGGATGAGTCATCCTGTTACAGATCCTTTTTCAGGACGAGGACCTTTAGTCTATGAAATTGCATTGATTTCTTAGAGCAGTTGCATCACAATGGAGTAATTCCACCAAAACACACTGATATTTACAAAAATAAAATGAATTTAGTGTCCATGAACATTTAACAATAACAAAGATATCTGAAATAATCAACCTATTCTTGTTTCTTTCCCAAAAATGTAAAGAATCAAAATAATCCACTAAGTTAATATTATGAGAAATGACATTACAGCTTTCAGTCAACCTTTAATTCAGGTTAAAAGCTATTGCCTAAATTCTGAGATGTATCTGAGTCATCACAAAGAATGTTGAAATCTGACTGTTACTTATTTCTTTACTTGTGTTACTAATTGTTGAAAAGAAAATAATTTTTAAAATCTTAATTTATTTTTACCCATTTATGGTAATTTTATATTTCTGTGTTACTCAAATTTCACTGCTCTGCTTATATAGCCAGGTTCAGTGGCTTGTTCTCATTCATAAGACATTGCCCTCATTTTATAATTATTCATTCACACCAACATGGTATCCTTTTGAAGTCATCTGCACATGAGTGCTAGCATCTACCAGTGTAGATTAAATTGCAGGATCAGGATCTATAAGACATGGCAACAATGCTTGAGTTTTCAGCACTATAAGGTGAATTTTTAAATTAAAAAGAACTTTAATTGAAACTTGGAAGCATAATACAACAAAGCAATTTTGGTTAATACTGTGTTTGATTTTGAATTTTTTTTTTTAAATTCAAAGCCTGTATTTCGGAATAAATTTCTTGGTAATGCCTTTTAAAGTATACTCCCACCACAGGAAGTCTGTTAGCCCAGATTCTGAGTTACTAAATGGTATTTTACTATCAATCAATTCAAATGGAATTCAAAACACTTTCAATATGTTGGCTTTTGTAAAAAAAAATTCACTGTATGAAAAAAATGGGTGATGCAGGGGAAGGGAATGATTATTGGCAGAAAAAGAGGAAGCTGTAAATCTTCAAATCAGATACAGGACAGATTGGAACAACATGGGTTTTCCAATGTTTCTAAATTATAATGTACCTAATAACTCTCCTTGGGCAAGAAGGCAATCTGTTTTCTATCAATCTCTCTTCTAAGCAAAAATATCACTTATGTTAAAGGGAGATTTTTTTTATTTAGATAGCTATTCTGAAACCAGAAGATTCCCTGTCCAAATTGCTCTGAATTGTATCTGACAACTAGTACAATATAAGACAAAGCAAAGATGCAAGGGGACAGATAATGAACATAAGTGTGTAAGGAATACCTAATTCCGATGCATTCTGCCACTTTTGCATGATCCCAGTCCTTGTGCTTATGTACAAGAAATCTATGGTCCTAGAGCGTTAATCTAAATCTACACTGCCTAGAACGTTACGCAATACTTTAAAACCAGGGTAAAGTGGATGTAAAATGCTACTGAATCAGAATTCTGATTCTTTATGCACGACTAAATGACTGTCTGAGCAGCAAAGCACTTGAGAATCTAACCAAATGCTTGAGATTCTGCTGTAAGAGTTCACCTCCGAATTGCAACCAACTTGGCTGATGGTTTTACAGCCAGTATCTGGTCTTCAGTTTTCTCTTCAAAAATACAAAAATTACAGTTGTGAGTTACGGTATGTCTGCAGTACCATCTCTCCTCCAGGAAGGAAGTGCCTCTTCCCCCCCCCCCTTTTTTTTTTTTAAATAGGAAGACAATATTGTCCTATGGAATTGTTCCTGGAAGTCTTTGCAGAGCAAGTGGAATCTGAAGTGTTAAGGACAGTAAAAAGCAATAATAAAACGCAGTTACCGAAACACTTGAATTTTTCCTGTTGCCATAAATATTATTCCAAATAAAATAAAATATCAACTCCTAACTAGGGAGGGGCAAATAGTCCCATTTACTGTGACTTTTAGGATTAAAACTGCTTATTTTTTGCTTTTATTGTTCACTTTCTTATGCCTCTGCAATTCCTGGGGGGTTTTTTAGGAATAGATTGCAGGCAGGCTGCCTGAATACCACTACAACACTACTACCTCCAAAGGGCAGATGGTGGCAGGTTCACAATTTACATGTAATGTTCTATTAAGCATCAAGAATGAGTGTATCCCAACAGAAAGTGAAGCTTTTGAGGTTTGCTCATCACTCATTTGTAAGTTTTTAAGCTTATGGACTAGGTTCACCCACATATTACATGGGGGAAAGTCAGACTTGAGGTGCTTTGTGAGGCATAATTCATGTATGACTCTTGCAAAGCTAACCCATGCACCCTCACAAATGGCTAGGAAAGAGGATGGCTGAGGCAACCGTTAGTTGCTCTTTAAAGCTGTCCCTCACTGGCAGAACCCCCCCAAGGAGATCCACACTATATGGGAAACACCATGTGGGAAATTTTGGAACAAAACCTGAGTGACAAGGCATCTTGGGATTTTCAAAACTGAACAGAGGCAGAATGGGGAGGAGAGTCTTCCCTATTTACAGGCAGTGAGGTTGGCCACATCCCCAGCATTGCTGCCTGATCTGCCAATTGTGGGGCCTTGTAAACATTGATGGGACCAATAAGAAAATCAAGCTCATCTATTAAGGAAGACAAATGGAGAGGGATGGGGAGGTCTAGGGCAGGGGAGGGGTACAGCCCATTCCAGGCTGCCTCTAAAGAATCTGTCAGGGAGACAAAGCCTGCAAACCCTGGATTATGAAGACTTGTAGACTCATTTTAGGTTAAGTTGATGGACGGGGCTAATTCAAAAAGAATAAAGGGAAACCAGTCAGACGAGTTAGGAGGGAGATATGATTGCTGTCTGTATATTCATTAGGGAGATAAATATCCACAAACAAGAGGAGTTAAGTGCCTCGTTGGACACAAGAATAAATAGGTATCCACTGCACATCAGTAGCTTTAGGCTTAAAATTAGAGAAATGTATCTAACCATTAGAAGAGTTAAGTTCTGGCACAGCTTTCCATGGGGAGTACAGAATCTTTCAAAACATGGCATTTCTGATGAAAATGCCCTGTCTAAACTGCTGGGTTTTTTTGAATAGTCCTGTTTCGAAAAAGCGGCTGCCGCCATTATGCAAATGAATCATGAAATATTTGCATCCCGGCTTCATTTGCACTTTCGATATGTCTAATTTACATCCCTCTGCCGACAGAGGGGTATAGTTCAGACACATCTTGAGTTACAGCGAATTCTTTTCCAGGTGTTTGGTGGGGCTTGCCCACTTGCTGAGGGTCTAACTGATTCCAATATTTGGGAACAGTAAGGAATGTTCCCCTAAGTCAGGTTGGCAGACAACTTTTTTTTTTTTTGGCCACCTATGTAATATAACAAGTCTGTCTTACTTGTGTAACAAAGGTACTGTTGAGTCCTTGGTACTTAGGGGTTCTCTTCTTCCTCATATATCACTGCTACTTGTTTGAAGGCCCAGTTCAAAGTCTCGTTGTTTCTTTGATCCACACTGAAATCTGAGAATTCTGTTAGCTTCTCTGAGTCCAGTTGTGGAGGAGAGGTCACGGAGTGTACGTTCATCAATGGCTATTACACAAGGTGGTCAAGAATTCTACTCCATGCTCAGGTACCCCAAACCTCTGACTTCCAGAAATTGAAGCTGGATGACATGGGATGGATAACTCGATAATCTCCCTCTTCTGTTCATTCCTTCTGAAATATCAGGAACCAGCCATGGTCAGGAGACAGAATACTGAGCTAGATGGACCATTGGTTATGGCTATTCTACTTTCTTAAGAAGCTGACAGAGGAAAAAGGAAGACTTGTAATTTAAGGGCAGATTTTGTTTCATTTTAGATTAAGTTGATGGACTGGAGATGAATTGAAGGGGCCCAGTTAGGAGAAAGCTGGGGTCTCTAGTGAGAACTGCTCTAAGAGCAGTTGACACACGCCTTCCGGAGTAGCCTTTTTCTGAGACCTTTCTTTTGCTACTTGGTGTGAAACCCAGAGACAGTCAGAAGATTTGCCAAAAACTCTGTTCATATATCTAAACATTTTTCTTAGTGACTTTATACTACTGTGACCACAGTTTGTGTCCCTCAAAGGAAATACTGACTACTTCATTTAAGTCTGTGTTCAGTCAATTCAAGACATAACATGGTGATCTCTATTCTGCTGTGTTTACATTCACAAAGAGAGAGCCAACAGGATGAATCAGCCGTGGGAACCTAGCTCTTAAAAAGCCAGATTTAGACTCTCCATTAATTTATATGGAGTAATGAGTTTGCTACACTTTCAGAGCTGGTGCAGTATCTGACTTTAGTATTATTTTGCATGCATATGAGAGAGAGTTATCATTACAGTCAGCTGAACCCTCATCTCCACCCAATAAGCACTGGGCAAAGCTGAAGGATGCAGCTGCCAAGAAGTAGTTCACAGCTCCCAAAACCGGGGACAGGTTCTACCCCACCCTTAGCCCCAGCATAGAGGCCGCGGTAATCTGCCAGATTGTGAAGTCCTTACAAGGCAGCTCTTGCATCTCTCTTTGCACCAAAATGGGTCAGATACGTGGTTCGTTGCATTTGTTGCTCATTGCTTGTTGATACTCTGCTTGGTACTTCATGGGACAAGAAAGAAAGTTTTGTTTCCTGCTTTGGGAAGTTCACTCTCTATGGGTCCAATGCATCGTGCGTTTTTACCAAATCATCTAGCTTCTGAGCTGATGAAATCTTGTTGAAGCTGAAGCAGCAACGTGGTTGTAATAAACACTGCATCTGGCAAATAGGTGTATGTAGAACCAAGCCGTAAATTAGACATAATACAGCCTAAAAGTAATTTTATAGAGACCTGTTATAAACTGAAGAAAAGAGCAGTCTGTGATTTTTGTTTACTTTCCAATACTCCACGTGCTCATGCTTTGGTGGGTTGCTGTTAAAAGTTTATTAAAAGGCCAAATAAGAAATGTTTGAGAAACTTGTCTTCCTAAATTCAGATGTAAAGTCCTGTGCTAAAGTATTTGTTAAAGACAAAGAGGTAACAGTGAAGCAGTCCCCTGTGATGTGCTGGATTAGTATAATACTTCATTATGCTTTGCTTTGCTAGTCACCACGTGCACCACTGCAAAAGTAAGAGTGCACGATGGTGATATTATTAACTGCATCATGCATATTGTTGATTTATTCTTTGTTCTGAATCATTATCCTTTCACCAATGAGTTCATCGCGTTGTTTTCATAAACTTAGTCAAGCACCAAATTATGAAGCAAGGCCAGGCCCCTTATGGTACATTGCATAAGCAATTATTGCTATTACCTATTATTTGTTGCTTCCAGCCAATGAGGTTTCTGCATTAATGGAATGTGCATAAAACAATTATGAAGTAGGTAAGATTTGGGCAGTCTAAATTTTGCCCTTGAAATTGCTTTGCTTCATTTTGGCCACCTGCTGGCAGCCAATGAAAAAAATGTTCCATTGTTGCAATGAGCATATCGACTCAATCAGTTGTAATGAGGTCAGATTACCGAATGATTCTCTGCTACCTTAATAATTAAATTGAATCCACACTTCTGCTGCCCTCTCTTTCTCTGACAGCTGCAAGAAATGTGGCAAGCAGGAGCAGTAGCAATGGAAGTGCTGTAAACACCAGCACCTCCCACGTACTCCTCTGACTAATGAAAGCCATGCTTTAGTCTGCGTTGTGGTAGAAACACTGAGCCATAAGAGAGCGTGCTAACACAAGCACTTGGACAACACTTGACAATAAGTGGCTTAACAACACATTAAGCAAGAAATTAAAGAAAGGACACAATGTTAGACCTTTTGCTCAGCCTGTAAGAAATAAATATATAGATGTGGACACCATTTCAGTGTTGTATGTGTGAGTGTTTCCCTTTAACACTGCTGGAAATTGTGTGGAGATGGAGCACAAGTGGGATATGACTTTCTGCACAGACTCTGGTTCTGTGGGAGTTGCATGGCACGGCAGCATAACAAAAGTCCACTTATTGTGAAGTGCTTCCACTATAGGACTTACAATAGAAAATTCAAGATTTCTCTTTTTATTGCTTCTGGCCCATAACATGTCAAGATTTGCATTTGCTTCACTGATATAACCGGGAAAATAATTAGAAATGTCTGGGGGAGCATTGTTGTTTCATTACATGATAAGCTCTGTCATCAAAAATTAGAAAATCTTAACAGGGATGGAAGTGGAGGGAGAAATATGACTCTGGAAAGGACTAGATAATATAACATATACATGTATAAATAATAATATGTATTAATAAATTCATAAAACCACTTGGCCAAATGATTTTGGTTGTAATAGTCTTTTGCAGCATGATGTGAGAGCCCAGATGTGTTTTCAGTGTCGAAGTACCTTCTAGGATTGTTGGTTTCCTTTGATGACTTCAGGTGTTAGAGAAGCATCAGGAAAAGTCTAATGCTTCCCTTTTCAGCCAACAGCTTATTTTACCCTTTGTTATTTGCATGCGTGTGTGTTAGTTTTCCCTGAAAAAGTAACTGTCAGTTTTCTGTGACAGGCACATAGTTGTCTGTGGTCACATAACACTTGAAAGTGTGTCCAACTTCCTGAAGGACTTCCTGCACAAGGACAGGGATGATGTGAACGTGGAAATCGTCTTTCTGCATAAGTGAGTAACTCTTCCAACCAAAACCTTTCTTGCTCTTTAAATGGTCCAAACATGTCCTAAAGGCTCCTTTTGGCCAGTCTGTATTGGTTTGAGGGTAGAGCAGGTTACGATGGGACTCCTAGGGTGCCGCCTACACAGCACATTTATTTAGAAATAACTAACATTATTTCAAAATAACAATCCGAGCATCTACACAGCAATTCCGTTATTTCAAAATAATTTTGAAATCTGTAAACCTCATTCCACAAGGAATAATGTTTATTCCGAAATAGCTATTTTCAAAATAGCAGTAGTGTGGACACTCCACTGCTGCTATTTCGAAATAGCTTCTCCCCAGGGCGATTCAAAGTAATTACACCCTAGTGCCTCCAGGGGCTCTAAATCGAGGTAGCACATCCATATTAGGGAAGCCCGCCTCGGACTAATTTTGAGGCTGCCCTGTAGTGTAGATGTGCTATTTCAAAATAAGATATTTCAGAAAAAATTCCGAAATAGCTTATTTCGAAATAAGCATGTGGTATAGATGTACCCTAAGGGTCAAACTTATTGATGGTGTAACCTCATTAGTTTCAGCTACCTTCAGTGAAGTTAGACCAGATAGGTATTTGACCCTGGAGGTAAAATCCTGACCCCTCTGAAGTCAATGGCCAAATTTCTGTTGATGTTAAAAGGACCAGGATTTCACCCTGGGTATCAGTTTGTGACTCTTCCACTAGATTTTTATACATTTGGGATTACGAAGGCTCTTGAATTTCAGAATGCCTGACTCTCGTAAACTATTTTTGACCCTACCAGTGAAAATAATTTTGAGCCTGGATTTTTCCCATTCCTGTGAAATGTTAAAATACTTACCCAACATACAGCATGAAGTTTTGAGAGACTTATGGAACCAAACGTATGTCATTGTGAACTATTATCCACACCAGTTCATCATGATGACCAAAGGCCAAGACTGCATTATGAAGTCATTCATTGCTGTTACAAGTTAAAAAGCTTTGTTTCACTTCACAGGAAGCTTTTGAAAGTGTGTAGTGTCAATCTATGAATACTTCCCAACCTTACTGTCAGTTGTTATTCTTCATTGGTTCCACATTTTCTAATAGTTCAATGCAATATATTTTGTTATTATTAGTAAGGCCTAAAAATAGTTTATAAGTATTTGTACCCATTATTAATCTGATCCTCGGGTGGACACAATATCTTTCTATACGATAGTCTCAAGAACCTCCAGGCAGTTACACAGAAATTTCTTTCCTTTTCTGCACAGTGGGCCAAATTCTGCCATCAGGTCCACAGAACTGCTTATATTGATTTCATTATAAGCCATATGCATCTAAAGAGACTACTTGGCCCCAAATGATTTTAGTTAAGCCTCAGCAAAGACTGAATTCATCTGCTATGCAATTGTTAGGCTGTTCAACAGTAGTTTGTGTTGTGTTGCATCCTAAAGCAAGTGGAACCAGATTAGCCCTACCTTGTTAGTTAAAACTTGACACTTAAAGTGTGTCCTACTATTCTCAAAATGATGCTTCTGCAGAAGAGGAGACCTGACCAGGGATATTTCATACATGTTGTTTATAAATTAAGAAAGAAAATGCTGTGTGAAGAAGAAAAAGTATGGGTCTAATGGGCAGTACAAGAAAGAAATAGTTTACATAAATTTCAAATTATTTAATTAGTGATTGATAATTACTAAAGGATAATGAATGAATTAAATACATATATTTGAAATTTTGAAGAAATAAAAACTGTGGCAATTGAGACCATCCTGGGTTATTCTGCTCTGAACAGACTATTTGCAAGCACTGCAAAACTAATGGAATGTTGAGAATGAAATCTTGTTTTCCTGTTGGCTACCACAAGTGTTCTGTTCCCACCTACTAGTACACATAACAGTACAGGTGTTTGAAACAATTGGACTTCAGACCTCTGCTCCTTATATTAAAGAAAAACTCAATTATTCAATTGTTTGTCACTAATTTTATTGGCAAGTTTATTTTAAAGAGTGCATCATACTCAGAAATAAGAAATAATAGATAATAAAAATATTAATAAATAGTGTAGAAGTTTTCTTTGGCCATGGATAGTTCTATGTTTAATTTATGGAGATTAATTTCGATCATGCAATCCATGGGGAAAACACGTTAGAAACTCCCATTCATAGGCATATGCAATTATCTATCTCCATCTCCAACTTTTATGCCTCATCAGTCTAACAGTTGCAAGCTAAATTGCAGCAAAGCTGTGTTCTCTGATTCTAATGACATATTTCAAATATATGATCAAGCTTACCTAAAGATGTGCACAACTAGCTGCTTTTCCAAACACAAACATCATGAAAAAAGATTTTGCTGCATTTAATCTTGTCGCCAGGCGATTGCGAACTTGCAGACGATGAGTACAATTTACTAGTTTTATGTAAATTTACAGAAATTGCCCATTCCAATGACTTTGTGAAAAGATTATTGGATTCTGAAATTTTGAAAAATGACTGGAATCCGTCTGTAACAAGAAGTGCTCTATGATACATTGCTGCTTTCCACATACCCCTTTTAGCTGCTCCTGGAACCTGAACAGTTAGGAGAGGTCCAAGAAGCACTTTGAATTGTAAAAATGAATGAGATGAGGAACACTGATTGATACAATCCATGTAGATCTACAAACCCAGTGCAGTCACCTCTGGTTTTACTGTATTGGTCTATATTTGCTAGCAAAACAACAGTGTAACAAAAACAAAATGCTGTCGAACCGCTGTAGTGATGTTGCAAACAGATAGAAATACTCTATCTGGTAACATTACTGATCATGTTTAACTCAGGTATTTCCTGGCTGGTAAGGACTGACTGAACCACAACTTCTCCAGCCAACCATTAGTTGCCTGGGAATACCCTTCCCATCAGCAATTTTGCTTTAAGGTAGTTGCTATTTGTCACTAGCATCCCATTACACACAATTCAGTATCAAATTGGCATGTCTTAGGGAGAGGCTATTAGAAACAGCTATTTGCTTGAGAGAAATATGGTGTTCGCTGTCTGTTCCTATTGAGAGCAGCATGCATTTCTACGCGCCATGAGCTGTTATTGAATGAGTGATATTAATGCACTTAACAGCAAGCAATGCATTTTCCGTCCTGTCAAACCAAATGATTGAAAGGTTAAGAGTCATTTGTGGTGATTGGATAAAGGAAGTTGCCAATGCATAGAGTTGCTACCTGCCTGATTTTATACTATTGCCATTAAATTAGATGAATGGATACTGCTGATATCCCCTGGTAACTGCTTGTGTTTTATTAGGGTAGGGAGGAGGTTCCCTTTTAAGAGATCACATGGAACTTAATTTCTAAAAGGAAATGCATTGGAGGTTCGGGCACATAAAAAAATTAATACCTCTAGATTGTATTAACTGTTACTAAGTATGACCAATGTGCACCCATAGTTGCGTATGCACTTTCTGCAGTGGTGTACAGAACTCTGGTTAGTGCCTGTGCACATGGGTAACTAAGCACGTCTTACCCATTTGAGTGTGCATTTGCAGTAAAGGCCCACACAACCACAAGTAAACTTTATTTTTAAATTGAATTAATGCTCTTTACCTGGCAAGTAAATGTTTGCTTGTTACCAAGGGCATTTCTATGCTAGGAAATTATTTTGAAATAGCTTATTTTGAAATAACTCCTGAAATAGATATTTTGAAATAAGTGTATTCCCCAAGGAAAGCAGGAGTTATTATTTCGAAATAACCAGCACCTTATTTCGAAATAATGGGCTTGGTAGTAAGGGCGCTTTGCTTGCTATTCCGAAGTAAGGGGAGTTATTTTGAAATAGCTCCCTAGTGTAGACCAAGACAGAGAGATCAGAAAAGGGGACAGAGGTGCAGTAGTCGTGTAACCATGTCAGCATGTCCCCTCAATTCAGACACCGTGAGGTTTGTTTCACTCTCTGCTGTGTAAGTATTCTGTTTCAATGACATATATGCTGTATCCATACTGCTTGGTACAGCTGAGATACAGGAATCCTACACAATAGCAAAGAGGAGGTCCATATTGGCAGCTGGTATTATTTATTAACTTTATGGCTCCCGGGTTAATTAAGAAACTCAAACCCAGAAACAAGGAGCAAAACTATCCATCATACATAGGCTCTTAGCAACATGAATTCATACATAGAAGAGGAACACTGATCCCTAAAAATTCCTCTGCTTTATTAGGAATCTGTCCCTGGAGACACTTGAAGACCAAAGGATGCAAAAGTAATAATATTATTATTTGAGTGCAATTCATGCTGCTCTTGAAAATCTACCCATTGAATTGGGTAAATCACTCAGTCCAGACCATACACAGTTATCTATCTGCACTTTGATATACTGCCACAAGACACTGTAATTCATACAGTAGGTTAACAGTCATCTACAGGACCTGATAAAACCTCTAGATTGTATTAACTGTTACTAAGTCCATTTGTTCTCATTCTGTCATATCATTTTTGACCAGTGGTTATTTTCCCTTAAGTGGTCAAATGAAAAATAATCCACGTACTTAGCTCTCTTATGCTACATTCAGGGAAGCTGGTTTTAGATCCTTTTGGTGGGCCACATTCACAGTTGATGTGGGGACATATGTAGTAAAAGGAATGGAGCTGTGCTAAGAGAAGGTGAGACCCATGGTTTTCATCCTACAAGAAAAGCATCAATGGAATTCCAGAGAGTTTAAAAGTGAATAGAAGAGTAGGACAGAAATGTTGCGCAAACTGACTTCTTCTTTGTTCTTCCCCCCCAATGCAGTATCTCCCCTAACCTTGAACTGGAAGCTCTTTTTAAACGACACTTCACTCAGGTGGAATTTTATCAGGGTTCAGTTCTCAATCCACACGACTTGGCACGAGTAAAGGTAATGATTCTGCTGATGCTTTATTTCTGCTCCTTTTCTTCCCTTAAATAAGCAGCTTCTACCTCCAATCCAGTGTCCACTGAAGTGAATGGGAATCTTTTAATTGACTTTAATAGGAGCAGTCCTATGATCGTTTAACATGTTAGAAGTTGATGTTACAAACACTGTTGACATGTTTACATTGGGGCAATTAGAAAACCTTTTTTACCCTTTTTCTATTGCCTAGTGTCCTGAAAAAGCAAGTAGAATTTGAGATATTTGCTAACTAGAATGACAGTACAGGTTGGACCTCTCTGATTTGGCACCCTTGGAGAGGTCCTGAACCAGAGAGTTTGCTGAACTAGAGGAGGTCAATGCTGGCTGCTCCACTCCCGGGCTCCCAAGGCTGGGGCTCCTGCTCGCTGCCACTAGGGGTTTCCCGGGTTCACCCAGCTGCCACCAGCCCTGCTCCGACATTGCTGGCCCTGCTGCCTCTGGGGATTCCCTGGGGCTCCCCAGCCAAGGGTCCCCTGCTGTCGCCTGTCCCCACTACCTCTGGGGGTTCTCTGGCTGGGGCTGCCCAGCCATCCCAGCCCCAGCACCACCAGGGATTCCCTGGGTTCCCCAGCTGGGGCTCCCCTGCCACTTGGCCCTGTTGACACCAGTCCCACCTGTCCCCGATGATGCCGGGGGTTCCCTAGCCCCGCCTGGCCCTGATAACACAGGGGAGTTCCCTGGCCGGGGCTGCCCAGCCTGCTGCCACTGGGGGTTCCCCAGCTGGAGCCACCCAGCCATCACCAGCCCCACTGCCAGGGTCAGTCCAGCTCTCACTGGGAGTTCCCCGGCCCAGGACCGCACAGCTGCTGCCTGGCCCCACTGCTGCAGGGGTTCCTCAGCTGGGGCAAGAGCTTCCCATTTGCCAGTTAGCCCGGCTGACACCAAGAGTTCCCTGGCTGGGGTGGAGGCTCCTTGTTCGCCCCCTGGACCTGCTGATGCTGGGGGTTCTCTGGTCGGGGCAGGGCTCCTCACCCCCGCCTGGCCACGCTAACGCGGGGGATTCCCCTGCAAGGTCGAAGCTCCCCAGCTGCCACCTGGCTCAGCCACTGCTGGCCCAGCCACGGCTCCTCTGCCCTGTGTTCTCCCGGCTGGCTCCCACTCCCCAACTCCGGGGTTCTTTGGTCCAGCAACATCTGTGGCCCTGCTGGATGTTGCCGGACCAAAGAGTCCTGGATTTGGGAGGTTCAACCTGTATTGGTTAAAGAAGTGTTTCTCAGCCAGTGGTATGAGTACCCTATGGGTACTCGAGAGAGTCGGGGGGGGGGGGGGTACATCAACACAACTGAAATTTGGAGAAAACTGAATTTTTGTTTTAAGTTTTACAGCACTGTATTATTTTTGTACTTTTTACACCCAAAAATTTCATCGGCCGCCCCGCTACAATTAAGTTGTTTAAACAAATGTGTTGCAATGGTAGAAAAAAATGGTGTGTGTCTGAAAACTGTAGGTACTGGGGTACTTATAATTTTTTTTTTTTTGAAAAAGGGTACTTTATTAAAAAAAAAAAAGTTGAGAAACACTGGGTTAAAGCACTCTGTGTTAAATAATTTCATCCTCTTGAAGCAAACCCTGAAACTGGGAAGAGAAAAAGATACCAAACTTATATGCAGCATTACCCCATTGCATGCCTTTTTAATGGGACATGAACACACTTCTTAAATCATAAAGATCTTTGCCTGATGTTAAGCTGTTCTACTGAGTACAAATTAGGGGGTTTGCCTGTGCCAGCTACAAAAGCTGCTTGGTCCATTTTTACACAACATACTCAGAGCTGAACTCTAATCAGCAGCATAAAATAAAGTTCTTGTAATGGCCATAAAATTCATTCTTGTTATCTTCTCTCTGCATCTCCTCTTTTTACAGTGTGGGAACTGCCCAAATGTACTGAAAAATAGTGATTTTGTCATACTTTAAATCTGCTGCTTTATGCTAACGAGACTCAATGTTGATGAGTGTTAGTTTTACAATTAGATTGACCTTGCCCCTAAAATCAGTTATCTATTGGTTTTTTTATTATGTTGTTTTCTAGGGACCCAAACTATGGTCCTGTTATAATAGAGGTTAAATATTTCTAGTCCAGCACCCTTGGGACCTGATCAGTCCTGAAACAATCTGCCAAACCACAGGAGGTCAATATTGTCTAGCAGCATTACCAACACTTCCACTGCTTACTGGGCTCTTAGCAGACAATTAGGGGTAAATTAGAGCTAAATAATAGCACAGAACACTAAGAGCCAGGACTGGTGCTGTAAGCAAACTTTATGGGACCGCGGGAAACTTGGCCACACCTGTGATAACTGGACATCCAGCTAACTAAAATCATGCTGGACCACAGATGTTGCTGGAGCAGAGTGTGCCAGACTAAAGAGGTTAAACCTGTAGTCAGTGTACAAACAACAGAAAAACAGTCCCTATCCCTATGGATTTAGGAGCTTGACCTACAACATGGAATTTTAAAACTTTGGCTGTGAACCTGTTGGTGCTTCATTTTTGGTATCTATGAAATAACCATGGCAGTAATATGTTTAAGTACTGACCTACCATGAGTACTGTAATGTTTAATGTTTGGAATGTGTTTTGAGAAATTTAAGTGATTAGTTCTATGTAGGTATTGCCACTGACATCATAAGGAGTCAGAATCTACAGCATACCATCAGCTTTATACTCAGCAAAAATTACAAACTGTTGTTGCTCTTGGAGGAAGCAACTGTTGTTGCTTTCTTAGAGGCCATGGTTATGATAAGAAGTTGGAAACAAAGGTTTATATTTATGATTGCTTTTTTTGTGTGTCTCAGATAGAGTCAGCAGATGCGTGCCTAATCCTTGCCAATAAATACTGCGCTGACCCAGATGCTGAAGATGCCTCCAATATTATGAGGTAACTAGAAGAGTTTTTGAGGGTGGTTGTCATGCTCATTTATGACTAGCAAATTGCTGGTGTTATGTCGGGGTGGGCAAACACCGGCCCATGGGCCAGATCCGGTTCCCCAGGCTTAGGCTCTGACAGGCCACTATTGCTATATTTACCTGCATCTCCACAGATATGGGAGATTGCAACTCCTTTTGGCCATGGATCGCCATTCCGGCCAGTGAGAGCTGTGGGAAGTGGTGTCCTGTTCAGCAACACTTCCCACAGCTCCCATGGCCTGGGAATGGTGATTCATAGCCCATGGGAGCTGCAATTGCCTGTATCTGTAGAGACTCACCAGGGATAACCCAAGCAAATCACCACCATTTTATTGTCCACCCCGGTCTAGGCAGACCATACCCATAGCTTGCTTCATACTTGCTGATTTCTGTTACGTTTGAAAACTTCACACAGAATTGCTTCCGGAGACAGGGAGTGAAATAATAAAAAGAGGGAGTGCTAGCCAAGATAACCAGAGTAGGCCAGCTACTTCAGCCAGTACCATTTATGTGGCCTCACAGATTTATCTGGAGAATGAAGGTGAAGTAGATACATTAAAATTGCTTGTGTGTGCCCCCCGCACTTTCTGCACATGTTGACAGCATCCTAGGGACCTTACAGTCTCAAACACCTTATCCTGCACTTTGGGCTCAAACATATTTTTTATTCAGAATCCAATATCCAGACTCTCTCAGCCTACTTGCAGTGTTTTCTTCAACCGATGTATTTATTGCTTACAAGGAAAGTCCAGTTTTTCTTGTTATGGGTTCCTTTGTGTTCTTCTCTGGCAAATAAGGGTAATGATATTTGAGAGAACCACCTTCAGGATTCTGGTTTTAAGGCAGTTGTGTTTATTGCTGTATCCCATAAAGAAGCCCCCTGTTCAGTGGGGAAATGAATTTCCCCTTATTTTTGTTCATCCCATGTTCCAGAAGAGTGGAGCTGAAAGGCCTTAATAACGGTATTGGCTCTCCGAGGCAGGTGCCTGCCGGGGATAGAGGGAGCAGGGAAGGGCCACCCAGAGAGTCAGGGAGAGGGACATGTGGGATACTCCATTTTGCAATTAAAATTTTGGCTGGGTGTCTGGGGTCAGTGCATCTCCTAAGTGCTACTATGAGTTCCCCATGCTCCGACGCAGCAGAGGCAAAATGCCCTGCAGTTCTATACAACACGTATAGTAGGGGCACTGGTTACTGCTTTCCAACCCTATTAACAAATGTCACCTGCTCTTCTGAAAACTAAGTCCAGAGGGTGCTGCTGTTCTGCAGAATAGCTCCATTTCATTTAAACAACATTGCTAAGCCTGAAATTCTGGCCTTTGTATCCACAAGCATGCTGAGGTTGGGTAAGTGGCAACACAGAACCCAGGCAGTAGTGCTCTGAGGAATTCTGCCAGCCTCAGGCTCCCATCTACACTGTTTGTTTTTTGCAGAAGAGGAAATGGAAATGAAGTGCTCATTAGCAAATCTCATTTGCATATTCTCTTCTGATCCTTTTGTGCAAGATCCTGTAAACCTCATTTTTTGAAGAATAAGGGATCTTGCACAAAAGGTTTTTTTTCCGAAAAGTGGCCCCATCTCCACTGCAGGTTTTTTTGCAAAAACCTCTTCTGCAAAAAGGATTGGAAGAGTATATGCAAATGAGAGCGTGAGATTTGCTTATGAGCGCTTCATTTGCATTTTCTCTTCTGCAAAAAACAAACAGTGTAGCCAGAGCCATAGAGTGTAACATGGGCTCCCCCTGCACCTACTTTTGGTAGCAGCTGGTTCTTTTGGCCCTGCGCTTTATCTCCTTTTTGGGTTGAGGAACATGATTGTGTTGGCCAACTATGCACCTCAGCTCTATTCTGCCTTCCTGCCATGAGAGTGGTCTGAGAAGAAGAGACTCTTTTGCCTTCCACAGTTGCTGTGAATATTGATCTGAAATCACTATTTTTGACCTCCCCAGCTAGTCACAGGCTATTAACCCGTGAAAACAGATAACAGTTCTAGTTAAAGAGACAAGATGCCATTGTTTGTCTCTCATAGCAGGGGAGTAATAAGGAAATGGCAAAAAGTAAGTCAAAATAAGAGTTCTTCATTGCTTTTATTTTGCTCAGGCAGCCTTAGTTTTAAGGAAACCAGTCTTCCCCTTTTAAAATTATAATGGAAAAGACCATTGAAATTATTTAATGCAATGAAATGGCCAGTATTACAAACTGACTTTATTGGCCTGTCAGATGCTTGCATTCTGCGAGTTGAAGGTAGATGCAGGAATGCAATTTAAATAGAAATACTTCAATGGAAAAGGTCATGTATTCTCTCGAGTGTGGGATGCCTGTGAAAGGAGCCAGGGTTTAAGTACCCTCGCTTTATTTTCCAAAGCCACGTTTGGGATGTGACGGGAGAAATCCTACTTTGATTTTAATTGCAATAAATAGATTAAAGAGCATTCCAGATGCGGATCGGTGGGTTCCTAAATGGATTCAGTATGTTTAATGTAATAAAATGCAGAAGTATTACTGGGAATGCGAGTGTGATTCGATAAAACTGATTTAATTAAACACTTCAATGGAAAAAGAGAAATTAATAGGGGGAGGGGAGCATCACACTTTTCTCTTTGCCCTTCAATTCTCCTCCCCTCCAAAAAGAGAATCAGACCACTTTATTCTCTAATCTCTGGAATAAGTCTGCAACAAGTATGCCCCATATGCCTGCAATGCAACATCCGGCATAGTATGCCGGCAACATACCATTGTAATAAGCTATTGCTCTCAGAAGGTATATCTACACTGCATACTAAACCTTGCCTCTGACTCGGGTTGGAGACTAAGCGTACATCTACACTGCAACACTATTTTGAAATAACTGGCGCTATTCTGGAATAACTTAATCTGCGTCTACACAGCCAGCAGTTATTTCGAAAGTGTCAAAATACTGTCAAGCTGGAGGACTTCTTACTCCCACTCGTGTAACCCTCATTGTACGAGGGAAGTCAGAGGAAGAATGCTCTATTTCGAAATAAGTGCTGTGTAGACGCTCCCAATTTTGAAATAAGCTATTTCGAAATAAGCTACGCAATTGACGTAGCTCAATTTGCGTAGCTTATTTCAAATTAAGCCCTGCAGTGTAGACGCACCCTAAGTCTCCCTTTCATTCAGACACAGATCAGTCTGATTTAGTCAGCAAGCATTGAGGACCTTGATGGAGGGGGGGGCCTAGGTCATTGCCCAAGTCCAGCTGTAGGGTCCAAGCCCTGTGATTTTGCAGTGTGGATGCTGGTCAAGCTGCAGGCGTGAGTCAGAAGGTCATGTCTGTGTGTTTAAGTTTGATGTGTGCTTCTTTTTCTTTAAAACTCTGGGGTTATTTTTCTCTTCATAACCTATAGGATGCATATGCAGGGATTCAATCTAGTGCCTTGTCCGCTATACAGGTTGGACCTACTCGGTCCAGCATTGTCCGGACCTGACCAGTCCCAAATAAGAGAATTTGCCGGACCAGGGGAAGTCTCCTGCCACTGGCCCCCAAATCCAACACCCATTGCTGTCAGGCTTGCCCAGCAGGTAACCCTGCCTCACCCTCCCCCTCCCCCCCGCACCTGGCTGGTCTGCTTGCCCAGGTACTGCTGGCTTCCTGGGCAGCATAGGCTCCAGCTCCTGCCGCAGGTTCTAGCCCCACACAACCAGGGGCTGTCACAGGGCTGGAGCTCCACCCCTAGCCCCGCACAGCCCCAGCCCTGGCTCTGCACCGCCAGGGGAAACTGTGTGGCTTTTTCCTCAGCCCTGCACTCCTGGGGGTTGCCACAAGGACTTTGACCCTGCACTGCCATGGGGCTTCGATCTCATCCCTGCACTCCCAGGGGCTGCTGGAAGCTGCTGCAGGGCTCTGTCTCTGTCCTGTGCTGTCCCCAGCCAGGCTGCTGACCGATGCCCAGCCTGTCTGGCCCTCCTGCTCATAGGCTTCCGGGCTCTCTGGTCCAGGTGCGTGCAAGGTCCTGCTGGAGCAGAGATGTTGCTGGACCAGAGAGTGCCAGATTTTGGAGATACAACCTGTATTTAAGATAAAATTCAAGATATTTCTTTCTCCCAGTCTGTATATTGTTGGTATCTTTCTGTGCACTATGTACAGTTCAGAGACACTATATTGTTCTGTAGAGAACAGTTAGGGATGATGCAGTCAGGTTGCAGAATGTTGAATTTAGACTCAGATTTTACATGCTCCTAAATTCAGGCATGTTTGGATTAAGCCATAAAAACAGGATCCATTTGCAAAATTCAAATCGGGATTCAGGTTTGGATTTTGAACACTTTCTAATTCAGGGTATTGAGATCTGGGCATTTGATCTGCACAAAAGTCTAATGAAAATGCTATTGACAGTAAAAATAAAGGAAGGGAGACCATTTAAGTGTATGCCAACCGGTAAACTTGAACAAATAAACAGTTTAAAGAAACCAGATAGGATATTCATTGAAGATTCTATACCTCATACATAAAAGATGAAAACAAGATTATCTGCTAGCATATTATTTATGTAACAAAATGAGTCATATTGGCTGCCTTTAGGTACAACAGAGAGAACTTTCTTGTGAAATCCACAATAGGCAGAGCTATTCAGCCACATAGTTTTGTTTTATTTTTTTTTTTAAAAACCCTCATAATTTTTGGTCCCTAAAGTCTGAGTTGACTAACTTGTTAGCTCTAAAATTTAACATCTGGTCTGTTACTCATTAAGATGCTTTCACAATCAAGTGAAAAATCAAATTAGTTTTAATTGTCAGATGCAAATAAACCAGTGACGCAAAAGCTGCTCTGGGAGACTGTCCAATGTGTCCACCAGCTAAAATATTATTTTTTTTCTTTTTAGAGTAATTTCCATAAAGAATTACCATCCGAAGATAAGAATTATCACTCAGATGCTGCAGTATCATAACAAGGTAATGAGAAGACCAAGGGGACTCACTCTTCAGAGACTTCTGCTACCACAGTCTCCCATACCCACTTATGTTAGTTCCATAAATTGGAAGTGTTTCTCTTTCCCAGTAGGAACGGGTGTATACGAATTGTCATGGAATCCCATAAAAAGTTAATTCTGTTGTTTTTACATATGCCAGGGACCTTATCAGAACCCTAAAATATTCGTTATCCTGGTATGCTGAGCTTCCCTAGCTCTGGTTGATTTCAGTTGGGCTTACAAGCACATGTTTCCTGTGAAATAAGGCCCAGCTTGATTCACTAAACCATGTACGATGCTTTTATTATCTATTCAGATAGTGTATGGGAGTGTTTTTCAACCTGTGGTCTGTGGAGTCCTGGGAGTCTGCAGACGGTGGGTAAGATTTCCAAAGGGATTCGTACCTTCATTTCCCCTTGAATGATTCTTTGAAATGAACATAGAACACAATAGTTGATGTATATCAACTATTGTGTTCTATGTTTGCTTTGCTGTGACACTCTGGTTAAGTTTTCCAGACCAGAAGAGGAGTTTTGTGTAAGTCCAAAAGCTTGTGTCTCACTCCAGTCAAAGCTGGTATAGTAAAAGATACATCACCATCTTGTTTCTGTATAATGACAGTTAAAGAAGTGTAGGCCTGCTCAAAGATCCACCTGGTTTTATACAGCATGGTTTCTACTGCCTGGGTTGTCCTCTGCACATACATAAGTGGAGGGCAGCTAATGTGCAGAATTTGGTCCACTTTCTTTTGTGGAACAGATTCATTTTATTTCACCCGCATTGGTAAGCATGTTGTTTTAAAAACATGTTTTTGCTTTGTATTTCTAATGAAAATTAATGAGGAAATGAAGGAAAAGACTCCTTACACGAGAGAAAAGACTCCTTACATGAGACTCTGCTTATTGGATTCTGAGAGTTAGAGAAATCATAAAAGTGCAAGTTTTATCATATTATTCGAGGGCTGAGTTTGTGGACATGTGATAACAGCACTGCATTTCCACATTAGATTAGATTAAAACCTGTGTTTGATTTCTGAGGTCTGTGTGCATTTCTTATCTCTCAGGGAGTAGCTGAGATTGCTGTAAGGAGTATACAAAGATTTGGGTGCAACGAAAACTCCATAATACTCTGTAACAACCTCAGCTTTGTCGATGGGCCTTACAAAGCCTCCTATCCAGTTCCCAAGGGATACTAGGAAGTTTAAACTGAAAGGTGTGAAAGTGGAGACCTTTCCCATCCAGGAACTTTGTTGGAAATATTTTGGTTTGGAAGAATATTTATTAAACCCTCTATTTCAGTGATACTCAGACTGAGGCTTGGAAACCACAAGTGTCTCTCTAATGTGTCTTCCATGGCTATTGGCAGCACATGATATCAAAACTCTGTGTGATTTTAATTATTAACCAATCAGGATGCTTTTACTATGTTATTAGCCAAGTGCAGAATATTTGGTCAGTAGTTTTCCTGTGAGAATAATTATGTGATAAAATAAATGAAGCAATGAGTTGACAGTATTGTAGCTCTTTTGGGTGATGCTGTTGACTTATTTGGCTCCTGAACCACTGAGGTCTGAGTCGTAATCATATTTTAACCTTCTACTGGAGGAGCAGACCTGCACGAAAGGAAAAGATTAGCTGTCACCTGTTTGGATACTTCCTGTGTTAGCAGAACGCAGGGAAAGTATTCGGGGTCCTTTACCTGTGTTTCTTCCTTCAGGCTCATCTGCTAAATATCCCAAGCTGGAATTGGAAAGAAGGGGATGACGCAATCTGTCTTGCTGAGCTCAAGCTGGGTTTCATAGCCCAGAGCTGCCTGGCACCAGGCCTCTCGACAATGCTAGCCAACCTCTTCTCTATGAGGTCATTCATAAAGGTAATGTCTTGTCTCATTAGAGTGTGTTAGCCTGGGATTCAATTTGGCACAGGGTCGAGTATAGAGCACTGCTTAAACTCAAAACAGATAGGGATACATTAACCAGTTTGGTGTGTCTCTCTCTCTCTCTCTCTCTCTCTCACACACACACACACACACACACACACACACACACACACACACACACACTTACAGACACCCACAAATTCTGTTCTACATTGGGCAGTGAGCCAGGTTCTTAAAAAAATATGTTTTTATTTTTATTTGGCACATCTATGGCCATTAAATGATCGTTCAAAGCACAATCCATTTCAATTATTTTTTTAGATAAACCACATGTTTATCTATCAGGAAAGCCTCTGCTGTTAAAACAAAAATATGATTTATATGTATCCCATATGGCAACAAAGCGCCTAGAGAAAAAGAATGATCACTTTGCTCTTTTACATCAAGTGGCCAGTGCACCTCTCACTGTGAGAATAAATATGGACCATGTGTTTGCACTGAAGCCCAAACCTCCTACAACATCATTCATTTATTTATTTCTCCTCTGTCAAAGAGCTCCTGAGGGCGCATTTGCAAAAAACTTGTAGTGCCATGGTTCCCACCCTTTTGGGGGCAACCGTGCCATCTCACTAGTCTAAGAGCTCACCTAAGTTAATAAAAAAAATTTAGTAAAATGTTGTCAGTTGGGGTGTGAAAAAACACACTGCTGTGTGACATGAATTTCACCAACAGAAGTGCTGGTGGTAGACAGTGCTCCGTGACTGGAAGACCTGCAACCACTGACCTAGCTACTGCTGCTCATTGGGGTTGGTTTAAGTATGCAGATGGGAGAACTCACTTCTGTCATCATAGACTGGCTACGTGGAAGACTTGACAGTAGCACAGCTGTAGCAATACAGCCGTGCCGCTCGAAAGTCTGTAGTGTAAATATAAGTTGCCTCGGTGCTCCCTTCCTTTTATTCTGTTTTTAGGCATTCTTGCTTGAGGTCGAGGTTGCCCAATGTCCAGTCCTGTGTTAGTGACCAGGGGCCAGGGCACGATGGAATGTGAGATGGGCTGTGATTCTTCAAGTCCATCATGGAAGTGAGCAGTAGTTTCCTAGAGTACCAAGCAGGAAAACCGGGAAGACTGTGCCAGCTATGGTGCACGTACAGGTGGTTGGGGGCCCTCGGTGCAGTGCCTTCTGATATTTATTCTCTTGGCATGAAGTAGCAGCTGAGGTTTCTGAGACTGATGTGAGGAGCTTTTTGGAGTTCCCCAGAAAATAGATCTTCATGGGGTTCCGGACTCTGGTGCAAGAAACCATCTTAGATGAGTATAAGTGGCAAGAAGAATTCAGCTTTTCAATATGGAAGCCAAATTCATAGAATCATAGAACTGGAAGGGACCTTGAGAGGTTATCAAGTCTTGTCCCCTGCCCTCATGACAGGATTAAGCAACATCTAGATCCTCCCAGACAGGTGTTTGTCTAGCCTACTCTTAAGTATCTCCAGTGATGGAGATTCCACAGTCTCCCTAAGCAATTTCTTCCAGTGCTTACCCACCCTGACAGTTAGGAAGTTTTTCCTAATGTCCAGCCTAAACCTCCCTTGTGGCAATTTAAACCCATTGTTTCTTGTTCTGTCATCAGTGGTTAAGGAGAATAATTTTTTCTCACTCCTCCTTGTAACACACTTTTAGGTACTTGAAAGTTGCTATCATGTCCCCTCTCAGTCTTCTCCTTTCCAAACTAAACCAACCCATTTCTTTCAATCTTCCCTCATGCACTCTATACTTTTAATCATTTTTGTTGCTCTTCTCTGGACCTTCTCCAATTTCTCCACATCTTTCCTGAAATGTGGAACCCAGAACTGGATACACTACTCCAGTTGAGGCCTAATCAGCACAGAGTAGAACATAAAAATACTTCTTGTGTCTCGCCTACAACACTGTTAATACATCCCAGAATAACGTTTGCTTTTTTTGGTAACAGCATCACATTGTCGACTCATATTTAGCTTGTGGTCCACTATGACCCTTAGATCCCTTTGTGCAGTACTGCTTCCGAGTCACTTTCTATTTCCTGCAATTGTCTGAAAGCAAGCCTGGGCTCCTCACTTTAACTTAGAATCGTAGAAGATGAGGGTTGGAAGAGACCTCAGGAGGTTAGCTAGACCAACACTGTGCTCAAAACAGGATCAACCCCAACTAAATCATCCCAGCCAGTCCTTTGTCAAGCCGGGTCTTAAAAACCTCTAAAAATGGAGATTCCACCACCACCTCCCTACGTAACCCATTCCAGTGCTTCGCCACCCACGTCGTGAAATATTTTTTCATAATATCCTACTTAGACCTCCCCCACTGCAACTTGAGACCATTGCTCCTTGTTCTTTCATCTGCCATCACTGAGAACCACCTCACTCCATTCTTTTTGGATCCCCCCTCCAGTTAGTTGAAAGTTGCTATCAATTCCTCCCCTCACACACACACTCTTCTGCAAACTAAATAAGCCAAGTTCCCTCAGCCTCACCTCAAGTCATGTGCCCCAACCCCATAATCATTTTTGTTGCCCTCCTCTGGACTCTCTCCAATTTGTCCACATCCTTTCTGGGGGGCGGGGAGCACAACTGGATGCAATACTCCACATGTGGCCTCACTGATACTGAATAGAGGGGAATAATCATTTCCCTTGATCTGCTGGCAGTGCTTCTACTTATGCAATTAGATTATTTGCTGCTTTTATCAGACCATTAACTGTAACTCCTTTCGCTACACAAGCTCAACTTTCCTGAACTCTCGCTAGTTCATTGGCATGCTGCGACTCTGAAATTAACCACCTCCTTCTTTTATCCTAAACAGAAAGTGTCGCAAACATGAAACAGGTGGTTGCCTCTTCTTTTAATTACATTCTTTGCAACTGCTAGTCACTAGAGAGTCACTGTGCCATTCCTTGCTCTGCTGCTAATATCTGTAACCAGAATCCAGCACCCTCAAGGGCATTCAGCTTTCTCTGCATGTGCCAGCTTCCTTGTGTTTGCACTCAAGCAAACCTTTCCAGGGACCTCTGTGCTCTTGCTTTGGACCCTTTGTGTAGACTGTCACCTCTGTTCTGTTTCTGCCTTCCCCAGGGTTAGAAGTGAGCGAGCTGCTTAGAGAAAAGGCTTGTGTGTGTCCTCTCTAAGCACTGCCCAGTGCGCTGAGAATATTAGGGACAGACTTAACCAGTAAAAATCATGGCTTGGGAGGAAGCTGTACCACCTAGATCTTGTAGTTGAAAATCTGTTGCTCAAGATGGATTAAAATTGGTGCATCTTAATGTTAATTCATCCCTCTTATCATCAGTATGTCTCTCTTTCAAAGCTCAATGGAACACCAGCAACTTATTCTGCCTTTAAACTTGTCCCTCTTCAAGCCATCCAGTCGGTATTTTCTCCATTTCATAATACAATAACGTTTTTCAGCAGTGTGAGCTGGAACTGATTGACGGGGTTGTCCTTTATGATTTCTTCTACAACCTATAGGCCCAGTTTTGCAAGGCTTGGAGGACCTTTACTGAGGTTTGCAGCATTTTGAACTCCCATGGAGTCAAATGGACTTTGGTGATTCTGACCAGGTTTTTCTAGATATATAGTACAGGTTGAATCTCTCCAGTCCGGCACCTTTGGGACCTGACTGGTCCCGAACCAGAGAATTTTCCGAACCATGGGAGATCAATATTGTCTAGCAGCATTATCAACACTTCCACTGCTAACTAGGCTGTTAGAGGACATTTAGGGTAAATTAGAGCTACGACTGGTGGCTGTAAACAAACATTATGGGACCAAGGGAAACTTGGCCACACCCATGATAATTGGACAGCCAGCTAACTAAAATCATTCTGCATGACAGATGTTGCTGGACCAGAGAGTTCTGGACTAGAGATGTTCAACCTGTATAATCATGGGAAGTTTGACTAATTTGGTTCATACCAGGGCAGCAATGTTGCTGCTGCTTATTGTGCATTGTGGATAGATCATCATTTCTGTTAGTTTTGTATCATAGCTTTGCTTCACTCCGGTTCTGGGAGGCCAATGGGCAAAAAAGAACATTTCTGTGCTCTTGGCAGCAGGCTATTCAGATACTGAATTCACAGTGTTTTAGGGTTAAACAAAAAGTATATAGTTGTATAAATGTTTTGAGAGAAAATAGTTAATATAGGTTAACATCGATTTCTGCCATCACTACTCCAACACAATGGATTATTCATGTGGGTATCTGGGTGTAGATACTATCTGGGAGTTCAGATTTCTGAGTTTGTTAATATCTGAAACAAAACAGGCACATGAGAACTGATGCATACAAAACCAAAATCCCCACTCCATCAATGACAAGACAATGCTGATTATTTATAATTGAAATAACATTCTCTCCCAACATACACACACATTTGTTTAATCTTGATAATCATTAATTGATGGAAATAATGAATGAATACAACACTCAGAGCCTTTGCAACTGCAAGTGATCTGTGTTGATAGGAATTGAAAGGGAGAGAAACATTCATAAATTGCTTTGCTTTCCTTATTGCAAAGTAGCACTCTTTTAGAACATTTAATGTAGCAACTGTCAGACCTTCACAATTTCTTTAAGCAAGCATTATTAGTGGAGTTTTGTACATATGTTAAAACATTCCCAAAAATCTTACTGAAACTTCTGTATTAAAAAAAAAACTGATTTGTTTCTCTTTTTTCCTAACATGATTAGAAAGTTGTCTAATGTGTTGTAAATGCTTGGTCAGTCAAAGACAAATGAACTTGATTGATGGTTATCCCACACACATTTAACTCATTATAACTTAGTCTACATCAAAATGATTTGTGTAAATTCTCTGTCCAGCATTAAAGGTAAAACAAATTTATAAACCTCAAACTGTTATATTTAAATCTAATATTTTCCTTTTGGTTTTGTAGCTGTACTCTCATATGGAATTCTTTATTTTGCTCTTGGCACTAAATCGAACAAAGGGAAAATCAGTTAAAAAATGTAACAGAAATGGTTCTGTAAATACTTAAAAGGAAGAAGGAAAAATTGCACAATAAAAAGATTTAAGAGAAAACAAATCAAAACCATACAGTAAGGTATATTTTAATAGACCCATTCATTTTATTATGTTGAATATTCTCAGGGTTATATAAAAATGAAATGATGTGCCTATTAATTTCATACATGATCTCAGCACTAGATTGAAATATTGCTCTATAGAGCAATTACTGTTTATGGTTTGGATTACCAAACATTTGCCAGAGGTTTACCATTATACAAATATTTTTAAAGTAAGTAAATAATGCAGAGGGCCAAAATCACCCTGGGGCACAAGCATGCAACCCCACTGAAGTCACTGTGTTCCATGATTTTGTTAAGGGAATGGAATTTAGGTTGCTGATTTCAATGGGAGTCTGTAAATTACGAACCAGCCATTCCTATGCATTGACACAGGCCTTTGAAAACTGGTGTGAGAATCAGCTATGAATGTGGTACATTGAAACTCTCCTTGGATGGGAGTAAGATCCACACATGCTCTTTTGGGCTTGTTTTCCTATCTTAAGTCATGCAGTTACTAAGTTATTTGACTATATGAACACCAATTTGCATTAACTGATGTATTTTTCGTTTCATGTGTTACCCCCTCTCCTCCACACCCTCCAAATTGGCTAATGTCTTTCCTGCATGGTAAAGTTTGTGTTTAAAGACAAAAATGAAATCTGTGTGCCTTTTCTCCTCTTAGTGGCATGGGTGCAAGTCCCATTACTGCCAATACCTGTGGGGGGATGCGGCTGTCTTAGTATTTCAGTAGCTGTTTGGTGTAGCACAAGACTCCATTTAAACGCTTACAGATTATTTCTGTATACTATGGAAAATGCATCTATATCTAAGCCTGTCTAATGTTAGAGCTAATCTTGATGTACACATTTGATTAAGATACAACACACTCAGGTTTCGTTTTTACATCTGGTTCTGGGGGACCAAAAAGATCCAGTTCCTTGGGATTGTTGTCCCCACCCCGGAAGCTATGTAATTACATTGTTATAGAGGTTTATTAGCTCTGATTAACACAGACAAATGTAAGTCAGTTAGAAGGTAGTGGTTTTGTATAATACTTAGTACTGGGCATTTTACTTCCAGGATTCTTAAATATAATGAGTTTGTATGAATTATTTTTGCCAAACAACTCATTTGTCACATTTTGTCCTTTTTCCTGATGATGAACAAATAATAACGTAGTCCCAGAGAGGTAGCTGTGTTAGTCTGTAACTTGAAACACAACTATTAAAAAAAATAGTGAGTAGTCCTGGGCACCTTAGGGCATGTCTACACTAGGAAATTATTTCAAAATAAGTTATTTCAAAATAATAACTCCCAAAATAACTATTTCCAAATAGCATGTCCACACTATAGGGAAGCCTCAAAATTAGTCCGAGGCAGGCTCCCTTAATGTGGATGCGCTACCTCGACTTAGAGCCCCAGAAAGCACTGGGGAGTAATTACTTTGGATGACTCTGGGGAATAGTTATTTCGAAATAGCAGCAGTGGAGTGTCCACACTACCGCAATTTCAAAATAGGTATTTTGAAATAAGCATTATTCCTCGTGGAAAGAAGGAGTTGTTATTTAGAAATAACCAGCACCTTATTTCAAAATTATGGTCTTGGTCATGTGGACACGCCGCTTGTTATTTCAAAATAAGGGGAGTTATTTCAAAATAACTCTCTAGTGTAGACCAAGGCTTAGAGACCAACCAAAATATATGTATAATATCATGAGCTTTCGTTGGCAAAGCCCATTTGTTCAGATGAAATGATTCTTGTTTTTAAATAAAAATATACCCATGCCTAATAAATAATAAATCTGTATTTGCACATCACACTGCCTTGTCTGTTAGATTGAGGAGGAATTGTGTAGGATGTTCAAACATGTTGTCCTGGCTTTTTAATACTTACCAGTATGGGATAAAGGTAAAGGAGAACTGATGAACTGATGCTCTTGAAGGATGGGAGGGATTTATGGCAGACGACAAATTGATTGGAGCTTGAGAAGCTTGATTGGAGCTTCCAGACAGTTCTAGAACCTAGCCTCACTAGGAGGTAAAAGCCTGATTCTGAAATACTGGGCACCTCTTAGACCCAGGCCATACAATTATTTTTTTTAATTCACATAGTAGAAACATTTTCAATGTTTTTTTTTCTAACCAGCTAGTGTGTAAGCACAAGCTCCATCTTTGGGTGCCTTTTCGGATCGTAAAAGGTTTACGCATCTCAGCAGAATCCCACATATTTCCTCATCTATACGGAATAAACAGATTAGGCCAAAGGAACCAAACATGCTAATTTTAATGGCACAAAATATAAATAGTCAAAAGTTATTTTGAATATATAATAACCTAAATCCATCCTATTTATTTTCTATGGTTAATATCATTAAAATGTTTATCAACTTTGTTTTCCCCATGTGAAATAGGATTCTCTGTCTACACGTGTTGAGGTCAAAGAGAGAGACCAGTTTTCCTCTTCCAAATGGTTGGATTGATTTTCAGCAGAATTAGTGAGCTATGCTATTTCCTGCATCATGACAGAGTGAGCTGACATTACAGCTGGTCCTGTAATTACAAAGGCTTATTTTTGATTAAATGCAAAATGCAACACTGTGTCACTAATCAAACAAACTCCAACCTCAGTCTCTTCTTTTTGGTCATATTCCTTGACAGCACTGAAGACGTTATATAGGATCATTACATATGTGGGATCTCTTTGACAAGACTATTTATTTCATTGCATTGAGAAGTACGTGCTATGAACAAGATAGATCATTTGAAACTGCAGAGCTGTTGATAATTACACTATACAATGTCGAGCTGGGTGACTTTTTAACAATATTAATGGTCATACTTGTGATACTTGCATCATTTTTTATCCCGCTGTCGCCATTTATCATTGGTAAATGACAGCACTATGTAAATATGTTTGATGATCTCATGATTGTATCTCTATGTGGATACAGAAGATGGTAGCAACATTGCCATTTATTTTAAAAAATGATTCAGATGAAAATTAAATTTCTTCTCTTGGGGCTTATTATGTCACTTTCCAGTTATTCTTCAGCTGGGCCATTGAATCGATGGATAAGGTAGTACTATTATCCAGGAGACCAGAGCCGTAATGTAGGAGAGATGACTTTTAATGAAGGCACTCAATTAGAACTCAGCACATCTAGGTTCAAATCTCAGTTATGCAATTGTCTTTCTCCTTGACTGTAGGAAAGTCGCATAGTCTCTTCTCATCAAGGGCAGAATTTTGGGAAGGGTAGTGAGGGATAGCCACCGTGTGCTCCGGGACACCGCTTGCTTTTCATCCCGTTTCCCGGACTATCAGGGAGCGAGGGGAAAGTACACACATTCCGTGCATGCTTCTCACGCCTGGCTGGCAAGTACTTTCCCCTCACTCCCTGATAGTCTGGGGAATGGAATGAAAAGTAAGCAGTGTCCCAGAGCACGCAGCTGCTGCTCCCCCTACCTCCTGAAATTCCGCCCTTGCTTCTCATCTTCATTTCGCTATCTGTAAAATGATTCACTTTTTACCACCTTGTACTTATTTATTTTCTGTTTAGATTGTAATCTCTTTGGGGGCAGAGACTGCCTCCAACTGTATGTGCATGCAAAGTACTGCACAAGGTGGCACCAAAATCAGTTAGAGCATGTAGGCACTAGCAGAATGTAAATTGTAAAGAGGAAAATGTGTATCGCCTAATCTGCAATGTAGTCAATCTTTGGAGAGAGTTATGGTAGATTTCTTGTTGGTTCAGATTCATTAAAGACTGTTTTAGTTGAAACAGTTAATTGTCTGCACCCATTTTCTGTCCTTAGGATCTTATATTGCATACATCTTTATAGTTACTCTCTGAAGTGTCTTAGACTTGCTTCGCTTCAGTGATAAAATGACTGGGTGACCTCTGAATGCCTTTTCTTGGGTTCATTCCAGGCAGGCTCTTTCAAGCCATGATACTCCTATTCTCCATAGGAACAGGCCAGGCCAATGTATTCTATCCTCTTTTGGAGTGTGCCCTAGAGATGACATTGCATAAATGAGCGAAGGACGAAGTACAAAATCAAAAAGGGGGGGGAAGTATGATGAAATCCCTCCTTGACACCCTTAAGTAACTATTAATGTTCCTTGTAATACCACTGTTAACCCTCGTGGTTAGAAATGGATTGATTGAGCCGTTGTGGCTTTATCGAATATAACGGTACGTCTACACTGCAACGCTATTTTGGGATACTGGAGTATCCCAAAATAGCTATCCCGCGTCGTCACCGCAAGCTCATTATTTCAGGCTTGCTATTCTGACGTCCCTGTAAACCTCATCCTACAAGGAGTAAGGGACATTTTGGAATAGTGCTTTATTTTGAAATTTGACACTGGATAGACTATTTTGAAATAGCATTGAAATAACATGTGTAGCTCAAATTTCGTATCTTATTTTGTGTTACGGTGCAGTGTAGATGCACCCTAAGACACAGTCTGTCTGACTGATATTTTTTTATCAGATGTAAATTACTCTTTTACATAATCTGCATTGTGGCAAGGACACACAAAATGTCTTTAATGTAATAAGCCAGGCTTCTCCTTATTTTATCTATCTCACGAGATCTTCTTTGGGTTGCATCTGTGGTTAATGCTTATGAACCATCCCTTTTGGTTGCATCTTATTGGCATTACTTATGTGACTAGGTGCCCAATAAACCATGGACACGCTATGGAGGAGAATGCCATGTCATCACTATAAGGTAAAAGAGATTCTCAGATGCTACACATTGTGGAAGTGTACAACTTCTGTGGACTTCCAGGGAGCATGTGCACACACAGATCTTCGAGGCTGGGCCTTAAACTGTGCCTAGAGGCCTCAGGTCAGGATAGTCTTTAGGATGTGATTAGCCAAATCAATCTGCCACATTCATGGGGTTAAATAGTTGTTTTTGTGTGTGACTGGAAAGAAATACATTTGTAACAAGATTTTATGCATAGATTATTCAAGCTTTTGTCCTTATAAAGTGCCTAGTTTTCCCATTTTTTTTATCAGAGCAGTTAGCAACTTGTGGGGGGGGAGGGGTCTTGTTTAATTCTTAGGCTGTCAGAATCTTGAGTAATGAGTAAATATGCTGATTTAGTCTCTTGGGTCTCGTCAACAAAAAACTAAAACATAAAATTGAAAGACAGCTTGATTTCTAGTGCAGATTCCCCACTCAGCTCCCTAATTAATCTTTCTTTCTGAACACTTACAGGCCAAATTGGCTCATCTGAAAAAGCATGCAAGAACATACTACATCTGTTTGGATTTATCTAAAACCAGGCAGTTAATGACAACAGCAACGAATTCCATCAATTAGCATATGTTTCCTAAATCAAATACCCTTCTATTTTCCCCCCTGGGGTAACAAAGTTAATAGGGGTGAAACAAATGGGGTTCTATTTATAAATGATTCTAAAAATATGTAGTGCTCGATTGCACAATCTGATTAAAGCTCTTGTTGTCAAGGAGTAAGAAGCTGCCTCCCCCCCTTTTCACGGAGGATGCACATTTAGCACTGTCTTTTAGGGCAGTGAAGATAACTCGTCCTACCTGAGGATTGGTCAAAGGGGACATTGAGACCATAATGCAAACTCCCGGCCCTTCTGCCCTAGCTCAGTGCTGGCTAATTTGCTTCCTGGAGGTGGCAAATAACAAACCCATCCTACTCACAAGGACTGCTGTTGCGATCAGCCCGTGCATGAGCCGGGGAAAAGAAGCTTCTTGTGTATCTCTCAAGTACCAATCCCACAATGGCCCATATACTTGAACAGAGAATGCTGCCCTAGCTATAAAATTCTAAAGTGCGATTTTAAAATCCCAACAAAAGAGTTTCAGGGGGTAGCCAAGTTAGTTACAGAAAAAAACAACAAATGGTCTGGTAGCACTTTATAGATTAACAAAACATGTAGATAAAATCCAATCTCTGTAAAAAGAGGCAGGAAGGCTGTCTAGGATGCACTAGGCTGGGTTTACAGGGCTTGAAGACACAAAAGCCCACCAGATGCAAGAGGTGACTTCAAGAAAATCTTGACTTTTTATGCAAAGTTAGTTAGAAACCCTGCAGTGGAATATTAACTTCATTGTCCTTGTGTATTCTACATTCCTGATCAGCTCACCAAGTAAGATTCAGTGCCCAAGGGGAAGCTTCATCAATGGATGAAGGAATTGCCTATTGCCTCTGACAATCAATTGACCAGCGAGGCCAACACCAACTGCGAGCCCCGGAGCAAGGTGTGTGGAGGGCCTGGCTCTACAGCCCTGGAAGGGGCAGAACCAAGGACAGGAGGGGTGGGGCCGAGAGCAGTCAGTCCTTAGCACCACCCAGACTGTGGTGTATCCCAGCCACCAGAGCCGTGTGGAGCGGTGCTCCAATGGCAATTCAAAGGGCCTGGGGCTCCCACCATCACTGCTGCTGGGACCCTTTAAATCTCCAGGCCCTGGGCAATTGCCCCTTCCCCCATCAGCGGGCCTGCAATTGACTCAAAGTTGAAAGCCCGTAAAACATACCTACTTTTGCAGTGCTAAACATGCAGTGTTACTTCCTAACACTCAGTCAGTGATAATCTCATGCCCTGCACGTGAGGATTTATAGTCCGTATATGCGCCTGTGTTTTTGAGGTGCATTTCTTACTCATTTAAAAACAAGCAAAAAAAGGGTTCATCCCCAGTGTTCCCTCTAAGCTTTTCCATCCATGGGCAGAGTAAATTTTTCTGTGTGCACTGAGGCCTGTGCAAATGTGTATCACTAGTAGAAACAACAACCCCATCAGCTGGGTGGCATTTGAATCTCTCCTCAATGGATGCACATGTGCCTAGTTTACAGGGAGCACTGCTCAACTCCTGGGAGTGGAGGGGGGGGGGAAGGGGAAAGATGAAAGTTTTAAAATGCATTTGCCCCCAAAACTGTGGTGAAGTTTTGGCCCATGATGTGAAAGTAAACAAATTCAGGGGAATAACATTTGAATGCAAGGGATAGATACAAGAAGGAAAGAGAATAAATCATGGAATCTGACACAGCCTGAAATGCTCATTGCAACTGCAATATAGATCCCTTGTGTTCTGCTTTTTAATTTAGAGCATCATAAGCGTTCCTCCTACATTTTCCTTGCTTTTGACATGGGGTGATGTGAACTTTTGTAGTACTCAGCATGCTACTGAAGCAAACTCCACAGTCTCCACAAAGTCCTAAATTTTGTGCGATGTATTTCGTCCATTCTGTTGTAGAGAACATTGGAAAGAGAGAACCTCTGAGGGCACGTCTACACGACATGAAAGATCGACGCGCCACATCCGATCCTCTGGGGTTCGGTTTAGCAGTTGTAATATGGACCCGCTAGATCAAACTCAGAGGGCGCCTCCACTGGCACCAGTACTCCTGCTTCTCACGAGGAGTAAGGGAAATTGACGGAAGCATTTGCTCCCGTTGGCCACCCACTGTGTGAACAGTGCGGAAACGTGATGTAAGATACGTTGACTCCAGCTACATAATTTACATAGCGGGAGTTGCATATCTTATTTCAACCTTCCCGTGTAGTATAGAGCAGGCCTGAGTGTCTTTATCAAGAAGGATGGGAGGTATTATCTAAATTACCAACTTCTCAAACTGGCAACACTCCACACAGATAACTATGAACAGGAGAGAAAACTCCGTCTTTGATACAAGAACCAAAGAAACAATTTGGCTTTTTTTGGACTCCGCAGAACTTAATAAAGAAAGATTTATGCCTTCTGCTGGAAAGCATTTGTTTGGCAAACAAGCAAAAGTTAATTGCTGAAACTGTTCGTTCTGAAATGAAATCTCTTCTCATGGGTTCAACTTTGAAGTCCACATAGTACAGTGATAGAAAATGTAAGGATCCAAAATCTGCTGTCACATTACTGTTGTCAATAACAAGATGGTATCTTTGTAACTGGAAGACTGTACCTGAAAAATTTAATTTATTTGTTTTAAATCAAAGGTATTTCCATTGTTTTGCTTGTTTTAAATCGAAGACATTTCCATCACTGGGAATTCACTAGTATCTATAGTTAGGCTAAATTCAGTGTATTTATTTGATTACATAAGTAATTACTATGACAGTGAAATGTTGATTGTCCTCAGAAATGGGGAAATCACTGGGGTTGTATATTATTTGTTATACACGTCTGTGTCACTTGCATCATCTAGTAAGTGTGTATTTCATACTAATCATTGTTTAAGACCCAACTTTGTTAAAAAACTTGGATCAACAATATTACATTCTGAGTCCCAATGAGTGAATGCCCCTCTCTGTGAGTGCCAAACCCCTGCGCTTGTCCCATGGGGAAGGAAAGGCATTTGACTATGTTTCTGAAATAGCCAGGTTGAGGAGCATTTTCATAGTTCAAAAAACCTAAAAAATGTTGCCATGAAAAAGCCCTTGGTTTGGATTTTGAAGGCATGGTCACCTTATTTCTATACTATGTCATTGCTGGGATATATTGGCATGATGCTTTTGGGATGCCATGTGATATTGCTTATTACCCTGTGTGGGATGGATTTGTTTTGTGCACAAACAGAGAACTTCTGGTTTCCGAGCTACTTGTCCAACATCATTCACCAACCATAAATAGAAAGGATTAGAAAAAATGCAAGATGACCTCTGTGCATGTGGCAAGATGTTACACAATGGAAACCCCCTTTTAGAGCCTCACATGGCTCTGGAATGGCAAAACCATCTTTGGGGATGAAATCTTGATTATTTGCAGCCCACTTCTCAGGGAGGTTGAGATTTGGACCATACCCATCATGCAATTTTTTTTTAAATAATTGTATGTTTGCATCTCCAAAACTAAAGTCCTGGATTACCTAGCAGCTCACCAAGAGAACAATGCTTTGTCTTAAATAGATATCACAGCGGAGAGTTCTTAGAAAGTCTGCAATACTCCCATTCCATTAGTGCCTTTTGAAGTGTCCAGTATGAGAATGCGGCCAGGAAGGGGAAGGTTGAATTAAGATACGCAACTCCAGCTATGTTAATTAAAATGGGGAAGGAAAATAAGAATCAGGACCACGGGAGGTCAATGCCAGCCTCCCTGATGCCTGTCTCTGGGCTTTTACCCTGCTGCTGGGCTTCCCTGATGGCCGCCGGTCCCCACTCCTAAGCTCCCCCTCCTGGCCGCTGGCACCCTTGTTGCCAAACTGGCTGAGCTTCTGACCCCGACAGGCCACCAGCCCTCCTGCCACTGGACTCCTTGTTGCCAGGCTGTCTGGTCAAGGAACATCCATAGTCCAACAGGACTACTGATGATGCCGGAGAAGAGAGTCCTGGTTTGCCGAGATTCATCCTGAACTATGGGGTGGGATCTCTCTCTCAACATTAATCATTCCTCATTTGGCCACTGTACTGTCCAATCTTTCCTGAATTGGTTTTTAATGTACCGTCCACCATTTTGTATTTTACGTGTTTCAGTGTTTGGCATTGGAGTAACACCAAGGAACACAAAGGTATAACTTAGTTACAGTCGGTATTTTCTAAATGTGTTGCCAATGAAACCAGGAGCAAGAGAAATGTGAATGTTCTGAAGCTTTGCACATTGATTTGGGTCAATTAGCCAGTGTGTCCATGGACAGTATTTCACCTTTTTTTGCAAATGTAATACATGTTAAAACTTCTGTTGAATTAATTAAAATTCCTAACAAATTTGGACATTTGAAAATCACGCCACTGTTTTAAAAGCAGTGTTTAGAGTAGAATAATAAAGCATATAATTAATGTAAGAGCAATATAACGATATTCATGATTGTAACATTTAAGATTAATGTCCAGGAAACATCCTGAATTATATATATTAAACTGAAGAAAGTTGTGGAAAGCCATTAGAAACTTAACTGGAAAAAAATTGTTTGCAGTGTATGATAGATTGCATCCCTAGTCAATTTGGGATTGCTCTCGATGTCTTTTCTATCTCCAGTTTCATTTTTTGACTCTCCAGTGAGAAACTTCATTAAAGCCATGCATTTTGTTCAAGAAGTTCTTGCTTTAATGCTCTTCTAAAACAGCTGTAGTTTGACATGACAGGCAGAGATATATTGTTGCCTCGGGATGCTTTTCTTCTTTTGATTGATCACTGAATGGCTGAAAAATTAATTTTGGCATCTTTCCCTGAATCACTGGAGTTCTGTGCATTAATTTTGTTGCTTGAATTCCAGCAGAGATGTACATTCATATTAGGATAAGGAATATATATTCAAGACAGAAATACATGCCACAGTTAAAAAAAACCTCATTTAATATACTGTACGTTAAAAATATACAGCTCCGAGTGTAAAGCTTTACATGAAGTCTCAGAACAGTTGGCTGGATTCTACTCAATCTATTTGATATGGTGATACAGTACTTATATCACATCCTTTACAGCAGTGATAAGTTATTTACCTTGTTTGGGTATCTCATTGAATCTGGCTCCCATACAGCTGGTGGAAGTGGTATAAATGCCTTTTATGTCCACAACTCCTCCCACCTTCAACAGAAGGGGAGAGGGAAGGAGAAGACCTAGTAGAGCGAAGTTCCATAAAGCTGTTGACTATGGGGACTTACTTGAGCAGTGCCAGTGACATAGAATGGAGCAGAACCTCCCCTACTGTAATTTACACTGGGTCCTGTGCATCCCTGAATCAGGAAGTCATAACCAGCTCTCACAACCAGTGTTGCAGTGAATCAGGGTTCATGTTCTCTGTATCACGTATGTAATGTGCCCCCAGAAAACATCACATTTTATGAACCAATACTGAGATTTTGAAAGCAATGTGAGGGATTTAGCTGTCGCAGTCCCACTAACATCAGTCAGAACTCTCCACCCAAATTCTCCACCCAAAATTGAAAATCTTAGCCAAAGAGCTTCACAAAAATGCCTTCTACTTCATCTCCTATCAAAGCTTTTCTGAAGCCATTGGCCATTACATCTGAATATCTCTCTGTTCTCAGTCTCTGCTGTGTGAGGCATATCCTAGAGGGTGCTTGTAAGGATGGAGTTAGGTGTTCATATTTGCTTATTCATGTTTCTTTGCAACATGGAAGAGCCAGAATTTTCTTGCAGCACAGGCTTATGTTAAAAGAAATGTTTCCATGATCTATAATAATGCATGTTGGATCGGCAGTTTTAAATCCACCCTTTCTCAAAGGGCTTGGTATTGCTACTTTCTGTTTCCTTGCGTATTGTGCAATTGCATGTCCTCTGATTAGTGTCAGTAACTTGCTATGTCAAAAACAATGTTTCATATATTATTTCCCCTGCTCTGGTGTAGCTGGCAAGTTATTTTGGTTACTCTTGTGTCACAGTTTATTAATCTCACCCCCAAGGAGCATATGATCTCACTGTTCAGTATAAGCACTGTTTTGATGCTGTGTCATATGTATAATAATTCTTGCAATCACGAAAGGCTCTGGTTTTGATCACATAATTGGCTAATATTCACAGGGCTAATTAAATGAGGGGATGTCCAATTGAAAATTAAACTTTTTAACATTTTAATGGAATGTGATTGACAAATTATGCAAATAGACATTTTTGAGGTGGTGCCTCTGATGTACATACACACATATGAGGAGGTAGCATACAAGGTGCACAATTTTTTTTAAAAAAATCAAGTTATCCAGTTCACCTAAGCACACAGCCCTGAATTTTAGAGGTGCTGAGCTCCTGTAGTTTGCACTGATGACATGTAACTTTGTCCAAAGAGCGCAGGACCATTTTTTGGGAACCAGGTCTGTAGCCCCTCCTTTCAGTTTCTGTGGGCAAATTTCAGTTTGAAGGACAGGCAATTTTCCAGCAAACTTTGTGTATGGGGTCAGATTGTGGGCTGCCCTACTGAAATTTCAGTGAGGACAGAGGGTATGAAGGGATACTCCACTAAGACTAACCTGGTACTTGGGCCCCCAAATCCTAAAAATACTCTTGCAAGGCATGCACTCCTAAGACCTCTCTACTCTTCTCTTGTATACACTACATACCACCTCTGCCTACCTTTAGTGTTAAAAAATGTTATTTGTAGTGTTGTTGTAGCTGAGTTAATGATGGTGATGATTGCAAAATACTGCCCAAGTGTTCAAATATTGTGAAAGCAAGTGAATCTTTGTACAATCATGGTCAAGTGATAAAATAATTCCACTTATTCATGGGAGAATTTTCACAAAACAAAATCAGGAACTGCCCTGGTCTTTCCACAACTTTAATTCAGTCACTATTGCAATGTACCTGCACAAAATCCCAAACAAAGTCAAGTACAGCGATATTTAATTTTTACTTTGCATTGTTTATTAGTGTCCATTGGAACTTTGCTAGCCAAGTATTATTAATTGTAAAGAAACCGGGCTCCAAAATTCAACTAACTAAAAACTGATTCATGTTAAATCCACTGGTTATATTTTTTGCAGAAAGCAATTTTTAATTCACAACTCTGCATCTGTGTTTCTTTTTCTTAGATTGAGGAGGATACGTGGCAGAAATACTATCTAGAAGGAGTCGCGAATGAAATGTATACAGAATATTTATCTAGTGCCTTTGTGGGTCTGTCCTTCCCTGCAGTTTGTGAGTAAGTAGATATATATTAATTATCATACATTCGTTGTCTGCTCTCAAGTGAAATCAAAGGTTTCCATGGGAGGCACTTCCACTCTGTTACAATCGCAATATCATTGCCTCATCAGATGGGATCCAGTAAAATAAACATTAAAGCAATCACTGTATGGAAGTACTCCAAACATTTTAATGTCTGTTTTCAGAAGAGACTTAAAAGTAACGGAACATAAACGAAAGCCTAAATGCCAAAGTGTGTTTGAAAAACTGAATCAGCAATCTGGTTAAAGGGAGTTATTTATTCATAACTGGTGTCCAATTGTTTCTTCTAAGAGTTCCCATTCTTTGGATGGTGCTTGTCAGCATCACTCGCTTGATTATTGCCTGATCTCTAGAAAATTATTCATTAATCTGAGCAGATGTAAAGGAGTTATATATACTTTAGGGAGATAGTCATTTAACACATCATAGAACTGCCTGAAAAATGCTTTGAACAAACATAACTTCTGCCAGCAAAAGTAGATCCATCTGACAATGAGAGGAGAACGCGTCGGGCATGGACTGAATAGTCCTGCATAGTCCACAAGGCAGTTATAAGTCTTACTCCTACAGAGGACTGAGTAGCCTTTCATCTGTCCAGGAAGTGCTCTGTCAGAAGGAAGTGAAAGTGCACAAAGCAACAGTGATAGACACAAACACCGCAAATGCTTCCAGAATAGTCTTGGCCAGTCAGATTTCTGTTGTTGTTATTTATTGTTAGACTCACACCAAAAAGTGTTGGGCACTGTATAAACACGTAGCCCTTGCCCTGAAGAGTTTACAGTCTAACTAGACGAGACAGACAGGGTAGGAGGGGAGAGAGTCAACAGAGAGGTGAAGTGATTGGCTCAAGGTTATGTAACAAATCAGCATCAAACCCACGAACAGATCCTCCGTGTATCTGAGTCCCAGCCTGGCCATGGCCAATAGACCATGCTGACTCTGAGACATAAATCTCCTGTCGCCTCCATTCTTGCAAGTGATAGAACTTTGGCCATAAATTATTTCGGAGCTTATGTAGATTTAAATGAAGCCAGACCACACGTCCATGGGGATTTGTGTGAGGAAGGTGTTCACTTTCCAGCCCTTAGCTTCCAGGGCCTGTGACTGATTTATTAGCAGACAGTGCTGGTTTGTCCTGAAAATTGTATTAAAAAATGTCTCCCTCTACGTCAAATGCACTAAGCCAAAAAAAAAAAAATCACAAAAGATACCATTCTCCATGGTGTTAAGCAAAGTCTACAATACTCTGACCACATGAACTAAGCTGCTTTTATGAGGGAGAAAATCTCCAAGCAAAATTCTTTGTCAAATCCGGTCGAGTTTCCATATGTTTCCTAGAAAAAGGTGGCTGAGAGTGTATTCAGCGTGGAGTTGTCATTCATTTAACCCACTGATATAGCTGAGGTAGAATAATCAATAAAGAAGGGCCATTTGATGAGGTTTAGGAACATCCCAGAACATTAGAGCTCTCCTCAGGCATTTGATTATCCAGAGGCTTAATTATCTGTGTTTTCTAGTTGAACTTGAAGAAAAAAAGATACAACTAAAATGCACCAATAGTATAATGATAACATTGTTCAATTCAGGTTAATTAAAGCACAGTGGTAATTCGAGTGTGGTGTTGTACATCACTGAGCTTGGCACATAAGTATTTCCATTACAGGAAGAAGTGGCTTCCAATTTCAGATGATGCATCGGATGCCAAAATGTGTTTCAAGCTGGCTTGTGAAAAGGCAAAAAAGAATCGGTGGACACTCAGGGTGCATCTACACAGCACCCTAAACTCAAATAAGGGACACAATCTGTGCTACGCAAATTACGTATCTTATTTCTAAATACTTATTTTGAAATTTGGTGCGTCTACACAGTGCCAAATTTCAAAATAACACGCTATTTCGAGCCATCTCTTCTCCCTCGTGCAATGAGGTTTACCAGGATGGTGAAATAGTGCACTCGCTATTTTGAAAAATATTTTGAAATAATGGGCGGCTTGTATAGACACAGTAACTATTTGGGGATCCCTTTGGGATCCCGAAATAGCTGTGCGGTATA
Organism: Pelochelys cantorii; assembly: GCA_032595735.1. NCBI lineage: Eukaryota > Metazoa > Chordata > Testudines > Trionychidae > Pelochelys > Pelochelys cantorii. The sequence goes on along the minus strand of CM064333.1, from coordinate 8,277,010 downwards.
CACGTACACTTAGAGAGTCTGATCAGCTGCCTGCAAAATGAAGAGGCACTAAGAGCAATTTTTCTCATCATGCAGGGATCTTAAGCATGCATGAAGCCACTGGCATTTTGAAACACTGAAGAGGGATGTAATGTGTGTTCCTGTGGGCTCTTGGTATTGATTATTAGCCTGGGGGATTTTCAGCAAACCAGAAATGTAACTGCTTGGTGAATGGAGTGACAGGGTGCCGTCAGCAGCATCCTGATCACTGCAGGCCTAGCTGAGGGTACTTACACTCTTTCTGGTGGGGGATTGTGAGCATCTGGGTAACAATCACAGGACTAACAAGGTAATGGAGGAGGCTATGTGGGGAGGACATTTGGAAGCAAGGGGCAGCTCCAGAGGAGCTCAAAGGGTGAGCTTGGGTTGGAGAATGAGGGCTGCAGAGAAGCCTCTCTTTTTTATAAGCCTGTTGCAAAGTAGTATGATGTCAGAGGAAATAAATGCACTTCCTGATGAAAAATAAACAGCACCCTGTGCGTTTGTACCTGCAAAACCGTTCCAAGTGTCCAGGCAGTGAAGTTCAGTAGGTAACAAGAGAAGTGCCTTTTGACAAATGGGCTGCCACTCAGTTCAGGCAACTGGAAGCAAAAGGATGTGGAAGTATCCTTAGTTTCTATGGAGATAGGACATTAAATGTATTAGAAATATCACAGCTTTTTCCACGATGGTAAACGGCTCCTCTAAGTCAGAAAGGGAGGGTATTCATAAGTCCTTGGGGGTGCTTTATCTGCTAAAAGATTGTGGCCAGATGTGACTGTCTACATTTTATTCAGTCGAGGGAAAACCCAAAATCTGTAGTAATATTTTGCTCTTCAGTAGATCTCTTAATGCATCTTCTCTTCTTTTTTGCCATGAGGGTCCTGTGAGCTCTCAGTTCTATCACAAAATTGAAGCCTATACACAGAAATTGCCCTTCAAACACCAGCATTTCCTATACTTTCTGCACCAAGACGTCTGATGTACTGTGCATGTCCCCATATTTAGCATCTTAATTATCTTCATTCCAGCATCTCAGATATTGTGGGATAAGAAACGCTGACCAAATGCTGCGCTGTTAATAGCAGCTCCTTGCCTTACAGTACCAACAGCTCTCGTGTTTGATCTGATGCTTCATTCAACCTCAGTTTGACAATGCCTGCTGCAGTATCACCAACACGGTCACTATAGGGTGTGTCTACACTGCAGCTGGGAGTGTGCTTACCACTTGTTAAAGCTGTGTGAAACTCAGTGCAAATGTTTTTCTGGTATTTCAGTTTGCATAGATTTGCCCCCCTGCCCTCCTTTTAATTTCCTTTTCAGCTTCAAAGAACTCAGCCCTTCCCCTGTACCCACACACACACCAAAAAAGAAACTCTTTCAAACCTACCACCACATTTTAACTGATTTTTGCAGGTGAAACCACACACAATTTCACCAGTAGCTGGAAGAGTGAGTTGGATTTTATTCTCTCTTGTGCACTGTTGCTGATGGTGCAAATGAAGCCAAATTAATGCAGTTTGATGATCATTACAGAGCTGTTGAATAAAAATCTTTTGACTTGTAAACTGAGATATTTGATCGGGAAATTGAGAGAACATAAGAATGGCCATACTCGGTAAGACCAAAGGTCTATCAAGCCCAGTATCCTGTCATCATGCAGCGGTCAATACCAGATGCCCCAGAGGGGGGGAACACAACAGGTAATTCTCATGTGATCCCTCTCCTGTCACCCATTTACAGACAAACAGAGGCTAGGGACACCAATCCTCTCCATTCTGGCTAATAGCCATTAATGGACCTAACCTCCATGAATCTATCTAGCTCTTTTTTGAATCCTGTTAAAGTCCTAGTCTTCACCACATCCTCTGGCAAGGAGTTCCACAGGTTGTCTGTGCACTGAGTGAAGAAAAACTTCATTTTGTTTCTTTTAAACCTGCTGCCTATTACTTTCATTTGGTGATCCCTAGTTCTTATATTGTGATCATAAGTATATGGACTTTTTAGCTTAGAAAAGAGGAAACTAAGGGGGGTATATAATAGAGGTCTATATAATCATGACTGGTATGGAAAAATTGAATAAGGAAAAGTTAAGTTTTTAATCTCTCTTCATATGGGACCTGTTCCAAAGCCCTAATTATTTTTGTTGCCCTTTTCTGAACCTTTTCCAATGCCAATATATCTTTTTTGAGATGAGGCGACCACATCTGTATACAGTATTCAAGATGTGGGTGTACCATGGTTTTATATAGAGGCAATAAGATGTTCTCTGTTTTATTCTCTCTCCCTTTTTTTAATGATTCCTAACATTCTATTTGCTTTTTTGACTGCCACTGTACACTGAGTGGATGTTTTCAGAGAACTATCCACAATGATTCCAAGATCTCTCTCTTCAGTAATTGTAGCTAAATTAGTCCCCATCATATTGTGTGGGTAGTTGGGATTATTTTTTCCAAGTGCATTACTTTACATTTATCAACATAACATTTCATTTGCCATTTTGTTGCCCAATCACTTCGTTTGGTGAGATCTTTTTGAAGCTCTTCACAGTCTGCTTTGGTCTTAACTATCTTGAGCAGATTAGTATCATCTGCAAATTTTGCCCCCTCACTGTTTGCCCCTTTCTCCAGATCATTTATAAATAAGTTGAATAGGATTGGTCCCAGGACAGATCCTTGGGCAACCCCACACTCTCCACTCTGAAAACTTACCATTTATTTCTACCCTTTGGTCTTTTAACCAGTTATCAATCCATAAAAGGACCTTCCCTCTTATCCCATGACAACTTAATGACTCTGAATGAATATGAAAGTGAAAATAAATATGAAAATGAAACCTGACAGTGTCATTTTTTTACATCCCCTGATTAAAAGCACTGACAGATAAGACACCAAATCTGCTTACTGTTCAGTCATTCTTGCCACCCACCAAATAACAGCTTTTTCTCAGATTTATTACTGCTGGCAGCAAATGTCTCTACTTACCTACTCGTGCCCTTGCCAACTACCATGGACTTACCTGAAACTATTCAAAATAGGTATTTACAGTGATTTGAGGAACCCCCTTGATTCTGGTCTGAGATTTGGATTGCTTTGCAAAGGTGAATCTCTTCCCACATTTTTGCAGCATTAATGAAATTGGCTCAGATTTACATCTGGGTGTGCAAATCCCTACTACAGCCATATGCTTTTCTTTTCACCATGACCAATCCCCTGTTAACCTTTAATATCTTTCAGTGGCATCCCTTACGGGCCACTAGCCCTTTTTGCTCTGCATCATTTCAAGAGCTAGTTTTCTGGCTTTTTCAGGCCACATTTAATAGATGACATACCACTATTATCGTAAAATGGTTTTATATGGGATTGGATTCTGATCCAAACTTCCCTGTAGCCAATGCAAAGATGTTCACTGATTTTCTTGGATTTTGCACCAGGCACACAGATTGTGGGCATCTTGCTTCTGTCACTAAAACTAACAGCAAAATGACTCTTTCCCCTGTTAGACACTAGCTATGTCAAGAACAGGACCTCATGGGTGCAAGAGTGCAAGCAAATCCCTTGGGAAACCATAAATCCTTCCCTTGTAAACATTCCTTCTCAGTCACTGCATATCATAGTGCTGAGAGCTGTTTTCTGGTTCCATCACATGGTTAGAACTCGGTTGGGTTGTATACATCCCCGAGTCAGCAGACTCTCTTAAGAGTGGGAGGCAGTAGCGTCTATTAGGTATTCCTGAAAAGTGAGCCTGCAGGGATATAACTACTTGGCATTATCATGAGTTTTAGCAATGAAGCCATAAAAGGAATGAGAATTTCTGTATTGTCTCCCCCCAAGACATCAGGGGAAGGATTAACTGAACTGCTAAATTATGTCAAAAACATTGCCACATGAACATATTCAATTTTGTTCCCCGAAAAATATTTGGACCAATTTTAAATAATTTATCTCCACATCATCTATTGGATTCAGGCTGTGGAAATCAAAAGTTGCATCATTCCCCGCTTTAGCTTGAACACGAACAACATTTTCCATGTACTGCATGTGACAATGGGTATTTTTTCTTCAGTCAGCTATTCATTGCTTGCAAAATATAAATGCTAATCGTGTTTCATTTTATTGGTCAGGAGGGGTTAGGACAGAAGACATGCCTTGAAAATATGGCAGAATTGAGACTGTAGATAAAATTCTAATTTTGACATGGAACTGCTAATGCCCCATTAAGACCTGTATAAAAGATTATACTGAGCTCCCCTCTCGTTCACCCCTCGTTTACTTTGGTGTTACTCTAGTAACTACAGTTGCACTGGTACTGATTTACCCCACTGTAAATTGCATGAGAGTCAGATCTTCTGAATTTTGTATGACTGCAGGTTAATACGCAGAGGCTTACATATTTCTTGATTGTTTCACTTCATGGTATGTCCCTTGTTTGGGATTTTTTTTTCTTTCCCCCGTCGGGATACTTGGAAATTTCTGTTTTGCCATTTATTATTCTCAGTTTAAACACTTTTTCCCATTTAGATTTAATGAATGTTTGGGAATGAATTTGTGATAATGTGATGAACCAAGCCTATGACAATGGGGACTAAATTAGAAGTTACCACTCGAGAAATATTTTGGCATCATTGTATATAGTTCTCTGGAAACATCCACTCGATATGCAGCGGCAGTCAAAAAAATAAACGATATTGGGAATCATTAAGAAAGGGATAGAGAAAAAGACAGTGAATAGCTTATTGCTTCTATATAAATCCATGATACACCCACATCTTGAATACTATGTGCAGATGTGGTCGCCTGATCTCAAAAAAGATATCTTGGCATTGGAAAAAGTTTAGAAAAAGGCAACAAAAATGATTAGGGGTTTGGAAGGGGTGCCATATGAAGAAAGATTTAAAAGACTTGGACTTTTCTGCTTGGAAAAGAAGAAACTAAGGGGGATATGATAGAGGTCTATAAAATCATGACTGGTATGGAGAAAGTGTATAAAGAAGAATTATTTACTCGAGTGTTTCTCAAAGTGGGCCATAGGCTCCCTTTGTGAATCAGTGTTTCCGATTTACTCCTTCCCATAACACAAGAACTAGGGGTCACCAAATGAAAGTAATAGGTTTAAAACAAGTAAAAAGAACTTCTTCACATAGCACACAGTCAATGTGTGGAACTCCTTGCCAGAGGATATTGTGAATGCCTAGACTGTTACAGGGCTCAAAAAAGAACTAGATAAATTCATGGAGGATAGGTCCATCAATGGCTATTAGCTAGGATGGGCAGGGATGGTGTCCCTAGCTTCTGTTTGTCATAAACTGAGAATAGGTGATGAAGGTAGATCACCTGAAGACTGCCTGTTCCGTGTATTCCATCTGGGGCACCTGCATTGGCCACTGTCAAAAGACAGAATATTGGGATAGATTGACCTTTGGTCTGACCCCCTATCACAATTTTTATGTTTTTATTTCTAAATGTTTTATTTAGGAGACTGCTGTACTTCTGTTTATCAATTGGAATTTTATTCATGTATTATTATGGCATAACATTGCAATGTACATACCTTTGGTAACTGAAACAGGATTTCTGGATAAAAGTAAATGGGAAATGCTCTAATTTTTTCTGAGGATAGGATCTAGTTCTTCGTCAAAACTAGGCTTGAAGAAAATGTGAATGGCTTTGAGAAAAAAAGATATACCAAAAGAATAACCCTTTCCCACACCATAGGTTGCTATATAAGATTCCTTTTGTGTATATGTTAATGCTCTGTGTATATTAATAGCTCACAAAGATTTCATCTTTGTGTTCCATTTCTCAGATACAAAGGCATTAGGTGCCTTAGAACTAGGAGATATCTGTACAAATACACATACTCATACTTAACAAATACTTCAGGGTACAAAGTCTGCAGCAGGTTTCCCTATCTAATTTATGCCAATGACTAGTCTTACCAGTCAGGAGGGTTGATTTAATGGCAAGAACAATTTAATTCCCTCTGGGTAAGTAGAAACAGTTGGATTCAGCTTCTTAACAGCCTTTCTTCATGAACATCTGCGTTCAAACCCCTGTAGTTAACAGATGATGCTTGCTTTAAAAAAAAGAGAGAGATTAGGGCTTCCTGTAATGTTGTTGTCAAATGTTGTGGACCTCTCATCATTATTGGGAGGGAAAACGATCTGACGTGTTCTTACAGCCCTTTTGTTGAGGTGATTGTCATACAAAGGCCATGTACTAGCAAACCGCTTGTTTTTTTTGTTTTTTGTTTTGTTCTTGACATTATATTGTTGCCAGCAACATACTTTGGGTTTGTCATCTTTGGCTAAGTTTCCAGAAATGGTCATGACAGTAAATTGCACAAGCAAATACATATAACAAAATATTTATTGTTATAGATTAGAAAAACACTTTTAGCCATACAAATTGATTTCAGTATGAAGTCCTTAAATATGAATTGTATCCTGATGCTACTACACTGTGCCACTTTCCCGAGGACAGGAAGCTAATCTCAACCATCCAGTTAAAGCCCGTAGGCTGCACAAGGGTCAGATCACAGTTTTAATTTATGCTAGTGGAAAGTTGGGGACAGCTTTGCTCGTGAATGGCTTCTCCAGTATCCTCTTTGACCTCAGTGCACACCTTCCCTAGCAATGGGAGAAGTGGGATGCTCCAACACTGAAGGCTGAAGAGCCACCTCTACCGGCATTGTGCTGATCAGAAATTCTCACTATATAAGGGGAAATCTCTACTGCAAATTTATTTCTGCTTGTGGTTCACTTTATACAGCTTAAGCAGTGTGAGCGGGAAAATCTGGCCTTGAAATAGATTGTCTACTAGCCTCCCATCATGTTACATCATTCTGTTTGGAGGTTTGATTTGTGGGCATCTAAAGAGCTCCATTCCTTTACAATTATGTACTTAGTGCCTTGTCCACTTAGTGTACTTAGCATGCTATTCATGTACAGTAAATGTGGGAAACACTGACAGTGTACTAAGTACACTGAGGCTGTGTTTACACTACCAGAGGTATCCCAGAAAAACACTGCCGCGTCCAGAGAACGCGTCTGCTCTTCTGATTTTTTTTGCGGAAGAGCAGACATGTTCTTTTGGAAGTCCTGTCTTCCTCCTTCCCTGAGGAAGAAAGGCTTTTATGAAAGAGGAGGCTTTTCCGAAATTAAGTCCAAGTGTAAACGGGCCAAATTTCGGAAAAGCCTCTTCCAAAAAAACTATCGGAATAAGGTACGCAATTTGCGTACCCTTTTCTGATAGAGCAGTGTAGTCTAGACATAGCCTTACTATAAAATATTCTAAGTACATCATTGTAAAAGAGTGAAGTTATTTAAATCGTAAAAAGCCATAAAGGGAAACACTCCAAGAAAAAGATGTGAATCCTATTCCACATGTTAAGAGCATAAGGAGGCATATGACTTTTTGTTCACATAAATTTGAGTGACAAAAACAAAATGAAAATACATTCTAGCTAAGAATTTGAGTTAGTTTTCCATATGTTTTATTTCATAATTCTGAAATTGTCTGCCTTCAGGAAGATAGTTGATCAAGTGTTCAACTCAGTGGGATTCCAGTAGTGTAAAGCCAGCACTTCTTGGAATAATTTAAAAAACAACAAATAGTCTAGCAGCACCTTAAAGTCTGCTAGACTGTTCGTTGTTTTTGAAGTTTTTCCAGTTACAGACTAACTCGGCTACCCTTCTGAAACTTCTTGGAATGTATTAGTTAATAGTAGTGTTCACAGATTTTCATAATTATAGGGGGCTTTGTTAAAAAGTCAGTATTTGCCTTTCCACACATTTTCTCCTATATTTGGAATTGTAATTACTTTTGCTAACTGTGGTGGTAATTGACAAATATTGACTTTTTAATAGCTTCTTCAGTGTTTAGGGGTTTAAACACTGGAACTGACTTTCTCTAATGAATGTGCAGTGGTAAGAACTAGGCTTCTATGACTAAATTCTAACACATATTTGAAAACTTGCTCCTAGACATTCACAGTACAAAAAAAATGAAGACGTGTTTTGTTTCGGGTATTGTGCCCTTTGCTAGTTAATTATAATGGTGCTGGTGCTGGAAACTTGCTTGAGCAATATATGAATGAGGGTGGCTGTTGTTAACCTTCACTATGGAAAAGCCTTGATAAGTGCTATATGTGCCGCCAGCCGAGAATTTTTTTAGGTTTTAGCAAAAAGTCTCAAGGAAAAACGTGTTGCTTTTTTATCCCAACGTAGAAGTCTGAAATGTTTTGACGAATATTAGATTCATGATGAATCATAAAGAAGCACTGAATCTTGACTTATTTTCTTCTGCAGACTGGTGTTTGCGAAGCTAAAGCTCTTAATGATAGCCATAGAATACAAGTCAGAAAAACGGGAAAGCAGGTATGTAAATGACTACAACATTTGACAGTTTTTCAGTATACACCATGGACAATTTGGTCTTCTCTTTTTTTTCTGAATGAACATCACTCTTTTTATCCCTTTGAAAGCATTTCAAAGCATAATTAATATGGCATCACTTTACACCAGTTCACATGATATTGGCAGGCTCTGTCTTTCTCCCCCTCTGCACCTGAATTAACATTGCATCAAATACTTAGGTGGAAGAAAGGGTGATAGCTTAATGTACAACTTAGTTCAGTTGGTATGTGTGAAGCAAATGGATTCCATCTTTTGTGCCCTGGCTGACTGCATGAGGGAACGGAGCTGCTCTGGTCTAGCATATTTTAGTCGACTTTCAGGAATGAAAGCAACAATCTCATGGTAAGATGCACTGTTTTATGTACTGCATGCATTTCTCTGTATCACAGTTTTTTAATAGGATGAGAGAGCTACTTTTAGCATAAACATAGATGGTTTGGACAGTATAGATAAAATTGATAGATAAAGATAAGTATCGTGTGTGTGTGTGTGTGTGTGTGTGTGTGTGTATAAATAGCATGATTGAGATGGGGAAGGATTTGGTTTAGTTAGAAAATTTAAATATGCCAATCTCACGCTACATGCAGAAATTAAAGGAAAACACTCTTTATAGCTAATAACAAAAAATTTGCAGAGAAGAAAAGAGTTGATTTTGGTTTTATTAATACCTCCATCTTAGCATCATGCCCTTTTAGAGCACACTTGTAAGAGACTAGATAGTTTCCTTACCATCTCAGGGATCATGGAACGAATGTAGTGTGAAAGCAAAGTAATTTTGGACTTGCACACTGTATTAAATATTGCTGAAATGTGTTATCAGCATACTGAATACAAATCCATTATAGCATTATAAGATTCTGTAATAAAACTGTAGGCATATGTAAATGTCATCTTATCATTCTGGTAAACTGAAGATCACCTAAACCAAAGTTGGAGATGATGTTTGATTTCTATAGCGTTGGACCATGGCTACGCTATCACTTACATTTGCAAAATGTATGTCACGCAAGGGTATGGAAAAAACACACATCTGAGTGACGTAGTTTTGATGACATAAGTGGCAGTGTGTACAGTATTATGATGGCAGGAGAGTGTCTGTCATCAACATAGTTACCAATGCTCACTGGGGATGGTAATTCTACCAGTAGGCAAGTTCTGTCCTGTTGACATGGAGCAGCTACACAAGAGATCCTATAGTGGTGCAGCTGTGTTGGTACAGCTGTGTAATATCTCTAGTGTAGACATATAGCCTTATTCTTGACCTGGACAGTCAAGAACTGTGTGTCACATCTTTGGCCATGTTTTTATATTTTAAGTGTTTATTTGTTTAAAGTGTGCTTAATTATCCCTTGCTTCCTATTTGCTATTAAAAAGAATCTGTGAAAAAGACATGGGATATCCAAGACAGTCTGAATGTTTCCACTCCTTATGTGGCTATTTAAAGGATAGCCCTAGTGAATGGTAGATTTTATATCCCTCCTTTTTTACCCCTGACAAGTGATATGTGAAATGGTGTATGTGATGATGGATGTTCTTTCTATCCAATACCATCGCCAATTAATGGGACCTTTCATTTAAGTCAGAATTTTGAAATGTTTTCAAATTCCATGGGCTTCTCTTAAAATAGATGCTTTCCTTTGAATTGCCTCATTCTGCAAAAGCAGGTGTAAAGCAAGCAATTTATTGTTTTATGTCTGAGTTTCATTCGTGACTAGAAAGGACAGTGCAATAGAAATATTACTGGAAACTATTTACATGAAGTTCTTGGTTTATACTGGTTCTCAATAAGAATTTGTATCCAACTCTTTGCTGTCATTGCTTCCATTGCCATTTTGTGACATAAGTGTTGATATTGTAGTTTTTCTTCAATAATTTAGGGGACAACCCATCTCCCATGTAGGTCAATGGGAGCCTTTCCACCAACTTCCATGGGAATGAAATTGGTCCTTATTCATAAGATGCTCCAAAAAAGTCAAATAAAGTGACACAGCATGATAGAGCATCTACTTACATATAAATTACCTAATGTCACCAAAGTTAAAAGTTCATCGTTAAGAAATTTGGTAGGAGGTGAGGCTAGTGGAAATTCAAAGAAAAAATACTAATGAAGATGAGTTAACACTTTTGAGACTGAGAGCACACAGTGTGTGTGATAAACATACAACAGAAGAGAATTCAACTAGTAAAAGGGTCAACTGTTGCTCTGTCAAACTATTGCCAAAATAATACTGTTGGTCTAATGAACCAGGGACTCTTTTAGGGTTCGTTACCTTGTGAACTACCATTGCTAGAATATTTACATTTCATTAGAAAGCTCGGAATAACCACTTTCCAGTGACAGGTAATGTTATTTATAGTCCTGCTTGTCCATGTGATACTGGATATCAGTATCACATAATTCTGATGGTGTCCTGCTTTTCTACCATATGCTTTGGCCCCAGCTAAGCAAAGCACTTAAGCATGTGCTTAAAAAGAGAAGTAAATAAATAATGAATGTAATACATAAAATGAAACCCATGCTTTAAAACCAGGTAAAGTCCCATTGACTTTAATGGGACCTCAAAGTTAAGCACGTGCTTACGTTTATTGCTGAACTGGAACATGTTAGACTAATCAGAAATGTAATAGTTCAAAGCATTCATTTCTCACTTTTTAGGGTTTCGTGAGAATATTGACTTGTAGAGTCATGCCTGCATTGAAGTAGAGAGATGAGAAAGCAAGACAGCAATCAGAATAACCTGATTTTAAGCATGGGGTGTTAGCTTCTTGCATTCATTATTCACCAATATTTTTTGTTGCTGTTGATTGTGGTGAAAATATCAGACCTTTTTTTCTTCCAATTCTAATATCTTCAGCATTTTACTGAGCCTTAATTGGTCATTCCTCTTCAGGATGAATAGGGAAGCTATCTATAGCATGGGACTGAACCCAGCTTCTCACGCTTCTTGGCCGAGGGATCCCCAGGGGAGGGGGTATAAATTAACTTTCCTCCTTGTTTTGTGAAACCTTTGGAAAGTTCTCCATAGTTTACGTTCCATAGCAACAAAAAATGTTCTCAGGAAAACATATTTAAGTAGATGTCTTTGCTTCAAGGACTAGTAGAAGTGTCCTTGTGGGAGCTCCACTTCAAAAGTGCATGTGTCCTTAAGCCCTTGATCAGAGATTTTTGGTGGCAGTGCCTGTCTAGCTCTCACATGCACCCTACATATCCTTGTGCCCTATACCAAGGCCATATAGAACTGTATGGACAAACCACGGGCAGTTTCTTCTCAATGGCTTTCAGTCAGAGAGAGAATTTAGTGTGCACCTATTTCCTCCTTTATAGTATTTTTAGCATTAATATTTCTTAGTAGTGGTAGGTTTAGTGTCTTCTATAGTTGTTGGAACATTTGTTCCTGTTTGTTTTCTCTTTTAAAAAAAATACATATTTTTGTTGGTTTCCCCCATTGAGGGACCATAACAAATTTTCTTTCGTCTGGGGTGCTGGTTTCCCTGGGTTTTAAAAGGTGCCTCTTAGAACAGGGAAGTTAAATATAGGCTCATAATAATGAAGCTAACCTTAAGACTGACTTTTGACTGGTTACAGAGAACAACCCTGCACAAGCTGTTAGAGCTTTGTCATCATTGAGATTACAGTCACTGACGGTATGTCTAGACTACATGGCTCCGTCGACGGAGCCATGTAGATGAGTTTACTAGACATAGGAAAATGAAGGGGCGATTTAAATAATCGCCGCTTCATTTACATCAAAATGGCCGCCACGCTGTGCCGATCAGCTGTTTGGCGGCACAGCGGGGCAGTCTGGACGCGCCACCGTCAACAAGGGAAGCCTTTGTCGACCGCTCAGGTATGCCTCGTGAAATGAGGTTTACCTGAGCGGTCGACAAAGGCTTCCCTTGTCGACCGCGGCGCGTCCAGACTGCCCCGCTGTGCCGCCAAACAGCTGATCGGCACAGCGTGGCAGCCATTTTGATGTAAATGACGCGGCGATTATTTGAATCGCCGCTTCATTTTCCTTTGTCTAGTAAACTCATCTACATGGCTCCGTCGATGGAGACATGTAGTCTAGACATCCCCTGAGAGCTTCCAAGGTGAAGATGACCATCAAAACCCTGGTCTCTGACACACTGTGAGTGAGATATCAACAGCTTCACTGGTGGTAACCACAAATTTTCCACTCTGTCTCCCTACTTAGTGTTAAGAGAAGAAAAACAGCAAGCGCCCCCTTGAAGAAGATTATCACTGAAGGCCCCGAGAGGGGTGCTTTTGAGGCTCAAAATTGAGGTGTTTTATGGTAACTGAAGTGCTAAGTCATATTCTATAGTGGTGAAGGCCTCAACATTAAAGATTATTATAAAGAGAGTGGCTTCCGTGAAATCTATTCTCCCCTTGGTAGTCACAACAATGTCTTGGACAATGACATCTGGAACATCATCATCAGTGACTGTTCAGTTCTGTTGTGGCCCTGGTATCACAGGCATCCTGGTATCCAAAACAACTTAAGGTATCAAAAGAGTCTGAGACTCCACTCCACGTGACTTCTAGAGATCGCAGCACTGAGGACCACTGGGTCACTGACTACTCATGTTTCTGAGAGACCTACCTCTTCCCCAACTTCTTCTGTCCATGAAGAAGGGTTGCTACTTTGGATACAGTATGTGGAGGAGCATTTCAACTCAGACTTTGAACTTTCAGTTCCAAGTTCTGCACTTTATTTCAGGATATCAGCCCTTGCCTAAATATATTTCAGATGACCGAAGTTGGATACCTTCCCCCACTGTGTCTTTTGCTTCCCTTCACCGGCCTGACTGAGTGGCACACTTTATGGAGTAGTTCATGACTGTGAGTGCCAACTCTTGGGCAGACTGTGATTCCATGGTAGGACTATGCTAGTGCTTTCAGTGGGTCATGAAAATCAAAGCATAGAACATACAAAAAGTTTGGGGTGTCTGACCTGCTTTTTGACAAACAGACTGAAATGCCTCAGTTGCAAGATTAGTCCTCTTGGGCAAGCTAGACTTAGTTGGTTGCTCTACACCAAAGATTTAGATTACCTCCACTCCCAAGAGACACAGCTGCGTATCTAAAGTCAACTTGTGTCTCTGATCTCAAATCAAAGACAATGCTTATAGCCAGTCCCATAGTCGACTAATTAATGATGAATTAATTAGGGAAAAGTAATACAGGTCAAAGCAGGAACAAGTAAATACACAAATGAGCTACAGTCTGTCGTTTGAAAAGATGACAGATATAGCAATCTGTCAGCACTGGATGTCTTTTAGGGCGAACCCAGGCTTACCCTAGTGGCGGTGTCTCTTCTTCTGTTTCTTAGCTCCAGCCCTGTCAGAGTCCAAAAACCAAAATAGATGTATACCTTTCTTGTTCACGATCTTTATTTCCTCTTTCCAGAATCCAAGCTCATGAGATGAGCCTTTTGCACATAGACCTCTTCATGAGTGTGAAGGGGGAATTCACAAAGTCTTTGTCCTGTCCCACAATGGTCCATTTGTCTCCTGCTGACTAAAAAGGCCATCGGAACTAATCTCATCTGTCAGATTGATGGTTTTAGGGCAACCATTTTTTTTACAGAAATAAAGCAAAAACTTAACACGTGATAACAATATGTTTAGTGCTTAGACTTTATGAAACGCTTGTAAATGGCTGCACACATTAATTTCATTGATAATATCTTTGTTAGTTCAATACCCATACTTATACATGGGCAAAACAGCATGGTTTACAGCAATAAATTTCTGTCTTTGGCTGGGGCCTAAAGGCAAGATATGGCACCCTGGATTTCTTGGACAATTTACCAGTGATTTCAGAGAACTGTGATTGGCTGGACCACAGAATCCCTCATTACTGTAATACCCATGTGTACTCTCTCCTCTGAAACAACGAAGACCTTGGAGGACCAAGAGGCAAGGGCAGTCAAGGAGGTTGTCTGCCTTACAAAAATTTCTGTCATCACCTGGCAAGGCACTAATGCTAAAACTGACTTCATTATCCAAATGACTTTAGGCACTTCCAGGATCTGATGAAAATCATTTGCTGACACCCTACAGGTTCCCCTAGAAGAAGTTCTGCGTTTCCAGCCCTGCTGCCATGCAAGGAGCTATAGAAGAAATTTCTCTACATATGTTGCAGTTAAGAGCAGTCAGAGTAGCTTGCCTTCACTTTCTTCCCCTATTCAAGAACAAGTATATGAAGATCATGACAGACAACGTGGCTTGCGTGTATTACATTAGTCATCAGCATGTGTGCACTCCATCACGTTATGAACTGAAGCGATAAAGTTGAATCTGGTGCATAGAAAATAAGAAGCTGAGAAAACTCTCTGATAGGCTATCTGCACAAAATCACATGGCAGAGGACCTTGGCAGACATTTCTCTGTAAATTAGAAATGGGAGTTGGATTCTTGAGTCATCAGAAAATATCTTTGCTTGAGAATGTCCAGAGATTGACCTTTTTGCCATAACAGTCGAGACACAGTGCTTGAAATTCTGTTGCAGAGGGGGACTTAATCCCCAATATCTAGGAGATGTTCTCCTTATTACATGGACAAAAGGTCTTTTTTATGCATATCCTCCCACTCAATTACTGTTAAACGTCCTCATCAAAATCAAGAAGGACCAAGCCAACCTCATTTTTGTCCTTTAAAGACAGGACAGCAAGGGTGAGGTATCATTAGGACCCTATCCAAAGTTTTACCTAAGGCTTCTGCTGAGTTACATTTTGACCAAACTATTGACCATTGTTTTGTCCCCTCCCCTCGTATGCTGCACGAGCCTACCCAAGAGAGTACCTCCTGTCCATGAGATGTTAAGTGAACTTTGGTCTTTCACTTGGATAGAACTGGACCATTCAAGAAGACTCATAGGCTCCCTTTACCTATGCAATAGAAACAGTGCCTATGTCTCCACTCATTGACTTTCCGTAGAGATTTCTAGATAAATTGTTGCCTCTTATTGTTGTGCCGATGTTCTGACTTCCCTGCAAGGGACTGCATGCTGTATTTGATCATCAT
The DNA here is from genome assembly GCA_032595735.1 of Pelochelys cantorii. NCBI lineage: Eukaryota > Metazoa > Chordata > Testudines > Trionychidae > Pelochelys > Pelochelys cantorii. The sequence goes on along the minus strand of CM064333.1, from coordinate 8,261,547 downwards.
CTATTCTTGTAGCCCACTCAAAGTTGTTCCAGTTACTGAAATCTGCCAGGCTGTAACATGGTCATTGGTGCAGACATTTTCTACTCACTACCCACAGCAAACTCAGATGCAGCAGTAGGTTACACAACTCCTACTTCACCAATGGACTCTGTTAAAAAACTCCCAACTCCTTAAAAATTTACTGCTAGGGAGTCAACTCAAGTGGAGCACTCACAGTCAATGCTCCTTGAAGAAGGAGACAATTTTACGCTGCTTGTGCAGTAACACGAGTTTTCTAGATTCGTGTCCATGTAGGTGGTCCGTTATCCACCCTCTTTCCCCTCTGCTTTGGAGCTAGCTCTGTGGTACTTTGCAGTAGAGAGGGAAATGAGGGCAGTTCAGGGTACAAGAATGTGCAGGGCTCAGATGCAGGCCAAAAGGGCACTGCTAACAAAAATCTCTGCTTAATGGAGCATGGATAACTGCCGTGGGCAGATCTGAACCTGGGGTCCTCTGGAGCTTAGTATAGGAGCAGCTACAACTTGAGCTGTAAAGCCAGTGGGCTCTCAGCTTAGGTTGCAGAGCTCCCTTGTTCTTATCTCTTACTGTAAGTGATCTAAGTGCCACTGCGTGGGACAGTGAAGCACACCAGGGCTATGTCTACACTGGCGGGTTGTTTTGCAAGAACATCTTGCGTAAGGGTTCTTGTGCAAGCGCTCTTGTGCAAGAACACGTCCACACTGCCATGTGCTTTTGCACAAGAGCATCCATGGCAGTGTGGACACGCTCTTGCGCAAGAAAGCTGATGGCCATTTTAGCCATAGGGCTTTCTTGCGCAAGAAACCCCTGCCACGTGTCCACACTTCCCTCTTGCGCAAGAGCTCTTGCACAAGAGGACTTACACTTGTTAGAAAACAGCAAAGCTCTTGCGCAAGAAGCCCTGTCTTCCGACGCTGTTCTGTAAATCTTCTTGTGCAAGAGTGGACGGGCAATGTGGACACTCTGTGGGTTCTTGCGCAAGAATGGCCATTCTTGCACAAGAACCCACCAGTGTAGACATAGCCAAGGTGTGTGGGTTACATATTTCCCCTAGCTGAGGAACGGCATCCCCAGCTTCAGAGACCCAGGATGAGCAGGTGGATTTGAACATCGGACCTCTGGAGCTTAGTGTAGGAGCCTATACAGCTTGAGCTATAGTTGGCTTTATAGCCCAAGCTGTAGAAGCTCCTACATTAAGCTCCAGAGGCTGCAGGTTCAAATCCACCCAGTAGCCGTTACACCTGAAGTGGAGAACCCATGGGACTGCGCATCTCAAAAAACTCCAGTCACTGCACAAAGTGAGCAAGCTCTCTTTGTACGCTGGTCCTGCACATCTAACCAGACAACATTTTTTGTCCCTAATTTCTGTTATTTTAATAATATATATTATTTAGCTGTTTATATAAGCAAATAATATACCTGTTCCTATAGTTGCACAGAAAAGTCTCTCTCATCTTAGTTTTCCTGTGCAAGAACTATAGGATGTCACACTACTGTACTCATTTTTAAAGAGACACATGGTGAAATCCTGGCCCCACTGAAATCAATAGCAAAGCTCCCATTGACTTCACTAGAGCCACAATTTCAGCCATAGTGTAAACACCCATTTCCCTTACCAGTCATTTGGTGTGTACATATGTCAGATCATGTTTTGGTTTGTTTTTTACCTTTCTTTCTTATTTTTTCACGCTACAATTTAAACTTTATTTTATTTCAAGAAGAGTAATCAAAAGCATTTTTAAAGTTATGCATTGAAAAAAAAGTTTTAGTTACAAAAAAAAAGAAATCCAATGGTTTATGCAAATGCAACTATGTATATTACAACCATATACACATGATTTTTTTAAACAAATGATGAACCATAGTTTCTGCTGATTACAAATTCTACATATTTAATCTAACGCATAATTATATTATCTTATAGTATTTTTATGTTAAAGTTAGGTTCAGTTTTTAAGAGATTGCTCTATTTAAAATTTTGATCCTGATTTGAAATCCACTAATGTAGCTCCCTGCACTTATGCAGAATCTCACCTAAGTAAATGGAATTTTCTGACGGTGATCTCTAACTGGTCCCAGTGGCAGATCAGAATTTGAGGTAGCTGCTAGTGTATTTGAAGTAATTTATTTTACTCTTGGGCTAATAATCCTAGATACAGTTGATGCTAACATGCTTGAGAAACACTTTTTTAGATTTACTGTTGTTTCAATGATGCAGCCCTAAAGTTGAATGCTGTTTCTTAAGAAAGTTGCAGAAACACATAATCTCCTAAAAATAGTCCAACAGGACATGTGGTGAATTTGTTTGAGATCATGACAAAAAAAAATCTTGAATATACAACAACCACATCAATACAAACTGCAAAGACACGCAAAAAAATCCTCATCCTGATTCCTCAGTGTTGTTTGGAGTTTTTCCATTCCCTCACTTTTTTTTCTTCTTCCAAGAGTAAGAAAGAACAAAAGCCACATTCTTCCCTTGTGCACCCTATGTTTTACTCCTCTGTTAATATTCTCTTTGTCTCCATTTATTTGTCCTCATTCTCAGCAGAAAAACCTTTTTTAATGTTTTGGTCATTGAAGAATTTTAAATAAAGGGTTTTTTTGCTTTTGTTTTGGTGTCAGTTGATTTCTTATCAAAGTGTTTGATTTGCAATTTTTTTCTTGTCGTTTGCAGAAGCCGAAAGCGGTATGCCCTCTTCGTTACCTTTCCTTCCAACCTCAATCCTACCTTCACTCCTTCTAACTTCAGGACTAATTCCTTGCCAAGAACTCAGGAAGATAACACCTTTGTCTATCTTTCTCTCTATATATGTACATATATATATATATATATATATATATTCATGTGTCTCTGTGTGTGTGTGTGTATATATATATATATATATATATGCATATTTATATATGAGCCCCCAATTTCACAGAGGAGAGAAAATAGAATCATTTTATTTTTTATTGGTTCTTGTGACTCATGCACTAACTTCTTTGCAGGAAATATAAAATAAAAATAAGCATTAGAATTTTATTTCGTCATGGAACAATAGATATATCCAATTTTACATTTGGAAATCAAACTCGGTCTGCTGTTCACCATCCTTTTTTTTTTCTCTTTTTGTTAATTTGTTTTGTATTGTGACATGTCCTCTGTCTACCAGTCTTTGTGCTGCTGTTTTATCTCCATATTCATAACCTTAGGGATAGCCACTCGTCCCACAGAGTCTTTCTGTAAAATACGTGTTTTACTGTGCAATACTTTGTGCTCTCATAGTTTCTCCTCCCATTACCAATGACCGAATGCCTGATTTTTTTGCATTGCTGCTCCAGATTAATTGTAATACAGTACACATTAAAGCTACTGTACTGTTCCAGTGAAGTCCTTATAGGTAGTTTATGCTGTATGTTCATAATCATTTTATTACATGAGCTTATTTATTGAAACATCTCAAATGAAAGACTTTGCTTTGTTTTTTTTATTTGTGTTGGCATGTTTTGTGCATTCTTCTAATAACCATGTTATAGGCCTCATCTTTAGCCTACGTTACATTTTGTTTTTGGTTTGAATGAAATAAGCAAGGCGGGACCTATCAAATCCTTATTTTTAACAACTTATCACAGCCTGACTGTGTGTGATGTCCTTTGGAGTCTCCTCATTGTCAAGACATATTTTGGTTTCCTACTTAATCGCATACTCCAACCTTAATTTCTACATGTGTTCCGTTGTGTGTGTTCTGTGTGTTGTGTTTATTTTCTTTCTTGTCTCACTTTACTGTGTTTTTTGAGTCAAATGTGTGAAAGGAGAGGAGGCTTCCTGTCAGTTTGGCATTATTGATATGATCCAACTGCAGAGAAGTTACTGCAACACAGCATCTTCAAAGATCTGCAGTTGTTGCGCCTCTACTTGGCTTCTTGCTTTTGAGTATATTTACTTTGTGGTGAAGGCATGCTGATACTAGCATGTTGAGCAGTGTGAAAAAGTGTGGTACCAAGTGCAGTTGCTTGCTCCCAGAATAAAATACTTTATGCTGCTGAGTCCATTTGTTTCCATTGTATTCCTAGTTGATTCACACCGTAAACCAAAAACACTAATTGAAGTATTTTACAGTGTATTAATTTCTGCGCAATTAAATCTCTGGTGTGCATATAGGGCACACTTAGTAGTCATTCTTATTAAGAACTTAATTGCTGGGAGCAACTTGTTGTGTTTCTGTTTGCTTGTAGTAATGAAGCTTTAATATACTGTAGCATGTAATGTTGCAATGTGTCTTTTGCCTTGTATCCTTTTTAATGTCGTAATAGAATTTTCTATGTATAGCTATATGGAATTTGTACTCATGTCAGTCATAGAGCCCAGAAGAAAGAAGCAATGCCTAAGAGTTACAAGCGGTGTGCAGCTGGTATTCACACAGATCCCAAAAGCTGGTTTGTGCACCTACCCTCACACGTGCTTTCAAAATATATTCTGAAAAGCCATAATGGTTCAAATTATTTCTATAATTGATAGTTGTTTTCGTGACATGGCTCAATTAAAAAGGCCACTGCACTAATATTGTGCATTTCATCTGGGCACAGCATGAACCAGTCTAAAATGGTAGCTGTGTTTATATGTGATAGCTATAGTCGATAACATTCCATTATCTCGTTTCAGTTAATATGACTATTATAATATGACTATTATAATATGTGACTGATGAATATATTAGTGTTACTATTTTAGTTGCATGGGGAATGGTACAGTACATTACCACAAAGTTTAAACCAGAGTTGTCATGGCTTTTGACTGATTTACTTCAAAGTTTGCCATTTTTTCTTCATTGAGTTAAAAAAAAATGGCCCATATTTTACGGCGGGGATCAATGGAAGTTAGAAGTGTACCTGAAAAATATGAAGAGGAATATCACTGGATCAGAAAATGTTCCTTGTCACGGATGCCCACGGGTGTGGTGTGGTGTTAATTTATGTGTACATATTACGTGTTGCCCTTTTTGGGTTAGATATTATCAATGAGGGATTAAATTTTGAGAAGCGCAGAAGTTGCTTCAGAGCTTTGGAAAATGGGGTTTGTTCTTCTAAGTCACCTGTTGCTTTTGAAAATGTATCCAAGTGAAAGTAAAACATAAAGCTCTAATTACACTGTAGAGTTAGACATAGTTTGGTTCATGCTGTGGGCTTTTCCCAACAAAGCTCTACCAACGCATTTCCAGTCTGACCCGCAGCATCAGTTGTGTGGATCCCCAAGACGGGAAGACAAAAGTTCCTTTTAAAGTGCCTTGTCTTGATCTGCTGCCTTCTCTGTGATTTCCATCATGGTTTCCATACACACTTCTGTCAGTGCATCTTAAATTAAGTCCTGTTCTGTTGCCATCCCTGGTAATCAAGTTTGCGATCTTTCCTGAACAAACCTGACAATCACACCAGACTTGGTGGTAGCTTTGTGTTATGGAATCATTGCTCAGCCTCAGGGCCCAAACTTGTGTTCACTTATGAGCTGAACAGAGGCTTCACTTGAGCAGAAGTCCAACAAAATAAAACGTTGTAACACTCTTTTTTTTCATAAATTCATTTTCAATAACTGTATGCACACTAATATCTAGAATTCAGTAGAAATGCAGGGAACAAATCTTATGGTTCACTTTTTCTATGAGTCAGACTGAAGATCGCTGGGTAGTTTGGGAAGATAGAAAGGTTTTCTCCTCTACTCAAATGTATGGAAGAGGGTACACACAGACACAGACACAGGGCTCGACTAATCAGGCAATCTACTCGCCCGTGGTGAATAGATTTTAGCCCAGTGCAGCTGTGCAGTGCGGTCAGTGCATGTGCAGCGTGTGCTTCTGTGCAGCTGGCGAGCGGGGCTTGGCAAGCCCCGTCTGTGTGTGTGTATATATATATATATTTTTTTTTCAATAGAATAGTAAGAAATTATCTTCTTATCAGATATCCCTTGCTCATGTAGATACTTGTCATGTCTTACCCTTCTCTTGTGAAAACTTAATAGAATTAACTGTGTACAGTATTCCAGTAATATTCTCACTACCATCTCCATCTTCCTCCTTGATAGTCTCCTGCTCATACATCTAAGGGTTGTGCTTGCCCTCTTAACTACTGCATTACACTTGGAGCTCATGCCCCCTTGTTACCTGCCTAAGTCCTTTAGAGAGTCACTGCATTTGAGGATATGCTGCCTCATCTTGTAAATGTGACCTGCATTTGCTCTTGCTTGATATATGAACTTGCATTTGGCTGTATTAAAATGCAGGTGATTCAAACAAACCCATTTTACCAACTGACCCACATTATACTAGAGCAAATGTTTCCAAACTGGTCTGTGGCCCACAAAGAAATTGCTTGAGTGCTATGGATAACTGATTGGTCATGTGGAACTGTTTCCTTCTCCACATTTTCAGCTACTAAATTGCAATAAACTGCCTCAAAAATATTAAATATTTTCCTAATATTTGTTTTGCGTGTAATGATCTGGCCACATGACTCACATGTTTGTGTCCTGGACAGGCTACCCTTCCATTCATAATCTTTGTATTGAGATGTGGCCCATGTCGTGAGAAACTTTGAGATCCCTTTCTGTTAGAGGAAAATACTCCTGAAAGTAGGACTGCCAAAGAAACTACATCTCAAAAGTGTTCTAGCTGGCTATTTGCTCATTAGATCTGAAGCTAACCTAAGCTGGAACTATAAAAGTTCCAAATTATATGACATTCCTGGTCTGATTTGTAGGTTGGTATTAGATTAAAAGAAACAAATTATTTTGATATCAGTGTATATTTGATCCAATGCATGTCATACAATGCATTTTATAGTTTTGCTGTATTCACTGCTGTTCACTATGTATAAAAGACTAAGGGTATATTAAGGAGATGCTGAGACTGGATGAAGTTCTGGTAAAAGTCATCATCTTCTAGATCCCCAAGATTTCTATACCACATCATCTTCTCTATTGAGACACACAGTCATACAAGTTGGTTATTATGGACTTGTTATTCAGATATATATCATTGTAAAGGGTAAGTTATTAAGTTCACAGGTTTTTTCCCCAGTCACTCAATAATATTTTTCCTCTATATCTACTTGAATCAATAATTAGTATCACTAGCCTGGGCTATGTTTTGTTAGCTTTTGTAAGAGAGCTATCGCATCAGAAATACCTTCTTTTAGTTGCTCTTTGAAAGCATACAAGATGAGTAGGACTTGCTTGTGAGTAGCTGATGTTTGTATTACTTACAAAAATGTGTGAGAATAAAAGCAAACCTCTGTGAACCTCTGCTGTTATTTATTGTTAATAATATTAAGAAGACTGATTTCTTTTTTTATTCCCATCATGGATACGGTCCTTATTTTGTGGTTATGACATAGTATAGTTCAAAATTTTCTGACAGATATGAACTCAATTCATGTGACGTGGTATTCTACATACATATTAAAGGTGAAACTGGAAATGTCACCTAAAGTTAAGTTTGCCTGTCACTTCCCATTATAAGACACTCTTTTCAGGTGCTTGTCACCTTGACAGACTTTTACTGTTTGGGAGAAAAGTTTCCATACCTGGCATCTGCCTCAGGCTGCTTGATCAATTTCCAAGAATGAAATTAAGGAAAAATATGTTCTTTTGCTCTTTAAAAATATTTTACAGTCATTTCATCTAGCATCTCCATGCTTTGGAACAAGGTCTTGACATTTGTCATAGGGGTTATCAATGTGTCGTGGATATTCCTCTTGCGCTTTCTGTGAAAAAACACAGACTCACTAACATTTGAAATATCCATTTGTCCGTGGTGCAAAGAGATTTGTTATACTGGCAGCTGAATTCTCAGACTATTCCATCTGCACTGAACATGATCAATCCTGGGACAGTAGGGGCTGAGTAGGGCTTCCCCTGCCATTATTACTTCTGGATTCTGTTGCTGTTTTGTCACTGGATACCAGTGTTGAGAAGAGGCAAAATGTCACTCTTATGTTTTTTATCACACTTTCCCCTTCCCAGCTACTGGCATCCTGGCAAGATGGCAGAGTAAGCAGCCTGACTCATATCAGAGAGACCAAGAATCTGATGTCACAGGGAGGAAAGTTATTTAGGACAAAGAGCTTTGGGTGGGAAAGGTGGAATACAAAATTTGGAGAAGGGGGAAGAAAAAATGGTACTTGCTGAGCCGGGAGACTGTGACTAAGATGGAAAGTGTTGGAGTTGGAGACTGGGACTGGCTAGGTGAGGAGTCTTGGATTAGGATGAGGAGGTAAGGGCAAAACTAAGGCAAGAAGGAGTGAGAAGGGATAGGCTGGAGAGAGTAGGCAGAATGTGTCAGGTTTCAGTGGGACAGGAGCAGAAAGGTCTTTGCTAACAGGTAAAAATGTTGAGGCTCGGGAATTCTGGAGGATAGTGTTCCCTGGGATCAAATACCCATGAAACCCAACCACTGGCAAAGAATGTGTCTCATCCATATACTGTTACTATCAGTTTCTCTTTTAACTTGAGTAGCAGAGATCTGTGTGGTAGTTCTAAAGGCTCCAGCCATGTGGGCACTAATATAATTCCATGTAATCGAATTTCTTGTTTTTCAGTTTGCTTTTTTAAAATGTAGAAAATTGTATCAACCTTCTTGCCCCTCCCCAAGTAAAAGAACACTGAAGTTGCCAAGTCAAGCACTCAAAAGTTAGCAAATGTCAGACTTAAGGTTGCCTGTACATCTTCAGTTCAGTCCCCTTGGACACACTTTTTTCAGGACCTCTTGCCTCTTTCATTGCACTGGATGGACTGTGCTTTAGAACAAATTAGGCTTGTGTAGTGATGGAGGCTGTTGTCTGTAGGATCTTAGCCGCCTCCGTTGTGGCAGAAGCAGGAGCTGTGTTGTGATTGAGCCAAGGGAGGCTTTAAACATACCAGGTACTATATAATGCTAAGTATTCTGAAAAAGATGAGGCTTTTGTAATGTCAGATCAGGTATCTAAAATGACTGGACCCTTTTAACCTTAATCTCCCACTGCTTCTGCCCACCTCCCCACTGCAAAATAGGGATAATCCACCCCCTCACCCCCCCACACACATCTCACTCCACAGATGTGTTATGCAAATTATTGAATAAATATTTAGGAAGTAGTCAGATACTATGGTGCTGAAAAATCCATGAGCCGATGAATAATTCTGTACATAGAGCAGGGTTGTCTGCACAGGGCCACAGGTGAAGCAATAAAACTATTGAGCAGCTTATTATTCAGTGAGCAGCATCCAAACTATTCAGTTGAGGAGCGAGGGGTCGTGAGCTAAAAATAGCACATGATCATGACAATGAGGACTATACCCTAAAACATGCCCAAGGGGCCGAATTTAGGGTGCACAGGCAGCCTTATATCTGACATTAAGCTTGCAAAATCAGCTTTTGAAAGTTAGGTAATGTTCTTGTCACATAGGATTTTTGATGTGTACATATATGTGTGCATCTGTATATAAAAGTATGTGAGCAGATGCACATGCACAAGTCACATATTCAGTATATAAAGTAGAGTATATGAAAATGTTATGTATTTAAGAAAACACTCTGTACTTACCAGCGTTATCCAACTCAATAAATTATCTATAAGCAAGACTATTGAAACATTTGAGCCTATATTTCCCCAGGTAATAAGGGTACAAATCTTTAGCAATGTGCGTACTTGCAATATTAGCACCGTATGTCCATTCACATATACATTTTATCGATTGCTGCATTTACATCTTTCCTAAAAGTCACTGTCTGATAAGGCCACAAGCATGATAGTTTCTTTTAGCCCTAGTTTACTGTAAGTCTTGCATGCATACTCCTACTACTCTTTAACTTACAAAGCTTAAACTTGATAAAAAAGAAAGCAAAACATTTGACAAACTTTATTAAACTTATAGTCAAGAGCTGAGTTATTTTACACTTCATAGTAAAACATGATGAAGAATAAATATGGCTGCCTGATACCTTATAAAATTGCCGTAACCAAAGATACTCTGGTGCTAAATCTTCTCGGCAGTGTAGCAGATATTTTACACATAAGCAGAGATCAACACCCCCCATGTTAACCTGCAATTTCCTCCATCAAACTGAATTGCAGTCACTCTGTCAGGGTGGCTGGGTTATTTTGTTTTCTTCCAGAGGCTGTATAGTAAAGGCTTTTTTATAAATGTTATATTCATTTTATGTTTTCCTCAGTAATAGCGACTGGTTGTCTTGTACCATTCCCCTTGAGTGTATGTGTGTGTGTATTATATTATAAACAATATAATATATACAGTTGGGGTCCCATTACAGTATTTTTCATTAGAAATTGGCACAAAGATATTTTAAAATCATTTAATTCATGAAATGACTTTGTACTATTACCAAGCAGTTGCTTCCTTGGGGGGGGGGGGGGGGAATCTCTTCCCTTTTCACCATATCATGAACTTTTTCATCAGCCTGTATGGGCAGCAGGAGGGGTATTATAAACAATATAATATATACAGTTGGGGTCCCATTACAGTATTTTTCATTAGAAATTGGCACAAAGATATTTTAAAATCATTTAATTCATGAAATGACTTTGTACTATTACCAAGCAGTTGCTTCCTTGGGGGGGGGGGGGGGGGAATCTCTTCCCTTTTCACCATATCATGAACTTTTTCATCAGCCTGTATAACAGCGCAAGAAAGCTAAACTGTTCCGATTCACACATGTCTTTTCTGAAATGCTCTTTTTGCTTTGTTTTGGTAAAAGATGCTAATTCTGTGATGGCTAGAATGTAAGAAAGTAGTGACTTTAGAGCTGAAATGGTGATATGATTTTAAGGGAAGATACGCTCCTGTTACACATTTAAGTCCTGTAATGATACCCATTGTTGATGTTGAAGCAGTGGTCTGATTGGAAATTTTAAAGAAGAAACTGGCTTCAAATTTCCTTATAGCCTTTCCTGACTAGTGAGTTCCCTAGAATAAAAGAAAAAATACAGCGTTTTTGAGCACTCAACAAAAAAGTGATATAAACTCACAGCTTTTGTCTTTTTGTGTGTGTTTGTGTTTCATTGAGCAGTATATTAATCAATCCTGGAAACCATGTCAAGATTCAAGAAGGCACTTTAGGATTCTTCATTGCAAGTGATGCCAAAGAAGTAAAAAGGTAATTTTTTATTGGCTCTTTTCAGTTGAAAAATGCAGTTTCTTCCTTGGTTTGTTCTTCACATTCAGAGGCTCATCCCAACTCCCATGGAAGTCAGCAGGAGGAGTCACATTTCTTCAGTGGGGGTTGAATTGGACCAAATTCAGCCGTCAATATGCACGTGGCTCTTTTTTTGGACTCTTTCTCGTGGCAAAAATAAAAAGCTTTATAAAAAGAGTCATTTTTTCAGTTGCTGCAAAATTATTACTTCAAAGTTGTGTGTGTTAAACTCCCTTTGGATTTGAGGTTGGGAGTGCAAGGCTGGTGGTTGCACACAGTGGTAGCGTGTGGGGCCAGCCACTCCCCCTGCTGGTCCATCAGTGCAGTCCATGCTGTGGTGCCTCCTCTTGGCCAGCAGGCTTCCTTCACCGCTTTCTTGTTACCACTTGGCCCTGTTACTTGCTGGTGGTCGGTATACCAATTTCCATCCATGACAACAGCAAGTGGAAGCAGATTTCCCCGCTGTGACTTGTCTTTTCCAGAAGTCTTTGACCAGAAATATTCATTGTTGCTCTCTCCCTTCCTACATTCCCTAGCCATTCTGTGCAAAGCTGGTCTTTATCAGGTGTGCTTTGGCTAACAAAACCATTTATGAAAATTGATTGCCAATTTCACCCTTTGAACTTGGTAAATCCGAGTCAGAAAACGTGTTCCAAAATTGAGAGAAACTGAATCCCTCTCCATGAATTCTCAGCCTTTGTTTTCAAACAAGTGGCAGATGCTTTGGTGGGATCTAAATGTGTTGGAAACCAACATATATACACCGTGTAGATTCAAGCAGGAGGGTTTATTACGCACAGCGCTGGTGGAGTGCCACCTTGCCACTTGGGCTCAGCGAACACTGCCAAGCAAATAATTACAATAGACTATATAGGGAGATGATGGGCAGAGAGAAGCGACTGAGTGGGAGTTCCCGAGCCCCTGGATAGGTTCTAGCAGCAAGGCATAATAGGCACAGTAAGCCAATAGTCTAGAAGATTACATAGTAGTTCTGCCCATGGCTCAGGTTAACACATTTGCTAAACACAAGTATATGGCCCCTTCTTTTCCCCCCTCCCCCAAGGATTGCCTTACAAGGCAAAGCTATTTTCTGGTTGGGATTCATAGGAGTGATGATGGTGCTTTTCCCACAGGTGCGGAGGTGGTTTATAGGTGTTGTTCTGTGGGTATAAACAAAGACAAAGTAAGGTACACAGCAAGCAATTATTTAAAGTATGCCTTTGGTAACAATTTGTGGTTGGCCTTGAGAAGGCAGCTGGGTGTGCTTTCCCATGCCAAGAAGCAGACTGGGTGGCATTCTGCAGAGCCATAACCTTGGGTGTGTATGTGAAATTCATGATAATGGTACCCAATTACTGCTTTCCATTTGGTGTTGTGCTGCCTAGCTTATAAACAGACAGGACTGCTATTCTGTTTGTGTCCTGTTTTCCCAGAGCTTCCTGTTATCTGTTTTGGCTCATCGAGGCCTTGTGTCTTTGTTTCGACTGCACAGCAAGGCCTCTGCAAAGGCTTAACCAGAGACCATAGTTTGGGGTCTTACCTACATATCAATGGGCTATTGGCAAATTTACCCCTACAAAATGACAAAAACAACAATTCTAGGAGAGTAAAAACAGGAATTTTACCTAAGCACAATAAAACAAAAGCAAACATATGTTATACACTGTAGCTCAAATTAAATGTTTTTGTTTATTGTTATGTGCTTTAAGGGATGTTGGCACGTCTTTTAGGTTATAACTATACCATATTGCATTGCATATTTAACACAGTTTATGCACCATAAATTGTAGTAGAGTAATTTTGTATATTGCTAAAACTATGATTTTTTATGTTTTTTACATAATAGGTACATATTACACACCTTTATGTTAAGGATTTATTGTAGGGAAGAGCTGTATATAAAGAGTTGAGTGCTAATGTGTCATAGATGCAATATAAGTGATGTCTTTTTCATGCTTTAGCCACTTACATTTTATTATGCATTATGGAAATCCATTTATTTTAATTATTTTATCAATATGGTAATTTCATTTTAAAAAGGATCTCAGTCACTTATTCTTGGTCTTGCACTTAGGGTATAGCCTGCACTGTGATCTGCAGTGTGATTGGAGCATGGCTAGGCATAGCTTTCCTCATGCTAGCGCAGCTGAAAGTAGCAGTCTTCAGTGTGGCGGTCTTTAGTGCACTCTAGCAATGTGGGTCCCTGGCCTGCTGACACAGCTCATCCTGAAGCTCATGCCTCTGTAGCTAATTGATGGGTGACTGCTGTTTTTAGCCATCTGGTGCAGGTATGTCTATCCAAGCAGCAGAGTAGACATACCCAGAGAGCATCCCATGTAGCCCACACTGGGGTTCTACTTCTGCATTAGAATGTGACAGCAGGGACCCCACTCCTGTGCAGTGTCCTCTAAACTTGTATGGTGTGGGGAGGGATTGATGCTAAAGGACCTGCTTCAGATATGGGACCTATAGCTGGACTAAATGTATTAAGGGGGAACTGCAAAAACTGGAGAGGAAATTTTGGCCTACGGAATAATAGGAAAATCACACAGTCAGGAGGGAAATGTATCCCAGGAGTCCACATGGTCCATAGAAGAATAGAGACTGACTCTCCTGAGTCCCAGTCCTATCTCTGACAGTGACTGGTTTGAGTGTTTTAGTCCACTAGTCCTCATAGCAGGCTTAGAACCCAAATCTCCTGATGGCGCGTGCTATGCTGACTCCACTAAACCCTGCTGCTTTCAAGTCACTTGCACGTTCTCATATAATTCAAACAGCTGACTCTGGGCCAGTTTGAATTGTTTTGTGTAGATTAAATTCCCAGTTGTTTGAATTAGACCCCCTTCTTCTTATTATTCTACTCTGATTGTTCCTTCCTAAGTGAAGTACTTTGAGGTAAATAGGATGAAGTTTAATAAGGACAAATGCAGTTTCACAAAAGAGAGCGTCTACACAGCAAAAGCACATCGAAAAAGTGATCTGCTTTTTCGAAAGATAGCGTCCACACTGAATGGGAAACGACTATCTAAGAAGGAGTACTATAGAAAGGGATCTAGGGGTCATAGTGGGCCACGAGCTAAATATGAGTCTACAGTGTGACGCTGTTGCAAAAAAAGCAAACATAATTCTGGGGTGCGTTAACAGGTGTGTTGTGAGCAAGACATGAGAAGTCATTCTTCTGCTCTACTCTGCGCTGATTAGGTCTCAGTTGGAGTATTGTGTCCAGTTCTGGACACCACATTTCAGGAAAAATGTGGAAAAACTGGAGAAGGTCCAGAGAAGAGCAACAAGAATGATGAAAGGTCTAGAGAACATGAGCTATGAGGGAAGACTGAAAGAATGAGTCTTCTCCTTTCCAAACGAAACAAGTCTAAGAGGGGACATGATAGTGGTTTTCAAGTATCTAAAAGGGTGTCACAAGGAGAAGGGAGACAAATTGTTCTCCTTGGCCTCTGATGATAGGACAAGCTGCAGTTTAAGCCCATTGCTTCAAGGGAGGTTTAGATTGGACATTAGGAAAAACTTCCTATTGCTTCTAGTCCTAAGGCTATGTCTAGACTTCAGGCTTCTTTCGAAAGAAGCTTTTCCGGAAGAGAGCTTCCAAAAAAACTTCTTCGAAAAGAGAGCTGCTACACAGCAAAAGCACATTGAAAAAGCGATCTGCTTTTTTCGAAAGATAGCATCCACACGAATGGATGTTGTCTTGTATTTAAGCTGTGATTACTATAGGCAGGCAGAGTGGCCACCAGGGCACCTGTGCTTTTTCTTTTTTCTTCTTCTTTTGAAATAACTCCCTCTTCCCTGTCCACACACGCCTTTTTCCGGAAGAGCTCTTCCTCGTAGAAAGAAGTTTACCAATGTCGGAAAACCCCCTCTGTTTTAAGGGGTGTTTAAACCTGACACTAATTAAAAACACCAGCCATAGGTCAATCCTGGAGAATATCCATTGACTCCAGGTAGCCTGGCAGCCCGAGAGTTTGGACACCTCTGTGGCAAACTGGCTCTTTGACTTCAGATGTATCCCTTGTTTTCTCTAGGGTCCAGTTCCCCCTTCTGTAGGGTGAGGACCATAACACCCAGTTTCAGCTAATGCCCGGAAACAGCGCAGGAAAACACCCGGAAATAGCCCTGCAGGTTCTGCTGCTCCTGTGCGCAGTGCTAATCACTCCCTCTTTTTTCTTGTGCTTCAGGGGTCTGGCAGATGTATTATGTTTCTTCTTATGCCAGGAAAGTACCATGTTCCCTGTGCCCTCTCCCTCTCTATAACATCCCTGAACTCTGTGAAACATAAATAAATCCTTGTTATTTTTGTCTCCAGGGGTATGTCTACACTACAGCACTAATTCGAACTAACTTAATTCGAATTAGTTAATTCAAACTAAGCTAATTCGAACTAGTGCATCTAGACCTAAAAACTAATTCGAATTAGCGTTTTGACTTCAGATGTAACCCTGAACCGAAGTTAAGGCTGGCCTGTCTTGGAGTGCCCTGAGTGCCCACACTCGGCACATCACAGCACTCGGCCATCAGCCCAGCTGCATTTGCCGCAGGCTGCCATCCGAGGGTGTCAATCGGGGGCTGTCAGGATCCAGGAGGCCCTGCAGGAGAGCTTCCACCCTGAGGAGCCCGCAGAGCCACCCCAGTCCTCCCCATCAGGGGCTCGTGCCCCATTCCTCTCTCACCTCCTTCCACTTACCCCTCCCTAGCCCCCCTTCATGATGTAAAAAATAAAGGACACGTGTTCAAAAATAGAAACTCTCTTTATTGAACAAAACTGGGGGTGGGGGGATTAACCTCTGGGGAGACTGGAAAAAGGAGTTGGGAGAGGGGAAGAGAGAGGGTGGGAGAGGGGAGGTGGAAACCTGGGAGGAGGGAGCTGGAAGGGGGAAGCCGGGGAAGAAGGAGGAGGGGAAGATCAAACTATGGTACGCCATATCTTCAGTATTGTGTAGAGATGTGGTCTCCTCACCTCAAAAAAGATATTTTGGCCTTGGAAAGGGTTCAGAAAAGGGCAACTACAATGATTAGGGGTTTGGAACAGGTTCCATATGAAGAGAGGCTAAAGAGACTGGGACTTTTCAGCTTAGAAAAGAGGAGACTGGGGGGGGATATGATAGAGGTCTATAAAAGCATGAGTGGTGAGGAGAGGGTGCATAAAGAAAAGTTCTTCATTAGTTCCCATAATATAAGGACTAGAGGACACTAGATGAAATGAATGGGTAGCAGGCTTCAAACTAATAAAAGAAAGTTCTTCTTCACAAAGCAAATAGTCAAGCTGTGGAACTCCTTGCCACAGGAGGCTGTTAAGGCTAGAACTATAACAGAGTTTAAAGAGAAGTTAGATAAATTCATGGAGGTTGGGTCCATGGAGTGCTATTAGCCAGGGGGTAGGAACGGTGTCCCTGGCCTCTGTTTGTGGAAGGCTGGAGATGGATGGCACGAGACAAATGGCTTGGTCATTGTCTTCGGTCCATCCCCTCCGGGGTATCTGGTGCTGGCCGCTGTCGGCAGACAGGCTACTGGGCTAGATGGACCTTTGGTCTGACCCAGTATGGCCATTTTTATGTTCTTATGTTCTAGGCTCAGGGTCGGGGGTCTCACTGGACCAACTTGATTTTCATGCAAACCTGCTCCTGGGTTCGCATGTGGCCTTTGGTGGCCAGGCTGGCAGCTATCCTGCCCTAGACAACCGCATTCCTGTGCGTAGTGCGGAGGTCGTGGACGTTGGAGGCCTCCCCCCAAACCTCGATGAGGTCCACGATCTCCACACTAGACCAGGCGGGTTCCCGCCTCTTGCGGCCCTGGGCTGGCTCCTGGGAGCCGCCAGCCTGGTCCTGGGAAGAGGGGGAGGGCTGGGTGGCAGCGGGTGGCTGGCTCATGCCGTGCCAGGTGCAGGGTCTGCTGGCTGGGTGCTGGCAGGCTTGCAACTGGCACGAGCACTGTAGCCAGACCGTGCCCCTTTAAGGGCTCCGGGGCCGGGAGGGGGGCAGAAGAGTTTTCCTGGCTTGGCCCAGAGTGGCCACCTGGGCAAGCTGGGAAGAGCTAGCTTCCAACTAGTTCGAATTAAGTGGCTACACAGCCCTTAATTCGAACTACTTAATTCGAACTAGGCGTTAGTCCTCGTAGAATGAGGTTTACCTAGTTCGAATTATGCACTCCGCTAGTTCGAATTAAGTTCGAACTAGCTGTTTGCATGTGTAGCGCCTATGAAAGTTAATTCGAACTAACAGCTGTTAGTTCGAATTAACTTTGTAGTGTAGACATACCCCATGAGTGCATAACAGTCCTTTCATTTACACTGGAACCAAGATTTTCTACATTCCTGTCCCTGTGCATTTGATGCTTATTTTAATTTCCAGTATCCCAGGATTGTAGGTTCTTCTGTTCCCATGGCCTCTCCTATTTCTGGAACCTTCAAGCCACCTCATGTGCAGGAGCGGAATTACCTGCAAGACCTCTGATGGGGCCTCAAATCACCCCTCATTTTCATCAGCCTGAATCTGTAGAGGAGTCTGGGTCAGAGGAGGCAGGCCATGGGGGAAGTTTGGCAGATACTGAAGTGCTGGTATGCCGCAGTTTGTCATGCCAGAAAAAAACATGTGCATACTATAGCATCCCAGACTGGCTCAATTTGAGACGTGCTTTGCAATCGTCACTAAATGTACATGTGTCAGAGCATTGGTATGTGGCATACTGACATGACAAATCTCCTGTAATGTATGTTTGTTAAAACATAATTTTTATTTTATTGGTATGTTATGTTTTATTGCACTTACTGCTAGGTGAAGTGTGCAAAATGTAGGGTAACAGGCAATATGTAAAAGCCTAAATAGGCAGAGCTAGGTAGGTCATCTTGTGAATTACATAATTTTGTTTGCTTAGGGATTATTGCTGAGAGTTTTCTTATGTCGTCAAAACGAGAGTGATTCTGCTCTAATTGAAGCCTGATGGCAAAAGGAAAGAAATCTGAACCAAGATGACTAAAGTCGCCATGTTTATTCACTGCTTTTTAAGACTAATTTTTCAGATGCTAGCTTCCATTTTTACCGATGCAAGTAATTGCACACATGATATTCTTGACCACAATTTAGGTCACAATGATACTGAAATCACAGATTGCATGAACCAATATGGAGGTCTGGGGCAAACTTGGCTCTAAATCCTTAGCTGTCCTTCTCAAAAACCATTCTGCTCTGAATTGGTGACTTTCAAGTCAAGAACAGTGAACTCATTTCATATGTGCCTTGATGATGAGACTCATTGGATGGTACTTTTTAAAGATGAAATGCAAATGATCTGATCCACTGTGTCATATTTATCAACCTTTCTCCTAATTATTTTTTCAAATGAAAGTTTATTAAAAGAAGCACTAAGTTGAATCATAGTCTTGTGTTTGAAATTAATGGTCTTGCAGCAAACATTTCCTCCTTTAAATGTCTGAACCTTTCCAAAGATTAAAGGAAATTAGTGCTGGCATGTTTCATTAATTTGGCAATGTAGCAGGAGGGAATGTGGGACTAATTTCATTTGTGTGGATTAAGAAATGTGTCAGTTTTTCCATTCTCTCTCTCTAGGGCATTTTTTTACTGCAAGGCCTGTCATGATGACATCACAGATCCCAAAAGAATAAAAAAATGTGGCTGCAAACGGCGTAAGTAATATTTCTTCTCCCTCCCTTCTCTCCCCCTCCCCTCTACCCCAACCCTTCCAGGAACTGCTCAGCCTTAAGGAATCTCTTTAAATGCATTTATGTGTTTTACACAGTGGTGCAGAAAGGGTAGGAAATAAATACATGGCAATGCTGTTAAATGTCATTTGTAATTCTGACAGGTGAATATTTTTAAAATTAAATTTCACACCACTCACTCACACCTGCAGCTTCATTAAAATGCCTGTTTGTGTCCAAAGTTAATGAAGTTCAGGTAATTAAATCAAGATGAATCTGTGCCCACAGCATTTTTATGTGTGGGCAATAGGAGGTTCTGTGTAGATGAACAAACTTATCCACTCAGGACCAAATTCTGCCCTGGCTTACACCCCATGAAAACCCATTATTTGCAATAGCTTCTGAGAAGCATAAAGGCAGATTTGGGTCTTGCGTAATGTAATTTAACATATAAAGTAAGCTAAGAAACAACACGAGCTATGTAACAATGCTGATATAAAATATTATGATGAGTCCCATAGGCTCCATCCTGCTGTCATTCCGCAAAGGAAGCCCTGAAGTCAATGGAAGTTCAGTGCACAGACAGAAGAAATGCAGCACTGGTCTTTTAAATAGGACAAAATTCTGCTTTCAGAGGTGTTCAGCAGACTTCAGTGTTTATCAGCTGCTTTACACAGGTTAATAGAACTGTGATTGACGTCAGTGGGAGTTTTGTAAGTGCAGGGAGAGAAGAATTTTGGAGTTGAAGTCTAGTTTTGTTTTTGTTTTATTTCTTTATAATTATGTCTGAATGATATCTGACTCTGCAGTTTTGCTGGACTTCTTGCAGTCAGGTTACCCAAACCGCATGCCCACATATTTCATTGGTCAAATCCATTTCTGGGGCACTATTTGTAGTATAGATTTCAACTGTATGGGGATTCCTTCTCTCCACTGATTTAAATCTGGTGTGCATGCTTTACATGATGTTCTGCCATTAAAAAGCAGATGAAGTGCAGAGACCCTGTTTAGAGTCACAAGAAAGGTGGTTTAGACTGTCTCAGCAGAGGTTGCTCATGCTTCTGCTCCTGTTATTTTATGATTCCCAGAATACTGTGGCCTACTGAATGCTGTTGGGCCCATTATAGCCTTTTCTGCCAAAACGACAGACACACATCACACACACCAGTAAAAGGGTACTTATCCTCAACCCAAACCAGATAATTCTTTAAGGACTCTATTGAGGGAAAAACAATATTATTAAAGACAGCCTTCCTCTTCTCCTCCATTTCTATTATGCTATCATAAGAAAATAATAGAGAAACTTTGATTTCCATGTACTTTGCATTCACTGTGACTATTGTGGCTATCATTCTCCTTTCAAATCTCTTCCAAAAAAAGACCCAGTCACAGAGAACAAAGATACATATGCCTGATGTGGAAGGAATGCATGCATTTGCCTAACAGATTGATAAAAATTGTTGAAGAACTGCTTATCCATGTGTGACTGTGACCCTAGAACTTCTGCCAAGGTCAGCGAGACTGCTGAGTAAGTTCGGGTCAAGCAAGTTAAAAATGCTTGTGGGTTCTCACAAAGCTAATTTTCCCCCAGGATTTCCCAGGGAAGGGGAACATGTTACCAGCACGGGGAGGGGGCTGCCAGTTATATATTCTTATTTTGCCCCACCCAACATTTTATACCTGTAGTACCATGATATATTCATGTCTAGGCTTCTATCAAATTCTCCCAGAGACTTGGTATCGTTTGGATGTGAGACCTATATTGTTGTATCACATTTAACTCAAATATATTGAAACCAATTAACTGGCAACTATGATAGAAAGGCTGGAAACCTGAAATGGCATAATATATGCAAGCCAGGGAGGAGAAGACTTCTTGGAAAGAGACCAGTGAACACAGTATAAAACAGGGGTAAGGCTGCATCAGGGCTAGATTGACAGTATCTGCATGTAGTACTAGGAAATGTTCCCAACGACATGGTCACACACATCAGTCCAGTGCATAAAAGGGTGTTGGGCAGATGTGGAATGAAATGATGGAGTTAGTGAGGCTGAAGAAGCCTGTCAGAGCCACCACATGGAAGATTGCCCCTTTGGCATTCAGTGCTCAGAGTCAGGTGGGGAGTGGAGGTAAGACAAAGATGGGAAAATCTAATATTTATTCAGAATGTTCTCTTAGTTTGTTCTCTCTCTGCCGTGCGCGTGCGCGC
Organism: Pelochelys cantorii; assembly: GCA_032595735.1. Taxonomy (NCBI): domain Eukaryota; kingdom Metazoa; phylum Chordata; order Testudines; family Trionychidae; genus Pelochelys; species Pelochelys cantorii. The sequence goes on along the minus strand of CM064333.1, from coordinate 8,240,488 downwards.
ACACACACACATCCAGCTTGTAACATGTGTTCATAATTATTAGCAATAATATAGTAGCTTTTTGTTTAAAGTCCTGTCAATCAGTGACTCATAGAGCACATGATTTTCAATGGTGACTAGTTTTTTTTTAATAATAAATTTTTGGATACCCAACTCTGAGACCCCTTCATAGGGCCTTTAAGGTATCACAGTTTTGGCCCTCAAAATCACTAATCACTAATCACCTTTGGAAATCGTGTCTGTGTTTGGTGCCCAGATTGTTTCTTTAAAAACACATTCTTGCTAAAAACAAAGCAGAAATTACAATAAAAACATTTCCTTCTAAATTTGTGGGACTTGGCTGTCTATTTAATTTCTGATGACACTGTGAACAGATCAGATATATTTTTTAACATTAATGAGCAACATAATCAAAATTAGAAACAGCGGAGTGCAGATGACATGTAAGATAAAATGAAGGAATGAAGATAAAACTATCAGCATGTACAGGTGAATGAAATGTGAAAGAATGTCTTCTTTACATAGAAATCTTAATTATTATGGCATTAATTACATGCAGCTTCCTGGGACAGTTGAAAGCCATGTTCTTTAATAATGCATCTGAGGTTTCATGTCCCTTTAGATATTGTCTGAATATTAACGGTGGTATTGTCAGGGTTTAGGAGTGAGCCTGACCTACATAGCCATTTGTCCAAACCTGTTAGGCCTAGTATTAATAATTCAAGTAAGAACTATGCATCTCCACAAGGCTAGGGATAATTAAAGTAACTATGCTTTCCTTTCACAGTTTTCAGCCATCCATTCTTCTCCCTCCTCTCCTTACTGCCTGAATAATCTGTAAATGTTCACATCTCCTTGTCCAAACAGAAATCTATAAATTCTATTCACAAGCCATCGATAATAGTGTTGTATATTTAGCTTATGTTTTCAATTTCTTTCTTATTTAATTTCATTGTAGCTTTTCAGCAAAGGGCCAAATGTGTATTCATATATACTAAATACAGCCACGCTGGGATGAAATCTCTAAGTTGGATGGTTCACACTTTCTGTTTTCTTTCATTCTGTATAACAACTCTTGTCTAATTCTCTATACATTTTTTCCAGCCACTTGCTTGCTGCAAAGGGTGGGGGCTGAACCCCTGAGGGACAGAGCGTGTGTACGTTGATGTTTTTTAAAGGAATGTGTTGTAACCTGTGAAAATTGACAAATTTTTGATTTATTTTTCCTCTTTGCTGCCTTGGAACACGGTCCCTACTATATTTTAACTGCACACTGATAGTGATCTATTGTGAGTAAAAACGGGTTCCCTGTAGCCCAGAGTGCGGTCCAACCTGTCTTTCTCTAGCGGAGAGTTTTTTTGTTTTGTTTTGTTTTGTTTAGTAGTTTGGTTCTTTTCTTTAATATTTATGTTGCATGTAGCAGTGATGTCATACCCCCCCGCCTTTCTCATCCTTGACACCCACACGGATCAGGGCGACGTTGAAGAAAATACAGCAGTTTCCTCCTCCTCTTCCCTTTCCTCTCCATTTTCTCCCCAATCTTATTTTTATCTCCATTGGAAAATGAAGCCTTGACAATGGCATTTCCTTTAAATGGCTTTGGACTTCTCGTTCCTTTTTAGGGTTGCTAGTTAGGCTGGAGTAATTACCACTATAGCACAGTTTGCCTGTTTAAGTGGAATTCATTGCCCGGCTTGTATGCAAGGTCTTGTACTTGTATCCTCTGCTGCTCAGTTTCATTTCATGACAGAAAGAGCAATTCAGCAACCCCCCAGTGCCCCTTCTCTCCACTCCCTCCCCTGAAAAAAATAAGCCAGGCAATGAATTAATTGTGTGATCAACCTCTGATACATAAACCTTAAACCTGTCCTTAACTGGAGACATGTGACTCTACAGTGGTAATTATTTTTCACCAGTCTATGAAATTCCCGTTGCTGTGTAGGGTCCAATTATGCTTTCAGTAGCATAACTCTGAGGCTTATTACTGATCCAGTATGAACTTTTTAGACACGCCATCTGAATATGAGCCACAGCATTGTTAAGACTACAGTTCTGTGGAGGCCTCTGAACATTTCTTAGGGTACACGTGGTCATGGTAGTTACAATAAATACAGCACTTGGAAGGCGCAGAATAGTTTTCATTTGCACTGATTCGATGGACAGGCACTCCAACGAAAATACATCGGAAAGGGGTGGGGTACTGCTACCATACTTACAGGACTATTCATAGCTTCTCAGTATGACTAAACTATTCCCCAGAAGTTTCAGGGGCCAGCATTAGATAGTTCCATGATGTAGTAAGCCAGAGTGGTACCACTGTGAGCTCACTAACCATTCATTTTAGCCATGGTTACTCCAAACCCGTGAGGCTACTTTTTTTAACTGTCTCCCCAAATGTTGCTGTTAGTTTGTTTTATGGCAGCAAAGATTCTGGCTGCCTTGTGCTAAGGGCTGTACAATCAAATAGGAACACAAAGACCCAAAGAATCCAGGAAAGACAGTATTTCTGGTAATAACATCACAGGGTTAGCCAATTAGCATATCCCAGTGTGGCAATGCCATTTATTATTGGGAGGTACGTCGAGAGAATGGGAATCTACCACTCCATGCAAGTTGCTGAACGACACAGTTGAAATCAAGTAAATAGTTCAAGAACCACGTTCACCAGCTTTCCTATTTGAGACTATCAGTGGTGGCAGAATTGACCACTTGCATAGTAACAATTTATAGTTCAGCCAGATAACACCTTCCTCCTGGTTCTTGGACAGAGAATGGATTTTTACATGCACACTGCTTCCAGAATTGACACCCGAAAATTTAGTACTTTGTATGAGGACTTCATTGCTGACATTAGTAACTCTAGAAACTAACCCAGCATCCTCAGGGTTTTGCCCTGATGTCTGCTAAAAGGTCTGATTGGCCTGCTGGGTTCCTGCATCTCTGTTTTGTTTTTAATTTCAGTTCCTATCTTCAGCAAATCAGGATTTGAAAACAAACATCCAGTTCCTGCTGCAATCATCTTTGATCCAGTAGAGCTCAATTAACAGTATCAGGACTATTAAGTCAAAAATCAATAAGTTTAAAAGTAAGATTATAATTTAAAAAGTCAGACTAAAAATGTCAAAATGGGGGATTTGTTCATTATTTCTCAATATCTACATATCAGATGTGTCTTCATTGCACAAGAAAAGATTATTTATCTTACTTTGCACCTTGCAAATTCCCCATAGGGTCTAGGATTCAATCTGTGTTCTATCTGTAGTGCACATCATCACCACCAATAAAGAGTCTGCCATCAGAATTTAGGTGACAGTTTAGATAATGATGCAAAAGGTACAATATAATATAATCCTTCTTTTTTTGCCATTTCAAATTGGTTTGGTTGCCATGTAAGTCCTAATATTGTAGCCCACAATTCATACTAGACATAATTATTCTGACACAAAACTGTTCCAAGAAAAAAGAGGTTAGGTTGAGTCCTGTTTTGAAGACCAACTCCATAGAGAGCAGAGAGATTGAAAAGAAGAATCCAGTTTTACATAGTCACTTTTGAACATAATTCACCTTGAGCTGACAAGCAGAATCAAACAAGAATATATTTTTTAAAAAACCCACCCAGCCCTGCTACTTTGCATTAGTTCTTCTACTAGTTTCAGCCCAGTTAGAAATGAATGGAGGAAGTATTAAGAACACATTTGCTGAGTGTTCCCTGAAATACAATGAAGGAAGGGTCATGAAGATGCATGAAAATAAAAATAAATTGGTCTATGAAATGTTATTAATTCAAAACATGCAAGTCTTTCCTAATGTTCCCGAAAGGCAGTAGAACGTGCCGATTGTCCAACAGCTTCACCTGCTGCTCCTGCGGTTTTGGCTGAAGAACAAGAACACCCTGTGAATTTCAGGAAACGGCTAACAAATTACCTATGACTGACATCACTTAAAGTCAGAAATTTGCAAAACTCACACAATAGCTTGCAGGCTGCATTTGGTGGTCTTGAAATTGCCCTGGAACACAGTGAAATGACGGAGAGCTAGCTTTGCTGGTCGGGTTAAGAGAAAATCAATTGTCACCAGTTTGACAGGCTGCTGTATTTTTAAGAAAACTGAAATTGTGCTGTGGGAAGCCCTTTCAATTTTTTAGATTGATGATGTTACCCAACGTCGCCAAAAGGCAATCAGATCAATATGGCCTTCCTTTAATGCTGCTACTTGCTTTCTTTCATAATTTCTTTGTAAAGTTCCCCTTCGTTGTCATGTTACTTGCTGTGGATCATGAGAACTTGATGAATTGAAATGACATCGTATCCATTTCAATTCATAATGGTAGTTGGGCGCTTTTTTTACTCACTGCCAATCAAGTAACCTCCAGTCCCGGTTGTATTTAACCAGCTGCTGTTTGATAGAGATCCACTAGATGTCCTCATAGATCTACTTTTTATTACCATTGAGTTTCAAGAGTAAAGCTACTATTAGTGATGGGTGGAGCAGTGAGATCTGGGAGACTGTATGGTAACAAACAAAAAAACAAACAAAAAAAGCAATCAGCAGAGAAAAAGGGGTGCTTTGTCCTGCATGCTCTAGACAAGGAACTGTTATTTGACAACTTATTTAAAGAACAATCACCCTTGCTTTTCTTTGTGCCTGGAAATATTCCCCATTACTCTTTGTGAATTTTAAATGACACCTCACTCAGACAATCTGAGGTATTTTCTTCTAGACGTTTTGACAGGGCTTGGGGGACTTTCTACTTTGGAGGAGAAAGCAGAGCGTCTGGCCCTCTGGCAACACCTCATTTTCTGATCAGTCTGTTTTTAAAAACTGCCACAAAAACATTTTGGCCACTATAAAAATGATAAAATAAACGAAAGCTGAGAGCTGAAGTCTAAAATGTTGATAGTTTTGTAAACATTTCCAGAGAGCTTCAGAATCTTGCCTCAGCGTGCGGCTCTTATCAAATAGTTTTTGTGTCAGTGGAACAGCAACATTTGGTTCATTAGCAAAATCCAAGTTTCACTGGCTTGATTTCAGATACATAGACACTTCCTGTGTTTTGTTTTTTGTTTTCTTTTTGGGGGGCGTTTTATGTGGAGTAAAGGGCACTGCCATTCCCTTTTAGCCATTTGTCTTTCAAGAACCTAAAACAGGATAATTAAGTTGTTTTATGTTCTGTTTTTATTTTCACTAGAACTGCAAATATAACAGTTCCATTCAGCATCCTGATCATTTCTACAAGGGTATGGTAGAGAATGATTGGATTTTTATGCAGCTGCTACAGGTATCATATGAATTTAGCATCCATCCAAAAGGCTGTACAAAAGAGCCCCTTATCCCCTGCTGATTACCATTTTTTATTAATATTTATGGAGGTTTAACAGGAAACAGTATGTGTGTGGCTGAACCATCTTTAATCATTTCTGTCTTGTCTTTGATCTTTTCACTAATCATCCTTACTAATATTCCATATTTTAATTTAAATTTATTTCAATATTGTATTTGGTATGAATGTAAAATGACTGTGTAACAGGAATGAAGAGTTACAGCATGTTTTCTTTACAAAATGTATTGCTTTGATATGTGATTGCTTATATACTGGTTTAAACCCTTTATAGCAAGTCTTTTGTGTTATATTTAGTGCCAGGCTAAAGCCTGTTTCTTGCATGTTAACAATGTGAAATATCAAAAATGATGCATGGTCTCCAGAACAGTCAATAATAATAGTTAAAAACAGTCCCTGAAAGGTGTGAGTTTTTAGATGTACCTGACAAAATTCCCCTTTATTGCCTAGAAGGATTTAAATTGTTCACATCATTGGTTTAAGTCTGAATAAAACAGCTCCAAAAGTTTTCCTTCCAAGCCTTCCCTGACCTTAGCAATGATTTTTTTTAATTTTAAGAAATGCATTGTATCATCTTATTTTCTGTTGATAAAATATGACTACAAGTAACTGAAAACCAGGGACTGTTACTAACCAACAACGGTATTACACAATTTTCAGATACTGTGTTTCACTACAGCATTTGATTAGAAAAAATCCCTCAATGCAGCTTATTTGAAATCTAAAACGAGTCTTCCTTTTTCCCCTCAACCAGTATTAGTGTGTTTCTGAGTCTTTTTCTTTTTTTCCTATGGAACTCCACGTGGTGTTAGAGTGAAAAACAGAATAATAAAATAAAAAGAGGTGTAAGGGAAATATCTAAACAGTTTATTTGCAAATCTCCCCCCTTTTCAATCCCTGACTTTTAGATTTAAAAGTGCACACTGAGGAGAATTAGGAGAGGAAAACATGGATGAACCAACTACTGTTTTGAATGTCCTATGTTGTCCAAATTTGTCTGTATCAAAAGCTGCAGTGGAACCCCTGGTACTAAAAGCCAAGTTCTGAGGAATGATGTACCATGCACTGAACGGGCCTGGCGCTGCATGATGAGTTTCTGACCAGCTGTAAGATAACTTGACTAGGATGCTAAAAGAACATGCCACTAGAAATGCAATTAACGTTTTAGAGGAATGGAATCACTGCTGAAGAGATCACTCATTCATCTCCCTCAATGCCTGTGTTCCACAATCATAATGTTACCCTTGCTTGACAATTATACTGTATGGCAAGTCACAAAGGCCTTAGAACAGGACTTGACCCATTGGAGAGAGAGAACTCCCTCTTTCCTGGTGACTATAGCATTAAAAAATGGCAAAACTGAGGGGAAATAATTTAAATAAGGCCACCACTGTCACATTTAAAAAAACAACAACTTTCTAATAGAAGTTACGGGCAAAAGAAGCAGTACCTTTTTGGCCACTTTTATATTTAAAGGGTTTGCTTTTGGCTTTCAGTGTTCTGCTTAAGTGGTGGTATAACTCAACCAGTTCATGCTAAGGCATTACCAACAATGACGGTTCAGTGCAACATCTGAAACTATTTTCAAGTGGCATTTATTTTCATCTTCAGATCACAGTTGTGAATATGGCAAAATTGGGCAATGATATTTTCAAGTAATTTTAAAATTAAATGTGTTACGTTGATAGCAAATAGACATCTGAAGACGGTTGTGATGTTGGTTCACAGTTCCACTTGGAACAGAAAATATGCCAATGATTGGTTCAGCATGTTCCAATGGACCAATGTGTGTTTTGGTGATGCCTTATTTGTGAATTGACTTTAATGTCAAGCATATTTGCCATTATTAGCTGCAGCCCTCATGTGGACAAATTTTGGTATTCTGTCGAGAGTCCATTTCTGTTCCTGAAGGCATACTGTAAAGTCACTAAATCTTTCAGGAAATTTTGTGTAGACATCTTGCAACTCTCCACTGATGTGTACTGAGAAATTATTAGTACTTTTGAGAGGCTCTCTACTTTAAAAAAAAAAAAAAAACTTTGATGTTTGCCACAAAAAATGTAGGTCCACATTATCTGATTGATTAACATCCTTAAATTTTTCTCTCTCTTTTTTTTTGGCCCAGCAGTGTTAATTGTGCCAGGGAAAAAAAATGTTCTTAGGATTTTCTCGTTTCACATTGTTCTTTTTTAATCTGAAAATCTGATTGTGATTTTTTTCCCTATGTCTCTGGTCACCCTGTATGGCTTGGGGAGAGTATAAAGAATAATTTATCTTTTCCCTGCTTTCGATGTGCAGCCAAATTGTTATCAATAATCACATTGCATTTTTTTTCCTGGGTCAAGACTGTTAAACATAAACTAAGGCCTGTATTAAATCCCTTAAGTTACCTTCCAGCTACCTTGTTATATATATATATATAACCTTGCCATTAACCTGCTGCTCTTCCTCTCCTCCCATCCAACACATGGTTATAGCCAAGATGTCCATCTACAAGAGAATGAAACTGGCATGTTGTTTTGATTGCGGACGCTCTGAGCGTGACTGCTCTTGCATGTCAGGCAGTGTGCATAGTAACATGGACACCCTTGAGAGAGCCTTCCCACTTTCTTCTGTCTCTGTTAATGATTGCTCCACCAGTTTACGTGCCTGTAAGTTTTAACACCAACACATGCTGTTCCATGTCTGTGGTGTCTGTGCTACCATCCCTGTCTTGTGTCGTACATTGTAGTTCTGTGAGTTTTATTGGGCTGATGCTTTTTTTCCAAACTAATTTTAATATAGTTCTATATTTATGTATTACACGGTTTGGGGGGGAGGGGAGTTTAATACCAAAATTTAATTTATGCATCAATTTGCTTTATGTGCTTCTTAAAAACAGTGCGTCTTTGCAGCAGCATGTGAGACTTTTAGTAGCACAGCTTGGTGATGTTTTTGTTTTGATTTCATGCATACAGTATAAATTGTCATTAAATAGTAAAGTAAATGCCTTATTGATAGTTGGGGGGGAAGTCTGTGTCTAAATCTGTGACTACAAAGTTGGTTTAAAAAAAAAAAAAACCTTTAAATTCAGTCTGCAAATATGATAGCAGTGTGGTTGAATGGCATATAATAGGCAGTGGAAGTCCCCTATAAAGGATAGAATTTGTAGCTGAAGCTAGGGTTTCTTGTTTGTTTGTTTGTTTGTTTGTTTTTTATTAGCCTTGTTCTTTGTAAGCTTTTGTTTTCTGTAAGGAAGGAAGTCCTCATTCAAGATGGACACCCCAGAATGCTTTAGTATAGTTGAGCATGCCCACTATATAGCTATTTTATCATCAGCTGCTCTTTAATGAGACTACCCTGATACAAGCTTTATGTGAGGGAGTCCATGACAAAGTACCTTGTGTGAAGGAGTGAAATACACCTCTACCAACAGACAGTGGTTAGTGCCTATCGTGACCAAGCCACAAAGGCGCCTCTGATAACATAGAGTGAGGGGCAGTGCATGTGGCTGTTCAATAAATTATTGGGAGCCAGAGTGCACCTGTTCTTTCAGTGAATTCGTCAGCAGTTGAAGCAAATGATTAAGGACAACCACTGCCACCCTGTTCAAGTGTCCATAACAGGCAGAGCTTGTTTCCTTTTCTCTATCCAAATGGATGGGCAAAATCAGAATGAGCTGTTAGGAAAGATCTAGCTTTGGTCAGGAAGAGCAATCACCTTATACCGTCTGGTCTGGAACACAGGAGCTCCAACAAGCGCTGAGTGCAATGGGATTAGTGGATGCTGATCCATCATAAATGCAGAGTTTAGTCACACTTGGTGGATGCTTTGGCTCTAACTATGCTCTGTGATCCCTGGATTCAGAGAGATGGATTCATGGCATCTAAACATAAAGCTTTATCTAGCAGGCTGTCTTGGTGATGCGAACCCTCTCTGTGTCCCAGTATGTAGGTATCAGCACTCTGAGGGTATATTCTTACTGCACTCTGCTGGCAGCCATAGGTAGACTACATGGTACGGTGAAACAGAGTGTCCGCACTGCAGCGTGTAGCTTCACATGTCAGTGAATGGTCTGGCAGGGCAGAGGGCGCAGAGGCTATAGCAGTTCCCCGTGGCAAAGAAAGGCTCCGGCAGTGGGGCACTGCTGAAGCACCTTCCCCTTCCTCACCAGGCCTCTTTGCACTGCTACTGCCTTTTTCCTGCTGTGGGGAAAGCACTTGAGCAACAGAGAGGTAGCAGGACACTATACAGCTCCCATAGCAGTCTAGATGGGGGGGGTGCTGCTTGGGCATGTACAGAGCTGTGGAGGGTGTATACAGTAAGGGTTTGGGCCTTATTCAACTCGCCTAAGCAAAGTCTTACCATTTACGCTATTTATACACGTGCGGGAGGGATGTGACACGTATGTTCTCTGCATAGTGCCATAAAGGAGTGTGTAGCGTAGTTGTGGTATCACTTTATCCCAATAGTCACCTCTAATGCATCACCCGCCATGGGTGTCAGCTTCCACTAGTAAATCCCTTGCTCTGTACTAAGAGGTGGCACCCCTTGATGAACCCTGGGTCGCCACAGTGTACGGTCCAACCAAATGCCTTGTGCTCAGCCCAGTAAATGAAAACCTTTCCCTCCTGAGAGATACGGCAGATGCATTTACTCCTACAACCTCCGAGTCTCTGCAACCCAGCACACAATAGTTTTACATTAATGCGGTCTCATGCAAAGAGATAGTGGCTGAGTCCTGGCACTGCTGTTAGCAGCCAACAGACAGGGCTAAATGAATACATCCTCTACAAATGAGTGACCTTGGGTATCATCTGGCACGCAAAAAGAAGCCATAATTTTAATAGTTCTTGGTGCTTTCCAGTTCACTTAAGGCTGTAGAGGGGAAAAACCCTGGTTGTAATTTCATTGCCTAGTCAACCAAAAGCATCATGTGTATGATAGCGTTGCCCTCAACAGCACCACTTTGGGAAACACGTCACACCCATATTACATGTTGAAATCTAAGGGATATTGACAGCTTTAGGGATTTGTAGCATCCTCCGTTTCATAGGCCTTTTCCCCCCATCGTCGCCCCGTCAAATCAAGAGGTCTCATTCTTCCCCGTGTGAGACCAGTCACCTTTACCCATTTAATAATAACTCAGAAAAATCAATATCAATTCCAGCCAGCCCTTCACAAACCAGCATAAGCCATATGTATACATACATACGCATATACTCACCAAATTCCACTGGAAGAGCTTCAATAGAAATCACCATGTTTTCTTTGCTGTGCAGAGGGGTTAGATGATGCCCGTCTTGACAGAGCTAGTTAACTCGAAGAATGGTGGTGAGAGTCGGCTTTTCATTAAATATGAGCAGATGTGAAATTTAGAGTGTTTGACAATTAGAAATGGCAGCAGCAGGGCCCTGGAATCAAAGTGAGGTCACATGGGTAGATCAGATTACCTCTCTTACATTCTTTAGTTGTTCAGAAAATCATTTTGAATTAGTGTCAGTGGAGCCATGATGAATTTTGCCCTTTGTCTTTTATACTAGGGCTGTATTGTTTCCCAAGACACTCATTAAAGGTCATTATACTATTACAGGGCTTGCATTGGTCATAGTTCCCCAGTTGAGCTGGTGTGCTTCTAAGATTGCTTAATGTGTTTTTCATTTTTATTTTATTTTATTTTATTTTTGAAGGGGGGCTTTCCATTTTTCAAAATAAATACAAACAGAAACCATTGTGTGACGCGTCTTGAAACAGTGAATAACAGTTATAAGAATGAATCCTGTTTATAGCAATCTGGTGCGAACTAGAACCCTATGGTGCATCAAGTTACGTATTCAGTGAGGTACACAGAATTTTTTGTGTGCTAATTGTGTGCCCCTGTGGAAATAGTGGAGTTTGTAGTATATGATGCACTGTACATGAAAGAGATTATTCTGCTGTTTATTTACTAGATAGAATTTCACTGAACTTCAGCATATGACACTCAGATTTTGATTAGCTATAAATACATCAAAATATCTTTTGCATTGTTGGCATCTTTCTGAAATGAAAGAGGTGGTTTTTGCAAATGTAGGGAGATATGAGATGAGCAACTGTGTGTGTGTTAGCCATATTTTGTAGGTAGATAAAATACACAGCAATTCAGGGTTGCTTCCCACTCTTGCTTTGGAGATGCATTGAGGTGTAGAGTTCCACTTGGAAACCTGGGCTAATTCAGAAGAGAAAAAAACCCACTTTGTTGATGCAGTATGTTAAGGGCAGGCCTCATGTGATCTTGTTCCATCAAGAGATTGCTGGGTAATGTTCACAGAATAATTTCTGTGTACAAAGCCCTGAATGGAAGAGAGAGAGGTTAATTTAAGGGGAACCTCACACCTTCTGAATCACACGTCTGAGTGATATTCCTCAGAAATCAACCGTCCCAGAGCAAAGGTTCATTGCTGTGTTCTAATCTATGTAGATAAATTTACCATGCCCATCCCCCGAGCATCTCGACTTGCAGGTACTTGGGGAAGGACATTCATGGAAGTAGGTTGATACCCTTCTTTAGGAAATATGCCTCAGCATGCACCTGGCTTTGTTTAGGAATATTTGTGTGATACCCTCAATCCATGAATTGCTGCTATGTCTACACTTGCACCCTAGTTCGAACTAGCGATGCAAATGTAGGCATTCGAAATAGTCAATGAAGCGGGGATTTAAATATCTCGCGCTTCATTAGCATGATCTCGCTGGCGCGTTACTCTGATCAACAGCTGTTTCGAAAGTGAAAGTGCGCGCCGGGACGCGTTAGTTCGAACCAAAAATGAGGAGTAATGTTAGTTCGAACCAAGGGGTTTGGTTCGAACTAACGCATCCTGGCACGCACTTTCACTTTCGAATATATTTAAATCCCCGCTTCATTGACTATTTCGAATGCCTACATTTGCATCCCTAGTTCAAACTAGGGTGCAAGTGTAGACATACCCTGAGGCCCTTCAGAGGAAAGCATGGGTCTCTGCAGCTTAAACTAAAGAGCCAGGCTCTGTTGCCCGGGTTTTAAAAGACTGACATCTTCTGTGGATCAGACACAGAGAGGGACACATGACACACATTGAGCAGTGGGTTATAATTGGAAGGTGCATGTCATTGCCTAGGTTTACCAAACTAATTAAACTTTGAAATCTTGAGCCCCGAACAGACTGACTAGATTAAAAACTGTGGGCAATGAGACAGGGCAAAGGGGTTTTGTTTGTTGGTTTGTTTTAGTTCTCTTATTTGCAATGTTAATGATTCAGTGACATCTCAATGAGTGAAGATGATTCTCCTTGTGTGGGAGTGGCTGCTTTCTGAGGTCCGTAGCCTCTGCTTTCCACGTTAAAAGGTGGGACTTAAACCCTGAAATCCATAGCTCCTCATTTGCTGCCATTCAACTCCTGAAGCAGCCCTCCAGAAGAGCAGGTATTTCTGTTTCCTAGGCTAGGAGCCATATGGACCCATACAGGCTGTGACATGGAACCTCCTTTAATGGAGCACGGTTATTTCATTCTACAATGACAACGGATTCCCTTGCTAAGCATCAGTGTGTATCCTCTCTCTAGCATGGGAAAGCTATAGTTTGGGGAGTTAGGGCTGCTCAACTTATGATCCAGTTTTCATGTAAATGCTGAAGGGGAATATGCCAGATACTGTGCTGTTGTCCAGACTCCTTCCCCATCTGTGTGAGCATCACTGTAGCCGCAGAAGGAACAGAGGTGCATGTGCTGTTGGGGATGCTAGTATTATTATTGTTGCTACCCCACAGACACCTTTCCACATGGCTCAGTGACCCTCTTTCTGCTTATGCTATCTCCTCCCTAGATTGCACAACAAACCACAGAGTGTGCCCTCTATGTATTTGGGGAAAGAGAGATTGAGGAGAAAAATTGATGGGATCTGTTGAGGGAGGGAAAATGGGTCTGATTTAGGCACCCCCTCCCCCAGGATAAGCCTGTTCGGTGTTAACTAAATGACTATGCTAAGAGTGGTATGTTTTTCTAACTCAGTCTCCAACACAAAGGTCATGTCATATAAAACTGTTAGTGTTATCCTGTACTATCCTGACATTCCTTTAATGAGACTAATATAAAAGGACAATTAAAATGAGGGCACGGTGACACAATAAAAAGCTTATTAATTCAAACCCACAGAGAAGACAAATCATGCAGTGTTTGTCACAAAAACCTAATATTTGTGAAGTAACCCGGTGAACCACTGTGTGGGGAGGAAATTGACTTCCATAAAGCTATTTCCAAAAAAAAAAAATTCCTTCCTCCTGTGGGACAATATTTTTTTTCCTTCAGTTACTATTGAAATTGATAGTTACTCTGGAACTATGCTTATGTAACTGAGGGCCAAAATGAGTGTGATATTTCCCGTAGATAAACCTACAAGATGTTATACACCTTCAATAATGTTGGTAAAAATTGAATGCTTATTATTAATATACACAACTATGTTTTAAAATTATTTCTAAGTAAATAATCAATTTTAAATAACATAGTCATGGTAAAAAGTCCAGTAAATAACATAAAAAGTACAGGAAAAAAATACCATAAAAAATAAAGCACCATACAGCATAGCAGCTTAAATGTAATCTTCAGTGCGACTGGATAATAAACAACACCAATTTATTTTCATTAGCTCTAAGCATAGACTAAGCTACTGTCAACAAACCTGACGACATCTAAATGCACTTTTGAAGTATGTAAAACCAGACTGTGGAAAGACTCAGAGAGGTAACATAGTGTTGTTCCATTCTATGTATGTTCTTACACTGCGCTTCTCACTATAGCATCTGAGTTTGTAGGTGCCGGAGACAGGGCATTCTTGATAATAAGCATGGGACACTGGAATTCTGAAAAACCGCAACCTCAGTTGCCATGAGATGTATTTTTAAGATAAATAAGAACCTCATTATTACTCTTTGGCTCGATGCTTAAGTGGTTTTTTCTTTTTTTGGGTGAGGGGTGATTTTTCATCACACACCCTGCCCATCTCCATTTGTATATTTTTGTAGGCTGTCATGCAATAAGGCCTGCAGTTGCCCCAACCGATAGAGTTTTAACCATCATTCCAGAGCTGAATGTTGGAACTCTGATTCCTCAGAACCAATTTTCTGCCTAATTTTTTGTGCCTCTGTTACATGCTAGACATTTGAACTTACTGCTTATGAGTAATCCTCTCGCCACTACAGCAGTACATTTCCGCCCTCACTAACTTCCTAATATAAAGCTACGCACGTACAGATGTTGAAATATTTTCTTTCTGGTCCCTGGTTGAGTGCTTGGAATGGTTTGCTGGTTCTGAAAGTGTACCAAACTCTACAATGATGATGTGGCTTCAGACTTTAGAACCATATCCATCGGTCTGCCATCTTCTGTCACTCTTCAGCCACAACAAGATGTTAGTAGCTACTAAAAAAGGAAAGGTAAAGCCAAGATTTTGAATCTACATCGTGTGGAGACATAAGATATTAATTACACAAATCATACCAGAATTAAGGTAGGAAGTAATAGCAGGATGGTACTCAGAATGAAGTGATTGTTTAGGGCCTGCTTTTCGCGAGGTTAGCAATGCTTTGGCAGGGCAGTGTGAATACTTTGACAGAAAATAAGTTGTTGTAAGGAATTATTTCATCAGTGATCAGAGGGGAAAATAATTCCAGCCCTATATATTGTATAGCATGTGGGTTTTCTTATAAAAGAGAGTTAGTGCAGAAGAGAGAAGACACTGCTCTTAAAAGAGGGACAAGAACTTCAGGCTAGCAAATAGTTGCTGTCCATCTGTGTGCATTTTTGAAAAAGTGATGTGAAAGAGTCCACGTGAACAAGTGTGTCCGCCACACTAATGCTGAGCTTCTTGGATAGGTGCATCAAAAGCATTCATTTCTAGCTCATGGGTTAGCTGAGCTTAAAATTATCACTGGTCACTCAGTCTAGTGGTGTGTTCTCATCCCTGGGACCAATCCTGGATTTATACTATAGTGTTAACTAAACCGTGGAGCCATGCGATCTTTTCCCCTGCACACTATGTGCTCTCTGTGTGTGTGTGTGTGTATACGTGCATAGTGGTTATGTTCCGATAACAAATAAGTATAATTTAAAATCCGATTAGTGTGCTGTCTCTAAAGTTTAGCAACACAGAGATTGTCTTACCACACCTTGCTCTCATTCATCTGTGCATAAAGGACGTTAACCCTGCAGTTTAAATATTGCTTGTTCTTTAGATTAATTACAATAGAAAAAAGGAAAACGAAACAATATTTTTTTCATATATCTGACTTCCAGTACACAATCAGTGTTGGATTCTCATAAAGATGGAAAATGAATCCCCTTTATAGGTGCACATTTTAATTCAAACATGAGCAATGCTAAATGACTTGGCTTTCCGTTTGTTTGGGGAAAAATAGGAGGACATAGATTAATAGTGATTCGTGGAAATGCAGAAGCAGGGGAAAAAAACTACCACCCAGCTGTTCCTTGTCAACCAGTAGAATGGTGAAAGCAAGACAACCTGACTAGTTGTTCTACATGACCGGAATATATGAATAATGAAACAGATGCCTTTTCAAATGAGTTTTGTGGCGCAGTGTTTACCAATGGGCTGGTATGAGGGTGCTCTGTGAAATACAGCATAGTGATACATACAGTAGCTTCAGCGCAGGATTCAGGAACTGCTAAGTTTAGCAACATATCTTTTTGAAGAGTTGAGAAGGGAGGAAAGAGACCAAGAAGTCTTTTTTTTTTTTTTTTAATTCCTTTAGGCCTTTCCGTTGGGGAGTGATTCTTATCAGGGTCACAGGGAAGTGACTAGTGAGGGGCTTGCCTTGATGGGGACAAGCTAGGAGAGATGCTGTCTGCATCTGGTGGAGTGAGTTTAGCAGAGGACCTTATGCAAGGTGACATAGAAATTATGTTTGCATTTTTATTTCCTGAGTGTGGCTGGTTGTCATGAAACTCACCCTGACAGTTTCTTACCACCAGGCAGCAGATTCTTCCTGTTACCTTCTTGGTGTAGGACAGATGCTAGCTAGTTAGCTCTCCGTCTCTCCTGCTTCTGAGCTATCTCAGGCGACAGATGCCAGGGCTAGTTCAGTTTCCACTTGAACATTTCTGTCATAGCCCTGCCTTGAGCCCAAATTCTGACCTTTACTATATGAAATAAAGTACTTATGAACAAACCAAGACTTGATCCAGAGCAGGCTTAGAGCAAATGTCAAATCAGTCTTCTGCCTCCTTGTTCCACCTGCTTTAGGAACCTAGCTTAGACCCTCGACTAGAGCATTGAATGCCTTAGGCTTTACGGGTCTGAAGAGACATAACTTATTAACAAAGCGTTACTAAATTTTTATCCGTTTTACAACACAATGTAAATGTCTCCTATGAATCCACGCTGTATTCATTATCATTTAAAACGTTAATTAAGTCAAAGTTGCATTTAATTTCATACTAAATGTGCCTTTGGGAGGAAGCTTTTAGAAACAGCTGCAGGATTGAGAAGCACATCAAGGCTGGGAAGTTCTTAGTTCCACTTTCAGGATAGACTCCCAACTTGATTGCCATGTTGTGTCTGGTCCAATACTAACCGGAGACCATGCCCAATCACACCATAACAACTTTGTTTCAAAGTCAATAGAAAACTCTAACCCTTACACTAGTTATAAGGGACACTTTATTGTGTGATCTTATGCTCCTTTCAAATTGCTTCCAAATTCAACTGAATGCTTAATCTCTGATGACTGCACTCCTACTATACTATACTAATTTTTCACATGATGCAGCGGTCATTGATTATTTTCCTACTCTCCGGAAAGATTTTAATAATTTATTTGCATAGACTCAGAATGTTTTTAATCAAATATAGAGGAAAACACATTTCTTGGCCTTTTAGTCTTCCAGATTGTGCTTGAAATGTGATGAATTATGGTCAAAATCTAGTACAGAATAGAAAACAGTGCAGTATTTGGAAAGCCATCTAAATCAGAATAATACACTACCAAATATATACAACTTAGTTTATTTAATCAATACTGATGAATTCAGAGAGACATTCTGCATTTAGTGATGATGCGCGTGTGACACAGTACAACACAAAGTATATATCTCGGGGGGAAATAGTTAAAAATCACTGTCGTTTTTAGATCCTTTTGAACTCTAATTGAAACACAGAACATGTTTCCTGTGAAAGAACTGCCAGTGGAAATCTTAGAAAACCTTACAGCTTTTCTGAGCTGTGTCATGCAACTTCCTTTGTTTGTACTTGTACAAAATACTTTGTTTGCCTTAAACATGTATCCATCTGCATTGCAACGGGCATGGCATTGCCTTTATTCTCGAAACACCAGTGGTGATATGTGTTGGCTGACATAGCTGGTATGATATGGAGAAGCATTTTGCATTATGGTAGCTATGCCACCAGAAAAAACAATGGCAATCAGAAATGAATGTTATTTCCTATTTATATGCCATGAGACCATCGGACTTTTTTAGCAAGCCCTTCACAGAACAGATTTGCATTGGTCCTATTTTTCTGCTTTCAGTTCCCTTTGTAATTAGCTCCTTCTTTGAACAGTATATACTTGAGGAGACTTCTAACTCACACTTTTGTTAATGATAAATATCAGCCTAGCTAGTAAACTTGAATTCAAAGTGGTGATTCATATGACACAGCTATGAAATTTCATGGGCTACTAAAGCTATCAAAGAATAAATGCATTCCTCCATTACAAGGGACCGTTACCTCCCATATGTGAGTAACATTCAAATTAACCCCCAGAAACATACACATTATTTCATGAATGGTAACTTTATTTCTCCCCTTATTGCTTTTAATGACCCTGGTATAATATCATTGGAATGATCCCTGATGTTGGTGTGTGTGAGGGAGAGGTAGATCAGGCTCATCTGAGGTGAACTGGTGAGAATATTGGTGGAAGTGGTAGGAAGTGTCAATTGCACTCATTTCTTGAACAAAGGATGTGCAAAATGTTTGCAACTTACAACCTCAGCAGGGAGAAGAATGGAGTGAGAGGTACATCAATGCAGAACAGTCTGGACTTTGGTGGCTTCCAAATCTAGTTAGTACTTTGAAATGTGTGAACTAATTCCCACAATTTTCAGTGGGTCTAGTAATATTAGTGACATTCACAGAAGATAGTGGAATTAGTGCTGTATCCACTCGTCTGTCAATTTGCCTTAGTAAGTGCATAGCCAGACAGAGGGACAGTCTTTGGATTGTATAATCAGAAGTTTCTTCAGAGTTTTTTGCTGTCTTCTCACCTTGACTGTTCTTTCCTGAATAGGGGAAAACTTATTGATTCTCTGGTCACAGAGTTGCACTAAATCTGCATTTTATTAGATTTTTTATTTTTGAGGTACAAGATGTTTTTGATTATTCCACACAGGATTAATTGTTCATCCTATTATGTATTTTCAAATTATTTATCATTTAAGATGACAGTTTCACATTTGCGCAGTTGGCTTGTGCATCAAAAATCACTATTCCAGGGCAATAGTTACCAATTTCTGCTTTTTAAAAAGGCCTGATTTTGCTCAAAAACTGGCCCTTGAAAAGGGGCCCATTTTGCTCCAAAAACTTGCAGGCCAAAGGAAAAGTTTCTTTGAAAATATGCACTTTTTTAATTGTAAGCATTTCATTACAAATACTTCACACCACTCTAGCCAGTAGTACTTCTGGCTCTGGTAACAGGATGTGCTTTATTGTTTCCTTCATTCAGATGTAAGTCGTAGGCGCTCTCTGGGTACAGGATGAGAGCAAATCATGTATCGCTTATTAGCCACTTTGCTAAATGCCGGATATGAAGGTGATAAGCACAATAGAAGAACTTACAATGTAAATAATCTAATCACATCTACTCTATAACGTCCTTCCTTTCAGTTCACCCTTGCCTTGTGCTTTGGTGGTCATTTACAGGAGATCAAAGCAGTGAAAGTGGTTTGCCACACAAAGATAAAGGGAAAAGGTGAATCAAGCCCAAGGTCTAAAGGGATTTTCTTGGTCTTACATGATTCCGTATTCCTTTACCTGCTCTCCCTGTGACATTCTATGGGGTGAAATACTGTTATTCTTATGACTAACTGGCAACTGGCTCCTTCTGCATGATTTCGATGTGCATTATCAGTCTTGTAGCAACAGATGTATTGGAGCATAAGCTTTCGTGGGCAAAGACCCACTTCGTCAGATGCACCTTCGCCCACAAAAGCTTATGCTCCAATACATCTGTTAGTCTATAAGATGCTACAGGACTCCTTGTCGCTTTTGCAGATCCAGACTAACACGGCTACCCCTCTGATACTTGACATTATCAGTCTTGTACATCCATGATTTTCAATCTGTTACATGCCCTTACTGTCCCGTATCCAAAATACACCTGCAATCCTTAGCAAGATTAACCATGCATTTTCTGCTTTCCTTAAGAGCAATTATCCTTTTAATTCTTGGACAAAGATTTTTTGCCCCCACATAATCTTTACTAGAGTATCTTCGTTGGTATTCTTTTTTTTTTTTTTTAATTCCTTGAGTGCTTCCTGTTACCAGCACCCCCACCCTGCCATTTTCCTCTTCCCCTGTACTTTGGCTTTCCTGCCTGGCAGAACCAGCACAGAAGATATGAAGCATATCAAGTCAGTCCACTGATTATAGTGGTATCAAACCTTCAGATTTGTCTTGATAGGTAGTACTATCATGACTTTTTCCAGTTGTAATCCCAAGCACATGCTCTCCCACCAGGGTACATCTACACTGCACAGTTATTTCAGAATAAGCTATTCCAGAATAGTTATTCCAAAATAGTTTATTTCGAAATAGCACATCTACACTGCAGGGAAGCCTCAAAATGAGTCCGAGGCAGGCTTCCTTAATGCAGATGTGTGTGCTATCTTGATTTTGAGCCCAAGGAGGAATAACTTAGAATGGCCCTGGTAAGGGTCTATTTTGAAATAACAGAAGTGAAGTGTCTACACACGCCTTATTTCGAAACAGCTGTTTCGTAATAGGCATATTCTTTGTAGAATGAGGTTTACAGAAGTCAGAATAATCCATCCGTTATTTCAAAATTATTTCAAAATAACGGAATTGCTGTGTAGATGCTTGCATAGTTATTTCAGCATAGCAGTCGTTATTCTGAAATAACTTTGCTATGTAGATTCACCCCCAGAGCGGTGAAGAGAAATGTTTAGTCTTTAGATTCTGGAGTTCTAAGGTTTTTCATTTCTAAGTCCAGATAAAGATCTGAAGCTTATTTGCATTGATGGTTTGATTCCTTTTGATACTGCAGTTCACTCATCCATGTTGTACAAAGCACTCTCCTCCTACCAAACAGGTCAGCAGTTGGTTTTGAATCAGTAAGTCTCCAGTTGTTGGCATTTCTTAAGGCATTGGTTAAGCAGAACCTGCAGGCTTATGCAGCTAGCTTCCAGGTCCCACATGCCCCTCAGAGAATATTGATATCCTTAAGGGTCTGGCCTCGAGGAATTATAAAATCTGTAACTATACAAAGTAGCTTTTATCTGCCTTCAGCATATGATTCTTTGGTCTGCCCTCTTCCACCTCCTCTTACAGGAGTAAAGAAATGCCTCAGAGCTAGAACTCCAAGCAACTTGCTCTTGGAAGATGACATTCTTGACAGCTGTCAGAATTCCTTGAGAGCTGGGTTTCTGGATGCTTTCAGAATCTCACTCTCCAGACATCTGGCAGAAATATTTAGTCTATTGACATCCTGTGGCAAATTAAATCTCATTAAAGCTAGCATAGTATCTTTCTTTGTATTGGAAACAGCTATTCCTTCTCCTCATTGACTCCCTTGGCTGCTGGATACCACTGACACCAGTAGCAAAATTCACATTCACTTCAGTGGGAGCAAAATCGGGATTAATATTGTGGCCAAAGATTGTATAGGGTTTCCCCACAGATTTCTGTTGGTTTGGTTAGTTGTCTTTTCCCCATCTCATGCTGCCTGCTCTGAAAATGGGTGTTGCTAATTTTGAATACTCATATCCCTAACTCTCAGTGCTTACAGACTATAGGGCAATTTCTAGCAGCTGTAACACTGAGAAATGAAGTGTTCTCTTTGGATCTGTCTAGATAACCTGAGCTGCTAATTCAGTTCTGTGGCAATCCTGGGCCTTGCCACAGTTTTCCCTCACTCCTCTCTCAGTGCCATGTTTTCAACTTGACCCTACCACCTCCTTCTCTCCTTCACTTCCTGATGCTCTTGGCCGAATTTTCACCCCAGCTTGATTAATGAAACCAAACACTTCCATCTAATACACATCTAGAATGAACTTTCCTTACGCAATCTGCTCCTTGTGAAGAGCTGTGACTTGTCCAGAGAGTCCCACTTCTGCCCATTGCCAGTGTCAAATAAGCAGGTTGGAGTTACTTGCATAACTACAACAGCAAAAGAAAAATAATCCATTCAAATAATGTACTTTGGTGGAGGTTTCAGTATTGTATTGGCTTTTTGCTCTTTCCCACATAGAGATGTAATCTCCATATTATAAAATTATATTTAGCTTCCCATTAGCGATATGTGAAATGTCATCCATTTCCTTCATGTAACGACACTAAGTAGTCTGGCCCTACTCTCTGTGGGTATTTGAGTGTTATCAGTGTAATATTTTTGTTATAGATCTAATCAGTGGGAATGTATAACGGTAATTTATTTTACAGAGGCATCTTGATTCTATTTTGTTTTGTAAGAAAAATATGATCCCTGCTGCGCACATCCATCCTTTAGAGTACTTTTTCTGTTAGAGATCAAATCACCGTTGTAAGTAACATTGTCATTAGTTATCACCATTAGATTTCTCAGCATATACTTTATTTTTCACTCTTAAGAAATTGTGATTCTTTGCTCCCCAGCAATAATCAGTTCTAGCCAAACAACTGTGCGCTTGGCAGATGTGTTAGCATTAATTCTTAGTGCAGTTGCTTTTGCAGATATAATCAGAGTTAGCTATCACATAGCCATTTCTATTATTACTTTGCCTCCTCTCCTTTGCCATCGCTTACCTAAAAATGACATGCTGAACTTCTCTAATTCTCCATATCAGTGAGTTATGTTCCAGTTCTGCTTGGTTGATTGATTATCATTTTTATTATGATTTTATGGATTTAATCTTAGTTGTGTGTGTCTTGGGTTTTCATTTTATTAGTAAATTTATTAAATGATGCTTCTACTTTAGGGGTGTTTGTTTAGAAGACAAAATAACTTCATAATATTGAGGTCTGTAAAATACATCACTGGAATCATTGATAAAGAGAGTGTTCCTTCTTAGTGGTATACGTTACTGATTTCTTCATGTCCTGAACTGTATTTAACTTTATTCCATAAGAAATCAAGTCAACATATACAACAGAATATTCCTGCAAGATGATGTATTTGGGTGTTTACTTAATGGCTTTTGCTGTTTCACATATTAGAACTGGTCTGTCAACAATTAACATTCACTGGTTAATAAAGCCATACTGCGGGTAAGGGAGTATTATTAAACTGCAACCAATGTGCTAGAAATCTGCCTTCTGGCAATACCATTTCAATGTATAACATCAGCTGAGAAATACTGCTATTTATTTGTGCATAGATCCCAGGATAGCTGGGAAGAAAAACCACAGAAGGGTTTAAAACTCAGCATGACCAGCAGATGGGGCTGCAAGCTTACAAATAAAATAGCAACTGAGAAGGATACAAGATCCTGTAAGCTTTTATCAAATGTTTAAGAAATTAATTTTGTTTAGAAAAAAATAATTTCTAATGTGTCAGATGCTACTTGGCAATCGTATAAAAATACACATAACTTGAATACATGTTCAATATACGTTCACATACATAAAACAACAAGCCTTTATGAATTATATAAACATCTGAACAGAACCTTACACTTGGCTAATGTATATTTATGAAAAAAACCTATTACCCACACATGATGAAGAAAAAAAAAAAGCCCTGCATCACAAAAGAGTGATGCGGCTCCAGGCTTGTCTCCACTACTCCGGGATTCGACACTGCAACAACGAATCCACTGATTGTCTATTTATCTGGTCTGCCTAGATGCGATAGCATCGATGGGAGATCGCTTTATTTGCGTAGCTAAAGTGGAGTAGATTTGATTGGCAGTGGGAGGGTTAGTGTAGACTAGGCCTCAGCATGACAGAGCCCTGAGATCATTGAATTTGATGCTGCTCTATTCCACTCAAAGGGAGTTTTCCCATTGACTTGAATAAGAACAGGCTCCTAGTGAGGGCCAGAAGGAAGCTTTCCTTACCTCTTTTTGCTGATGTGAACTATAGCATGGTCATCACTGTGAGATACAGACATTTATCTGCCCTTCAGTATGGCAGCAAGGAGCTGCAGAAGGAGAAGGAAAAATTTGGGGTGGGAAACAAGCTAAAACAAAGGCAAAATCAGACACTCGGAAGGAGGCACTGGGAATCTTTGGGACAAGAACCTAAGCAAAGTTATCTAAATAGTGATGTTTCAAAACAGACTAGGCAAAGCCCTGAGAAACAAAGGGGAAAATTTTCCCAGGTACATAATGGACATAGGACATAAATCCCCTAAATTCTCTTTAAACTCCCCATATTTAATGGTCTTTTACTGGCAGGAGGTTGGTAAGACGGTTAATAGGACTTATCCATTCCATTTGTTAAGGAAAACCCCCTCAACGTGCTTTCAATGAGGGCAGAAATAATTGGGGGGAAAAGTACGGGTTACTTCCTCAGTTTATATATTCCAGAAGATAGTGATTAGAATTTTACTGGAAATATATGTTTTTAAAAGTAGATAAAAATTGGCAGTTGGCACCGGAAAACAAAGTAATGACTCTAATTAGGTTTCTCTAAGGCAAAATCTACACTTCCCATTGCTCTTAGAAAGGAAACAATTTCATCCTCAGTCTAGATTAGATTTATAGGGCTCTCCTCTGGAGAAGTAAGCAAGTGAATATTACAGAATCCCTTTCCTATGCACTAAATAACCTTCTTTTCCTGTCAGATGTGCTATATGCTATAAACACAAGATTTCTCAATCCAGAGGAGTCAAGCTATCACCAAGGGTCCTGTTCTCCTTTTCAGTGTCGTCCTCGACATACAAGTTTATATTATTTTCCCCACTGAATATTAATACAATAGCTGGAAGAGTGCAAACAGTTAACTGCACCACAGGCACTGTTGTGGGTTTGGTATAGGAGGTTCATTTTAAAGATAGGCTCCTCTTTGGTTGGTTGGTTTCTTGACCACAGTTTTTGACCATGGTTTTAACAGTGATTGATCACTCTGCAGTATATTCAACTACACCTGGGTAACCTCCATTAGTGAGTACTTCGCAGGAATAACAGGACAGTTTGACAGAATGACATAATTGTAGTCCCTTCTTGCTACTGCTACTGCTGCTTCCTCCATGTCCTCTGTAGCTGGTGTCAAAACCCTCTCCAAGGCAGTGGGTCAAAGCCTATGCTTTGGCTTGCAACATATTAAGACGAGGATAATTTCCATTGCATCAAGTCCAGGACTATGAGTGTGGAAAAGTTTAACACTACAGTTTGCCCTGTGATGATACCCTTAAGGGAGCCAAAAAAAGGCATGACATTTGGCTTAATATGATTCACCCTAAGGGAAATGCCAGAGGACCACTCATAAAGGAACAACAATTTCCTTTATAGATACTGTACATTTACTTAAGAAAAAAGCACAGAAATATGAAATTATCTATCTGTGTGTGTGTGTGTGTGTGTGTGTGTGTGTGTGTGTGTGTGTGTGTGTGTATATATATATATATATATATATATAGGAAGAAACCTCTGTGTGTGTCCAATACATCAAAGACATTGACCAATCTCAACTTATCCTTATCACAAATACTTTTCATATGCACTTAATCTCCAGTTACTTAACAAAGATGGGTACTGATAGGACTATCTTTTATATAGAAGAATTGAGGTACATAGAGATGACTTCCCTGTTGACCTCAGTGGGAGCTGAGAGTGCTGAACACAACTAAACATCAGGACAGGTGTTACCTGACCAAATTCTCATCATAAATCAGCAGTACAGCTACAACTAAAACCCCAGATCTCTCAGCACCATGGGTTAACCCTACCCTTTTGATAAGGGATGCTTGATGGTCTAATGGTTACAAGCCAGTGAGGAGTTGTAGGATTGCCAGGTGTCCGGTTTTCGCTGGATAGTCCGGTATTTGTGGCCTCTGTCTGGTGTAAAAAAAAAAAAGAAAATACCGGACATGGAAAATATCGGGTATTTTCTGTTTTTCTTGGCTGGAAGGCCGGTGGGGACATTCTTCCCCTGTCACATCCAGCGGGGGCGGGGAGGACTGGGGAGTGTGGGGATTTAAAGGCACAGTGCCTCTTCTTTTCTTTTTTTTGCTCAATAACTTTGGTTCCCCGGTGTTTGGTATTTTGTGTGAAAGTATCTGGCAACCCTAAGTTGTTGTCAAAGTCAGTCTTTGGGAGATCCACTTGCAGATTTCTCTCTGTCACTGTTGCTCTTTCCTACCATTTAAGGTACTGGAATAATATGACCCTATGCAACACCAGCATGTAAAATCTACTCGAGAGAATACTTGTTCCCTATGTATCCGACTGGAGAATTTATGTTTCAGCATTATCTAGCTACAGTGTTTTCTTTGCTTCTCTTCCTTTTACCAGTCTTCTCAAAAGAAGCGGACCTGGAACAAACTGCCTATGGTGCTGAGGGAGTTCTGTTCTAAACACTGGAATTTAGGAGCTTTTATTCCAAGGGATGGGAAAAGAACAATTAGGCAAGAGCCATTTTTGTACTTCGCTGATATTTCCTATAACCACAATACGTGGGGAAGTCAAGTGGACTGTTAAATCAAAAGAGGAAAATTTCCTCTTTTTTTTTTTTTAACTTTTCATTTGATAGTTTAATGGCTTGAATAATTAGTTATAGAATGAATAGTAAATTGAGAAGTCAATGTGAAACGGGGCATCTGAAAAACTGAGATAATTTATAGTCAGGTTTATTTATACTTGTACATATATTTGGTTCAGATTTTAGTCCTCTCCCATTCATTTCAGATTTGATTATGGATTTCACAGATATTGGTTCTTTCTTTTCACTGTGTGCCAGTGTTGGGGGAAAGGGGGATAGTTTCCGCATACAGCAGCGCCATGATGTATATCACTGTGTCAGAACACAGCATTTTCCATACCAGACCCATCTAGTCTGGTGTCCTTCTTTTGGTGTTGTCCTACACCTGAAGTCTATATAGGTGCCTAAGCTATGCTGTGCAATAGGTAAAGCTTTCTTTCTGCCCTGTTTCATCAGTTCACTCCCCGAAGCATGAAATATGAACAGCTTAATGCTCCAGATCCAAAGCCCACTGAGGTCAATAAAAATCTTTTGTGTGTGTGTGTGTGTGTGTGTGTGTGTGTGTGTGTGTGTGAACAGCCTTAACCTAGTTCCTCACTTTGCTTTCCAGCTTAATCCAAGGGCAGTGTGTTATCAGTGCTTTCCCACAGATACTTGTTCTTATCATTCTTGCTCTCTATTGCCATAACATCAGCAAAGCAAAGAAAAATCAAAGCTGTACAGTATCCTTAGGGGGTTACCGTACCCCTAAAGAAATATATTAAAGGCAACATGCAGTGTAAAATCTTAGTCTTTTGATAAAAAAAAAAAAGGCCAGACTAAGGTTAAATCAAGTGTCTTTGCAGCATATCTTTCATTGCGCCAAAGTATGTACCTGCCTTACCCTAAAAGCCCATATATTTTAACTTTCGCTTGGTTTAATAGAAGATCAGAGCAGCTATCTATAATACATAACATGATTTCACCTACCAGCATTTCACATGTGAGTTAACTGCTTATATAGAGCATTCAAGTTTAAAAAAAAAACCCTCTCTTGAACAATCACTTTTGTGCTGTGAGAATTAGAAGAGGGAAAAACACTGTTGTGTTAATACAACATTTAAACAGCAGATGCCTGCTTAAAAAAAAAAGTTGGAGTGATTCATTTGAAGGTCAATCAATTTTATATGTTGCTAGTCACAAGATAAAAGACCCCTTCTCCACCAAAAAAGAGCAATGACTGGCTCCTTGGGTCTTGTTATTTCATGGAGAATACCGTATGCAAAGGCTCAAAGTGCATTCCGTATTGCCAGCCATTTGTAAAACACATAGAAACCGTACACACCTGACATTCTTGGATCTTTGTTTCCTTATCTTCTAGCACGTAGCTAGTGAGCAGTGAGGCTCACTTGCTTTTATATCAGCAGCACTGTATATCAATATACGTGATATCAGTTTCCTTTTACACACAAAGAAATGAAATGCTTCTCCTGGAATTTGGAAGGCACACAGGCAACAAGACTGCTCTCCTTTCCTTTCACTCCAAATTACCATTTCAGACACCAAACAAATACTGCTCTGCCGTTTTCTAAAATTAATATTCTTGTATCTAGTCAGGCACCATTGCCTTTTAGTCTCTAGTCAATGATTTCATTGCATATGCGACTGAAGGAAAAACAAGCAATAATTATAAATTCATAAAATAAATAATTCATTGATATAAAATGATTTTTAAGGGGGCTTAATAAGTTTTGTTTTCCTGACAAATAACACAAGTGTTAGGATTAAACCAGGTTCAAGTGCATGTGAAATTCCAACCCAAACTGATTGGGTATATTTTCTTTTTTTTTTTTAACTACTTTTGATAAGAAATACATTACAAACTCATCAGTTTAGCTTCCTGTTAACAAAGAGACAGCAGCCGTCTGGATTATTCTAGATCCGCAGCGAAACTGCCACACTACGTACGCTCAAACTAAAGCTGTGCAAGTTTGACAAGGGGCAGATGAATCCAGGAGTTATTGTGCAGGGGTTTAAGTCTATGCGGCAGCTGACGGTTGAAATAATCATCTATACATTGCTCTGAGCTAGCTGGGGAAAGGTTGAAGCTGTATATTTTCAACATATCTAGTCTAATGGTTAATCTGTTGTCTTGTACAAGGGGTGCTGGGTGGAATCACAGCAACAGCTGACAGTTTGGAGCAATTGCAGTGGATATATTCGGTTGCCTGATGCACAGTGGTAGGTAGAAAAGTAAACAGGCTTGCCATTGAAAGAGGGAAGTCATGTTCGTTGTCACTCAGACCAAAAAGACTTTGAGTACCCTGAAGCTCAATCAACCTATTGATTATTTGCATTCAGTAATAGGGAGCTTCCATGTCGTTGTATTCCACCACCCCTTGGAGTCTGAGGGCTGAGCAAGATATAAAGAATGCGAGATTACAGCAGAACAGTGATTGCTGTGTGTGGTGATAAGTTGCTAAAGAGAAAAGGAAAGTTGAAAGGGGCAGCATGGGAGTGATG
This sequence comes from Pelochelys cantorii, assembly GCA_032595735.1. Lineage (NCBI taxonomy): Eukaryota > Metazoa > Chordata > Testudines > Trionychidae > Pelochelys > Pelochelys cantorii. The sequence goes on along the minus strand of CM064333.1, from coordinate 8,211,780 downwards.
TGGGGCGGGCAGGGAATCAACTAGTTATTCAAACCAGGAGTTGATAGACTGCTAAAATAAGCTGCCTCAGCCCTGCAAGCACAGAGCATTATCTGTATAGAGATGTAGTATCACTCTTTATAGGGATGAAAGGGATGTGGTGTGGGTTAAAATGAAACAAAAAAATGAGGCATCTGCAAGTGACAACTGTGGCCGATGGCTGGCTGTGAGGGAAAATGATATGTTGGACTCTGATGAAGCAATGGTATCGAAAGCCTAACAGTTTGGATAGATTTTTGTTTTATTTTAGCTATTGTTTTGATTTGTCGTCATCTTCATCTTTTAAATACATCTTTATATACCCTTCCAGGCAAATCACACTGGAGCCAGCTCCAGCCATTTCTTTGAAAGAGCGGTACTGGTATTCTGCCTTGTTACATTTAAATTAAAGCTAAGAACAAAACAGGGAGTGCCATGGGCATTGAATTAAGCACATGGATTGTTTTAAAAAGATGTGCAGGAATCGCTGGTTATTGTTCAAATTAATGTAATTATAACAAATTTAATGTATAGCAATGGAAAAAAGACAGTAGGCAAATCTGATTTGATAATGTCGTCTTTAGGCGAAACTTTATATTTTCTTCTCAGAGTGCAGCTTGGCTAAGACCTTTTGTGGGGCTGCACGTTACTCTTGAAAATAAACCTCTGCATAAATCGGTTTTGAGACCCTCATTTTTGATAGGCATTATTACCACATAAAATAGTCCTAATAGAATTGTTGGCCCAGAGGCATACAGTGGTTGCCATTAAATAAATATTTGCCTATTTACTGTCTATCTTCCAGGCAGCCCTCTCCCTCCCCCACACTGAATACCTCATTTGGTCCCACTCCAGAGCTTAGAAGGGGCCACAAAATCTAGTAGCCTGGCTCCCTTTGGCTCTGGTGTACATGGGGAATATGAGGAGTGTCCTCAGTTGGGGGCCACATCAAGCATCAAGTGAGATTGTGGTGTTTTCCTTTTTTTTCCTCACTTTCGTGTGGCTCCTGACTGATTTTTCTGTGAGTCAGCGGCCCTGACCCAAAAGAGGTTCCCTACCCCTGCTGTATGAGGTGAAGCTGGAAGTCATAAAGTGAATCTTAGCCAAGGAAAATCTAGGCTGAATATCAGGAGATAAATCCCTAATGATAAGAACTACGAGAGCATTTATGCTATTTAGCAACATGGGATCTGAGCACCCAAAGGCAACTATGCCCTGGAATTGTCCCTCCCCAAAACTGAGCTGGTCCTCACATGAGTTGATTGGAAAGGTTTAAGAAGCTTATTGGTAGTTTTTTTTTCCTCCCTCCTTTTCACTTCAAGTATTTTGATGCAAAAATGTAGTTTGTTATGGATCCTATTGACCGTGGACAAAAAATGGAATGAGATTGCTGTCTTTTAGTAAGTGTTCAAATCAGTGCAAGGCTCCATGGACCTGCAAAGAGAAGTAGGCTCTTTGGATAGATTTTAGTATTAGAAAATCTGTCAATGGAGAAATTCCAGAAGTAGAAGGTTTGACAAACAGCGCAATTGGTTCAATGCAGGTCTGATGATTCCCTGACAATGTATTCCGCTCAGTGTAATATGCAAATTTTGTGTGTGATTTTAGTTAATTGAGGTCTTGTATTGGATCCCAACAATTTAGAATCCATTTGTAATCTTATCAATTAGTATTTGACCATATTTATTCTTAACTTGAAGAGGGGTTTGGGGTTTGTTTGCTGTTCCTTGCTATTAAGTTCTGATCCAACGTTCATTGTTTTAAATATTTTCATCCACAGCAAAAAGAGTTGGATCAAGCTGTTCATGTAGAGACCCTTCTTGGACAAATGGGTACTTCAGTAAATCTACGGTGGTTGAATTGTGATAATCAGTGCATTCTCAATTAATCTGTCATAGGTCATGCAAGATAAGCTTTTGGGGATCAAGATAGGTCCTTATCTCTTGGAATTAATTGGCAGGTGTCTGAGTGTCCCACATGTATCCCATTTCCTGCTAATGGTAAACTGAGCAAAGAGGTCAAAAACATAATTGACCTCTGAAACAGTCTTTGAGCTCCTGCCTGTTCACTTTTACTGCATAATTTTGTAAGCCAGGGGGAATAGTGTGGCAAAATAAGCCCATAAATTCTTTCTTCCGGTTGTTCCCCAGCTATGGCAATGTAATAATGCATCACAGAATTTTACCAGCTCAAGGGTATGCTTACCTACTTTTCTATGGGCATGTCTACACTAGAAAGAAGAGCAACTTTGCAGAGGTCAATCTTCTTGCGTTTGATTTAGCGGGTGTAATGTAGACCTGTAAATCGAACACTGAAGGCAATAACGACTGGCGTCCAGTACTCCTTGTTCTGCGAGGAGTAAGGGAAGAAGATGGGTGTGTGTGCTCCCGTCAGCCTCCCGCTGTGTGAACGTCACCACGGCTCGGCTTAAGGTAAGATGACTCCAGCTACCCATTTTTCATAGCTGGAGTTGCATACCTTAAACCAACCTGCCTGGTCTAGTGTAGACCAGGCTTAAGATACATGCGGTGTTTCCAAGTATATTAGAGAAGCAAGTTGAGTGAGGTTAAATCTTTTACTGGACCAATGTCTATTGGTGAGGAGACGAATTTTCGAGGTTACACAGAACTGTTCTTCAGAAAACCCTGTATAAGCTTGAAAGCTTGTCTCTCTTAGCAATGGAAGTTGAGCCAATAAAAGATATTACCTCTCCCACCTTGTGTATCTACTTTTCTGTGATAGTCATTTGGATTGAAACCAGCAATAGGCGATTGTAGCTGCATTATTTTACTGCCAGGTTGAAGCATGTTCTGCGCTGTTCTTTGCAGAAGGTGACGTTCATTAAAGGTTTGACTTAATGGGTTGTTTTTGTTAAATTAATATTTCCTCTTCTAAGGACCGTAAAGTAAAGTTCACAATTCCAAACTGAAACCACATCCGGGCACTGAAATTCGTTGATCTTATTTGTAGAGGTGCTGTGCTTTGACCTTTGTTAAATTTGCCAGTGTTTAGCTCCATTGAAAATCAGGCCACTTTTAACTGAAAGTGTAAATATGGACTTCAATCCATAACTATAGGTACACAAGTTTCACAATGCTGACCTTTCCTCTTTTCTGATTCTTCTTCACTTTAATAGCTACAGAGGGACTACACATTCCCTGACACTTTCAGTACATTCAAGGGAATAAACATCATCTACGAGCTCATAAATCTTGAGATCTTTATCAACTTTTAGGAAATAGCTTTTGCTTCAAACACACATCCTCTAGGGGAGGAGTATTGCTTATAAAAGGATTATTCCGTATTATCATCTTTAAGGGTTGATTTTATATATATAATGGCATTTTTAGAAAATGTTAAGAAAGCTGCAGGTATAAACCTCTACTTCAGCTGTGGAAACTGATAGTTTAAGCTTTAAATCTATAATTCCACATCATAGTAACATTGTTTAGCCTGTGGTTTGAAACCTTTTTTAATACACAAAACATTAATTTCCATTTTTTCTTATTATTTAGAAGTAAAGAATGAAGCTAGATCAAGTTATTCAAAATGTTCATTTCAGTTCAAGAATGCAACCACTAATTCACTCGTTGGTGCCAAGCCCACTGAAGGAATCCTGGAACCTGTTCCACTTGTTAATAACCGTAAAGGGAGCCTCTTTCTCTCCAACAGTCCCTCGCTGGTGCACCTTAACTTGTTGAGTTCTGTTGAGCATGGAAAATCTACCTACTGTAGATTGCAAAGGGCACTCAGTTTGCCTGTAAAATACTGCTACCACCCTCAAAATCCTGGGTTGAACCAAGATCTCTGTAGGTAGCCCCTTAGCTGGATGCATAAGGCAGTACAGATTGGCTTGTGCATGGTTTTACAGTTTGAGTGAAATGTGAAAATGACATTACTAATGCTCTGTTAAGTGCTTACAGATGTGGGTTTCTTGAGATGTGGTGATTAATAACATAAACAAGATAGTTAACAAATGCTTCTGGGTGGTTGATGCTTTATCTTTCTTACGGTTTCTTTGCTTGAAAATATTTGCATTCCGGTAACGAGCTTCCTAGGTATTCTAATTTGTATAGTATTTGGTAGCTTAAAGGTTGTTAGATAATCCAGTTCATTTTGGGGGTCCACAAAAGCCATAAACTGGGTTGTTAGCAACCTTGCTGAGGCAATGAAAGAGACTGATGCATTAAAAAGATAGCAACAAAATAAGAAAAGAAAAGTTATGAACTTGTCCACTGTTTCTGGAAGACGTTTCCTTTATTTGGCTTAAAAATGAAATGAGGATAAAAGTCAAGTAATATGTTGTTACAGATGTTCAGCTCTGCAATACGGCTGTTAAAATTACCAGCACATCTTAAATCAATTCATGGAACATTGTCTGGAGGTTATGTCATTGAAATAATGAATCCTTTTTTACTCAAGAATAAGCAAACATGTTAAAACATCAGTGTAACTTCAAATTAAACTCCAGCATAAACCAGAGTATCTGAAGCCTCATTAGACTTGCCTGACATTTTTCTAGCACTGAGTCTTCCTGAACTGTGAAACTGTTAGATTCTGTGCCTATTAGACAAGCGAGCACTGGATTGTTACAACAGTATATTAAGTGTTATACTTAGGGATGTGCAAAAACAAGCTCTTGAATTTTATGAGAACTCAGAGGCTGAACTGAGTTCACATTCTATAAAATTCTGTGTCGAATTCCTGAACTTGTCTGTACTTTCATGAAAGCTGGTAATGAAGGTCTGCATAATATAGCATGACTGCACTCTAATACAATTCCCACAGCATTAAATAAATTGAAAATATTAAAAAATAGGGGCACATTCTCATTAACAGAAGCAGTAAGTTAAATGAACAACTTTAGTGTTGAGTTGCCATATATCACAGCCTGTTATTCAAATACAGATGTCTTTCATGAAAGTGAATAAATTTAAGATTCCCTTTAATTTAATTTTTATTTCTCTCATGCAGAAATAGATTCCATGAAATGAAAATATTTTATAGCTGAACTAAAAGTTTTGCTAGATCTATCTTTCTTTAAATACATAGGAAATTAATAGACTATATAAAAGATAATAATTAAATATGGTTTATAGCCTACTTATGACTAAGAACCCACCTGTGAGTTACGCAGTTCTTTGGGGAACCAGTCCATAGGTAGTGGTTTTCATTACACGCCATTTGTGTATTTCAGCTTCATATAATTCTCCCGCACCCCTCAACCCACACCCACACACATTTAGGAAGTAAAATTGCATTTCCAAACTACAGCTGCACTATAAACTCTTTGTACACAAATTTCATTTAAAAACAAAATCCAGATTAAAATGTGACATGTTTCAATTAGATGATCTTTCATTGCTTCAATGAAAATAAATGGCTCCCTTGTTTGAGCAAGGCACAGCTTTAGTACAGAAATCAGGTGTCTCAGATGGCTTTGCTAATAGGTATTAACTTGTGAGAATGTTACCCTAGAACATTGCAGGTAAACTTAATAATATAGCATAAAGACGATGGGTACTTAATGAAGAAAAGAGCTTGTTTATTATAGGTACAACACTAAAAGAAACTGTGCATTTGGTCAGGAAATCCAACTGTAGAGGCCATCATTCTGGAAGGCAGTAATAATAAAATCTACTTTTACAATTGGCCAGCGTGATAATACCATCTGGTGGGACTGGAAAAAACAAATGCTAGACCATGTAAAATAAAAGATTCTCATTGGACTTAACTTGAATGTTTGAAACAGCAAGCATAACTCATTGAAACCAACTGAAGTCTTGGAAAAATAGTTTTATAGCATTTTGCACTGTTAATAGAAATATTTCTGTATATAATATCCTTACAGCTGGTCTATATCAAATTAAGAATTTACAAATGCTACTACTGGGTACAGATTTTTTATACTAGTGACAAAGATATAAAGATGTACTCTACTTATAGTATATTACTGAATTTCTAATAAAAATTTTCTAGCCCCATGGGAGCTGATGAATTTAGATGAATTTTGAGCTTGTATTTACTGGCAGAGAGAAACATATTATTTATAGGCGATTTCTGCAAGCAACATTGTGCATGGTTATTTCCTTTAATCACTTAAGTGGTGAGTCCATATGATTTGGACTAACTGTTTATATCCAATAAAGAACAGGGGACTCCAGTATATGTATTAAAAGCAAATTATTGCCTGTGTAGCATAGCATGTGAATAACTGTTTTTGACAGACAAGTTTAAAACAAGCCTTCACCATTTTCCAGAAAATAACTTGCCAGAGAGTGTTATGGAACATAATAAACTGTGATTCTTTATATAAGTAGAGCTGGGCAGACACTGCTAAAAAAAATCCGAGAGTTTACAAACAACAGGATACTGAAGTGATTAAGTTTTATTGCAACCAACTCTGCCAGAGACGGGTAAATGTGCACATTTCAGCATTCATGAAGGAAATGTTTACACTCTCAGCCAATCAAAGAACAGTAATTTTCACTATGTGATTTATCTCATGAATCATAACTAGGCAGCAGAGTTAGAAATGTGAATGTTAAATATCAGATCACAAATTTCATGATTATTGTGCTGTGGATTTGTAAAACCAAAAATGAAATAGTCAAATGTTGAGGAAATTTCATATTCTTTATGGATGTTCTCTAAACAGGAAAAAAAAGGCTGACTTAGTCCAATAAATTATTTGCTGTCACTTGATCATCATTAAGTTTTAACGACAACTACTTTAACTTCACTGTTTTGCGGCTTTAAAAAAAATCCCAGAATTTGTTAGGCAATGCCAGGTCATCTAAGAAGACAGCAATGTTGCCTTTCCAGGGCCAAGTCCTGTAATCTTGATGAAGGCAAAATGAAGTTCCATAACATACTCCGGAAGACAGACATGACAAGCTAGAATGCGGGCTGTAAGAAAATAGTGTCAGAAGAGGATTGTTGCAGAAGGATATTGTTTAATTCATTCTCAGATAAATCTAGAACAGGTGACATATGTCCAGGTCTGCTTTTTTCTTTTTCAATATAGTTCATTGCAAATAGATTTTCTTTCCAGCGGCTGCTTGTGCACTGCTCATGTGTATTAAGCTCCTTTAATGTAGCTGCTACGACTAATCTCTTTCCTTTTATCTTTAAGGTAACAGCTACTTAGTCCTCAGTTACATTGTCTTCTAGTCTGTTTTTCAATTAACTATGGGATGGAAAAGAAACTATTTTTTCCTTCTTGATATTACAGCGTTAGTCTGAATTTGAGAAACCACCATTCACAGATGATTCCCTTTGATAGCAAGCATAATACTTGTGTGCTAATTATCCTATGCAGTAGCTATCCCTTAAACAGAAATGATAAAGGTTAATATTAACATATAACTTGTTAGAAAAATGTGCTTGTTTAAAGCAAATAGCATTATGTGATAGGTAATCCACTGCTGTACGCTTTATAGTAATCGTAAGTGATTTTGCATTTGGAAAATGATCTTTCATTTAAAATGCACTCCATCTTCATTAAAAGATCCTTTGCTGCAACACATCCTCTGTTATACAGGTACTATCCCCCACTACCATTCCACCATATTCTGCTCATTCCTGTTATAACAGCTCCCCTTTGTGACAAAGGTGGAGTGATGAGGTCTGAGTTGTACTGGAGATCTGTGCACAGTTGCGGGCAATGTTCACAATCCCAACTAACCACAACATTATCATCAAGGCATTGAATATTTTACATCTCTTCATGAAGACTCTGTTGTTTGGCATGTGAGAAGCAAGAACCAGTTGGTCTCTGGTTCATTAGCAAAAGCAGGCTGGCAGCTATTATGTTGGTATTTCAAATAGTACTTTATTTTTCTGTCTGTATAGCAAAGCACTAATTCTACTTTTCAGTAGCACAGATTAATTGAAAATAACTCAGAGAATAACATAAAGGCTGTCCCCCGACATACACACACTTTTTTTTTTTTTTGGTTTTTGGTTTAGAAGTATGAAACCAATTTGAACATCTGTGTTCAAAACCCTGGTTTTCTTCCCTCCTCCTCCAAACCGATCTTTTTGACTAACACATTTCATATTTTTTATACTGTTGGGCCTAAAAAGTTAGTAATGAAGTATCAGTGTGTGAATGGATGTTGAGTGTGTGTTCTTTGCTATGTCACTTGTATTTCGTATATGCACTCAGAGTGGTCCTTAATCTCATGAGGTGCCTCTATTTCCAGTTGAAGATGAACAACCGTCAACACTGTCACCCAAAAAAAAGCAGCGAAATGGAGGCATGCGAAATTCACCCAACTCCTCACCCAAACTGATGAGGTAAGACTGTAAGAAACTCATATCTTTATCTTCTTTACTTCCTCTGCACCTCCCCCCTCCTCAAAAAGGGGAGGAGGGGGTTGAAGAAAAAGATTGTTAGATGGTTTCTGAAAGGCTGAAGTATTTATTCTGTCAGCTTGTCAGCAGTTAATGATAGAGCTGAAAAAAATTCTGTCATGAAAAACAGTTTGAAAAGCTGTTTGAAAAATACATAGGCTTTAAAGTCTTAGCTGTCACCCTGTCCTGTCCATGTGTAGTTCTTAAACAGCAGTGGCATTAATGATAGCACTAACCAATCAGAGGAACTCATGTGGTTAGCTTGCCTCAGGCAATTCTCTTTTTGTTGGAATCCCTCGGAGTACTGTTTTCTGTACTTAAGGCCATATGTGAGATGTATCATCACAATCAAAAATGAACTTGAATATTACCTTCCTTTTATCCTGTCGATTGAAATCAAATTTCTGTTAATTGATTTTGACCGATTTTAAAAAAAGTCTAATAATCTATGTACTTGCCGAAGCAAAGTTCAAAACTAATGCAGTTTTACTCAGGCTAAAAGCAATATTAATTATGAAATACAGAGGGTTTTTTTTAAGAATAATACATACTTTGAAAGTGGATGATAAAAACATCTTGTGATTGCTAATGAAATTTCCCCGCTGTTGTTGGATATATAGTATTGTATAATAAGGGAACCCTCCTATATTAAAGTCATTCCTTTCCATAGGGCAATTTTCCTTTAAGCTCAGGTTCTCTGCAATTGGAATTGCAGTTGGGATACTATACTACATTGACGTAATATAGCACTTTCATTCTGCTCTTCTCTCTGCCTTACCCTTCTCCCGTCATAGTCCATGGGTGTAAGATCAGGCTCAATGGAGTTGTCTTACATCCAAGTTCTCTACAAGCAACTTGTTCTATTCTGTTTATGTCTACACATAAGGAAGGGGCCAGGATGGAACTCTAGTTTAAGTTTATCTCCAGATCTCAGTATCGTACCTCAGACTCATCTCTAGTGTATGTGTCTGTATACACTTAGAGACAGGCACACATGCATGCTTTTTCTGTATATTTGTAACATACATGTATCGCTTTGCACCTTTCAGTGCTTCATGGTAGCAGCCATGTTCTCCTAACAGTTAGAGTCAGATGATTTTCCCTCTCCCCCGGTAACTCAGTCAGTACAGTGGGAATTTCCTCAGCCAATTCAGTAAGCATCCTCTTCTGTTTATCATTCCTACAGTTTAGGGCATATGCAAGGACATAACTTTTTTACGTCTTCTTCATCTGTATTTTGACTGTAGGACCAAAAGTGAGATTGATTCACTGAAGAAAATGCACCCGGCTGTGTCTTTTTTTCCCCCCATTGACCATCTATTTCTGTTAAATGTATCGTTAAAAGTTCTCTGCCTTCCTGGGAACACAGCCTTGCCTCTGTGACACTGATTTACATGCTTGTTTACAGTTTCCGAAGAAGAATAAAAAGAGCATACTGCCAAGCTTCTCGTTTTTATGATGCCCATTGTCATGCTAGCTTCGTTTTCAATTTACTCACCTTTGAGTAATCTTCTTATCTGGCACTAATAGTTGTACCTGTTTAAAGCTTGAAAAATGTGGGAACTTCCTCCTTTAACCCTTACATTTAGGGCAGTAAAACATTTTAAAAAGACAGAGAGAGAACTGAAACATTTGTAGCTGAGTGCACTGTCCCTGTTTGCTATGTAAAGTATGCCTCATTTCTTTGATCTTGAGTAATAATAATTCTGGGGAGTTATACTGTTTTCATATGCTTCAAAGCTGTGTCAAAGTTTTGCTGCTTAAGGGTACTTCTTTATTCTACTGGCTCTTGGGTACTGAGATGACAGGTCCTCTGTACTAGGTGCAGGCTTTTTCAAGTCATAGCCTTCAGCAAAACATCAAATTACCAAATACAGGGTAACATACTTCTACACAAATGCCTTTCCTGTAGATATATTATACCATATATATTAAATACTTTAGTGTTACATGGTGCATTTTATGTGCAATAGAAAGTGATGGTTTGAGGTAGCCTTAGGGGTACTTTTTTTTCCACAAGCAGAAAAAGCTAGTGTATACCGTATCAAGTATGGTTTTTACAGGACTTTCTGCCCGAAGGCCTTTGTAAATAAGTAATGATCAACAGATTGGCTGTGGGTTTTTGAAAAGCATGCCTGTGTCAGTTTGCATGATGGGGGAAAATTTTCAAAGTGGAGCCTGCTTTCATTGCTTGCCGAAGAGGGACTGAGGGAGAGTCGTCAGCCCAAGCTCGGGCTGTCTGCTCAGTAGCACATCAGAATTGCTAAACACCGGTCAAGCAATGAGTGGAGAACTTGCCAAGCCTCTGAATCCAGACTTTGTTTTCTTTCTCCTCTGTCTTGCTGCTGAATTTACTTACCCCACCCTATGCCCCCTCCCTCAACCCTTACCCATACCCCATAGCCTTTCTGCCACTCCGTTCCTGATAGATATTAATTCCAATTCGTTCCTGTGTTCTCTTCTTTGAGAGCTCTGAACTACAGTTCAGTCTGCCATATCTATTTTCCTTGTAAGCTGTTCAGTGATCAAATCCTCCTCTCTGCACATTAATGTAGGCTCCTTTACCTAATTTTTAATACCTTAATGATTGAAATTGAAAGTAGATACCATCCATGGGCCACAAACTATTTTTCCCTCGCTAGAAGGAAACATTGTCTATTTCTCAGTGATATTAATCGGGAACCTATGTTGGGGAGGTCAAAAAATTTCGATTTCAAAGTGCTTCTAAGTTTTGATGAAAAGGACTTTGATAGGGCAGATAGGACCCACACTGGCAATGAGGGGGTTGCAGAGAGCTTGTGTGCCACGGCTCAGCTAAACTTGAAGCCGGTGTCACACATGGAGGGGTGAGTTGACAGGAGGAGAGCAGATGTGCGCTGCTTCCTCAGGGAGGCAGGTTCCAGCCAAGAGCTTAAGATCGTTTGCTATGAGGAAGCCATTTTGTGGATGGGATGAGTAGGCTCCAGAAGATGGACAAGAATGAATGAGTCACATGGAGACAGAAGGATGTGCTCTGACTGCTGAATCCCCAGTGGACCAGATTTTTAATTGTCATTATATTTTTAATTAATTATATAAAGAATCAACACCTTTTTTTTATTTGGACTTTTGGAGAGCGTATGACTCCAGTGTGCCTTTGGCCGATTGTGGCAGTGGTCCTATGGCCTGTCAGGGTCCCACAACTGGGAAGTCATGCTCTGAAGCTCACAAGGGGGTGACACTTGACCTGTCTGAGAATTTAATCAGAGCTCTACAGAGTGTCACTTCCTGATTAGCCTTACAGGTAGCATAGGGGCCAAAACTGTACAGCAATATTGCATTTCTACTGTACAGAGGGCAAACCAGTGTCACCCCCTTGTGGACTTCAGGGCATGATTTCCCTGCTGTGGGCCCCTGACAGTTGGATGTAACCCCTCGCAGGACCACAGCCGCAGCAAGGAAGAGGTCGCTGTGTCTCCCTGCGTGCCAGGGGCAAAAAGCCCATGATAGCTCTTTCCACTGGAACACAAAGGATAAGCAGCGAGAGTGTCATGAGCATGGCCAGCAGGTGCATGAACAGAGAGGTTTGGGCAGATCAACTAATTCTTACTCTGAAGTAAACCTAAGCTCAGATGTTTTTGAGATTCACCCAGCACTGTACAAATCCATATTACCTAATATGATGCGGGCCACAAAGGCTGTAAAACTCTATTTTTTCCATGCAAGAGGCAAACTCAATTGCTCGTGGAGGTAAATAGTTGTGAAGTGTGCAAATTTCCTGGAAACACTAGAAATGTTTTAGGTGTATATTGGAGATTCAGGAAATTTAATGTGATACCAGTATCATGCTAGCACTGCACCTCCAGTGAAAATCAGTGAAATGTCACTGATATAACATAAAACAGGAGGAATGTGGTGATGAATCAGGCACAGATTACTTATAACACTTGATATATACACTGACAAACTGAATAACCATTTAGGGTCAAATGTCGGGGGAAAAAACCCTCTTTCGAAAGCCCCTGTAAACCTTGTTTACAAGGAAGAAGGGGGCTTTCGAAAGAGGGTTTTTTCTGACTTTTGGCCCCATGTAGACAGTGTAGACGGGGCCAAATGGTGGAAAAGCCTCTTCCGGGGGAAAAAAAATGGAAGAAGGTATGCAAATGCAAACACTGTTTGCATACCTCTTCCGAAAAAAAAGACACTGTAGCCATACCCTTAGACAATAAAATAGAGAACACATATTGGGCCAGGTCCTGAGTTGCTGTTATTAGCGTAGACCTTTGATATCAATGGCGCTACTCCCATTTACACCAGCTGAGAATCTGGTCCTTTAAATCCACCAGAGTAATTTTGCTAGAAGATAACTTAAAACAAAAACACAACAACAAACTCTAAAAAGGAAGAGAGCAGGCTTCTTACAGACTTGTCCTAGACACAGCAAGACATCCCGTGAGGCCACGTCACAAAATGAAAAGGGAGAATGAGCAGGAAAGAAACAAAGAAAGAAAACAATACATAGCAGAGTAACAGTGACATAAGGTATTCCTTTCCATAGGGCCTTTGTTTTGTTGCAAGGGAACGTATGTCTCTTAATGACCTGGGGAGCACCAAATGTTTCCATATTGCCTTTTTACAGAGACCATGAGATGATGAGCATGTCGTTGACATGTTAAATGTGACTAGGCTATCTCACCCAGTGTATGTGGTAGCCAAGCTGGTCAAATAGTCGTCTCCTTGGATTCAAATGTAAAAATTTTGAAAAGTCCTGGACAGAAACCAACAAGCCACTTAAAAAACTGTTGACAGGGTCTAAGTTCTTACTTAATGATTTGGTAACTGCTGCTGGAATGCACTGAGTAGCAGAAAATGTCAACCCAGCTGAGTCAAGCTACCTATTAATGTAAGAACAAATGGCATGTGACAGGGCCCAAGGGGCTTGAAGAGCAAACAAATAGTTTGTCCCTGTCCACTCTGAACTGAGTGGTATACTTGACATCAGCCTCTAGACAAGTAGCATACTCAGCAAAGGGTCATTATCGTAACTGTCCCTGATCACAGAGGAATCTGAGGCTTTGGGAAGCTGCGTTTTCAGTTGGTTGCCACGGAGAATTTCATAAGCCTGAGGATTTTGCTTGATCTAAGATCCATTAAAATACCCATCCAACAGTAAACTTGTTCAGAAACCATCACGGCCCAGCCGAGTGACATGGGAAAAAGTCAACTTTTCTGCCAGATGTGTGAAAACCAAGTGAACCTTTTTTTTTTTTTTTGTCTGATACAAATAAACAGGAATATAGCCACAGTCTATATTAACGAGAAGACATATATTAATCTAGGCATAGCGTGGGCAGCAGCTGTACAACATCTCCATCGCCCCTCTCCTCAGCTATATCTGCACAATAAGAGAGGGGTGTGATTTCCCTTGCTTGCAAAGGCATACCTGTGCTAGTTCTCACAGAGCTAGAGCAAGTATAAAGCCACAGTCCCAGGAGAAGTAGCAGCAGCAGCATGGCTTAGCCAGGCTGAATATGCACCCAGAGTAAGGACTTTCTCAATATGGCTAAATTGTGCAGCTGCTGCTGCTGCCAAAGTTAAAGAGCTATTTCTACTTGCGCTCACTCAGTGAGAACAAGCACCGCATGGGTATGTGTATGCATGCAGGGGAATCTTACCCCTTCCTGATTGGGTAGACATAACATCACAGGCATGCACACTCTGTTCTGCCAGTTCTATTCAGGGTTGACCTGCTGTACCAGTTGATATGCTTAGTTTTTTCTCTCTGTACCAAATACAGCAATAGTGTAGTTTTATGGAAAAACCTGTCCATTAATAAACTAGTGAAATGAGGTTTACTCACGTGGCAAAGATCGTCAGACTTAAGTCAGATCTGAATATCAGGTCTGCAGAGGTGAAAGCTTACTGTGTTTCCCATAATAATGACTTACGGAATATAGTACCTTTAATCTTTAAGAATCCCAAAGCAGTTTATAAACTTTGCAAGTGCTACTTTGTATGTTCAAGAATCACATGACACTGCACTAATGTGCAAGCCACCTCTGAGGGGCTATTCAGCAGTTGTTTAATGGCATAAATCAACTCCATGCAACCATTTAGGAATCCATTATATTAAAAGAGGTAGCTAGTGTAGTAGTTTAGGTTTTTGGCTGACCATTGACATTAAAACATCCATGTTGTCTAGATCTGCTCTTGGCAGAGTTAGGTGACTTGATAATTTAGAGGATAGGGGACAGTTTATTCTCGAGTTCCAACTTTTGCTATAGTTGATGAACTTACCCTAGTGATGTTTACAAGCCATGGGGATAAGAAAGTGTCAGATTTTACCCAGCATTTTGGGTACGCCTAGACTACATGGCTCCGTCGACGGTGCCATGTAAACTAGTTTACCCGGCATAGTCAATGAAGCGGAGATTTAAATAATCCCCACTTCATTAAAATAAAAATGGCTGCCGTGCTGTGCCAATGATCAGCTGATCCGGCACAGTGCGGCAGTCTAGATGTGGCATGGTTGACAAGGGAAGCCTTTGTCGACCACTCCGGTAAACCTTGTTTCAGGAAGAATTCGGAGAGTCTGCCAGCAGAGAAAACAAGCAAGTTCTTTTTGAATGTACAGGCTAAACCTGAATATATAAGGTTAAGACAAAAGATGTCGGGAGGAAGAAATGTAAAATATTTAAACCAGGTGAGCAGAAGAGAATTTTTTTCTTTCACCAATGGCTTAGTGAAAATAAGTCTCTAAAAGTTGTGACTTTTCCACCTGGATGGATTATATTTTTCATACCTCAAGGTAAAAGATAACGCAGCAGCTAAGAAGAGGATGAGGTAATTTTCCATAGATTGCTTTTGTTTAGGTGCTTTCCATCCTCCCACTCCCCCAAAATTTCTATGTGTGCAGCTTGATAGAACCTAAATGAGAAATGCTAAGAACTAAGGACACGCTTTATGGCCCAGTGTCGTCATCTTTGATTTGCTTGTATGCAAGAATAGGTGACCATCTCAGAACTCTTCTGAGTGAGAATTTGAGGAGTATACTTTGAGTTGCTCTTGACATACTCGAGACATTCCAATTAGAAAATACATTTACTCATCATGACAACTCTTTGGAAAGGCTGAATAGAGTAGAATATTGTGACATAAGGCATCAGATTCCTAAAAGAAGGTTCCTTAGTAAACTTAGCAAAGACACTACCAGCATTTTAGTGGAGGCGGAGGAAATTATTGCTAGTTCTCAGAGGCAGACCTCAGTCCAATGGCAACCACAAGACATGGACTACCGCTGACTGCATTAGCTAAGTTCTTGACATAGTAGTTTCAGGAGGATAGTCTGAGAAGAGTGGGACTAGACTCCATTAGCCATGAGTGTGAATATTATGAGAAAAAGTGATACAGTGACAGAAAGAAAAACCTATATTTTCATTGGATCTTTTTTCCCCCATAAAGCTTCTTTCATGTGTGCACTAAAGCTGTAGAAATTCAATTGCTGATTAACTTGTGAAAGTAAATGTCTGCTAAAGTGTGTCATTAGTGTATTGCACATAGACAACCAATTCTCGTTACAACCTCACGCCATCCACCCAGACTGCTGAGGGTCATAGGGAATGGCTAATGGTAGCCGACAAATGTTGGGTGTATTAGTCACAAAACATTTGCTGAATTCCACAAGAGCAGCGTGACAACCTTCACAGCTAGTCCCAGCAAGCTGCAGTAGTCAGTGGAGTTTGCCTGTGACAAGCCGTCACTCTGTCTTGGTAGAGCTTTATAGCACCAGTCAAAGCAGTCAGGGAAGATTGAAGTGACAGAGGCCTACTGAGTAAATAGTGAAACATGCAGCACATCATGAAATATTCAACCCGGGTGTAAAAGCTCTAAATGCTTTTTCAATTATTAGCACCTGCACTGGCTGCATACATCTCACACTAACAGCATGTTAATTGCCATAATTTGTTAGGGTGGTTGTAAAAGATATTTGAAAGGCTTGCAAAATGTCTCAATGCATCTTTGCATGGCACCTTTTCCTTCCCTTTCCCCGTAAAAAGAAAAAGAACATCCATGTATGGAAACTGAAAACCACTGGCAAAGGGCACAAGGTGGTTTCCAAACCTTTCAGTCTCTAGGGGGACTGCCATTAATTTCTTCTTACCAAACTATAGGCCATTAGTTACCAAGGAAAAGGTATATTTCCAGACATAAGCATGCCCAGTGAGACTAAAGCCATGTCTATACTTACCAGTGGATCAACGCTCCAGAGGTCGATCTTCTGGCGTTTGATAAGAACATAAGAACATAAGAATGGCCATACTGGGTCAGACCAAAGGTCCATCGAGCCCAGCATCCCATCTGCCGACGGTGGCCAATGCCAGGTGCCCCAGAGAAGGAGAACAGAAGACAATGATCAAGTGATTTATCTCCTGCCATCCATCTCCTGCCCTTGTTATGAAGGCTAGGGCACCATACTTTATCCCTGGCTAATAGCCATTTATGGACCTAACCTGCAAAAATTTATCAAGCTCTTTTTTAAACCCTAATAGAGTCCTGGCCTTCACAGCCTCCTCGGGCAAGGAGTTCCACAGGTTGATTGTGCGGTGTGTGAAGAAAAATTTCCTTTTATTAGTTTTGAACCTACTACCCATCAATTTCATTAGGTGTCCCCTAGTTCTTGTATTATGGGAAAAGGTAAATAATTTTTCTATAATCACTTTCTCCACACCATTCATGATTTTATATACCTCTATCAGATCGCCCCTCAATCGCCTTTTTTCCAAACTTAAAAGTCCCAGTCTCTCTAGCCTCTCCCCATATGGGACCCTTTCCAAGCCCCTAATCATCTTAGTCGCCCTTTTCTGAACCTTTTCTAATGCCAATATATCTTTTTTGAGGTGAGGAGACCACATCTGCACGCAGTACTCGAGATGTGGGCGTACCACAGTTTTATATAGGGGAAGTATGATATCTTTTGTCTTATTATCTATCCCTTTTTTAATAATTCCTAATATTAATTCGGGTTTAGTAAGGATCCACTAAATCAAACACTGACAGGGCCCCACTGATACTTCTACTCCTTGTGAGGAGTAAGAGAAGTTGATGGGAGCATTTCTCCCATTGACCTCCCGCTGTGGGGATGGTGCCAAAGTTTGAATCAAGGTATGTTGATTACAGCTACACAATTAACATAGCTGTAGTTGTGTATCTTAATTAAAACTTCTCCTTTAGTGTAGACCTGGCATAAGAGGTCTACTGGAAGTTTGGCCATCGGTTCAGTATGAGTAGGATTGTTCTCTTAGGGAGAATAAAAAGGAGCTTCATCCATAGGTAAAGACTGACATATCTCAGCTTTACTTTCAAGAACTGTGATGGCCACTCTAGGTTGTATATTGCCCGAGTTCCCTGTGCTCTGGATCTGTGGGAGATCCAGAGCAGATCCATGCCAGTATACGGCCCAGATATATAGAAGCATATGACAGATAGTAAGAGGATTGACATAAAGGTGACAAAATCCATGGAAAGACTAATATTAATGACACACACAATTTAAAAAGAAAAAGGCTAAAAACTCTTATTTTTATTCCATTTCCACATTTGTCAGAAGTTTCAAAGCTGAAAACACCAACTGAATGTGTTTGGAGTGGTTGTAAATGTCTACAATGAAAGCAGTACTCTTTAAAATATAATGCTGGCTTCCTCGCAACAGTTCTGCTGGAAAAGGGATTTGTGGTTTTGCTTTAGGCTGTTGTCTTCAAGGCAGGTTTTTTGGCTTTGCTGCTGTAGCATGGCATTTAGTGTCGTTCCCAGGTTTAATTGATGGTAAGTGGCATTATATGCTTCACGAAACCCTGAAAAGATTGTGTTTTATTTTTCATTTTAAGTCATGCACACATAATTTTTTTCCATAAGAACTAAAGAAGCTATTTATAAACTGGAGTATATCGATGTGAGGAAACTGAACTTGGTTGCTTTTCTAACATGCCTGTACTCTCATTGCAAGACATTAGTCGGTCGTGCAATGACCAAAAGATGCTTGAAGGTCCAAATCCTTTGGATATCAAGGTTAAAATAGACCCTTTTGAACTGACAGATGCTTTCCCCCCATTTTATGAGAATTTGTTAGTGCCTTTTTCAAGGAATGCTTGAGTCAACAAGGAGGGTTAGTGTGAGGAACCTTGCATTAGTGCCGTGGCCAATGCGATGTCCAAGTCTGTGAAATCAGCAGCTTTCAAAGTCATGTTTTGAAAGTGACAGGATGGAAGTCTCAAAAAACACTCAATGTTTGACTTAGGGTGCATCTACACAGAGAATAAATTCGAAATAACAGATGGCTTATTCCGACTTCTGTAAACCTCATTCCATGAGGAATAATGCCTATTCCAAAATTGCTATTTTGAAATAACAGCAGTGGCACGTCCATATTACTACTATTTCTAAATGGCTCCTCCCCAGGGCCATTCAGAGTAATTACTCCCCAGTGCCTCCCGGAGCTCTAAATTGAGGTAGCACATCCACATTAGAGAAGCCTGCATTGGGCTAATTTTGAAGCTTCCCTGAAGTGTAGATGTGCTATTTCGAAATAAGCTATTCTGTAAGAAATACTGTGAAATAGCTTATTTCAAAATAAGCGTGCACTATAAACGTACCCTTAGTAGCTAAGAACAACTGCAGTGTTTTCATAATGTCAGTTTTAATGAGAATTGGGTATTCAGTCCTACAGGCAGCTTTGAAAATCTCAGCGTCTGTGTGTCTGTCTGTACAATGTCTTAATTAATTAGTATATGTAAAGCAGGTTGAGAGCCCCAGTCTAAAGGAACTGTATATGTCTAAAGTAATAATGTATTACTAAAATAGTACTACTATTTAATAACATAGTCATGACCACATATATTTAAGTACATAACAAGGTTCTAAAATATTTAGATTTGTGGACTAATTTTTCTCAGGACCATGACAAAGACCTTAGTTCTAAACAATTTTTGAAATACTATGCAAGTCTTCAGAGAATGCTTTAATTAGGATGAAGAGACAACTTATAAGAGACAGAAAAATGGTCGCACACACAGTTTCCAAACAGTAGATGTATCAGAAACCATTGTTAGAGTTTACCAAGGTAATTTTTACTTTGTGACAAATTCTGTTCTCCGATGATCAAATGCAGTTCCCATGAGAGTTTTGCGATGGTGTCAGCTAGCACGTGTTAGCCATTTGTTAGTAAATTATAATATTAGACTTTAAAACAATTACTCCCCATTTATTATATCCTGTTATTTTTCCTATTGTGCCTCTTGTTACCACAGTCTGAAAGGTTAAATTAGAGAAACAAAGAACCTAATATTGGTGTAAATAAATTCATTTATAGTTACAGAATTATACACTGCCCAAAAGCTTCATTAACGCAGACTTAAACCTGTGAAAGTCAATAACCTGGGAGGTACAATTATAAGTCAAGTACAAGTATAGGTACAAACAGAAAACAGTAAGTAGAGATGCATTCCATCCCCACCCCTCACCTTAACTCTGCACCCTGGAGCTGGCATGATCTTCAGCCATGGAAGTCCTAAAATAAAGCAGGCATGAGGAATGACTAGTAAATGAGCCATTTCATGTTGCAGGTTGCGGGCCACGGAATCATATTCTTTCATTTGTCTGCATGTGTTCCCTTCTCTGTGTTAGGGACAACTGTATTGATTGGTGAAAGGATTACCTGGAGTTGGTCACTATAGGAGGAGAGGTGCAGGTGCACCCAGAAATTATGGACTCCTTGTGGCTGAGCTGTGTTACAGTTGTGCGCCTCTACATGCACAAGTCATATGCTACAAAATCCCCATGTTGAGAACAGTCTGGTAGCAATCATAAGAGTGTACTGCAGATCAGAGGAACTGGAGCTTATGTTCCCAAGAGAATCCTTACGACAAGGACCATAGATTGTACTACTCAGCAGAGAACTGCTCGATATTATCAGGGTTGATGAGATGGTTGAATACAGGCCAGGTATAGCCAGGTCATTAGATATGCTCTAAATGCATATCTCCTGTTGTAACCACGTGATCTGTTCCGGCACTATCCTATATCATCTGGAAGGATAGAATGCTACACAGTGCCTGTCATGGGTGGGCTAAAATATCTTTCAAAGAGAGGAGAGTTAAGGTTGTGGGGTGACATGGGTATATACTCTCTATGTCCTGGTTTTAAGAAGTTTGAAAATTAAATGCATTTGATGTTCTGGAAGCAGGTACTGGTGGTCAACTTCAGGTCTGCAATAACCAAGTTTTTGGGCTATCAATTTCCCTTGTTTTTTGAGGAGGTGGTTGTAGTCAAGGATCACTAATGAAGAGGCACAAGGAGGCTTCCTGGGAACACTAATAGCTTTGCCTTCCTCCTGGTTCCGCCAGGTCCCCAATCTGGAAGGATGAGTCTATACTGCATTTCATGGACCAGGGTAAGGGAAGGAGCTCTGCACAACAGTGTTCCCTCTAAACTGTGTGGCAGCACAGCTTCACAGGTATTTAATCAGCCCCGCCCAGTCAGAGGCTCAGGGCTCCCTGTGTGGAGCTGCCTGACTGGGGAGGGCTGATTAATCACCTGTGAAGCTGTGCTGTGGTGCAGCATAGAGGGAACACTGCTGCACAACCTTCCACATCATAGAATACTAGAACCTGAAGGGATCTCGAGAGGTCATCAAGTCCAGTCCCCTGCCCTCATGGCAGGACCAAGCACCATCTAGACCATCCCTGATTTATCTAACCTATCTCCAATGATGGAGAGTCCACAATCTCCCTAGGCAATTTATTCCAATGCTTAACCACCCTGACAGTTAGGAAGTTTTTCCTACTCTCCAACTTAAACTTCCCTTGCTGCAATTTAAGCCCATTGCCTCTTGTCATATCATCAGGCATTAAAAAGAATAAATTTTCTCCCGCCTTATAACACCCTTTTAGGTATTTGAAAGTTGCTATCATGTCCCTTCTCGGTCTTCTCTTTTCCAAACTAAACAAGCCCAGTTCTTTCAGTCTTCCCTCATAAGTCATGTTTTCTAAACCTTTAATCATTTTGTTGCTCTCCAGTTTCTCCACATCTTTCCTAAAATGTGGTGTCGAGAATTGGACACAGTACTCCAGTTGAGGCCTAATCAGTGCAGAGTAGAGGGGAATAATTACTTCTCATTTTTTGCTTACAACACTATTGTTAATGCATCCCAGAATAATTGCTTTTTTTCCCAACGGTGTCATATTGTTGGCTCATATCTAGCTTGTGGTCCACTATGACCCCTAGATACTTTTCTGCAGCACTCCTTCCTAGACATAGAAAATGGGAAGTGACTGTGTGAAACTGTGTGAAGTACTTTGCATTTGTCCTTATGGAACTTCACCCTATCTATGGCCATTTCTCTAGTTTGTCCAGATCATTTGAATTATGATGCTATTCTCCAAAGCAATTGCAATTTCTCCCAGCTTGCTATCATCTGCAAACTTTATAAGCATCCTCTCTATGCCAATATCTAAATTGTTGATGAAGATATTGAACAGAACTGGTCCCCAAACTGACCTTTGCAGAACTCTACTTGTTATGCCCTTCCAGCATGACTGTGAACCATTGGTAAATACTCTCTAGGCTACAATAAAGTGGGTGCATAACTGTTTGAATAGATATTCTCAACCTTCTGATCAATAAACTAGGGAAATACAGCATAGATTGTGAGATTACTAAAGCATTTGCTATAAAGTCTAGGTATACCACATCTACCACTTTCCCCTTATCTGCAAGGCTCGTTATCCTATCAAAAAAAGGGATCAGATTGGTTTGATATGATTTGTTTTTCACAAATCCATGCTGTGGTTTCCTGGGTTGTCCTTATTTCCCTTTCTATAAATGGGCACTATATTTGCCCTTTTCCCATCTTCCATGACTCTTCAAAGATGATAGCTAATGGCTCAGATACCTCAGTCAGCTTCTTGTGTATTTTATGAAATCAAAAGAGTTTTACAAAGCAGTTAACTCATCTCCATGGGTTCTCAAATGAATTGGAACCCCCCATGGAGGCTAATTCTGCATGATACTGTCATTCTGAGAGGTGTGAGTTGACCCATTCATCTCAGTGAGTGCCCCTTTCCCCCTGGTTTGGATTGCTTGTTTTCAAGACAATCTTACTATGCAGGTGGCTTTTAGAAATGGAGCAAGAGTGTATTTCTGGTGACGAGTAAGGGGTCCTTCACAGTGGCTAGGTTCTCCTAAGTGCTACAGTAATACAAAAAGTAATTATTGATATAATATCCAATCAGAGAACAAAAACAAAACCATATGTCTTAATTGCCCAGTTACGCACCACAATTAGAAAAAAACTTTGTTGACTTAGAGACTGTCTGCTGGATGAAATATGTTTACAAAAGGTTTTAGTCAAATAGTTATCCATAAATGAATCCATAAAAATCTGTTAGCAGATAATTCATCAGCAGAGAAAGGGGCTGCTCTCCTCATTTAAATTGTTTATTATGAGTCTTTCATTGAGCTGTACTTGTAAGTTTCTATCACAAACTCATATGAATGGTCTCTGGTATGAGGTAAGGCTGTGGTTCAAAACAGCTCTTAAACAAGTGCTGAATTGTAAGCTCCCATGCACGTGGTTTACTGAATCAAGGCTGAAAACAGTTAAACACAGACCAGACTTTTATAGTGCAGTCCCCTGGTTTTATTAAAGGATTCCTCCTAACTTTGGACATTGCTGCAAATGAACCAGGGACATTGCTGCAGATTTTGAATACAAGTTTAAGTGGGCTAGACCATAGAGCAGTCAAGAAAAATTAATTGAAAAATAAAATGGAGACATTTTAAGCACCCGTTTTACTGTTGTTTCCTAGTGAATAGGAAGGGAAATTTATAAATCACATTCTTAATGTGCCTAATTGTTTGAATGAAACCACATTAAGAGGGGAATTAGTGACTTCTGCTTTCATGTCAGTAATGCACTAGGAAGGGCTAACGGGGAATCATGTGTTGAAATTCCATAGCCAATATGAAGGAAGGCTTGAAAACTTTCCTAACCGGGGATAAAGTCTCCAACTATGGATACTGCTGCTAAACCATGTGCAACCAGTGACTTATCACTGGAATTCATAAAAATATTTCTGAAGAGCCAGTCCTTTGCAGAGGACCCAGTAGAAGCAAATGGCAGGTGTTAAAAAATTCTGTGCCAAGCTGTGTGCTGTGTTCCCTGGGCTGTATTCACCCTACTCTACCATCTTACCAATTACACAAGTGCTGGTCCATCAGTACTTCTAATGTTTTCACCTACAAAATCTCAGGATTGTTGGGCTCCTCTGGGACAATGTCCCCAGCCCCTTCACACCTCAGTCTGGGCTAAACACCCTTAACTGAGGTGATCTAGCTGTGGTACCAACTTCTGTCAGACAATAATGTGTGCACATCCATGTCCCACACAAAACATGCAGTCATGTGCACATAACATACTCCTGAAGAGATTAGATGAGTCCAAAATCTGACCATCTTTAGCAAATTCTTTGCAACATTCCTACTTGATGCACCATAATAAGAATGTCACTGATAGCATCAACCAGCTCTTTTTAACCCCACATTCTTCCTCTCTCTCCTCCTACTCCAAGAGTGAGACCATACCCTAAACAGAGCTTTTTGTCATCTGCAAGGACCCAGAGCCAGCCTCCATGAAGACCAGTGGGGACAAACTTGCTGCTAATCTGATTAACATGGACGGCGCTTCATAGATATTATGGTACTGAGTGACAGTACAAAATCATCCAAGTGATTAACGTTTTTCTCAGGTGACATTCACTAACTACACATGTGTTTGCCAAGTGGTGAATTGCTTCCTTCCTTGGGAGAGAGCATGGAAGTATTTTGTTTTAAACGGGTAACAACTTCATCAGGACAAACCCACAGAGGAAGTGAGCAAGACTCATTTGAATAGGAATGTTGCCACTGATTTCAGGGGGAGTGCAATCAGGCACCGTAAGCATAATTTTATCCCTGTGACATTGGACAGATTTCTACCAAAGTGGATAAGTTTTGTAGATGCCACCTTCAGGCACTTGTATGTGGGCATGTTCTGCATGAGGTATCACATTATGCTGGTTGTACAATTCAGAGACAGTTAACCTGTGGATATACACTGTATAAACTGTTCTGTATTCACAGCCTTAGCATATTGTGTCAGGTCAACAAAATTAAAAGCAGGACTAAATATTCACATGTGGGCTTCTATGTAGAATCTGCAAATAATAATGAGTGTACATCCATGTCCTGTACAAAGCATTTAGTCAGGTGCCCGTAACTATACTTCTGAGCACAATTAGCTCATTTCCTTGTATGTCCATGCTGGCTTTGTATGTGCAACAAATATGCAAGTACTTATTCAAATGCAGTTGTCCAAGCTGTGCCTTTGTGAAATGAAGACATCTACTCAAAGACCAAATATTTTTTTCAGAGGAAGAAATTTGCCATCCACTCATTCTTGGAGATTCCTGACAAAAAGTTCTGTGCAAAAGCATTGTGGGGAACACTCAGGCTTTGGCAGAATAAGCTCTGTGCTCTGTTTTGTTTTTATGGTCACATGCCCCGGTCTTGCAGTGGCTGTACTGATAGTAATAGCATCCCTCGGTATCATTAGAAAGACTTCTCTTATTTAGCATCTTGTAGAGTTCTGGCTAACTCACTTACCCCCTTCCCTTCCCTTTTTTTCAGCAAATAAATTAATAAACGGTGTGTGTATTTAGGTGTGCAAGTGCACACACAGCTTTACTTGTTGGAGGGCAGTTGATTAAAATGTCTCTTATTTGTGCCTCCTTTGAGAAGCCCTAGGTTTTAAAATCCTGCCGGATTTAAAAACTTAGAAGGTTTCCACAGATACAGTTGTCACAGAAAATGGACACTGTTGTTTAGTATTAAAATCATGTATTCCAGATGTGGGCATTTGTTAGTCAGTCTACTCTAAAATGACATACTGCTGAATCTTTAAAGGGCTTCAGTTTGGGAAAGCAAAATAGGATTGGGCAAATTGCTAAAATATTTAAAGTGCAGCCTGTTAAAGCTTTTACTGTGAAGAGCATCACGTCAGAAGTTGTATGTGGTAAAAGCAAGTAATTGGCTTTCCATACCTCTGCCAGTCAGTCAGCATGGGGCTCTGTTCCGATCCCTTCTACTTCATTGCAGATGCTAATAGCAACTCTTTTGATATTTATTTTTTGGAGGGATGGGAGCGGGAAGAGAGAATATTTATGGACATGAACGTGACAGACTATTTTAAAATCAACTGAAAAGCTTATTGAAAAATCTTTCAGGCCCCAACTTAGCATTTAAAAACTTATTTTTTCTTATTTTATTAGATTTTTCCCTCCTAAAGCAGGTGTGTTGAAAACATTGGTTTAAATGTAAATACATTTCTTTTTTTTTTTACTTTGATCCTTGATTGGATATAGCTCTTGGGATATTTTCCCATCCATAATTCATAATGTTTTCCAGTTACTTTATCTGTGACTTGTTTTTTTTTTTCTTCCCCAGGCATGACCCTTTGTTAATTCCCGGCAACGAGCAGATTGACAACATGGATGCCAGTGTGAAAAAATATGACTCCACAGGGATGTTCCATTGGTGTCCAGCCAAGGACATTGAAAAGGTCATTTTGGTGGGTGCCTTAAAAGAATGACCATTGAAGTTCTATCCAAAGAGAGGCCTTGTTGACAATAGGAGTGTGGGATGTTTAGTGGGTTAACATAGTTTTTAGTACCATGGTTTTAAAAATAACATAGATATCAGAAATGGCATATGGATGGATTTTGAGCAAACCTTGTAGGTATTCAAGCCTATAACTTTTCTTTCTTCACTGATAATTGGCCCCAAATCTTGAGATTACATTGTCATATGGGTCAGTGGGTCTACTCAGAAGCTTAAAGTTATACATGTACTTTATACCTTGTATAGGCTGAGAGCAAGGATGATGTAAATCAGATTTACATACATCAATCGCCATGTATCATTTGCCTCTTGAAAACCAAGAGATAAACTTAAATAGGGGAAAATTCACATTGGCCAATAAGGAATAATGCATTATCATCTTGTTTTAAACAAGCTTGTTTGAGCGCCTTAACATGAGTAAATGGTACTGCTCATCTATCCATCTAATAGTGAACCGGGTCGAGTGTGTATTCATTTCATTTGTTAAACTGGGAGAGCCATCAAACTGACTCAAGTAATTAAAAATAATTACCGGGCCTATCTCAACCTGTTACATTCAGTGAAAGTTTGTTCGTATGTGTTCATACACTCCTACCTAAGAATAACAAGTAACTAACTACAGATCTCAAACACACAACTGATGATATTTGAAATGAGCTCCCTGGTGGATCTTCATTTTGTCGCAGTTTATAAAGCTTTTCTTGAGATTGCTGTCTACACTTTCCCCATGCTATTGCATGGTGTAACCAATAATGGTGACAGCCCTGGTTTATTCTAACGATTGGGGCATAAAAGGTTGTTTCCCGAGCTCCTCAGGGGTTGCTATAATAACTGTGACATTGTTTGGAACTGCGATATTGGCATTTAAACAATCAATAAACTAGTCAATTCCAGGGACTAAATTGTTAGTCAGAGTTTGGTCTGAGCATTTTAAATTAATATTCATTCCAGGGTGTTCAGTAGGCCATGAGGGGCAACCTTACCATCCATTACTTCATAACAGAGAAGGATCACTAGACATGATTGTGTAACAGAGGAAAAAAGAGATCAGCTATAATATTTTCAATATTTTTTAACAGATCAGTCAGGTATGACCTTAACCTGTTCTTCTACTTTGAAAAGTATTCCTGTAAAAATGGCATTGTGGGGTTTACCTCATTTATTATATCTTTTTGACTTCGTATCAATTTTTTTTCAGTTTGCAAGTACATGATTTTTCCCCTTAACTGCCTGCTCTGTAAATTCAACCTGGGATCTGCAAGTTTGGTTGAGTTCTTTCTTGTTTCATGCATCATCACCCGTGATACAAATCCTGTGAGCAATAGACTGCCCTCACTTACACTTGTCCACTGTCCACAATTTATGTCCGCATGTGCATCGGTGCAACCTTACTGCACGAGTGCAAATGAGGGCATCATTTGAAGATGATGGGGTTGCTCAGATAATCCTCCAGTTGAAAATTGTGTGAATAATTGTGTTGATGATGCCCAAACCAGAAAATAATTCACCTTTCTTCCCTAGGGCTTTTTTGGTTTTGCAGGGCTGACAGCATTTAAGGGCAGCGTGTCACTCAAATCAGCAGACATGCCTTCTAATCCTTATGTGGGTTTAGTTTGTCAATTGGGAAGGTGACATTTTTACATACTTTTCAGACAAGAACAATAGTTTGGCTCAGTCTTGTAAATTTGATTCAGCAAAGCACTTAGGGACATGCATGGGACTATTCATATGCTCCAAGTGCAAGCTGAAATGTTGTGCAGTATCAAAGCCATGGTGCTTCGCATCTTGTAGGATCAAGTCCTTAATATTCATGCAACTGAGAGCAGTATTGGGCTTTCACAGGGAAAAAAAATGAATACAGTTGCAATTGTGCAATTGAAAGCAGAATAATTTTTTGAAGTGACAAGAAACCTTTTGGCCAAAATCACTCCAGAGTTAGTATCTCAGCAGCATATTCTATCTTTGTGTTCCATGCAGTCTGTGTAAACTCTAAGCAGCAAAGATCCACAGCTTACTCTGTGGATGAAGAAAAAAGAATAAAAATACTGTTTTCTGGCTTCAATAAATATGTTACCCTGACTCTGAACATAAGAATCGCCATACTAAGTATCAGAGGGTTCAGACAGACGATGAGTCTATGTTGTCAGAAGATAGGAAGGACTTAATAAACTGGCCTGTTTGGTTCTTTCCCTTTGAGTGATCTATCCCCTGTTGTCCACGCCCAGCTTCCGACAATCAGAGGGTTATGGACACCTAGAAGATGGGTTTGTGTTCATGATCATCTTGGCTAATCACCATTGATGAACCTATTCTCCATGAAAAGTTTTTACTCCTCAGTTCCTCACAGCCCGTAGCTAAGTTTGTTGAAGATCTACCTCACTAATGTAATTTTGATGCATGAAAGGAGATATTTATTAGTGGAATGCAACAGCACCAACACTGGATCTAGATATGACTGTCATTGTCAACTAATGACTTCATTTAATGGTCATCTCAATGTGTGGGCTGCCTTCAAGAGTGACTGGGATTACAGCACAAATTTAACGTCTGTCACTTGAGATAAGCAGACAGTTCTGAACACCATTTAGATATGTGCTATCAGGTTCTTCCTTCTGTCCCCTCAGATGTTCTTGGCAATAAAAAGTCACCAAAAGTCAAGTTCTTGCACCATGGTGCAAAAGACCCTCTGGGGCTTTTGGTGTCTGGTGTAGACTAGAGTGGCACAGAGGCTACTCCACTTTATTCTGGGGGTGGTGCTGGTGGCAGCTTGTCCCAGGACATAGACTTAAATCATTTACTTACACTCGGGGGAAGTTTTTGTGACTAAATCCAGGATCCGAGAATGAGCCCTCCCCCGAGTGGCACCACACACAGCTCAAACAATATAAATGAGAATCGGGTGTAGATTTTAAGGCTCCTTTCTGTTCCTAGGTCAAGTGACATGCAAGAGGAGGAAAATTCCATTAGCTCAGACTCATCAACACAGCTATTAAATAGCAGTGAGCGGGAAAAGCATTCTGGGTTTTGACATTCTAATTTTGCTACAAGAAGTTACAGTCCTTTTCTATATGCTTTTGTAGCCAAAGCTTATAGCTGGCATAAGTAAAATAGAACCATTCCTGTCAGCCCAAGAAAAACACTTTGAACCAGAGACTAGTTTGAAAGCAACCCAAAAGCTCAGGGTATGGACAGAGTTGTTGGAAGGCTTTTCCACATCGAGGGGGATCTGTTTCTTGTCTCATACCGCTGTCATTCAGGAGTTACTGCACTAAAGTTAGTGGAGTCATAGTGAGGTAAGTATAACTTACTTACCAGAGGATGTGGTGAAGGCTAGTGGTGAAGGCTAGGCCTTTAACACGATTCAAAAAAGAGTGAGAGCACCATTGATGGACCTAACCTCCATGAATCTATTAGCCAGGATGGGTAGGAATGGTGTCCCTAGCTTCTGTTTGTCTGGAAATGAGTGACAGGGGAGGAATCCTGTGAGGATTGCCTGTCATGTTCCCTCCCTCTGGGGTATCTGGTATTGGCCACTGTCAGCAGACAGGATACTGGGCTGGATGGACCATTGGCCTGACCCAGTATGTCAGTTCTTGTGGTTTAAGAACATAACTCAAACAGAATAAGGTCTGAGTCTCTTCTGCCATTGCTTGTTTCCCACACTCTTTCCACACACCCCTCATTCTCCTGTTGTGGACACATTACCCCAAATAGGGTCACTTCATTCTTATTCATGTTGAGTGCCATTTGCTTCTCAATTGCTTGTATTTTATAATTCACAACTATTCTTTTTACTCGTAATAGAACATTAGGGCTGCGTCTAGACTGGCATGATTTTGCGGAAATACTTTTAACAGAAAAGTTTTTCCGTAAAAGTATTTCAGCAAAAGAGCGTCTAGATTGGCACGGATGCTTTTGCGCAAAAAGTGCTTTTGCACAAAAGCATCCGTGGCCAGTATAGATGCGATTTTGCGCAAGAAAGCTCCGGCGGCCATTTTCGCCATCAGGGTTTTCTTATGCAAAAAATTCCTTCCCTGTCTACACTGGCCCTCTTGCTCAAGAACACTTGCGCAAGAGGGCTTTTTCCCGAGCGGGAGCATCAGAGTTCTTGCGCAAGAACACTGACAATCTTACATTAGATCGTCAGTGTTCTTACGCAAATTCAAGCAGCCAGTGTAGACAGCTGGCAAGTTTTTGCGCAAAAGCGGCTGCTTTTGCGCAAAATCTTGCCAGTCTAGACACAGCCAAAGTGTTGCTCTACTAGAGTAGTGCAGGTTTGAATCACAAAGTTAAGCCATTGGTATCCCAGCCCCTTGGCACCAAAATGAGGGGGAGACAGTTGCATTCCTTCATGCTTCTCATGAGGTTAGGACCCCGCATTCTCCCAATCTGCCTTATCTCTTAGTTTTTAGTTACTGGTTCACCATACAGTGTAGCGTCTTGAACTCTTGGAAACAAATCCACCGTCAGATCACCAAATGCATGGTGCACTTTTTCCATGGGGACTTACGTCAACTTAATTATGCCACTCAAGAGGTGTGGATTGTTCACATGTTTGAACATTGTAGGCCAGTGGTCTCCAACCTTTTAAAGCACAAGATCACTTTTTGAATTTGTCAGTCCAGGATCTACCTTAAATCCAAATACCCCTGCTCCACCCCTTCGCTGAGGCCTCACTCTGTCCCCCTCTCCTGTACCCCATCTTCACAGAGTGACATTAACACCCCCCTGCCTCTGTCTCCCCCACTCTGCAGAACAAGCAGGGGGCAGCTCTAAGGCAGCTGAAGTGCAGGCACTTGAGAGCCTCCCAGCCAAACCAGTCAGGATCACCTGTCGGAGGCTCCAAGATCTACTGGTAGATCCCGATCGACTGGTTGGTGGCCGCTGTTGTAATTAAACTAGCCTGATTTTGTAGTGTAGACCAGGCCTCTGCTGTGAACTGCAAGCTCCGTGTGGACCATGGGCCAGGACCCCTCTGTTTATACAGCAGTGACCACACTCCACACAATAAATGTAATAATGAATGACCTAATGTCCTGCTGTTTTGCTGTGCATGAATGATATTGTCAGGAAAAGCACGTTTATTCTTGGTTTAGAATTCACTCTGTGATTTATGCGTCTTTTTTCCTCCATCTCCCCCTTCCCTAATTGTTGGGGTTTTTTCCAGACCCGGAGCGAAGCGGCGATGACTGTGTTAAGTGGTCATGTGGTCGTTTGCATATTTGGGGATGCTACATCTGCATTGATTGGAGTGAGAAATCTAGTGATGCCATTACGCGCCAGCAACTTTCACTACCATGAACTCAAGCACATTGTGTTTGTGGGGTCACTTGAATATCTGAAAAGGGAATGGGAGATGCTGCATAACTTCCCCAAGGTTTCAATCTTGCCTGTAAGTCTAACGTCGTGATATCGACGTTTTTTTTTTTTTTTATTTAAAGACACCAACTGGACAGATTCATCTTGACTTTGATGATAGGCTTTTTATTTTTGTCTGGTTATCGGCCTCAGGACCTAGCCCTTCCCCTTTACTATATCTATGAAAACTCAGCCCTGTGAGACCTTATTAGAAGAAATTTGCAGCAGTGTTCAGTCCCCTTGTCAAGGATGAATTTCAGCTGCTATGAAATGTATTAGCTGCGTTATCTATTGAACATTCACTCTAGTTCCCTGCGTGTAGCTAGTTCTGATGTTGTGATTTTTCTGACAGAATGACAGTACTTACTTATGACATTATTTATGCCTGGAAAACCTTTGAAAACTATTTTTATTATTTGTCTATCTATAACTGTAAAGGCTTGATAGATGCTGGCCTCCTAGCTCTCTTGCATATAAGGCAATGATCATAGTGTTTTCATTAAGAGCATTTCCTTTTTAAGTGTTTACAGTTATGTAGTAAATGCTTACCGCCAAAAGCGGGAGAAATCCTGGTCCCTTTAACGTTAATGACAACACCCCTCTTCCCTCCCCTGTTGACCTCATTGGAGTCCAGATGTCATCCTCTGACTCCAATATTCCAAGGGCCCAATTCTCTACTCTCTTGTATCGTCATTCACACTTGTGTAGTGAGTGTGGTGTGCTACCTCTCGTGTAAGTGAATGATTCATAATTCAGTATGGTTTTACACCCAGAGGTGTATATGATTTCACAAAGTGCAAGAATGAGAGGCTCAGGCCCTTGATCAAATAGCAAAAGAGATGTCCCAGACTTTACAAAAGTTCAATAAAGCGAGTTGGCCAGCTTTCTCAGTTTTCTCAGCTTTCACAATTCTTTAATCCTTACCAGAATAAAAAAAGTCAAGGAGAAGTTTACCATTCTTTAACATTTTAACTAACACAAGTGCAAAACGAGAAGCTCTCAGAGCCCAATGATGAATTTAGTCTGTGTGGGTAGAGATGACCTAACATTGGTTGTTTCCCTTAGTTTCTCTTCTGCAATTCCTGTACAAGTGACATTAGTGCCTCACAAATGGCATCAAGATCAAATTTTCCCTGTGAAAGATTTTTTTCCTTGTAACTGCCAGCCCTGCAAATTCAGCCTGACATCTGAAAGTCAAGCCTCTTACATTTGCCAGTAATAAAGATTCAGCAATCAGAGCTTAGCTAACAATATTCTTGATGATGTGTGAGAGCAGAATCCAGCTGTTGCTGCAGACCTATCCAAATTGAAATGCTCTTTTTTGTTAATCAAATAAGGAGATACTGTACGTTTTTGAACCTGAGATCAAAAAGCTCAAATTTGGCTCTCTGGTATGCATGCCTTAGAAAAAATAATGTGCAGTCACACTATTATGCATCATGTGGGACCACTGCCTCATTCATTATGAAGGATGGACACAAAAGGGGCAGAATTAATGTTGCATGAAAACCTTGAATCTGGCATTTCCTAA
The DNA here is from genome assembly GCA_032595735.1 of Pelochelys cantorii. Taxonomy (NCBI): domain Eukaryota; kingdom Metazoa; phylum Chordata; order Testudines; family Trionychidae; genus Pelochelys; species Pelochelys cantorii. The sequence goes on along the minus strand of CM064333.1, from coordinate 8,178,827 downwards.
CTTCTGAGTGCCTGATTTTGCAACCTAAATAATGTTCTTCTCATGGGTTTGTGGCAGGGGAGGGGTGATATGTGCTATGAACCAAGGACTCCTGCAGTTGGCCCATGTTCTTGTGTGTGAGCTCACAGAATTAATTCAGTGCCTTTATTGGTACTAGTTTCAAGCACACAATCAATTCCCCTTTACTAAGTTACCTGGAACTGTGCACTGGGCTGGGACTTGGGTGTCTACGTCCAATTGATTTTTGAATGGCTTCTGGGCTCCCTAATTCCTTTTTGCGCTCTTGAATATCTCCCCCAAATCCCTCACCAACATCCCCCAAAAGGAGGCAGGTCTCCACCGCTGCTGCTGCTGCTGACAACTCTTCGAGGAGAAACAAGATGGCTGAATTTTAAGCTGGGTGGGAAGCACAGGGCTCTCATTTGCAGACCCTAACTACCTTTTGTGCCATTCAGAATCTCCATGGAGTTCAGCAGATCATTCCTCGTGAATGACCATGAGGAGAAGGGTGGGGGTTTCATTGCTCAGTCTTTAAGGAAGCTGGTGTGTGGGCTCTAGGGACACAACTTCGGACAAAGGAAATCTTTAGCATCCCTGTCAGCATTCGGGTCTGTGGGAAGCTAACTGAGCTATGGCTGGCACTCATATAACCCCACTCCGAGTACTGCCCTTGCTACCTAGATATAATACTCTGAAACTTAAGTTCTGGAATATTTAAGGCAAAAAATAAGTATTGTCTTGGGTATAAAACGTAGACAGTTAAGTGTTGTATCTCTGTTGCCTTAGATATGAAAAACCCCACTAACGACCACAACATTTCATTTTAAATACTGCATCCTCTGATAGGTAATTGTAGTTCCAGGGAATATTCTATGAATTGTGCCTATTAACTTAACATCCAGTTTCTGTTTCCAAGGGTTTAATCACACAACTGTAAATATCAGCGTGTTTTGTTGGTAGAAGCAGCAAAAACATGTATTGGAAAGGATTAACCTTTCTTGTGTATTGTTCCAGGTAGTACGCTTTTTAGAAAAATAGCTTCCTCTTGATTGCATATCGAATGGGTAGGACACACAAAGCTTTCCTGTTTAAATTGAGATTTTTTTTTGCCCAGGACCTGCGTGACCTGGTATTAGATAAACAGACATTTAGAACACACCCCTCATTATGTTCAGAAAGCCAGAGGTTGCCACATGATAGTGATTTAAATCAAGACAATTTCAAGTCACAGATGAGATGTAGAATGCTGGCATTATTCCTATTCCTTGTTTGTTAGTAATAGCTTGACTGAGTATCGAGACCGAACCTAAAATGCTGCCATCAGCACCAACTACCCTTTAGATTAGCACACATCTCCTATTCCCTGGCACATAGTTAGACCAGCTTAATGTCAGAGCATAAAAAAGATACTTGTTAAATAATTTCCCAAAGCTCCTTCTCAATCTTTAATTTGTTTTTCTTTTTTCCCCTCTCCCTGCCCCCCTCTCTTTTTTTTTTCCCACTCTGCCGAAGGGTACGCCATTAAGTCGGGCTGATTTAAGGGCTGTCAACATCAACCTCTGCGACATGTGCGTTATCCTGTCAGCCAATCAGAATAATATTGATGATGCTTCGCTGCAGGACAAGGAATGCATCTTGGCGTCACTCAACATCAAATCTATGCAGTTTGATGACAGCATTGGGGTCTTGCAGGCTAATTCCCAAGGTAAGAACTGCCCTATAATACTTCTCTGCCATGCCTACAGGGGACAGGACCTGGCAGGAAGAATATCCCTCACTCAGTAATTCAAAGAACCTTACATCAGCTTGCTTGACAGTTAAACCTGCTGATTGGTATGATGGCTTTTAAAGGGACAGTCGCATTGTTTCCCTGCTGCATCACAAAGCAAATAGGGAGCAGCGGGGAATGAATGAACCAAGATTTTAATTTTTAAATGTGTTTCTCTTTCTCTTCCCCCCCCCCCCAACTTCACCTTTGATTGCTCAAGCTACACAATTCTCTTCGCTCTGGGTTTCACCAAACAAAGTTGCCTTGTTACACATGACTGCACCCAGAGCAAAGATAAGCCAACTCGGGCTATCAGTGGCATGATGGTACATGCTGGCCGATATTTGGCTACAGTCCGGTGTTCACAGCAAATAACAGCCAAACGCCATGCAGGGTAAAAGAAAAGAAAGATAATTTAAACTGAGGATTCTTTACATTTTTGGTGCTTTCTTGCTCTTAGTTGTGAGAAAAAGCCCCAGAGAATTGATTTCTTTGGCAGGCACAGCTCCCATAAAGGCACGGAACAAATTTCACAGTCTTACAGCCTGCTTCATAAGTGTCCCAAGGCCATTTTACACCATCTATACTGGTAATCCATCCTAAGGCGCCCTATCTAGTACCCTCAGTGCGGAGCCAGCTTTCGTTACTCTCTGTGGAAGTGCAAACAGGAGCGGCCTCTCTCAAAATCTTTTAAACTGATGCAGTGAATTATTCCTCCAGAGCTATTCTAATGGCTGGTGCAGAAGGGCGGTGCTATGGCCCATGCTGTCCTTTCCCTCCTGTAAACGCCAACTTTGTACAGTACTTACCCTGGAGGTACATGAGAATGGAGATTAAGACCAGTCCTTGGATAGGGAGTATGGCTGGAAGGAAGGTCTCTTGTGACCTCCCCTCCACAGCCTAAAGACAGAATGAAATTTCAAAGCACATTGATTGCTACATCGATCGGTTTCGAACCACTCAAATGGAATGACTTTGACTGCTGCTGATGAGGTGAGCAAGTAGTTCTTGTGTCAGCAGAGGAGGGAGGCTTTGAATCAGACCCGAACCTTTGTACATGGGCTAACCAGTATAGCTGGTGTGAAAAAGTAATTAGACTTTGGAACTCATTGCCACATGATTTCAGAGGCCAAGAAGTTAGCAAGATTCAGAGGGATTGGATATTTATAGGGATGGCAAGCTGAGAGTTAGAAATTTGCTTAAACTCTGGAGCATGAAATGTTATCCTAATGACTAATAGTTAAGACCTTGCTAGCACGACAGAAATGCCACTGCACGCAGCTGTGGAATAATCTTACACTTTCATCCAAAAAATCTGCTGCTAGCTGGGATGTTAGACTATGGGTATGCAAAGGATATGGCAGTTCCTACTGGAAGGTGTGCAAAGGGTAATGGAGGGGACCAGTGATTTGGGTTTTTTTGTTTGTTTATGGCCATGGACCAGATGGGTTTCCCCCTAGTGATCTGGCCTTCTTCCATGTGCTGGAGCAGAAGATAACAGTTAGGCTGTAACACATGACCCTCCCCCTCAATGTGCTGATCAGGAGCAAGCAGGAGAAAATTCTTCCCAGCTTTGTGCAGGAGACCAGAGGCTGACAATCTGGGACTTAGCAAGGAAAAGCATGTGCCAATTTAAAGTGTAGACTCAAGAGAATGGAAGCTTATAATAGCTCTGTGTGCATGAATCAGTCTGTATTCCCATGGAATGTTCCCTGGATCATGTAGCTCCTGAGTGGCAGGATCCAAAGGAACAGAAAGTATCTGAAGGCATGTTTCTGGGACTGCAGCAGACATACTATCACATGACACTAAGACAGGAAAAAAGGGGGCCCGGCAGAAAGAACAATGTTCACCAAAGGCAAATCAATACTTCAATGTATTATTCTTGGTTTTATTGGAAGTTCTTCTCAGTGTAAGTTTGCTTAGGTCTCAAGTGTAAATCTCTGTAGACAGGCAAATCAACATTCCAGGCTGGGGCAAAGTTATTTACCAGCTCTGAATTGAGCATATTTTCAGTGGATGCCTACAACTTTTTTAATTACCTGTGTAGGCATCTCACTATGATTCTGATGATGTGTAACATATCATATGAACATGTTTATCAAACATTCTTCACTCCTGATAAAGACCGTGGAAGCAGTGTTTAGTGTGGTGAGTTTCTTAGTCCCTCACTGCCCACAGCCATCAGAAAGGCCTCTTAGGGTCACACCTCCATATTTGAGCAAGAAGTTGTTAGGTGAAAGAAGATGACATTGAAAACATATCACGAACCTTCCGCATTCCTAAATATTGGGATTGTATCACTGACATTAGAATATGTTTTCACATGAATAAGGCTTTCTGAGCTAAGAATAATGTTAAATACATAACACAAAGGCTTTAGGATACTAGGATAAGATGATAGCTCCATGGAAAAGGCCATGGAATGTATTTTTCTAAGCCGATCTACAGTAGGTTTGTAGAAATTCTGGCGTTGGTTTTCCATACCTCTGCCAGTCAGTCAGCATGGGACTCTGTTCCGATCCCTTCTATTTCACTGTGGGAGTATTTGTAAAGACAGGCAGTATGTTGGTTGGCTTAATACAAATATTTCACCCAATTACTTGCTTTTACCACATGCAACTTCTGGCACAGAACAAAGGAGTAGGACCTGCCAAGAATTCCTTGCAGGTGTAACTCACACATCATCTGAGTGTGGTGCACTGTCCCATCTAGTACCAAGGCCACTTACATAGAGAGAATAATAAGTCAGCCAGCTGGCTGGTAACTACGGCTGTAGAGCGTTTAGCTCACACAGTAGAAGATCATACTAAGGATGTTAAGTAACGGTTAATCAACTAGTCGAGTAGTTGATGGAATTTCCATTGACTACTTGACTAGTCGATAGGCACTTCCGCATTCCTCCTTTGAAATGTACAAGAGCCCTCACTGGGGCTCTTGTACATTTCAAAGGAGGAATGCGGAACTCTGCGTGCAGCCCCAGGGCCAGCAGGAAGTCCCGCTGATTCCAGTGGGGACTCTTGTGCATTTCAAAGTGGCAGCACAGCATGGAGCCCGGAGTCAGCGGGAGACTCAGAGTTCCCCGCGCTCCATGCTGTGTTGCCGATTTGAAATGCCATGCGGAGCCGGGGTCAGCTGGGGACTCCCCAGCGGAACCTGGGATCAGCTGGGACTTCCCAGCTGACCACGGGTTCCACACGGCATTTCCCTAGAATCCGGGGCCAGGTGGGGACTCCCCAGCTGATCCCAGGTTCCGTGGAAATGCTGCGCTGGAGCCTGGGATCACCTGCAGAGTCCCCATCTGACCTCTGGCCCCACGCATGGCAGCGCCGCACAGCTGATCCTGGGCTCAGCTGTGCGGTGCTGCCACTTTGAAGTACCCTCTTTTCTCCTGCTTTGCTGGCTGTATGTGATAGAGGTAGCGGGGGGGGGGGTAATTGACTAGTCGACTGACTATCGAATAGTCGACTAGTCCTTATCGGATAAGCAAATGCTTACATCCCTAGCTCATACACTAAGCTCTAGAGGTCCCAGGTTTGATCCTACCATCAGATGACTAGGGTCTGTCAGGGTTACCCAACAGCAGTCGTTGGATCTTTGTTGCCCCCTACTGCCTAGCTGGCTTTTATCATTCTACAGCTCTTTAAACTCATGTGTGAAGCCATCATTACCAACATCTGTGTGTGACGCTTCCATGGTAGCATTACTTTTCAGTATCTGTGCCTGTCAGGGAAGGCTTGCTTTCCTACTCCACTGAAATGGGTTTGGGTTTTTTTTTTCATTGTGGCTTCTATACGTTATTTAGACATGTGGTAGCTCCATTTTTAAAATCAGGCCTTCTCTCTGATTGTACCCACTATCTAAATACTTGTAATAATACATGCACAAACTCAATAAGCACAGCAAAGTTGATGTGCATGAAACACATGAGCTATGTAGAACTAAGCAAGCTCACTTCCTTATCCTTCTCTAATCACGCTTCAGAATTATTTTACATTCTGTCTCCCTCCTGCTGTTAGAGACCCCTTGGTTTCTTCTGGCCCTTTTCAGCATGGCTAAAGAACAGAAGCTTTGCCTTGTTGCTAACCTCAGTGCTCGGGCACAAACACTAGTCCTGGTATTCTTTGCATGCAAAGAATCTGCAAAAGTCAAGAGGAATTCTCTCTCCAAGCATCACACCAGGGCCACGGAAGTCCATAATAAAGGGATACAAATTTGGCTTTTGCAGAACAGAGCCCAAGCAAGAGTTAAGAACAGTGGAGTAGGGGCACAGTTTAACCCTCCTTGACATCATTCATCGGAGGAGGAATGGATTATGCTGCACCTTATAAAAGGCTTGGAGGAAATTCCCATTGCAGAACACTCTGCCTGAAGAACATGTCTGGGGCACAGGAAAAAAAAAATCAATGTGCATTTTAAACATGTGGCAGGTTTATACAAATTTTCCAACTCACTTGAAAAGCAAACTACTATCCCCTCTTACACCCACCACTTCCATGGAAAACCATTACCGTCTCCATAGCTTGTACCATTTACGTATCTACAACCTCTGAACTAGTTACATTGCTTTCAACACAGGAGCTTTCCTTGAAAGATCTTTAATACCATGGCTAGATTGTCAGACAAAATTAGATCAATAGGGGGCATAAACTTGTCAGGCAATTGTATCCAATGCGACATTTTGTCTATGAGGTGCGGTTTTAACGTAGAGTAGGCACAACTATGGTGACAATTATACAAACCACATGACCCAGCTTTCTGCTGGTCAGCAAACAACATAACAGAACCACTTTGGTTGCCCACGAGGTGCTTTATTTACAGTGATCTGTCACCGGTTTTACTTAAGCATTTTTGTATTATTTAACACACTCGTTTATCCAGACAGAACATTTCAATTCACTTCAGCTTGTACAACTCTTGCTAAAGTGGGCCTTTCTGGTTCTGAATAGATGGTGTTTGGGGAATTTACTTATCCCTATGCAGCTATCTCTTCCCTCTTCTGTACCCCATCCAAAGGTCATCCTTATTTGGGTATGAATTCAGTCAAAAATTGGGAATCTTAATGAGTTTTTGCAATGCTGTTTAAATAGCCTCTGGGGTGTTGCCATGTAGTCAGTGCAATTGTGCGGTTAAGGGAAAGTACAATCTTACAATCAAGGCTGACATTTGTTTTCTTTTTAGATGGGACAAACATAAATTATAATAGCAATAATTTCATTGATAAGGTTTTTTTCCTCTGAGCAAAAAACCGCCACCTGTTTGTTCCTGTGAGATTTTCCCACCACCTCTGACCTCTATCTATTCCCCTCCACACAACCACCTTTTCTTTTTAAATCCTCGGCCTCCCAGAGATTTATTGGAGCAAATATGTTCTGTCTAGGTTGAAGGAGCTTTTGTGACCTAGAAATAGACTGCGGGATACATGTATTTATCATGTCTCTGTACCTTTTTTAAAACATTTGTATGCAAATACTGCTCAAGTCCACTGTGGTGTGAATGCGTTACCCACTAACAGTAATTGTCATTGGAATGAAAGTCCACTCATGAACTTTCCATTTTATTTAATTGACAAAGCTTGCAGTTAAATGTTCCCAGGCTTTTTACTTATGTTGTTTAAAGACTTCTTGGTTGACTTAAAATGAGCTTAAAAAGGGGACAGACAGAGGATAATTAGTAATTACATGTATTTATACATATTACATTCACAAGCAAACACACACTCTATAATCTAAATATTATATATGTGCTGGTCCTTGGCTGTAAAATTTAGAGCTGAACTCAAACTCAGAAATAAATTATGGACCCCAAATACCCAGAAACTGTGGGAAGTTTGTGCCTATCTTCTAATTTGAACTGCTTATAACTTTGCCAAATTTTAGTTGTGTGGGCAGTAATGATCTATTCCCAGCGTCTGCCTCAGGCTGAACTGCTTTGGAAAGTTTCAGTGGGAACTATTTAACTGCTTCTAGGAACAAGGTGCGGGGGGGGGGCAGGGGGGGAATACGCTGATGACATTTTGTTTGAGTGCTAGTGCCTTCCTGGTTTTAAAGCAACAATACAAAAATTGGTAGGGCGTGGATGTGTGCTGATCTTGTGAAAATCTGCCCCAATTTGGCTGAGTTATAAGCCGTTTAAAAATGCCACATGCTCAGTAGAAACTACTTGGAATTTAGCAACTAAAAAAATCCAAAGATTCCATCCTCACTGAGCATGCTCACCCGCTCATGGTTCCTACATGCATTCCACTTACTGAAGATTCCATCCTCGCTGTCAGACTGTACATATGCTACCCTCACGGAGCGACAGGGCACCCCTCAGCTCCGGGCTAGAGAGGCAAACCCTGTAATCACTGGTTCTGGTTGCATTGCCCAGGGTGCATTGAAACCAAGAGCAGGAAGCCCATTTCTCTTATGCTCTCAATTTCTGGGTGCACCTCTAAAAAGAGGCCTATGAAATGGGTATGGCAGAGCCAGCTACGATGGCTTAAATGGTAGTTAGCTGAGGAATCCTCTCGCTATGGGGGAATCCCTGGCTGGCACAAAGCTAATTCTTCAGAGCTGAGGTGCATTTAGCTAAACCACACAGACCACGTAAACTGTATATTAAACATAATACCTTTGTAGCTGCAGCTCCATTTATAAAAGACAGGTCTTATCTGAAGCCTTATATATCCAATAAAGCTCTGTTTAAATGACATTCTAATGTTTGCAATACAGCTAAATCAAATTGGAACAAAGGTCTGAGTGACTCCTGTAGCTCTCTGCACACATTGTATTAAGCTGCTCTGGAAAAATAAAGCTAATTTAGATTTGGTGGTGGCTCTTCATCTCCTCTCAAAACAGAGATCTCGCTAGGGTACATCTAAACTATGCTCTATTTTCGAAAGACACTCTATAGTCTTCCAAACTCACTTTCGAAAGCTCCGCTCCGCTTTCGAAAGTGAAAGTAGTCTGGATGCATTTTTTTGGGGGGGGAAAAACTCTTTTTCGAAAAAAACGCATAAACCTCATTTTTTAAGGAAGAGCAGGGGGTTCTTTTGAAAAAGGGGTTTTTTCCGAAGAAACTGTGTCCAAACTACTTTCACTTTTGAAAGCTCTGCTTTTGAAAGTGAAATTGGAAGAAGGTATGCACATTCCCGTGGAATTTGCATATCCTCTTTCGAAAATAGAGCATAGTCTAGACATAGCCTAAGTGATGAAGAGGCCTCTACTGAAACAGCTCTGGCAAGCCTTGGAAAAAAATTAAGCATCAAATCAGGAAAGCTGAGGGAAGAATGGCATCTTCATTTAACCAAGCAGGCCCTTAAAAAGGTGCCAGAGCTCAAACAATTACACCGAGAGGTGCTGGCACTGTTCATTATAAGTACTTCCCTGATTTGCCTGACTGACTACATGCGGTTGGGCTTCCCATGGGGTTTGACTTCCTAATGTGCGTATTTCAGTGGGGGTTTTTTTTTTCCCCAGTTCCCACCACCATACATGCTGCGATAATGTGGCCCACTCGTATATTGGCTTTCATTGCAGGACCAATGTTGTTTGATGAATTTTAACCTGCCTCTGATTAAGGGGCCATCTTAGGAAGCTCTCTCTCACAAAATTTCTAAAATATAGACTGCCTCCAAATATCCAGGGTGCGTGACTCTGGATTTGCAGTGTGGATTTGCATTGGCAGTGTATTGCAACAACTCCAGTAACTTTTTCTCCTCCCTTTGTTCCCCACTCTCATCCTCCCTCTAGGGGACTATTAGCTCATGCTCCCACACAGCATTGAACTTTCAGAATATTTTTTTTTTCAAATCCCACATGATTGGAATTTCACTTGTTTTTTTACCCACCAGATAATCCAAGCTCAACACAAAATATTTGTCTTCAGTTGTAACGACAACTGTTATTTGGCTTCCTTCCCAAAAAACAGAAAGACAATTATACTTAACTGTTTAAAGATATATAAATACTGTACAAGAGTAGCCTCTGGGTTGTAACTTTAGATACTTTGCCCAATAATTTTCTTTTATGGGTTAATGATTTAGGTCTTATTTTGACTCCTATATAATAAGAGCAGCACATTTCATTAAAGCCACTTATTAAACAATAAAGAAAAGCCAACTTATGGCTCCAAGCAGGTCTAAAGTACAGAAAGCAAGGCTGTACAATTGCTTTTCTCCCAGGGATATTATAAGACAGATAACCGCTATGCTGAAATACATATGCACTTGCTACAATCAGTGCAGCTGTTTTCTGAACGACTTCAACTTACAAAGCTCTCTCAAGTGGTGAAATACTGTTCCTAGGGAAAATTCTCATAAGACTTCCATTTACAATCCTGGTAATAGATCCTCCAACAAAAATACTTTCGGGTTTTTTTTCTCCTTGATTCTAAGAGGAGGAAACTCCTGAGTAATATATTTCTCATTCATCATGGAAAGATTCTTGTGGGGGAAATCATATAAAATCGAGTAAATATGTTCAAAAAATTACACTTGCTTCACAATATAGCAGATTACACGGGTGAAATATAACTTTAAATCCTTAAGCTTTTCCTATTCAGTCTATTTCTTGTTGAAGTTAGTGCTGTTTTCCCCAGCAATTTCCAAGGAAGCTGCAGCAGAATCTAAGGCCAGGTCTACACTAGACTTGGAAGGTCAGTTAAGGAATACAATTCCAGGTAGGTGAAATACGTAGCTGGAGTCAGCTTACCTTAAGCCAAGCATGGTGCCATCTTCACAATGGGAATAGCGGCACCATTCAGAGCTGCCCTCAGCATTTGATTTAGCGAGTCTTAACTAGACCCCTTAAATCGAATGCCAGAAGATCGATCTCCAGCGTGGCAAGTGGAGATGTGGCCTAAATGAGAGGACAGAAATACACGCTGGAGGAGTTTGTTAGTCACTGAGTTGAATCAAATGATTGTGAAACAATGCTAATGAAATCCAACAGTTATAAAATGAATGCACCCTTTTGGGGCCCAATCTTGTGCCCTGTATGGAGGAAATCTCTCATTAAAACTAATGCCCACTTTTAGAAGAAAGACCATACAAGTTACCAATGGGATATAACTTAAATACATCAATGGCAGTAGATGATTTTCATTTACAATTCTGGGATGTATGCAGTGTTATCAGTATTAGAAGTCAGAAAAGTTCTTTATCTTATCCCTTCAACGTTGTCTGAAGATTCTTGTTCAGTCAATGTTTCCCATCAGTTCCAAGTATGATTGTGGCAATGGTGAATATGTGACACTTGCATGTCATGTTGGTTAGAAACATAGCCAACATATAGCAATTCAAGTTCAAAAAGCAAATGGCTGGGAATGAATTTGCATCAATATTGTAGAAGATGCTTTTTGTTGAGTGCAGAATATTATTACTTTCTGGTTTTGTGGCTGACTCCTCTGTACTTCCCAACATCAAACTAAAACACATAAGACAAACACCAGACATCCTTCAAAACATAACATTGATAATCACCATCTGGGTTTGTCAAGAGAACTTTGTCTATAATAACCAAATCCCATTCCTCGCACAAAGCAAGACCTGTGCAACTAATCAGGAATGGCATTTCCCCCTTAACCAGTTGTCAGTGTATCCAGCAGCTAAATTTTATCTATAATAAAACTGCAGCCTTCTATGGACTTCATTTGATCACATGTCCACCAGCTATGTCTACTCGCCAGCATGCCCTAAAGACAGACATACCCAACCCATGATGCTGTGCCAGTGCAAGTGTTCCAGAAAAGCTATTTAGATTGAATCCACATTCCTGCATGGGCTGTGATTTCCATATGCAATCAAAGGTGAAAGGTTTTAAAAAAAAAAAAAAACCCTGAGAAAATTACATCTGATCAGCCCCGCGAATCTATGTTAAATTGCTTATTCACATTGAATGCCAGGTATTTAATTACTCAATTCCAAAGATGAGAAAAATAAATCAGTTCTGTCTAGCTTTTAAAATAACTGTGTAATTTTTGCCAGGAATGGCTGGATTCAGCTGGTTCTCAGAACGTCTCCTGAGTAGAATCTGCTGTCATAAACTTGATGATGTTAGTGTGAAAGTTCATGATATAAAAAGATCAATTAATGGTTTGCGGTTCTTCTGCATAATAAACACGGCTATAAATCTGATCCATCCTAAACTTAGAATTGACCTTTACTTTGGGGTGAGGAAATGGTTCATGAGCTCTGAAAAGGGCTTTGTGATATCCTACTGGGCAAAATTATTTTAATTTCCAAGACTTTTACACATTTCTATGGTTATTAGACATTGGAAGGAATGCTAGATAAAGGGTGTCTATAAATGTAGGTCTCTTTTGGATGGCACATAAACAATTCTGATTATTCTACTCTTACAGTTGGGATAGAGACATACATCTAAAATTTATTTCCATTCAGTCCAATGGATCTTGTACCATTGACCTCCGTGGGAGAAGAGTTAGGCAAAGCTGAACACTTCTGAGAATCTCACATTAAAATGTCAACTCTATATTATGTATTCAGATTTATAGCACATTATAAAAAAATGCACTTATCCCAATTAGCTGGGCTATTAAGAGTTTCAGTGTTTGAAAACTGGTCTTAAAAACAAATGACTAAAGTAGCCAAAGGGGGTCTAAGTGAGTTAGGAACCTAAATCCCATTTTTCAAGAGACTTAAAAGCATGTATGACTTTCACTGAGACCAAGCTCTTAAGTCTTTTGAAAAATAGGTTCCTAAATCACTCAGGACACTTTGAAAATTTTATCTTTAACTGGAAACCAGAACATCCCTAAATCCTGACTGGCAAAAATGCTAGGATCACACAGGAGTGATGGTAGGAGCTTTAATTTGAGGATCGTGCTTATTTAAGAACACGCTTGCATTGCATATTCCATGGGTGATCCTGGAACTTGAAAGAAAAGAGAAGACATCCATGGCAGCGAGAGCATCCCAAAACACTCTGAGAGGGATTAGCTGTTCTTTTTTGAAATAAACATTTCAGAAGTTCGACTGGACCGTATGGGATTAACTAGTAAACTCAGCAGCAAATTGACCACTGGGGGGAACCCCAGTCTCAGCCCAAGTCTCGACCTGAGCATCCTCAATGAAATAAAATGTTAGGGATGGTCAGTTTTTCTCAGCAGCTGTCCCACTTCAGCTCTTTGCTCCAATGCATTCTTATTTCTGGTTCCGGGTCTTCTAAATACTAGTAAAATAAGAGAGCCTCCAGACACAAGTAAAAATAAGTCCAGACAGTTTGGGCATCATCCTTATTCTGGATAGTGGGTTGGTTGACTATTATTAACCAGTAGTAGGAGATAGGTCAATGGGAGTAAATTTAAGTCTTGGTAGTACTGGGGTCATCTGAAGAAGTGGGCTGTGTCCACGAAAGCTCATGATACCATCTACATGTTTTGTTAGGCTGTAAATACATCAGAGCAAAGCCTAAATACATCAGAGCAAAGTTAACACTAACTTAAAAAACAACAAATAGTCTGGTGGCACTTTACAGACTGAGTGAAACAAGTCAAATATGTGAAGTTAAACATGTTTTATGTTCAAGATTGGGACCCAGACACCCAGCTGAATATATAGCCTCCTTCCACCCTTTATCTGACTTATGACTTTACACCATTTTCTTTATTCAGACAGGGCATCCTGGGCCTCGAGCCCTTACAAGGAACCCCTAGGGAGGAGGGAAGTCTCTATCCAGGACCCTTATCCCCTCTTAGTTCTCAGACTACCTGAGTTTAGTATATTGGATAGACCCTCTGGTGCCTAGAGGGCAAGCGGCAGGAAAATTACTATTTCCTGCCTTCTGAAACTATCTCCTTGGAGAGAAAGAGATAGAATAGGTCAGGAAGTTTTCAAACCTGCTGTTGTGTTGGGGGAATGAGGGAGGGATGTGTTCACTACAAGCCATGAAATGGTGTCTGGAACTAGCAGGAAAGAAGTGGTGTTTGGGCAAGTTAGAAGATGTCAAGGTGAAGGATGCAGCTAAATACTAGCCCAAATGACTTCTGCTAGGCCTAAAGGAAGACAAAAGTGGACAACAGAGGTAAATAATACAGTCTGCCAAAAGTGATTTCACACTTAAACTATAAACTCGATTCATAGGCCCAAGACCATTATAAATTCACTGTGAACAACAAATAATATTAGTAAATGAGTTAAAGTCTCCAAAGCAAACCCGGCCTTACGCAGGGGTAGGTGTGTTAGCGGGCGGGCACAGGCGTGTTACGGATGCTGAGAAATAATAAAAAAAAAACCCTCTCTTTTTATGAGCATTAATTATACACCAGGCAAGGAAGCAATTGCCTCTGTGTTATGAAATATTAAATCAAAATGCTTCCTGCTCCCAGATGTCCTAGAGATAAATACAGCCGTATTTTGAAGCCACACTTGGAGCTGTTTTGCCTGCAAATTTATAGTTTTGTGTCCATTTTCAGAACACCCTGTTTTATGTGAAGTATAGCACTCTTGGTAGTTTTTAAGGAGCAAGCTCCTCTGGAGTTGCCTATGTAGGCAACAACTCTTATGCAGATTGCACACAAGGGATCTGAAGTTGAAAGGCTCCTTTAAGATGACAAATGGGTTGGAAGTGTTATTGTCTTTGATTGCATGCTTTACATCATCTGTATGTAGGAATAAGAGGGCCATACTTTATCTTTAGCCATTTTATAAATATTTAAGTCCTTATAGTTGCCTAAAGATATTAAAGCATATTTTACAGTAGCTGGGATATAAATATTATATATAGCACAAGATACCAAAGTAGTTTAATGAATTCATAATTTTCTGTTCACTTTTATTGGAATGTGTTTTATGTTCTAAAAGTTCCAGTTAAAGAATAAGATACCATTCTGCTCCTGGCCAGCATATGAAATAATCTTCATGTAAAGCAACCCGCATCACTTTTATGGTTATGAGGCTTCCATTAGCAGGAAGAAAGGGAGTATTGGCATTAGGGTACATTTTCTTTCCCTATGTTTCAACAACAACAAAAACATTTAACAAAATCGTTTATTCAAAATACTGAAGAGTTTCCCAAACTGGAAATTTTGTATGAGGTAATTTTTGTTGTTTTTGTACTTTCTTCCCCTGTAAATAAGCAGCTTTTGCAAATATAGGGAGCCATATTTAGATTCACTTATGTAGGAGCATTTTTTGTTTAAACTGGCAATTCACTTTCCAAAATAATCCTGTACAGCCAGTCTTTTAGGTGACATTAAAACCTTTTAAAGGCAGTATTGTTCACGTCTGAAAATATGTACAGGTATGTCCGGAGAATAGGTGTGTATTTATAATTCCCAGTAAAATATCAAGAGTTTCTCGTTAATATTTCACAAAGTTTCTCTGGTTCCCAGTGGGAGTCCATGCTGGGTAATGCTTGCTAATTACCAACAACAAAACTAGACATACAAAGCTGGTAAATTACCTGACCCCTTACATTTTAATGAGACAACAAGGATTTCACGAAGTGATGTTGTTTCAGTGGTTAATGGTGTCAGCAATGTTGTAATTGCAGGTTGAGGCACATTAACTGAACAACCACATGTAGGAAGGATTTCTTTCGACAGGCCCTTTGGAGAATAGAATGGTATTATCATTAAGCCTATGTCATTTGCATGCTGCTAATCACTTGCTTTATTATCGTGTGTCTCCATTGTCTTTCTTTAATTGCTCTTTAAATTAAAATTAAAAAATAGTTTCAATGCCCATGATGGTAGTGATAGAATCTTGATTATGAAGATAACTTCAAGGAAATGAAATACATAGATAACTATCTTGTAATCCTGTAATATATTATGTGAAGTACCAGAATTATGCTTATGAGGCTCATGAAGTATCTTCCCTTGCTTTGGCACATATTGTTTGTTTAATAAATGGGAATTTAAATACATTGGAACAATTGCTTTAGGAAAACACAGTGTCAACTGTTGTGCTTGTCTTTGATTTGGAAAGTTGAAGAGAAACTCACATAGTCAATGGACTGTTCTTGATGCTGATGTGGTCCTAACCATTTATAGATGATCAAAAGTCTTTGAATAAGAGACCAAAGAATTAAAAGGACAAATGAATGCATTAAGTGTTGGAAGTGGAGTCGTAATCCCTGCTAGTTGGACAAAAATTCCACCTCTTTCAAAGCACTTGGTTCCTAATGACATTTTCTCATTTGAATTTGATTAATTCAAATAAGGCCTTTGGCTGTAGAGTCTCTGAACCTTTGCAAGTTCAGTGCAAAGACAAGGTTTGGCTTGCAAGAATCAGAAGTTCAACTAATGGCAATATTGGAAAAAGCCATGTGGTTTGACCATACTGATTTTTTACAGTAAAATATGGTTTGAATTTGAATTTCACTAGTGAGCAGCCACCTCAAAATGTTTACAGCTCACGTTCTTTTTTTTTTAAACAACCATTGATGCGCAAATGCAAAAAAGGAAAGAAAAAGATCTACTGAGCAACTGCTGTTTTCTTTGTCTTCAGACTGAACTCAAACCAAAGCTCAACCTACATTCGCAAATTGACTTTTGGGTTGCCAGGATACTCAGCTCTGGAAAATTCGTGATTCAAAAGCACAAAACCATATACCTTGATAAAACAGCTTCTTTAAAGCAGCAGGAGTGTTGACTCATATTTCTCAGTTTCTGATTATTCTTATTCTACTTGATCTGGTACTCTTGCAGTCAATGGAAATGTTGCTTTTGAATTCAGTGGGTCCAGAATTATTCTAATTGTTTTTATATGCAGTTCTGCAATGCCATAGGTATACCTGAAGCTCTACCGACCTCCTACCTGGTTCTGAAGAGCTCACACTTTGTACTTGTGTAAGGTCTATATCAAAGTTGAGATGGAT
Organism: Pelochelys cantorii; assembly: GCA_032595735.1. Lineage (NCBI taxonomy): Eukaryota > Metazoa > Chordata > Testudines > Trionychidae > Pelochelys > Pelochelys cantorii. Next base: position 8,162,231 of record CM064333.1, on the reverse strand, counting down.
TGTTTCATTTAGGTATTCTTCTTGTTGATTCTAGGCTTGGCTGTTCTGATTTGTTGTTCTTAACTTTTTATGTAACATTAAATAATTCAGCGCTTTCTGGAGTCAGCAGGGGAGCATGACTGGAGGTTAGTGATGAAAGGCAAGACGGTAGAGGTGTGTTTGACAGACAAAACTTAACAGCGTGTATTTTCTTTACATTTTCTTTTTGGTGAGCCCATACCCTCATGCAGGAGCAGAGATTATATCAACAGCAGGGCCTTCTCACATGGGTTGATGCGCCCATAGGGGTTGACTGGTTCCATTATGTTTGAGCAGCTGCCTGTGCTAATAGGGCTTGGAAGAATTACAGGGCCCACCGAGAAAATGTGTTGAAGTAAAAATACCACTAGATGATCAACACACCTAAAGAAAATAAGCAGGTTCAACAGAGGCAGTCAGATATATAGAAATGAGAGAGAGACGAAACTCACTAGTGAGTTTCGGCTATGAAGCCTTTCTCAATCTTTTGAGATGGGAATGGAGGTTTTCTCTGATTTATTTTTTACATCCAATAGGTTAGGCCAATAAGCCATCAAGGAACAAACTTGCACAGAGAAAGCCACGACAAAACTGCAGCTCTTTTGAAAGTCACAAACTGCAGGCAAAGGTAGCCAGGAAAGTTTAAAAGAACAAATTATGGGGAAAAGTTGACTGAAACCAGCTAAAGTTGATGAATATAATTAGACTATTATCAGATATTCTTTGTAACAGCTTTTTGAATACTTAGCTTATGATTCAAAACATTAGATGGTTCTAGTATAGGGTCATTTTACAATCATTTTCTGAATGGATATAATATCGATCTACAGTGGAAGAAGCCAAGGATTTGTGACATTGCTCCTGTTCCTATAAGTATCCTACTATACAGATGTCCGTCTGTAAAAATGTAACTTAGATATATCCATTCAACGACGAGTCTGACATGGCCAAACTTTTGAAATCACTTCTCAATGGGGCCTTTAAGAAGCAGAACAGCTTAAAGCAGATTTAGTTTAGGGGAAGAATTCAATCAGACATTTTTGTGAGATGTGACTATAATTTACCAAATTGCCTACTTTGAAGTGTCAGGAGGGAAGTAAATGAACCACAGGTAGTGTCTTGGGTAGAGAAGCTTGCCTTCCCTTTTGCCCGCAGTACAGCAGGAGAAGGAAGTTTTGGGGTACCTGAGGTTTATCACCAGGGACTTTTCTCTGCTGTCTTCCTCAGAAAATTATCTGCTTTGCTTTTCTCTGCCTTCTGTGTAGCACCGAGCTGCATGTCAGCTCCTTCCTCCCATATTTACCCTAGCTAGCTACTCCTAGCAGCCTTTCCTAATCCTGGGGCAAGTGGAAGGACCCACATTTGTTGAGAGGACATTTAAGATCTAAAGGGGCAAGGGAATTGGAGGTCTCAGAGGAACCAAGTGATTGGAGAGATTGTAGAACACCCGACAAGTCTCTCAAGATTAAACAGGGGGTTGATAGGTCTGCAAGAGATGTGAATTAATGAACATTTCCTTGCACACACTTCAGAATGGAGGAGAAGGCTCCATGTCCATCTCTTGCCAAGTTTCCTTCACTCCTTAGTCCAAGAGAATTCCAACACCAAAAAACTCTGTTAAGGAGCAGTTGAAGTTGCAGGCACAGATTTGAATGCTTATTTCTGCTCAAGAACACTGGAAAGTGCAATCTCAGATTTGCTTTTCTTGGCTGAAACAGCAGCCTCAAACTCCAAACAAGGCTCCCAAAATGCCTTTCTCTCCCCTCCCCCCCCCCCCCCCGCAGGGCGAAGCAGTTTAAAAATCAGAAGTTCTCACTCTTTTATGTGTCCATGAGCAAGTTTGATGTGACCAGTGAACACAAACCCCAGAATGTCTTTATTCTAATCAGAGAGCGCTTGTGCCACGCAGCCATTGGATCAGCGTAGCAATAATGCTGAGGGGTGTGATTTTTTTCACACCTCTGAGTGCTGTAGCTATATCGGCCTTACTTTTAAGCATAGACCCAGCCTACGTTTCACAGGACACAAAGCTCACATCAGTGGCAGGCAACTTGCAGCTCCCGGGCCACACGCTGCCCAATGGGGCTCCATCTGTGACAGATGGACGCTCTGTCTGCTCTCCTTCCCTCTGCACCTCTTGGTTACTGGAGCCCTGCACGTCCTACTCTTTCCCCCTCCCTCCCAGCAAATCTGCTGATTCATACTCGGTCCCCGCTCCTTCCCCTCCTTCCCAGTGCTGGAACACTGCTGCTGCGGCCCATTGAGATGAAGGATGCAGTGCACTGACTATTTGTGGTTGCCCAAGTCTGGCTCGTATGCTTCAAAATCATATGTGCCCAGATCATAGAATTACAGCACTTCCAGGAAATGTTAGTGTGGTGACAAGGCAATACATTTGGTGTTGGAGCTATGAGCACCATGTGTAAACCAAATGTTTTAAATTATGTTGTGGTGCACACTTCCCAATTCTCTGTCCACAGAGGAGGAAACAGAAAAGCTTACATATCTCTGAAGGTAGCATTTAAGGTGGTTGAGTTCCCCAGCTTTCTTGACGTCTATAAGCTGCCTTGTTTGAGAAGTTCTCGCTTTGTTTTGTTTTTAGAGTTAAACTTCCCAATTCTTGAAAAGTATCAAGCTCTCAGACCATTGCTATAAGCCTTTAAATTTTGCATGTGGAATGGATGAGTTCACTAGATGAGGGCTACTGAGGTTAAATTGAGCTATGTTTGTTATGCCAATAACGTGCAGTAAAAGTGTTTGAGAAAATCCTTCCAGATATTTTTGCAGATTTTGGAGGGTAAAAATATAAAACAAACCAACCCAACCATCCTTAGAGAGAAAAATTTGTGAGCTGTGACCTAAGTTTAAATGGAAAAATAGCTATAATTAACATTACATTGAGATTTCATTTTAACTTTCTATATAGATACATACAAAAATGTATAATTATTTCATTTGACACTCTGGGCACATGTACTCTTTATATCATTAAAATAGTTATTTACAGCTGTGTTTCTTATAGCCACTTAAATGGGGTTAGGCTTTCTCTCCTTGTCTTCATACCATGCATATTGTTGCACTAAAAAAAATAATTGTTCACATAAAAGTCCACGGCAAAGCTCCAGATGTCTTTGCCCCAATCCAGTCAACTCTAATCATTTGCATCTCCACCACAGAATTTCAGAGAGAGAATCAAAATGCCCTAACAAAAACTCAGTTCTTTTCAGCCAGATTAACTCAATGATGCTTTTTACATTCCTGGTCTGCCATATCTTTGCAAGAAATGAAGTGAAAGCTTAAATTATAGAGAAACAGAAAAATCTGCAGGAAAACAGCAAGTCTGCATTTATTTAAATGAAACCCGTCATCCATCCAGTTTAGACTTTCAGGAGTAACGTGGGGTAGGAGGCAAGTTTGGCTTTCATAAGATTTCTGTTGGTAACTTTCATATTAGTACTTTATGTCTTGGAGTATGCATAAACCAAAATCCTAATGGAGAGCTTTGATTGGATTTGAATTTGTGGAATGACCTATTTGAGAAGGAGGGCACAGTGTAAAATTTAGAAATAGGAGAAAATTTGGGGGTGGTTGGGTGGAAACTATCACATGAAAATCCATATTTGGATCTAAATTTTGCAGATCCAGCCCATCTCCAAATTGTATCTATATAGTCATATCAAATAATGGGAATGTTTCTGAATTTCATTGTTCATATTTGTCTTTTAAAATAGGGATTTCTAATGTTTCCATGTGCATTTGTCATTACTGTAAGTAAAACAAGCAAGCTAACACACATTTACCAGTCCGTTTTCCTCTCCGGTTTATGCATTAGGTGCTATAAATAATAATATATATATGAATGTGTGTAGATTAAAGGTTTATGGAGATTATCTAAATACTAACAAAGTTTAAAAATGTACATCAGCATAGTGATTGACTATACTTGTACAATACATTCAAAAATTGTTCGCTGAGAAAGTGTCAAGATAGCCAGCAGACTGCAGCATGAATCAAGCACAGTAACATTCTATTGAAAACAAACACTTTATTGCTGTCCACTACATTAAGAATATCGGATGGGGGGTTTTGTTGTCATTGTCATTTACAAGTTTGTTTTCTATCACATTGCCTATTGGATCCCGTTTAAGTGAAACACTTGGAGATTAGAGAAAGAGACATTTTCACATGCACTTTTTAAACAGTTTCCTAATATCCTTATGTATATTAACATCTGCTTTTTAACATTTGTCATGCAATTTCAAATAAATTTTTACATTTAAAATGAGCGTGATTGAAATTATACCTACCTTTAATCACAGAAATGCACATCGCTCATTATTATGTAATGTTCAGTGAAAATGGGGAAAATTGATATAATGGAAACCAAAATAGAATTTAGCAAGATGGGTCTTTCTGTTTATTTTATTAACAGACATTATGTTACTGGCTTCAGTGTTATGCTTTTGTGTTTGTCTTGAAACGGTGTAAATGAATGCAAGATTCACCCAGTTATATCAACTCCATTGCTGCATGTAATGGAAACCAGAATGTGGCCCAATGTGTAGTACCTATCATTTAGTCCATGTGTGATCAAGCATAACACATAAAGTGCTGAATTAGATTTAATCATAAAGTTATAGGTATAGTCAGAAAAGATACTTTGCAAAAGCGATGCGTTCTTAGCAGACATATCAGTTCCCTATGTATCTCCAAGCCATGCCATCTCAATATATTGACAGAAATGAGTTTTGACAACTGTTAGCACTTGCAGAGATAATACACCTATGGATGAGTGAGCTTGAACAATTTCACTAGAGCAATTCAGTGTCGTCACTGCACCAAATAATTGATGATGAACCATCATCTACAAAGTACAATACAAGAAATTACACTTGCTCAATAATAGTTATTATTCTTCATCACAGTAGATCTATCACCAGACTACATATATCCGTATTCCAAATAATATGTCCATGTGTAAGGTATGCCTCTGCTGGGAAGCAAATGTCACACATGTCCTAGGAGAGAATTTATGTAGTGCAATTTTTTTTCAATCCACTTATAAAATAGAGCTGAAAATGTGTTGTCATGGCCACAGTTATGTGCTGCACCTTGAGAGTTCCAATTTAACATTGAGATGTCGGGAATTGATATAAAACAAACAAGCTCCAACACTAGTCGAGGTAACCTGATATGGTACCATAGGGCAAACACCGTGAGATTTATTCCTACCCTTACTTAGATGCTGCAGTGATGGGCCTGATGTCAGGGTAGAAGTCAAGAAGGTCTATCATATCACTCAGATAAGGTTATAGCCTGGGTATGAACTGTCTATACTTTCTGGGGGATTAGTGATGTGGCAGTTGATTCCCTGGGGGTCGCTTTAGCGGGTCTAGTGAAGACTTGCTAAATCGACTGCTGATCACACTCTCTCATTGACACCAGTGCTCCTCTGGAACAAGAAGCATAAAGGATGCTGACAGGAGAGTTTTTCCCAACAACCCCGGCCCTCCCACAATAAAGACCCCACAGCAACTCAGACTAAGTTAGCGCAACTCCACATAGGTCGACATTGCCAAGTAGCATAGACCTGCCCTCACCTAAACCTTTCTGCTATCAGCTCCCAAAGGCCCCAACTGAAATTCTGGCCTTATGCTTCTATGATATGCAACTCCAGCGATCAATATATAAATAATTACAATAATTCTTGTTGCATTTAACACCGAATTCACTTCTGATTTTACATCATCATCAGCACTGTGGTTGTAGGATCTTCATTAAGATTGTCTGATGAAGAAAGAATGCTGCTTGTGTTGCAAATTCCAAAAAAAAAAGCTGAAAGTCTAGCTGTTAGCAAAATGTTGGGCCCAGTTCTTGGATGTTTTGAACCATTGAATCAGGGAAAATAGATGACAAAGGCAGCAAATAATGCCATCTCTGAATACTGCTTTATGGTCTGGCTGCTCCTTGGAGAAGGTATTCTTCCTACTCCCTAATTCTGAGTGTAGATTGAGAGCCATTTCACTAGAGCAGCCTGAAGGGCGATCTAACCTTCACAGACTACTTTTAGTAGTCTATGTTGTCTTTTGTGTCCCAAGTTTCATCTCACCTAGTAATTACTTGCTTACAAAATCAGACTTAATATGAGGTGACACTTTTTTGTATTTTTGTTACTGAATAGTTGCTTACTCTCTCATTTTTACTATTCAATTGATTTATTGAATAATTATAATACAGATCTAGAACTTAGATCATGAATGCTCTATACACTGAAATGTGTTTGAAATTTAGATTGTGCTGACTTCACTAGAGCTTTTGATGCAGCCTATGGTAAACCTAGGCAAATATCTAAATGAGCTGATGTACCCTGGGAAGACATCCGTGTACTCATTGAGAACCACTGCTCTAGTGTGTGCCCTGATGCCCAGAAGGCATAAATGTATAATCTTAATAGTTGATTATAAATTTTAAAGAAAAGATTACATTGTGTGCTGTCAGTAATAGCTCCAGTAGCAGTCACATTGCAACATACAAATAGTTTGAAAACACAAATTTTAGCATTTGATACTGAAACTGGAATTTTCCAAAGCAGTGGAATATGGTCAAACGCATAGAGATATTATATTGAGCTGAACAGTACAGGATAAGTTGAGAGCAAGCATGAGGTTTTATGCCAATCCTCTACTACAGAAGTGCACACATCTGGTTAATTTCTTTTAATGGAGTTCACTTCTTGCCTGTATGTTGCTACATTGACAGAGAGAGCTGTCCTGCAAAAAATTAGTTTGGACATGCAAATATCTCTGCCATTGGAATGAACCTTGTGTGAGAGTCAGGGAATAGTTTTGCAATATTCAACAAGGTTTTCTCATTATATCCATTCCAACTTGTGTTAAAATTGGGTGCTCTTCCATGACCAAATTACACTTTTTGCAAGGGCGCTCATTTTCCATGTGGTGGTGACACCTTGTGATGATTCCTGGCCTTGAACTCCCTGAGGAAGTAACTTGTTACCCCTGCCATAGCAAGAGAATGCCTTGCAAGTTAACAGACTGGCACCTTGGTGATCAGGGACACACTTTAGCTCCAGCAAATCTAAGTAAATGCTGGTAGAGGTTTGGGGAGCTAACTTCAGATCCTCTCCAATCCCTCAACCTTCTTGAAAAGGACTCCTCTGCAGAACCCAGCCCCTGTCAACAGACATGCACAGAAATTGCCAAATTCACTGTCTCCAAAGAGAGACAACACAGTTAGGTCACCTGAGCGCTCACACTTCAATGTATTACACTGGGAAGAACTTTAAGTTTATAGAGATTTACATTTTTCTTGGTTTTACTGTGAGACCTAAGCAGACAGCAAATCAACATTCCTGGCTGGAATTTATTTACCAGCCTTGTCTGGTTTTATGGATTGAGCATATTTTTAGTACGCCTACAACTTTTTAAATTGTTACCCTTGTAAGCATCTCACAAAATTTATATCAGTCATCAAAATCATTCATATGATATCTTACACAATGTTCTTCGCTCCCAATAGACTATGGCAGCAGTGTTCAGCGTCGTGAGTTTCTTAGGCCTTTTTGATGGCTGTAGGCAGTGAGGGACTCTTAGCACTACATTGAAGAGCGTAGGAGAAATCTGGTGAATGTAGTGGAGACATAAGAATTAGGAAGATTTTGAGAATTTGTCACCTTCTTTCAACTATAAACTTCTTGCTCAAATATGGAGGTGTGACCCTATCACATAATGTTTTCAAAGTATTGGGATTGTATCACTGACATAGCTCAGAAGCCTCAGAATATGTTTTCATTCGAATAACATAATGTTTAATACCCTAGTATTCTGAAGCCTTTGTGTTACGTAAGCCGGTAGCTCCATGGAAAAGGCCATTGCCTGTATTTTTCTAAGCAAACCTACAGAAGGTCAGTAGGAATTCTGGCATTGTGTGAAATCTTTGATTTTACAAAAAGGCCTTGGAGATAGCGATCCACTTCTGTGTAGGAGTATTTGTAAAGACAGGCAGTATACTGGTTTGCCGAATACTGTTAGCCTTAGGAGACAAGTGGGGCTACATCTGGAGTATTGTGTCCAGTTCTGGGCCTCCCACTATAAAAAGGATGTGGACGAATTGGGGAGGGTCCAGGAGAGGGCAACCAAAATTATTAGGGGGCTGGAGCACATGACCTGTGAGGAGAGACTGAGGGATTTGGGTTTGTTTAGTCTGCAGAAGAGAAGAGTGAGGGGGGATTTGATAGCAGCCTTCAACTTCCTGAAGAGAGGTCCCCAAGAGGACGGGGAGAGGCTGTTCACAGGAGAGACGGATGGCAGAACAAGGAGCAATGGTCTCAAGTTACAGTGGGGGAGGTCTAGGTTGGATATTAAGAAGGGTGGTGAAATACTGGAATGGGTTACCTAGGGAGGTGGTGGAATCTCCATCCCGCGAGGTTTTTAAGTCTCAGCTTGACAAAGCCCTAGCTGGGCTGATTTAGTTGGGATTGGTCCTGCCTTGGGCAGGGGGTTGGACTTGATGACCTCTTGAGATCTCTTCCAGCTCTTTGATTCTATGATTCTCTGACAATATTTTGTTTCAAGTTGGGCCTTTTATCTCATGGCCCAAAAATTTTTGACTGGCACTTGACTATGCACTTGCATAATTGTCTTCCAAAAACTTGGCTGAGACATAGGTACAAAGCAAAGAACAATTTCAACGATCAGCCTAATCTTTGAAAGAACAAAAATATTGGTCTATGCCCTGTTTCATAAGTAACTTTTGCTGGCAGTTGAGTTTTATAATATGAATGCAGTTGTAGAAAAGTTTTGGAATCACTATATACGGATTATACTGTAGTAAGTGTACCAGGAGCCCTATGGAAAATAGTTGGGATACATATTAGAAGTTATCTTGCTCTGAATCTAAACTGTCTCAAAATCTGAGCAGGCTTGGATCTGGGATTTTGGTTATGACCCCTCATATATGGCACTTAATAGTGTCAGCAGGCTTGTAAATTGCTCAAGGAAGAATTTAGCTGAAATTGTAGAGTAAAACCCTATTTTGCCCATGCAGACCAGAAAGTCAACCAAAACGTCAACCATGAATAAATCTAAGTTGATGTGAAAACAGTATCGCTAGCATAAGGTGACAGATGTTGCTGTTCACAAACTATCTCTTTAAGCGCGTAGAAACTTTTGCAGAAATTTCAGGTGTATGCAACTGGGAAATGGATTCTTACAAAGTAATTGTACTCAGAGATGTGGAATTTTCTTAATTTCTTCAGCTAAGGAAATTGTCGGAATACATATTGCAAAAAATGACTGCTTTGGTTATTACTGTTGCTGCTCAGGGGAGCTATTCAGATTCCTCATTTATTGGAGTTTAATAGATTAAAAGTCCAAATTGAGTCTCATGATATAAGCCTAATCAAACGCTAATCTACATAATTTTCCCATAAACAGCTATGGGAAATCGGTATAATGTATGTTTCAGCATATGCCAATCATGAGTTAAACAGCATTGTTACTTTTGTTTATCATAATATTTTTATTGATCTTTGCTTGCTATCACATCTGGCTTAGCTCCTCTTTTCCACTGAGGAAACATCCTATATTACATCAAGTACCAGAAAAAGTAAATGTTTCCCAAACATGTATTTATAGGTCATTTTTAACTGGGAGCTTTCTATTTTACAACTTCTTAGTGAATACTTGTCTCTGCTATGTGAAATGAGTCAACTAAATTAAGCCATATCAGCAGAATTGCACACTGGTTTCCAAGACTAAGGCTAAATATGTCAGGATTATTCATATGAGTAAAATATGGAGAATGTGGTCCGTAAGCACTATAGCTGCAAGTCTGTGCATGTAAATAAATGCTTCTAACTTTTTATTGGGTATAAACCAATATAACACTGTTCACAGCCCATGTGCAATGGATGCCAATCTGTGCAAAGTTACAAATGTTAAATGGAGAGTAAGAGGAAAAACTACAGATTCAACATTGAGGTTGAGAATTTAAATATTCAAAATGCAACCCATGCCTTGTGGTTTTACCATGAGAACTCAGAATTCCTCACTTTTTCCTAACTGCATTTGCGGCTGGTCCAAGGAAAGCTGGATTACCATGCTCTCCTCCTTGTTCCCAACTACTTCTGCAGCTTTTTGGGTGGTTCTTGGCAAAAGAAAGCTTGGGTGTATATAAAAACAGCTGGTGCCAAGCCAGCTGTAGCCGGCACATGAGCGGTGAGGAAATAGGAGCCGTCCACAGGGAGTGCACCCAGAAGAGAACAGTCCCCAACAAGAAAGAAAAGGCCAGGAGGAGAAAGGGGTCAGGTTATTAGAGAAGCAGGAGCAAAAGTACAGAAAGGGGAAGAGACCAGACAGGAAAGTTCACGGCACTGTTGTGTTCTGCTCAGTCCTTTCTTCTAGAAATGTAAAATACATAATGCATCTGAGACTGCACAACTACTTAAATGCTAAGGATACTGGACTGGATGGACCTTTGGTCTGACCCAGTCTGGCCATTCTTATGTTCTTATGCCAGCTACAGCTGTTGCTTTCATGGAAAAGGGGTGAAAGGTAGGTGGATCATAGTAAGATTGATTGGTGGCTACTTCCCTCTCCCATTTGCAATCCTATTAGAAGATTGCTGGTGCAAGGCCAAAAGCAGGTAATAGATTGGGGTATTTCCAACTAGAGCGCAATCTAGACCAAATCCTCTGCATTATGAAAATACTTTGTATGTCTCTGGTCCCTTACTTGTAATGTGCACTTCACAGTAAATAATTCTACTGTATCTTAAATGTTAAATCTTCTGTTCTGGGGTATGTCTAGACTACATGCTTCTGCCAACAGAGGCATGTAAATTAGACTACCTGACATAGTCAATGAAGCGGGGATTTAAATATCCCGCCTTCATTAAAATAAAAATGGCCACTGCGCTGTGCCGGCTCAGCTGATCATCAGCACAGCGCGGCAGTCAAAACGCGGATCGGTCAACAGGGAATGCCTTTGTCGGCTGCTCCCTTATGCCTTGTGAAACAAGGTTTACAAGAGCGGTCGACAAAGGCGTTCCCTGTTGACCGATCCGCGTCTTGACTGCCGCGCTGTGCTGATGATCAGCTGAGCCGGCACAGCGTGGCGGCCATTTTTATTTTAATGAAGTGGGGGATATTTAAATCTCTGCTTCATTGACTATGTTGGGTAGTCTAATTTACATGCCTCTGTTGGCAGAGGCATGTAGTCTAGACATACCCCGATGTCTAGAATCTGCTGTAATTGTAAAAGACGTGGCTGCTAGTACCCCGCCTCCACATAGCTGCCTACCAATCTAAGCACCATTCCTCTCTTTATGACTTTGTGGGTATCTGCAGTTTTGCTCTTCATGCAATGCAGGCCCTGTTTTGCACTAATAAAACCTGGAAATACAATTATTTTAAAGTGTCATTCTCTGCTTGGTACCTTAGACAATAGAAAAAGACACTGTTAAGATAATACTTTTGCATTGGCACACAAAATTTACTTTGTGAGTCCTAATCAGAGTACTATACTGTGTATTAGGAGTTATCAAGTACAAAAAAAAATCTAGGGCAAAGAAATTCAGTGACCTGGACAAAACTGTGATCGGATCCTTCTAAAAATTGCTGCAGCATTGAAAAATCTGGATAAAAAGTCAACAAAAGTGGCCTTTTCCTTGGTTTCCTTTTTACCAAAAAGAAATGTAATTTCAGTAAAATTGTGCTTGGCGCCACCGAGTGTGGAAAGTTCATCTGGATGAATATTGATTGTGTTTGATGTCTGCTAGGATAGGGTTATTATTCCTGGAAATGGCAGAGGACTGCATCTCATCTTATTTAAATTAGTGTGTGGGGAAGGGAGCAGACAGAGCTCCAAACCAGAGCTCTGCAAAGCTTTGATAACAAAACCTAAACCCTTCCTGTGGTTTTAGGTTTTGTGTAAACTTGTGGTAAACCTGACCTGCTCTATGGCTCCAGGGTGGATAATATGTGTGGTTTTGCATGGTTCTAAGCTAAAAAGCAAACAGAAAAACCCTTCTAAAATTCCCCAAATTTTTGGTCCTTTGTAAGTGTGACGATATTATGTACAGATACACACCAAAATTCAGAATTTTGGGTTCAGGCAAACTGTGGTTTCAACCACTTCACTGTGGGACAGAAGAATAACCGGAAGTCACATTGAGGAAAAAACTTCCTTGGATCCTATGAACTTCAGTGTCAGGACATCTGTACATAAACTTCTATGTTTGGACTGTTAAGTAAAAGTCTGGAAGTCACTTGGTCCAGATTTCTGAGGGATTGAAATCCCAGTCCAGATCCTGATCGTTGTTTTCCAGCTCAACTGTGTCTAAATACAGGGCTGCACTAAAACGGTTTAGATTAGAACTCAAGATTTCCTGGTGCTGTGGTCAAACCAAAACTCTTGTCTCAGGGGGACACTGCAGCTAGAATGGTTTCGAAATTGAATGGCTGTAACAGATTCCTGTGAATGTCAGCACCTCTTTAGCTGCATGATTGCCGCTGAACTTTTCAGATATACCCTAATGGCCGTACTTTGGAGAATAAGAGGTAAAGGCGATCATTCTGTTGAATTCAATGGACTTTTAATGTGCACTGTCAGCCAACAGTAACAAAGGTGAAGTCCTAGTGTAGGAGAATCATCTGTTTGTCTCTGGTTCATGGCTCTCGCTCTCTTTACTCTTGTCCTTCCACTGCTGTAGAAGCTCACCACTTGCATGCTGATCATCTATATTCAAAATATGGTTGATGCATCTGTGAAGCAAGAAACAATAGAGAGAGTTCTCAAAAGATATTCAGATTAAATCCTGTAGAAGTGGAATTTTAAAAAATAAGATAGCAAAAGTGGTTTGGGATTTATGAGGTAATATCTTATTAGTTCTTTGAAATGTAACCAGATTGCCAGACCTAAAGGCTATAGTCTTGCTTGTCATTAGGCAGCGCCATAAGTATGGCTGGCATTTTAGTCTGGAAAACTGATTTTACTGTGTGCTGTGAAAGAGAAGATGAAAAGATGAATGTGTATTTGACTGGAGTTAGTAACACAACATGGCTTTGAATAGTTACCTGAATCCAGCCTACCTGCCCTGAAGTTAAAGAGCTCTTTAAAACTGGCTGTACCTCAGTTCTGGATTAGTTTGTGAGGCACCAGGTGATCCTTCTGAATGGAAACCATGTTATAAATGTAAAAGATCAAAATATGTCCCTGGACATGTGCCCAGTGAAGTCCATGGAAGCCTTGTACCGTACATCCAAGGGCCAGGTTTGTTCCTGCATGCAAATTTTGGCAAACCACTGGTAAGAAGGTTAATTAAAACAACAGAAAGGGCATATGTATTGCCCCACATGGAAGGACCTTTGCATGTGTTACTCAGGGTACGTGTAGACTGCAAGCTTCTTTCAAAAGAAGCTTTTTCGAAAGAGCTCTTTTGAAAAAGCTTCTTTCGAAAGAGCGCATCCACACCTCAAAACCGGATCGAAAAAGCAATCTGCTTTTTCGAAAGAGAGCATCCAGACTGCATGGACGCTTTCGTGAAAGAAAGCCCTGATTGCTATTCACAGAATGGCCACCAGGGTACCTGTGCTTTTTTTGATTGCCACTTCTTTTGAAAAATGTCCCTGTTCTGCATCCACACATGCCTTTTTTTGAAAGAGCTCTTTCGAAAAAAGGCGTTTTTCCTCGTAATTTGAGGTTTATCAATGTCGAAAAAACCCTGTGTTCTTTCGATTTAATTTCAAAAGAACATGATTGCAGTGTGGACACAGGTGAAGTTTTTTCAAAAAAGGGCAGTTTTTTTGAAAAAACCATGTAGTCTAGCCATACCCTCACTGAAAGATCTCTCTCCAGAAACGTGACTGAGGTGGACTGAGTGGCTGTATTCCATCTACTGCTCACTTATGCAGGGTTTGGGGCCATTGATTCAACAGTTGATGACTATGATGACTGTGACTGCTGGTTCATAGTTAGATGTAGATGCTGCCATGAACTAGCTGCACAATAACACCCTACCGCCTACTTGTAGGGAATGGGGTTTCATCCTTCGCCATCGGCCATTACGTTATCTCACATGGCTTTCAGAAGAAGATAATCTTCAAGGGTGAAATTGACATAGACTTCACATACTTATGGGCAAAGACACCTGGCATTGTTTGTGGAATAAGCATGGCACTGAAGTTTGGAAGATCACAATAACCGCCTGCCCTATTTTACTGTGTCCATGAATGTTAATGGAACACGACTTGGAGACTGAAGAAGAAAATGGAATCTGAAACGGGAAGTGAAAAAAGACCATGAGGAAAACAGGTCATGTCTAAATGAAGGCTCTGTGCAAATTGAAACTTTTCACAGATGAAAATGGATCTTAAAACTGGTACCTTAGCTTGTTTCTGGTTCTGTAATGAAATAGTTTTCCTAATACCCTGTGACCTGAATTTCTCTCAACTTTATGTGTGTTATTCCTTGATGTACAGCCTGTATTTTCTCAAGTCAGCATTTGATGCTGGATGTCAAAATACAGGCCATGTATTATGCATATAGCATTACCGATTTAAGGTGTTTACTTGTCAAATTGAAGAAATTCAAAAATGTCTCATTCACTGAATCTGCACAGCTGTCAGTTGAAGTTTTTCATGCGTTCAAATTAAAGTTCTGATAAAACAGTTTAGTTTTCCTTCACTTTTTTGGGTGGAAGAAAATAGACTGTTGTTAAAAAAACTAACATTTATGTTGTGGGTTGGAAGGTAGGCTGCAAAGTCCTTATGTCCTGTTAGCATCTAACGAAGCTGGAATATTTTCAGGCACAGAAAAATCAGAAAATGTAAGGATTTGAGGTAAGTGTTTTTTCTATTCACTAGCCATGGATTCTTCCAGCCAATTCAAATTAAGCACCATCAGAGAAATACAATTGTGGATATTTCTAAAGTCTTCCAAACCCATGGAGGAAAAACATGAAGGCACAGAATTATTTTTCATTCATAGAGAAAACAAAATCCCTTTAATATGCTTTCTGCATTTCATACAGAATGTACTGTCGGTGCAGTGCACAATTACAGAGCTCCTGACAGAAGTAAACGTGGCATTTCTGTTAGTCAGAAACATCATCCTAGGAAGAGAAATATTTGAGGAGTTAGAGAGAAGTGCCTCCAAGTAGCCTTCTAGGGAAAATAGTAGTTTCCTGCCAGCTCCGAGGAAATCCTGCAGTTGAGGGCACATTACGCTGGATCTTAGTAGAACTAGTCCATATTTTCCTCTATCTGAAGGATCGGATGAATTGAAAACTGCAGTGGACACAGTGTCAGACTGGGAAGAAAAGACTCCAGGGAAAAAGGAGACGAGAGGCCTCTGAGGATGATGTGAATAGTGATGGCTCTTGCTAGAACTGCCCACAACCAGTCCCTCAAATTTGGTATTTTGTATACTTTCTTGTAATGCTGTAGGGGACATGATGGGAAACACCAGTTCCTCAAAACACATGCCGCGATAGCCAATGGGGAGAGCACCTGAAGTCACAGAAGAATCACAGCTCAGCATGACTGGCAGCAAGCCTTCCAACCTCACACCGAACAGGAAGGAAGCACAACCCAGCACCAACATCTCCAGAAATACCACTCATGTCTGTTGGTAGGCTCGATTTTTTTAGTCCTTAACTCCCCTAAGAGCCAAGACTCTCAGTCCATGATTGATCTGCCAGATTTTCTTAATGGGTTGTGGAGTCTCCAGATCTTAAGAGGGTGCCTGAGAAAATTCAGAATCGGCCAGCGTGAGTCAGAGAACAAATAGGTCTGTGAAGCCGCCGGAAGTGGGTGAGATATCATGTGAATAAAAGTTCTTGGACTCGATCATGGCTAAATCCCAGTTATGACAGCTGTTCATCACACAGAAATCAACCAGGCAAGCTATCTGGTTGTACTCTCCCAGCATGGGAAAAAAGCAATTTTAACACCACGAGTAAGGAGTAAATGGAGTAAAACTAAGTATGCTGACATACTCCCACCTGCCTGGAAGAAATCTAAGTGCTATGTTTCTATAGTATTATGCGAATCACTGTTCTTGACTGGAATTGTCCTGCTGTGCTTCAATTCCCCCATAGGAATTTGTGCCTGTCCCATCCATAAGAATATTTCTCCTCCCCACCATGCAGCACCTCTCTCTACATTTCCCCCCTCACTTTTACATAGCCTATTCTCACAGGACTTGTGTGGCTTGGAGCTTTCTTCCAAGATGGTCCTGGAGGACCATGAGAGTTCCCAGTAGACAAGGCCCACAGTAACAAATCCATTTCCCTGCAGGAGTGGGGCAGTTTCTCAGCCCCACTTATTTGCCTAAGCTCTCAGCTTATTTGCCTAAGCTCCAGTGTGGTGTCCATTTAACACAAAAGGCCACTCTCTGCTTTGTTCAGAACCCCCTTTGCTGCATCAGAGTTCTATGCCCCTTTCTTGCAAGCACTTCATAGGTGTGGGAACTAGAAGTGCAGGGGATCCTGCAGCAGCCCCACATTTTACAGTGGAATCTGCTGCCATCCCATGCCCCAGACCTGCCCCCCCACCTTCCAGAGACATAGCTCTGCTCTCATCCCAGCTCTGAGGGGCAGGGTGCACAGGTGTAAAGGGGCTGGCTTTCTGCACCCTCACTCTTAAAAATATTCCAGCACCATGGCAACGCTGTCATACCTTGCTAATGTGGGTGCACAGAGCTGAACTGGAGACTCATGTCATGTGCCGACCTGCTATTAGACCAGGTGTGGACAAGAAAACGGCGTCCATTCACCAAGGTTAGCTCCTGGTGGGCCGCTGCCGCTATATTTTCCTGCACCTCCACAGGTATGCATGATCACAGCTCCTATTGGCCGGGAACGGTGACCCGTGGCCACCGGGAGCCGTGATCCCCTGTACCTGCAAAGCCCTCTGCCAGGGGATAACCATGGCAGACTGGATCAGGCCTCTGGGCCAGTATTTTCCCACCCCTGTGTTAGACTGAGAGGACAATGGAGGGTCCAAAATGAGCACACTGAATATTTTAAAATATTTAAAACTAGTTTGATAGCAGTAATTATTAGTGTCAAGAAAGGGGCAAAAATTCAGGTAAGAGACTGACATAACTTTATAGTGTTTCAAAAGGATTCCCTACATAGTTCATGATTTGTTTGTACTGCCAAAATTGAGGGTGAGGCAGAGGGAAATACAATAGCGGAGGAATGTTTGAGCCAATGTAGCTGAGTAGCTCTGTTTGTATGCGAAGAGAAGTTTACACCCAGAATGATTTTGTCATTACTCTCCTGAGCTAGATTTGAATCAGCTAGTTGCCACTCTTCAGTCACTCAACGTCAGAAGGTCAAACACACTGTCCTGGGGTCTTAGCCATAAAGTCAAACATCTGGGCAGCATTTGTCCAAGGTCTAATGGCTGTTCAACAAGTTATAATGCAAGATTAGCTTGGCCTCATTTCTCTTCCCAGCAGACAAATAGCTGCTCAAACAAATACTGCCATCATAATGGGGAAATGGAGCCCTTGAGCCTAACTCTGTGTTGTCACTTGCAGTGCAACAACAGTGACGTTGTGTCTCCCTGGTTTGAAAAAAAATAGGAAGAATAGAAACGTGCATTTAAGACGACACAAAAAGTCGTCAGGAAAGTCATTTTTATGAGAGATTTTTGGTTTACTGAGATCACTGACAAATTCAGCACTTACCCAGGCACAGTATTTTCCTAAGCTGGAATTACGATACAAGAATTATTTAGTGGCAGGCGCTCCTGCAGGGAGTCAGGAGGTTAAGGGATCATCTGGGGCAAAAGCAAGGGCCTCCTTATGCAATCTGCATGCTCCACCTACGTGGCTTTTCTCCACTTGAAGTGTGTGCACCTCTCTACTGTTAATTCCCAGATGTCCTTCCCCACTCCTTTTCCCATGCTCTCCCCATTCCTTCTAGACTAGTGTGTTCTACTTTTACATTGTTTCCAGGCTGATCTTAGAAGTCATGAGGTTTGTGTGCAAAGAACTCAATGGGCTCCACAAAGTAATTAAATCTATTAGGCCTTTAGAATGCTGTGCAAGGCACGATTCAGAAGTTTTGGGGTGGATATACAATGATGACTCTTACTTCACCATGCCTGTAGCCTTCAGGGGCTGATGGGTTTAAGTAAGGATGCCTATTACTAGTGTTCTTAAAAGAGTAATGGTGTTTGGATTTTGTTTTCAGTTTTTCTATTTTTTCCCCTATCAATATTTCAGATAAGGATCACATTTTGCACGGAAACTTTTAGCATGTTTTGATGTTTGTGTAACAGCAGTTTTTTACAAATTGAGCAGAAGTGTGTTGGCTTTAATTGTTGCCAGCTGGCATAGAGCATAAACTCCCTGTAATATTGATAGGCTTGAAGGGCTGTATTTCAGCAATATTGAATGTTAGTTTATAATAAGTATGATGGATTATTCTTCAGAGAGAGCTACAGGTAGAAACCTATCGCAGGAGCTAGGTGCAAATGTTATGTCTGGTGTCATCATTTGCATCTGTCTGAAATGACTTTTTGCTTTGCATCTTGAAGGTCATCCTATAACTGTCTGACTTTCCTTCCTTAGGGTTCACGCCGCCAGGAATGGATAGGACATCACCAGACAACAGTCCAGTCCATGGTCTGTTACGGCAACCCTCGATCACAACAGGAGCCAACATCCCTATTATAACAGAGCTAGGTAAGAAAAACAAAAACACTCCTTTGATGTCCATTCCCATATGTTTTCCCATTTCTTTTTACAGGCCTAGGAGAGTTATTTGTTTCATAGCTAATAATACCGGGTTTACTTTTCAGTTAGTTTCCCCTAATATTTCCAAAAGAGCATAAATCAAAACAGCTATTTCTACTTGGATAAGTAAGTAACTAAACTAGTTCTTCCTTATGGGTTTTCCATCTGGTGTGTTCAAGAACACACATTACATTAGGCAAGAGGTTGTGCCAAAGAATGCTGCCTACTTGGTAATACATTACTTTTCTTTTTTTGAAAAGACTCTGTAAGATGCCAGAAGACTTCCCTTCTGCATTTAAATGACCACTTGGTTGTAATCCTTCACGCTCCAAAACTTGTTTTAATATTGCATAATCACTGCATAATGATGTGACTTGTTACCCTTGAGAATGGGGCAGCTGGTGACCTGGGTATGATTTCCATTCCAGCTGTGGATATTCATGTTGTCAAGTTGTTGTGGTGTGAAGTGCAGAAGCTTTCGTGGCAAATACAAACTTGATTTGTGGTCCTTTGTCCTTTTTATTTTTCAATTTTATTTTTTTAGAGCCTTACCTGTCTTACTCCCTTATTTTATTCTTTTTCTGTACTTTCTTTCCCCCCCTAAATACTTTACTTATTAGCTAAGCCTGGCAAACTTCTGCCTTTGGTTTCAATCAGTCAGGAAAAAAACAGTGGAACCCACATACTAATGATAACTGAACTGGGTAAGAAGTGCCTTTTTCCTTCACATCACTGTCTTCTTTTTTGTTGTTGGTGGTGTTGTTCCTACCATCATCAGCTTTTTCTTTATTTATCTGGCTGTATCAGAGGGGCTACCCTCCTGGCACTGCTTTGAATGTGTTTTATTTGTGGTTCTTGTAGAAATTGACTGTCTTGTTCTGGCCTTCCTTAATGATTTCTTTTTCACGCAGCATCAGTAAACCTTTGATCACACTCGTCTGACCTGCCGGCTGTTTCCATAGCATCTTCTCACCAATTCATTTCCTTTGGCCTGGGCCTCCCTCTCTCTCCCTCTCTTTTTTATTTCAGTCTACGATTGTCAATTTGACTGACATGTCTGAGCTCTCACAGGAAGTCAAAAAAGAAATAAACGAGTTCAAAAGAGAAACCCTAGTATCAGACCTTTCCTTAAGCTGTTTGTTTATTTGTTTGCTTTATTTTTGTGGGTAGACCTTTTCTTAGACTCAGTGCCGAGAAGCTTAGCTGCTTGTATAGCTTCTCTCTCAATAGAACAAGATCTCACAAGGGGCTGAGAGCAGAGTTTGATTAGCATTTCCTGTGGCGCGGTGCTGCACTCTTAAACCTACCCCTGTCTAGCCCAGAGACCTTTACTTACAAATCGTAGCAGGATAACTTACACCAAATCGTCAGTGAATTCTACAAGTGCAGTTTAAGCCCGAATATATCTTTATTTTCCTGATGCAACTTGGAAACTGACACTCCAGACTGCTCGGCAGACTTGTAAGGTTAATATCTGACCTTGACATAGGTTTTCTGATAGAAGTGGAAAAAGAGTGCTTCTGATGGTTGTGCCTTAGTTCCTCTTCTCTGCTAGCAAACTAAACTATCTTTGGGAAAAAGTATATTTTGAAACAGTACAACAGCCTTTCAAATGGTATCTTGCTTAGAAACCCAAGAATAAATTGACAGCCATTGGGAAAGATAGTATTAGTGTAAATGGAGCTATTTACCAGGACAAAATTCATCTGCATCACATAATATAACGAGTGACCGTGGAGAGCTCTGAATGATGTCACTTACTAGTGGTTATCGCAGGGGACGGGGAATCAGGAATTGTACGTTCTATCCCCAGCTCGCCTCCTGATTCAGTTCGACCTTGGTTATGTCACAGCCAATTGGTGCCTTAATTTGCCCAGCTGTAAAAGACGGATAACAGTGCTTATCTTCTTCACAGTGCTGTCACTGAGGCCCAGCATGAACAGTGCACTACTATATCAGCGGAAGATAGCTGTTAAAAACCGGGCGGTTTGATCAAATAAAAGTAACTATCTGAACTATTTTCTTGAGGCAGAGAGGGATCCAACTGAACTCAAAGGCACTAGGATTTGGCTTTTTAGAAGCATCTTTGTCATTTCATTTTTAATGTTTCCATCCGCGGCTGGGCAAGTCTCCGTTTTGCAGCAACTGATTAGTGTGGGTCTTGAATACTTCTCGTGTCTGAAATTAGTTATTTTTTCATAGACAAATTAAAGTTCAGAAGCATCTTTGGTGACACAAGTAATCAGTCTGCACTTTTATGCCCGAGGGGTCCTCGTATGTGAAAGAGATGATGACTTCCTCAAATATCATCTGCTTGATGAGATTTATATCCAGCTGTTTGAGTTGCCAGAGTTCATCTACGCACCCCTGTCCCATGCCACTACAATCTAAATGTCAAGTGTTTCCTTGATTAGGCTCTTCTATGCCATTTGGTGTGAGGAAGTTTCCAAATCAGGTTGCTTTGCAGAAGTTGTGGTTAGGGCAGTAAGGCTGTGGCTCAAACCATGTGGATGACCGTTGCTACTGCAAGATAGTAGTAGAATTGCAGTGTATTATTTGGCAGGACTAGCTTAATGCAAGCTGAATGGGGGGGGGAGGGGGTTCCCTCTTAGGCATCTCTTGCGGTGATTCTTTTCCAGTGAAACTGTGTTAATGCAATTGCAGCTCCATTGTGAAATAAACCTGGTCCATGAAAACACTGGCTTGACCCAAAGTGGCCATGGCTTTAACGGCTCGCTGCAGCACTGCGCAGCCCGACCCACTGTATCTCACCTGTACTGAGGGAAGATGCACTTCAGCTCCATGGCAAGTAAACAGGTGGTGCCTTTTTCTGGCACAAGGATAGTCTCTTTTCAGACAAGCGAAACACGGATCTGCAGATTTTTAAGTGCACATTTTCACATCCACTTTGATTTCATTGTAAGTGGCGTCAAAGACACAAGTCTGTATTTCCAGGCACATGCTGTTGCTTTTTTTTCTTGCTGACTGTGTAGTGTGAAAGGTCATGTGTTATGGGCCAAGAAACAGGTGGTGATATTTCTTGCATTATTCTTTGCAGTAAACGATTCAAATGTTCAGTTTTTGGACCAAGATGACGACGATGACCCAGACACAGAACTGTATCTCACACAGCCATTTGCATGTGGAACTGCATTCGCCGTCAGTGTGTTGGACTCCCTCATGAGCGCTGTAAGCAAATCAAACCTTTCTCCCCCTTCCCGTTAGGCTGCATGGTGGCACTGGTGTTGCTACACATTATCAGCCTCGCATGGTCTGTCTGTGGTTCACAACCAAAGGTATTCTCTGTAAGGTATTAAAATCATGATGGTTTTTAGATGTTTAGATGCTTAACTCCTGTTGTCCGTCAGAGTTATGTGCGTAATTATCTTTGAGGATCTGGATCTGAGACTGTAGCAACTAATATTTCAAACCATCGGGTATGTAGATTGGCCTATGTCTTCAAGATGTTGGTGATTTTGAATATGTGCTATTTTCAGAATGAGTAGAAAAGCCAGTGGCTTGCAGCAGGGTGTCACAAACTGGCCTTCCAAAACTAGAAGCACTCAAAATCACCAGTCACCGGTGGCAGGTTAGAGCATGATTTCTAAAACCTGGAAATTGAAGTGTCAAGGAAGGTATGTTATGTAAAAACACAGTGATTTACACATTTTACAGCTTCTAATGACTATGTTTCATCCATAAAGTGATTGTTACCCATCACAATGCACTAACAAAAGGATTGGATGTTTAGATAGAAGCTTGGATGCTTCTACAAATCTTAATTAAACCAGATGACCCTCTAGGATTTGCAAAAGTGGCCTGGAAATCAATGGGAATGGGATTTCTTGAAAGATTAGGTATATCACAGTTCTGGGCTGAATGTATGTGAAAACATGCTGTCAAGTTAATCCAATATTCCTGCTTGTACCTGGAACCCAGACTGCAAAAAAAAAAAAAAAAATTAATTGAGACGGGTGTTTTGTTTTGTCTAAACCAGTGTTTGCCCGATTTTAAATTAGAATAGGTTTATTTTAATTAAGTTTCAGTGGAGTTGAAAATAAGCAGCTAACAAAAACCCATCTTAAGGCTTCAAACTGGTTGAAAAGCAAGAGGATGGTTATTCTCTGGCCAACCACAGCAAATAATTAAATGCTTTTCTCACTACACGCATAATACCGGCCTCTACTTTGAGTGCCTAAACCAGCTAAAAATGGATGCTTTCCAAGTTAAAGGGTCGCCATTTAAAATCTTTGGTCTATTTGCAGAAAGCTGCTCCAACATTCATTTGCTAGCACATAAAGAGGACAAATGGAAAGCAAGCAGTCTGGGGGATTGTATAGAAACACTAGGAAACTAACACTAGCAGTTTGCAGATTGATACTTTTCAATGGAAATAGTCATCTACCCCAAGAGGTCTAAGATGCAGGAGAGCTGTAATTAATGGAGGAGAATATGAAATGTTGTTTATGATAAGCCCAATTAAGCAGGCCTGTTATATTATACCTCTGATTTAAAAGTGTTCAAATGAGTATCCCTTTGGAGACCTTGTTTACTCCTGATTATCCTAACTGCAGCTGTTTCCGAAGACTCTTTTGTTGCAGTATCAGCTGTTATAATATGATTACTTTGTAAATTATGTTTTTTAATAGTGCCTTTCATGATCCTGATCGGGGCTGTTGGAAAAAAAAGCTAGTGATTTTGACTGGTTTAAATTCTGATTTTAAATTAAGGCTAGACACTATCACCCTCCCTGTCCACGTGCAAAGCAGTTGTACACACAAACCAATATGCTGTGTGTGCACAAAAAATCTGACTCTGCATGCCAAAAGCTGCAGATGCAAACTTTGTAAAGTTAAATGTAAAGTAAGAACTATCAATCAACCAGTCCCTTTCAGGCTATACCATGGAATTTAGTTTCATGACATTGGTTTGCCCATCTCTCTGGAGATCAGTTGGCTCGAGCCCCAAATAATATTAATTTGTTTTAGGTGAAGGTTTGAATTGGCTCTTATAAAAAGTCAAACCAAACTTTGATGGCTCAAAAAGTTCAGTTGACCTTTCAGAAACCTAGCTCTGCTGCTGGAGACAGACATAAAGAAATAATATGAGGGACCCTATTCCTACGATATTTCCTGCTCCTTTCTGGAATAAAATAACAGTAATCTTATGAGATACCCTGTTCTTGAGAGTCGGCAGCCAAATTTTGCAAGAGTCACACACCTGGACTTTCTAAATGGATTTAGGGCTTGAGTTTGGTTCAATACTTGTGACCCATAAATGTTTTATGGTTTAGAGTTTCTTTGTAATACCTTTGAAAACTTCATATGTAAGAGTTCCGACTGGCATTTTGTACTGTTCATCTTACCAGACAAAAGAGGATTCCCAAATAAAACTGAGATTTAGGACACACAGTTCCTGATTTTAGGAATTTTAATCATAATTATGAGCAGATAATGCATGGATAGAATGAAAATATGGGTGAGAATGGCAGCTGAAAGATTAGCCTTCTGTCTTGAAAGTTAAGTCAATTTCAGTCAACATTTAAACATCAGGGCCATTTAGATTTCACTGATTTTTCTCCTGTAACTCTCTTCCCAAAATTGCCATTTAATCAAGTGTCTAAGCATCCTGATGCAAAGAATGTCTTGTAATTCAATGCTTGCTGCTTGCCCTTTCCCTTATTGAAAGGCTAATCCTTCTATTTATTTACAGGCATTCCCAGAGTAACAGAGAGCAATGTTGCACATACCACACCGTTGCTTTATCGTGCAAACACTAGACAGAGACACTGTAAGAGAGAATAATTGTAATACTCCATTGTGAGTTATCTAAGCATAAACACAATTTAGAAGCATTTCCTTTGAGCACAGTCAGTCAGTTTATTTTTCAAAAAGCAAATGTATTTCCCCCTTTATCTGTTCATGACCGCTGAAGAGGAATCTTTGCAGAAGAAACATGACAAACTTGTGCCCCACCATATTGCTTAATCTCTTAAGGATGAAACCATTATCTGAAGCCAGGGAGAAGGCTATGATGTGAGAAACTGATATAGCAAATGAGGACTGGAAAATCATTCTAGAGTGAAACCTTAGTTCTTCCCCTTGATTAGTGTTTCTTCTAAGCCAGAATTTTCTGTCTCCTCCTCTTACTGTGTTGCTGATAGGATCACGCGTTCCCCTGCTTCTGGGAGACTTTCCCTGCAGGGTGGAAAAGAAACAAGGAAGGGTCGATGCCTCACCCATCAAACAATTATCCTGACTCTTTCCTACGCCAAATATTTTTCCCCAAAAAAGGGCATCCTGTCATTTCCCACACCATCCATTAGGTCTGTAGTATCCGCTTTGCTTTTTGTGACCTGACCTCTACTTGGGCTGTTAGTCAAACTGTCTTAATTCAAGCATCGTTCCCAAAATAGTCTATAGGATTATAGGACCAACATGAGTCATAAATTCACTACAGTAGGTCCACAGTAATGCTATAAGAATAAGCAAACATCATTCTGGGATGCATTAACAATAGTGTTATGAGCTAGACTCAAGAAGTCATTCTTCCGCTCTACTCTGCGCTGATTGGGCCTCAGCTACAGTATTGTGTCCAATTGTGGGCACCACATTGCAGGAAAGATGTGGCAAAATTGGAGAAGGTCCAGAAAAGTGCAACAAAAACAGCTGAGGTGGGATATGACCTATGAGGGAAGACTGAAAGCTGCTATCATGTTTTCTAGACCTTTAGTCTCAACTTTTCCAAAACTTAAACAAACCCAATTCCTTCAAATACCTAAAAGGGTGTTACAAGGAGGAGGGAGAAAAATTATTCTCCTTAATGCCTGATGGGACAAAAGGCAATGGGCTTAAACTGCAGCAAGTGAGGTTTAGGTTGGACATTAGGAAAAACTTCCTGTCAGGGTGGTTAAGCCCTCAAATAAATTGGTTACATACTTAGTTTGTGGAAGCTCCATCATGGGAGATATTTAGAGCAGGTTAGACAGGCATTTGGCAATAATGATCTAGATGGTGTTAGGTCCAATCCCCTGTCTTCATGGCAAGACCAGATGACCTCTGAGTCCCTTCCCTCTTATAGCATACTAGAACTGGAAGTCCTTTGTTACATGTCAGCTCACTATGGACTTTTGTAGGCTTCAGGATTAGGTTGACTCAATTATTAGCTGATCAATTTAGCAGATAGACTCAAAGTCTGTGGGGAAAGCCCACAAAGCTGTTGGGTCTGTAACTGGAGTTTGTTGAATAGCATGTTTGGGCAAAAGTTATATTAGCATAGAATAGTAAAGAGGGTTAGAGAAGGTACACACTGTTTTCTCCCACTGTGTCCTTTGACTAAAAAAGTGCACTGCTTTTCCCTTTCACATCAATTTTTAGAATTGAAATTTATCCCATGATCTCTGCGTAATGTAATTAATTTTTGGTAATGTAAATGTTTAAAGTAAAAAGTAATAAGTGAGAGAAGAATGTGAGCAGTTTACACCTTTGTTCAATCCAGTGCAGTAAGTTTATATCAGTGGAGATATGCCAGAATTCCACTGGGTCAGGCCAAACTACACAGGGTTTCTTGTCTATAAGCAACAATGGCACTATGCACAAGAAGACTTCATTTATAGCAACACAATATATATTTCCTCAGCAGGTTTCTTTACATTTTCAGCAAAGAGGGGTGGGCAGACAAGACTGTGTTGGTTATTGATAACAAGGAAGCATTTTTTGAATGGGAACCATTTCTGCATATGCGAGAGATTTTACTTTAGGACTAAGGCTGATGTTGAAGAAATGCCGGAGTTTTTCATTATATTTCATTCTATTCTGGAGAGACAGTAAAGGTTAGGCAATCTTAGTTAAGGCAAATAAAAAACTTAAGCGTATGTTCCGAACGTGCTTTGTAGATGTTTGACTGGAGCTGCCCCTGGTAATCAAACAAGTACATATTGCTTTCCATGCTTGTTTCCAGCAAAACAGAAAGGCTGCGTCTAGACTGGCATGATTTTCCGCAAATGCTTTTAACGGAAAAGTTTTCCGTTAAAAGCATTTGCGGAAAAGAGCGTCTAGATTGGCACGGACGCTTTTCCGCAAAAGCACTTTTTGCGGAAAAGTGTCCCTGGCCAATCTAGACGCGCTTTTGTGCAAGAAAGCCCCGATCGCCATGTTAGCCATCAGGGCTTTTTTGCGCAAAACAATACCACGTTGTCTACACTGGCCCTCTTGCGCAAAAGCATTTGCGCAAGAGGGCTTTTGCCCGAATGGGAGCAGCACAGTATTTCCGCAAGAACACTGACAATCTTACATGAGATCGTCAGTGTTCTTGCGGAAATTCAAGCGGCCAGTGTAGACAGCTGGCAAGTTTTTCCAGAAAAGCGGCTGATTTTCCGGAAAAACTGGCCAGTCTAAACACAGCCAAATAGGTTAAACTAGGCTTCGTAACTGTCTCTGAGACACAAGGCATTTTACTCTCAAAAGCTTTACACTTGCAGAAGAGGTATGTCTTTAAGATATCTTAAGTCTTATGATATTTTAAAAATCTTACCAATCAGGCCCCCAGTAAGGTGTGCCACATTGGCACCAAAAGGGGTCTGATTCTCAAAGGCCTTTGAGTACCCAAAATCACTAGTGACTTTAGAAAGTCTTGGACAACATCTATAGCTGGGGAGGGCAAGCAAAGTGCAGGATGCAAAAATGCCATTTGCCCCAACAAGTGTTTCGTAGGTATGTTGATTGTAGATAGTATTCATTTTGGTAATGCTACTGCCAATCCAGAACTTCCAGTGCTTTACCATCATTTCTATACATACCACTGGCAGCGGGATTTGTATAGCATAGGGAATGTCAATGTACAAAATGGTCTATTCAGAGTCAGATCCTGAGACTTAAATTTGACTTTCCTGTCATTGATAGAACTATAATTTTTTTTAAAAAAAATTATAGTTCTATCATCAACACAGACCTATCAACATCATTCCTTTTTCCCTTATGAAATCAGAAGTCACTCCTCCTCCCCCCATGAGATAAATGTTAAAAATTAACTTTTCGGAATAAATGAGCCTGCATTGGAACCCCCAAAGTTCTTTGCCAAGGAAGTATGTTTCAAAATGACCATCTCATAAGTTTAAACAAGACTTTTCTATTTTTGTGTCCTGCTGTTCAGAAGGATTAGCAGGTAGTAAAACATCCCCTTACCCAGAGGACTTACAATAGACCTTAATAGTCTAGGAGGTATTTTTAAAATGTAGTACAATATAAAACATCATTCTTTCACCTTCGCTTTGGACCTGTCCCAAGGGCCTATTCAGGATTAAGTTAATGAGTTTAGCTCTGTAATCCCTCATATCTGGATATGCATTCACTTCCATTCTGTCAAATGAATACCATTTGTTTCATCACGTAAGGAGAAACAAGCAAGTTAAAGTATCTGCCTGAAATGGAAGCAAAATAACCACCTTTTTTTCCTTTGCTACTTTGGTAATTTTTTTAAACATAAGAAAAATGGCAGCTATGACATGGAAAATGACAATTTTAGAGGAGTTATAAATGAAAGGCAAAGTGTCATTAAAGTTAAAGCAATGTTATTAAAAGATGTGTTAATTTTCAGTTAAATTTTCTGTAAAAGACCAATTAGTTTAAAAGGCTTGACAGCATTAACTGCGAAACATAAGCTCTGGTAATTATGCTTTAAAAAATGGTTGTACAAACTGGAAAGCGCTCCCAGAACACTCACACTCAAAAACAACTGCAGCAGAATTCAGTCTCATGGGCTAGGTGGCACTGCTACCTCACCTATCTATTTCAGAATTTGCTTGTCAATTTCCTATGGTGTAACATCTATGATGCATTTCCTTTTTTTTCATTACTCAGCACTGTATTGAATGCATGTTCTCAGACTGGCATGATAAAGTTATCACGACATCCAGCATGTGGTTCAGTTAGTCAGAGCAGTAGAAAAGTGATTTTCAGTTATGATTTCAGTAACAAACAATTCCTTTTGTTAATTGTATAAAGTGGCTTGCTTCCTTGAATGAAGCTGGAACAGTGCTGTAGCACTAAACCCATTGTTCCCTTGCAAGGCCTGGATATGCCAGTTCTTGTAGCCTCCTGCAGAAAGAGCAGATCACTCTCGCATTCATTTTAAAAATGTTATTAGTTCAAAAAAAAGTCTGATCTGGCTGATCGCCATTTCTAACCCTTTTGAGCTTGAGGAGCACCATGGAAAGATTTGAAGGACGCTTGAGTGCCGTGGGAGTTGTGGGCATGCAAGATTAGGCAGCATGGATCATCTTTAAATAGCGTTCCTTCTGAAAAGTTAAACTCCTCATCACCTTGGATGTTTTCTGACGGGCAGCAGGCCAGGAGGAGTCCATTCTCAAAATCAGAACATTTTCATTCAACTGCAGGAGCATGACCAAAAAGTGTCACTTGACTGCACTTAGCTGTCAAATTCAATGAGAACATCCACATCAGTCATGGTGGGAAACACAAAGTAATCTATTGTTCCAAGATAAATGTTCTCTGCTTTCCAAATAAATGTCTTCGCTTTGCCTTGACATTTGTCTAGCAGTGGGAGACCATTCTCCTGTGACAGCATTCTGTTCCATTGACAGCGGGCCTGATTCCCTTCTCAGTTGGATCAATTTTACGTCACTAAATCCATTGAGCTTGCTCCTTGGAATCAGAGTAACGCCTATTATCGCTTCCTTTTACGTGTTTAGTGTTTGTGTTATTGATTTTGTGACAGATGCACTACTTAATATATTCTTTTGCCTTTGCTTCACAGTTTAACATGAGTTCTTTAGTGAGGTGAATGTTGCGGGCTCAGTCCACCTACCCCGGTTTTTTTCTTCCCCAAATGAAACATGCCCAAGTTTTTTTTAATCCTTTCCTCTAAAGGCTTTCTAGACTTGAAGCTATCCTCTGAACACTCTCTAATTTGCTTCCCATTCCTTCCTTAAAATGTGGTGCCCAGAACTGGATACAGTACTGCAGCTGACGGTTCACCAGGGCCAAGTAGGGTGGAACTACTTTAATATTGCCCATGTCTCGCAGTTGCTGAAAAAAACTAATATAGTTAGTTCTAGAAGAGCCACATGGCTCGTAATTTGTGATCCATTATAATGTGATAAAACACCCCCCTCCCAGATCCTTTTCTGCAGTTCTACTACCTATGCAGTCAGTTAGGAAGGAAAAATCAAATGCACAACCAAAGAACGAGGACTAAGTTTAGGACTGGTCTTTTACTGGATGTCGTCTTATTAATTTCAGAGCAATTCACCAAGATCATTTTTTACTTCTAATCCTGTCCTCCAAAGTGCTTGCAACTCCTTCCTGCTTGGTGTCTGGTCATTAGACTTGTACTATTTGCACTCTGATATTTTCATTAATTACTTGGAGAACAAATTTTATAACATCCAGGATAGACTCTTATAGGACTCCACTTGCTACAGCCTCCCCACCTCCTAATTTGAGAGCAAACTCTTTACTTATAGCTCTTGATTTCTTGAAGGCTTTTGACAAAGAATAGTTAAACATGATTTAGCTCACTGGTTCTCAACATGGGCCATATGGCTCCCCAGGGAGCCACGCCTTACTTCTAGGGGGCCACATGGAAAAAAACAGAACATTAGGGGGCCACAGTAAGTTTCTGAGGGGGCCACCCAAACTTAACTGCCAGGTGTATGATGAATGAGGTTCAGAAGGGGGCCATGAGCAAAAAAAGGTTGAGAAACACTGATTTAGATGAAATTACTATGTACGTAGTGGGTGCAGAACTGGTTCAAAGACCAGTGTCCCGCATGACTGACTGGCTATCGTATCTACTGCTTTTCCCCATTCACTACAGGTTGGACTTGCCTGGTCCGGCACCCTCGGGACCTGATCCATCTCGGATGAGGGATTTTGCCAGATCGGGTGGTCATTTCTGGACCCCTGCCACCAACCCCCTCCAGCCCTGGCCTGACCATTTCCCTCCCAGCTGGCTCTCCTCTCTCTCTGACCCTGCTGCTCTAGCAGGCAGCCCCGCTGCCTCTGCTCACTGGGCTCCCACTGCCACGCCAGGCAGCCTGGCCACCTATGTGCACACCAGGCTCCTATAGCAGCGCCCGGTAGCCCCGCTGCCTTCACGCACTGGGCTCTGAGTATCACGCTGTGCAGCCCCGCTGTCTCTGCATGCTGGGTTCCTACTGCAACGCCTGGTTCCTGCTGCCGCTCCGGGCAGCCCTGTAGCTTCCACGCCGGGCTCCTGCTGCCACATGAGGGGCTCCCGCTGTCCTGGCACTAGCCCTCCACTGGGCCTTTCTGGTCCTGGAACATCCGTGGTCCTACTAGACCACGGATGTTGCTGGACCAGAGAGTCCCGGTTAAGAGAGTTTCAACCTGTAGTACGGTAGCCCTGTCAAAGATGGAAAATTGGTTTGTTTGCCATGTTTGTGTCTTGACGAAGGCATGCTGGCTATGCCTTTAAACCCTATTATCTTCTTGGTGTTTAATAAATACCTGGAAAGATATTAGAGCAAAATTTTAAATAAAGTTAGGCTGACTGGATTATAATTCCCTCACATCCCTTTTTAACAATGTAAGTACTACATTTGCCCTTCAGTCTTCTTGGACCTCGCATGTCCTTGATGATTTGCTAATGGTTCTGAGATTACTCAGCTAGGGTACATCTATACTGCGCGGCTATTTTGGGATACCAGAAGTATCCCGAAAAAGCTACCCCGCGTCTTAACAAAGCTGCCTATTATTTTGAAATATTTTGATGTCTCAAAATAGCTTATTTTGAAATTTGCCATATCTACACAGTGCCAAATTTCAAAATAATGCACTATTTCGAAATTGCAAATCATATTTCGATTCTATTTGCATAGTGCAAATTTCGTAACTTATTTTGAGTTTAGGAAAAGTTGAGGTGTTACGGTTCCCCTTACCAGTTATAGTAATGATTGAAGTACTTAACAAGGAGGAAGCCTCACAATCTAAAAGAGGGAAAGAACAGGTTAGTTATAGTCAAATTGGCAAGATCTGATGAAATTCACTGTAAGTTACTTGTGAAACTAGGGGTACGTCTACACTAATCTCCTTAGTTATTAGTGCTCCTTTAACAGTAGACCTACACCTTTTCATGCTTTCTCCTAATATTCTGCTGCTCTAATGTTTTCCTTTCCTTACAAACTCAGAGAATTGCTAGCTAAGGTCTCATGGGAAGGTCCCATACAAGGCAATATAAGGACCACAGCTTTCAGACTTTAAACAATCATTTTATGGTTACTTTTACCCAAATTGTCTTCAACTTTCAGAACTGTATTCATTCTGGTCAGAATTAAGTCTAAAATGGCTGCCTCCTTTTGGAGATTTCTGAGAAGTTGTCCCCAGCACGTTTGAAGAACTTGTGCTGGAAAAGTGATATTGTCCACTTTCTGGTTTGGCATATGAAAGACCTTGTAGTAGTGGGGACATTACATTACCCGCACATGTTTTGGTAGTTAGTTTGTTCTAGAAATGCCTTGTCTGTATCCTGTGCTGCTGATTTGGTGATCCATAATAGGCCCTTTTCATAATCATCCTTGTTTCCACACACACATACCCTTTGCTTTGCCTTTCACCACTTCTGGCCACCAGAACAAGTGCATTATACATCAAAAATGCATACAATACCTCTTCCCTTACTGTACTTCCTAAGCAAACTGTACCAATATTCCAAACATACAATATATCCCGCCAAGTCGCAGTAATTTGAACTGGTGACATCCTCATTACCTTAGACGTTTTTCTTAGACTTTCGTTTCTTAGACTCTCATTTGAACAAAAAAACTGAGATTATAAGGCCCGGGTCTGGAAGCTAGCTCTATTATTCAACCTGCTGTATGACCGAGGGTACGCCACTTACCTCTATGTGCCTCTATTTCCCAATCAGTGAATTGTAGATAGTTCTCATTACAAAGACAGGGAAGCATGACTGAGATCTGTGGATGAAACGTACAGTTTCAGGTCTAAGTATTCATACGCATCTGATGAAGCGGGGGTTACCCATGAAAGTTTGTGATATATTTGTGAGCCTCTATTATAAACAGTGAGCAGTCCTGTGGCACCATAGGCATCTGGTTAACTTCAGTGCTAGGCAAGTATCAATAAGGCAAATCCTTTGCTCCCACAAGATTTCAATGAACCGTTTTCTCCCTAATCTACTTCATTGTGTGCAAGTCTTCTAAAATACCAGACATCAATAGGATTGGAAGTAATAGTGGCCAATTTTTGGTCATGGTCATTTTCTTGATATTCTGTTTTTAAACAGTGCACACTGTCAGTATATATTTTAGGTGTTTAACTGAGTATCTTTGAACTAGACCAGTATACTTTTAAATGAACTTGAAAGTTATTCATCTGGCATTAAATTAATATTTTAAATGCCCATTGTTTGCCTGACAGACCAGCAAGGCTACAGACGCTGGCAAAATGTCAGTGTGGAGTAAATCTTCCCTAATAAACCACACTTATCCTATACCCTAGAGTTTTTTAAAAGGACCACCAGGATCCCAAACTCATCATACATTTATCTGGAATGAACTCAAAATGTTTAATTGATAAATGCTTATGTCTGAACACTGTCAAGTCTCGTAATAAGATGTTTAGTACAATACATCGGTTAGACGGCAAGAGTCCAGCCACAGTAATAAGTAATGACATTTGGAGCACAAAGGCAGCTCCCCAACGAATTGGTGACAAGTATAAAAAGGCAGCCTAGCCCCTGTAAGCCTTAAATGTGGTCTGAATTTTACAATTACATGTCCTAAAGCTTGTTATTAGACGTGAAGGCAATGAGAAGGAAAGCAGTCATTGCATCACTACTAACACCAATTATAGGAAACATAAATCATTCAAATTTTTGTTCTTTAATAAAAATCAGCCTGAATTGGTGTTTAAAAGGCAAGATCTAGTGTAGGAGCCTAATGGGATAGAAGAAAATAGAGTAATTGGAGGCTGCTGTCTTTTCATTTTCTATGTAAAATCATTTGAAGAGACAGCCGAGAACTTTAAACAGCAGAAACCCAGAAAAGTTGTAATTTGGATGTCTTCAGTTGTGACTTTAATGGTGTTTGCTTAAAGAGCTTTCTTTTATCTCTGCAGACATACTTCAATGACAATATCCTCACGCTGATACGGACGTTGGTAACAGGAGGAGCCACACCAGAGCTGGAAGCGCTGATTGCTGAGGAGAATGCACTGAGAGGAGGCTACAGCACACCCCAGACACTTGCAAACAGGGACAGGTGTCGAGTTGCTCAGTTGGCTTTGTATGATGGGCCATTTGCAGACCTAGGGGTAAGAGCAGAAAAGTAAAATCAAGGCAGCCGTTCCGTAACTGTTGCGCCGTTTGCTGAATTTTTTTAAAAAACGTTTCTTTAACAATGAACGAGGTGTGTGGTTGTTTTTTTTTTTAATTTCTCCCCCTAAAGCTATGGAGTCTACTTGAAACTTTGAATAGCTCTAGTGTTACGTTTCTGTTGTCAACACCCAACTTCCCCTAATGGCTCCATAGGTTATGTAGGCTGAAACCGGAGATGACAATGTAAAAGGAACAGAGTAGATTTGCAGGACCCATCCATAGAAGCAACTTGAGGAACTCCTTACAGAAACTGTTTTGTGTTTTAATGGGATTGCTGACTTTTTCAGGAAAACATTGGCTCATGGAAGCAATTATAAACAAACATATAGTTCTTCACAGTATCCGAAGGGATGGGTGAGACAATTTGGATGAAATAAGAGCTGTTCCCCCAGTCTCCTTTCTACAGCTGAACTAAATCTGAATCTTTGTGGGGCTTTGGTAGCATATTTTTCCCTTTTGTGCTCCTGGTCGTCCTGGTTTTTGCTCATAAGTCTAAGACCATAAACCTCAGCTAGAATATACAGCAAGGAAGATGATGGCTGGACAACTGTTCTCAGAGAGTAGTTAACGGTTCATGATCATGCTGGAAGGGCATAACAAGTGGGGTTCCTCAGGGGTCTGTTTTGGGGCCGGTTCTGTTCAATATCTTCATCAACGATTTAGATCAGTGTTTCCCAATTGGTGCTCCACGAAACCCTGGGGTTCTGCGAAGCGAAAGCAAGGGTTCCGCGAGGAGCTGGCACTCCCCCGCCCTCTCTTAAAGAGAGAGAGCCTCTGCTCGACAAAATGCAGCGGCACAATACTTGGGCGGGGCTTTTTTTTTTTTTTTTTTAAGGCAACCCTAGGGGTTCTGTAGCCAAATAAAATTGGGAAACACTGATTTAGATGATGGCATAGAGCTATTAAGTTTGCAGACGATACCAAGCTGAGGGGGGTTGCAAGTGCTTTGGAGGATAGGGTCAAAATTCAAAATAATCTGCAGAAACTGGAGAAATGGTCTGAAGTAAACAGGTTGAAATTTAATAAGGGCAAATGCAAAGTGCTCCACTTAGGAAGGAACAATCAGTTTCACACATACAGAATGGGAAGTGATTGTCTAGGAGGGAGTACTGCTGAAAAGGATTTAGGGGTCGTAGTGGATGACTCATGTTAAACATGAGTCAACAGTGTCATACTGTTGAAAAAAAGGCAAACATGATTCTGGGATGCATTAATAAGAGTGTTGTGAGCAAGACACGAGAAATTGGAGAAAGTCCAGAGAAGAGCAACAAAAATGCTTAAAGGTTTAGAAAACATGAACTATGAGGGACAACTGAAACTTCCTGCTTGTCAGAGTGTTTAAACACTGGAATAAATTGCCTCGGGGGGTTGTGGAATCTCCATCACTGGAGATATTTAAGAGCAGGTTAGACAGACACCTGTCAGGGATCATCTAGACAGTGCTTGGTCCTGCCATGAGGGCAGGGGACTGGACTCTATGACCTCTCAAGGTCCCTTCCAGTTATAGAATCATAGAACACTAGATTGTGTTGTTTTTAAGTTGAAATCAGAAAAAAAGTGTTCTCACATGAGTTTTAGCAGGTATGGATTTCATTTTTTTCCTTCTCGAGTACCTAACGTTATTTACAAAGTTCTGAATGTCAAAAAGCATCCAGACACAGAGACACAATTATTTGAACCAAACCAAATTGCCAAACCTTGTAAATCTTATGGATGCTTTGAATTTCTCCTTACATGCTGTTAGAAAATCTGATTATTTTATCAAGTCTGTGTGATCTTCATGGAACACAGTAGTCCATGCTCTATGACCAGTACTGGTAAATGCAATCTTCAGTCAATGGACAGACTAAAAAATTACTGCAAAAGTCAAATGAAGATTAAAAAACCATTTTTAAACATAATCTGAGTATCCAAATTAAAGATCTGTTTGTTGATCATTTTGATAGGATATTTAGGCAAGTAAAACAGTATTTACCTGCTAAAGTGTTGGGTAGTTATTTTATGGGTTTGGAGCTAGTTAAGGGATGGAACACAACAGCCATTTTTATGGCAGCGACTCCACAGTTCGTATCAAGGAAATAGGCTGAAATTAACAATTCACTGACTACATTACATTTCACTGTTGGGTGTATAAGCCCCACTCATGTGTGGGTCACAGACATTCTGTTGCATTGGCCAGATGTTTGAAACTTTCATTCATTTGGTCAAAGTAATAATTTTGCTCAAACATTTAATAAAATAAGTAGAGCTACTAGGCAAAGAAAAAGATGTGAATAAATTGGAGGACACCCAGAAAAGAGCAACAAAAAGGTCTAGAAATCAGGGAAAATTGAAAACATTAGTGGGTTTTTTTCTTTTTTTTTAAGTCTAGGGAAGGGAAGACTTAGGGGGACGTAACAGTGTTTAAGTACATAAAAGACTGAGCAATTTTTATTCCTCCTCCTTGTAACAATTGAACCCATTACTTCTTGTCCTATCCTGATGGGTTACAAGAGAAAAAGGGCAGTTTATGTTGGATACAAGGAAAAACTTCCTGTTGGGGTAGTTAAGCACTGGGAAAAAGTTATCTAACCTGCTCTTAAAAATCCCTAATGATGGAGATTCCACAACCTTCAGAGGCAAACATCTGTCAGGGATGGCCTAGATAATACTTAGCTCTGCCTTGAAGGCAGGGGGCTGGACTAGATCACATTTTGAGGTCTCTTCTAGTTTTACGATTTTATGATTTAATTGTCAAATGTTTGAAAGTGGGGACCAAGCCTTTAGTGAATGCTGCAATATGTGCTTAAATTGGCCATTAAATTATGTAATCTATAGACAAAACATATCTTGTTCTCGAGTATTTGAAAATGTCTTTCACATAGTAACGATAGGTTGAACCTCTCTAGTTCAGAGCTCCCTTCTCCAGAGTCATCTGGCATGATTTCAGGTAGCCGGATTGTCCGCCTTATGAGACTATGGGAAACTTGGCCGCACCCATGAAAAGTTTGATTACAGCCACCAATCCTAGCTCTCAGTGTTCTGTGCTGTTATTTAGCTCTAATTTATCCTAAATGTGCTCTCAATCAGTGGGCTGGTAACACTGCTAGACAATATTGACCTCCCATGGTCTGGAAAACTCTAGATCGGCATCTTCCGGGCCTGACTGGTTCTGGACTAGAGAAGTTCAACCCATAAAATCTGTTACAACAGATTCCCTTCTAAAAACTAAAAAGTGTCAAGACATAAACCAGACACTAATGGATGGTGTAGGAACTGCTGAGGGAGGTGTAAGGTGGATACCGATAGAATAACGTGACAGTAGCAGAAGATGCTGAGAGAGCCTATTGGACAAGACAGAGACAGTATGGCAATTGGTTGGTGGTTATGTTCTGAGAGTACCAAGACACTGGGATTCCATAGCTATTTGACAAATTTAAATGACTTTGACATAACTGTATGGTAATTAAAACTATGGCATGGTATGCATATTTAGTTAAATATGAACAGTTAAGCTGCATCCAATATCGTATCATGTGATGCACCAGAATTATGGTTGTGTAAGTCACTACATATTATTACAAACAGGGTCAGAATGGCAGAGCTTGGAACAGAACTCCTGTTACCAGATTTGCCCAATACTCTGGGGTATGCTCATTTATCAGGGTTACTCTTATGGCGCTGGGGGGAGGTTAACAATTCTATCAGTGTGCTGCTTGTGCTCTCATATGGAGCTGAATTCTCCCTGCTGCCAATTCCCCCTCCCATTGGGAGTTCTCCTGCAGGAACTAGGTTCCTCAGGATGGAGTTCTTACCACCTTAGCAACACACACAGACACTCATACCCACTAACAGAGCATGTCTGAGGGGAGTGGCTAATCAGCACTCACAAGCTGACCCCTCATATGTCCCTGGACTCAGCTGGCTGTGTTTAACAGCAATGCCACACTGCACCCTCATGTGCCTTTGGACTCAGTGGGCTGAATTAAACAGTACTTTAAGCTGCCATCCTCATAAGCCCCTGGGTTCAGCACCCCCTATCCCCACTTTCACACCACAGTCATTCACTGGTAAACCACACGATGAGCAAACCCCACAGAATTTTGGGCACTACAGGGATCTTTAGCTTAGTACAAGAAGCGTTGTTGCAGAGCAAATGGGGAAGCCAAAACAACACCCCTTAAGGAAGAGAGAGAAGCAACCAGCTTAACAATGAAAGTTATTTATTTCTGAGTAGTGAATAGATATAAAAAAGTTACAATATTAAATCTAAACTGAAACTGATTACAAATGTTAGGTAACCATATAACAGTTTACATAGGGCAGGGTCAGGAGGCTATGCTTAGAGAGGTAGTTGATGGGAGAGAGCTCACCACTCCATGGAGCTTGCACTGATCGGGGTTCCCAGATGGTAGCCAGGGGGTCCAGAGGGCAGGAGACAAGCAGAGCCGAGCCCCCAGCATGATCAGACAGGAGATGAAGAAGTCTCAGTGGGACTGATGCAGTTTAAATCCAGGTATCAGAACCGTTTTTCTTGGGGCAAGGATAGGCGTTTTTATAGGGATAGTTCAAAGAGAAAGAGGAGAGACAATAGAGACTGATCACCCCTGGTTATGGGTGATGTTCCTTGAACGAGCTCACAATGCAACTAGGCAGTTTCAGTATTTTAGATGTCAATAGGATTGTTACTAGAATTGGTCTGATAATGACTAATTTGGGTGTGAGCTGGCCTGGGTTCATTAGCATCTGGAGTAGAGATTTCCCATCAGGCAGTGCTGCTCTGCTTTCGGTATCCCATAGTTCACTGCGGTTCCTGCCTTGGAAGAGCTGGTCTCCATACTGTATGCTAATGAGTTCTGTGTTCAATGCAGATGAGGCTGGGGTGTTTCCTTAATTAGTTTAGGTGTGTCTTCCCTGGCCTTTTCATGGCTTTGTCTGATTCTAGCAAAGGCTTAAGGGAAGGGCGGGGGGGAGATGGTTTTCCATGAATGTCACTCCCTGACTCCCAAGAGCACAGGGCTGGTAGGTAACACTCCAGCCATCTGTGAACAGTCTCCATACTTGAAAGTCTTCCACAATCAATGAATACAACTATAGAATGGATGTACTAATTACTTAAGCTCATCCTGCCTGTATTAGAAGTGCAATTCAAATGTTAGTGCTCAGTGTTTTCCTGGAAACTTGCATTTTGAGTCAAGATATATTGGGTCTTTGAAGTTTGTGCTGGAGTCAGGTTAAACAACAGAGCCTCCAAAGTATAGGCAAGCAAAAGATTAATACCAATTCTTATTATGGAACTGAGCCTGAAATTTAGGTGGAGTGTATCGGCAGAGCTAATCATGTACAGTAGCTGAAATCTGTCCCGCCCTGTCTCATCACCAAGTGATTATTTCTCCCCAAATCATTCTTGTTATTTCATAAATAATCCATGGAATTCCTATGATGAGTTAACAGAACTTTGCAACAAGCATAATTTGATGGACGGGTTCTGGTTCCAAATACTGAATTAATTGGCTCTAATAAATAGTTACCTCCTTAAAATTCTAAGGCATCACCACTTTGCATGTTGTGAAAGAAAAGCAGCATGGAGAGCATACTCCCAAAATTGGAGCAAAAAATAAGTCAATCATCATTTTGTTGCAACCATGACCCTCTCAAAGGATGGAACATCTATTCTCTGATTTTAACAGGAAGCGTAAGGCTTGGGGACAGAGTCATTCACTGATTGCATGTTCCCATCAAATAAAATCATGGCCAGTAACATTCCATGCATATACAATTCAACATTTAAATTAGAGATTTTTCTTGAATGATAACCTGCTGCAGACAAGAAACAAAAAACAGATTGTGATTCTGGGCCAAGGTGTGACGCAGACTGAAAATCTCTTTCCTCCTCCCCTTCCCTCCCTTTATTTTGTCTCCTAGGATGGTGGTTGTTATGGAGATCTATTTTGCAAAGCACTGAAAACATACAATATGCTTTGTTTTGGAATTTATCGATTGAGGGATGCACATCAAAGTACACCTAGCCAATGCACTAAACGGTATGTCTAGACTTTTATTTCTCTTGCTGATTTGCGCTTCATTCTTCCTGCTGTGGATAATCCAGATGCCCTTAAAATGATCGGTATTTGCGCCTTGTAAACTGTTTCCACCATCCCCAACCATGCTCTGTATCACTCTGACACAAATGCCGCCTTTTTTTTTTTTGTGTGTATATAAAGGGGATTATCACTGAGGCTCACCAAAGAATTAGAAAACAATTAATATTCTTTGATATGGCTTGAACTGGTTAATTTTTGAGTACCCCTAATAGCCATAGTAGTCTCAGGCAAAAAAAAAAAAATAGATATTGCCTTGCCCACCTTGATTCTAATTTACTGCTGATTAAATTTAGTGCACAGTAAAGTTCCCCCCCATTCCCGAGCACAAGTAGAATATCTTGGGTTATCATGAATGAGACAAAGTGGTAACTGAAGTGCTCAGACAGCAGCATATATTTAATTGCATCCTTACTTAATTAGAAGAGCTCAAAGCATGTCTCTTTCACCAACAGAAGTTTGGTTAGAACACCATCAGGGCTATATATTAACGACTCTGCTTTATTACATAAATCTAACCTCTTCTCTGTGAGGGGGCTCAGGTTATCAGATAATAGCAGCCACCGTGGTCTGTGCTTACTCTGTTCTCTCATATTGCATAGCTGACACCCTTAGGAAACCAAGGAGAAATTTTACTGCTCAGTGCAGTTCTCATCATTGCCTTCAATTAATGGCCCAGGACTTGGCTTCTGCTCAGTGAAAGACACAGAGACCTCCGTCTTACTGATATATCATATTTTGATTGCACAGAAGTCGTCAAAGGCAACATTTCTATGGGCTTCTCTGGCACCAGGATCTGCGCCAATGTATGCAGCAAAGAGGACCATATTCACTGCAGCCACTAAACCATTTGGCTATCAGTGTGCTAAGCTTCTATGAGTAGAGTATCTTACTTTAGTAGATGATAGCTGCATCCCACAAACCCCACTCTAACTGGCCATAATCTGCCCAATCATTACTATCAGAAATGCTGTAGAAAGATTCACAACTACATGGGTGTGGCAAATGTGTCTCCTTGGTGGATGATAGGGTTGCTTATTGGACTGTCACTTCACTTGCTGAGCAGATTAACAGCTAGCTATTCTGTGGAGAAGTAAGACGCTTCGCTCTTCAAAAGTGCCAATCCAAATCTCCCATAAACACTAAATTCACTTCAAAAAGTTCCCTTTGGCCCTACCATTTTTTCATATCTTTCTTATTCTCTCTCATAAAATGCTTAAGTTAAATTGTGGTGGTCTTGATAATTTTTTGATTACATGAGCATCAGTGATACAAGGAAGTAATCAGAGACTGAGGACTTACTTAGTTCCCACCTAAAGAAAAAACATAATTCTGCCGTTGGATACAGTGTGAGGCCTGCCTTGTGAAGTCAGTTAGCATCACATGGCCACAGAATTTCACTGGGAGACTCTGTAAGTGACTCCAGCCTTGATTGTGTGAAGGTTGAGGTTAAAAGGCATCTTTTGTTTGCATCTGCAAATGTCGGTGTTGCTTTTGGCGCATTTATAAATGCACCAAGAGATTAGTGAGAGACGCATCTTAAATTAACAATGTTTCACTTTACTGCAGTTTATTTTTTAGCTCTGTTCTTTTACAATGATGTATATTTTTCTTCCTATAGTGCTCCCTGACAGACCACCGTGGAATAGGCCATATGTGTAGTGCCCTCGCTTCTGCAATTATGTAAATGCTGTGTTGCTAGTACATTACTACTGGTGCTTGAAGATGTTAGGTTCCCCTGCTAAAGTGACCTTGCATTATGAACTGAATCACCAAGGGAGTGGAATGAGTTCTCACCCTGTGGAGAATATTCTGCTCTGAAGGCCCAACTGACAGAGACCTCCTCTTTCCTCATGTCAGGCTGCCTCAGAGATAAGATTTTTCCCAGGTTCTCATAGGGGCTTAACACAGGCCCCACTAAGGAAGTAGACATGCAAAATTTGTGATAAATGTCACTAGAGAAGATGTTAATGCAACTCTAAAGCAAGCCACTTTCTTCTTTTGCTTTTCCAGCTACGTGATCACAAACCCACCCTATGAGTTTGAGCTCGTGCCCACAGACTTGATCTTCTGTTTGATGCAATTTGACCACAACGCTGGCCAGTCCCGAGCCAGCCTCTCTCATTCCTCCCATTCTTCCTACTCCTCCAGCAAAAAGAGTTCATCAGTACACTCTATCCCGTCAACAGCAAACCGACAGAACCGCAGCAAGACCAGGGACTCCCGAGAAAAACAGAAGTATGTGCAAGAAGATAGACTTTGATGTGTACCCACCCCTACCCCGTGTGAAACTTGCATCTGCCACCCGTTCCTCCCTGTTGGTGTTTCCCTGTTTTTCCCATGGAGTTCTTCTCCCTCCTTTTTTGTACACATATTTTACATAGCTATGACAGTGTGCATGTGAGTGTCATTTTTATTTCACCACCATAAAACCCTTAAGCACAACAGCAACAAAGCAGACGGACCAAAAGTTATAAGGGGGGGAGATCCTAAACCCACAGGCATGCCAAAAGCATAAATAACTCACCGTAGCAACTACTCTACATATCCAAAGATAGAATGTGTTTAGCACGAATGCTTGTTCATAAAGTCAGTGTCACACAAAGCAAGTTATTTAATGCAGATATATTGGGGCTTTTGTTTAAACACACACAAGATAGTAGAAAGTTTACCCATTGAACAAAAAATTCTACACTTCAAGTAAAGATACCGATTGTTTCACTGTCAAAGCTGAAATAGTCTAGTCTTTCATCATCTGTATAGATTATTAAGCATCAGCTCTACACCAAAGCAAAATCAGAGACTTGTTCTCTCTAAGGCTAGGGCTAGAGTACGGGGCTTTATTGGAAAAAGTGACGCAATTTGCATCGCTTTTCCAGAAGAGGCTTTTCCGCCATTTGGCCCAGTCTAGATGGGGCCAAACGGCGGAAAACCCTCCCCTTTCGGCGGAGCCCTTATCCTTTGTGGCATGAGGTATACAGGGCTCCCCGAAAGAGCGCGTTTGCTCTTCCGCGAAAAAAAGCGGAAGAGCAAATGCACTCTCTGGATGTGGCGGGATTTTTCCGGGATTCCTCTGGTATCCCAGAAAAACCCTTTAGTCTAGACGTAGCCAAAAAGGACAGTATTTTAAAGAATTTCCTTCCACGTCTCCTCCCTGTACCGCTGACATTTTCCAGGCATGGAGTTGTAAAACTTTCAACTTAAAAAAGTGTCTAATTGCATGTTAAATAATTATTCTTACTGTTTATACTGCCACATGAGTAGCTATATTTTCCTTCACTTGGGGATGAAAAGCCATATGTATCATAAAGATTGGATGTAAGTCTTAAACATGGCGAAAATACTTTTCTGAGCAGTGTTTTAGTCTGAAAAGATACCTTATGTACAAACGTGTCTACAACCTGCCTTTCCAGGCCTTTAAGTATCAAAACCACAGTATCAGTCTTTGGGGGACTTGACTTCCCGATGATAGGCTAGCTTTGGTATAGATCTTTCACTGGCTGCTCTAATGAATAGGAGGAAATCCTCAGTTGTGTTCTGGTTTGTAAAGGGCGCATGCATTAGGAGAAGCACAAGGGAGAACGATATTTTCTGTGGGCCTGCAGCATAAGAAGCTATGGAGGGGTGAGTAATGGAGCACGGCCCACACATGAACCTATATGCCTTCCCACGGCCAGAAGTGGGCAAGACAGAGGCTGTGTGTGCTAGGCTGCTTCTAGCCACACTACTGGTGCAGTCTCCTGCCTTTGCCAGAATTAAATACCATTTTAGTGGCTTTCGATCCTAGCTGCCCTTTCTTTATTGTATCTTGAAACCTATTTTAAATGCCAAGGGGAGGGGGGACACTTCAAAATCACACCACCTACTTTGTTTGTGATGGGCTGCACAGCACAATAGGTGTGTCTCTAGAAAACCGACCGAGGTGGTGGAGCATGGTAGTTACCCAACAGCAAGAGGTGTTTTTATGGTTAGCGCTGTTTTCTCCCCTCTCCCTTCCCCGAGCATGGTAATTTTGGAGCTTTGCTTGCTGTGTGAATTGACAATGAAGTCAAGCACTTTTACTGACAAAACCTGGTATGGTACAAATGGGGCTACCCACAGTGCATCTGTGCAGCGTTAAGAATAATGATTGGAATCAGAAATTATTGCGTGTGTGTGCATAATTGCAGCCAATTAGTCCTCCCGGTGGAAGATGTTTTAAATTATGCTTGT
Source organism: Pelochelys cantorii (assembly GCA_032595735.1). Classification (NCBI taxonomy): domain Eukaryota; kingdom Metazoa; phylum Chordata; order Testudines; family Trionychidae; genus Pelochelys; species Pelochelys cantorii. The sequence continues at coordinate 8,117,779 of CM064333.1, read as the reverse complement.
CCCCCATCCCAAAAATTCTTGCCTCTGAAGACACACTTAGGTATTCTTTGAAAACAGTTCTGAGGTTTTGTCCTAAGAACATGCATAACGACGAGGCTGTGCCAGTTAAAGTGCTCAACCGGAAATTTGACAGTTTAAAAGCATTGTAAAACTTACAGAGCTTACTTCTCTTTCTAAAGTGCAACAAGGATGAATAGAATGGGCCAAGGTATGACAATTAATGGTTCTGCATGACCTAGCAACTGCTGGGGGGTTCCTTCTCTAATGTTGTCCTTGTGAAAACTTGTGAAATTAAAAAAAAAAAAAAGAAGTTAAAACTTTATTCAGTTATTGGGGGTGTTTTTTAATTGTTTTGCTTTACTTTTGATTTAGGGAAAAAATAAAACTGGCTGCTGCTGCTGCTGTTGCTCAACCCTCTTTTATTTTTCTCCTCTCATCTGCTTGCCGTTTAACTGCACGCACCCTCTGCTAACCATCTATGTACCTATGCAGTAAAAATGTTGACCTGTTGCAGAGCTCATTTCACCTTGCCAAATCCTCATTTCCATTCCACTTCTCCCACAAACCTTTTAACCAAGGTCCTGAACATTTTTTTTAATGTTTCCAGTGGCAATACTGAGTTTTCTTTGTTACCAGTTGCACTCTTTTTAGCAGCTTTGCCACCTAACATGCTTTTTTTCCTCTTCCCATTTCATTTCATTTTCCTTTGAATAGGGTGTTAATATGGAATCAGTTGTCACAAATCTGAAAAATAGACTTCAGTGCATGCACAATTCTGCAAATGCTAAGATATGATCATTTCTGTCTCAGGCAGAAAGTGATAGACAGTGAGAGAACTAATCTGTCCACTTTCGGAACTGAGCAGAAAATGACACACTAAATGTAAGAGCCTATATCGAATTCCATGGTCTTACTAAGGACTAGTTCTCCATGGGAATTTTACATGCAGAAGAAGTGAAAAAGGATTTGAGGATTGGGCCAAATACATTTTTATTGCTCTCAATATAAAAGCACATTGAATTATATGTAGGAATCTATGCTCAGTGTACAAAATAACCTGCCTGTTGACTATTTGTTTTCTTTGCATATGACAGTCTCTAATAGACATATTTTATTACATTTTCAATGGCCAGAGAGCCCTAATCTAGTTTAAACAAACACTGTATCATCCCAGAGATCCAAAGCTACCTGAAGTCAAGAATAACTGTCAATTCCCTCTCCCTTCCCCCCAGCTCCTTTCTAATTGCCATTCCTGGTAAACTCATGCATTCATACCCTGCTAGTGAATATTGTCCTTAAAAATAACCAGAAACTACACTGATTGAAGCTGAGTTACAGCAACATTTATATGGATATTCTACGCCAAATGCATTCAATGTTTGCTCCACCCAAAAGGGGAAAAACTGTACAATGGGTAGAATATTGCAGAGTACTTTTAACCAAAGGTTATCTTAAAGCTCTCATGCATTTTGAATAAAAGATACATAACATTGGTTTAACGCATACTCCTGTAAAGGAAAAGCCAGAGGAAGCTGTATCCCTTATAGGAACAATTAAGTGAAACTCTCAGGTTTCTATGGTAACAGACCTTTCCACAGTTCATATACTGAGCTTGTTTAGGTGCTTTCCATAAGTTCTGTAGTTTTTTTTTCTCTGTACTTTCACATTCCCCCATAACATGTTAGACTCCTGTTGGCAAGGCAAAACAGGAAGGAACTCTCAGCTTTTGCAAAGTAGTAGTGTAGTGGATGGGGCACGTTTGTGTTTGTGTTTGTGAACATTTTTATGCCATGATAAAAATTACTTAATGATTGGACATAGCCTAGCAGGCGCATGGGGTGTCTGACACTGCCACTGCCACTGCCACGCAGACTTCCACATCCCCAGAAGACAGCAGACCCTGCCTGGATTTCCCTAGAAAGGCAAAGCTGCCATTAACACCAGTGGGAATTATGCTGATTAAACACATGGCTGCTTTTTTTGCCGTTCTTTTTACAAAATGCATATGTGCATCAATTGACAGCACATTTGTATCATCTAATCAACTGTTAGCTGAGCCCTTCTAACCACTAGTATGTGTACAAGGAGAGATGCATTATAACCAGTCACAGACATTCACAAATAATGAGAGCTGTTTCACTGAGCGGCAAATTGATTATCATAAAATACTCCCCTGCCAAACTAACAACCCTGGTGGGTGGTGAAACTTCTAATATTTCCTACTTAGACAATCTCGCATGCAGTTGCTTCCTAACACCGCCATTTAATTTGAAATAAGCTGCCTATATTGTTCCTTTGTTGTCGCGAGCTGTGGTTTGAAGCTAATGTGTGAAAGGAAAACATTTTCTCGGCTGATACAGAAAAAAATCAGCTGAGCGCATAACAAGAGTAGGCTCTGACTTACCCTCTATGGGTGTACCGTATCTTCCTTGCTTCTCCTCAGGGGGTGAAGGTACAGGCATGACTTTAGGGATTAGCGCCTTCAACAAAAGTGAAACAGCATCTGGCATTGGAAGGGAGGGTGGTGGTTGATGCATGATCAGATGTGGTTGAACCTTGCAAGGTCCAGTCATAGAACACACCTGAACCCCATTTTTCAGGCTTAGTTTTAAAGCAGATGGCATCAGCCCCAAACCTGCAGGATCCTCTGGAGGACCAAATGCTAATGGTCAGATACCCACCTTTCCTCCCCACTTACCTTTGTAGTCTTCCAAAGGGCCTGACTAGTCAACCACACGCACCAGGCAGGGAAAAGGGAAGCTGTCTCCAGGAAGTATCACTTTTCCATCACTGATGATGGGAGGTTTTTTTTGTAGCGGAGGAAGCAGGAAGGGCCCCTGGGTTAGAACGCTGGATGTGCCTTTGCAGCTGAACAATAAAACATCTGAACTACTCTATGTTTCACTGGCTGGCAATTCTGGTACAGAGACCTCCTTGGCCAGCTGCTGGAGCAGCAGCGTGTTCCACCCTAAAGTACAAGGTAGGGAGTGGGACATCTTTCACTGAGGGGAGTGAACTGGATTGGACTGAGGGGAGGGGAGCATTTCAGCAGCCACCGAGCCATAGAACCTGCTGTGAGCTTATTAGCTATTCTGCCCATCTCTGGAGACTGACAAATGGGCCGGCAGGCCCCGTTAAGGAACACGGAGTGTTCTGACCCCTTTACTCTTGACAGTATCAACGCTCAAATAGCAGCATCTGCAGCATATTTTATTGGTGGTGCCACCAGGGGTTGTGACGCCAAGACTCTTTGATGTCTCTGACTGCAAAGAAAATAATATAATGAAAGAGAGAGAGTGAGGCTTGAAGGTGCCGATGAGGAAAGCTTGCACCTGGCTCTGAAGGGGAGCGGAGGTGGCTTTCAAGGCAGTCTGGCCACGAGGAGGGCAGAAAAGAAAGATGCTCTGAGACAGAAAAGGTAAGGTATGAGGCTGCCAGGAAGGCGCTGATGAGTCCCAGCACAAGAGAGGCCCCTGCAAGGGCCAGAGCTTTGCCTGCAGAAGGGATGGAATTAAAAAGAAGAAAATGGAATGTACAAGCATTTATATACAGTGTGAATGCACCAGGGTATTGACAGTGTCTGTACTTTTAAAGGTCACCATGGACTGTACCGGGAAGACAAATATATTAGCAATTACCTAGTGAGGCTGTTGCAAATTTCTGCGAAAGCTGGGTAGACGGAAAAGCTTTTCATCTGTCGCTGGAAGGGGAGGACACGTAGTTCATTCTCATCCTTTGCACCAACACCCTGTCCTCCTCCTGACACCAGCCGACTGAAAGAACTTTCACCAAGTTCTCCCTGTAAACAAAGCGTGTTCAGCGGTATGCAAAAAAAAAAGTCGGATAAAAGTACACAATTCTTAACTTGCCTCAGAATCATTTTAAACACAGACCATTTGGAAACTGTTAGTTTGAAATTGTTTATGTGATCTTGCGAGGCTTTTAGAACATGATAACCATCACACTTTAAACTAACCTTTCAGAGGTGTAATCGTAGATCACACAAAATTGGTTTCCACAAATGCATAATGGTTCGTGTGTCATACTTGAACTAAATGGTTTTTTAAATGGAGCTGAAATTATTTTGATGTCTACACATTCCCAGATATTTTTCCCTACCCCCTTTTGTAAACCAGCCCCCATCAGACATTCCCTTAAAGACTCATTAATAATTCAAATGTTCTGATGACTTTAAAAGATCTTTGGAATTGAAGCTTTTTAAAAAAAAAATACTGCTTGACAAAAAGATAAATGAATGTAGAAAGAAGCGGTAGGAGTCTGGCAAGCTGTAGATCATTTCAGAACAGATTGTAACTTTATCATTCTGTCAGGAAGAATAATTTAAAGCACTTAATCAGTTAGCTTCACTGTGCAGGATGTAACATTATGAATTCCTATCATTCAATCTGTTCAAATCAAAGGGAGCTTAATTATAATAGGTAAGGGGAGGGGAGCTTGAACATTGCTTATTTGTTTCCCTAGTAAAGTTGCCTGAGTTTGAACAGTCTGACCGCCAGTGAGTACAAAGTCTTTAAGGTGACAGGAGAAAACAATATACAGGTTGAAATTCTCTACACAAGCACCACACAAATATGTCACATCTACAGAATTTCAGCCTATGGGCCAGTCCTCTCATTTGTCTCCAGGAAAAACGGCAACTCATTTTTGCTCTGTACCTCTCCTCTCGCCACAATTCTGTATTTAAGTCACGGCATCTGCAGCTCTGCTCTATAAACAATTCAAGGAAAATCTCTAGTTATGAGAAATCATGAATATAATGCGCTGTTGAGCCAGGAACAAAATCTAAGAGGTGGTGGTGCGCTGTGTTTTGTCTCCCAGTGTTCCCCCACTCCCTCATTCTAAAATTGTTTCCACATTCGCACAAATGGACCCTGAACATAAAGAAACAAAAGGAAAAACCTCCCCATTTTTCTTCCCCTTTTTTTGCTTGTCAGTCGTCCCTCCCTCTGCTTCGCCTGCCATGCTACTATTCATCATTAACAACCCATTCAGACTAATGGAATGTTGGGGCTGGCCCCGTCATCTGATCCATCTGTATCTGCATGTAATGAGAAAGTTCAGCAGCATTCAAGCAGCCATGATGACAGTGTCCATTCCTGGATGTAAGAGGCAATGCTTTGGTGCTGTCCCCACTTTGAGGTCGCTTCCAACCCTAATCTTCCACGAAAGAGGTTCAGAAGGCCACCTAGTCCAACCTCTCGCGTGAAGAAAGACTCACCCTGACTAAATCATCCCAGCCAGGACTTTATAGTCTAGTGCCCACCCCTCCCCAGGAAGGCGCTGACATGTTTCCCACATCATTAACATGGTTTTTCAGCTTTATCCAGCTCTGCATTTCTAGCAAGGGCTGGAAGCAGACGTACAAGAAACCCTGCACTGGTGTGATTCCTGAGCCAGTTGTGCAGATCCCATGAGGTTGAATTTTCAGGTACTGCCACAAACCAAATACAACCTCCCAAACCTTAGGAGAGGAGCCCAACACTAACCAAACCACAGCATGCTCCGAGCTTCTAAAGTCATCCTTTTTATTTCTGATACTTGATCAGCACAGCACGTCACATGAATGCATTAAAAAAAACTCATACATTCAAACACCCCAGCAAATTGCCAGTTTTCCTTAACCCTTTACTGCAAACTTCTCCTTTTATAATATGTTTTCAAGTGTACTAAGCTACTACACTCTGCTGCTAGTAATTATTCATTGTTACCCTCTGTTGATTGCCTTTCCTCTATGAACTTTACTGACTGCTTTTTGCACCGCACTAATTAAACGTCTCTTTTTCCCTCCTTGTTCTGTCTCTACCCATTTTGCTCTTTAGCAGAAAAGAAATGGTTTACAGATGAGCCGGATAATGCCTATCCCAGAAACATTCAAATCAAGCCCATGAGCACTCACATGGCCAATCAGATCAATCAGTATAAATCTACAAGCAGCTTGATCCCACCCATCAGAGAAGTTGAAGATGAATGTTGACTCACAGCAGGCCAGAACTATTTTTTTAAAAGCAGACTTCATGAATGGTGATGTGACATTTATTCCTCTTACATGCCGACCCACGGGTGGAAAAGTTACGAAGGGCGAGTGTTATGGGAAAATAAAGTAGACAGATCTTTGTTTGTCTGCCTTTAATATTGCTTCCATGTATTTTGGAAACTATTTCATTTATAAATGAACATAATCAAAAATAATCATGTATAGCCTCTAGCATTTTAAATTATTTTTATTTATTAGAAAGAAAATATATTTTTCTTTTTTTTCATTGTCTTTTTTTTCCCTTTAAAATAGCTGAATATGTGGCCAGACTCCAAAAAAAAAAAAAAATCTGCTCTTGCTGTCTCTCATATCTGAGGAGAATGATGGTCACAGTTATGAGGAAATGTAATCAAGGGAGATACATAATATATAAAAAATAGAAGGTCCAACTTGCATTTTAGTAAATCAAAAAAGAAGAAGAAAACCCCCAAACAGTTCACTAACATGTTTCTTTACTGGAGACCATGTATTTTGTTCAGCATTGACACCAGCTCTTAATAAACTGAAATGTATTTATTTTCAAAGCTGAAAGTCATATTTTTGTAGAATTAACATTCTCTCTGAACTATTCATCATTTTATTACCATCTACAGTGAAGACGTTCCTACAGCTCATCTCAAGCGCCGGTAAATTTAAGATCCAAAACCATTCATTGGTACATTTCTGTGACAATGGGTAGTGACCATTAGTGTAAAACAAAGGGCATGCAGATAAGATGCACATAGTGGCACTTTCTCTGAGGTTGCAAAATGTGCAATTCTGCTTTGCTTCACATTGCATATTATCCATCAGCACTTGCTGACTCAAGGAGTTCAACCATGGAAAATCCTCTTCTTTTGCCAGGTTTCTGAGCACTTTAATCCAAATAGCACATGAGATCATGATATTCGTAACCCACACATCTACCAGCTTGCACTTGAGTTCTTGCTTAAAACTACTGGAGTTGTGCCTGACGCAAACCCTACCCGATCCAAACGCTCCTTTAAATGTGGCAAAGTTTGGTCCATAGCAGAATTTTGCTGATGGCCCATCTGTCAGCAACAGACCGAATCAAAACCACAGCTCTGACAGCACCTGCACTTTTGGTGAGTTCAGCTCAGAGCACAAACTTTGCAGATCAGGCTTTTGTCTACAGTGTCTCGACATCTTGTTGCCAGTTAATTTCGGTAAAAAAAATGTCTTAAATGTTATTGTTTGCTTGTCTTTTTAAGTTGCTGGGACTCCACTCAAAGGTACAGTGAAAACCAAAACAAAACGAAAGTAATGAATGTATTTAAGCATGATAACTTACAAAAGGCCTTTGAAAAGCTGTCGACAGTAAAACCAATTGTATTAGCAGTTTCACAAAGTGGCCAACAAGCTTTACAGCCATCAGACAAATATGTGATGTTTCATATCTGTGCTGCAGTATGTATTCACCTAGGCATTTGATGTTTTAAACAATTTATCAACTCTCAATTTCAAATTAACATTTGATACAACCAGCGGAGCTATCGAGGGTAAAAAAAGGTAGGGTCCCATTGTGCCAGTTAAGTTTAGGCTTTGTACTTTTGTACAGTTGCAAAACGCCAAGATAAAACATAGTGTGGTACTATTAACATTAGCGAAATATCAGTGAATCAGACACGTACAAAGCAGATCGATTTACTGTGAAAAGAACATCCACTATATAATCCAACATTTAAGCTAAACTATCTCAGCGTCAATGTTTGTTCACTGGCTGCAGTACAAATATAACCATACTGCCACCTAAACAGGCTTTACTCTGGAGTGACTTTTGGGACTGTGACTACTTTGTTGTTACCTTTTGTAGAATTAGTTATTTTAAACAAAAAATTAACAAGAATTGTGAATATAATGTATGTAAAATGGGATTGTTAAAAAATATTTATACTCACTATCCTATGAAGAAACAAAATAACTTGAGCCGTTTTTATGCATATTTAACCCATTTCACAAAACCCCAAATAAAGCAAGAATCTAGTGGTTTTGATTGTTACTACGTTAGCTAACGGCAGGCTATAATTTGCATTCTGATTTTGCATTGGGTCACCTTAAACCTTTCCTTTCAAGTCAGTACTCCTTTTTCATTTGTGAACTTTTCATTTGTGAATTTTATTGCCAGAGTAAAAAGTTGGCGTCAATCCCAATAGAACTGTTGAAATTGATGTCAATCTTAGCCAAAAAACATTTGATTTTTATAGGTCACTATATTATGGCTGGCATAGGAAATAATGTGAAGTACTCTTAAGTTGAATGTTACAGAAGTAATTGTACACGGTGCCATTTCTTAGCATCCTTCCTTTCTCATGTAGAGGATATATTTTTTATTGACTTGAAAAAAAAACCTCACCTGCACTGCTAAGGCCTGCATGTCAGGGTCACGCTGTTATGGGGTCTGCATTAAAAAGCAGATTGCCACTATATAACTAGGTCTTGGGCAACATGAAAAGCAGATCTATTAATATAGCTAATTGCAATAGCACCCATTTATACCATCAGATGTGGGGGCTGTAAATAATTAACACCACATATTCCTTAAAAACATATCAAATCCAAACTTTAGCCTTACTTCTTCCTTTGATTACTAATGAGTTTTTGACAGACATGTAGTACAGCTGTGGTTTGGGTCCTTCAGGCAAAGAAAGTGACCACTGTAATTCACATACAGTGTACTGAATTCAGCAGACCAAAGTCTATGGGGCTATATGAGAAAATCTGAAAGGAGGACAGGAAAGTTCTAGGTTTTAGGTCAGGGCTACTCAACTTTGGAATCCCCGGGGCCACCGTGATACTCACAGCACATGCTGAGGGCCACAACTTAGGTGTGGTTGCATAGACATGCAAATATATATGCAAATAGCTTCTTTCACACTGATGGGCATGAATACAAAGATTACGGCAAGACTACACAACATGCAGGCCCCATTTAAGTCAGTTCTGCTGATATTAATAAAATGCAACAGTTACCCGATTTCCACCCATATGACAGCACTTTTAATGAGCAATGACAGTCCAGGAATTTAACTACTTCAATGCATATCAACAGAAGATCATTGTATTGACTCACCATTGTGCAGCGTGTTCCCAGTGGAGGCCATGTTCAAACGATTCCACCTGCAGAGCAGTACAATGTGTGTACGAGTCATCAGGGTTCCTTGAGCAAAGTGACTACTGGGATGTGACAAGGCCTAATTCTTATTTGAGATAAACATGCCCAACTTCTGCTGTTCTGAATGTGAGCCCAACGCACACAACTAAGAGCAGAGCGATAGATCGGAATCACTGAAGGCACTGTTCACCCAGAGGCAGGGGGCTAGCAAAAACGTTCTTAGAGCTACCTTAGCTGCCCCATCCTCTCAGCCGTGCTCTGTATATTAGCAGGTATTCAGGGAGAAGCCCATGTGATCTGAAGTCATAAGGACTGAGAGCAGACCTAAGGATCCATGTAATTTGCATGGAGGAGATAATGTCTCTATTCTAGCCCCGAGGCTGAAGAAGCAGCTGAATGTGGGTAGGCGGACAACACCAGCCCACATTGAAGGTGGTGGCAAATTTTGCATTATCCCAGCCGGTGTGCTATTTAGCCAAATAAAGCCCAGTGACTTTTGCTGCGTCAAGGGGGAAGGAGGGGAGGCTGCCCCGGAGGGGTCAGGCACCCCATCTATGACATTAAGGATGAAAAATTCTTGTCACATTCAGAAATGAGGACTGGTTAAGTGAGGCATGCTGGGTTATAAGGGAGACACCTTTTCCTCTCCACACACATCTTGGTAACGTGCCATGGACGGGAAAGGAAGTACCGAAAAATGTATTACACATCTAAAAATGTTCTATTTTAAATTAAGATCTGCTAAAATATTGCAGAGTACAACTTGGGTCCTTTAAGGGTCTGAAGTACATAGAGTTTGCTTGATGCATTTGTTTTCTCTCTGTCTGTGAAACTGCCCTTACTAATCAGATTCATAAATTATTGCGCAGCAAGAGCGATAACTTACAAATGGGTAAGTTGCCTGTTTGCATGCTATACAATCCATAGCTGTGAAAACATGCATATGTTAGCAACTGCCCCGTTATATCCCAGTCTGAAAGTTACTGTACAAAGCTGTACCTTCTTAACAGAATACAACTTAATTGGCAACAGCTTCAAGAAGCCAACAAGTTTTGAAGTGTGCTTCTGGTGGTCTAGCAATTATCAGGGGACATGCCTCCATACCCTGTTATATGTCCTCTCAAAACATAATTAAAAAAGCGAATCAAAGCAAAGCAGAACAAATAAAAGGGTGGGTGAGTCAGTGCAAAGGCCCACATACCTTGTGTTGGTTTGGGCAGGAAACTGATCAAATTCTATGGGCGCTGTTTGGGAAAATCTAGGGAAGAGCATGTTCCCTATCTTTCACAGCTTAGTAATTTTCTTCCATGGCACCAGTCAGTACTTACCCTTTTAAATCATGTTTACACTACCCTCCGGATTGATGGGCAGTGATCAATCCAGTGGGGGTCAATTTATCACATCTGATACAGACCCAATCAATAGCCTATTGAGTGCTCTCCTGTCGACTCTGCCTATGCTTGTCATTTTGGTGGCGTACCAAAGTTGATGGGAGTTGTGTAACAGATTTAATTTTCACAGTTTTTTTGCTGTGGTATGTCGACTTCAGCTATGCTATTCACATAGACTGATGTAATGGAGACCAGGTCTAAGATAGTTAGTTACCACGATTTTTATATACGTGTTGGGCCACTAAGGTCTTGCTACAGCAAAGCACATAACTTCGAGCTAGTGCATAGTCTCATTTTGTTGAAACTAGTTAATGCAGTAGCTCTATCTACATACTTAAGCATGTACTTCAAGGTTTTTGATGAATAGGGTCTATTATAACTTACTTTTTTTAAAACAATTGTTTCCATTGAAGGTATGAAAATAACTTTACTGAACACAGTGTTAGTATCCATGACTGGCAGTGGGTCATATTTAGAGCATAATATAAATACTAGAACAGTTCAGCATCAGTGAAATTCTCCACTATGCAGAGTCATCCACATCTCAAAACTTAACTCCCCATAAGTTGTACCAGGGGCCTTATGTAGGATGAATTTCTCCCCCTTGGCGAAATACCAAACATTTAACATAAGACAGGCCATTATACTAAAATCCAGATCTTCACAATTCTGTACCTTTGATTATATGCTTTAAAAGCTTTTGGCCACAGAGATCCGAAACTAATCTCAATTTTTGCTTTCAGAAAAAAATAAAATTTGCGCTTGCTTTTATTTTATACAGTGAGATAGTTTTTTCATCTCTTATTTTTCTTAAGTGTGTGTTAATCATCTCAGTTTTTAGGTCTTTTTCTATTCAATGTGTGTAAACTTCTTTTCCACGTTCTTTGATAAAACTGCAAATGAATGTGTGTGAGAATGCACACTGCTGTTATTTAGCAGGCAAACATCCAGTGATGTGGCACACAAAACCAAGTAAAAAACAGCAATTGAATAATCTATAAACTGTGACATTTACCTAGCCTATTTTTGAACTACTAAAATTGATGTTTGCTCCTCATTAAAGGCAATAAGATAGAGGATGATTCTAATTTAGCATCAGATTTGTCAAAAAAGTAATAAAATATCCATAAACTGCTCCCCCATTTATGTGTCAAATCCAGAACCCGTTGAAGTTGGCAGAAGACCCCCACTGTTTCAATGAGCTTCAGAGGAGGCCTGCAGTAAAAAAAAATATGTAGGCACTCAAGCACATAAGAATAAATGGAGACATTTCTGCAATTCTTCTTTCATTGAAATTGAAAAGTGAGAAGAGGAGTTTTTCTGGTGGTGAGAAGAGGAGTTTAGGGAATCTCATCAACATTTCAGCTGCAATCCTCACATTGCTTATTTTAAGCAGCAGTTAAAAATTCTCTCTCTCTCCAGATATTGTTTCAGAGACATATTTTAGACGTTGCAGTTGCAAAACCTATTGGAATTCCAGAAGTATTAAAATTTTAATTTCAGTGTTTTTCAGGCAAAGTTGGCCTTTCTCCTCCTCCTAGACCACAGTTCACATTAAAAATGTGGCTATATGCCACAGCCATATAGCAGGCCCAGTGGCAGGCCCTCACGGACGGGGCCGGGCCAGGCAGCAGGCTAGGAAGCAGGCCCTACGTTAAAACGGTTAGCCAGCTAAGTGCTATTGTTTAACTGGTTAACCATTTTAACACCCCTTGTTCATATATATAATATAAGAAAGCATTTGCCATTACAGTCATTCCTTGAAAACAATTCCTATAGACTACCTATGGTATTCACGCTTCCAGTTCACAGAGAAAAAGGAGTACGACTTCATCATTTTTCTTTGTACCAAGGATCGGTGAGAGAGATAAAATGCTGGTGCTCAGAAATGATCTACCTGACTTTGTCATATGTAATATCCAGTGATAAATATCTTGTCTTGTAAAAAGGGTTTGTACATAACTTGTACATGGTTTCATTTTGTATTTTTCTCAGATTAAAATTTATGTATTTGTGTTCTAAAACAAGGTGTGAGCTCTGTCTTTGTCGTAGAAATAGGTATTTCATGAAGTATGACGCAACATTAGATATCAAGCCTACCAGTCACTATGCAACCTGATAGGTAATAATATTGCTCTGAATTTGCATACCACCTTTAATCTGGGCCTCACAACTAGGAACTACCGGAACTAGCTGCTCATGCCAGTTGTCCAACTAGCCTGTTGCTATGTTTCCACTAATGGTCAAAACCAAATGCTTCGAAGGAAGATGTGGAAACCCTATGGACAAATTTGCAAAACCATGCCTCCAAGATACATTTCCTTCCAATCCCAACATACGATTTATATCCTGGCGTAATTTAGCTAAACTAACCATAAAAGAGAATCTCTCCTTTCATTTTTAACAGTTTTGATAGTTAACTGAATGCTAGGTTTGCACACATCTAAAGAAAGTCTAACTGGTTCTTGCCCCAGTGGCTACAAGTCACATTTACACTTTCATTATATAGCTGTCAGAAGAGGAATCAGATAAGCACACTCCAAATTTTGGACCCAATCCTGAGAGTACCTACAAAGGTGCTTAATTTAAGAAGAAAAATTGTTGTTTTTTTAAATCAATGGAACTACCCATGGGTTTCAAGATTAGCACAGTTTCCAGGATTGGGCTCTAGTAGTTTAAAAAATAGCTTAGTGACTCTGAGAAATTACACCTTGGATAGACATCATACCAGTCCCAGATATATAATTAAGAAGAATCTAGTGGTATCTTTAATGAATTGACCACTTGTCAGTCTCAAACAAGAAAAAGACTCTCACAAGCTCAGTGCAAAAGAAAGTCACCTGCATGACAAAAGCCTGAAAAAGCACATCTGCACTGAACATTTTACCCCAGGGTTTAAATGGTTTCAAGGACCTGGTTTGGGAGCTCCACATTGCATGGAATTTCAGTCTATGTTGATACGTGGCTACAAAAAAGAATAGGTGGATGAGACCAGAGGGCCTGAGCAACAAACTGGTTCAGATTTCTAGAGCCACATTTAAATCAAGATGCTCTCTGTGTGATATGGAACAACATCCATTAGGCACTAAAATCAACATTATTTGGCAAAGATGGCGGCCTGGATCCAGGACTTGGAACAGCATGAATGCTGAAGGGAAGAACTGAAGTGTATTAGCAAAGCTGTGTGGAGAAATGTACAGCATTTGATGCCTTGAAAGTGAAGGAGTTATTGTCACTGGCTGGAGTCTTTCTTTGCATGAGCCATGTATTGCTATTTCTGTACAAGGCACATGCTTACGGAAAGGAAACACTTTGGCATTCGGCAGGTAGACAGATTCCACCTCCCAAGGATGTTGAGAGAGACCTGGCTTAAAACAGAATATTCAAAAATTCTGAAGAAATGATGGGCGGCAGGAAGGAAAGCACTTAATTTTGACAATCAGAATCCAGACTGATGAGAACAAAAGTCTGCTCTCAGGGACACAGGTAAATGGCAAATCTGGAGTCATGCCACACACAACCAGAATGCTGAAACGAGCCAATTGGTGTTTGTTCCTTCTGCTTGACCCTTCGCTCACAAATTCCTTTGACATTTAAAAACATTTTCAATGGGAGTTTCTGGCATTTTAGATGATTTCAGGTAATCTGAAACCAAAATTATTTGTAAAGAAGAAAGCAACTGCAATATATTTACTTGGAATTCTGAATTTGAATATTACATGAAAGTGTGTTTGATGGGAAATGTGCACCAGCTTTTGGCACAGGCTTTGGTGTCCGGTGATGCAGACTGCTCAGCATTTTAACTGAACACAATTTGTTAGAATAATTTTCCAGGGACAAACATCAGTTAAATAAGGAACACACAAGCTCAAAAGGCAAGCAATATCTTCCTTATTTATTCATGTGTAGAATTACATGCTTTTGACCTAACACACAAGTATCTAGCTTTGTGGTTATATCAGTGGGCTAATTTCAAGCTACAAGCTCTCTTTTTTCCCCCTTTACTTTTGTGGGTGTTTTAGCACCTTGCTCTGTAACCCCAAGGTTAGTCTAGCTTTACACCATTGCAAATAGGAAAAAAACACCGTGGCCTGGGCATTACTATGAAAAGCCACCTAGTGTCTTGTGTTTGACAAGTTTCCCCTCTCCTTTCTAGTCTTTGCCCTGCTCCAAAGCTTCTGTGTATCTCTGAGCATGAAGACTCTCCAGGAGATGGCCCTTTCAGGAATGTCTTTCCAGACTTCAAGATTAGCAATGTCCTGTTCCTGCCCACAAGATACCTAAACATTTGTTCCCTTTGGTGGAATTTCTTCTTGTCCTTACTTTCCAGGCCACTGTATTTAATACTGATTCATAGGACCAAATCCTGAGAGCATTTACGCTGGTATTTTTCTAGGGTAATAAAATAACTGGCAAGCCAACTATCTGGATCACTATTTCTCCACCCCACAAAGCTGATGGTTAGTAGCACTACTGCTTTGGAAAACATCAACACAGGGTAATAGTCCTAAATCCATCACTAACAGAAGGTTTGCATGAGATGGGCTTTGTACCTAGTCAACACATTCCTGCCTATATGGGGGATACTGTGTCAGATTCTGGGCTTCTTCAACCCACCTCTACAGCTGTGTTGGGTTGCTTTCAGGAAGAAAAAGCAACTAGAAAGCAATTGGATTGGGCCACCCAAGGATCACCCTTCTAAAGAGGATCTTTGAGTTATATAAGACTGTGGAATTACTCTTATCCCTCCCACCCTTCCAGGGTACTAGAGTAGGGGACATGAGTTGGAGAAAGTGGATGTGGCCAGGGCATTTTTAAGGGTGATCCCCAACTAATAGAAGCTACAGCAGTCTTCTGCAGCCAGAACAAATACCGAAGTCTCATTAAGCTATCTTTAATTGACATTCTAATGCCTTTTCCACTCCAGGGCCATGTGACATCTCATGTCACCTATGTCTCCCTCTTCCATGTGCTAATCCCAGAGGCTGTGACATCTAAGTTAGTACTTCACTAGACTCTACACATGTATCATCAAACAGTACAGTCAAAGACAGATGTATAATACCCTAACAGAAGCTGCTTTGTTTCTCATTCAGAAAAATGACCACAAGAATAAGCATCCTCTTTAAAGTACCACTCACAGCTCTAATGCTCTAGTCCAAAAAACAAAGACGCCATTTAACTTTCAGTGTTGCCAATGTCATATGAAGCAAAGCGGGAAGTTTATAAATGGCATTGACTGAAAGCACAGCTATAGGAAATATGATTCAGTTACAGATACATAGAGAGGAACTGTATGTTAATCACAGGTTCAATCAGTTGCAAAATAAGCAGAAACTATTCCTAACTGAACTGGCAGGCAATAAAGCATACGAGCTGTTTGACTGTCCTAAAACTAAGTTGGAAGTGGCGTGTGTGAGTGTATATATAGGGTGTAACAGTATTTTCCAATATTTGCTGATCAAATACAAATTTTGTTATTGAATCTGGTCTATGCCAGGTAGAAATATAGATGGCAGACTGCAAGAATAGACCAAAAATCTTCATTCTTTATTTTAAGAGCGCTGATTCTGACAGGTAGAATAAGTAAACTAAGACCCTGGTCTATAATGGACAGGAGAAGTTTCATGGATGTCAATTGACTTATCCTTCAAAGATTTAGGCATGTACTTCTTAACATTACGCTCATGAGGGCCTTTGCTCGTGTATGGTACTTTACAATGTCATAAGAACAATCAACAACCTAAGTATTTTTCCTATTAGTGATTTGTTTAAATGGATTTGTATTGCAGTTCACAGTGCCAAAAGGCACAGTAACCAATTTAAAAACTCAGCCCATACACAGCAACCATTTAACATCTATTGTGCTACTTCTAATCAACTGTCTTGGGCAAAATAATATGTCCAGCTCCATGTAGAGTACACTGACGCAGGACTGTGACGTAGCTATGGATTCAGAAGACAAAAACAGATCTGCACACAGTTCAGGTTCAAGGATTTGATGCAAACTGGGATGGGGTGGATATACCCCCCACTAGAGAGAGGAGGGGTGAAAGGCTTTTGGGTGGAGAAAGCCCCGCCCCTTTCAGCCAATTGGGCATGCTCCTGGTGCGGAGACTATATTAAAGGCCTGAGGCCAGCTCATTCAGGGGGAGCTGCAGGCAGGGAGGGAGTTCAGGCTGGAGCTCCTGAGCCAGCCTGGTTGGCGCAGTTGTCTTCCGAGCAGCAGACCCAGCCGCCGCCGGAGGAACAAACCGAGCAGTTGTCGGAGCCACAGACCCCCATTGCAGGTGCCACCACCATGACCCCAGAGACTACCCCGTGACCGAGGGACAATCCGGGGACTGAACCTCCTCCAGAGACAGTAGGAAGTGGCCCAGGGCGGAGGAATACCCTCCTGGGAGCTCAGCGTGTTGCAGGCGGACCTCCCGCTGAACTGGCAGTGCAGTCACCATCGCCAACAGGGCCCTGGGTTGGGACCCGGTGGAGTGGAGAGCTGGTCGGCTCTCCAACAGCCAGGGAGAGCACACTGGCTACTCAGGCTTCTAAGCCACTTTTGGAGTAGGCCATGGGGCTGTATTTCCCCTGAGTAAAAGGTACTGAACTTTTGGGCTAGGCCTGTGGGTCATATTTTCCCTGAAGCAGGGGCACTAACTTATGGCCCACAGGCCTCGCCCAAATGTGACCCTTACTCAGGAGAAATATGGCCACAGGCCTAGTCCACGTTTCCCCTGGAAAAGGGGCACTGAACTTTTGGACTAGGCCTGTGGGGGGCCGTATTTCCCCTAAGTAAGGGACACCAAATTGTGAGATTGGTATTGCAGGGGTGTCACGCCCCATGACAGTGGGCGCGCCCTGTGCCACAAACCAAAAAGGGTTTAGCTGCAAAATTCAGATCCAACCCTGTATTTTGAATCTCACATCCTTTTCCAGGTCCAAATGTACGAGTTCTAATTTGTTAAGAAGTAAGTGACATCAAATAACATATGATCATCAGATTCCATTAACTATTCATGTGCATTGCTCATTGCAATCATCTACTATTAATCTTTACAAATCCACAAGGCTTCAGGATTATGGTAAAACAGCCTAACAGCTTGTTGAATTCAACACATTAAATGTAACTGTACACCCAAACTGACACCATTAACTATTACATTATATTTCGGGTGTGTGTAAGAATTGAGATTCATAATTATTATCCACTAAATTCCATTCTCACCAGGTATGGATCAGCACCAGCCCAGGCTGGGGAAGCTACTGAGCCCAACACTGGCCAAATTCAGAGACGAACCCTGATCACATGACACCTGAGGCATGTTGTGCCTACACTAAGAAGAACTCCACCCTCAAGGGCTGGATATTGTACTTTCTATAGTATCTGTATGCTTCTCCTACAAATTATGCTCATCCACATACCTCCTAGGAAGCAACTCCCAGTGAAGAACTGTTCATATGTATCTTACTGCTAGAACAACAATTCAGGAGGTGTACTCAAGGCTGCAGCACGGGAAATACGAGACTCCAGTGAAGACAGAAACTGCATGGCCTTATCATCTAAAAATGTGTCTATAGTATGTCATTACATGGATTCTGTTGGCGTTTACATTGATTACTTCACACGAGCAGCCTAACACATTTATACAGACCACTTTTTCCTATTTTAATAATCATCGTCAAGAGACCAGAATGGTGCAGATTTAGGCTTGGCATAATATGCTTTTTGTATAATTTCAACTAAAATTTGTTTATTTTAAGCTTTTTCAATTTGTAATTGCTTTACAGTTTCACCGTTGTGTAAAATTGATAATCTGAAAGACTTTGTGAAAATTTAAATGATATACTTTAAGCAAGTCTTTCAGATTATTATCAATTTTGCACAACTGTGAAAATTTAAATTATATATTTTAAGCATTATGGGACATTATGGGGGCAAGGCTCAGACACTAAATCTTCATAGTTTTGACAATTTGCATATTAATGAGTATAACTCTTTAAAGCTCAACATTTAGTGTCATTAAGTAATTAAAGTAAATATCCTTACAGCTGGAAGGCTTTTTTAAAAAATCAATAAATCTTGGTAGACATCAAGTTCACCCCATAAACACACAAACTGATGAATGCTTATTAATGGAAATTTTCTAAGTACATGCAGCATTTTTTATGTGTAAAAACATATCTTTAAACAAAATTAAATCAAACTCTAATGTTATTGAGGGGAAACTATAGAGCAGATGAAGGGGAAAAGATGGTGTTGTAACTTCATGTGAATTTTGGCTAGGCAGTGAGCAGCACTGTTGGGAAACGTATTTAGTGTGAATGATAATGGGCTATTGAATCTTTCACTTCTAGGTAACTAAGCTGGACTCCAGCCCAAGCCAGTAGTGACCATTACAATCAGATAGCTGTTTTGTGCCCAGCCTGAAATGAGCTTTAATCTATAAACCAACACTTTTGGTAGCAGAATCAGCAGAAAGGTCAATGGCTAAATGGACAAGATTCCTGCATTATCGTCTTCCCCGTTAGTATTTATTATGTATTACAATAGTACCAAGCTGCCCCCATTGTCTGGTTACATCGAGAGCTTTCAAGCAAAACCATACAGAGACAGGATCTTTATTGTTTGCGCTAGTCACTGTGCAAACACGAACTATAAAAAGGGAAAGAGAAAGGTGAAGTGTCATACAAAGTATGGGAAGGGGGTTCTTGAGGATCTGACTCTGGAAGAAAACACACACACACACAGAGTGTGGTGTGTGTATAAAATAGCTTTGCGAACTGCCTGTCTGTCACCATCCATTTCTGCAGGAGTAGCAGGCAGTGTCATGTTCTTGCTCTAAGTAACGCAAAGTGTTGAGGATCCTTCAGGATGGTTGTGAATAAATCTATTTGCCTGGAAAGCCATAACAGAAAAGGCTCTCTGGGTCTGTGCTGCTTATGCTGCCTCTGCTGCTGGTATGTCGGGAAAGTGGTCAGAAACCTGTCAACTGGGACATAAACTAAACACAACCCCCGTTGAAGTGAAAAGGCATCAAGGAGTGACATTCTGCAGCTGCTCTACAAAGACCTTCAGTCTGAGAGTTCATCCCCCATACTGAGAGGTGTCCAAGTCTACATGGAATGCTCATTTAATGTTACCTCTGTTTCTTTATTAACTGGGTTATGGTAGATGACGTGTGGGCCATTACCATAGCTTTGGAATGCTTTGGCATCTAGAGAAGCATATGCCATAATTTTGGGCCCACACCCCCTGAAATAGTGGAGGCAGAATGTTTCAAGTACCTGAAATGAACTAGCCTGAAGGAATTTTAAAGACTGCATCTTTGTGTGTGTGTGTGTATACTGTATCAAATTGCAAATGAAAAGGAAATGTCACTCCTCTCCTGCCTCCTGATCATGAAATAACATGAATGACGATCATTTTTAAAAGGTAGCAATATATGTGAGTTAGAGCCTCATTAAGCAGACCGTTTTCGAGATGTTTGTTTTCTGTAAGCACAATGAAGAAATAGGGCCCACTGTTCAGAGAATTATATCTTCTATATTTGGAAGAACCACACTCTGCAGCCACTTGCACATATGGTATAAGAGAATCATAGCATCATAGACTTCAGCCTGCTGGTGAAAGCAAACACACTGAATCATAAAATCGTAGAACTGGAAGGGACCTCGAGAGGTCATCAAGTCCAGTCCCCTGCCCTCATGGCAGGATCAAGCACCATCTAGATCATTCCTGATAGCTTTCCATCTAATCTGTTCTTAGACATCTCCAGTGATGGAGATTCTACAACCTCCCTAGGCAATTTATTCCAGTGTTTAACCACCCTGGCAGTTTGGGCTTAAATTGCAGCAAGAGAGGTTTAGGTTGCACATTTGATTATAGCAGGTTTTCAAGTATCTAAAAGGGTATCACAAGGAAAAGGGAGAAAAATTGTTCTCCTTGGCCTTTAGGAAAAACTTTCTATCCTGTCTCCCCTCAGTCTTCTCTTTTATAAACTAAACAAGCCCAATTCTTTTAGTCTTCCCTCATAGCTCTAGACCTTTAATCATTTTTTTTTGTTCTTCTCTGGACCGTCTCCAGTTTCACTACACCTTTCTTGAAATGTGGTGCCCAGAACTGGACACAATACTCCAACTGAGGCCAAATCAGCACAGAATAGAGCAGAAGAATGACTTGTCATGTCTTGCTCATAACACTCCTGTTAATACATCCCAGAATCAGGTTTGCTCTTTTTGCAACAGTATCACACTGTTGACTCATGTTTAACTTGTCGTCCACTATGGCCCCTAAATCCCTTTCAGCAGTACTCCTTCCTAGACAATCATGCCCCATTCTATATGTATGAAAGTGATTGTTCCTTCCTAAGAGGAGTACTTTGAGATGATAGAGATTTAGATGGGGGCATAGAGATGATACCAAGCTGGGAGGGGTGGCAAGTGCTTTGAAGGATAGGGTCAAAATTCAAAATGATCTGGACAAACTAGCAAAATGGGCTAAATAGAATGAAGATATTGAACAGAGCGGGTCCCAAAATAGACTCCTGCGGAACCCCATTTTTTATTAATGATTCACAATCATGCTGGAAGGGCATAACTACTCTCTAAGAACGGTTATCCCGCCAGTTATGCATCCAACTTAGAGTAGCCCCATTTAGGGATATGTCTACGCTACAGAGTTTTGTCAGAAAAACGGCCGTTTTTTCCGCCAAAACCTCAGTTACGTCCACACTGCAATCCAAAAGTAAATCGAAAGAACAGAGGGGTTTTTTCCAGCATTGGTAATCCTCCTTCTATGAGGAAGAAGCTCTTCCAGAAAAAGGCATGTGTGGATGGGGAAGAGGGAGTTCTTTCGAGAGAGGAAAAAGCACAGGTGCCCTCTCTGTCCATAGTAATCACAGCTTAAATGCAAGATAGCGTCCATTCAGCATGGACACTATCTTTCAAAAAAATCAGATTGCTTTTTCAATGAGCTTTTGTGTGTGGACACTCTTTTTCGGAAGAAGTTTTTTCGGAAGTTCTCTTCCGAAAAAAGGTTCTTCTGAAAGAAGCCTGCAGTTTAGACATAGCCTAAGTTGTATTTCCCTAGTTTATTAATAAGAAGGCCATGCAAGACCGTGTCAAATGCCTTACTAAAGTCTACGTATACCACGGTCATCACTTCTCCCTTAGCTTTCTTTGATTGATAGCCACAAGGCTTGATATCCTGCTAGGTAACAGCCAGCATGGATTTATAAAGAACAAATCATGTCAAACCAATCACCTTATTATCTTCCAATTGTTTACAGACCAGTCAGTTTAACTTCTATGCCAGGGAAGATAATGAAGCAAGTAATTAAGGAATTCCTCTGCAGTTTCCTGGCTCGTTCTTATAGTGCTCATCTCTAAAAATGAAAATATTTGCCCTTTTCCAGTCTTCTGGAATCTCTCCCGCCTTCCATGATTTTTCAAAGATGATAGAGGAGGTATCTGAGCCTTTAGCTATCAGCTCTTTAGGATGCATTTCATCAGGCTCTGGTAACTTAAGAACAAGTTAAAATAAAACAGATGTCTTAAAAATTTACTTGAACTTCTAACTTTTCTAAACCTACCCCATTTCCACTAGCATTCACTAAGTTAGGCATTCCGTCGCCATCAAACTTCTTGGTGAAAACCAGAACAGAGAAGTCGTTAAGCACCTCTGCCATTTCCAGGTTTCCTCTTATTGTTTCTCCCTCTTCACTGAGGCCTACCCTGTCCTTGGGCTTTCTCTTGCTTCTAATATAAAGAGTAATAAGAAGACATTTTTACAAATATATGTACAAATATACAAGCTAGATTTAGCTCGTTTTGTGCCTTTGCCTTACCAATTTTACCCCTGCATACCTGCATTGTTTGCTCATATTCATCCTTTGTAATTTGACCTAGTTGCCACTTTTTATATGACTCCTTTTTGAGAAGGATACTAGCTAGCTAGAAGATTGCTCTTGAAACACTGAGAAAATTATCTATCTAGCTACCTATTTAAGAATTTAGGAGCCACAAATTGCTCTTTGCAACCTTTCATGTGGCTCAGATGATGGCAATAGGTTTGGATGAAGGCTTCTAACATACTTGTGTGATCGGCACCCTGATCAATTTGACTGAGAGAAAGCAAGTGGTTACTCATGCAGCCTGACGCATGTCAGTCTGTGCTGGAGAGTACTGGTGTAATGAACAGTGGTCAGTAAGTTCCTTCTGCATCCTTTACTGTAATTAATAAGATATGGGGGAGGGAAGGGAAGACAGCACTTGATGTCCTTACATTGTGTTGCTATGATCACTTTGTATAATCTCTAGGTGGTTATTTTGTTTCTCTGTCACACTGCGTCAATATATGATTTGTAATAAAACTGATGTGACAGAATATCACTTTTTTATTATTTTGTGGGTCTGGATTATATTCAGTGATAAAGTGGCTTCTCTAGGTTGACACATCACTGATATAACTGCATCTGTGCTTCTGTCATACCTTAGGCAAGCTTCACATTAAAAATCTTATCTGGAGCTTCCAGGTCAGGTCTCCAAACAAGCTCTACCTAACACAAGATAATTAAGATTTTTAGTCTCAGGGACCGAAGGACAGGGGAGAATGATTCAGTAGTTAACATAACAATTAAAGTTCAAATCTCTCCAGACTTTCTGTATGACTCTTGAGGTAGAATGACCCAAAATGACTTACCTCTTTGAGGTACGAAAGTACTTCTCCATGTGTAGAATGAGGACATTGGGCATTGTGTTGACTACAGATTGTGTAATACCTTAGCGAGCTCCTATCACTATTTTTGGTCCCGAATAAGGCAATTTCAGTGAAGAGTATTAAGTAGCATTGCAATGCCTGCAAACATGAGACCTTTCTTGGGAGGGAAAAATAAGCATTTGACATGCTGAAATTTTTAAAATGTTTTTCCATTTAACTTTTGGGAAGTATTATTCAAAGAACACCACCACCAGCCCTAATCCGAATTTCCAAGCACCTTTCAGCCCAGGATCAGAAAGGGAGCTTCCATGCTGCATTTGGAAACTCTCTCTAATTGCAAATTTTCCCCTTTGGTCAAAATTCGAAATGTTAATAAACATTTTCACCAATGGTTTGTAAAAAAGGTGACAAGCATTTTAAAAAAAATTTCAGATACCTTGGTGCATGGGGTTTAAAAATGAGATGAAGGCAAGGGGAGATGGTTGAAGTACTCAGTTCAGGGCAAATAACATCCTTAATTTATTGAAATATATACAAAGATGTGTTGCAAGCCTTTATCAGTAATATGGAGCTGATAATAAAGGCACTAGGAATAATGTCTTAACCTTTCTGTGTGTAATGGTGATCTTCTTTAAGGACCTCTGGCCATTGTAACTTGAGTTCTAAATCTTTGCATTTCACTCCCAGAAAGGTTGTAAGAACACAGGCTGCTCACTGTCTTCATTCTCTCCATAAAATTATATTGTATCTCTGGGTATGCCTCAGTTTACCTAGTCATAAGTTAAAGTGATTTGGCCATGTGATAAACTGGGTGCCAATAACACAGCCAGGATTAGAACAAAAGACTGAAAGATCACGTTTCTTGGTTCTAACCACTAGCAACATTGGTTCAATAAAGAGAAATCCATAAGAGAAGCAATCAGCAATAGTGCAGCAATAAACAACCAGACTCTGCACATCTACTATATATTTATTCGTCTACCTGACTCTTTCAAAGTGTCTGTGTGTCTCTCTCTAAGAACTCCTCTGAAATGGTAAGAGCCAATTTGGTATACAGCTTCTTCTTGTAACTTAAAACAACGTACGGGATTGGTTGTGCCAGGACAATGGGATGTGCCTGGAATGGGACTGGCTTCTCATAAACCATACAGAAAAAAGACAGAATCACCAGGTAGGTGAAAGGGGTTAGCTGGGGTGTACTCCCCTTCCTCGTACAGGACTGCTTCACCCCAAGCCTCTCATTCCCCAGGCTCCCTTTAGGGAGGGCAAGTTGGGGGGGCTGAAGCTCTCCCCTATTCCACATGGGAACACTGTGGCTGGTGTTCCCTTTCGTCAGGGAGCGAGGAGGGGAAAGTGCACCATTTGCCCCCTGCACTCCCCAGCCAGAGTGAGGAATGCAGCAGACGAATCTGGACCTGCCCCACCCGAGGGATATGCCTGCTGGTGCTGCAGTGGCCCTGGAGAGGCGCTTGCGTCCAGGCCCCAAGCTGCTGCGGTAAGAGAGGGCTGGGGTTGTCCGCTCTCACCAGGGCAGCCTGCCTACTGAACCGTTCCTCTCCAGCCCCACCCCAGGGCAACGAAAATGCACATGCTTCATTTAAATCATTTTACTTTCCAAAAAAAACCTCCACAAATTAATTGAGTTAAGGACCCGAGCAATGCCGGGTAATTCTTCTAGTAAAGAAATAAATAATACTTCGTGACACTCTAGTAAGAATGAATGTATGCCAGTCTGGCACAAATGATTAACGTCAATGTTTGCAGTGGCTGGATATGATGCTCTATCATGAAGCGAAATGTTCCTGTGAGCTGAACTCAGACTGAGTGAAACACGCCAATAAGTGAGGATTCATTGCCTTTTAGTGCAGTTCATTATCCATTCTCAGGGCCCTCGCGGATGAAGAACCATCCATCTTGCGGGATGCTATTTTTTTTTTAAGCCAATACAAAGATCACAACAATCCTCAGTATGTCTAGCGTATTATCATCTCAGGTTTGCCTCAGCTGGGGTAACACGTCGACCGTTCTGCAGGAGACCACTGAATAGCTGACAAAGATGCACATTTGGGCACTATCAGCTGATTCATCAACAGCCAGTGTATGGCAGCTCACGTTTCACTTCACTGACAAGCTTGTCTGCCTCTACTGATGCCAATAACTCAGCCCTTCGAACAGAGGACGTGCATGACAAAGGAATCCTTTTAAATTCACCGAGCGCTTCAGCGTTCCTCTCTCCCTCTCACCCTGGATCAATTGCTGCAAGGAGACATTCCTTCATCGTTTCAGAGCCTGCAGATGCTTTCTTGTGCTTGGCCTTTATCCAAGGGATGGGTGGGGAGGCTCTCATGGCACGCTGTCAAGCAATGCAGCTCCTCACAAGCCTTTGATTCAATGTGCTGTAGCTGGACTCCCTTGAAACAATTCTATCAACGTGCAGGGGAAGGCCTGTAGGGTGTTTGGCAGGGAAAATCAGCAGGGCCGGCTTCCCAACGCTGCTTTACATTTCCAGTCTTAATGAAAAGCCCCAACTGCACCCGCGAGAAAACCCACCACTGCCGAGTTACAGCAGAAGTCTGAATGAAACAGCGCTGTTTGTCCTTTCTGGCTAGGAGTCCCCATTCAAGTCATTAGCACCTGCTGCTCAGCTACTAGCAACTTGGGACAGCAAGTCAAAAATATTCTTACCAGAAACAAAAGAAAAAAAACCTACAGTTTTCTGAGGCAATTTTTCCAAAAGAATTCCATAGAAGAGGTCACTGGTATGAAGCATCTTGGTCTCCAGGTATGTCTCTAACCCGAAACAATACTAACAATAAACACCAAAAGATTTTTGATGTTGTGGATAGCGACCATCACATAAAAGCACTGGCATATATAAACTAGCTAATTAAGTCCATGCTATTTACATAAGCATTGTTGCCCTTCACTGGATTAAATCAAAATTATTTAGCTGTATTTCATAGACTCTATTCTGTTGAGATCAAGGAAAATCTCCATTGCTATTAAGTTATACAGTACTGGAGATATGGAATTAAAGATTTTGCATTCTCTCCCCGTTGCTGCTATGAAGTCATGAGTGATCCTGGTGTGCTCTGTCTGTCTTGCATGATTATGTGTGTTTCATATTGTAACAAACCATGCTGAAGTAATTCTCAGCTGTCACTATGTATCTGAAGAACCACAATGGTGACATTTAGCCAAACTGTCAACTTAGCATCTATGCACAACATTGTTTGTGTAGAAAAAACAAAAATCAAACAGTAGCTAGTATCTTTAGACTGTCCTGCCATCATGACTAAAAACTGGCCTTAGTTAAATGTCTGTAATCCTCACCTTATCGGGACACATGGCAAAATCACTTTGTTCTTACTAAATTCAGTGATTAACAAACAGGCAACAACAAGATCTCAAAGATTCTATTCTCTTTGACAAAGATTCACTCATAGGTATTTGCTCAAATGTGAAAGCAAATCTTTATTGAATCATGTGGTGAAGTTACTGTCACTTTAAAAGTTCCAGCCACAATACTCAGCCACTAGGGATGTGAAGAATGGTAGTGATGAGAAGACCAGTGATCCGGAAAGCACAGAAGGAGAAGGCAGGGTGTCATTGACACTTGGTTGGGTCTTTCAGCAGGTTGTTGCTGCTTCCTCTGGAAGCCCTTTAGCTGCCCGTGGTCAGAGCAGTTCTTTGAATCTGCAAGCCTCTCTCAGTCAGAGTGTGATAGGGCAGACAAGGCCCTGGTCCAGAAAGAGCCATAGACAAGTCCTCCAAGAGGCTAGAGAGGCTTTAGAGGAACTGGCCAATCAGGGGCCAGGGAGGCCTACAAAAGGAGCTGCAAAGCTCAGCAGCAGTCAGTGTGGGGCAGAGCTCAAGGGGAGCAGACTCCCCACTCAGAGGCTGTGTCTACATTGGCAAGGTTTTGCGCAAAAGCACGTGCTTTTGCGCAAAATCTTGCTGCCTGTCTACACTGACCACGAGTATTTGCGCAAGAACACTGACGTTGTAATGTACAAAATCAGTGCTTCTTGCGCAAATACTCTGACGCTCCTGCTCAGGGATAAGCCCTCTTGCGCAAGTATTCTTGCGCAAGAGGCCAGTGTAGACAGCAACGTTAATTTCTTGCGCAAGAAAGCCCGATGGCTAAAATGGCCATCGGAGCTTTCTCGCGCAAGAGAGAGTCTACACTGGCACGGATGCTTTTGCGCAAAAGCACATGCCAGTGTAGACGCTCTCTTGCGCAAATACTTTTAATGGAAAACTTTTCCGTTAAAAGTATTTGCGCAAAATCATGCCAGTGTAGACGCAGCCAGAGAGTACCAGCAACTTCCTTGGTCAGCCTGATAATGAGGCACCTCCTAAAGGCAACTTCCTTGGTCAGCCTAGTAATGAGGCATAGGGGAAACTGAAAGACAGAGGTGGAGACACCAGCAGAGGGCGCTGGAATGGGCCCCTGTTAGGTATGTACCTAGAAGGGGTTTGAATCTCACACAGAAGTGTGACTGAGCCAGAGGTCTTAGTTGCCAAAAGGCTTTTAAAGAGGCAGTGCAGGCAAACGCACTCGACCAGACAAGGGGTACTCCCGGGCAGTGAGTGCCACCACATTACACGGAGTCACAGATCACTCAGCTGTGCTCAGGGAGGCAACCCAGACAGGGGGGTGTTACCCCACAGCTGCCCCAGGCCTTTTTGCCTCCCCCTCCTTCTCTGAACCCCTTCCTTTACAATCACAGAGCCAGACACTCACAGCTGCACCCAGTACAGGAGACAAGGCATACTGTAATCAAGCTCATGGCTCTTCTCTGAATCCCCTTCAATTTGTCGTGATTTGTAGACTGGCTCTGGTGTGACCACTCCTGGAATCCCGTATGCAGTTCACAATTCCAAGCACAGAGGTAAAATAACCTCTCTGCTCCCACTTGAGATTCCCATTTATGCAACCAACAATACCATTAGCTCTTTTGGCCATATTGGCCATCACGACCATTGTCACACTGGAAGCTCAAGTTCAGCCAATTATTCTAGGAAGCAAAGTAGGCCATAATTATAGGATGGGGAGACTCTATTTGATCCTAGAAGTACACAGTTACACGCAGCCCTATCGAACCATATTGTATTTGTCTGTGCCCAGTTTACCAAGCTATCCACTTGGCTCTGAATCTGTGATCTGACCTCATCATTGTTTAACCACATCCTTTATTTTTGTCTCAGCTGCAAACTTAGCAAATAATATCAAATAGTACTTTTGTTTTCTTGCAGGTCATTGACAAAAATGTTAGACATCACAGGGCCAACAACCGATCTCTTTAGAGCCCCTACTGGAAACAAACACATTTAGTGACAATTCTCAATTTAAATCTGAGACCTTCCAATCAGCTAGTATTTAATCCACTAAATGTATGCCAATTAATCTTATATCATTCTGGGGGCGGCAATTAAAATGTCATGTGGAGCCACGTTAAACACCTTATCAAAGTCTAAGTCTAATATGTCAACACTACTATCTTTATCAACCAAACTTGTTACCTTTTTATGAGATTACAAGTTAGTTTGACAAAATCGATTTTCTGTAAAACCATGTTGATTTGCTTTAATTATATTACCCTCCTTTAATCCTTGGCAAGATAATGTAGCAGCTGATGCTGGGCTCAGTTCATGAAGGATTAATTCAGGCTGACAAGCCTATAATTGTGTAGGACATCCAGTTTACCCTTTTGAAAAACTGGCACATTAGCTTTCTTCCAGACATCTAGAACTTCCCTAGTGTTCCAAATCTTACTGAAAATCTGCATTAATAATCCAATGAGTTCCTCAGCATGGTCTTTTAAGGATATTTAACACATTCTATTGCACAAGAGTTTTAAACTTGTGTTCAACATTTTAACATTGCCAGGACCAGATAAATTAAATAGTGGCTACTAAAGTGTTATCACAATATGATAAGACTTAACGCTTCTGCCTTTTCTCTGTTTATCAGAAATATACTGAGGAAAATAGACCAATACAATTGTAAGATTGTATCATCTATTACCAGATAGAAATGGCAAGGATTCTTTTTGTTCCTAATATATTTTAAAAACTTCTGCAGCCAGCAGAATTAAGGAAATGAAGAAGATTGCTCAGTATGTCCCTTTGTGGCCATCAGAATAGAAAATTGATAAGGGAAGCTATGGGACACAATGAGAACTCTGCTTCCCTTATCAATTTTCTATATTTCCTAGCTTCTGATTTAAATTCAATGCCATCAACTTCTCCTTTCTTTCATTTCTTTTATTTATTATAGCTGCCTTCACTTCCTTCTATACCAGGTCAGGTTTTTTGGCTTGTTTTGGGGTTTTTTTTTTTAAACAGACCACATTTATCTCTCAGATGCCCCCAAAAGCCATAATCCCACAGCTAATAATGTATACTTAGAAAAATATGAATGATTTAGGAATCTTTTGGTTAAATCTTCCTCATAACTTATTTGGCTCATAATATACTTGTTTTCAGCTTCGTGACATTGGCCCTAACAAAGCACCAATTAATATAAATATAGACTATAACCCTATATAAATTAGGTTAGTAACTAAAATAATATCAACTCTAACCCTGACAAGGATATAACTGGATCATATTCAGAATGAAATCCAGACCAAGTCATGATCATTTGATCACAGAACTAAAAATTAGTGGCAACTTTAAGGACAATTCCTCTCACTCTATTAGGACAAGATATAATAAAGTATTTCTCTGTGTTGGCTGCAATACTTTTTGAGTTAGAAAATTGTCATGAGTAATGTTTCGTAATTCCAAGAATCTTTTAGTCGTGGTAGCATGAGATCTCCACTTGAATGAAAGTGCCCCAGGATCATGCAGATTTTTTTCCTCCAGACACATTTTATATAGATGTGTAAGGAGGCAATTATCCTGTTCCCTAGTGTAATTTGGTGATCTATAGAAGAAACCCACTAATACCCCACCTTGTGCTTTATTTGTTAGAGACAGACAATGCCATTTTCTTCAGAGTCACTGATAACTCAGAAGAAAATGACCCTGAATCCTTATGGGGCACTATCCTGAGAGTGAGTTGGTATAAGAGGAGGGAGGTGGCAAACTTGGTAAATACAATGTTAAGGGCGATGGTTATAACCTAATTGTGTGAACCTTCTCACTGGGTTTCAGTTATATCAACTAGATGGAATTTATGCTAATAAATAACAGATTCCAACCCCTTTGGTACATTATTCAGGCTCCTAAGCATCGGTTCACAGGCAATTCAAGAATTTCTTCTCTTCGTGTGCTTTGGTGCCTCAATTTCGTTGAGAAGTGCTCACATCTTTTATCCTTCCCCTTTTCTATTAGTTTAACCTTCTCCTGACTCCTCTAGCCAGCCCATCCCAAAAGAAAGTGGGCCCCTTTCTGCTGAGGCAGAAGCCATCCAATCTGTACAGCCACTTCGGCTTACGCTCTATAGGAAGATGTTCCACAAAAATCAACCCTCTGATCTGCACCCAGGCCTGTTGATGGGGAGGACGGAGGCAGTTGCCTTGGGGCCTGGTGATTCAAAGCAGCGGTGATGGCCGGAGCCTTGGGACCATCGAGTCATACGGAGCACCTGGTGTGGTGCTCCAGCAGAAATTTAGAGGGATGGCTGACCCAGCTCTGGCCCTTAATCTCAAGGTTCTGCCCATTCCGGCGTAACAGAGCCTTCTCACACACACCTTGCTCAGGGGCCCGTGGTGGATGTCAGCTCCGTTATCTACACTGCTGGGACAGTCTCCTTTGGCATGCTTCCAAGTGATTTTAGCCCTCCAGAAGTTCACGTACAGTGTCATTTTTGCTGACATGAACATTCTGGATCATGGGATATCAGATATCTGACAAGTAGACAATGATTTCAAGGAACTTCGAAGACAGAATGGAGAACAAGCACAAATGGATCCTTGCCCATCAAGTTCAGATGGCTATCCATATTTGTAGAATAGGAATGTGTTCCTGGGATCTAGTTTAGCCCATGTGCACACATCCCAGAATTCATTAATCCTGTAGTTAGTGGATTAAATTTGTGTAGCATACATCCCTAACAATATTCATGGTCAAAACGAAGTGTACACAGCACTTCCAAATGCATACACAACATAAATCAGAATGCACAGATTCAACTTTTCCCTGCTCAGGGTCTTTCAGTTAAAGTATTTTAGAGACAGAATTTAAATGGGGTTGGAGTGGGGAGTGACAGCAGTGTTGAGTGCTATCGGCTGAACCTCTTTAATCTGGCACTGTCTGGTCCAGCAACATCTGTGGTCCAGCAAGATTTTAGTTGGCCACACCCAGGATAAGTAGACATCTGGCTAAGTTTCCTGTTGTCCCATAAAGTTTGTTTACAACCTCCAGTCTTGGCTTCTCAGAAGACATCTAGCTCTAATTTACCCATTAAATAACAGGGTACATCTACACTGCAACATTATTTCTAAATAACTACCTGCTGTGTAGACGCAGACTAAATTAGTTCAAAATAATGCTAGGTATTTCGAAATAATGTCAAAATACTGTCAAGCTGGAAGACTTCTTACTCGTCATACAATGAGGGTTACAGGAGTCAGAGAAAGGGAAGTCAGAGGAAGAGTGCTCTATTTCGAAATAAGTGCTGCGTAGATGCTCCCAATTTTGAAATAAGCTATTTCGAAATAAGCTACGCAATTGACGTAACTTATTTCGAGGTAAGCCCTGCTGTGTAGACACACCCTAACAAACAGCCCAGCAAGCAGTGGAACTGTTTGTTGGTAATGCTAGTGACTATACTGGTCTCCTGTGGTCCAGCAAATTGTATGTTTTGATTAGCGATACTACAGGTTGAACCTCTCTACTCAGGCAACCTCGGGGCCTGATCTGTGCCAAACCAAAGAGAGTCAACACAAACAAGAAGATAACTACAAAACTGCAAACTGCCACACCCTGATCTCACAGTTCTGTGTTTCTTCTGCATGAAATAAGACATAAGGAAGGCATCCTCCTCCACAGTTTGTTCTTTCCCTAATTACATAATAAGAGGAATAAAGAAAGAATGAGATGGGGCCTGTAGAGAGTTAGCTTGGCCTCCTGCTGACCCAGAAGAGGAAATGCCCCCTAAGACCTCTTGGTGGGCGATGCCAAAGCAACCCAGCCCTGCCCGCAGGAAGTATAAAAGCAGGAGATCCAAGCTCAGTTGGAGCATGGGTGCTGAGCAAGCTGGAGGCTTGGCCCAAGCTCCTTACGAGGAAGGCCCTGCCATGCTGCCCTCAGTGGGAGGAGTGGGTTGGGTCACCAGGGCCACTTCCAGGCCCTGAAGGACTGGCCAAGACTGCCATGGCCGCTGCTGGGCCCCAAGCACTGGGCAGACCCGCTGAGACTGCTGCCAGGACCCGAGGACTTGCCAGGCTCTGAAGAATTTAGCTGAGCCAAACCCATGGACACACGTCCAGCACCTTCATCCCCGGCAGACCCTGTGGAGCCAGGTAGGACCCCAAGGGGAATCGGGAAGCAGCTCAGGGGTAGCTGACCTAAGGCCGGCAGAGGAGATGGGTGGCATGTTGTGGCCAGGATCCCTGCCAGCCGAGTGACAGCCTGCGCTGCCACTGTTAGGGCCTTGGGCTGGGACTGAGTGGATCTAGTGGGCCTGCATTCCCACCTGCCACCCCTCACCTTGGGTGGCAGGCTCCCCTTATAGGGAGAAAACTCCTGCACTTGTGGGCTCTCCGCCAGCAAGGAGACCTGACCCTTGGCGCAGCCCGCAGACAGGCCGGAGCGTTGAACTGTTTGGATTGTTTAACTGTTTATGGACTGTTTGTTTATGGGTTCCTGCCCCGCCCTTATGCCGGGCCTGGCCTTCTAAACTGTGACTCGGCCGGCAGTCAGGCCTGGGCTTTCAACTGTTTTGAACTGCTGGTTGTTGGCCCACCCTGCCTCAGGGTGTGGCCCTTAGTTTATCAACCCAGCCCTGTCTGCAGGCTAGGTGGAAGTTTGTCTGTCGCCCAGCCCTACATCGGGCCTGTGGTTGCCCGAAATAGTGGACAGTTGTTTGTGGAACCACTCTGCCCGTACTCTAGGCCTGGACATAAAGGGGAGCCTCTAACAGATTACTTATGGGCCTGAGCACAGGCCTGGGGCCCAGGACTAAGCTAGTTCACCTTACAGGGCCAAACACCCCAATATGGGGATTTAGGCTGTGATCCCACAAGCACATGGGATGGGTCTTACACTTACATGCAGACTTCTATAAGCCTCATTGACTTATATGAAGTCAGTGAGGTTCCATTCATGCACGGGGATGGTCAGGTACTGCATAGTCAAAACCATTCTTCTATTCCTAGAAATAGGCACCATCAGTTTTAAGTGCATCATGTTAATGATTCGGGCTAGCCAGCAATTGAGCCATGAAAAGATATTTAAAACTAGTACAGAGGCTGGTTTTGCCTAAAGGAGAACTGAAATACATTTTCTAAGACCAGTAGAGAAATTTAACATTGCTAAACAATCCAGGGATGGCAAGAGGCGTGGCAGCACAACATAATTAGTACTGTAACCTGGGACCTCTGGAGGTTGGTGTAGGAGCCTCTACAACTCAAGCTGTAAAGCCAGCTGGCTCTCAGACTGCTTACATCAGGGAGATTAGAATGAGTGAGCGCTACAGCCTGAGAGCCACTGCATGGGACAGTAAACCACACCCACTAGGTGTGTGAGTTGCAGTACCACTAAAAAAAAAAAAGATGTGAAATAGCCAGACACCAAAAAGCCAAAGGACTGTCTCACTTCTATCTCTGACCATCCAATTGGACCTGTATAACATAAAGGTCCCTTCTCACGTTT
The DNA here is from genome assembly GCA_032595735.1 of Pelochelys cantorii. NCBI lineage: Eukaryota > Metazoa > Chordata > Testudines > Trionychidae > Pelochelys > Pelochelys cantorii. The sequence continues at coordinate 8,083,679 of CM064333.1, read as the reverse complement.
GCAGATTGCATAGATTCCAAAGAGAAACCAAGCTAAATAATGCCTAGAAAGACTCACATAAAACAGCCCAAGAATGGTACAGAATGCACTGCCCACAACTAATGAGCTTTTATGAGACTCTAAAATCGACAAATCTACCACGTGCTACAGTGAGCAGAGTTTTCTTTTCACAGCAAGGCAGATGACTTTTTATCCAATGTGTCACTTGGTGAAATAATTGCCAGCAATAATGGTGTGATAGCAGCATACTCAGAGCACAATTTATCCATGTCTGTTCTATCTTTCAACTTCAAAGCTTCTACTGCCTCATAGATCACATCAAAATGACACTCCTGTTGTTAATGACAGTGGTCTAATGCAATACAGAGAAGTCAAATCACTGCTACAGATAGGCAAAAAGCTCTTATATAGAAACTAGGCATGTGCATGGGTCCTGACATTTATATTCAGATTTGTATCTGAGGGAAGGAGGATGAATTTGACATTTAGATGTATTCATATCTGGGAAAAGCCTGACTTTCGATAGCTTCACACACTGCTCAGGGGTGGTTTTTTTTTTTCCTTTCCATGGATTTTATGTTTTAATTAACATAAGACTAACTCCTGGATGTAGGAAACACCAATTTCCTTTGGCTACATCTAGGTTTAGCCTATGTCACAAGGCCACAGATGTGACTATTCTAATAAACACATAAGCCATTGTGATTATAAAAAGCAGAGTGGACAAAAAAATGAGTCTCTCTATACTCACACACGTGCACACACGCACAACCTTCCACAGCTGTCCACCCATCTTGGGTGTGTCTGCCAACAGTAACTATTCATGCTGTTGTTGTGACTCTGCTGGTCTGGTTTACTCACCTCAGGGAGGCAGGTGCCTTGGGAAATTCTGTTTTTTAGGATTGTATTTTATGTTTCTACTCAAATCTTGGCTTTGAACTACTCTTATACTATCTCGCTAGTTAATTTCTCACATCTCAGAATGTAGTGAGTCTGTAGTTTGGTGTCAACTGTTACTTTACATTCATTCATGAAGCTATTTTAATCCTGTTCTGAGAAATACGGGTCCGGGGGTTATCAAAGCCCTTTAGGGGAAACTGATTTTAGTAATATGTACTAATTTTTGCAAACGGAACATTTTAAAATGACCATTACAACAAATCTGGCTCCTATCCACAATCCTTTAGTAGTTGTTTGTTGTTGTTGATTCCTTCCAGCTGAAAACAGAGCTGCTTAAAAAATGCCAATTATTTTTCAGAAGCAAATTTTTTTCCATTTTCCTCTTTTCTTTCTTTTTGGTTTGAAATATTCCACACATGTCCTGTGGTATGGTTTTTTTTGTTTTCAAACAGGTAGACAAACTAGACAATAAAAACAAAGTTTGTTGCAGACTTTGATTGTGCTAGGTGGCAAAATGTGTAAATGGAAAGACTCACAAGGGACTGATGCTATGGTGGAGAATTTTGGTCTAGCTGGTGGTTGCTTGATTTTTGTGTGTGACTGTAGTGACAGGAAATGGATTTACTTTAACTTGAAAGTTAATAGATTTAGTACCTACAAGTTTAATAGGAACAAAAGTACAGCTTTATTATACTTCCTTACAGAAAACTTCTATTACATGATCCCTAGTTCAATAGAATCTGAGTGCATCCTACAATGGATTAAGTACGTCCCAATTTTTATGTATTTATCCGCAAAACTTCCCTGTGAATAGTGATGTGCCAAAATACCCAGATCTTTCACAGACGGGGCACTGAATCAGACAGACTCCCTGTATGACCACAGACATATCCTTCCATTTCCATGGCAGAACAAGAACAGAATCAAGGTCAGACAAGACTCAGGTCATATTAGAGAATTGTCCAGAGGTTAGGGTGTTAGCCTATGTTAAGAAGAATGTTTCTACTCACACCAGCTGCACAAGGACTGGCATGAATACATACATGAAAACTAAAATTTTAATCCCTCCCTCAGTGCTGCCTTTCACGGGGAAATTTTTCAACCAAAACCAGGCCTGGTGACAGCGGCCGGGAGCCCCAGGCCCTTTTGAATCACCAGGCTCTGGGGCAGTTGCTCCCTTTGTCCTCCCCGCCCCCTGCCCCCCATCATCACTACTGTGGCAGCAGGAGCCCAACATGGTGCACTCTGGGCAAGGCGCCAGGCGGAACTGAGGTGGTCTGCGGTAGCCTAGCCCCACTCCTTCTGCCGAAGGCCCTGTTCCATCTGGCGGTGTGGATAGGGTTGCCAGAATGTTGAAACAAAAATATGGAACACCCCCCTCCCCCCCAAAAAAAACACCGGGAAAAAATTCTGTTGAAGGGGGGAAAAAAGGGAGGGGGGAGAGACCAAAGTTGTTGAGCAAAAAAAAAAGGGGAGCGGTTGAGACCCAAGAGCACTAAGACTTTTGGCCAGCAGCCATTTTGTGCCGGCAGCCTTGTGAACCAGGTAAGCATGGGGGCTGGGGTCGGGGGGCTGGGGGTGTTGAGGGTCGGAGAAGGCTCGGGGGCGGGGGCGGGCACTGAATATTTGTAGGGTTGCCAGGTGCCCGGCATTTTTGCCTCCTGGCCAGGGAAGAATTCAGAGAATACTGGACATCTCAGGTGTCCAGTATTCTCTGAAGTTTTTTGAATGGGCAGGAGCCGAAAATACCAGACTGTCCAGGTGCACACTGGACACCTGGCAACCCTAGGTGTGGAGTCGCCCCTGCTGATTTTCATATTTTTTGGTCTGTGGGGCTGACAGACTCACTGGACCTCTCGGCAAGGGTGGGGAGCAAGTTCATTTTACAGATTTAAGAGGCTTCACTTTTCCTTTACTTTCCCAATTTAAAACTAAATCCCATGTGGACAACGCCCTTTGCATGCTGGAGTTTCTCCAGAAGTAGTGATGTTGTCATTTCAGAGAAAGAGAGACTGTACTTGATCAATGAGACCTGAGCCCCTCAGAACTTTTATGACAGTGGTTTATCAGCCAGAGGTGTTTGCAGTCCTCATCCCCAAGCCATTTATCTAACCTAGCAGGCTGTTTCTCTCTGGCCATGTCTACACTAGCCCTTATGTTGCACAGGGATGTGAAACAAAGGCTTCCACCCTTATTCCCAGTCTCTCTATCAAGTCTGGCTTGTTGTGCTGTCCTCTGTAAAGATCTAATGTGTCTAAAGAGTCCAGCCTTCATTAAACAGAATTAGAGGTGAAGTTTTGTCTTGAATACTGTTTACTCCCACTAATGACTCTTGACAAACCCAAGACATTACACAGGCTTATTGTGTTGTTGGCTGTCTCTTGAGCTCCTTTTTATTCTTGCCTTCTCGCTCGCCATTTCCCAGCCACGTACATCTCCTGATTTTAGTAATGCACATGCCCAGCACAGATGAAAGAAGGGCAAGCTTCCTCCCACATTAACTCATAAATGTTCCTCAGTACAGAACCGAGGGCATCAACTCAACAGGTTTGTTTCCTAAACCACTGAATCCTTGTCCTGAATCCTTGTCCTGCAACTATCAGTGCCAATCATGGTGCTCTAGTCCTGACACCACTCCACAAGGCACTGGATTGAAACTATGATCTATGATATGGTCACATAGACCCCCTAACACTCTCTCAGATTTCAGAGATATGGGCTAGATGAAAACCAACCAACTGTAGCTCTTAGCACCCCTGGCTTGTGCAGCTTTCCTGAGGGGACTGGCCTATGCTGTAACATCTAAGCTCTGGCAGGCTGATAGGACCAAAGACCCAAACCCAAGTTGACAAACAATAATATGGGAAACTTCCATAAATCCACAAAGCTATGAGAAGAGTGTTGCTTCCTCATCATTTGAAAAGGAGTAGCAATTTTAATGCACACATCCACCATTGCCCTTCTCCCAACACACGTCTGCCAACCTAACAACCAAAATGGCGCCAAGCAGTAATGTCAGTCTTTTCAGGCCTATAAATTACATTTGTGGGGTGAGGGGAAGAGAGTGTCTAAAATGCATGTAACAGGGGAAACAGTAGCAGCAGATGAGTTTCTGGAGGCTTATGAATGAATAGGTTGAATGGCTTTTGGTTGCTCATCCCTGGCCAGCATTGTCTCCCTCTCCCTCTCACACGTTTCGCTTGTTTATGGTGTGTCTTTGAGCTTTAAAGGAATGTAATTTTTACTGGGGATATTTGCTTTCACCAAGTAAAGCTCAAATATCCTTTTTACTAGCGGAGTAAATAAAGCAGCTGTGTATAAAATCAACAGGTTACATGCCATCTCTCGTTATTTTATTGTTATTATTTTTTACTAATCAGGTACCTTGTGTTGGTGCTTCTGATTTATGAATGTTGGCTTCATTAGCACATAAAATCTTTACTGTGGAAATGAGGAAAGTGCTAACTGTGTTATAGTCACTTAGGGTACGTCTACACTGCAATGCTCTTTCGGGATACTGGAGTATCCTGAAATAACAGGTTTGCTGTGAAGATGCAGGATAGCTATTTCAGGATTACTATTCCGCCGTCCCCGTAAACTTCATTCTATGAGGAGTAAGGGACGTTTCAGAATGGCACTTTATTTCCAAATTTGGTGCTGTGTAGACAGCACCAAATGATGAAATGCATTATTTCAAAATAGCATTGAAATAAGATACGCAATTTGCGTAGCTCAAATTGCATATCTTATTTCGAGTTACAGTGCTGTGTAGACGCACCCCTAGATCGCTAGGAACCTGACGAAAGAGGAAAGGCCTTTTGGAAGAAATGTGACTTGGGCAGATTTGAAGTAGGTGAGAGGCATGGAAGGGTGGGCATTCCTCATGCTCTAGCCTTCCACTCTTCCATTTAGGCAGCCTAAGTTAGCATTAATATTGTATGACTGTGCCATTAACACTCTCTCTCACTTCCAGAGACCTTTACATTTGGTGGTCTGCTTCTGTAAAAGACTCTTTTATTTCTTTCTCTCTTCAATCAGATGGTTTTATATCCTCCTCCTTCAGTCCTAAAGCAATACAGTCCAATCCCTTTCTGTACCATCATTCCTACCCTCTCTTGGTACCTAAATGACACCCTTCTTGCTTGGGGGGGCGGGGGCACTGGGTTCCCCCCCCTGAAAAATTTAAATGGTTAAGAATAACTAATTAACCATTTCTGATTAATAAATTTTCCTCATTTGACTCTTCACCTGGGTTCATTTTGCACTATTTATTTTCCCCACAGGAGAAATCTCACTTTAGTTGTCCTATATTCAAGCAGGGACCACCTCTTTCCACCCACAGATACTTCTCTGCTGGTAACGGTTATCATCATCTATGCCATAAGTAGAGCAGCCATCTCCGAAGTTCAGATCACAAGTTCTGCATAGCCAGTAAGCGTATTGGAAAACAGAATTTTCTTGCTAACTGGGTAACAATTTTCTTAAAATGCACGACAAAGGCAATCTTTGTACATTTACCTGCATTTTCCTGCTTGCCGTTCTCTTCCACGCAATACCTGAACTGCTGCAATTTCATGCCTGTTTCATTAATGATAGGTAATGCAGCAGTCAGGTAGCGCTGTAAGGAAGAGATCTAGAATGAGCATGCATAGAAGCTAGAGTTACACGCAGCTCAGCAGAAGGACTGCTTCTTTATCATGCCCGGGCTACAACTGATTGTTGTTGGCCTATATCGCAAAGGGACATCCTGGTCACTGCTGAAACCATATGGATTTCTTTTTACCTATTCCTTTGAGGAAAATTACAAATGTTCAATGTAAAATGCATTTAACTTTGATTTCTCCAACGCTATCCAGTATCTCTTTCAAACTTATTTTTCCATAGGACAGGTACAGTATATACACACACACAAAAAATCAATGGAAGCTGCCCAAACTTTCCCACCACCATGGTTCCTTCTGGTATGCAACCTTAAAAGAAATCCTGAGATATGTCATTCTCTGTTCCTCTTTAGTTCTCCGCATATCTAATGAAACTGCTAACTAGGGCATCCATGGTGAATAGAGACTCTTGTAAACCCCTGATATTTGTCCACTACAGACTGGACCGTGATAGTCAGCTCATTTCATATCAGCCATCATAGAAAATAAATGCTGTCTGATAATTTTATTACTACCACCACAGGCTACAATTTAAACAGTGAGCAACAGAGAAAAGTCATTACATCGTAATACCAACCCCTGGAACACTCTAGCTGCCCTTACCATAAATTGGAATTCCCACTTCTTAGGTATATATTTTCTGCATTTTTAAGAGGCAGTTTTGGCATTTTTTTAAATAGAAAAGCAGCCTAGATGCAGACAACGGCAAAACACAATACTAATGACTTGCAGGTTTTGAATAAACCCAGTACTTACCACTAGAACAGGCTCACAAAATGAAAAGAGGAGACACAATCTACAGGACTGCCATTTTTTCTATTAAAGTTCAAAATGCTGTTGCTGAACTTGTATAACAATTGTGAAATGTCTCTGCATAGAGCCATCACAACAAACCAGAACAAAAATGGCAAAACTAGAGCAGTTCAGAAGGACTCCACCGAAAGCTTCATCATATCAATAAACGTTCTATTGAGTTGAGTGGGCTTTCAAGCAGGCCTCATCTGAACTGTGTACAAAATGTATCTTGGTAATCATCCAATTGAAAGCTAGTTGTTCATACTTTTCCTCTTTATTTTGGTATGAAAGACCATATTTTAAACAAAAGACAAATTCATCCATTATCCTTATGTTTTGCATAATCAAACTCCAGATCCCTTCCGGTCAGTGAAACTCATATATATGCCAGGCCACAGAACCTGTTTTATATGAGATTGTGGCCCTGCACACCCTTGCTCCCACCGTTTAAAAAAAATCTTACCTGTGCCTGGGCACTCATTAGGTGCTGATTTCCATACATATGGATTGTCCAGCAGTGTCTGTTGGAAAGGAGTTCTGTTATCTCCTCCAGACCCTGTAACAAAGTTAATTTTGCATTAAAATGTCACTTTAAAACAGTAAAATGAAGGCATGAGAGAGCATTAGAAAAGAGGAGATTAAGGAAGGGCACGATAGACATCTATAAAATCACGACTAGTGTGGAGAAAGTGAGTAAGGAAAAGTTCTTTAACTTGTTTCCATAACAGAAGAATTAGGGGTCACCAAATGAAATTAATAGTTAACAGGTTTACAAACAACAAAAGCAAGGAGTTCCACAGGTTGACTGTGTGTTGCATGAAGAAATACTTCCAAGCGGATATTGTGAAGACCAGGACTTCAATAGCCATTGATGGACCTCTCCTCTGTGAATTTTTCTAGGTTTTTTTTTTAACCCTTTTAGCTGGATAGGTAGGAATGGTGTCCCTAGCCTCTGTTTGTCAGAAGCTGAGAATGATTGAGAGGGGAGGGATCATCTGATTCCCTGTTCTGTTCATTCCCTCTGGGGCATCTGGCATTGACCACTGTTGGAAGACAGGATACTGGGCTAAATGAACCTTTGATCTGACCCAGTCTGGCCGTTCCCATTAGTTTCATTTTTTAGTAGTCTGAACAGAAATGATTTTCTCCTTCTGACGTCTTTGTAAGGGGAAGCTTTTCCTTACAACTCTGCCCCAAAGTCTTTGGACTGTCTAGACTGCTCTTTAGTTAAGGCCTTTCAAAGACATTACAGTACCAAGATGAATCTGCCCTGCAGTTTCTCAGAGCCTTTTTGCCATACAAACCTTTGGGAGCTTATCATTGAAGCCACATTAGTCTTGATTTAAGGTCTTTTGACACATTATTACAGCACTCTGCCATCACTTCACACCTGCCATCCTGTCAATCAGGAGGGGGGGAAAAACCAATTTTGATGTCAATCAACAAATCCTCAGGGAGGTGTAAACTGTTAAGATGGATTACCCTTTGCCCATTGCAATTTGCAGGCTTTAAATGTAAAGGACATATGCCAGAAATAATTAAAGACTAATCTTTATTGTACTCACATATAAATGAAGGCATTTAGCACCAGCACATTTATATTGTCTGGAAAAAGAAAATGAATGAGGAGCCTATTCTTGTAGTACTACTGTCTCCAATTCTATAATTCAAATGTGTTAGCTGGAGGTTAAGATCTGTTGCCCTCACAGTTCAAATATTTAGAGCAGTAGATATGACTATAACTCCTGTACTCATGTTCTGCCACAAGTACAAATTATACCCAAAGGGTATACTGCCTAGTCCACACTGTCCTGAGCGTTCATTGCTTCTGAAGAAAGAGACAATGTTTTAATAGAAACAATGAAATGAAACTTCTACTGAAAAAAATCAATGACCAAAACGTACAGAACTTGGGTTCTAGCCTTATACATCTTTCTGGTTAGGGGGAAAAAGGTCTGTAATTCTCTCTTGCTCAAGCACTGCACTGAATAACCTTATCTTACTCAGTAAAGACTCTGTTTTTTCCTGAATCGCGACATTCATTTAAATGACATCAACCTTGAAATCTGAATTCAGGACCTAAATCCTGAGCTATGTGAGATTTTTCTTTCCAGACTGGGTTTTCAGAAATTGCAGAAGGAAAGAAGCAGTAACACAGCTTACTCGTATTTGTTCACAACTCATCTCTGGGAAGCAACATCTTGTCCTTAGACTGACCTTAGAGTTTACAAGCTAAAGGGAATAGCTACAAAATGAGAGTGGCTATGAAGTAAATAAAACAGCAAGCAGGGCTATATAGCCCAGACAGAACTAGGATAAAACAAATTAATTATACTGTAAATTTTTGAAGCTATTGCTCTTTATTACTGTACATCTACAGCTTGTTTGAACTAGAAATGGGATAATTTGGGGCTGCATTTTACTTTCAGATTGAACAACTGTGGTACCTAACTTGCTTCTATGTTGTTCAGTGACTGGATTTATTTACTCAATATATGACTCACAGGTACTGCTTCATTAGCATTCAGCATCACTGCCACGGAATGAGACACTTCCTCCCTCCAAATAAAGTCTGACTCCCTTGCTGTCTCTCCCCAACCATCCATGATATGTGAAACCTACAGCCATGGGTTAGGAAGAAGGAAACAATTTCTCTTATCTGAAGGTCCACCTCACCTCCACACTCTTGGAGAAGCATACACAATGTTACTGGTAAGAGAATGCAAGTGTTTCAAGATCACTCAGGGTACATCTACACTGCACCGTTATTTTGAGGTAACTAGCGTTATTTCGAAATAATGTGAGCGTCTACATAGCCATTCCGTTATTTTGAAATAATTTCAAAATAACGGACGGCTTATTCCAAAATCTGTAAACCTCGTTCTACGAGGAATAACGCCTATTCCAAAATAGCTATTTTGAAATATGACGTGTGTAGATGCGCCACTGCTGCTATTTCGAAATTGGCCCTGGGGCTCTCTCAGTTATTCCTCCCACCGCGGTGCCTTCTGGGGCTCTAAATCAAGATAGCATGTCTACATTAAGGAAGCCTGCCTCAGCACATCTACACTGCAGGGAAGTCTCAAAATTAGTCAATTTTGGAATAACTATTCCGGAATAGCTTATTGAGAAATAAGCATTCGATGTAGACATACACTCAGTGTGATGTGAACACCGTCTAAAGGGCAGTGTGCGGCTCCTAATCCCCAGTCACCCAGAGGAGGTATTCCCCACCACACATGGACTGAAGGCATTGAAAAAGTCCTAGCTAGCACAGTGGATCTGGGGAACAGTTCATAATTCCTACTCCTAACTTGCCTAAAAAGCAATAAGAGCAGTTAACAGTGAATCAGTCACGTGCAGGAGGAAAGATGTTTCCATGTCCTGAGGACTCTTTGGCTATGTCTAGATTACAGAGTTTTTTTCGAAAAAAGTGGCCTTTTTTTGAAAAAACTTCACCTGCGTCTAGACTGCCGCTGTGTTCTTTCGAAATTAAATCGGAAGAATGCAGCAGCTTTTTCGACAGCGGTAAACCTGCTTTTACAAGGAAAAGCGCCTTTTTTCGAAAGAGCTCTTGAATGCAAACAGGACTCTTTCGAAAGAGAGCGTCCAGATGGCCTGGGTGCTCTCTTTCGAAAAACAGATCTCTTTTTTGAATCTCTTGTGGCTGTCTAGATGATCTTTCGAAAGAGGCTTGTAGTCTATGTGTAAAACGTGACGCTCACTCCTATCTTTGTTAGGTTCAAACTGCACTGAGCTGTGTGTGTTTTTCCTTCCTCCTTCTTGTTCCAGCTACCTGTTTAGATATTCTGAATCCTCCTTTCCATCTTCACAGAATCTCAGCACCTCCAGCTGAGGCTTGTTTCCCCACTACACCATTTCTGCTTCTTTCCATCTCTCTCTGTCTCTCTCTCTCTGTAAGTGACTGAGGGTGTGTCTAGACAGTACCTTTCTGGTGGAATAAGCTACGCAATTTGCACTATGCACATTGCATATCTTATTCTGAGTCTAGGTCGAAAACTTATTTTGAAACTTGGCGCTGTATTTCAGGAGATAGCAGGCATGTTTAAAGAGGAGGTGTCAGTCTAGACGTACCCTGAGATGGCACTCTTCAGTGCGCATCTTTTGGACTCTCTGCCTCTCAGATCCAGCCAGCTGCGCTATGTGTAAACATGGGCAAGTGGACAGACCCAGATTTAAAACCACAGTTAAAATACAAACCAAAAAAGTCTACCTATTTTGGATAGAAAAAAAATCAGTGCATGGAGGAGCTTCCTCAGTTCCCCCTAGAAGAGCATATCACGTTTTCACGAGCACTTTAGTTATCCTCGGCCTTCCCTACCTGGGGAAAAGCCACAACCTAACCGGTGGTAGCCAATACAACTGGCACTCACGGGCTGATTCTGCTCTCATGTGCCACAATAGGGCTACTTCTGACTAGCCCCCGTGTCACACTGGTGTAAATGAGATCAGAATCAGGCTCTTGGTTTGAAGCTGAACGGAGCAAAATCTTGTCATTCGGTAAGATTGCTACAGACACTGGAGGTGAACCCATAGTCAAACAGTTGATTAAATGTCACAGCATATCGGGCAAAGTGAACATGATTCCTCTCACCTTGCTTCAGATCACACATCACTTTTCAGAACAGTCTTATAGAGCTGGGTTATAGCCTTTTTGCTGAGAAGAACACAGCCAGAGAGGTCAGCTGCAGTCATGAATTTTATGAAAGGTTTGCTGGGAAACCACATTAAATGGCGACATCAGTCCATACATCAGCGGTACAGCGCTCTTATTCCAAGACTGTGCAGCTGAGTGATTTGCAAGGTCCTTGCGTTTCATGGCCATCATTTTCAAACAATGTCACTTGCCTTTGCATCCGACACTTCAGCTGCTTCAGAGCACATCCGGCTTTCCCTGAGAGAAAACAGCAGCCACAAAAAAGCTTTCTCTGGAGATGGGCCAGAAACTGTCTGAATCTTTTTGAGGGGATAATCTCCATCGCTGGAATAGATTGGATCTGAACTGGGCAGCTCCAGCAGAAATGTAACAATTTTGTGCCAGTTCTGTATACTTCTCACTAGAGTCAGCCTCTTCTTCTACAAGACCAATCTTGCAAATGTTGATTTGCTCCCTTACACCAGAAAAAGTAAATATTTTGTGCACGTGAATGCAAGTACCTTGTGATTTGTATTATTATTTATTATACCTGGCATCTGCTATTTGTGTTTATTATTCCTATTCTGAAAGCACCCAGATTGGGGACCATTGTGTGCGCCTTCATAACAGTAACAGAAAAGTCATCCTTTCCTGAAAGAATTGACAGTATCTACATGTGACAAGACAACAGAAAGCGATTTAGATGAACGAATGGGAAAGGCTGTCGGTAAACAGTGGAACAATCCTGACTGGCTTACTAAGCAAAAATGTCAGCAAGCCGTGCATAAAACTTTTATTGTAATTACTGTGGGCACAATCCTGGAACTGAGAGCGTACGGCCGGCTTAGAGTGCTTGTACAGTGCTTTGCTGGCTTCAACAGGCCGGCACTCCAACTCAGCAGTCCTCCCAAGGGCGGTTAATGGCAGACTGAAGGCCTATAGATATCACTGCTAGCAACATGTCAGGACAGGCACAATGTACTTGTCTGCCATTAAGGGTATGTCTAGACTACATGCCTCTGCCGACAGAAGCATGTAAAATAGGCTACCAGACAGTCAATGAAGCGGGGATTTAAATATCCCCGGCTTCATTAAAATAAAAATGGCTGCCGTGCTGTGCCGGCTCAGCTGATCGTCGGCATAGCGTGCGAGTCAAGACACAGATCAGTCGACAAGGGAAGCCTTTGCTGACCGCTCCCTTATGCCTCGTGAAACAAGGTTTACAGGAGCGGTTGACAAGGGCTTCCCTTGTCAACCGATCCGCGTCTTGACTCATGCGCTGTGCCAACGATCAGCTGAGCTGGCACAGCGCGGTGGCCATTTTTATTTTAATGAAGCCAGGGATATTTAAATCCCCGCTTCGTTGATTGTCGGGTAGCCTATTTTACATGCCTCTGTAGGCAGAGGCATGTACTCTAGACATACCCCAAGGGTGTGTCTAGACTACAGGGTTTTGTTGACAAAAGTGGACTTTTGTTGACAAAACTATACCTGCATCCACACCGCCATCGAATTATATCGACATAACTCAGCAGTTTTGTCGATGGCTGTAAACCTCATTCCATGAGGAATAACTCCTTTGTCGACATAGTTCTGTCAACAAAAGGCAGGTGTGGACGCAGGGGAGAAGTTGTGTCGACAGAAAAGGCCTCCAGGAAGAACCCCTGGTGGACACTCCTGCCACAGCTTGCAACTCTATTGTTCCTGCCCGTAGCCATCTTTAAAAGGCAGAGACACCCAGGGTCGGCACTCTGGCAGCAAGCCAGCTCCAGAGCAGACCTGGACTGCGCAGCTCCTTGTGTGGTGAGCCAAGTGGGAGCCATGTCCCAGGGACAAGCCCCCCAAGATCCCCCTGGCCCTTCCAGGGACTCATCTCCCCCCGGGGCACTAAATGGCAGGCACCCGCCTGGTCTGGCCGCGAGATTAAAGCCCTTTTGGAGCTATGGGCTGAGGAGGAGGCACTTCAGCTCCCACAGGCCAGGCACAGGAACGTGGACATTTATACCAGATTGGCAGATGGCCTGGCCAGGAAAGGCCACCACCCCCACACAGCACCGCAGGTCAGAGCCAAGGTGAAGGAGCTGAGGCAGGGGTACGTCAGGGCCCATGAGCGCAGCTCCCACTCAGGGGAAAGGCCACACTCCTGAGCCTACTACGAGGACCTGGACATGAAGCATGAAGCATGTAGAAGAACATAATTTGTTGGACAAAAGTCAACATGGTTTCTGTAAAGGGAAATCCTGTCTTACTAATCTATTAGAGTTCTTTGAAGGGGTTAACAAACATGCGGACAAGGGGGATCCAGTAGATATAGTATACTTAGATTTTCAGAAAGCCTTTGACAAGGTCCCTCACCAAAGGCTCTTGTGTAAATTACATGGCCATGGGATAAGAGGGAAGGTCCTTTCTTGGATTGAGAACTGGTTAAAAGACAGGAAACAAAGGGTAGGAATAAATGGTAAATTTTCAGAATGGAGAGGGGTAACTAGTGGTGTCCCCCAAGGGTCAGTCCTAGGACCAGTCCTGTTCAACTTATTCATAAATGATCTGGAGAAAGGGGTAAGCAGTGAGGTGGTAAAGTTTGCGGATGATACCAAACTGTTTAGGATAGTCAAGACAGAAGCAGACTGTGAGGGACTCCAAGAAGATCTCACCAATCTGAGTGACTGGGCAACAAAATGGCAAATGAAATTTAATGTGGATAAGTATAAAGTAATGCACATCGGGGAAAAATAACCCCAACTATACGTACAGTATGATGGGGGCTAATTTGGCTACGACAAATCAGGAAAGAGATCTTGGAGTTATCGTGGACAGTTCTCTGAAAACTTCCACACACTGTGCAGCAGCAGTTAAAAAGGCAAATAGGATGCTAGGAATTATTAAGAAAGGGATAGAAAATAAGACCCAGAATATCTTACTGCCCCTGTATAAAACTATGGTACGCCCACATCTTGAATACTGTGTACAGATGTGGTCTCCTCACCTCAAAAAAGATATTTTGGCCTTGGAAAGGGTTCAGAAAAGGGCAACTAAAATGATTAGGGGTTTGGAATGGGTCCCATATGAGGAGAGGCTAAAGAGACTGGGACTTTTCAGTTTAGAAAAGAGGAGACTGAGGGGGGATATGATAGAGGTATATAAAATCATGAGCGGTGTGGAGAGGGCCAATAAAGAGAAGTTATTTATTAGTTCCCTAAATAGAAGAACTAGAGGACACCAAATGAAATTAATGGGTAGCAGGTTTAAAACTAATAAAAGAAAGTTCTTCTTCACACAGCGTGTAGTCAGCCTGTGGAACTCCTTGCCAGAGGAGGCTAGGACTATAATAGAGTTTAAAGAGAAGCTAGATAATTTCATGGAGGTTAGGTCCATAAAAGGCTATTAGCCAGGGGATAAAATGGTGTCCTTGGCCTCTGTTTGTCAGAGGCTGGAGAGGGATGGCAGGAGACAAATCGCTTGATCACTGTCTTTGGTCCACCCTCTCTGGGGCACCTGGTGCTGGCCACTGTTGGCAGACAGGCTACTGGGCTAGATGGACCTTTGGTCTGACCCAGTACGGCCATTCTTATGTTCTTATGTTCTGTTCTATGTTCTAACTCACCTCTCCAGGAATAAGTTGGGGGGCAAGGGCAGCAGGGCTGCAGCCTGAGTGAGGGGCTCAAAGCTGGGCTCAGAATCCAGCTCTGCTGCCAACGTCATCATGCTCTCCTGAGCATGCAGCACGGTGTGGGGCCATCGCCTGCCCAGGGGCAGCTCAGGGTCCATGGCCAAAAAAGCCAAAATAAACAACAAAATACAAACAAAGAAACAAAAACCAAAAAAAGCCAAAACAGACAAAAAAATGCTGTGGTGTCCGACAAAGCAGGGCAACCAGAGCCAGAAAAACTGCAGCAGCTTTGCTTTCCCTCTAGGAGGTAGGCAAGCCAGAAGCAGGAGCAGAGTTACGTCTGTCCAAGAGTATTCCTTTAAGCATGTGTCTCTGTAGAGAGCATGCTGCACTGATCGCTTTGTCGACAAAGCAATGTAGACTGGACGCTCTTTGTTGACAGAAGTTTTGGCGACAGATTCTGTCGGCAAAACTTCTGTCGCCGGAAGCCTGTAGTCTAGACATACCCTAATTGTTGCCGTTTTAAGGCAGAATCAGCAGGAGGTGATATTTGTGGTCTCTGAATACTTACTTTAGGAATAAAATTTGCTTCTTGTCATCACTGGTTGCTGTGGGCATGGAGTGGCAATGGGCCTTAACCTGGCAATATTATATAACATTTCCATAGGTCAGGGTTCTCCTGCCTTAGTGATGTACAAATAGATTGAAAAGGACAGCCCCTGTGCCTAAAGGATTTGTCTGCATTGTGAGAAAATGCCCCACAGTTTGAGCACTGCTGATCTGTACTTTTAATAGGGTCACCAGGGCTGGCTTTAGATGCGCTGGGGCCCAGGCCGATGCTGTACCACCCGGGGCTAACACTAAAGCTCCACTGCCCAGGGCTGAAACCGAAGGGCTCCAGCCCTAGATGGTGAGGCTCAGGTTACAGTCTCCCTCCATCTGGGACTGAGACCCTTGGGTTTCAGCACCAGCTCCCTGGCTGGTCTCCCCTCCCATAGATGGTGGGGCTTGAGTGAGCTCAGGCTTCAAACCCTCCTCCTGGAGTCATGGAGTAATTTTGGTTGTCAGCAGGGCGTTACAGTGCAATGAAGGTCAAGAACCCCTGGTTTAGAGGAGCCCAAAAAAATCCTACATCTTGTGCTGGTACGCTGGTACAGTCACGTGAGAGAAATTAATCCCTGTCACCACCATGACGCAAATAAAAAAATTAACGCCACACCTCATGTTTCCAGGTTTTATTTGGTCTCTAACTAGCAAGGAATAGGGTGAGAGTTTCAAGGGGCCCTGGATGGTCCTACATCATCCAACTGTGTGGTTTCTTGCACTTTCCTTTGTCAGTGACAGATGCCAGATGTTTCAACGGCCACTGGGTGGATTTAGTATAGCAATTCTTGACTTCCTAAATCTGAAGTTTCAGTTGTTTGTTTTCCCATCACTATTTTTAATCCCTCATAATTATTCCAAGTACATATTTTGGGGCTTCAATAAACTAATAGCAGATGCTACCAGCCACAGTGACAAGTTTCAGAAAGATGCAGGATTCCTTCAAATATAATAATTCTAGGGTTGCCAGGTGTCCGGTTTTGAACTGGACAGTCCAGTATTTGAGTTTTCTGTTCGGGAAACAAATTGAGAAAATATAAATGTCTGGTATTTTCTAAATAAGATGTAATGTCAAGTGTGTCCGGTATTTTTGTTGAAACCATCTGGCAACCCTAAATAATTCTGAGAGCATGCCATTTAGTTTCATGAAGAGGCTGGCTGTTGGCACCATTTAGCACACCCCGTCTCAGCAGGGTCATTTCAAGTACACATTAGGGCTAGAAACCTAGAAATTAATGTTGCTATAAAAAGGATGTGAAGAATTTCCTGATGAGATGAGCAGCATTTTATTAGTGATACCCTGCCACATTCAATCCCATTGAGAGTCATCTGAGCGGCAGCATTCTGTTGTGTGCATCACAATGACACACGCTCCTTTGCTAACATGGCCAACTCTCATGATTTTACCATAAGCCTGGTGATGCTCACTGTTTCGCATGAAGCCTCAGCTCCCAGGCTCAAGGAGATTACATAAGGCTCTCAATTATTCTTTTTAATGAATGCTAAATTTCTAGCCCATGTAGTTGTAAGGGAATGCTGGCAGATGGCCAATCTAAAGGCTCACAAACCAGAAGCAAATACATAAAAAGAACCGCAAGCTCATCAGAAGAAGTGGGTTTTGCCCATGAAAGCTCATGATACTACATATAGTTGCTTAGTTGATACGGTGCCCCAGGACTATACGTTGTTTTTAAAGTTACTGACTAGGTAACTAACACAGCTACTCCGAGACCCAAAATAATTGGATTTAAAAACAAAAAATCTTGATTGCCTTCAAAATTAGACTGTGAAGGCCTTGAGTTAGGAATACTGCCTTCCCCATATCATACTCTGTATTAACTGCAGTTATTAAAATGATAAACATGGGACTGGATCTGCCTGTAAGACTGTAATCTCTGGAAGGTTGTCGTACATTGCATGTTTTTTATAATACAACCAGCTTATTTGCTTGTCTTGTGATCACAAGGGAGGAAGGCTGGAGGTGACAATAGTCTCACTATTTGACTTACAGCATTTAGTCTCAGGGTTGAGGATAGGTAGGTAAAACCACATTTATTGACAATTTATAGTGTTAGGCCCTGATACTGGCTTCAGTGTGAGCTGCACATGCACAGGGCTTATAGCGCTCAGCTCTAAGGGTTTCCCAGGAAGGGATCAGTGCAGTTTTCTGAAGTCACTCTGAATTAGAGCTGTCATGATTTCAGAATGACCAACCATTGGGTTTGGCAGATTAAGTTTTTCCAGGCTCACAAGACAGTTTTGATTTCATAAAAACAATTTCTCCATTAACTACCAAAGAAGAGAGAGAAAATAGCCAGGCATCCCACATAGCAGCACCCTACGCCCCTCCGGTTCCTTGCCAACTCTGAGACTCCTCCGCTGGTCATTGTGCCCGTAAGGGAAGTTCCATCAGCATGGAGTGGTCCTGTGGGCAATATAATCAGTAACTGGCCATGCTAAATATAGCAGCACAGCCAACGGCAGCATAACCCAGAAGATTGGGCAGGTTTGTACAAGGGTGACTAGACTGGACACACTGCTGTTGCTAGGCACGATCATGAGCAGAGCAGGCGCGTGTACGTCTGCCCAAGCTGGGATTTACAACTCCCAGCTGCAATGTGGAAGAGGGCTAATGCCTACACAGCCCTGTCATTTGGACTACAGAAGTGAGAACAGCAAGGTGCACAAAAAGAGGTGCTGTGACTCCCCTGTATGGAAGCCATGAGCACAAACTAAAAGGCTTCTACTTTGAGTTAGCATGGTCCTCTCCAAACAGGTTCCTAGTTTGCATACGTGTAGTCCTTTCAGCCCACATCCACATAGGAGAGTTACAGAGCAGCACTTTGGAGTACAGGGATGTAACTAGCACTGCATGCCACATGATACATTCTAAGTCTGTGGGTTTCGTTACAGTGGACAACCTGCTGGAAACCAGGGGAAGTCAATTGAGCCTTGTGAGCCTGCAGATGTGTTAATAGAAGCTGGGAGAGATGTTCAGTATTCCTCTATCTAGTGGCCAAGGAGCATGATGCTTCAAGTACAATACCAGTGCACCATCTGCCCTTGAGACTTGGAGTGATCTGAGCTTATGTAACCCCCACCAGGCAGATCTGAACCTAGGATCTTTGTACAGGAGCCTCTATAGCTTGAGCTATAAAGCCAACGGGATCTCAGACTATAGAGCTCCCCTCCCTTAGCTTAGACCACTTACAGAGAGAGATAAGAACAAGTGCCACTACATGGAACAGTGAACCACAATAGCTGTGTGGGTTACCCTTAGTTTTCCTGTTCAAGGAAATTTGAGCAGGAAATTTCCCTATGCACTCTCTCTGCTGACAGGCAGTTGTGTATTACCCTCTCAACTTCCTTCCTGTTTGTGGATTTGACATTTCTTATGCAAATTTTTCAATAATTACTATGAGTGCCTCTAAAAATTATCTGCTACTCTCTTGATAACATTTGAATAGAGTTGTGGGTTTTGTTATTATGCTTTGATCTAGCTCACCCAACTTAGAGAGCAAAGTATAGGCATTTTAGGCTGGCCTTTCACCAGAAGCAATGAGTTTGTGAGCTGCTGTTTACCAAAATTGCCATCTGTGGAGTGTATATTTACAATGAAAAATACGATTTCGTGTAGGAACACAGAACAGGAAGAACCAAAGTCCACTAATGCTGCTCTCCTGGCAACATAGGATAAGAAACTCATATTCTATGCAAATAGTTTCTAACCAACCCCTCATACTCATTGCAGCAGAAAAAGATAAAAAATATCCAAGGTCCACCCAATATGTTGTGGGCTAATATGCCAATAGAGTAAATTGAGTACTTAGTTTAATTGTGAGAGAGAATCATGACAATTCTCATTTATACTTTAAGAAACCTTGTGTACCCAATAACACTTATTGCCTTTGAATTGTACTTGGATTGAAAATAGCTCCTGGGGTGTCAGACTATCAAGACAAGATGGGATTTGCTGTATCATATGACATATAGGAGCCTTGATAACCTCCATTCCTGCTTGATTGTCAATTTTTGTAGGCCATGAAGTATTTGAAACAAAAGTAGGTAACAGAGGGATAACCTGAGTAAATTTCCATGCAACAAAGGATCTCTCACAGTTGTAACTTGGCATCTAGCCTAGACAAGTAATAAAGCCCAAAAGCTATTATTACAACTAGGACACCCTAAAGGCATAATCAGAAAATGAGTTGTTGATTTCAATCTAGTCCTTGGTGCACGGGTGTCCACATTCCATAATCACCAGAGTTAGCATTAGTTGGTGTGCTTGCTGTTAGTCGTCACAGAGCAAGAAGAGGTTGAACTCGTAAGGAGATTTCATTACCTTCTCATATGTATAGGTTAGTCCCCCAAGTCGTGGACAGGGCATCTTGAGAGGGGAGTTGGCACATGAAGTAGTGAAGCAATTTTCCTCAGTTGTTTGGCTGTGGATACATAGCAACTTTGTATCCAGGACTGGTGTCCTTTGCGAGCATCTGAAAAATAAAATGTGCTTGTGTAAATGTAAGTAATGGGAAAAGGTTAAGAAGGTGCTGTTATCTCTTTTGTGATATGTATGGCTTGAAACGTAAGGAAGAAAGTGAGTAAGTGTTCCTGGTAACACCACTGGGCATTCTGTGCTTAGCTTTCCCTCCTGAAATAAAATACAGCACTGAGTTGTTCACATTGGTTGTTTGATGTATGCTTCTGCTCTCCCTCATCATTCCAGCATGATTCAACAAACATTAGAGAGAAATTTTTCTGTTTAAATTCTTTACTGCAACAGAAGTAAATATCTTACTTTTATAAAATACATTTCTTAAAGATAAAATACAATTCTACAACACTCTTTCAGATAGATTTTCTATAAGTCAGATAGCCTTGCTCACATAATGGACTCTGAACATAATCCATCTTGAGCCTTCACAAAGTACAGAACTTGCTCTTATTAAGGTACTCCGTTATGAGGCTCAGTGACTGATACGATGAATAGTTTTTCAACTGTGTAGTGGTTGCTTCTATATGTCTTCTGGTTGAATGAAAATGCAATTAAGAAGGGAACTATTGAACAAGAGACCAAAATGAAATTATACTATTTTAAAGACAGATCATCATTGCAATGACATTTACACTGTCACTTGATTACAATAAAATAACATAAAATTAAATGAGACATTGCCTACGCTGATGGAATCAACCTTTTAAGAAGTCCTCTATTTCTATAGCACCTCCTTTGATCTAGCAACATTTACTCACAAACAAAACAAAAACAATCCCAACAAACATGTTACAGTTACAAAAGGGATAAAATAAGTGCTTCTCATCTGGATGGCCTACTCTCATGCTTAGAGGTGGGGAACGTTTTCCAAATTTAAATTTAAAATGTTAAAGAAAAAGAACTGACAAAAAGGTTTTCCATTTCAGAAAAACAGTCCAATTTTCCCAGCTCTGCTCATCATAAACCCTGGAAACCCATATGTGTTTGGCTGCTCACCAGGGACAGCATGGAGGACTCCAAGGTGCACCTAAGCCACTGGTCATTAATATATGTGCCTCTGATTCTCTGATAGCTTGTACCAGGTGCAAGTCTGTACAGATGTAAAGGTAAGACGAAGACAAAAATGGGGGACATAAAAAAACTATACGTGCCTTACTATTTGTAATATCTGGGTTTTGTTGCTATGTGCTCATATAAATTATGTATTGTGTGAACACTAGGGCCTTGTCTACACTAAACGGAAGGTCGCCGCTGTCGCGATCTAGTTAAGACTCGCTAAATCAAACTCAGGAGCAAGCCGCTGGCAAGGGTGCCCTTTATCAGCTTCCCACTGTGGGGACTCCGCCAAGCTCAGCATATGGTAAGCCAACTCTAGCTACGTATTCTGTGTAGCTGGAATTGAGTACCTTAAGCCGATCTGCCTGGTCTAGTATAGACCTGGCCTACGTCTCTTATGGTCATAGAAAGCTGAGTTTTTCTACAGTTTTTCACAGAGGTATAGTGAAATAAAGCACAGGCTTGAGTTAATGCCTAAGTGAAGGCAAGGTAGTTCAGTAGATGTATTCATATACTTAAATATTGTGCTTAATCAGAGCCAGCATCTAGTTTATTGTTCACTTCTGCTGCTCTTTTTAATTTTGCTTGTCCATTTCATTTTACATTGTATCAATGATTGGACCAAACCACAATCCCAGATCCAAGCGCTTATGAATTTTAAGTGCACCTCTGGTCTGGTTTCTGCCACCATTAGACTCACAGATTCATTTCTTGGGAAGTCTTATTGGAAGGCCAATTCAAAAGGAGGGAGGGCAACACTGGAGTCTCTTCTTTTAATTTTTTATAATAGTGGCATAAAATGAGGGTTGATTGTGAAATTCCTTCTCTTCCCATTGTCTTAACAAGGCTATTGCCTTGAAACCTCAGGTATAGCTTTTCCTGTTCCAAACAGGGGACAGAAGATGACAATTAAGCTCAGCCAGGCACAGTACTTACTAGCACGTGCAATGCCATTGGACGTTTAATGCTGTATGGCCCCAGTTCTACCTCCCTTGCTCAGGCTGGATAATTCTACAAAAATTCCCATTGATCTAAAAAAATATTCCTTGTCAAGCATCAGAACTGGGTCCTTTTAAAGACTTATCAACCTCAACTCCCATTTTTGCTTTAAAGAGCATACCCTTCAATAGAGTCTTCAAGTCTTCATGGGTATGTCTAGACTACATGGCTCCGTCGACGGAGCCATGTAGATGAGTTTACTAGACATAGGAAAATGAAGGGGCGATTTAAATAATCGCCGCTTCATTTACATCAAAATGGCCGCCACGCTGTGCCGATCACCTGTTTGGCGGCACAGCGGGGTAGTCTCGACGCGCTGCGTTAGACAGGGGAAGGCTTTGTCGACCGCTCCGGTATGCCTCGTGAAATGAGGTTTACTGGAGCAGTCGACAAAGGCTTCCCTTGTCGACTGCGGCGCGTCCAGACTGCCCCGCTGTGCCGCCAAACAGGTGATCAGCGGCCATTTTGATGTAAATGAAGCAGCGATTATTTAAATCGCCCCTTCATTTTCCTATGTCTAGTAAACTCATCTACATGGCTCCGTCGACGGAGCCATGTAGTCTAGACATACGCCATCAGATAGCTGTTGCTGAAAGTTTCACCTTATAGATGCTTCACATGGATTTTTTTATTAAAGGCTAATTCATTTATGCCATCACAAGTATTTGGGGCCAAATCTTCAGCTGATCTCACACACTGTAATTCCACTGAAACTAATGGAAATATTCCCATTAATGCCAGCAGCAACTCCTGTGCTACATTTCACAGCTAATCATGCCAGATCACACCTTATTTTTTCTATATTGTTTAAAAGTTATCTTTAGTGGACCAAGAAAAGAGAAATCTTTAGCCAAAAAAATGTATCTTTTTTAATTTTTGAAAGCAGTGGTGAGGGAAAGGAAGAGCTGATATTTTATTTACCTTAATTAGAAAACTAATTTGTATCCTTTGCTAATAATGTCAGGAGATAACACACCGGTGTAATGGTTGTTAAAATTCCGAAATTAAATGGCAAAAGCCAGAACACAACCCGGATTTCTTAGTGCAATCTTAGAGCTTGGAGAATTCATAAACCAAGTAAACCTTCTGACATAACTATAAAATGTGGTATAAACCCTAGGAAAAAATAGCCATCTTGAAAGGGTAACAGCACTTTTATGAGAATTTCAACTGCACCATGGCAACATCAACCCGTCAAAGCAAATGAAGGGCAGTAAAAGTAAAATTAAAAATGATGAAGGAGACACCAGCTTGCTAACAGCTTTCCAAGCTGTAAAGCTTTCAAATGTTATCTCTTCATTGGTTTGTTCAATCGCACATGCCGGCAACCAAGCTTTATCATATTATGTATCTTTCCCATCACTGCAGGCTGCCAGGTTTTGATGGACCTGTGCATAAAAAAAAAAAATCCTTTCCTCCTTCATGCCCCCCTCTATTCTTATTGGCTCTTCTATACCGGTGCCAATACTGTCACCTCCTGGTAACAACGAATACAGCAACCAAGACTGGAAATTTGTCAAGAGGCTATCCACCAGTGTGGATAACTCCTTGGATGCTTGCCTTCCCCTCCCCCTCACATTCACAATTTGTTTTGCTTCCTATCCCTAAAAACAGCTGTATTCTCATAGCCCCGCCTCCGAGACCCAAGGAAGCTTTCTTTGTGCCCTGTTAATTGCAGAATCAGACTGGGATATAGAAATGGCAACCTTTTGTCCTGTCACTATACTATTCAATTCTATGAAGCATTTTGGGGTGCACTTGGCATGAAAGATACATGCGCAGAGTAAAAGCCCCATCATGCAGCTGTTTTATATATGAAAAGCCCCTATTGACTTTAACATACAGGCCCTCATGTATAATGCAATAGAATAGTGAAAATTTCATGGAGGATCTGCCCCTACTTATTTAAAGTGCAGGAAAATTTAGGCTGATCTTCTGGGGCATTTGCTATTCTTATTTCTTTTTTTCCCTCCCCTGTTTCCCTTTAATTAGCTACAACATGATTCCTCACCTCATCTTTTAATATCCTTGTGTAACTCCAATGATGTTACATCATATCCTGAACATTCAGCATGTTTTGTTGTTGTGTTGAAGAGATCATATGCACAAAAAACAGAGGCATTGGAGAAAAGAGTCCATAAAAACAAAGCTCTCAGTGGAAGTCTTGTTTAATGGAAGTAATATTTTGAAGGAATTTAAATGTTAATAATTCTGGGTGTTTGAAAGACAACTCAAAATCTTAATGGAGGGTTTTATATCTGTGACAGTTCCCTCTCTTGGGGCAGAAAATCATTGGTGTCTTTTACACTTCTCCTTTCATTGCAGAAGCTATATGCTATATATGCACTTGGTGAGGGAACTTCTGAGAATTTTGTGATAAACGGTCAATCACACACAGTGTAATTTTTGTAACAACTGCTCTCTGCTTGGAAGAATGGTTAAAAACAAAAAAACTGGCCACCTGGCTGTGGTACAATGATGCA
Source organism: Pelochelys cantorii (assembly GCA_032595735.1). Taxonomy (NCBI): domain Eukaryota; kingdom Metazoa; phylum Chordata; order Testudines; family Trionychidae; genus Pelochelys; species Pelochelys cantorii. The sequence goes on along the minus strand of CM064333.1, from coordinate 8,059,420 downwards.
GGTCAAACACAAAGTATAATATGCATGGAATTAAATGCCACTGTATATCTAGCGCAACTGCATCAAAACATAAGTCTGGCAAAAGGGGAGAATCTGTGGCACCTGAAAAAAACATCAAAGACAAATTGGGAAGCTGAAGGAATATATACTCTGAGCACAGCCCTATAGAGACGATAGAACCACATCCATCGCTCTTCAAGGTGTTGTCTCCTGGGAATGCATTTAAACCCGAGTTTGCCTTAGTTAAGCAAAACTGAATATAGCAAAAGAATGTGCTTTTCAAGGTAAACCAAGGACAGGCACACGGTTTAGACATGAAATGGCTTTTGCAAGGCCCCACATGTGATACGAGCGTGTGCCTCGCATGGTTTCATTCACTACCCTAAATAGTCTCTCTTGCTTGTGACACATAGTTGGGGCCTGCCCCAAAGACCATTGGAGTCATTGCCTTCAAAGACCCACTGAAGTTTAATGGGAGTCTGGATTGGTTTCAATGGATTTTCAGTCTGGCATTTAAGGAAGTTTATTCATTGAAAAGGAGAAGGTAAGAGACCCAGTCTCATACCAACATGCATGGTTTAGGTTACATTGTTCTAAAAAGCATGTTTTAAATAAGCTTATCTAAGGAACTGGACTTTTTTTTTTTAATAATTGCAACTGGCAATAGTGCAAAATGCAATGTACATAATAGAATCTGACTCTGTTTGAAATCAACAGCAAAGCAGACGGAGTAAACTGACCCATTCTATACAGAATTTTAAGGGATCACTGACGTTAGGACATTGAGCATGATGTCACAATACTGAGTAAACAACCAACACAATGACTTTTTTGGGCGGGGGACACTTTTATGTTCTCACAATCAGGGAGAAATCTATTATGATTATTTGGTGTCAGTGGCAAATCTCAGCTCAGCCATTGCCCTTTCTCTAGTGTCTATCATAAATGAAACACACGTGCCTTAAACAAATAATCAGATGTATAACAATTTTAGTCAACAAAAAGCAGCATTCTACTTATTTTTACACAATTCATTCCAATGATGCAACGAAATGAAAAAAAAAAAATCGGAGTCAGAAATGTAATACTAGCTCCATCCCCTTCCTCATGAACTTTACAAATATATGAATACCAATTTATTCCATCATTATTTAGCTCACCCTATTTGGCTTGCCCTGAGTAACACAATGATTCAGTCATAATTTTTGTGCCTGTCTCTCCATCTGTAAAGTAGCCTTTGTAAAGCACTTTGAGATTCTCAAATGAAAGGTGCTGTGTATATGCAAAATATTGTTGTATTGTTATTAACACACACACACTAGATGTATTGTCCAGAAATTATTTACTGTTTTATTTAACTATTTTAAAGTGAGATCCTGGAAAATGCCCTTTGGCATTTATCATACTGAGTGCATTATGATACACTGAGCTCAGTCCGCTTTTCAGCCAGACTACAGTTACAGGGAGTGCCTTCAGCAGGATTTATAATCATCCCAACTCCTCACTTCATGCATCATTATTCCCATTTTGCAGATGAGAAAACTGAGACTTACCTTTCTTTGTAAAGCACTTATACCTCAGTCTTAGTATCTTTATTCTGAGGTTTGTGGCGTAAGGACTCTGAGTTTTAAGTACATTAAAATAATTAATTAGGACATATGCGGTGGCAGTGCAATCTTCCCTCCTCATATGCCTCAACTTTGACAAAGAGAGAGATCAAGATAAGGGGAAGAGAGAACAATTCATTTTCCATGCCTGTTGTGTTCTTGGACTAGTAAACGTGAGATTGGCAGCACAAGTTGTGACGATATCTGGTGGAGTAGTGTCCATGCTGCAGAAGCTAAGAGATGGCACCTTTTGTTTGTAGGTTGCAAATTTGAATCCAGCCTATGTTGGTATTAGTCAACAAGTCCCATTACCAACTACCTCAGCCATAAATCCATGGTGATAAGCTGTTAGTCTATGAAACCCTGTTGGCAGACCATACACATTTACTGTAGTGTTTAAATACTTGAAATAATGCTACTGTCAGCATCTTCACTTTCTCCGATGTTTCAGTATACTACTTTGGTTTGGTGGTAGGGATAGCTGTGTGGTTTTCTAGTCTATGAGGTGGTCCTCAGGGCTTAATTCTACTGTAGTACCAGTCCCTTTCAGCTTCTCTGTTTCACTGCTCTGAGTCATCATTATAGAATATGGTCGGGGCTTCAACTGTGTCACAGATAATAACTGGGTCTATTTGTCCTTTATGTCAGTTTCTGGCAAGGCAGCCTCCATGCTGTCTAGATGTATAAGTAAAACTCAGACTTGAATGTCTAGAAACTGGTTTTGTTTTAATCTAGCTAAAGAATGAATTGCTGTTGCTAGACATTAGGTGAAATACTAAGTCATGTTTAAGGAAATATTAGCTGATGTTTGTTAGACATTTTAGGATGATTTTTAACCCTTCGTTTTCTTTACCAAGCATATTACTGAACTCAACAGCTCAAAATTTATGCTATCAGAAATGTGACCAAGTCATATTTGCTCTCCATGGGTGGTGAAGAAATCTTTATTTACAACAACTACAAATGACCTCTGTGCTGTTCCTGCTAACTCAACAGCGGTATACATTTGCTTTCTAGTAAGAACAGAAAAACAGCAAATAGATTTACATAATTTTACAGGTGCCAATGCTTCACCAGTAGTAATGTGAGATAAAACTTCTAAGTTTTAGTATCATAACAAAGCCAATCATCTTACTTCATGACAAAGGGCTTGGACAAAAACTCTGATTAATATCCTTGTGAATACGTTGCTTGAACCCTCCCATGGGATTTCAGAAGGGTGTTTTTCCCCACTAAATTTAAACACAAATTCTTGGTGGCAAAGATCAATAATCATGTGTTATGCATTCAGAAGTAGTGGCAGGAAACTAAAACCTAAGTGTCATCTTATACACAGAAGAGATTTGGTTTTTTAAAGGAAACATTTAAGGTTTGCCATTAACAATCCTCTGTGCTTTTATTTCTCACCCTCCAAAACACAGACATATCCAACTTTCTGTTAAATATTCTGGGTACTACAGTTAGATATTTTCTTGTACAGGTTAAATCTCTCTAGTTCAGCTCCAGTCAGATCCTGAGGGTTTGCCGAACCACTGGTGGTCAATATTGTCTAGCAGTATTACCAACACTTCCACTGCTTACTAGGCTGTTATTTAGCTCTCATTTACCCCTAAATGTCTTCTAACAGCACAGAACACTGAAAGCCAGGACTAGTGGATATAAACAAACTTTATGGGACTGTGGGAAACTTAGCTGGATGTCCACTTATCAGGGGTGTGGCCAACTAAAATCATACCGGACCACAGATGTTGCCAGACCAGACAATACAGATTGAACCTCTCTAATCTGACACTATGAATTACTAAAACTACAATTACCATTTCTGGGCATTCATAACACAGACCAGGACATTGCAAAAAGTAATAAAAATAACCACTAAAGACAGGGCATCTCTTTATTTGGTGGCGTGAGATGCACAGATATTAAAATATGCCCCAAATACGTTTTTGACAGCTTCCGTCTAGCTCTGCACATTTAACTGTCAGGAGACAATCATCCTTATCATATTCTAACCCTTAGAGGAAGCTGAGGTTCAAAGATAATATGAGTCAATAGGCCCAACCCAACAGATGAGATTTTGCTTGGAGAGCATTAAAGTAAAACAGGACAATTCCAAGGAATTTTCCCACCCTTGTTTGTTTCTCAAGCCAAACACTGATTTATTCAGGGAGGAGCCTTCCATGTTTTTGAGCCTAGCTAAGAACCACCCCTCCCAGGTATCAGTCAAGGATAATTGCCCCCTTTCCTTCGCAGAGCGCCCTGTTATCTCCTATGCTGCCGGGGGAAAATTAGTGATTGCAAAGTACCACCATCTCCCTCAGCCCACTGGCAATCCTGGCTGATCTGCTCCTCTCCCTCTCTCCTAGTGCCTCCTGCCACTGCACAACCACTGTTCTGCAGCATTCAAAGGCTCTGGGAAGGAAGGGGAAGAGGGAGGACAAAGCACATTCGCGGGGAGGGGGGCTAAAAGAGGCAGGAAGTGGGGTGGAAAGAGGCAGAACAGTGGCAGGGGTGTAGAGACTGGTAGGGCCTTGGCCAGATGGGGAGGGGGGGATTTGGCACTTCTGGTCTCCTGTATGTTAAGTAAGACTTAGAAGAAAGGAAAAACAAAATGTAGATTTAAATCAGTTGGGAATAACTTGCTTGTGAGCCAAGAACCTAAAATGTCCACAGCTGAAACTTCACAGTCTCTGAAGAAGCCTGTATCTATGTGTGCATGACTTACCAAGGCCTGTACTGTCCTATTATCCTCTCCTGGACAGTCCCCAACTACTGAGTCTGTTATTTCTTTAAGGGAATAATATGCACACAACCTGTTATCCTGAATGGAGTTCTCCAGACAGTTCACTGAGTTAGATTTTATGTTTTATCTATTTCTGTAAAATAAATCTATGAACTACAAAGTGAGTACAAAAAAGGAGGCATACGATCAGAAGCAGTTCCTAACCAAACAATATTAGTGTTTGCTTTCTCACCACTTACAAGAAATATAAACATAAAATGCTTACTGGTCCCTAACTTCACTTTGAATATAAATCAGGACCCTCGCCCCCAGAGCGCGATAGCTACTTCCTTTTTTCACTTCAGGCACAATGAATGCCAAGGAGCAGGAGGGAAGAGAGGGGTTTCTTCAAGTTTCTGCCCCTTTATTTAATAGTCCTGTCATCTTTTAAGAAGCATTTCCAGCTGGGAGCAAGGTGACAGGCAGTCTGTGTCAAAGAAAACTTCATACCGATTCTTTGCTAAGATATAGATAGTTGCTCTACCCTCTTCCTGTCGAAGAATGGCTACTTACCTGCTGACTAAGTGTCCACCAGCCTTGTTTAGACCAGAGGCATAAGCTTGCCCTTTCCCAGCTAAATCTGGTGAGTTCCTCATAGACAAACATCACAACAAGTATAACTTCACACATCAGCTCATGTTTATAATTTACTGATTGATAATATCCTAGTTAAACACACACACAGCAGAATGATGAGTGTTTAAATGATACCTCACAATTCATGCCTTGAGTAAAAACTAGTTCAATGGTATATAGGGTGGGAGCACAGACATACATTTTGTCCAAATATATAAAATCTTTCACCTCTTAGAAATCGCACATTTGTTTGCTTAGTGAATCAGATATGAATTTCTCAATGTGAATGATCTGACGTCTTCCTGTAATGTAATGTCCCATCACCTTGATCAACCGGTCCATCAGCTCTCGCAGAGAGAGTGCCAATCCCAACACGTCCTTCATGTTCTAGCCAGTCCTTCAGCCACCCGCTGACCAGGCTGTCAGTGGCAGGAGACACCTGATTGGCACAGAGCACCACAGACCAGAACCTCTGAGCGATCTACCAGCCTCAGCCTCCCAAATAGCTTGGGATTACAGGTGCACACTGCTAGGGCCGGCTTTAGGCTGATTCCCCTGAATCGGGCCCCGCGCCTAAGAGGGCCCCGCTCCCGGGCACACGGTGCATGTGCGGTGCCGCCCCGGGCGCGCGTCACATGTGCAGCCCCGCTACCGCGAATCGGGCCCCGCACTTCCTAAAGCTGGCCCTGCACACCACTGCATCTGGTTGGTAATGTCTTATCTTTTATGACTTATCATAGGATGTGTGACGTGAACAGTACTACATGTGATCAAAGAATATACAAATTCTGTCCACTAGAGAGAGACAACCATAAGGGATTGTTTGTTTGTAAATTATTCTTGCATTCCAAAAGTAAAGTGAGAAAAATCTATAGGTCATTGGAATTTTAACATTCCTTATTTTCTTCTAAAGTTATACGCTTCATAGGTGATTTTTTTAAAGAAAAAAATGCTTAAAAGGGGAGAATACAGCTGATAATCAGGGCTAATAATGAAATCCATGACATGAAACAAACCCTCTGACAAAAAGAAATATTGAAGACATTTTTTATACTGACTGTTTCTCTGTTGTTTCCATCAATATTCAGCAGATGATGAGAGCCACTTAGCCAATTGGAATTAGTGGGTTGCTGCCTTCAAAGGGCTCCGAAATCAGGATATATAAACCAGATTGCTGTGTGGGTTTTATGAACCCCCGTGTGGGCAGTTTCTTCCCTGGTTCAGTAGTCAACCTTCTCCAGTGAGAACCCAGACCAGTTTATCTGGACTTATAAAAAAGGGCATGCATATAGCAAATTTTAGATTTTGAGAGAGAGTTGAACTATAACGTGAAGCAACTGCTTATGCTAAACTTGCCCCTATTGGACCATTCCAAAAGCAGTGACCATACTCTTAATAGTGCCCTTCTCTAAAGACTAAGGATGTACTTGGCTTAAATACTGAATCACCATTTGATAAATGTATTAGATCCCAAAGAACTGATTGTCATCAGTAAATGTAACACAAAATCTTAATCATTTGCCATACTAAGGTTGACGTTCAGCAGTTATAAAGAGTATTTGACCACTGCTTAGAACACTATATTGCTGTGTGAGTACACACTTAGAGGGTGTGTCTAAACTACACCCCTCTGCCGACAGAGGGATGTAGATTAGGCACATGGCTATCGCAAATGAAGCGGGGATTTAAATATCCCGCGCTTCATTTGAATAAAAATGGCCATCGCTTTTTGCCAATGCAGCACTTTGCCAGCAAAAAGCGGCAGTCTAGACGGGGATCGGTCAACAAGGAAAACCTTTTCCGACCGATCCTGTAAACCTCATTGCACAAGGCATAAGGGATCAGTCGGAAAAGGCGTTCCTTGTAGACCGATCCCCGTCTAGACTGCCGCTTTTTGCCAGCAAAAAGTGGCGGCCATTTTTATTCAAACGAAGCACGGGATGTTTAAATCCCCGCTTCATTTGTGATAGTGATGTGCCTAATCTACATCCCTCTGTCGGCAGAGGGGGTGTAGTTTAGACACACACTTACAACATTGATTGTATTGGCACTTGAGTGCTAAACTGCTGACTATATATTGATGTGGTTATGGTGAATTAAAAATTTTTGGATTGGATAAGAATAACCAAGTGTACTGATCTAAGAAATACTATTAAGGTTAAAAGGTAACATGGAAAAAACACATGCATTAATTTAGAAATCTAACCCTGCCACCTCCACCCCCGGACTCTATTTGAATAGGATTATAGTGAGGAATGGAATCAAATAGAATAACTCCTTTTATTGAGGACTCTAGTTCATTAGATTTCAGCTTTAAAATCTAACTGGTGACTTGGCAAATTCACTAAGTTTCCACCCTCCTCCTTTCAGGCTTACAGAGGACAAGAGTTGGGATTTAGAATTGAAAAATCATCTCAGATTTGAAGTATACTAATTATTGCTTGAAGAAGAGATGATTAGCATTCATATACGTTATTATCCTATTTTTGTTTGTCATGACATATACACACACACACACACACACACACACACAATGTGTATTTTATATATATATGCTTGCTTAATAATTAAAATATTATTTACCAAATACACAGCACATTTTACAAAGAAAAAAATCTGGTTCCTACATACTAAGCTTTCCATTGCCTTAGGGGATAATTTTAAACTTGTATTTGGGACTCACTTGTGGATCTCAGGGAACTTAGAAGGGAATCAAAACCAGAACTATTTTTTTCCCTACGCACGGACGCTAGCAACCAGTGTTGAAAAGTAGAGTGGGTTCTTCTTATGGCAGACATCTGAAGTAAAGTGAATGCTACTATTAACTGCACTCATATAGCATCTAATTGAAATGAATGGGTTTCCACACAGAAGCAAGGGCCCACAACACAGGATCCTGATGGGAATGAAGCTAACTAATCCCCTACACTCCAACACTGATACAGGATCTCTCTCTGTAAGTACAGGCATTATTGCTAGAACAAATAATATTTCTAACCCCATAATTAATATTTGAAGTGGAACTACTCTCCTCTTTCAATCAGATTTCATTCCGGTGATCAGAGGCCTAATACCATGCCACACCAGAGTGAATCTGGCGTAACAAAAGACAGAAATCTGTTCCAGATCATTTGTGTCAAACCCCAAAGCTTAGGAAATGAGATCTCAGGGATGAAGTTTCCTTTCATAGCACTTTTAGGAATAAGGTTCAAAGATTTCCTTTCAATCAACCCCACAGCGGTTGATTTCATTTTCTTATGTTTTTATTGTATAGCACCTTGAGATGTTCGTTTGATAAAGTGCCCTATAAACGGGAATTTTTATTGCTATTGTCATTGTGCTTCTTGGGTCCCAAACTATATGTTACTGTCACACCAGTATTTTAGACTGGCTGGTTTCTTGTTGTTGAGGTAAGATTGATCAGTTCTGTTATTCTTCCCAGTGAGAACAATATATTTTGTAATTATTATAGAAATCTTTTTGCAGAGCTCTACATTTGGGCTGTGTGCCTAAGCACAGAGTTATGCCTCTTCACACAGAAGTCTGTGTTTCAGACGGGGAAAATTATATACTAGAGATAAGTAATAACAGGATGCAACTCCACTCAAGGCCAACTTAAAAAAAAAAATCAGTAAACAGCCCACAATGAAAACTCCACTTGGTCTACAAAATTACAAAATGTATTTTTTTAGCACATCTCATCAAAGACTCTTGATTTGTTTGTCTATCAACAAGAACCATCACCATCCACCTTCAAAATGAATTTGGATTTAAATTCTAAATAAGAAACTCGACAGAAGTGTTTTACAAATCTTTATACACTTTATTCATCCTGGTATCACTGGTTTAACTGGCATCTCTTAACATGGATAAATTTGGATCTCTTGATAGCATGATAGCAGTGGAGAAGATGGACAAATTTGGCCTACCACAAGCCACATTCAGTTGACTTGGAAGAAGCAGATAAATGCCATGGAAATTTCTGGGTCACATTTAAGAGGGATGTAAATAGTGTGATAAAATACATGGCAAGTGCATATAGCTCAAAGAAACCGTATAAGGAACAAAGCAGTTTAACTTACCCATCCATTTACGTCAGTGCTGCATCTCATCCAATTAAGAAGAGTTGGGGATTTATGTTCATGTAACTAAGAAACAAGAGTTCCATTTAAATCTAACGGTTTGATGAGATAACATGATCTTGGTAACTAATTGACCATTCATTATCAGTGGTAAATAGGTCAATGGAGGGATGATAGGAGTTACTATAGAGAAGTTTCTGGGTGTCTAGCTGGTGAGTCTTGCCCACATGCTCAGGGTTTAGCTGATCGCCATATTTGGGGTCGGGAAGGAATTTTTCTCCAGGGTAGATTGGCAGAGGCCCTGGAGGTTTTTCGCCTTCCTCTGTAGTATGGGGTACAGATCACAGCTGGAGGATTCTCTGCATCTTGGGGTCTTCAAACTATTTGAAGGCTTCAATATCTGAGATATAGGTGAGAGGATTATTCTAGGAGTGGGTGGGTGAGATTCTGTGGCCTGCATTGTGCAGGGGGTCAGACTAGATGATCATAATGGTCCCTTCTGACCTTAAAGTCTATGAGTCTATAATGAGGAGCAACTCAAGATTTATACTGAGGTCACAGAGCAGAATTTGTCAATCTCAAATAGAGTTAGCTGCAAAATTTCTGACAAAACAGGCTTTCAACAGAAAATGCCAATTAGTGTCATAATGTTCCCTGGACATATATAGGTTTTGATGAAATTCCAACAAAAAACAGTCAGATTTCAGCCAGAAACATGTCTGGTTTCCTGCCATCTAATCTAATGGGCTCCTGGTGATCCCAGAAGCTCCCTGACCATGTGGACTGGGAATGGTAGGGATCCCACAGCTTAGGACTCTAGAGCAGGCCCGCTATGCGGACTATCCACATGGTCACAGAACTTATAGGTCCCAGACTCAATGGATATGGGAGTCTCAAAGGGTGGGTTCCCAGGCTCAATTTCATTTTGAAACTTTTCTTTAATTTTGAAATATTTGTCACCCTTTTTTTTTCCCAGATTTTCCTGTCTGAGAGGAAATTTTCATTCAGAAATGGAACTTTTTTTTCAAAATTTCCAATGGAAAGGAAATTCTAATATCTGATGAGCTCTAGTTCCAGATGATTTCTGCCCAGCTCACATATAAATACACTTTTATTACTTTTTATTCTTGTGCCTTTATTGGCTCGGAAATGGATTCCTTTCTGGTGCAGGCATCATCTATTGTACAGTAATTTGAAATCAGTTCTAAATTTAGACTAGGCTTGATTCTCAGCTGTTAACATCTCTCTGCTGACATCAGCGGAGCTATGCCAGTTTATACCAGCTGAGAATCTTTACTTCTGATATCAAAACATGATTCAGAATGGAAAAAACCCCAACGTTCTGAGGTCCCAGGTTCAGATGCTGGCCTATTAAACAAAACAATAATATTCTATTTTTTAAAAAAACTTTCATACCATGTGTATTCAGTTTGGAAGTCATTTGGAGACAAATACAAAGTCCTCCTTTCCAGAGCATTGTCACATGCTTTTTTAAAGCTGCATTTGTCTTGCCAGTCAATCCCTGGAATTCCTTCTGCTATACGCTCTAGAATGATCATTTGACTTTTCATCATCATTTTCTAGCAGGAAATAAATGCTGGAACTTAGAGGCACCAAGAAGAACATATATTTCATCAGAACATACAAATGGCCATACTGGGTCAGACCACAGGTCCATCTGGCCTAGTCTCCTGTCTTCCCAAGGTGGTCAATGCCAGATGCTTCAGAAGGAATGAACAAAATGGGGGATCATCAAGTGATCCATCTGGTGTCACCTGCTTCAACAAGCCCCCTGTTCTTTTAAAATATTTTTTGAAATAACAGGTGTGCTATTTCGCCATCCTGGTACACCTCATTGCACGAGGGATAAGGGATGGCTCGAAATAGCTCGTTGTTTTGAAATTTGGCTCTGTGTAGACGTGCCAAATTTCCAAATTGATTTGAAATAAGATACCCAATGTGCATAGCATAAATTGTATATCTTATTTCAAGTTTAGGGTGTGGTGTAGATGCACCCTTAGAAAGTTACAGCTGTTGCCTGCTGGATTTTTTCTAATATACTTTACACGCTTGTATTTATCATGCAGTATATGTACCAATTTATAATAGGCATTACAGTTGGGCTACGTCTACACTATAAGTTTTCTCGGCAAAAAATATGCTAATGAGGGACTCATTTGCATGAGTCATGATCTCATTTGCATATTTTCTGCTGATCCGTTTTTTCGCTAAGGTCTTTGTGTAAAAACAAGCAGTGTGGACATTTTCTTTTTTGCGCAAAAACCCCTTTTCCTGCAAGAACGGTAAACCTCCTTTTTTGGGGCATAAGGATCTTGCGAGAAAAGGGATTTTTGCACAAGAAGAAAACATCCACACTGCTTGTTTTTTCCACAAAAACCCTAGCGAAAAAACAGAGCGGCAGAAAATATACAAATGAGATCACGGCTCATGCAAATGAGTCCCTCATTAGCATATTTTTTGCCGAGAAAACTCGTAGTGTCGACATAGCCTTGTTGTTTGACATTGCAGCATATGGCAAACTCAGTATTGAAATTCAGTAATCAAAATGTAACCATGTTTCTACTTTTTCCTAAACAACCTAGATATTATAGAAATTGCTGATGTTAACAAAATCTGTATTAATATATTGCTGTTGTGCCCCATGGTCACTAGATCTAATATACAAATTTGTAACATACTTGGTAAGTAGAACGAAGACACTAGTAAAAATTACAGAAACAGTAACTGGAGGGTACAGAGTGTTCAATGGCATAAAATAAATAGCACCAGGTAAGAACATACTTATTATCTGTAATCTGTAAACTAAAGTGTGTGCAAAATAGGGATGTTAAAGACTAGTCGACTATCCGATAAGCATTTGCTTATCGGATAGTCTTTTGACTAGTCGATATCCCTCCCCTTTGCTGCCTCTATAAGATAGAGGCAACAAAGGGGGGGAAGGGGTACTTCAAAGTGGTAGTGCCACCCAGCTGTGCGGCACTGCCGCTTTGAAACCCCAAGGCGGTGTTTCAAAGAGACAGCCACAGTACAGCTGATCCACGGGTCAGCTGTGAGGCGGCTACCCCTTTAAAATGCCACCTCTGCATTTCAAAGGGGCAGCGTTGGAGCCTGGGGTCAGCTGGGAACTCCCCACCTGACCCTGGGCTCCACTGCCCCTTTGAAAAGCATGGAGGTGGTGATTCAAAGGGATAGCCACCTCACAACTGAGCCAGCAGGAGCTCTTGTACATTTCAAAGGAGGAACGCGGAAATGCCTATCGACTAGTCAACGGAAATTCCATCAACTAGTCAACTAGTCAATTAAACGTATTTGAACATCCTTAGTGCAAAACACGTACTTACATGGACAATGCTTTTATAGCTTTCACAAGTCAGCATTTTCCGTCAATATTATAAATATATCCATTAGCAGAACTGTCGTGTTGTTTGTGAATTTGGACCAAAAAATCTTTAACAACTAAGTGAAACACACAGTATTGAGAGAAACCATCATAGGCACCATGCAATTACAACACAATATTCCACATAGGGGTTTTCAGTGCACCTTGCAAAATAAAGTGCTGCCATATTTTTTTCATGCGGAATAAAGCTCCAGAGATTCCAAACAATGCACTCAACTTCAAAACATGATTCTCACAGCTTGTGTGTTGACATAAGTGAAATGTCCAGACAGGCCAATAAAAAAAGTGGAATATACCTTTTCCATTCTCTTTTATTTAGGATAGTTTGAAATGTCTTAAAGGAAGAGTTTGGAGACCACACCATATATCTGTATGCCTCCCTTGGGGCAGCTTCTCCAACCGCTGCCAGTTGGAAGTCCCGCTATGTGCAGAGTCAAAATTTAGCAGTTCATCATGTCAAAGAATGAGGAGAACTTCTCTGACTCCAGGGATCGATCTTAACACCCTAGGGGCACAAGGGCAGAACATAAAGTCTCTGAGTTACTGTTAATGCTGCCTTCTAGTAATAAAGGCCATCCATTGCTGTTAGAATTCCCAACCTACTGTTTTTCTCTCAAAAAATGAGTTTTTTTTTCTTTCCTTGAGTTTTGTTTTGTGTTGCCTGAAAATTGATCCCACTGCATTTTAGAAAAAAAGAACCCAAAAAAGAAACAAAGAAAAAAGTTACCCATTATGGTTTAAAAAAAAAAACCCTTCTCGATAATTTTTGAATAAATGTTTGTTGCGCTCCTAATTTGCAGAGTGCTTCAGACAGACAGCTTAAATTGATGGCTTGTTAGTGAGGGCTGGCCCCTTTGTGAGATGTTTTCAGAATGATTGATTTACAATAAAGTGGCTCCTGGTGGGTGCACGCAGGTGGAACTGATTCAGATCGATTCCACAGAAGCTGACTAATCAGCTGTTTAAACTGGCAGAGTGCTCAGTGACAGAAACAGTGCCGCTATCATTTTCTAACTAAGATTACAAATTAACTTCTTCTGTTTATCCTGTATGCCAACAATATGGAGGCAAGCCGCTGAAGAAGGTGGGATTCCAGGCTGATAGGATACAGTCTTCCCTGTGTGTGTTTTGCAATACTGGTAAAAAATACAAGGGAGGGGCATGGTGTTTTAGAGCAGTTTCATAAATACATAACAGAAGACTAAAATGAGCACTTGCTTCTTTAATTAAGGTGGTGGGCCTTTCAATTTGGCATTTATTTAGCCTTTTCTTCCCTATTTTAAAGAGCACTACATCCCCTCTGCACAAAGGCCAAGAGTACTTTGCTTTCCTCTTCCTGTTGCCCACTCTGTTTTTCTTTGTAAATTATACACAACCCCGTTGGACTAGCATCTTTGGAAACCGATACCTGCCGGAGTATTAATTGCCACTTCACATCTGCAAACGTTTCTCTGAAAGCACCACTTTTATAATGACATGGGAAAACCCCCCTGGGATTGCAATCGGTGTGGGTTGGAAAGGTATCAGTAGCATAAGAGACCTTCCTCCTCTTGTTTTATGAAGGCTGCCAATCTGCAACTCAGAAAGATGACTCGTTTTGGCTAAAGCACTTTTAACCCATTTGTGGCATATGAAATACAACATTGTGGTTGAGTTTACAGTGCTGGGGAAATGTTCTATGGGGGAGGGGGAAAAAGGCCCAGATTAGAAGTGTTTTATATGTGTAAACTGAAGTTTCTCGGTTTAGCCACAACATGATTGTGACATAAAAAAACATGCCCACAAGCCTGAAATCAACTCCTTTCACATTCTGTAGCATAGATTACCAGGAAGCTACCTCCTACCTCTCAGTAACGATCAATGTGATTCAAATTAAAACCAATGATCCAGAAGTGACAGGCTCCTCTCTGTTGCCAGTATCTGAAGGTACCTAGTTCCCTAATTTATTTCCACCATATTAGTAATTAATTACCGCTGTGGCCAATTCTCTTCTCAATGTCAGTAGGATTGATGCACCCCTTAGTGCTATTTTTCTTTAAGATGCATAACTACTTTCCTTTGTCCAGTATTAGTCAAAAGAGTGTAGTCTGGACCTAGCCTATTGGAAAAAGCTACGCATATTGCGCTCTGCAATTTGCGTAGCTTTTACCGATTGCATTTCTGGAAAAGCCTCCTCTTTTGGCAGAGCCCATATCCCTCATAGAACTCCCCGAAAGAGCGCGTTTGCTCTTCCACAAAAAGAGCAGAAGAGCAAATGCGTTCCCTGGACACGGCGGAGTTTTTCCAGGATACCTCCGGCATCCCGGAAAAACCCGCCAGTCTAAATGTACCCTTACATGCATCAAAGGGAAGGGAAACCCCAATACATCACCGGTGAAATATCCAGTGCCCCAAATTTAAACTATTTCAATGGTAAGGTGTGGCGTGCATAATATTCCTCATGTATAACCATTACAGTGAAAATAATTAGCAAACTTGTGACCCGAGAGGTACATTTATTCACTGATGCAATACCAAAGCCAATTGTTAATGAAAGAGAAAGCAAAACCTGATAGTCATTGATACCGGAAGATGGTATAGTCCATGTTTTGTTACCTACATGTTAAATGTCTTCATCAAATGAGATGAAAAATCTTTTCATTATGGCATGAACATCTGAAATGGAAGGGGTGCATTGTCATGGTGAGAAGTTGTAAAAGATCCAGCATATCTTTTGAATCAATCAGAGATATGCACACAGATGCAGGCAAATAGGACTACTTGCACGAGTCAGGGTTTGCAAGTAAGGAAGTGCAGCATAAATTTCAAGGGAAACTATTTTAATGCAAACAAAAATTGCGGATGGCATTCTAATGAGCTAATATAGTTTCCGGGAACATTTGTTCCTTAGAAGCATAGGATTGGAAGAGATCGCAGGAGGTCATTGAGTCCAACCCCCTGTTAAAAGCAGGACCAATCCCAACTAAATCATCCCAGCCAGGCCTTTGTCAAGCCGGGAATTAGTTACCTAGGAAGGTGGTGGAATCTCCATCCCCAGAGGATTTTAAGTGCTTCACCACCCTCCTAGTGAAATAGTTTTTCCTAATATCCAAACTAGACCTCCTCCACTGCAACTTGAGACCCTTGCTCCTTGTTCTGTCATCTGCCACCACTGAGAACAATTTCTCTCCATCTTTGGAACCTTCCTTCAGATAGTTGAAGGCTACTATCAGATTCCCCCTCACTCTTTTATAGAAGGTCTGTCTCTTCACATTCCCTTTTCTAGCCTTGAAAGTATTGACCATTCACACATTTCAAGTACAATTCAACTGTTACAGTGCTGGAGTTCCTTTAGGGTATGTCTAGACTGCATGGCTCTGTCGCCAGAGCCATGTAGATTAGTTTACTAGATATACCCAAATGAAGCCGCGATTTAAATAATCGTGGCTTCATTTACATGAAAATGGCTGCCGCGCTGAGCCGGGGATCAGCTGTCCCGGCACAGCGGGGCAGTCTAGATGCGCCGCAGTTGACAGGGAAGCCTCTGTCGACCGCTCCGGTAAACCTCGTTTCACGATGCATAACGGACCAGTCGACAGAGGCTTCCCTGTCAACTGCGGCGTGTCTAGACTGCCCTGCTGTGCCGGGACAGCTGATCCCTGGCTCAGCGCGGCAGCCATTTTCATGTAAATGAAGCCACGATTATTTAAATCGCGGCTTCATTTGGGTATATCTAGTAAATTAATCTACATGGCTCTGGCGACAGAGCCATGCAGTCTAGACATACCCTTAGTGTCCTCAGCTATGACCCGAAAGGATCCTTTTCTAGCTCTTGGTCTCTGGAGAGGAGAAATAACTCAATGACTCTACAAATGTACTCCTAAATTTCTTTTGAACAAATTGCCAGAGCCAGCTAAATTACATGTGTGTGCAGCTCACATCAGAGTACTAGCACAAGTTGAGCTGATAGCACTCAAGTCATTTCACTGCTGAGACTGCACCTCAACCTGATCTCTGAAGTGAGATAAAAACCTGGTTTGGATCATAAACAAGACATGTTTCTTCAAGATAAGATGGGCAATTCAAAAGCAGCAGCAGCTTGGGCATGCCAGGTGCAGGGGGTCAGATCTCATACATCATGTAGGATTTAGTTTCAAAATGAGTCTTGTGCATACACACACCACCCCCATGTTTATTAGTATTAACAAGCTGTGTTACTGTTGCAGCTAGGCGCTCCAATCATGAACCAGGGCCACATTGTGCTAAGCAGTCTTTAGAACAAAACAAAAAAAAAAGACAGTCCCTACACCCCATCAGCTGAGTTTGTTTTTCCAGTTACAGACTAATAGTCTTGTTAGTCTTTAAGGTGCTACTAAACATATAGATGGTATCATGAGCTTTTGTGGGCAAAACCCACTTCTTCAGATGACACCTGAAGAGGTCATCTGAAGAAGTGGGTTTTGCCCACGAAAGCTCATGATGCCATCTATATATTTTGTTAGTCTTTAAGGTACTATTTGACTATTTGATGATTGTTGTTTTTTAAGTTTTTTTGTTCTAATTGATTCAAAAGATATGCTGGATCTTTTACAAAACATGTACATGCTATCTCAATCAGAGATATGCACACAGATGCCGGCAAATAGGACTACTTGCATGAATCAGGGTTTGCAAGTAAGGGACTGCTGCTTTATGTATAAGTCTCATATAAGGCCCCAGACTGCATTGGGCTGGCCCTGGCCTGGGATTTTGTTTCCCTCCCCACAACACAATTGCCTGCACAATTTAGGGAATTAGTGGAAGTTATCTGATACGGGCAGGAGCTCTGAAGAGCAGTTACACCACATTGGGGAATGGAGCCCAGCCAAGAAGCTCCTTTTGCCAGAGCCTCCTCATACCTTTGTGGCTTTACAACTCTGATGATGTCATCAGATGCTCTCTCTCTCTGTGTGTATATGTATATATGGAATCAATAAAGCCAAGAGAGACCACTGTGATCATCAGCTTGATCTCCTAGATAACACAGTCCATTGTGTAACACCAACAGGTGGAACCAAACCTGGGACCTCTGGAGCTTAGACCACTTACAGACAGAGAGTATGAGTTTGCTCTACAGCCTTAGCTGAGAGGCAGGTGGCTTTTAGCTCAAGCAGTAGAAGCTCATGTCTTAAATGCTACTAGATGGGACAGTGAACCACATCCAGTAGGTGTGGGGGTTACAACTGCATGTCTCCGAGTTATTTCTGGAATTTTTAAAAACTAAGATGTTTTTTCTAAAAGCTATGTCCCGTGGTACATGTAGGTACCAATGACGTAGGGAAGGGTAGGAGAGATGTCCTGGAGGCCAAATTTAGGCTGCTAGGAAAGAGACTGAAATCCAGGACCTCTATGGTGGCGTTCTCGGAAATGCTTCCGGTTCCACGCGCAGGGCCGGGTAGGCAGGCAGAGATTCAGAATCTCAATGCGTGGATGAGACGATGGTGTAGGGAAGAGGGGTTTGGATTTATTAGAAACTGGGGACACTTTTGGGAGAGGGGGAGCCTATACAGGAAGGATGGGCTCCACCTAAACCAGGGTGGAACCAGACTGCTGGCACTAAACATTAAAAAGGCCGTAGAGCAGTTTTTAAACTGAGAGATGGGGGAAAGCCGATTGGTGTGGAGATGCACGTAAATCGGAGGGAGACTACTCTTAGAGGAGAATCCATTGATAGAGATTCTCTAAGCTGTAGTCAGAAAGAGAGTAGGGGAGAGGGCAAACCATGGGCCAGAGCAGACAAACAACCGTGTACAAAGGAATCCAATGCATCAGGGAAGGGCAGACAAATAAGCAGTGGCAAATTTTTAAAGTGCTTCTACACAAATGCTAGGAGTCTGACTAATAAGATGGGTGAACTAGAGTACCTAGTATTAAATGAGGAGGTTGACATAATAGGCATCACTGAAACCTGGTGGAATGAGGAAAATCTGTGGGACACAATCATACCGGGATATAAAATATATCGAAAGGATAGAGCAGGCCGGGTGGGTGGCGGAGTGGCACTGTATGTGAAAGATAATGTAGAATCAAATGAAATAAAAATATTAAATGAATCAACATGTTCAATAGAATCGCTATGGATAGTAATTCCATGCTCCAAAAATAAGAAATTAGCAGTAGGGATATATTACCGACCACCTGACCAGGACAGGGATACTGACATTGAAATGCTGAGGGAGATTAGAGAGGCTACCAAAACAAAGAACTCTATAATAATGGGGGATTTTAATTACCCCCATATTGACTGGATACATGTCACCTCAGGAAGAGAAGCGGAGATAAAATTTCTCAATGGCTTAAATGACTGCTTCTTGGAGCAGCTAGTGCAGGAACCCACAAGGGGAGAGGCAATTCTCGATTTAGTCCTGAGTGGAGCGCAGGATCAGGTCCAGGAAATAACCGTTACAGGACCGCTTGGGAATAGTGACCATAATATAATAACATTCAACATTCCTGTGGTGGGAAGAACACCTCAGCAGACCAGCACCCTGGCATTTAATTTCAAAAAGGGGAATTACACAAAAATGAGGAGGTTAGTTAAACAGAAATTAAAAGGCACAGTGACTAGAGCCAAATCCCTGCAAGCTGCATGGAAACTTCTTAAAGACACCATAATAGAGGCCCAACTTAAATGTATACCCCAAATTAAAAAACATAGCAAGAGACCTAAAAAAGAGTCACCGTGGCTTAACCACCATGTAAAAGAAGCAGTGAGGGACAAAAAGGCATCTTTTAAGAAGTGGAAGTCCAATCCTAGTGAGATAAATAGAAAGGAACATAAACACTGTCAAATCAAGTGTAAAAATGTAATAAGAAAAGCAAAAAAAGATTTTGAGGAACAGCTAGCCAAAAACTCAAAAAGAAATAACAAAATGTTTTTTAAGTACATTAGAAGCAGGAAGCCTGCTAAAAAACCTGTAGGTCCCCTAGACGATCGAACTATAAAAGGCGCAATCAAGGACGATAAAGCCATTGCGGAGAAACTAAATGATTTCTTTGCTTCAGTCTTCACGGCTGAGGACGTTGGGGAGATTCCCAAATCTGCACCGTCCCTTGTGGGTAATGAATCTGAGGAACTGTCCCGGATTGAAGTGTCATTAGAGGAGGTTTTGGAACAAATAGAAAAACTTAATGTTAACAAATCTCCGGGACCGGATGGCATTCATCCAAGGGTTCTAAAAGAACTCAAATGGGAAATTGCTGAACTATTATCTGTGGTTTGTAACCTATCCCTTAAATCGGCTTCCGTACCTAATGACTGGAAGGTAGCCAACGTGACACCAATATTTAAAAAGGGCTCTAGAGGCGATCCGGGCAATTACAGACCGGTAAGTCTAACTTCAGTACCGGGCAAATTAGTCGAAACAATAGTAAAGAATAAAATTGTGAAGCATGTAGAAGAACATAATTTGTTGGACAAAAGTCAACATGGGTTTTGTAAAGGGAAATCCTGTCTTACTAATCTATTAGAGTTCTTTGAAGGGGTTAACAAACATGCGGACAAGGGGGATCCAGTAGATATAGTATACTTAGATTTCCAGAAAGCCTTTGACAAGGTCCCTCACCAAAGGCTCTTGTGTAAATTACATGGCCATGGGATAAGAGGGAAGGTCCTTTCTTGGATTGAGAACTGGTTAAAAGACAGGAAACAAAGGGTAGGAATAAATGGTAAATTTTCAGAGTGGAGAGGGGTAACTAGTGGTGTCCCCCAAGGGTCAGTCCTAGGACCAATCCTGTTCAACTTATTCATAAATGATCTGGAGAAAGGGGTAAGCAGTGAGGTGGTAAAGTTTGCGGATGATACCAAACTGTTTAGGATAGTCAAGACAGAAGCAGACTGTAAGGGACTCCAAGAAGATCTCACCAAACTGAGTGATTGGGCAACAAAATGGCAAATGAAATTTAATGTGGATAAGTGTAAAGTAATGCACATTGGGAAAAATAACCCCAACTATACGTACAGTATGATGGGGGCTAATTTGGCTACGACAAATCAGGAAAGAGATCTTGGAGTTATCGTGGACAGTTCTCTGAAAACTTCCACACAGTGTGCAGCGGCGGTCAAAAAGGCAAATAGGATGCTAGGTATTATTAAGAAAGGGATAGAAAATAAGACCCGGAATATCTTACTGCCCCTGTATAAAACTATGGTACGCCCACATCTTGAATACTGTGTACAGATGTGGTCTCCTCACCTCAAAAAAGATATTTTGGCCTTGGAAAGGGTTCAGAAAAGGGCAACTAAATTGATTAGGGGTTTGGAACGGGTCCCATATGAGGAGAGGTTAAAGCGACTGGGACTTTTCAGTTTAGAAAAGAGGAGACTGAGGGGGGATATGATAGAGGTGTATAAAATCATGAGTGGTATGGAGAGGGCCGATAAAGAAAAGTTATTTATTAGTTCCCTAAATAGAAGAACTAGAGGACACCAAATGAAATTAATGGGTAGCAGGTTTAAAACTAATAAAAGAAAGTTCTTCTTCACACAGCGTGTAGTCAGCATGTGGAACTCCTTGCCAGAGGAGGCTGTGAAGGCTAGGACTATAATAGAGTTTAAAGAGAAGCTAGATAATTTCATGGAGGTTAGGTCCATAAAAGGCTATTAGCCAGGGGATAAAATGGTGTCCTTGGCCTCTGTTTGACAGAGGCTGGAGAGGGATGGCAGGAGACAAAGCGCTTGATCATTGTCTTCGGTCCACCCCCTCTGGGGCACCTGGTGCTGGCCACTGTCGGCAGACAGGATACTGGGCTAGATGGACCTTTGGTCTGACCCGGTACGGCCGTTCTTATGTTCTTATGTTCTTATGTTCTTATGCTGTAGTCCAAACAGGAATTATCACAGCCCTATGCAACTTGTTCCAGTTGTTAACTCCATTCACTCTTAAAAAAGTGGGTCATATTTTTAGTCTAAACTTCTCCGACCTGAACTCCCAGCCAAGTTATACCTTTGTCTGCTAGACTGAAGAGATTATTCTCATCAAATGTATGTTCCCCATTTAGGTGCCTAGAGACTGTGGTCAAGTCATCCCTTAGCCTTCGCTTTGTTAAAAATTGGAGGGAATCCCAAAAATTGTCACAAGAGTAAATTAAAGATTGGATAACATGCCTGATGTTCAAGGATCTCAATGGGTTTGGTTTAACATTTTTCTTGAATTGTGAGCACCAGAACTAGACACAGTATTCTGGCAAATACAGAGACAATATGTTCTCCCTACTCCTGCATGAAACCCTTTATTTACATACCCAAAGACCACATTAGCCTGTTCGGCCACAGCATCACACTGAAAACTCACGTTCAAAACTTTGCATAAGTTCCATATCCTGTAACCCTGACCTGATTCTTTCTTCATAGGTGTATGAGTGTACATTTGGACATATGATTTTAGTTAGCCAGATGTTCATTTATCATGGGTGTGGCCAACTAAAACCATGCCAGACCACAGGTATTGCTGGACCAGCAAGTGCTGGACTAGAGTGGTTCAACCTGTAGTGGGTGAATTTGGCCGCCATAATAAAATGAGGCTATTGGTATTTACTTTATCTTAGGAGCATGCAAGGGAGGTTTTACACATAGCTCTCCAATGGATATTATACTTCAGCATATCTGGCAATCTTCTTTCAAGACTAATGCAATGCTGTCAAGTCATGTGGTGATATTGTGCAATACACACATTCTTCTGCCAGATGCCAATTTTGCAGGTAGTTCTTGCCCACATTCAAGCATTTAGGTATCCTTGGGAATATGGAAGCACAAATACCTTTTACTTAGTGCCTGATTATTATGGTTTTTTTTGTTTGGCCTTCTCCCTATTTGGCGCTAATGGTACTTCTGCTACACAGATTGAGTTCTGTTCTTTAGCAAGTCACATTCTTGAAGCTTGGACACAATGTATATACAACAAAATGAGGAAAACCTCCGTCACAAACAAGTACCTCCACCAATCAAAAACTCCACTCTCAGGCCCAGTCAGAATTGGTGGTATGGTTTTCCCGCTCCCATATCCTGTGTTCAGGAGATGTCTGAGCCATGAGATTGTGTTCTAATATGAAGCTACCTTATCCAGGTCTGCTCAGGCCTCGTGAAGTCTGCTCTGAGCTACCACTGCTGCCTGTCAGGGCACTAGGATGTCAGATCTGCACTGCTGGTCTGGTGGGTTCTTCCTCAGAAAGTAGCTCTGCAGTTAGAGATGCCAGTTCAGCTTGGTCTTGTCCCACACAATTGCTCCAGAAACTCTTCTGGATCTCCAGGCATGAGATACCTTAGAGTTCTGCCTCCCTGAACTGAGCTCCCAGTCTCTAAGACAAAGCCTTCAACCCTATTATTTTGTTTAACCTAAATCCCATTCCAAAACCAGGGTCCAGTATCTGTAAGTGCAGGATTGCCCACTTATTCCTTCTCAGATACACATTTACTGGTTATAGCTTCAGTACAGCTGGAATCGGTGTATGAGCTGCTTATATAAGTGATAAATTCCAACTAAAGCAACAAAACATGCTTCATACCAATGTATGTGACTTAGGAGTAAGTAACACTAATCCAAATAAATCAGGCTGGTCAGAACTGGCTTTTCCCCTACAGAAAAAACGAAGATCTGCTCTGGTTTTGTAAGCTTGTAAGAGCTAGAAGACAATGAAGTGCACGCCTACAATGCAACCAGCCTCTACCAGCAATTTGTGTTTCCCATTTATGAACTTAAGGTTTAATAAATCTCAGTGAGGTAGCCATGTTAGTCTGTAACTTTAAAAACAATGAGTAGACCAGTGGTGCCTTAGAATACATCTACACAGTTGCGCATAGTTCAAAATAAGCTATGCAACTTGAGCTACACATATTGCATAGCTTATTTTAAGATGGCCTATTTGGTGCTGTCTAAACAGCACCAAATTTCAAAATAGAGTGTTATTCCAATGAATCCCCTAACACTCATGCAACAAGTTTTATGGGATGTTGGAATAACAAGCCCGTTATTTCGAATGTACTTTGAAATAGTGTTCTCCACATCTTAACAGGAAGCCCGTTATTGCAGAATAATGTCCATTATCCCAAAATAGCACCACTGTGTAGACATACCCTTAGAGACTAACCAAAATACATATAGTGGGTTTTGCCCATGAAAGTTCATGATACTATATATATTTGTGTTAGTTTTTAAGGTGCCACATGACTATTTGTTGTTTTTAATATGTAATATCTTTCCATCTGAAGAAGATAGCATTTGGTCAATAGCAGGGGAGAACCTCTGGGAGGCCATATCTTATGCTACTTTTTAAATTAAGTACACAGTAATTTAAAAACATAACTTTGTTTTCTAAGTACCCAGGAATTTAATCCAATTGCTTTGTAACTTGCAAGATGTAGATCTTTGTTGCACAGTGTAATTGCTTAGTAAATAGCAGGTAGCTATAGAGTAATTAATCTTGTGGATTTCATAGCAAAGTGAACTGAATGTGGTTAGTGTAGGAGAGTAAAACTAATTGACACTAATAATATCCTACAGTATAGGACGCTGAGAAACTAGCCTGATTGACCAGCCTTGCCAGTGCTTCTCTACATTTGGTTAACTTCTCATGTCTCCTCCTCCACTTCCTCTCATCTCTGCCATGGAAAGCCTTGTTGCTATTCAGCCAAAGTTTTCCTGCCCACTCACAAGCACTCAGGAGTCTGTAGGAATAAGGAAGCATAACTCCCTTTTGTTTGGCTATCCTCCCATGGAAAAGAGACACGATAACCATAACCACATGCACTCCCACACAACTTACATACAACAAAATGATTCTATATGGGATAAGAAGGTGCAAGACTGGGATTTTGCTCACCGTTTCATATGACTGGAAGGGGCCTCAAGAGGTCATCTAATCCAGCCTCCTGTACTCGGGGACAGTCTTGATAGTTATGGCAGGACAAAGGATTGTGTTTGTCTAACCTGCTCCGTCCACGTTCTCCTTAAGCACTGGAATAAATTACCCTGACAGGACATTTTTTCCAGCTAGGCAAAGTCCAACCTAAACCGCCCTTCCTGTAATTTAAGCATATTGCTCATTGTCCTAACCACAGTGGTTAAAGAGAAAAATGTTTCTCTAGTCTCCTTGTAACAACCTTTGAACTACTTGAAAACTATCTCCCTGTCCCCTCTTGGTCTTCTCTTCAGACCCAGTTTTTCCAATCTTCTGCATTTTCTTCAAATTTGCTCACATCTTACCTGAAATGTGACACCCAGAACTAGATGCTATACTTCAGTTGAGGTCTAATCAGTGCAGGAAGCATTACTTTTCCTGTCTTGTTTGCAACACTTCTGCTAATCCCTCCCAGAATGAGATTTGCTTATTTGCCTTTTTTTTTTCCCCAACAGCGGTACACTGTTGACTCCTGTTTAGCTTGTAAGTCACTATATCCCCAAATCCTCTTTCCTAAGCAGTCATTTCCCATTTTGTATGTATGCAACTGATTGTTCTTTCCCAAGCACTTTGAGTTTGTCCTTATTGAATTTAATCCTGTTGACTTCACACCATTTCTGCAGTTTGTCCAGATCATTACAAATTTCAATCCTACCCTCCAAAGCATTTGCAATCCATTCCAGCAGGGTATCATCCGCAAACTTTATAAGCATACTCTGTATGCCATTATCTAAATTATTGATGTAGATATTGAACAGAACCAGAACCAGAACTGATCCCTGCAGGACCCCCTGCGATATGCCCTTCCAGCTTGACTGCGAATCACTAATAACTACTCTCTTGGAACAGTTTTCTAATCAGCTATGCACATCTTGACTCCCATCTCTGCCAAACTACAATCGCAGTTCCAAATGCCAGAGATCTGTACACATTGCACCTGTCTGCCCAGTGATCTGTTTTTGAAACTCCCCCAGGGTGGAGTGTGTGTATATGCACAAAGCATTCCTAACATCTGCCACTGACCAAGGAGAATCAAATATCTTAATATATTTAGCAAATCATCATCCAAATCACTGAAACACGATGTAGAGGTGTAAAACATGTTCCCTGGCTATCGAATTACTGAATATTTAGAAGCACGAATCACATATTTTAGTGCTGACTTTTTTGGGGGAAGGGTTCCTTGATGACTTTCATGTGAATAAATAATTCTCTGTACCCATAAAAATGAACTGATGTTATTTGTTATAGGGATGAGCTGAGTCCACGAAGACCTCAGTTAATTACAAAGGGTACTGGCAGCAGCCTTTTCCCTTTTTTAAGGGAACCTGCTTCTTTTGAGATCCTCAGGTCCTGGTAAGACTTGTAACAAACTGAATTTGTATTGCAAAGACTGGGAAAAGCCATCCATATGAGTAGAGACAAGTGGAGAGCAAAGGCAATGAAGGGTGGGATTTCTCGCTGGTTCAAAAGTAAGATGTGAAGTTTTCAACTGGATTGGGCACATGACTAGTTATCAAATGTGAGTAGCAGGATAAAAATAGGCAGAGCTTCTGCTTTGGTCAAGTTTTAAATGCATGCCAAAAACATCCTCTAAGCAACAGCTTTAAGAGCAAATCTCAGTAAATATGTGGATGGGCCACAGGGCTTAAAAATGGATATACTGAAGACAATGAAACAGCAAGGGTAAAAGCCTAGTAGATATCCCACCAAATTTGCAGGCTATGTAGCGATCAGCTCAGGAAAACAAGGCCAAGGAAGTTCAGAAACTTAAAGCTGTAAGTCAGGTATCCATGCAGAGGCACTCAAAACAGAGTGTTTAATCTGATGGAGATCAGTGATAAATTCCTTGATCACTTCCCATATTTGTTTCACCTGACTCACATTCTTTTCATTGATCTATTTTTAAATCACCAGAGTTTGAGAACCCAGAGAAATGTATTAGTCCATTATTATGTTTTGATATATTTAGTTAACATCAAAGTCCATGAAACTTCTTTTATTAACTTTCTATCTAGTTGTCTTTCTGTTGCTTCAAGGATAATTTTTAACTTATCTTTTCTTCTGGGGGAAAAAAGATATTTCTTTATACTTTACATCTAAACTGTTAAGCAGTCAATCATGAGTGGGTTTTCAATTGGGACTTTTAATCTCAAAATGGAATGTGTACAGCTTAATTGCCCTGGGGCAAGAAGTGAAGGAATTTATTTTTTCACTTAAAGAGAGACTAGATGTCATATGTATTCAAGAAACATTGGTGAAACGAAACCTTTCATTTAATATTTCTAACTGTGCTGTATGTACAAATGACAGAAGTGAGGGAAGAGTAAGAAGTGATGGAATTTTTATCAAAGATTCTTGCTTCAGGGAACCTTCTTTAGATCTAGATCTAGACAGGAAAGCAATAGGGGTTTCTTCCCAGGTGGGGAAGATCATAATTAACATAATTTGAGGAAGAAAATTAATTGTGAGAGATTAGAATATTTTATACCAAACGCATTGATTCTGGTGCACGGATTCTAACAACTGTAATATATTGAACATAAGTACGTACAATAATGAGGACAGTGACAGCATTCTGGTGTAAAGAGTTATTAAGGCTTAAGTGTGATAGTTTTCACTAGTGATGGATGAATTAAATTTAACACATTTTCAAGGAAAGTTTCATGTATTGATTTAATTGAGTTTTATGCACAGAAGCTGATAAATGTTATTAGGCGAGGATCATTTCACTATCCTTAAAATCACTCCACTGGATTCATTAATAAGAGGCCCCAAAGTAGAAAAATTAGGAAAACAGAATGGGCTTTCCCCCCTAGGATTTAGAAGATGTTCTATTTTTGAACAATATTTAACATTTGTATTATACCTACAGGGTTCAGCCAAGTCAGGGACTTAGCTTCTGTCATTCACTATATCTTTGTGCCTCGAACAATATTACAAAATACAGGGTCCTGTGTTTTTATATTGACATTTCCACATTTTTCTTAGCTGACGTGCTAAAAGATAGCTTGGCCTGCCGAATACTCTGCTAGAGCCAGAAAAAATGGGGCAACATTCTAAATGGCTTAGTCCTATCCATGTAAAACACAGCGTCTTGAAGATATTTAGTGGGTACAATTTCTTTTCTGTGAACACCAATTGCGGGTCTGGAAAGAGGACAGGTGATTTAATGGATTGTTTCCGGTGCAATTCTGATAATTCCTCTGGTGGTGAATTTCAGGTGAGATCTCAGCTAACTGACCTGCTCAGGACCAGCAACTACTTTTATCTGAACCTGCTGGGCTCTGATTGTCTGATTCTATGCTGCCTTTCTAGGCACGTCTGGAGGACCCTCCTTCGCTACTGCTTCCTAAGGCAGGGTGCAGTAAAACCTCACTGCTGCCAGAGGAACCAGGTACACCCTTTATGAAACTTGGTGTTCTGTTTTCTCTCAGTCCCCTGCATTGGAGCCCACAGGTGGGTGACCATGTGGAATTAGTGTTGGATGGGCTTTAACAAAGTTCAATGAAGAACCTGCTTGAGATACAGTAGACAGTCAAGGAACTGTGTTAGAAAGCTTGGCCTGAGCCTTGTGGGCTGCCATATAGAAATCCTTTTCCATTTGGAGGGCTGAGCAAAAGAGGAAAATCAGAAGGACAGATTCTACCAGAAGGACAGATTCTTTCAACAGCCACACCATGCAGTGGTGTGACTGCATAGACCTGAGATCTCTGCATTACAGACAGATATTCCATCCAGATCCGCAGTCTGGGAGATGGATTGGAGACTGAGTGCAGGTCACCAGCATATACTTACCTTTTACAGAGGATCACTTCCACCAGTTCTTCTGTTTTCCTGGGTGATTTCCAAACCCAAGAGTCAAAGCCATGTTTTCGTTTTTCTGGCGGCTCCATACTGGTGGAGGCAATACTGGCTGACAGACCTGCTCCCAATGTCCAGTCAGTCATTGAACATCTCCTGGGTGGGCAGACAGGTCCCCTCTTCAGTATGTCTGCTACATTGCCTTTCATCTCCTAGGAGACACCAGCAATGGGCATCATACCACTCAGGTAGCACTAATTCCAGAAGCCAATGGCCTTTATTGCAGAGGCACGAAGAGAAAGCCCCTGTTTAGGTAGAGTGTGGTTGTCATTTTGTCTGAGACACCCTTTGTTAAAAATTAGACAACTTGAAAATTCACTTCTCTTTTATTGAATATCATCTCACCAGTTTTGAGGGGTTGCAACTCTTTAGATTTTTATGATATTCTAAGATTTTGGCCTGGAAGTACAGCATTGTTTAAATCTTCATACTGGATGAAATTGCTGTAGAGTGGACTCTTTAAGATATGAGGACTGAGAATTGAAAGACAGTAAGGAAATCTGAGATTTCTAGAGAAATTGATTATTTCAGTTATCTGAAGGATGGGGATATATGATATCAGGTAAGTTTCACTTCAAGACCAGAATTCCACAGGGAGAGACACATAAGCATACATTTAATGAAATGCTTAACAACTTGCTGGAAATTATTGATCAGGAATTGAACTCACCTATATGCCCGTGTCTCAACATCTTTTGCCTTACTGGTACAATTTCATATTTAATTATATAGGAATTTGGATAAACTGATTAATACAAAGAAGCCAGTAATTTAACACCCCCTCCCCCCGCCCCTTACTGAAAGTAATGTAAAATGATGTGAAAAAGGAAGGATTACAAATCATTTCACGTTCTGGGTATGTGGGTGGATGACAGATTGACATATAGTGCAATAGCTATACCAGTGCATTGCGAGAGCAGATAAAACAAGTTAAAGGGATGCTGTCAAATTGCATTTGTTAAAATTGATTTATTTCTGATAGCTATAAACGGTAATTCCTTTTTACAAAATCCTTTAAAATTAAGTTTTTTTCCTCCTTCCTCCACTGAATACTTGTAAACCCCTCTATTCATCAAGAAAAAAGTTACTAACCATATAAGGGAAACATCAAAAGTGACTACATCCATGATTTTCACATCATCATTGTTCCTTTAAAATTCTGAGCAGTACAGTTAGTTTCGCTTGGATTGGAGAAGCAAAGGCACTGCTATAAATGTCAAGTAATGACTAGCATAATATTTTGATGGATTTGTAATGAAATTAATCACACAATAATGGAAGTGGATTGATTTACAGCAGTCAGAGTAAAGTGAAGATATTTTTATAAGGAATTCAGACTGAAGTGTCAGCATGAAGTCACTTCTAACAATACGTAAAATGCCAGCACTGATCTGCTAAAGTTCCTTCCAACCAAATACTACATTGTTCAAAAGCAGCGTGCATCTATTACTTCACTAAAAGTTAAATGAGACAGAAGTAATTAAAAATTTGATACTATTTACAACATAATGATCCTGGAATTTCAAAGTATGTTTCATCTTCCATAAACATATCTTACAGCTCAGGTCCTTTGAAGAGCAGGAAAAATATGAATCCATTAAGGTGACCAAATCATCTTAACTTTACCCTGTAGTGATGCCATGAGGGGAAAAAAAAGATGAAAATCTATTTTTTAAAAACTGTTTAGTCTGGTATTATAAAAATACATGAATTATCATTTTCTTCCATTGTGTCAGTAATGGACGGGATTATGGTTATGTAAGTGTCTTACCCATGCATTCCCTTCATATGTTTGTATTTTTATTTCAGTTTAACTAACTAGCTCTGAATTTCCTAGGTTTATGATGCTTGTTTTGAGGACAATTCCAGGAATCTTATCTTGTGTTTTGAACTCACCTTGATGTATAGCTCTAAAAAGGAATATGCTTGGTTTTTGCTATTAAATATTTCACACCTGAATGGAAAACTCAAAAGATCTTGTTCTGATGGAACAATGTTAATGAGTTGAAGCAATGAAGTACCAACC
Organism: Pelochelys cantorii; assembly: GCA_032595735.1. Taxonomy (NCBI): domain Eukaryota; kingdom Metazoa; phylum Chordata; order Testudines; family Trionychidae; genus Pelochelys; species Pelochelys cantorii. Next base: position 8,029,149 of record CM064333.1, on the reverse strand, counting down.
TATTTTATTTCAAAATTTAGGGACAGATTTCCTGGTATAGTCTGGTTAGTTCTCACTATTTCTGAGGTGCAAAAGAGAGCACATGGACCAGTTAAGACAGATTTACAGCTCCTTTGCTGCCGTGAAGCAGCAGAAAGCCTCAGTGGCATGTTAAAAATTCCATGGCTACATGCAAGCAAATTGGCAGCCTGATTCATCAAGAACAATGACGATTTGCAACCAAGTAATCTACCATTGACATCTCTGGACATATCTACCCACTCACTTTTACACCAATTACTGGTCTTGCCTATTAGCATACTATGTTCCACGTAGAGATGTTTGAAAAAAAAAAAAAAAAAAGATTTTTCCCTGTAGTTTTCTTTTGGCCAAAAATGCACATACCATATTTTAAATGGGATTTCTATACATTTTAATCCCTTCCCCATCCCAAAAACTTTCAGCCCCAAACCAAAAGTTTTCTAAGGCTACATAAAGTGAAATATTTATGTTTGCTTCAGTTTGATTTTACCCCAATTCTTTCCAGCAGCCACGGATCACACCTCAGACACACTCACTCAGGAATCTACCCCTGCAAGAAACCCCATTGCCAACTCTGTCCACATATCTATCCAAGTGACACCATCACAGAACCTAACCACATGAGCCACAATATCAGAGGCTCATACAACAACACATCCTCTAATGTGATCTATGCCATCAAGTGCCAGCAATGCCCCTCTGCCATGTATATTGGCCAAACCTGACCATCTCTACAAGAAGGATTAATGAACACAAATCTGACATCAGAAATGGTAACACACATAAAGCTGTAGGGCAGGGTTACTCAACTTTGGAAGCCCCAGTGGCCACAATGATACCCACAGCACATGCCGAGGGCTGCAACTTAAGTGTGGGTTGCAAATATCTATGCAAATAGCTTATTTCACACTGACGGACGTGAATACAAAGCACTGCCCACAATGCCCCGGTGCTCCCAGTACCTCCTCTCTGGGGCTAGAAACACCGACACCCTGTAGCCGTCTGTTCCAGCGAGCCCATCCGCTTGCATCTTTCAATGCTCATCCCGTCTGGGAGACGCTTTGCTATTGTGGAGCATGTTCCCAGTGGAGGCCATGTTCAAAGGATCCCACCTGTGGGCTGCGTAAACCGAAACCGCACCGCGGGCCGCAAACATACAGGCCTCGTGCCACATGTTGAGAAGCCCTGCTGTAGGGGAACATTTTAACCTATCTGGGCACTCAAGCATGGATTTAAAAGTAGCCATTCTTCTATAAAAGAATTTCACAAGCCAACTACAGAGAGAGTGAGGAATTGACCTTCATATGCAAATATGACAGTTTCCCTTGGCCTGAATGAAGATATTAACCTGATGGCCCGTTATAAAACCAGCTTCCTTACATTTAACACCTCATTGACATCAAAAGCTAAGTATGGGATACTTCTAGCCCACTCACTTAGCCTCATTAGCACTAGAATTGACAGGTACAGATTGCACCTCCCAAAACTGGAATTCTCTGGTCCGGCAACATCCATAGTCCTGCTTCATCAGAGAACCCTGCAGCAGGAGGGCAATCTAGGAGGGGTTGGGCTGACGTACTGGGACAGGGCAGAAGCTTAGGCTGACAGCAGACCCCAGCAGCCTGCAGCAATGGGGCTGGAGCCAGCAGCAGCCCCCGGCAGCTCCTGACAGTGGGACCGGGCCCAGGGCTGGTGGCAGCCCCAGCAACACCCAGCAGCATAGGGCCAGAGCCCTGGATAGCCCATAAAAGTGGGGCCAGAGCTTGCAGGCTGCCACAGGGCTGGGGACCAGAGCCCGAGCACTCTGCAGCCCTTGGCAGCTCAACCAGGGCTGCTGGAGTCCAGCAGGCAGTCTGTCTGGGGCAGAAGCAGCGGGGTCAGAACATTGCCAGCTGGGAGGGAAGTGTGGGGGAACTACCTCCAGACCCTGCCAGGCTGCCTGCTGAGTCACTGGCTGGGGGCTATGGCAAGGAACGTTCTCAGTCCAGCAAATTCCCTGGTTTGGGACCGGTCAGTCCCAAGTGTGCCGGATAAGAGATGTCCGGCCTTTCCAGTTTTTCCCCGTCCCCTCTTTTTCTGTTATAAATTGTGAGTGTCCCCCTGTTTTTCTCCACTCAAGCTCATCTGAGGAAGTGAGTTTTGCCCACGAAATCTCATGACACAAAAGGTATTTTTGTTAGTCTCTAAGGCAGGGGGGCCAACCGAAACCTGAGGAGCCGCCAAATTTACCAATGCACATATATAACTGTTGCTCTTTGGCTGTCACCAGCCCTGATCATCTCCCCACCACCACTCCCAGCACATCCTGCCCCCTGGCAACCCCTCCGGTCAGTGCCGCCTCCTCCTTTTCCTCCTGCCCACTGGAATCAGTTCTCTCTCAGTGGGGGGGACTGGCGGGGAGGAAGCAGGTGTGTGACAGGCTCAATGGAGATGGTAGGAAGTGGCAGGATCCTAGGGGGAAAGGGTGGAGGAGGACAGCACCTAGGGCAGAGCTGGGGGTTGCACAGTGAGCCCCCTCCGGCCCAATGGAAAGTTGGCACCTGTAGCTCCCACCCTGAATTTGGTACCTATGCAAGGAGGCGCATATTAATTTCTGAAGAGCCGCATGTGGCTCTGGAGCCACAGGTTGGCCACCCCTGCTCTAAGGTGTCACAAGACTACTTGTTGTCTCAGAGCCCAAAACATTTTGTTTCAGATACATTTGAGATTAAATTTTGTCTACTTGTGCTGTCTGGTACATCAAGGGCGTACCACTGACTTGTTCTCAGGGAAAACCGAATGGTCCTCAGTTGGCTGAGCAGTTTCCTAAAGAACAGTGTCCTCAACTCAGTAGCTATTGCTTTGAAGGCCAGCACTGGCTTGAAACTGTTGAGCTCATTCAGCACCTTCAACAAAGAACCAGCAGTCTCCTAAAAATCTCATTCTCTGTCAGTTAAATGTGAGGCTTAAAGAGTTAAGTTATAAGAAACACCACAATTATTTTTTTTCCTAATTAGCAACATATTTACGTAACTCCATAGAGTTCAAACTGCCTCAGTCTACAAATTTGTGATGTACTACAATTTGCAGATTTTTAAATGGGAGAAAAATTGTGAATTAAAACTAAAAATTGGCTCCCAAACAATGTTAGAATGTGAGCTAATTAAATTCTTTACTTAAAAAAAAAAAAAAAGCTCGAGTTTTCTGAGGACTTTCATCATCAATTGTACGCTGAAAATATTCTGTATGTAAAACAAAAACTTCCTCTTTGAATGCAGGCTAGAACACAACTATCATATCACAGAAATTCACCATAATGGTAGCAAGAATGATTGGGTATCATAATCAATAATATACTTAAACTCATTACAATCTACACTTAAAACTCAGTTGCAGTTAAGCTATATGTAAAACTTGAAGAGTCTTATACTAATCCACTTTGAAAATCATTCAGAACCAAAAAAGATTCAACAAAGATTAAATTTATTGGAATTAATCTTTTAAAAGTTGATCCTTCAATCTAATTAATAGATTTACCTGTAAATTCTCAGAAAATGCATTCACAAAGAGGACACATAGCAGTTGTGTCAACAATATTGCTTGTTCTTCATATATAAAAAGATTGAGTTTCTGCTTTAAGTGGAAGTCTTAAATTAGGAGGCATTGCTTGTAATTCCATAGTTAATCATTTCCCCACACATAGAAGTGCAGAATTTTCAAGTTTAGATGCATATTTTCCCATTTAAGTTCAGTGTATCAATCTCAATCTATAGCAATATGGAAAATATGTATGAGCTAGGCCTATACCAAAGAAGAATCTTCCCTGGAAGTTGAGCCTTATTTTCAGTAAAATATATTTTCATTCCTAGTATGTGTTAGAAACGCACAAGAATCTTAAGCGACTGTTAAAATGATTCAGGGTTGCATTTAATGTTTACTCCAGAAGCTCTTTGACAAACATTTTAATTTTATTTCTCTCCTGTAAACCCATAAAACAGCATGATCTAAAAATTCCTTACAAATATATTAATACAAATTTAAATATGCATGTGTTACTTATACAGTTTTCAGTTAATTACATAGCAATATTGTCTTTTATACACCTTAATTAGATTAATTATTGATTAGTACATTTTCCATTGATATTTCATTAACATGCAATAACTGTCTCATTATATCTGGATGAAGTTTTAAATTAATTAAAGTGTGTCTGGGAGTGAAAAGTTATGGAAACAAATGCAGCAGAACATCACTTTAAATACAAACTTTGCAACAGTAAGCATGTTAATTACAGCAGAGAAGAAAAATTAGACTGTTATATATAATCATATTAAACTCTCAAAATAGGTACAAAGACACTGTACAATCTTTTCCACGGGATTACAATTTTAATATTAATAGCAGTACGCTCATCTATCATGTTATACTCAGAGAAATTATGAAATATTATAACTGCTCGTGAAGATTATGTTCTTTGTTTATTTCAGACAGAATCTTTTATATTTTAAACAGCATCATAGATTTCTAAGTATGTGATTACAACTGTTTATTTTCATGCTGATGAGCCACAAGCTGTTTCGATAGGATGCTGCTGTAATTTTCACATGATCTGGCAAATAATTCACAGTACTTTTTATGTTGTCATTTACTGTCACATTTCTTGAGTTAAATATGAGTGCTGTCACTTGAAAGTCAGAAAGCTTCTGCTAAATTTCTCAATTTCATTAGCAGTTGATTCAAATCATTTCCAGAAAATTGTCTGAATTGACACATGAATTGTAGCGGTTCCACAGCTCAGTGTTTAATTAATCAAGCTATCAGGCTCACAATAAACTATATATTAACCTTATAATGAAGCAGAAAATCTTAAGAAGTCCTCTTTAAAAAAAAAAAGAATGTGAGGAAAAAGTTGAAAAGTAGACAGGGCAGGGTGGAACAAGCAAATTACTTCTAATCAGTAAAATTGCAGCATCAGTAGCAACAGTATTTTTGCAGACTTGAAGCAATGATAGATCATTTTATCAAAAGGTTCTATGAAAGGTACTGTCAGTCTAAAATACAAATCCGGATTTCTTTAAATGACAGAAATTCATGTCAGTTTGTAATGTGCAAGGGGTATACGGTGCAATAGGTGCAGCTTCTTCACTAAAATGTGTGCTGGCTAGGTACCCTTCATATTGTCACATTTGATTTGAAAATTGAAAAAAAACCTCACAAACATTCTTCTGTTGTCTTGCTGGAAAATAATTTGGAAACCACAGTTCTGTTTAAGCATATGAATACCATAAGCCCAAGGCAAAATACATTCAGAATAGTTTAGTTATTTGTTAGCCCCCATTATCTTGCAGAGAAGAATTTAAATTCAAACACCGATCTTGTCTGTAGCGTAGACATGGCCTTAAAGTAGCCGCAGTCGATCTTCCGGGGTTCGAATTAGTAGGTCTTCACTATACCCGCTGAGAGGGCTCTCCTCTCGATGCTGGCAGTCCTGCTTCCACAAGAAGGAAGGGAAGTTGAAGGGAGAGTGCTCTCCCTTCAACTTCCTGCAGTGTGGATCGCGCCAAAATTCAAGTAAAGGTAGCTGAAGTTGCATACCTTAATTCAAACTTATCCCCTAGCATAGACCAGGCCTAAGAACTTTGTTTGCTTTACTGAAGAAATCACTATAGAATTTCAACATCTGAATTCTATCAGCTCCTCTTGGAAGAATAAGAGACCAGACTATCAATATTCCTTGTTTTTAGATACTGTATTTTTAAATGGGTGGCAGTTCCTTCCTTCAAAAGCTGAACTTTACTCCTGACAAGATGTGTTAAGATATTGCTGTACTCTCTTTGGTAAGAGCCTGTCTGATAGAAAAGGGGCCAAATCAATCTCCCCAAAATTAGTCAAGAATATGTGGTTATAATTTAAGAGCCATACGGCTGGATTTTGATCCCACTTATATTGGTGTTAGGTGGCTACACCTCTCTCCATGAGCCTTTTTCTGATTTGCCCAGAGGTAAGCGAAAGCAGAATCATGCCTCGAAAGTGCAATCTGATATTTACATGTCACCAGCTACTAAGTAGAAAATAAGCTCTAGTTAAAAGTTCTAAATGTCTCTACTTCTCTGTGGGTTTTTTGGGTTGTTTTTAGTCTAATCATTGTTATGGAATAACACTTACCCTGCAGTCTCATTTAGTGTTGACTTTAAAGAAACTTGATCTGGAAATCCTGAAACAAGCATCTACCAGATTAACCCTGACTAAACAAAAAAGTGGCATTCAGTGGACACTTTTCACACAGCTAGAGGACATTGATTTTGCTGACGATGTCGCCCTCCTTTCACACCAACATGAAAGCATGGAAGAAAAGGTCACAACACTAGAAAAAACTGCCTCAATGATTGGACTGAGCATTAACAAGGGAAAGACCAAGACAATGAGGATCAACCAGTCCAACAACAATACCATCACACAGGGAGGGGATGACCTCGAAGATGTGGAGCAGTTCATCTACTTGGGGAGTATGATGGGCAGAGACGGAGGAACAGACAAGGTTATCAGTGCGAGGATAGGGAAAGCAACAGCTGCATTCAAGACTCTTCGTCCCACATGGAGTTCACAAATAATATCTGCAAAGACGAAACTGCAAATCTTCAACACAAATGTGAAGAGTGTGCTCTTGTATGGATGCGAGACCTGGCATACTAAAAAGTCTTCAAATCACAAACTACAGACTTTCATAAACAGATGCCTGAGATGCATCCTTCACATCAAATGGCAAGACCGTCACAAATGAGGAGCTTTGGAACAGAGCAGGACAAGAATCACTTGACATTCAAATCAAGAGAAGAAAGTGGGGATGGCTAGGCCACACTCTCAGAAGATCATCATCCAGCATAGTCTGTCAAGCTCTCACATGGAACCTGCAAGGAAAGTGCAAAAGAGGAAGACCTGGGACAACATGGAGAAGATCTACTGAGATTGAAGGACAACAATTGGGGTACTCCTGGAGTCAGCTAGAAGTTTTGTCTCAAGACAGAGTGAAGTGGAGGAGACTTGTAGATGACCTATGCTCCACTCAGAGTACAAGGGTTTAAGAAGAAGAAACAAAAAAGCCAGCAAGCAATAGGTAACGTTTATTCTGACAAAATACTGAAAGAAATCACCAATATAGGATATTAATGAATTGTGTGTCTTGAAATGCCATTTTAAGTCTTTTTAAACACTAATATTTATTCTGATTGTTAGCCTTATGATTTAATATAAAAGTATATTAGACTGTCATATCCATCCAACATATGTTTAACCATATTAATTTTAAGCGAAGCAATCATAATTACTTTTTTCCCCCTAATGCTGTATGGTTCTTTTGGCTGAAAGTTGGCTGAAATTAATGGAAATTTAACCTCCTGTTAATGACAAAAGAATAAAGAATATAGACGTCCCAAACCAATAGATTTCCACTTGTGCAATTTATAAATGGCATTACACTCAGGGTGTGTCTAGACTACAGAGTTTTGTCAACAAAAGTGGACTTTTGTCGACAAAACTATACCTGTGTCTACACTACTGCCGAGTTCTGTCGACATAACATCAACAGAACTCGGCAGTTTGTCGACGGCAGTAAACCTCATTCTGCGAGGAATAATGCCTTTTGTTGACAGAGTTCTGTCGACAGAAGGCACTATTGCATCTACACTGTCCTTTGCGTCTACACTCTCATGTCGACAAAGCAGCTTGCTCTGTCAACAGAACTGGATGTAGTCTAGACGCTCTTTGTCGACAGAAGCTTTGTCGACAGTATCTGTCAACAAAGCTTCTGTCGACAAAAGCCTGTAGTCTAGACGTACCCTCAGAAATGAGGCATAGTTCTACTCTAGGAGCTACTGTTTCTATGGATTGAAACAACAAGGGAAGCTGAGAATGGCATTGTATCACAGTGAAGCCGTTTGTTTCTATCTTGCACTGTTCTCTTTTGAAGACCACTCACATGGCTACCCCTCAAACTCATTTCATGGTAAAACTGGAAAAAACAGTAGAGACCAATCCTGCTAAGACTGATTATTTGCAAATAAATATACTCCCAAATGCAAGGACAGCTCACATACTTAAAAATGAGAACACCCATGAACTTCTTGGGTTGATAATATCTGCATACAAAATATACCACTCATGGTTGACTGACACAAGCTTCAATTTAAGTTTCCCAGCAAATACAGGTTGGACTTCCTTGGTCCAGCACCCTCGGAACCTGACGGGTCCCAAAGGAGGGAGTTTGCCAGACCACTGGAGGTCAGTCCCTCAAGCCACGGGGCCCCTGGCTCTGTGGCCAGCCCTGGGGTGCTGGGCTCCAGGGCCACCAGATCTCCAGGGCTAGCTCTGGAGTTGTTAATAATGGCTGCAGGGACTCCAAGGCTGCCCTGGGCTGCTGGGACTCTGCGGCCAGCTACTCCCTGCCAGGGCTGTCTAGTCCAGGGGCTTTGTGGTCCAGCAACATCCGTGATCCTGTCAGACTACAGAATCCCAAACCAAAGAGGTTCAACCTGTACTAGAAAATTATATTTCATTGTGATTAATTATTCCAGCAAGCATTTCTCAGCAAGTACTGAATCCCCTATTAGAAAAGTCTAATAGAATTAATAACCAGACATCCCTAGCTAGCATATTTTATAATTAATATGGTCAAATGCTCAGTGTCAGACAGGTATTTATCATCTTCAGAATCCAACAGCCACAATCTTATCCCAACATTACTGGTATGTCAGATCATGCGCCAATCAATTTACTGGAGTGAACATACAAAATACATATTTGGGTTGGCAGTTTACTAATAATAGTATAAATATTTACACTGCAATAGCACCCAAAGACCTAGTTCCCCCTTTGTACGGAGCGCTGTGGAGAAACAACAACAAAAAAGAGACAATCTTTGTGTCTTTTACGCGTTGATGTCCCTTTAGGACAAACAGATGAAGGGTAGAAGATATACAAAAATACTTATTTACGTATTTGTATCTACATCACTAACTTGGATAAAATACATTGTAGAACCCACATGGGAAGCAGTTTTTTTTCCTGTATGACTATCAGGACTGAAACTACCTGTTTTCACTCAGGCCACCAAAGGGCTGTCAGATAGTAATTACTTTCTGTCAATAACCTCTGAGCCAAATTCAAGCTGGTGACCTACAGGTGAAATACTCAATAACCATTACATATACCCTGATTCATTAACACCCAAGCAAAAGTTATTTCTGTATATGACAATGAATCCATAGAGGATTCCTGTTAGGCCAAATGGACTAGATACACCCGAATCAAAATTAGAAACATAAGGAATATCTGTTTTCTATCCACAATGAAAATAAATGTGTAAAACAAAGCAAGAACTTCAAACTCTCAAAGCAATTCATTACTATGATGTGTCTTTTAAAAATGATGATACTTAATTTGTATCACACAAATCAGAGGCACTAATCAGAATTAGGGCTCCATTGTGTTAGATCCTGAATAGAAACATAACAAAACTGCCCTTGCCTCAAAAGAGCTTACAGTCTATGGCTCCTCTGTTCAAAAAGAGGAGTCAATGGGATTTTTGCGCCTGAATTCCTTAGGTGGGAATTTTCAATGGGAGTTCCCATTGAAATCTAAGTTGACAGAAAAAGGGTGGGTGGTGAACTATTTACAAAGATTGCAAGGACCTTGATTAGTCATTTCACAAGCATAGAATTTAGGCTCGTTGGATTTAGGATAACAAATCCCTTTAATACTTTTTGACATTTAAAAACCCCACTCCAGCAGAAAGGTCTTTTGAGTCCCAGTTCAGTCTCCTAACTTCTTTAGGTGCTTTTGAAAACCACAGGGTAGATAGCACTGCATGTCTGCTCTTGCAAAGAGTGTCATGGGGTTTTTAATGAGCACAAGTAGCTAAAACCTTGGTTTTCCATCTCAAAATAGTTCTCCTTCAGAGATTAATGGATGCTAGATTATTGATTCTGAGAGGACTCAAAGGGATGAGTAACATCTACCAAATATTCACCATAAGCACTTCAGTGGCTGCACTTACACTTTTGAGGTAAACTAAATCATGTTTGTATGTTCCCGAATCTGTTTCTTCTCACTCTTAAAGATCATAGAGTTGCTTCTGTGATTGAGATTCTTGCATCCATTTAGAACTACTGGATCAGCTTAGTACTTGGATGAAAGATACGTGAGGGAGATCTAAAATGGACATACCGAAACATTTTGAAAGATGTTCCTGATTCCACCCACACTTCCATTTTAAATACTGGAATCTCTCATAAGTTGGACCGCTGAAAATGTTTGAAGTCACGTATCAGATATGACAAATTTTCCAAACAAACCAAAGCAGCATTAATTCACAGAATTGAAAATGTTTCAAGGAGCTACAGATTTCAGGTTCAGCCGTCAAAATGTAGTTCACCGCTGCCTACAAGATAGTAGTTGGCAAAAAATACTCCTCACAGCAAATAAAACAGAAAATTTAAACACCATTTAATTGGACCACATGCATTATTCATTAGGCTTGGTTTTGTGATGACTTTGGCATTCATTAAGGGTGGAAAAGGGCAGTAGGTTTTGTTGGTGCAAAACAGTCAGTATGAAATTTAAGTCACAAGTCACTGTAAATGTGAGCACTTAATAAAGGTGGTGACCATAGCGGGTCATTTCGGGGGGGGGGGGTTATTCTTGGCCTACTGAAGAAAAAAAAGTGCAAAGAGAAAATATACATCATTTGTCAGTGACAGGTTCAAAAAATTAAAGCAATGGTTTGGCTGCCATAAATATAGGTGGTGAAGAAACTCAAAAATGCACTTTTGATTAAAAAATAGAGAGAGAACACACTACCGCACACTATGCTACAGACATGCCCAGGCAGATATATTACCCTGTGTCAAACCATTTTCTCAATATTTCACCAAAGAGGGTCACATGGTCTCTGCCAAAAGCTAATGCCTAGCAGATTGTTACTATAAGATGTTTGTACAGGGAACAATTTTAGATATATGTAACATGTAGGCTATGATGTTCCTGGAACCTAGCACCTAGAGCATGGGTTCCCAAACTGGGGGGCGTGCAGAAATTCCAGGGGGGAGTGCGAGTTTTGCTGATATTTTTGTTTTTCGGCCCCCGTCATGTTTTTTTTTTTTTTTGCTCAACAAGTTTTGCTGGGGGTCGGGGGGGGGGGGTGAGGGTTTCCTCAAAAATCAAAAAGGGGGCGTGATGCCGAAAAGTTTGGGAACCACTGACCTAGAGGGTGGGTTTGAGATCAGTGATTTGGAGAACAATGGCTGAGCCAGTTTGTGGTTTAGTCTATGTAAATACTAAAGCCCTCATCTGACTCAGACTATAAAGAGAACCCCAATAAAAGTCTCTGAATAGGGAACCCTGGGTAGAAACACAGTAATCTATAAGAGAAGAAGAAAGAGGACAAGGAGACATCCATTACAGAGGAGTTACTCTGACAGCTGGGATTGCCTCAGGAATGGTGGATTCCAGGTTTTCAGACTGTAGAAGTATAGTGAAACCTTTGTTATCCGGCACTCTGTTAACCAGAATACTTTGTTAACCGGCATTGCCCCCAGCCACAATACTGTCACATCTTCAGGCACACAGGCCTGGCTTGGTTTACCATGATTGGCTTAACAATTTTTTATTTAAGAAGTACTAATCATCTTTAACTCAAAATAGAAATGTGAGACCAAGTGCCTCACACTACAAAACTACCAATATTAAAAACTTGAGTTTTACTATTATTGTCCATTGGTTTTTCCTACGTTGATGGGACCCTCAGATAACCAGAATTTTTAGATAACCAGAATGCCCTAATCCCCGAGCGTGCCAGATAACACAGGTTTTACTGTACTGTTTAGAACTGATTTAGGTGAGAAATTCTTTGAGACAGAGAATTAATTCAATAAGTTCAGGTTATATTTTGCATCTTATGCTTTTCTTTTACCTATAACCGTATGTTTCCATATGCTTTTATTTACCTTTATTTTAAATATCTCTCTCTCAAGCTCTGCTTTAATTTGGTTTTACTACAAATATGTCTGAGGGACTTGTGCTAAATAAAGTGTATGAACTGAAGTGAAACCTGTGAATTAGGGTGCCCTCTTTCCCCAGATGCAGAGGCTCTTAAGTCCAGATCCTAGCATGAATACAGATTAGAATCTTCAGGGCTGAGCTACCATTCATTGGATGGCCAGGACTCACAAGCAGGGGAGCCAGCAGACTCTGTGGCCACCTGGCCATGGTGTGTGTGGGGGAGGTTCTGCTCCATGCTTCTGGATGGGGCGGGGCCTGAGGTGGAATTTGGGAGCTGAGGGCAGCCGGTCCTTAGAACTGGCCAGAGCATGCAGTGCAGAGCTTTGGCGGTGATTTAAAGGGCCCTAACCCTGCCCCCAGCAGCAGGCCTGCCCACAAGAGGCACAACGGAGCATAAATCCAACAAAGATGAATGGCCAAGATGGTCAAGCTCTGAAGCCTGGCCTATACCACATTGGAAGGTCGAAGATAGATATGTTGACTCAAGCTATGTCATTTACATAGCTGGAGTTGCATATCTTACATCACGTTTCTGCACCAGCCTCAATGCTGCCCCCCATTGGCACCAGTACTCTTACTCCTCACAAGGAGTAAGGGAAGTCAATGGGAACATTTACTCCTAAGTTCAATTTAGCAGGTCTTGATCTTCCGCATTCTGTAGATGTGCCCTGAGCGGCCCTGACTGAACGTCTCACTACTAGAAGCCATTTCAGAATACAGGATAGTGGGCTAGATGGACCATTACTTTATTTCACGTGAGCATAGTCGTCTAGCCCACTATCATCATCAGTGGTTTGATGCAGTTCTTCCAGAACCTAATCAACAGGCATTCATCAACAATTGTGTGTCATTGGCCAATAGCAAATTGATGAGTAAAAATGCTGAGGAACTCATGCTTGGCAACCGACAAACCCTCAACATTGAATGGACCATTGGTCTGACCCAGTACAGCCATTCTTGTACTGATAGGCTGGTTGGGTCCCAGTCTTATATCAGCATTTAGAAACCCCCAGAGTAGCAAAAAGAGCTGGCTCCTATCCTGCTCTCTCTGCTCCATGCCAGCTGGGGAATTCCCATGGCCAACTTTCCAACTTCCAAAGTAATGCAAAGCGGCCAGAATGCAGGAAAGGATGACATGTCAGTTTCTAATTCCATGTGCATTTGTTAAGAAAACGGCATCTTCTCCAGTTTTCTAGACTGTTCTTTAACATAGGCCCATGGCTCAGCAGGCACTTAGTGTTCAAAACTAGAGTAATTTATGAATTCCAGCTAAATCAGGGGGAGACTATTTACATTAACCAAGAGTAAAGAGCTGGACTGGCCGAGGAGCGAACGAGCCTCAGATATGAAATAAAGTCAACCAGCACACTATTTTGTTATGGCATGTAGGAAATCTCTAGTGCCCGAGTCTTGCAGATACCCCCCACACGGGCAGAGAGAATGATTTTCCTCCTTAATTAATATATACTATTAGACAGTCTTATACAAGTTTGCCATGAATACTGTCATGGATGAATTTGTGTCTATAATGGATGTATGATCCATTTGGGAAAAATGTATGATTTATGCATATTGGTGTGGTTTATACACAGAGGTTTAGACAAATCCACAACTGTGTGCAATGCTCAAACACAAGCGGGAACGCATCCCAAATTGTGATAGAGCGAACAGACCATGGTCTAGTGGACAGCTTGGATTTATAGGAAAGTATTAATAACTAGCTAATCTTTTTGAGCATTCCCCCAAATAGCCCTCCCCATCTGGGACACAATTTAATATAGTTAGGACGATTACCATCCCTGATCTAAAGTCTATTGGGTAAATTATGAGCTCTGCAAAAGGGTGTACATCAGATCTGGCATTTGTAGTTGTCTGCTTTTGCCAACAAGTCCGAAAAGACCCGTGCACTCAAAAGAAATGTAATATAAATGACTGCTCATATTTCTTGCCTGTCTGCATTAATTCTTGCTCATATAATGAAATACAGAAACACGCGTTTAAAGGAAGGGGATAAGAAGGCATGATTTTGGCATCAGATTGTGCACAAAGAATTACGAGACACACAGTCTCATCAGCGATGTAAAACAGTGCAAGCTCTATTTACTGCCGGTGTCAGCACTGTCAATAAATAACCTTTTCCGTGACAAGAAGAGGGGAAGCGTGAGCACAATGCGATGAACTGCAAGCAGCAATATCAACAATGACTCTTTCCCTTTACTTGCAGAAGGATACACCGCTCAGAGCGTGGCGGCAGAAAGTGCAGAAAAAAATCTGTAGGCTGCCAGTGAGCTGTGGGCCCCATTAAGATACGTGCAATACCAATCACAAAGCACCTCACAAGAAAGTATTGGTCCTCTGTCAGCACTTGTACATTACCCAAAAAAATCTCCAAACACATTCTCTCAACTCAAGAAAAATAAACGTTTCTTAGACAGTGCTCCTAATAAAGTCTACTCCACAGAAAATTATTAAGGGAGTAAGTGCAACCAGAAAGGGACTTCTTGCCGTTTTCCTTGTGATCCCATCAAGTCTGAGGGAATTCTGCCCTTTTCCTTTGTGCACAACTCTCTCTCATGTTGTATCCATAAGAGCACACGAGCTGTGAAATGTAGGGCATGTCTACACTTGCCAGAAGATGGACCCTCCGGAGGTGGATCTTTTAGTGTTCAATTTACTGAGTCTAATATAGACCTGTACATCAAACGCCGAGGGCAGCACTCGCTGGTGTCCAGGACTCCCCTTACTGTGAGGAGTAAGGGAAGCTGACGTGAGCGTTTGCTCCCATTGGCTTCCTGCTATGTGGATGCTGCCCTGGTTCAGCTTAAGGTAAGCCAACTCTGGGCTAGCATAGACTTGGCCCTAATGTCCAGGAAAACAACAACAGATGTATTGGTATTAAATTAAAGCAGCCATCATATTTAAATGAATTAGTCTGTCCGATACTACAGTTTTTCCAACGGTATTTTACATAGAACTAGAGTAGGGTTTAGTCAATGCTGAAGGGGAGATTTGGACAACCAAGATTCAGAAAACACCTATCAGTTATTTTGATCAGAAATGCTAAACTGGACTGGATTCTGACCTCATTTATGCCAGTGTAAATCTAGAGCAGTTCCATTGACTTAGGCTTGAAATCTGGTAAAACAGATTCTCCTCTTGCATGCATTACTATAAATCCAGAGTAAGACCATCAATCAAGTTCACTCTGTTTCTGAAACTTGCTGTTGGTACAGTAGCCTTTCTGATTAGAGCAAGGATTGAGAGGCAGTGAGGTCTTACTTTTAGATAGGAAAGGGTACAATTAGTGTCATTTAAAGCCATCAGCTTTTTAAGCCATTCGACACTGGAAAGGACTCCTCTATCTTTTATATAATGGGATGAATCTTGAAGTACTAAACAGTATTTTGCCATTTGAAATTGTAAGAGGAGTGAAATGCCTTGCCAACTCCAAAACTGATACACAGTCTGGTGCATCAGCAGAAGGTCTATATATATGTGTGCTACCTACATCTTTGAAATAAGACACATATGGCTTATATCCTTAAGTAGCGGGCCAATACATGTCACTCTGGTGGTTGTACCATTTGAATTTTTTCCCACTGAAAAGGGCAGATTTGAACCGGGGACCTCTGGTGATTAGTAGAGGAGCCTCTACAGATTGAGCTAGAAAGCCAGCTAGCTCCCACCTTACAGTGAGAGATAAGAACATGAGTCACCAGGGAGCTCTACAGCCTAAGTAGTCTAAGTGCCACTACATGGGACAGTGAACCACACCCACTAGGTATGTGGGTTAGACAGGGAATTCAGAAATACGGTGGGGAAACAAAATGAGCCTCATCTTGAAACAATGAAAGTGACTATCTCTGGAGGGAAATGAAACATTAAATGGAGGTCTTCTTCTTCTATTACTATGTAATGATGTTGATTCTCTTGCATCCTACAAAGACAAAGGGAGACCAAGATGCCTTGGTGATGAATGTATATAAAAAAGTTTCCTCCACCACTCTAAAGTATGGCAAGGTTGGTGAGAGCTATTTTTCCAGAAAATAATTTTAAAAAGTGCATGTAAACTATCTTTAGCTAATCAAATGTTCTGAGTGTACCAGAAATGTTACATTTTCAGTGAAAAACACTCTCAGGAATAATTGCCTGCAAACTCATTCCCTGGGAGCCTCAACTAGCTGCTGACAGATTTATGATTTTCCAATTGCCTTCAACAGAAATATTTCATGGAAATTCTTAAGTACCCTAACTACTAACTGAATTCAAATTAATATAGAATTTAAAAAAATCCTAGAATCATCAAACCTTCATGTATATGCAAAGGGATGGAATTTGGAATAGAAGATCCAAAGTTCTCACTTACCCTAAAGTTAAAATAGCATGGAAACTGATAAGATGCACAGAAAAAGAAATTAAGATAGTTAGAGGCATGACAAGATTATTCATTCTGGAAAAGTTGTATCGTTCGAAGAGACTTGATTAAGGAATTCATGATTAAAATTTAAAAAAAAAGATTAATCCCTCAGTTTGATAATAGCCTATCCCCCTCCCCGTGTGAAAACAAGAGAGCATTTCATGAAAGAAAAGGGAAGAAGGCATTTTGTTGTGCAGAACCATTATATCTCTTATATTATAGAACAGAATAGATAGAATCTGGGGGGGGGGGGTTCATTCCATCGGTAAACTTGTGATACACCCCAGTGCAGAGAAATGAGATTTCCAAATGGAGGCGGTATGTGCATGCAGAGATTCTTGACAGCACAGGACAAGTAAGTGCTGACTTACGGCAGCTTCAGCCCCACAGGCTACTGAGAAGCACCCAAAATAATAAATAGCACCATCACCTAGCTCTGGATAGTGTGCTTGGGTGGCGGTGTGTACACTGTGGTGTAGTAGTGCATCCTGACTGGCCTCTGGCACCCTTCCCACAAAGCCTGTTCTTGCCTCTCTGGTCATTTGTTTGAACTCTACCTGGTTGGTCACCTGAGCAGCGCAGAAACCAAGATCTGCCCTTGAGTTCTTTTTGAAATTTGAAAGTCCCCTTCCTGTTTACTCAGTGACACGTGGTGTTCTCAGTGCACCTCTCGTGTGGCCAGGCCTGCTCCATGCCAAGGCGCTGCATGTCCTCAGCATTTGGGGAGAGGAGGCAGTCCAGTCGCAGCTGTACTCCAAAAGGGGCCGTGACCGGTATGCACGTCAGCATAGGGTCAAGGTGAAGGAGCAGCAAAATGCCTATCACAAGACGTGCAAAGCAAACCATCACTCTGGTGCAGTTACCACAAAGAACTGGATGATGTACTTGGGGATGGGCCCACTCCTACTCCAAAGACCATCATGGATACCTTAATCCACTGCCAGATGCCCCCAGAGACTCTGAGTCAGAAGGAGGAAGTTGTGGCCAAGAGTGCTTGGAGAAGAGAGACCCAGGGCCAGAGGAGGACTCAACATCCATAGAGACTTGCAGACTGAAGCTGATTTGCACCCCTGAAGAGGCAAGCCACTTGCAGCCCTCAGAGGCTGTAGATGATGCGACTGGTAAGTGGGTAGGGAAAGCACTCGAGCAACTTGCTGGGAGCAGAGGGTTAGAGAAAGGAGGCCGGGTTCGGTGAGATGCTGCTTCCACCAGAGTGTCGGTCAGATGGCGAACGGACCGTTGATGCAATCTCTTACATCTCGGTACTCTGCCTCACTGAAAGCTTCATGCAGCTGCTGTGCCACCCTTCTCCTCATATTAGCTAGCAGAGCAAAAATGGTGTTTGGCCGCTGAAGGCTGACATTCCCTTGTCACTGTGCTGTCACTGGGGGACCATCGCTGCACAAAGACAAGCCGTGTCTGGTTCTGCACAAGACCAGCAGTCTAGTAAAAGACCCTCCTTCACTTCTCCCTGGAAAACATTTTGCTGCTTAGGGTGAGCAGGGAACACAGCCTGTGGAAAGGAGGGGCGATTACTTTTGCTCCTCCCCCTCTTAAGCCCGCATTGCTCTCCCCCGTTCACTGCTGACCAGAACATGGTACGGCCGCTCCCCAGCATCCTGCCTGGCTGAACCAAGGATTTTTGCAGAAAGGGTTCCCCTGACCAGCTGCATGAAGGGACACCCCTGCCCATAATCCCATAGCAAGGATCTTCCCAGCCTTTTCCCCTTTCCCACTGCATGTAGGGCTTCCTTTGGATGTCCTTAGTGGAGACTCAGCATTGTGGGGCTCCAGTATGTTATCTACACTCACCCCAGGACAGGCAGTGCTAGATACATGGACAGCGCAAGTGTATCAAAGGGATTGGGGCAATGCTGTGTCTAGCATTCACAATGAGCCTTCTGTGACAGAATGCCAGTCTCAGGAAGTTCTGAGGCTGGTTCTCTCAAGGACAAAATGGCAACATAACTCCTGCAGAGCCTCTGACGCGGGCATGGAAATGCACAAGACAGACTAGGGAGGAGTTTTTGTGGGACATCCTGAGCACAAGGAATTGAAGGAGAGGAGTGACAGTGGCAGAAGGGAGGGGAAGGAGAGCATGCCACAGCTCCTTCCCCATGAAGGGACATGCAAACACGTTGGAAGTGCTGCTAGCACTGCAAATGGAGCCTCTGCTTAACCGCCCCGCTGTAGCCAGTGTCCCAAAACCTTTTCTACAACGCCCCTGTAACGGGGTGGGCATACCCCGCACTAGAATGGGAGGGGTGAAAATCCTGTGGGCAGAGGAAGTCCCGCTCCTTCAACCTGACTGGGCATGCTCCAAGTGCTGGGGCAGTATAAAAGGCCAGAGAGCAGCTCAGTCCAGGCTGGCCAGCGAAGGGGAAGGTTCTCTAGACAGAGCTCCAATGCTGCTACAGCCCGCATCCCAGACAGAGGGAGCTGAAGTGCCAGGAGGCTGTCACGGTTCAGCCTCTATGGAAACCCTGGGGGAAACCACATCCGGGAGCTGGGAGACCCAACTGCTACGTGGGACGATGCCCCGGCAGGAGCCGCCTCTCCCACCCGGGTATTCTCGGTGGCTTTCGGTCGGATTCCCCACTGAGAGGGAGGAGTTGGCAGCCCCACCGCTCACAGGACTCTGGGTCAGGACCCGGTGGAGCAGGGTGGGCCCAGGTCCCCCTACCAGGGGCTAAACCCCATCATATTGACTCTGACTATTAGGCCCTACTGCCCTGAAGCAAGGGGCATTCACTGACTCTTGCTATTAGGCCCTGCCGCACTGAAGCAAGGGGCACTCGCTGACTCTGGCTATTAGGCCATACTGCCCAGGAGCCAGGAAGTCTTATTGACTTTGGCCAGTAGGCCATTTTGCCCAGTGAATAGAACTACTCACGGACTTGGGATTGTGTAGGGATCAAGAAACTTATGGACTAGTGAGACAGCTGCCGGTCCAGCAACCAATCAGGCGTCTACCGCACCCTGGAATAACCCCCATTCCTGTGATGGGGTGGGCATACGCCGCCATAGCCCCTCCCCCATATCTGTGAATGCAATTTAGGCACCATTCTGTCCCTGGGGGCCACCCGCTGCACTCTGCATGGGTGGGCAGGTGTAGTTCCCCGCAGGCTGCCAATATACTCAAACACCAATCCGCATGCAGCTTAGTCTTGATGAACCAGAGCCCCTCCCCTACTCCATGGCTCCTCAGAAGGCGGGGCTGCATATGAACCGGGGACATACACAAACCTGTGACGTTCTTGGGCCACGCCTCAACATCTGCTGCCCCACTTGCTCCCTCCCTGTCTCTAAACACAAAAAAGTAAACATGGGACACCTGGGAAGCATGAAACAAAGGTTTGCACTGTTAAAGATTCCTTTGAAACACAGGAACTTCATTTATGACTTTATTACACGAAAGCAGGAAATCGCGACACTGACCTCGGTGAGCGAGAGAGCAGGTGTACCCCATCAAAGCCAAGTGGTACACATGGACCAATGAAAGTAACTTCCTAGCAACACAGCCACTGCACTCCCATGCATTGCAACCAGTTTTATTGGCTTTCAGAATCAAATTGTTGCCTTGATCCTTGCAGCCCCACACTCTGCTCCTCTAACTGCCTGAAGGCCAAGTTTGAACAGCCCAAGACCAGGGCTTTGTGCTTCAGTAGTCCAGTTCTGAGTAAAGCTTTCACTCTCCCCTTGGCAAGTATTATGGAGGGTACAGCCTTTGGCAATAACCATAGGGATGTTGTCATTGGCCAAGTCCAGCTTCAGGTACAAACATCGCCAGTGGGTGTCCAAATAGCCAAAAGCACATTCCACAGTCATTCTGCATCTGCTCAGCCTGTTACTGAACCTCTCCTTGCTGCTGCCAAGGCTCCCCACGCATGGTTTCATGAGCCACGGTGCTAAGGGATAGGCAGGGTCTCCAAAGCTCACAATGGGCATGGTCACTCCCTGCACGGTGGTGGTCTTGTTCGGGAAGAATGCCCTGTTCAGGAAGCTGCAAGAGGGGACTGTGTTCTGAAAGATAATGCAGGCTGGCCTGGAAAGGTTCATGCTGCAGGCAAGGCTATGAAAGGCCCATGGTGATCCACAAGCACCTGCAGAACCATGGAGAAATACTCCTTGTGGCTAATGTACTTGGAAGCTAGATGGTCTGGGGCCAGAATTGGAACGTGCCATCTATCACCCGACCGGAGTTTGGGAAGACCATCCATCCAAAGCCATTTGCAATTTCACGCATGTAGTCCAGAATCACGGTCTTTCCGAGCAGGATGGGAGTGAGGGCCCTGAACATTGCTGGGCTTCTGCTGATGGAAGTCAACTTTCCCACTCCATAATGAAAGCCCGTGGAATTGGCTTTCCTCATCTGAAAGTTCTGCAGCCACTGCTCGTCATCCCAGGCTTGCACGACAATGTGGTCCCACCACTCAGTGTTTCCTGAGCCCAGAAGTGGCCTTCCGCCGTGGTCGGCACCTCCATGAATGCCATAAGAAATCTCCTGTCATTTGAACGCTGCATGGACTCCTCTTTGTCACTTTACAGCTTCAGGAATAACTCGACTGCCATGTGGGTGCCCATCAGCACTTTTGTCAACAGCTGAGGCTCCATTCCTACACACCAGGGAGGCAGAGTGTGCAGCTGCTGAAAGCTGGTGCCAAATGCAGGCAGACATGCAGGGGTTCCTGTGATGCGAAGTGATGCACCATGGGGCCATTGGGACAGGACCCAGGATGCCCCATGCCTTCCCACAGACAAGGAAGAAGCCACAGACAATACCCAGAATGCACTGCTCCCAATGAGTGTCGTGAGGGTGGCCATGCTAATGCGCTGGTGGCTGACAACATTGGGTGTCCATACTGTTTTCACTGCTGCACCCCTTGAGCAGCGCTGTAACTGCCAACGCTTTACATCTGCCAGTGTAGCCGTAGCCTCAGTGTAGGCGGATTAAGGCAATTGTTCTGTTTATTTTCATTTTCTCCTCTATCCATTTACTTTGCTCCCTGCTGTTCTTTATGTTCTCCAAGGTGTATCAGAGTGACATGGTCTAATCTGGGTAAAGAAAAGAATTTGGGCAGCACCAAACAGCAGCACTAAGAGTATAGCAAATGCAGACAAACCTTCAAGGTGAGCAGCATTTAAAGACATGGACTGGTAAGCTTATGGTTTCATATTGAATAGATCTAAAACTCTTGCAAATCACTTCTAACAGGTCCTTTTCATCTGTTACCTCTGAGTCTGAGACCAATGTCAAAAATAGACTTGACTAAACATCTGTACAATACACATTTCAAATTGAGTTTCTACCACTTCTGTAGATCATACACTGCCTAATCAATTTCATCATCAATAGAAATTATCAATTGTTTAGCATCCCTGGGCTGGATTCTTCCCTCTCTCCACTTTTACAATGGTGTAAACTTCAATGGAGGCAATAGAGTTACTCTCGCCTTATGTGACTGGCGGTGACAGAAGGATTAGATCCCATGCGCAAACTCCACCACACAAAGCTTTCGGGAGAAAGCAGACTTGAACAATGGCTGAGAGACGTGATGTGAAGAACACAATCAATATGAGATCTGACTCATGCCTCCACAAACAACTGAATTTTTTTTAAACACACGCGTGTTTTACCCATTTGGGAAAGAGAAATTTACAATTCATGCTTGGTTGAGACAAGTTCACAGCTTGATTGTGGAAAGAATCATCTTCTCTTCTCATCTTCCAAATTCATTCACATGCAAGGCAGCAGCTGGTCTAGCTGCAGTTTGTCTTGCTTTGCATACAGTGTCAAATTATCTTTTTGTCAGCCAAGCCTTCCAGTTCCCACGTTGCACCTAACAGTATCAAATACTTCACCGGTGCGTTTTTAAGTATAGTTTTTAACTGTAATAGCAACAAGATTATTTGAGGAAGGGAAAGTACCATAATATGATAAGGACATTTAAAAGACAAGCTAGTCTTGCTGCTTTTGCAGACCCTGCCACTTTTACAGCTGATCCATTCTGGACTCCAGGCTGCTTCCTCAAAAAAGTGAATGTATCAAGTACGGCATAAACAAAGCTTATAGTTAGCTGTTACAATTCAATGCTACAACCTGATGCTAGTCATACGTGGTCTTATAATTATGGCAGAAACTTAGTCCTTGTGCTTCAAAAACAAACTCCTGTATTTCTTATGATAGGATACATAAAAGATCTTTGATTCAAGAAGTACAAATATTACTTCCTAGAGAACAAGCGTGGGTCATTAGGACACAAGCTATGCAACTGACGTAGCTGAGGTTGCATAGCTTATTTCAGTTTTAGCCCTTCTGTGTAGATGTGCCCTTAAGCCTTTGGTGGAGGCAAAGACACAAAGTCGAAATAGCTTAATTCAGCTTTTGGCGCTGTCTACACAGCAGGAAGTCTGAGGAAGAGCATTCTTCCTCCGACTTCCCTTACTCCTCGTAAAATGGGGGTTACAGGAGTCGGAGTAAGAAGTCTTCCATATCGCCAGTATTTTGACATGATGTCGAAGTAACTGCTGGTAGTGGCGATGCCGACTGTTACTTCTACTACTGCTGTGTAGATGTACCCAAAGACACATCACCCTGAAGGGGAGGATACTAGAGGCATTGTATATACCTAATAACCTAACTTCATAAAGAAAGAAATGTATTCAATGTATAAGAACTTATTTGTAAATCTTTTTGAAAGTTTCTGGCGAGAAATGCTCTACAAATGCAGACATTAAGCAAGCCTCACAACATCCAATTTTACCCTTTGGTAAAACAGGCTGGACTGCTGGCTACACTGCAAGTCAGGGCAGATCTGTTGTAACAGCCATTGCCACGTACTTTCTGATCTGTCGGTAAGGCGTTTCAGTCACCAGGTCTGTCTGATTATGGGTTTTGTTGTGCAACAGTGTCTTTTCCTTCTCTTTCTGCCTTTGATGTGCCAAAACTTGCACAGGGAGCAGGCATAATCACAGAGAGCGCGCTCTGTTTAGTTGCCGCCTTTTTTTGCCTTCACGTACATCTTCGCAAAGTTAACTGACCCCGTTAAAGGAGGCAGGAAGGTTTCCCAGAGGTGCCGCCTCCATCCCCTGTCAAGGTCACGTGGACTTGGCTGATGGCTTTGTGTGCCTTGCATATAACATTTTTCAACACAAACAAGGAATGACCTGTTAACCATACATACATCACGCAAGGAGATTAATGACCAGTGAGTTACTAGTTTCTCAATGATATTTTGCAAGACACCTTTTAAATAAATATCATGACAACAGCATAGCGGGGGGTGTGTGTGTGTGTGTCCACAATGAACTTGTCAGGTCAGCTGAGATTCACTGCTAGATACCAGGGAGCCCTTGCCCTCTGGCACTGAGGTGCTCAGGGCTGGAGGAGGGCCTGCCCTCCGGCTCCTACTGCATTTTAAATTGCAGAGCTGCAGTGGGGTTTGGTCCTGGACCCAGACCCAGCACGAGCCGGGCTGCCTGCCTGCCGGGTTGCCTGCCTGCCCAGCTTCTACTACATTTTAAATGCAGAACCTGCGGTAGACAAGGGCTGCTTTCCAGCAGCAGCCCCTGTGTGCGGGAGGTCCCAGCTCCCCGCTGGGACCCCCCTTTTTAGCCAGCTCCTCTCCTCACCCCACCTCCGCTGCCTCTGATACAGAGGCAGCAAGGAGGGGGGAAAATGTGAGCAGTCGACTCGTCTACCCAATAAGCAAAAACTAGTCGACTACTCCCTCACATCCCTAGTTTGGCACCAGTCTGGTCCCAAGGGTGCCAGATTAGCAAAAAATCTATAGGTTGAATTCCTATAAGTAAGTGTTAGAATCTGGGAAGGTTGAAGACAATCTGGTAGCCAAGCACAGTTTCTTCTTGCCCAGCAAAAGGGAGAGAACTACCAGTGATAGGAAGGAACTAGCCCCCTATAGTGATCACACCACTTCCTTTCTTATTCCCATGGCAGGGTATGGCCAACTATGAATGTGAGTTAATGGCCAGCGGGATGACATAATCCAGGAATCCTGTTTCCTAGTACCATGATCAAACCGGCTTTTCCTGCTGTTAACATGCTTATAAAAATACAACCCTGAGGTTGTGTGCACAAAATAAATAGGCATAAATAAACATAATTAGTAGTATTCTACATTTGTTTAATTCTTCAGAGGTTAACCTCATGCATTTATAAATTTTTGCATATGATGGAGACGTATTTCATACACTGAACAAAATTTGTTTTCATACACATGATGTCAGAAAGGAAAAGACAGGAATATGTGCTATGTTCAAATAGATCATATGGGGCTCAGTTAAATAAATATTAAGATGACAGTCTCCAGCAGTGATTCACTGTAAAAATGCTAATAGACAGTATGTTGTCTGTTGTATCCATATTGTATTACCAGTGATTCAAATTAAAGAATGAGTGAATGTAGGATTATTGTGTCACTTTAAATTGAAACATATTTCAAAGTGATACTGTAGCATAATTGAAGAATACCTATATGGCATCAGCATGTTGATGCTGCAATATATTTAGCCAAGAGAAATATGGCATACAGCCAAAATACTACTAATGACATCCGAATTAGAAATGTATCCAGCTTCCCCCCGTGACGCTCTCCAAAAACACTCTGAAGTCTAGCATGGAATATATAGGCTTACTCCTTTACTTCCCCATAATGTCCAGGTCTGCCTGTTTTTTTTTCTTTTATAAGAAAGTTTGGCTTGTCTTGCTCAAGAGCTATGGGATAACCCTCTAATTTTCTGTGAAACTTTTTCTTGGAGGGGTATAAGCAAGTATTTTGGAGATATTGGAATTGGATTCTTTGCCATGGTCTTCTGACTAGCAGTCAAGACATGGCATTCTGCTAAGTACTTTGGTCTCTGTGTTGGATCCTGACTGAAGGCTGGCTACCTATGCTCAGTGAATGGCTGTGGTGAAAAAAACTACAGTTTTAGAAAAAGGGGTTTTTTTAAATATATTTTTTACTTTTGTTTGTTTAGTAACCATAGAACAGAGATTTCAGTGACACCCAGTAGAAGGGATAGGGATAGCAAAAGTAAAACAAATTTGTAAATATTTCTATCAACCAGCTCAGTGCTGTGCATTTTGTGTTACCTTTACTGGGATTAACACACGTGGAAGGTGTGTTAATCCCAGTAAAGGTAACAGGCTGCTGTGTACTGCCTTTTTAAAGTAGCAGTGACTTTATTAAGGCTTTGTGAGTGATACAGTGAGGGGGATTGAATTTGGCAGAGAAGCGTTTTTGGTGGCTGGCAGGGTTGTTGAGGGTATGCTGATGGTGTAAACGGCATCCTTTCTATCGTCAGCATACGAGCAAGATTGCTGAGTCACAGCAGCATAAATGTAAGGCACCCAGAGCTGCAATGAAGGTGTTGACTGAGTTCACCCATGCCAGCAAAAGGATTTCAAAGCACCACAACACCACTCAACTGATTGGACCTGGGATCTCAGGAGCTTAGTGCATGAGCCTCTAATGCATGAGTGAAAAGCCAGCCGGCTCGAAGCCTAGGCTGTAGAGTAGACTCATTATTCCCTCTGTAGGTGGTTTCAATGCCACTGGAGGGGACAGTGTGTGTGGGTTACAATACTTGCAGGTGTGTGGGTTGCAATAGCACTTCGTTCTTCATGTAGGCCATCTTCTCTGTGAAATAAAAGGTCTCATATCCTGCCAAGAAGTAGCTAAATGCGTAAGATCAGGAACACAACACCATCCTTTGGGCCCATTTACAAACATAATAGCAATCAGAATTGCTGTGTAATGACTGTCAGGGATTCGACCTGTTATGCTGATCCCTGCCCAGCCGAGGTGGGTGGGGAAAGAGAAGATACCGGTAACAGAACTTACCACTA
This sequence comes from Pelochelys cantorii, assembly GCA_032595735.1. Taxonomy (NCBI): domain Eukaryota; kingdom Metazoa; phylum Chordata; order Testudines; family Trionychidae; genus Pelochelys; species Pelochelys cantorii. Next base: position 8,002,810 of record CM064333.1, on the reverse strand, counting down.
GTAACAGAAATGGTCTGCATTTCCTTTGATAAGGGGAAGCTACTACCCTTTGCAAAACCTGCAATTTTCCAACCACTTCTAAAGAAACCACCCCTTGATGCTAGAGACCTTTCAAATGATGACCAAAGATAACCTCCCTCTCTCTTAGCATGAGAGAGAGAGCCTCCAATCCTGCTTTTTCCAAGAAAACAGATGTCATAAATTTAAATTCCACTTTATAGGGGCTCTTGTTAAGATAAATTGTTTTGTGCTGCTGGCTCTTCCCCTTTTGTCTTGGCCACTGGAGGTGCATTGACACTGCATTGTAGCTCAAAATAAGATACACAATTTGAGCTATGCAATTTGCATGTCTTATTTCAATCTTATTTTGACAGTTTATTTTGTAATTTGGCGCTGTCTACACAGTGCCAAATTTCGAAATAACCCACTATTCCAAAACAGCCCTTACTCCTCGTGGAATGAGGTTTACAGGGACATTGGAATAGCGCATCTGTTATACTTCAAAATAACGGGCTTGCTGTAAAGATGCGGGACAGCTATTTTGGGACACTCCAGTATCCTGAAATAGTGTTGCAGTGTAGACGTAGCCTGGATAAGCAACTCTATTCCTAGTCTGTACTTGGCATGATGGTATTAGGAACCTTGTATTGGGGAAAGAGGCTACTCTGAAGGGTGAGCTACTCTGTTTTTTTTCTTTCCAACCTGGCATCTATGATTGATGTAGGCCAACTTACCTAGGGCAAAGGAGATTTAACATTTTTGGCTTTCATCTTCCAGCATCTTAAAGCTATAAGGAAATAAGCTATTTGAGAAACATACATGGGAGGATCTTCAGGTAAGGAATAATACCATGTTAAGTCACAGTGTTCCATATACCCATTCTGCCATTGCAGATACAACATTCACATTTGAGCCCATTTTTCCTCCTCTCTTGCTCTCTCTCTGTCTCCCCCATTTTTGACCTGATGTTTCCTGGCGAGTTTCTTGCACTGCAGAACAAAATTTAGACTAGAAATGGAGCAGAGCACTTTCTCATTCCAATTGGGGTGAAAACCTGGGGTGCGTGAGATCCAGCTGAGCAGAACAGAACATTGGTTCTTTAATTTCTTTTGGCCCAAGCATGCACAGATATGTGTAAGCCCGATTAATATTACTGAGGTGGATTGGGCTTCATTGAAATATTCAGCGTCTCGTATCAATGTCACACGCCGCAGCGTTAATGGGATGGAGATGCAACAATAATAGTTTCCATGACAATGCAGTACATTTAGTCAGCAACACCTCCCTGGGTAAACAGTAATCCTTCAGAAAAACAAGAAGGTCATTACAGCAGCTTGTCAAATCAATGCAGAGGTTGTCTGAGCCGATTAAGGCATCTTCTCTCAGCTCTGACATGGTGTCAATAGTACTGGGCCACAAGTGCTCAGGCAGATGATTGAAGTGAAATGCCCATCAGTCAGGGAGTTGAGGTGGACTAATGATTCCCTGTGCTGCCTATTAGAACTACATGACAACTCAATCCTGTCTGCTAAAAAAAAAAAAAAAAGAAAAAAAAAAGAAAGAAAAAAAAGAAAAAAGTGACCTTGTTGCTTTGTTTGAAGCTGAATTAAATTGACAACAGCAGCTAATCTTTACCTAGGGCGATTAGCAGAATTAAAGTACAACAACAAAGACACACAAGGTTTTATGTTTTATCTTCTTGGTTTGATAATTGCTCACAGATCTACTAGGGTCTCTTCTTCCTAACCAGGCACAATGTAAATATGTATTCCAAGCCAAATGGCGTTTGAAGAGATCTGCACTAATCTCTATGCATCGGGAGGCTTGGGGGACTATTTAAAATAAATAAATAGATGTGTGAAAAGAAAGACTGTTCCAAATATAAACAATCATCTGAATAGAGACAAACAGCAGAGAGTTGCAGGAATCCTCTCAAAGTCTGAAAACCACCCCCTGCAAAACTCTGATGTAGATCAGTGGCCCCATTCTGCACCCCTCACTCTGTAACTATTTGCATGAGTAGATGCTGATTAGCTTGAGTAAGGAATTCAGACTCGGGCCCCGCACTCACTCCAAATATTGCTGTTAGAGACAATGCAATATACAGGTTTTTTTAGGATGTTTTCCCTCTCACTCTGCAATATATTTTCAGTAATAGCACAATATGTAGCTTCTTGTTTTACACTGTTATTTTTATACTGCATTTTGTTTAGGCTTTTTTTCCTGGTTAAATATAAAACACACAAGTGCATGAGTACACATGCTTTTTCCCCCACTTGAGGCCATTCTAAACTGATGTGCTTGATGAAAGTCTTCATGTCCACATCATGTTTCTCTGCCGTTTATCAGTTTACATTACTGACCTACTCAATCAAAAAGAAAGAGAAGTTACAAGGGGGAAAACAAGAAATTCCAAGCAGAATGTTTATCATTATGTATGTGAATGAGAGAACCTGAGATGCTAGGAAAACTGAAACAATACCATTCATTTATTCTACTCTTGCATATATTGCTTAACATTTTAATTTAATCTGCAAAATTATCTGGAGAACTGAGTAGCATGTATAAATTTAGTCTTCAGAAGATGATGTAGCATTGTACCTTTGAAGTACAGAAAATGGCAAAACTGACAGTCAGGACAGAGAAATAAGTAGTGGCCCAAATTCTGCTCTTACTAAGAACCTGAGTCAAAGTCCATTCAGATCAAAAGGCGTCTTTCAATTGACTTCAACCAGTTTTGATCAGGTTTTAATACCAGTACAATCCTAGTGAATTCAATAGGTGCAGATGAGAGCATTATATAATCCAATACATCAAAACTCCATGGTTTTGTAAAGTAGAAATAGCTGCTTACAAGGCTCTTATGCAAAGACTGTACTAAAAAGCCACCCAATAGCAGCATGGATGAGGACCCAGGTCCAAAGCAATTTATGTGCACAAAGAAATTTATTGTTGATGGGAAGACTAGATGGCTCACAGGATTGGTATTGGGTTAGACAGCACCTCATTGCTTGTTAGCCTACTCAAGTCCAGGTCAAAGAAGTAGTAGTTGAAAGTTACTGCCACGTGAGGACTATTCAATAATATGGAGATAGCTGGCCACTTGATCTAATCCCATTTCTCCCCATCACATCAGAGGCTCACTGGAATTCATTGTAGCAGTTTCACTAGAGAGCGCAAGAAATGAAGAGAGGGGGAACTGAACTACCTCCTTGTTTCAGCTGCAGAGGGCTGCCAAGAGGTTGGCAAAGCAGGATGTAGAAGCTGTCACTATGCTAACTGTAGATTCTGTGGATAGAAGACTACATCTCCACGTGAGTAGAAGGAAATGGCTCTACTCAGATGCATCCTGAAGTGTGGTTACAAAACCTAATAGGAATTTTTCTTGCATCGGTTGCCTCTTGAGATCTGGATGACTTCACCAACTTCACTCCAACCCACTTTTGGAGGACACGTCTAAAAATATATTTAGATGTCCCAACATATCATACTGGCTTCCTTTAATATGTAACTCCAAGGCTTCAGGCTCCTGCAGAAGCTTAGGATCAATTGTTTACTCATTGAGGGAGAATAGCAACATACCAATCACATCTGTAATGTTAGCAAGTCTGAGAAATAGTAGATAGAATGTTATTCACTGTATGATCTAGACAGTTTAATGTTTGGGAGGGAAGGTTAAGAGCATATTGGATATACTAGTGACAGAAGCAGTTCTAGCCCACTGGGGACCCTAAGCCCACACAACACATATTAATAGTTATCATTTGGGAACCCTCTATCACTGACTTTGTGCATGTTTACATTAATATCGGTATTTTATCATTTGACAGACCTTGGAAGGCAGGTCAGCCCTTGCTAAAAGACAGCCTGCCAACCTGAGACAAATACTCACCACTGACTTCACACCCCACAATAGAAACACTAATCCAGGAACCTATCCCTGCAACAAATCCCAGTGCCTTCTCTGTCCACACATCTATCCTACTGACACCATCATAGGACCTAACCACATCAGCTGCACCATCAAAGGCTCATTCATGTGCACATCTACTAATGTGATATGCCATCATGGGCCAACAACGCCCCTCTGCCATGTACATCGAACAAACCAGACACAAATCAATGGACACAAATCAGACATTGAGAATAGCAACATACAAAAAGCACTGGGGGGAGAGGGGGACTTTAACCTCCCATGACACAGAATATGGCAACTTGCAAGTCCAAAATTGTGAGGGGGGGAAAAAACCCAACAACAACAAAAACACCACCTTCAGAAACAGACTGTAATGAGAAACTGCTGAGCTGGAATTCATCTGCAAATCTGACACCCTGGACTGAGGTCAAAATAGACCAATGGAGCAGTTCTCACATTACAATAGGTAATTTCCCATTCAAGTACTCTCACCTTCTCACTACTAACAATAAAGAGTCCTGTGGCTCCTTAGACTCTAACGGATTTATTAGGGCATAAGCCTTTGTGGGTAAAACCCACTTCATCAGATGAATTGGAGTGGAGTTTACAAAGACACTAGTAAGGACAACAAAAGAAAGAGGTTACTTGTGTAAATGAGGCTAATCAGTTCAGGGTGGAAGTGACTCATTCACAGCAGTTGATGAGGACATGTGGATATCCAGAAAGGGGAAATTACCTTTGTAATGTGGTGTTAACCTGTTAAGAGGTTCAATACTAAATTGATAGTATTGAATTTGCAAACAAATTCCAGTTCAGCTGACTCCCTTTGTAATCAGGTTTTGAAATTCTTTTGTAGAAGAATGGCTACTTTTAAATCTATGTCCAGGGAGGCTAAAGTGTTCCCCTGTCGGTCTGTGTGTGTTACCATGCCTGAAGTCTGATTTGTGTCCATTTATTCTTCGTCTGATTTGGCCAATATACGTGGCAGTCTCTACGTCAGAGGCATTTGATGGCATATAGCATGTTAATGGACGTGCCCCTGATGTTGTGGCATATGTGGTTCTTCTCACTGTTGCTAGACGTGAGCCACATCCACTCTGATTTAATTAGCACTGATGTCACACTCTCACATCTGTATACTTTTTTCTCTCGCCTCTTCATCTGAAAAAGTGAGCTGTAGCTCACGGAAGTTTATGCTCTAATACCCTAATAACTGTGCTAGTCTGTTTCAGCAAAAACAACGATTCCGGTGGTACTTTAAAGACTAACATGGCTACCTCTGTGAAATTTGCAATATCTGTTTTTCAACACCATGTTGTAACCAGTCGGACACGACCCCCCCTTCCTCCTCTTCATTGGTGTCTAGCTGACCAGACATACTCCTCTGCTTTTCCCTTCTTCCCTGACCTTGGCTTTCTTAGTTATAATTTGTGAAGCTTTTTATCATGTCTTTGGTATGTTATCTGTAGTACAACGCAATTTCTTGTACTCAAGGCCATGAGGCCCCATTTTGCTTAGAAACCATATTGCTTATGAATATGTATGTAACCTGTGGAACATGTGTGAGGTGTGAATGAGAAATACCCAACCAAAAAAGCGGTTTAGGATCTGTGACCTTTTAAGGCAGACAAAGGCCCAGCAAGCAGATAAATTAACTGAGAAGTGGCCAGAAAATCCTCTGCCTCTTGGACAAAACGTAGCATCGCATCAGAAACCTGGGACCAGCCCAGAGGAAGTAAAGCCTCCTGCAGATCCAAAGGGATCTTTTAAGGAACATCATGGTCGAGTCTCGGGAAGCTGATGCTTGGCCAGCACTCCAGCTACCAGCAAAATCAAAAGTAATCTACACCACACTTGCAGCCTGCCTCCAAACTGCCAGCATGACTGATGGATGTGTGTGAGTATCACTTTACTCTTAAGAAAAAAAGCAAACATGATTCTAGGATGCATTAACAGGTGTGTTGTGAGCAAGACACGAGAAGTCATTCTTCCGCTCTACTCTGTGCTAGTTAGGCCTCAGTTGAAGTATTGTGTCCAGTTCTGGGCACCACATTTCAAGAAGGATGTGGAGAAATTGGAGAGGGTCCAGAGAAGAGCAACAAGAATGATTAAAGGTCTAGAGAACATGACCTATGAAGGAAGGCTGAAAGAATTGGGTTTGTTTAGTTTAGAAAAGAGAAGATTGAGGGGGGAACACGATAGCAGTTTTCAGGTATCTAAAAGGGTGTCATAAGGAGGAGGGAGAAAACTTGTTCATCTTGGCCTCTGAGGATAGAACAAGAAGCAATGGGCTTAAACTGCAGCAAGGGAGGTTTAGGTTGGACATTAGGAAAAAGTTCCTAACTGTCAGGGTAATCAAACACTGGAATAAATTGCCCAGGGAAGTTGTGGAATCTCCATCGCTGGAGATTTAAGAGTAGGTTAGATAAATGTCTATCAGGGATGGTCTAGACAGTGTTTGGTCCTGCCATGAGGGCAGGGGACTGGACTCGATGACCTCTCAAGGTCCCTTCCAGTCCTAGTATTCTGTGATTCTATGACTCTGTACCAATAAACAACCCCAAAAGCAATACTGCTCCAGCCCACCTTTTGTCCGGGGTTTGTCCCTCAGCAGGTCTGAGGAAGTGCAACACACATGACAGCTGCACGGTTCCCTAGGTTAGTTTACATTGTATGGTAGGCTTCTGTCAGAGTACTGATGATTTTACATAATTGCATAGAACAGACACACGAGTAAATCTATGCACTTTTCTTTCAGCCAACCCAAACTTTTCCTGTGCACAATCATTGCTGTAGCATGAAATTCCATTTATATAGGTAATCATATATTATTATTATGATTAGATATGTTGCTTAAAAGTGTTCCATAAAGAACTGTGTAAACAAAATCACTTACTACCACTGATGCACTGCTATTCTCTCTGTCCCTGCCGGCAACCTGTATAATAGGTACTGAGACCCATTCAATCCAATAGAAAGAATTAAAAAGTGTTAAGGTCTTTCACTGGGGGATTGTTTAATTGGTGGCTGTTAATCAACCTGACCATGTTTCACTAATCTTGATTTACTCTCCCAGCTGAGTGTGTGTATGTGTATGTGTAGATATGAGAACAGGATAAGAAATGAGAGAGAAGATTTTTAAATATTAAATGAGAGAGTCCTTAGTCAATCCTCAGAATTAAGACTCATAATTATGGATATTTTTACTTCGTTGTATATTGGGCTAGCTTCACATAGTTTCATTTCTACTTGCAGGTCAAACTTGCTACATCAGTGTGATCATACACACACAGGGAAAATCAAAAAGCAGTCAGTAATCAATGGGAAAGCATTCCTTCTCATTGTTCTCTGCCAGCTATTGTTTGGTTTTCAGTGGGAAAGCAGTATTCTGTTCTATCTGCTACAAAATTATCAGCACCATAAACAAAAGCACACAACAGCGGTGCCACATACATCTTGCGAGACAACCCACCCATGAGAAATTTCTCACCAGGTTTGTAGCAGCACTGAGCTGGGTCATTTCCTGACGGACATATAAGAACTCTTCCTGTAATGCCAGAAATGCCCTTACTATTGACCAAATGACAAAAGACAATATTCTAGGTCACCATTGAAATGTGGATGTTCTGGAAGATATGATATTCCAGCTGGAAGGCTGATAAAAGAAACATGCCTTTCCTGCAGTCACTAAACTGTGGATAGGCAAAGACCACAATTGTTTCCAAATCAGCCCATCTGAGATCCAAGAGACCTTGGAAAACAAAAAGCACCTTTAAAGAACATCAGTCTGAGAGAAATCTAACTAGGAAAGAGCCTCCTGCTTGGGTCCTTCAGGTCTGCACAGAACAGGCACGTAGAATCCATTTGGGTTCTAATAAAATTCCCAGTTTGAAGATAAAAATGAACTTTTTCCCCCCAAGAGATTTCCCCCACTTAAGAGATATTACTGACTTCAATGTGCTGCTGTTACTTATGCCCACAAGTAGAGATTGTTCAACAAATTGATGCTAAAGTTTTCAAAATCTGCTGACTAAATCTGGATTTAAATGACTATTTTAAGGCAACGTCTGAAAATTCTGCGTTGTCGATACCAGCCCATGCTACATGTAAAAGGTAATTTTTTTACAGGTTTAATATTTCAAATTAAACATCACCTGGGAGCATTTTTCCACTGGATTTCAGACATGCCAGTTGGTTTTGTGAGACTCTCTGTTACAAACACAAAATATTTATATATTTTAAACTGAGGTAACACTACTGTTTTCCCCCACAAACACAATTAAATAGCCTATGAAAGAAAAATCGGATATTTATTTTAAAAGGTGAAGTACAGGTTGAACCTCCCTAGTCTGGCACTCTCAGGAAATGACCGGTTCTGTACGAGAGAATTTTCTGGTCCACAGGAGTTCAATATTGTCTAGCAGCATTACCAACACTTCCACTGCTTACTGGGCTGTTTGCTGTTATTTAGCTCTGATATACCCCTAAATGTCTTCTGAGAACAGAGAGAGCCAGGGCTGGTGGCTGTAAGCAAACTTTATGGAACTGTGGGAAACTTATCTGGATGGGTGTGGCCAATGAAAATCATGCTAGACAACGGATGTTTCTGGACCAGACAGTTCTAGACTAGAGAGATTCCACCAGTACTATCATCAGATTTTGATTAAATTGTACAACAAAGCCAAAATATTTTCAGAGTTATAAAAATGGTAGAACAACGAAACACCAAAGGAAATAGCCTGAAGTTATTGCCATAATAACCCACATGTGAAGGTCAAATTGGCTCCCAACACTTCCCCATAGTTATTTTTAGTAAAGTCATCAACAGACAAGTCTCTGGCAATGAACAAAATTCATAGGCGCCTACGACTTTTACTAAAAATAATCATGACAAAATATTAACCTTAATTACAATGAAGCCAGATAATAGTTTGCACATTTCAGAGGATCTGAGGTTTTCTACAAAGTTGAATCTCAGACCTTACCCTCAGGTAGGTAGGTATTACTGCTCCCAATTTACAGAGGAAGAAATGGAAGCTCAAAGATTATGTGAATTATTTAATCATACACAGGGACTTTATTTCAGAGACTAGAATGTGACAGAGGAATAGAATTGGTTGAAATACTGGTTGAAAAAATTGGTTGAAAAAAATTATCTTGTTTTACTGTCAGCTTTACTCAAGAGGCTAGACTACAAATACTCTATTGTAATCAGCCCCCTCCCCCTTCCTGAGAAGCCCTAGAGCTGATAACAAATTGAGAGATGAGTAGAAAAAATGGGCGAGAGTCAAAGATGAAGGACGTCTTGAAGACCTGGAAAAAAAACTGAAGACGTGAGCAATGGTCTAATATTGTATTCAGAAGGAAGGGTTGATGATAAACTATAGTTATAAATTAATAGATATGATAGATATCAACTGCAACAAAGGTTATTAGGAAAGAAGATTGTGAATGGTAATGATTCAAGGATAGACTGACACTCATATATTCATCCTGTGGCAGATATCAGAGACTGTGATAAGACTTCTTCAGCCAGATTTGAATCTCAATTATTCAGAGAGAGGCATTCATGGACAGAGGACTGCTCTCATGGGGTGGAGAGAAAGGCTTTAGAGATGGAGTTTGGCACAACTGATTTCAAAGAGCTTTAAACTAGAAATTCAAGGGAGACAGCTGGGAGATGATCATGATTCAAATATAGATTGGGGGGAAAGTCAAGTAAAAGAGGATACAGAGAAAGGAACGAAGGGCAGGAGAAGGGACAACAAAGAGAAAGAGAGAACCAATACCATTTACAGTAACAGGTAAGCAACATTGGCAGTATAACTTTGTTGTTTCTGCTTAGTTTCTTCCACACTAATGCAAAGGGCCTGGGTAACAAAATGAAGGAATTAGTACTATTGGTACAGAATTTGCAACCACATATTATAGGGGTACAGTAACGATGGTGGAATAGTACTTATGATGGGAATACAGGTACTGAAGGGTATGTGAGGAGAGAGAGAGAGAGAAAGAGGAAGGAATAGCATTATATATTAATGGGCAAGATAAATTATAAAGAAATCAGAAGTGACTAAATGGCTAAAATGCAATCTGTTGGGCTCAAAAGCATTTTAGGGAAGAAAGGTAACAGAGGCTCCAGGCCTCCCAGGATCTGATTTATATATGAATCGACACCTGTAATATTTATAATGAAATAAATACGACTGGAATTTTTGTGAGTGAGAGACTAGTTTCTCAGATATAGATGGGAGACCAAGAGCTACTAAAAATGGGAGGTTCAGATCTCTCTGGATATGATATAACAGGTCAGTGACAATTTGGAGGAAGAAATCTGTCAAACAAGAGCTGATGCCATTTTAAATGTAGTATAGTTAAGTGGCGAAGAACTCATTATAGAGGACAATGTGGGATCGAGCGAGCGTGAGTTGATTCGGTTTAAATAAAATAGAAGGATAAAAAATTAGGCCTTCAACTAGGGTCCTTGATTTCAAAAGGACAATATTTTTGTAATTAATATTTTTAAAGAGAATTAGTTGCAGACACAGTCTGCACCCAAGAACTTGATCTGAATATGAAGGAACAACAACAAATGGTCTGATAACACTTTATAGACTAACGAAACATGTAGATGGTATCATGAGCTTTCGTGGGCACAGCCCACTTCTTCAGATGACCTCGAAAGCTCACGATACCATCTACATGTTTTGTTAGTCTATAAAGTTCTACCAGACCATTTGTTGTTTTTTCTGTAACCGACTAACTCAGCTGCTCCCTGAAGCTCCTGAATATGAAGGAGGTTTGGAATTACTTTAAATCGAAGTTGCATTAAAAAGGTCGCAGAGCAGTTTTTAAACTAAGAGATGGGAGAAGCCGACTGGTGCAGAGGAGCACGTGGATCAGACAGAGATGTCTCTTAGAGGAGAGTCTATTGATAGAGATTCTCTAGGTTTTAGTCAGGAGGAGAGGATGGAAGAGGATAAAGTATGGGCCAGATCAGATGAAAAGCATTCACATAAAAAAGAATCTGACACATCAGAAAAGGGCAGACAAATAAACAGTGACAAGTTTTTAAAGTGCTTGTACACAAATGCTAGAAGTCTAAAAAATAAGATGGGTGAATTAGAATGCCTCGTGTTAAAGGAGGATACTGATATAATAGACATCACAGAAACCTGGTGGAGTGAGGACAATCAATGGGACACAATCATTCCGGGGTACAAAATATATCAGAAGGACAGAACAGGTCGTGCAGGTGGGGGAGTGGCACTATATGTGAAAGAAAATTTAGAATCAAATGAAGTAAAAATCTTAATGAATCAACATATTCCATAGAATTGCTATGGATAGTAATTCCCTGTTCTAAGAAGAGTATAACAGTAGGGATCTATTATCGACCACCTGACTAGGACAGTAATAGTGACTATGAAATGCTAAGGGAGATTAGAGAGGCTATCAAAATAAAGAGCTCAATAATAGTGAGGGATTTCAATTATCCCCATATTGACTGGGTACATGTCACCTCAGGACGAGATGCAGAGAAAAAATTTCTTGATACCTTAAACGGCTGCTTCTTGGAGCAGCTGGTACAGGAACCCACAAGAGGAAAGGCAATTCTCGATTTAGTCCCGAGTGGCATGCAGGATCTGGTCCAAGAGGTAACTATAACAGGACCGCTTGGAAATAGTGACCATAATATAGTAACATTTAACATTCCTGTAGTGGGAAGAACACCTCAACAGCCCAACACTGTGGCATTTAATTTCAAAAAGGGGAACTATGCAAAAATGAGGAGGTTAGTTAAACAGAAATTAAAAGGTACAGTGACTAGAGCCAAATCCCTGCAAGCTGCATGGGCACTTTTCAAAGACACCATAATAGAGGCCCAACTTAAATGTATACCCTAAATTAAAAAACACAGTAGAACTACTAAAAAACAGCCACCGTGGCTTAACAACCATGTAAAAGAAGCAGTGAGAGATGAAAAGACATCTTTTAAAAAGTGGAAGTAAAATTCTAGTGAGGTAAATAGAAAGGAGCATAAACACTGCCAAATTAAGTGTAAAAATGTAATAAGAAAAGCCAAAAAGGAGTTTGAAGAACAGCTAGCCAAAACTCAAAAGGTAATAACAAAATGTTTAAATACATCAGAAGCAGGAAGTCTGCTAAACAACCAGTGGGGCCCCTGGACGATCGAGATACAAAAGGAGCACTTAAAGACGATAAAGTCATTGCGGAGAAACTAAATGAATTCTTTGCTTCAGTCTACACGGCTGAGGATGTTAGGGAGATTCCCAAACCTGACCCATGCTTTGCAGGTGACAAATCTGAGGACTTGTCAGAGAATGAAGTGTCATTAGAGGAGGTTTTGGAATTAATTGATAAACTTAACAGTAACAAGTCACCATGACGAGATGGCATTCACCCAAGAGTTCTGAAAGAACTCAAATGTGAAATTGTGGAACTATTAACTATGGTTTGTAACCTATTCCTTTAAATCAGCTTCTGTACGCAATGACAGGAAGATAGCTAATGTAAAGCCAATATTTAAAAAGGGCTCTAGAGGCGATCCCGGCAATTACAGACCAGTAAGTCTAACGTCAGTACCGGGCAAATTAGTTTAAAAAATAGTAAAGAATAAAATTGTCAGACACATAGAAGAACATAATTTGTTGGGCAAAAGTTAACATGGTTTCTGTAAAGGGAAATCATGTCTTACTAATCTATTAGAGTTCTTTGAAGGGGTCAACAAACATGTGGACAAGGGGGATCCAGTAGATATAGTATACTTAATTTACATAAGAGTCTTTGGTGAGGGACCTTGTCAAAGGCTTTCTGGAAATCTAAGTTGTCATGGGACAAGAGGGAAGATCCTTTCATGGACTGAGAACTGGTTAAAAGACAGGAAACAAAGGGTAGGAATAAATGGTAAATTTTCAGAATCGAGAGAGGTAACTAGTGATGTTCCCCAAGGGTCAGTCCTAGGACCAATCCTATTCAATTTATTCATAAATGATCTGGAGAAAGGGGTAAACAGTGGCGTGGCAAAGTTTGCAGAGGATACTAAACTGCTCAAGGTAGTTAAGACCAAAGCAGACTGTGAAGAACTTTAAAAAGATCTCACCAAACTAAGTGACTGGGCAGCAAAATGGCAAATGAAATTTAATGTTGATAAATGTAAAATAATGCACATTGGAAAAAATACCCCAACTATACATATAATATGATGGGGGCTAATTTAGCTACAACTAATCAGGAAAGAGATATTGGAGTCATTTGGATAGTTCTCTGAAGACGTCCACAGTGTGCAGCAGCAGTCAAAAAAGCAAACAGGATGTTAAAAAAGGGATAGAGAATAAGACGGATAATATCTTATTGCCCTTATATAAATCCATGGTACACCCACATCTTGAATACTGCGTACAGATGTGGTCTCCTCATCTCAAAAAAGATACACTAGCATTAGAAAAGGTTCACAGAAGGGCAACTAAAATGATTAGGGGTTTGGAACGGGTCCCATATGAGGAGAGATTAAAGAGTCTGGGACTTTTCAGCTTGCAAAAGAGGAGACTAAGGGGGGGATATGATAAAGGTCTATAAAATCATGAGTGGTGTGGAGAAAGTGAATAAGGAAAAATTATTTACTTGTTCCCATAATATAAGAACTAGGGGCCACCAAATGAAACTAATGGGCAGCAGGTTTAAAACAAATAAAAGGAAGTTCTTCTTCACACAGCACATAGTCAATCTGTGGAACTCCTTGCCTGAGGTGGTTGTGAAGGCTAGGACTATAACAGGGCTTAAAAGGGAACTAGATGAATTCATGGAGGTTAAGTCCATTAATGGCTATCAGCCAGTATGGGTAAGGAATGGTGTCCCTAGTCTCTGTTTGTCAGAGGGTGGAGATGGCTGGCAGGAGAGAGATTGCTTGATCATTACCTGTTCGATTCACTCCCTCTGGGATACCTGGCATTGGCCACTGTAGGTAGACAGGGTACTGGGCTGGATGGACCTTTGGTCTGACCCAGTATGGCCATTCTTATGTTCTCAGTACCTGAAGTCTGCATCCCAAGGGAAGGGGGTAAAAATCAGAGGGAAAGGATGCAGACAAAAAAGGATGAACAATCACCTCAAAGAAAGTAAGATAAAAGCAAAATGCCGACAAGGAATGGGAGAAAAGGAGGTTCACCAAGGAAAACTGCTGCTGATAGATAAGCAAGCATATGGGGGAGGGGAAGTAAGAAGAGTCAAAACCAAGCAAAGTTGGACTTTGCAAAGGAAATTAAAAGCATTCGTTCTTTAGCCATATAAAAGAAAACAAGAGGTGGGACCACTACATACTGAAGATGGGATGGAAATTGGAAGATTATCATACTATGGCTCAAAACCTACATGAATACCCTGCCTCACTTTTTTAGTCAAGGTAATGAAGAGAGTAGGGGAACGTCGGGGTGATTAATGGAAGCAAAGATATGGAAGTAGAAACTGCCATGTCCAAGGTGGAAGACAAACTCAAATAGTTTAATGAGCTCAAACCAGTAGGCCCATAGAATCTTCATCCAAAATATTAAAGGAATGGGCAAATGCAATTGCAAACCCAACAGCAAGGATTTTTAATAAATTTGTCAACTCGATGGTTGTATCCTCTGATTGGAGAATTACAAATATAGTACCTAAGGGAAAAATGTGATCCCAGAAACTACAGGCCCATTAGTTTGACCTCGGTTGCATGCAAACGTCTACAAGGTTCTAGACAAATTTTGAAAGAGCGAGTAGTTAAGGACAGCGGTAAATGAAAAAAAGGCTAATGCAATACTAGGATGCATCAGGAAACATGCTTCTAGTGGAGACATGGAAATGTTATTACCATTAGGCAAGACACTGGTGAGACCTCACCTGGAATACTGCAGGTGATTGGGTTCCCCATGTTTAAGAGAGATGCATTCAAAGTGAAATGGATGCAGAGAAGGTCTGCTAGGATAATCAGAGGAATGGAGAACTCCTCTCACAAGAGGAGATTTGAGGGCTGTCAGCTCTGGAATTCACTTCTTCCATTGCTCTGAGAGCGCCTAAATCAGTTGACCTTCAGGATTCAGTGTAAGTCCTATTGGTTTGCATGATCTGATAAGCCCATTATCCTATAATACTCTATGTCCGTCATGACTAACAATATGTTACAATCATAATTATCGACAGAGGGGAGCCGACAGAGATGCTGAACCCCTGGACGTGGTGGCAGGGGGGCTCCGTGCTCCCAGAAGGGATGGAGCTGCGGACCTCAGGAGCAGCCCACACTGCAGGTGCTTGGAGCGCACTGCACTGGTGCCCTAAGAGCTGACCAGAGCACACCGTGCAATCCGCTGGTGAGGATTTAACGGGCTCAAGGCTCCTGGCCAGAGCCCAAGACTCCTTTGAATCACCAGGCCCTGGAGAAGTTGCCCCCTTTGTCCACCCCAGTCGGTGGACAAAGGGGGCAACTAAACGCTGGTATTCCTGTCTTTTTATCCTATGCATATATGTCCTGAGACATTAAGGACAGGTTTTAGATGCCAAGAAAATGCAGCATAGAAACAGTATGTGAAGTGTTGACTAGATAGCTGGCGGGGAAACGACAGACTCATTATGTACATATTTGTAAAGAGCAAAGGAAAAGAAACACAATATTGCTTTGATTTTGTTCCAAATTACCCCTCATTATTGTAGCAACTACAACTTGCATATCGTGCCTGAAGGGAAATATCCTGAAGGGATATCTTGCCTAAAGGGATATGGTCTAGACCACCAGAGCGTGGAGCCACTGAAACCACTAGAAAAAGTCAATAATGGCAGTACATAAGGTATAATTTATTTACAATGTGAGAAAGCTTTCCATCAAGTCCCTCATGACAGGCTGCTGGTTACATTAAAAGCTACACTGATTCTGATGACGACATAAAGTCAATATCAACAAACAAACAAAAAAGGAACCATAAAATTATGCTGCTTATGAGGCAGGAAGCAGTGTTGATCCAGGAAGCAGCTAGAACCTTTTATTTCTTATATTTATTAAATGAGCTCGCACTGGTGAGGCTACTGGCAGGACATGAAACTTATGTAAATAAAAACTCTTTAAATATTGTTTCTTTACACTTAATCATACTACAGTTTGCACCTCTATAAACTGGAGCTCTCTTGTCTGGCAACATCTGTGGTCCGGCAGTTCCAGGATCAGTGTGTCCTGGCACCTGTGGGGGCCGGGAACTGGGAGCCTGGCACAATGTGGGGTAGGGGAGCTGGTACGCAGCTCAGCTCACCTGCGGCGGGAGCCAAGATGTCCATGGGGGGGGGGGGGGGCAGGGCAGGAGGTGGGGCCAGCAGGAGTGGGGCCAAAAATGACCTCCCCGGTCTGGCAAAATTCCTCGGGTGCCAGACCAGGGAGGTCTAACCAGTACCACACACAGAGATTGTGTTGACTACATATCAGAAATCACAATCTAAGCCCATTGTCTTGGACATATTTAGAGGCCATTATGATGAAGCCAGTCTAAAAATTTTCTCCGGTACTTCCAACCCACTCACTCACTATTTGTGTTTTTAACTAGACATGGGGAATGGAAATTTAAGAAACTTTTTGGAACAGTCAACTCCTTGATTATTGTCTCACTTCTTCTAAACACACAAGGCTTGTAAAGAAATACAGTGAACCTTTGTTATCCGGCACTCTGTTAACCAGAAAACTTTTTTTTATTTAAGTAGTACCAATCATCTTTAACTCAAAATAGAAATGTGAGACCAACTGCCTCACATTACAAAACTACCAATATACAAAACTTGAGTTTTACTATTATTGGCCATTGGTTTTTCCTAGGTTGATGGAACCCTCAGATAACCAGAATTTTTAGATAACTGGAACGCCCTAATTCCCGATCATGCCGGATAACACAAGTTTTACTGTACAAGACTAACCCTGGAAAAACAAACCATGCTATTGGCAAGAAAGGGACTGAATACAGTAGGTGTAACAAACTACAATAGACAGTGGGAAAATTTTATGTGAAAATTATTTCATGAAAGAAAATAGATTCTGGGACTGATTATCCTCTGACTTCGTGACAATGATGTAAATCAAGAGTTACTCCACTTAAGTCAATGTATGTTGGTGTATAACTGATCAGAGATTAGAATCATGGTAACAAAATCTAGTTTGTAAACTAGTTCATGTCCTGAAAGACTGGTAAGAACGAGGTATGAATTAAGGAGATTTTTGTGCCTCCTTCCTCAAATAACATTACGTTGCATTTCTATTCAGACCTGCAAACCCCTATTATTTTTCTGACTATGTTCTTCTCCTGACTGGAGAGTTTTCTATTCATGCTGAACAGTGTTAACAAAACAGCCACTTTGTTCCTACAGTGATCCTCTAATACCACACATTAAATTAATACTTGATTTTACATCTAGATCACAAAAACTAATAGTTAACAGGTCATCAAAACCAAGATAAAGCCCAAAATAATGCTAGAGAATAAAGCTTTTACAATCTCATATTGTCTCACTGTTTCCTTGTATTCTCCCCGCTGCTGTCCTCATTTTATCTCGTCTTAGACTGCAAGGTGTTGGTATAGTACCTAATACAATGGTGTCCTGAGCCATGAGTGGGCTCCCAGGCGCTACAGCAATGCCAATCATAGAAAGCAGTATTCAAGTCAAGACAAAATCATGCTGAGCAAACACCATTGCAGCTAGACACTGATGAATTTGGCTTCAACATATTATAGAAACCTTTGTGATTATTTCATTGCTGAGGCATGTGATCCAGAACCGGAATGCACATCTAGCCACACTGGGAAAAAAGGTGGACACAAAATGGTATATATTTACTGTAGAAATCTATTTGATTAACTACATGGGGGGGGGGGTTGCATTAGAAAAGTTCTGTTAGGCTGTCTAACCATGTCATGTAATCCACTCATATTACACATCATTTATACAATCTATCCTCATGGATTGTCAGGAAATGTAACTGTTTCATGTACAATACCTGCTTTCCTGTCCTTTACCATCATAAATGGAGAAAAAAAATAATTTTATATTTACCGGGTTTTTAAAAACATTCATTGTAGACAAATGAGCAAGTAGTACTTCTCATAGCTGATCAAGTGATTACAAGAGCAGGGAGATATATTTGAGAATGTATAGTTTGTGCATTCCATACGAAGCGTTCGGGTCACGCATGGTTCGTATGATGCCATTTGGGACAGGCTTATTTCCCATTCAATTGCTACTAACAGGGATTGTCCTTTCAATGTCTTCAAAGTATCTCCTTTTGCTCCCAAAATGATCAACCAGGTTTTTGTCACTGAAGAAATTCCTCTCAAATGATACGTTTCATTAAGTATATGAGGAACACGTACAAACACTATATTTACCTTTCAAATGGTCACAGCATTCCCTATCCTCAAAGAGATTTCAAGCAATGGGTTATGGCATACAGAATCGTCTTCATGAAGTAACCAAGAATGGTGCAATCTATCTGCTGAAAAAAACCCACTTTGAAATATACACAAAAGTGGGTCAAGGAGGCTTTGATTTTACAAAATCTTGAATTTGCAAAACAAAATCCCAGAGACACATCCATATACAGTAAAATATGTGTTATCTGGCAAGCTCGGGGATTAGGGCGTTCTGATTATCTAAAAATTTCCAATTATCTGAGGGCCCCATCAACGTAGGAAAAACCAATGGACAATAATAGTAAAACTCAAGTTTTTAATATTGGTAGTTTTGTAGTGTGAGGCACTTGGTCTCACATTTCTATTTTGAGTTCAAGATGATTAGTACTTCTTAAATAAAAAATTGTTAAGCCAATCATGATAAACCAAGCCAGACCTGTGTGCCTGAAGATGTGACAGTATTGTGGCTGGAGGCAATGCCGGTTAACAAAGTTTTCTGGTTAACAGAGTGCCGGATAACAAAGGTTTCACTGTACAATGTTCCAAGCTGTCTGAATCATCAAAGGTTCAGGAACTCAGATTTTTTTTATTTTGTTCCACTCTATTAGAGGAAAATAGGTTTTTAACTCACCAAAGGGCCAATTCATACTTGCATTCCATTCCTGCCCCACCTCCTCTGTACCATCAAAATTCAGGTTTTCTATGAAAGGTTCCTGTACTGACCCATGTCTTGAAAATTAAAACATCCCCCTTTACAAGGGGTCAGACTTGAAAAGCCTCTGAGCACCCAGCTATACCAAAATATAACAAACCAGAACACTTCCAAAGACTCTCAGTCATATTCACAGCAGGAGGTGGCATATTTCATTCTTATCTCAAATTGCCTGTAACATGATCTATGGATGAACGGAAGACTAGTTTCCTTGTGAAATGAAATGTGTCTACCGCATTGGCTAACAGACACAGTGATGTGTCACCACTGGGTAAAACCGTATGAATTCTTGTAAAAACCCATTCTGATTATGAATACATAAGAAGGAAAGATAAGTAGCTTCACACAAATACTGACCGTGACCCGAGGAACAGAGAATGGTGCAAGCTAATGATGGATGCATCCATCTGACATACAACTCCCATCACGGAAGTGTCTGTGCACTTCACAATCTTTAATGTATTTATTCTCAGAGCATCTCTAAGAAATGACCTCCATTATACAGATAGAGTGAGAACTAGCAGATTTACCTGGTGTTGCTCAGGTCCACAACTCAATTAAGGGTTTTTCTTTTTCAATAAAAGGAAAATGTATATGCTTTATTTAAATGATTGCACTTCCCAACAATAGTGTTCTTTTATGAATTTTTATTTCAGTCTTCTTTAAAAAACTGTTTAATTTTTAGTAATTTTTTTAAAATAGGAATACCATAACGTATATTTTTTCTTCTTCCCTATACACTCTTAGCATTCACTATATATATTTATTTATTTATTTTAAAAAAGGTCTATAGTCAGCTTGGCTTCCAATAACAATTTCTTCTAGTTTTCAAACTTTAAAAGCATTAATTTAGCTGTGCCATAACAGAGCACTACACCAAATTTCTCCATTTAATCTCTTTTCCGTAAGGTTTATTAAGAAGCAATTCTATTCCAGGAGTTCATCCTATTTTTCTGGCTCATCTTGGTTCAGCCTCTTTCAGCATTTGCTCAATTATGCCAATTGTGAGGACTTCACTTACTTTGGTGATTCTGTCTTGTTTCTATTTGGTTTGATGAGAAGCAATCCCATGCCAGGCACATCCCATTTCCCTGGTACAACCAAACCCTTTCGTTGCTTTAAGTTGCATTAAGAGGAAGCTGTACACTGAATTTGGTGGTCCTAGCTCCTACCGTTTAGGAGTTCTTGATCAAACAGACAAACTCACTAGAATATAAATTAAGTAAGGGAATCACCCAAAGTGATTAAGATACCTGTGATGGTTCAGGGTGTTGAACCCAGAACTCCTATGCCTCCAGATCTCAATGAACTTCACCTTGAGGTAGCCCAGCAAGTTCCTAGATAAATGAAAGCGAAGGAACCAGAAGAAAAGCTCAGAACTTGGTCCAATAAAAGATATTACCTCACCCATTTTGTCTCTACTATGCTGGAACCAATATAGCTACGACAACATTGCAAACTAAGTTTCGTAGTCTTGCACACTTGAGCATAACTGTTGTTCTTCCATTTAGTGGCAGAATGTAACTTTCCAAGGAGTGCCACAAGCATCACCATTCCGAAGGACAGCTCTAATTACGAGGGATGGCCACAATGTCCAAATAAGAAGCTTTAATATCTTTGCCCCCAGTGCTTTCCCCTTCCCATGCTACATTGTAATCCACAGGGCCCCCAGAAAAGCACTTTAGACACAACGAGGCAAGGCAGACGTTGCCTCTCAAGGGATCTTGCTGTTACTTCTCTTTTATTCACATGAACTACTGAAGACAAAGATTTGTTTCCCTTTTCTCTCAACCACAAGATTACTCCTCTTTGGTTGGCCTTTCACAAATTCTTTTGTTGGGATGCACTGTGTGTATGTCTGTGTGTGTGTGCTCTTGATTTTACCTTGTTACTAGTAGAGAATAAAATAATGATATTGGGTTACAACAATAAAGAGGTGCCTCCTGAGGTCCACACTTATTCAGGTTAAGCTCTACTGAGACAAAAGCTCACTGAAGTGTAGACTGTGGATTGTAGAAAAAAAACAAACACTAAAGTAAGAAGAAAATGGGCAACTAACATTTTCCAGGTGCAGAAAATTAGGGAGAAATAGAACTGCTGTCCCATCGGGGCAGAAAAACAAGATGACAGGACCCTTCGCCAACCACTGTGACCTACCACTGGACCAGCCATAATCATGATGCTCATACTTCCAGAGTGCCAGGGTTACACAAGCCTAAGGCAACCAATGGTGCTAAATTTACCCAGAGGGAGCAGAGAGAGTTCAGAGTGATGCAGGATATATCCTGTTAAAAAGTGGCTCTGATTTGCACACTGAGCAAACCCTGAAGATATTCTGGAGTAAGTAGCCAGAAAGCCTTGTACAATTCTTCAGGATACACACTCCTCTTAGTTATGCTCCTCATCCCTCCAGATGAGATAGATTCTAATGCTTACAATATGCTCATTTCCAGCTTCTTTCTTTAGCCTAATGAACAGCATTCTTTCTTTTCTTCTTGCCTTTTCCATTCTTTGTGGTGCCTAATAAGTCCTAAAAGTGAACTTTTGCTTAAATTGATTATAGTTTGATATCAAGTGATAATTTATTAATAGTTCTTGTCAGTGAATATTCTCCCAGCTATTTATATCTATTTGATTCTCCAAGGCTAAACTCTACCCCAAGCTTAATTTATTTGTGACATATTTGGTGATCTTCAGTACGTAATTATAAATACTCAGACTAAAATTAAACAGTAAACCACGGGGAATGCAAAAAGTCAAATGCTGGTGACAAACAGGAATTCACAGTAAGGCTACGTCTAGACTGCAGCGCTTTTCTGGGATACCACTGGTTTCCCAGAAAAGCAATGCTGCATGCAAGGAATGCGTCTGCTTTTCTGAAAAATTTTTTGGAAAAGCAGACGTGCTCTTTCGTCATCCCTGTAAACCTCATTATACGAGGAAGACGGGATGTGCTGAAAGAGGAGGTTTTTCCAAAATTTGGTGTCATGTAGATGCCCCAAATTTTGGAAAAGCCTCTTTCAACAGAAAGGTGGAAAAAAGATATGCAAATTGCAGTTTGCAATTTGCATATCCTTTCCAACTTGTTCTTTGTAGTGTAGGCGTCGCCTAACATACCTTAACCCTCTCTTTGAAGATATTCTTAAATTGTAAATACTCCCAATGCTGCTTTCCCCCTATAAATTAAATGCTTCATTGAGCTGTGAGAAACAGCATGGCAGGCCATCTTTGAAAAGTTGATCGTTGGAAATTACATTTGCATCATTCCAATTGCATCAGACAAATGGCTTTTCTTCAGTTCTTGGTGGTTGTGTTCTCCCCCAGTACAGATATTCTGTGTTGGTAGATACCCAAGTATAGTGTTCTGGGGCATGACGTTCAGCTATTCTGTACATAAAAGCACAATTTTTGTTATCTACAATTTGTATTGAAGTAGTGCAAAGGGACAACAGTCTAAGATCAGAGCCACATTGACTCACTAAGCCCCTTTATTCCATCTAATTTAATGTAACAGTACCTGATGCAAAGGTATTAACGTAACCCAGTAGCCGTCCAGTCTTAAACAGTGCTAAATACTGTTTGCCAAAGTACTAAGCAGGCTGAGATCTCTCTTTCTTCTCAGTACCATTAAAAAAGGTTAAAACACAGTTAAAGCTTTTGAAATGTAAAGTATTCAGTAAGGCTTCATTTTAACATTTTTAGATTTCCTTTCCCTTATGCTGGAAAGAGTTGGCTTGATGGTTCTTAAATCTTAACTTCTCAAAGCTGGTAATAAAACAGTCCATCTGGGGAAGAGAGAGGGAGTTACCTTAGATGAACTGGGATTGGTATAATAGAAATGGGATTCTTAACAATGTTATCTGGATCCCTCTCTCTGCCCTTATTTGTTCAGAACATCATTTAGGATTAGGATGACAAAGGTCCCAGGGTCTTAGGATGCATGGGGCTGCAGACATGATGGTGAAGTTTACTTCAGCAGCCTAGGTCTGCTCTTCCTTCTTCTCCAAGGACCCAAAAAGGGAGTGATGGGTGAAATGTCTTCACTATTTTCTCCACCAAGTAGGCTTAATCACCTTGATTGATTGGTCCTCCAGACATCATATGTATTGTGCCAATCACAATACAGCTTCCATTCTTCTTGTATGCTAGCATTCCTTCTTATGCAGCATTGTCTTCTCACCATAAAATCTTCCCATCTCTTTGGCGGTTGGCTGAGTGGTTGTTTCAGTTCCTATGGTTACCACTCTGCAATAGCTGTGGTTGATCTGTATATGCCTGGCCCATCACCTTTTACTAGGCCAGCTCTCAATGACAACACCCTGCACTCCAATCTGCTGTCTGATCACTTCACTGAGGACTTGGTTTTGGATTGAAATTCCCAGAATTCTTCTTTCCATTGCCCTAACCATGCCAGACAGTTGCTGCCCTTCTGTCTTGAGGCCTAGATATTAGGCACTGACAATCACTGAAACTATTTAATTTCATTCATTTCCAATTCCACTGCTTCTGCTTTTATCAAGCATGATTTCAACAGAGTTATTGAATCATCAGTGTGACCTTTTTATGTTTAGACTAATTCAGTTTTTCTGTCTCTGTTTCCCATAAATATTTATTATAGATTACTGTGGCATGTTATGAACTTTCACAAACCTTTTGCAACTGAATTTATAATTAGGGTAAATTTATAAGCCCAATTATCACATCATAATTATAAACATAAAGAATGAAAAGGCAAGTCCTTGCACCAAAGCATTTACAATGTCATCAATTCTGTTCTAAAATATGACTCAAAGAATGGCATTGTGGCATTCCACGTTTATTGACTCCCAGTTGCTCAGCTTGGATATGCTCTGTTCCCAAGCAAAAATTCTAACTGCCAGCCCTGCAAACTGTACCTTGGCTCAAAGAAGGAAAGCAAACAAGGCAGTTTTGCTAGAATTCCCCACCACTGACAGTGTCTACAGGTGACGGCCATTGGTAACCATATCTATTCTTAAAATCCTACCACCAATGGTATCATATAGGAAATCTTTGAGTCTCATTCTTGTCAAGAGTTGGCTTCTCTCTTAAACTGGGCTGTTTCCCCCCAGTGTGCTTCATATTGCCAATGATACAAGCCAAATATCACCCCACTGCTATCTCCCTCAGTCCTCTACATCAATTCTGCTTGAAGAATCAGAACATATGGCAGTTCATATTCCTATCACTAAAGCAGGCAACTATTACTTTCATTGCATAAAGACAGTGGAACTGTTGAGGAAGAAAATACCATACATAGTTTTATCACAGAACTTCATTCTAACAAAATGAACAGAACAGAAGTGACTTTTTATACCACAGGTAAATCTCTGAAATTGTGTAACCAATTCCCTTCACTGCAACAGCACATACCTTATGTTACTTATCTATTAAAGGACAGCTCTGTGATCATTATTGTAGCACACATCCCAACATGTCATTGTGCTTCTAATGGAAGTTGGCAGTTTCCCTATCTGTTTTCCATTTCTTTATATTTTTAACCCAATTATTATAAACCAGAACCATCTGACATTTCTCACTCCCACTTAATCATTTGGAAGGGGATAAATTGTCTATTAGTCTACACCAGACTAGAACATGGACACATCCTCCGAGTTACATCAGAGTACTAAAAACGCAAATCCATATTGGCTCACAGATGCTGCCTCGTGTAGTTGAAAACCAGCTATAACAAAATGATAGCTACTTCATAACTCTCTACTGAAAAATATAGGGTTAATCACAGAGTGAGTTCTCTATTTGCTAGTAATGTAAGTACCACCTTTCTTTCATTAATAAAGCACCTACAGTTAGAAGCAAAAGTAGCGGCAACAATGTGCATCTTGTTCCCATGGCCTCAAGAAGTTTAATGGGACTCTTTTACTGTAATGTCCTTTGCCTTAATTGTATTTGTCTTTAAATGGCAAACAGCAGTGTCATCAGTAAAATGTGACCTGGCCCAAGGTTTCTCACTCAAGTTTTTCTTATTCTGCTTAGGAAAGGCTTTAGCACCCTTAGAAAGGGCATTATAATTCACCCATTACTTAAAAAAAAAAAAACCCACTTCAACATTCCACAGGGTTGGTCTATAAATGTAGTAAAAAAAAACTATTATGAACTTTTTGTTTTTACTGTTACTGGGGAATAAGCTGATATCTCAGATTTGCAAACCATTTTGTCATCTTGGCTGCAACCCACAAAGACACCATATTCAAATAATTATAGGCAGAGGGGAAGAGAGAGCCAAGAATGAAGACATTTAAGCAATATGCACATAGTTATAAACAACTCATTGTACAAGATGGAGGATTGAGGAACATGCAGCAGCACAAGGGGCTAAAGCATTGCTTTGCCAGGAGTAGACTTCTACAGCTAGATGTAGGAACTGTGTAAAACCAATTGCTCATGTTTTCCATAGGAGTGGACACCGCTTCATTCATCTGTTGTTCTGTATTCCCAACCAGAGAGATGAAGTATATTGAAAAGAATCCAGACTGGAGGGAAAGGCTTTGAAGGTGAAACATTTGAATGATTCTCTGACACCTGTGCACGGTCAGCCATAATGCACACAATTATTCATGCCCCGAAGAGAGAGACTGACAAAAGATGGATCAGTGACCTTTGACTTAGACAGATACAGAAGAGTACTCAAGATGAGGAACATCTTGTTGATTCCAATAATGAAGTAACAATGAACTTCCTGGCTATGCCACAAGGGGAGAAAGAAAGCAGCCAACATTTATGATTGGTGATAAAAAAAAAACCAAGATACGAACAAGTAGCATTTGCAAGAACCATGTGATTACATTGCCTGAGGAGAGGCATGATTGGTGTCACCATGTGACTTTCATCCTGAAGTAGCAGTGATCACTGATTCTGAATATAACCAGCACTTAGGCAGTATGCTTGGACAGGCTCAGTATTGCTTCACAGAGCCTGGAAGAATAATTAAATACAAAGACTAAATATTAGTCTCTGAATAATATTGGATCATAAGAAAGGAGCGATAGAATGTTGTAAATCAATGGAGAACATTCAATGTGATTTACCTTGTAACTAATGCTGTTGGCTGTTGCCAATTGGCGGTATCCTTTATCCAACAACTTCATGGACAGAATTTGACTTAGAACTCAAAGATGCAACATAATGGTTTGCAAAGAGCAACTTTACCAGGTAAGTTTGTTTTTTAGGTGATAGATGTCCTTTGAAGGAGGACTTTTTATAGATATGCCCTTGCAGAACAAAAGCCTACTTGTACTAAAGTCAAATGGAAAGAAATCAGGCCCATAAGCCAACTCATGGAATAAATCTTAACAATATTCAATGTATATACAATAGATGAACATACATTAAGTAACAAATACAGCTAGGTTTCTGATATTTCTTTCCCAGGATAAACTCTTGTATATAAGGAACCTGTTGGGATTTAATCCAGATCAGTAAGGAGTTGGGTCACAATCTTCCATGTAACCCTAGCTGCCTAGAAAAAGCTCTGATGCTCTGGCTCGCAGTCCAGACACCTACGGCCAGCAGTTCCTTGAGTGTCTGTGGGCTGTGCAATTCTAGTTCAGAACTCAAACACATAGGGTTACTGGGGTTTGCAATTCAGCAGTCATAGACATCACACAAGATGCCTCAGTACATTGAGGCAGGATCAAATATACCTAGGCCATCCCTGACAGGTGTTTGTCTAACCTGTTCTTAAAAACTGCCAATGACAGGAATTCCACCACCTCTCTTGGTAGCTCATTCCCGTATGTATCTATCTTGGTAGTTAGATTTTTTTCTAATATGTAACCTATATCTCCCTTGCTGCATATTAAGCCCATTATTACTTGTCCTATCTTCAAAGGACATGAAGAACAATTGATCACTGGCCTCTTTATAAAAGCCCTTACCATAGTGGAAGACTGTTACCAGGTTCCTTCTTGGTCTTCTGTTCCCAAGGCCCTAATTTTTTTTAATCTTTCCTCAAAAGTCAGGTTTTCTGAAGCTTTTGACACTTTTATAGCTCTTCTCTGAAGCCAGTTTGATTCTGCCTCGGTATAGTGAGGTGCCTAGTGTAGTGTTCACGGCTGCTGAATTGCAAACCCCAGTATCCCTATGTGTTTGTGTTCAGGCCATGCCCTGGGAGTGAGCGGAACTCTAGCCTTCTCAAAGGCCCAAGCTCCCCTGTCACATACTACCACATTTCATGTGTGTGTTAGTTTTGTGGTAGTCTGACAATGCTAAACACCAGTCTCTATTCACTGAACAGGTACCATGGTGGCTGCAGTGGCACATGCTTCTTCCCATGGCCTGCCAACGCACCTTAGACCTGACCTAGAAGGACCAGATTTAGAGGGTGAAAGGACAGTTCTTACATATATCCATTGAACACAAGGCTCCTCATTCAGATGGCAAATAAGGATTCCAAATAATGGCAAGTTTGGGGTTATCTTTGTGATGTTAACATCTATGCACTGGGATTCCCCATTTTCTGTAGGCCACTGAACAGACCATCAGTCATGTTACAACTAACCTAGGCTGGATCTCATAGACTTTAAGGTCAGAAGGGGCCATTATGATCATCTAGTCTGACCCCCTGCACAATGCAGGCCACAGAATCTCACCCACCCACTCCTGGAATAATCCTCGCACCTATATCTCAGATACTGAAGTCCTCAAATGGTTTAAAGACCCCAAGATGCAGAGAATCCTCCAGCAGTGATCAGTGCCCCATGCTACAGAGGAAGGCGAAAAACCTCTAGGGCCCCTGCCAATCTACCCTGGAGGAAAATTCCTTCCTGACCCCAAATATGGCGATCAGCTGAACCCTGAGCATGTGGGCAAGACTCACCAGCCAGAACCCAGGAAAAGTTCTCTATCGTAACTCCTATCATCCCTCCATTGGCCTATTTACCACTGATAGTGAAAGGTCAATTAGTTACCAAGATCATGTTATCTCATCAAACCATCCCCTTCATAAACCCATCTAGCTTAATCTTGAGGCCAGATAGGTCTTTTGCCCCCACTACTTCCCTTGGAAGGCCGTTCCAGAACTTCACTCCTCTAATGGTTAGAAACCTTCATCTAATTTCAAGTCTAAACTTCCTAATAGCCAGCTTATATCCATTTGTTCTTGTGTCCACATTGGTATTGAGCTTAAATAATTCCTCTCCCTCCCTGGTATTTATCCCTCTAATATATTTAAAGAGAGCAATCATGTCTCCCCTCAGCCTTCTTTTGGTTCAGGTAAACAAGCCAAGCTCCTTGAGTCTCCTTTCATAAGACAGGTTTTCCATTCCTCGGATCATTCTAGTGGCCCTTCTTTGTACTGTTCCAGTTTGAATTCATCCTTCTTAAACATGGGAGACCAGAACTGCACACACAGTATTCCAAATGAGGTCTCACCAATGCCTTGTATAACGGCACTAACAGCTCCTTATCCCTACTGGAAATACCTCGCCTACTGGAAAGACCGTATTAGCCTTTTTCACGGCCATGTCACAATGGCGGCTCATAGTCATCCTATGATCATCCAGGACTCCGAGGTCATTCTCCTCTTCCGTTACTTCCAATTGATGTCCCCCCAGCTTTATTAACTAAAATTCTTGTTATTAATCCCTAAATGCATAACCTTACACTTCTCACTATTAAATTTCATCCTATTGCTATCACTCCAACTTACAAGATCATCCAGATCTTCCTGTATGATATCCCGATCCTTTTCTGAATTGGCAATACCTCCCAACTTTGTGTCATCCACAAACTTTATTAGGACACTCCCACTTTTGGTGCCAAGGTCAGTAATAAAAAGATTAAATAAGATTGGTCCAAAAATGATCCCTGAGGAATTCCGCTAGTAACCTCCCTCCTACATCAGTCATGTAACAACTAACCTAGGCTGGATCTGGAAGGGGGACCTAAGAGAGTATAGCTCTGTATGCTATCAGCAGTCTTCTGACAGGTTTTTAAAAGGGGATAAGTTAAAACAGACCCACAAACTCTTGTTTGACCGCCTGTGTAACACAACACACGAAATCTTCTCCAGAAATAATCATGAACTGGATATTAATATAGCAAATTAACATGGTTACACGGTGGTCACCACTTGATAGTCATCCACAGTTAACCAGGTCCCACCTTAAACTTATTATGTAAGTAGCATATACAAAGGAAGTACTATTGTGCAGTAACTATGAGTAAATGAACACTGTCTTAGTACCAAGTACTATACATCGATGTCATGGCCAAAATAATTGCATATCTATGTAAGAATACTAAATAACTCTTTAATCTCTGCACTGTTGTCCAATGTAAGCAAGGGTGTCAAATAGTGTCTTCTGCTCTTTTTGGATATTAATCCCGACAGAAAAATCTTTAGCTTTAGTCAGTGTAAATTCTTTAACTACTTGTCATGCTTGTAATGCAAGCTGTTCTGACCCCAAAGACTATACTCTTAATTAAAATCAAATCTACACAAGATCTTTTCAACACAAAACAATTAGATCTAGTTTAAACTGAAGAATTGTACTTTACTTTGACCAAATATGAATGCTGCAGCAAATTCTAGAAGAGAAGAGAGCCACAACCAGTTTTATATTTTAAAATTTTATTGATATCAATGAACTCACCCCAGATTCACAATTCTGAGAAAGTAGGATCACGGTCAAACTTTTTTTTATTCCTCTTGTGTACAATATGTTGGATAATGATTTTTCTCTTCTTTTGAGAACTAAATCAAATTTCTACCTATTCCAAACATTGTTTCAGGAAGAAGAAAAATTTCCTGCTTCAGACTAAATGGAAATTTGGCAAACTTTGTACCACCGTTAAATAAAAGATCACAGATAATATATTGGAAATCTAGTAAACATTTTTCTTAGAATGTGTAATTTCTTGTTATCTGGCCATTTTAGTCATGCCTTGCTTTCTACTTATGGAGCCAAGACTCAGGAATGATAACCACTACCACAGCCATATTTGTTAAGTGTAACAACCTTCTATTCATTGTACATCTTAACCTTCAGGTTTCTAATATGTAGGTTTTAAACCTTGGATAGCTGTAAAAAGCAGTCCATAATTAGTATTTCCCAAAACAAGCCAAATAAGGTTTGTTGAATGAAAAAATAGTTTCATTAGTACAGTAATTCTGCTCAGTAGAGAAATACATATTTTCCACATCACAGTTTACAATTTATTCCAATCAGTAAGCATTGCTATTATATAATGAATGTTTTATCAAACTGGAGCTTGGCAGTAAGCTTAGGTTACCAATCCAACCATTACTAGACAAGAGAAGTTTAATTTTTTTTTTTTTTAATTCTCTTTCCCCACCTTTCTAGTTCACAGTACAACTAACTACAGGTGTGGGAAAGGAAAATGTCCTGTACTGAGTTTCACAAAGTTTTCATATGTTCAGAATCATTACATCAAATCAAAGAACCACAAAGTCACCAGTCATAACACTGTCTAATTCCATGGCAGTCTAGTGCTGCAAGTTGTCCTTACTGGAAGCACAGAACTAACATCGCAGCTAGACCAAATCAATGGTCTCTACCAGCATGTTAGCTTAATAAAACACAAGATCAGATACCAGAAGATAATCTTGAGCCCCTTTCACACACAGATCTCGGCAACTCCTTATTTTGATGGCTTTCATGTTTCCAGTCAGACAATCAACCTGATAGTATCTAATAAGTGATGAAACAGCAAAGAAAGCTCAGTATAAATGCCATTGTCTTTCAGTCACTGGGGGAACTTTGTCTGACCACAGGGGGGAAAAAAATGCAGTACACAGGTGGTGGTAGTGGGGCTGAAGCAAGGGTGTGCGTGGCTGGGAAAGAGGCAGCCTCCCACTCATCGGGTCTTTGGTCTTCCCATTGACCGGAGGCCTGGGGAAAAAGACTAGCTGGTTGGCTTGAGGCACCCATCTCCTTGCCTATTTAAACTTGCCCTGCTAATTCAAACAGCTTCTTGTGCCAGCCAGCTATCTGGCTCATAAGGATAGTAGAAAACACCTCAGGGTTGCACAGGTGGGGCCTTATGCCTATGGGAAATGGGGAGATAGCGTAGTCATTGTGGATTGAGGCATTGTCTTGGGAAATGGTACCTCCCCCACGTGAGGGAGGCGGATAAGACTCAGAAGGCAGTGGAATCCTAGGGGTGGACCCTGTCAGGTCTATCCCATTATATCATCAAAACTGGGGTGTCATGAAAACTACACTGAACCCATTTAAGTGCCTGCTACAAGAGAGCAGGAGGGAGTAGGTGCACGATGTTTCTCCCAGTGTCAAGTAAAAGTAGGGCCTGACATTTAACAGCCATTCTATACCTCTGGCATTCATTTGCCTCAATGTTCTGATCAATGTTTTTTCCTTCTGTTCTTGGCAGTTGCAAGGTTATGCCAATTTACATGGTCCAGGACTTTTTTTTAAAAAGTGTGTAAGTGTCATTCCTTGTTTTTTCACACAACTTTTAGCTACCTCTAGACATTTAGCATGCAATACATTATACTGTTCTGAAAACCTTCATGAAGGACTGAAAACATAAAAGGAACATAAACATAATTAATGGAGTGATACTCAAGCTGTGAGTGCTAGGATCATGTGTATCTTGTAGGAGTCACAATTCTAAAAGGAAGAAGTGCTTGATAATCTAGCTGTGGTTTCATTTTTCAACGGGTCATGCTAACTCACCATGTATTTTAGTGCGGAGTCATAACATAATACTAAAACCTATGTGTGGGTAGCACAAAAAAGCCGAAGTATGAAATTGGGTAGTCCTAATCCAAGACGTCAGTCAATGTGAGATGAAAATCAGGGAGCAGAGGAACAAGAGCTAAGAGAACAAAGGGAGAAGGAGGAAGCAAAGGGGGAAAAAAAGATCAATTTGATGTCAGAATTCCTCCTCTCCCCTCTCAGTGCTACTCTGCTGAGGTGTTACTTTGAAAGAAGATGATGGGATACGCGTGCACAAACCATGACCAATGTCTCAGAACTGCCTTTTCAAGGAGTATCAGGTATGCCAGAGAAACTACAGTATGTCATGAGAAAGTGTCTATAATGAAAGTATATAATGTGAAGTGCCTCTACCAAACCAAGCATGCTGCTGGTTATAACAAGCAGGAGGGTCATGCATGCCAGTGTGGATGAAGGTAATGAGTTGTCAATGGAGTTTTCGTTTCACTCCAGACACTATTTCCTAGAACTGGTAAAAGCAGGGAATGTCCAATATGTAGTAGGTTTGAAGTGCTGAAACGGTATTTAAGACTGAGGAGTGGATCTCTCTTGAAAAAAAGGAACTGTATCATATAGTAAGAGTCTTCAGTTTGGTTGATGTTAGGGGAGAAAAAATGATAAATGCTTGCCAGCAATGGACAAAGAAAGGGAAAAAGAATTTGTAACTTACCCCATATCTTGCACTGTAAGTGCAAATAAAGTAGATTCTACCTCCAGCTACTAAACTTTTGGAATAGGGTAAGACAAGGAATTTGGTGTCACTGGAAACATTCACAGAACAGCAGCACCAATTCATTCAAAAAGTGCCAAGTTCATTAATTACAAGCTTCTTTGAGAACAGAGATATGGCAGAAGAATGAACAAGTGTCCTCCAAGGAACAAGTCAATTTCAAATGCATATGGCAGTGATTTTGACTTTTTGTTGTTTCTGCAGAAAGTGAAGTTCAGATTCATAATCACAGGTTTTCACATCAGAAACCAGATTCTAAAATGCATGATCCTCCAAGCAAGAAAAGGGGTGCCTTTCTATATGGGAAGTATGTTATCTGTCCTACGAATGCAATCAAAACTGCTCAAAGAACAGATATCAAATAGTAACATAAAACTCACAGATAATCTACAGTCCAAGAATCATCTGTGGAAATGATCTGATGAAGAATTGTGAATAGATGCATTTGAGAAAAATCATTATCTATTTGTGGACAATTCAGAAACAAAATGGGAGGTGAATTCAGTGCCCTCTGGGGCATCTGGCATTGGCCACTGTCGAAAGACAGGATACTGGGCTAGATGGACCTATGGTATGATCCAGTATGGCCGTTCTTATGTTCAGTTGAATACAGTTGTTGGTTTTTACCTATTAAACCAATGCTAATTTTAACAAATTGTTTTTAGTTTGCCTCTAACAACTCTTCGCCACATCTGGGAATTTTTCCCTTGGATTGCATCTGTTTGTTCACTTTTTTGTTTGTTTTTCATCTTTTTATTGCCCTTCACAACAATCTTTAAGTAGATCCATGTTGTCTACAGGTCTGTTATGGATTTGCCTTCCTTGCTGAAGGCTGTGCTTCTAAAAAGGTTTCATTGGCTTCTCACTTGTTTAGATTTTTTTCTTCTATGTGAGCTCCTTAATTTTCTGTGCATTTTTTCCACAAATATTCTGCTGGGTTTATTGGCTATATTAAGACAAGCTCTTTTGGCTGCATTTCTTCTGGCATTTTGCCTGGGAGGGTTTAAAAGTACAAATCTTGAAACTGTTCGTCTTATTTTGTAGTTTCCTTTTTGCTTGCATAAAGAAGTATATTTAAGTCCATAAAATTATTATATTTGCATTTTGTTCCATATCTATTCAAACAGTAGTTGTCACCTTGTCAACACAGGGATTGGTGTCAGAAATGAAATCTAACTACTGTGTAGGTGTGTCCCTCAGCAATAGCACATTAGTCCAGTAGTCAGCTGTGCAATGTTTCTCCTTTTCAAACTTTAAGATATCTAATGTAAAGAACTGCAAGACAGCAATAAAGGAAGTGTGACTAGTTGCCAGAGATATATCCCACCATTCACACATAGTTAAGAATTTTTGTTAAATGGGAGAGAAGAGAGCCAGAATAGACTAAGACCTGGCCGACACTTAAAAATTACATCAATTTAGCTCCGTCACTCAGGGCCGTAAAAGTGTTCATGTTCTCAGCACATAAGTCAATATAGAGAGAGTTTAACATTCAGGCTCAGTAAATGACATCTTAGTTTAAAAGTAAGGGTAAAACATCCATGGGACAAGGAAAACATAGGAAGAGTAGGTACTGCTCCATTTAGTGGCTGCCCTCTTGAGAAAGGACTTACATCATGGTAAGCTGTGGGATCCTAGAATTTTGAAGGAGAAGGAGAAGACAGAGACAGAGAAGATGACAAAGACAAGGATGGAGAAAGTATGGAACACTGATAGTGTTTTGTTTCCTTAGTTTAGTCTCAGTACAGAAACAAAACAATTATTTCCAATCTCCTAAAAACAAAATAAAAACCCACTTACCTTACACAATCTGATTCCGGTCTTAACCCTGTTGACTCATTTGACTCATTTGACTCACCCAACTTACTTCTGATTCACTTATTTAGACTAAAAAGTACTTCACCAAAAAGTCTCAGACAGGTAAGCTGTTTTAGTCTCTAAAACAGCAAGTAGTCCTGTGTTACTCATTAACTTTAAGGTGCCACAGGACTACTACTTGCTGTTTTAGAGACTAACAAATAAATAAATAGAATCGTGAGTTTTCCTGGGTAAAACCCACCTCATCGGATGAGTTGTAGTGAATAGGTTTTACCCACAAAAGCTTATGATCCTATATATGTTTGTTAGACTCTAAGCCCTGGTCTATACTAGCACTTTATTTTAACCCCCCACAGAGAAGATCGAATTTATAAGTGCAGCATCCACATTACTAAGTCCATTATTTCAAAACAATGAGCCGATTAATTAGAAATCTGCACTCCTGCTTTTCATCAGGAATAATGCTAATTCTGAAATAGCAGCACTGGTGTGGCCTCACTACCGCTATTTCAAAGTAACTATTTCAAAACTAGCCAATTAGCCCATCATAAGAAGGGATTTTCAGGTCTCTCCTTCACATCGGTCTTCTCTCCTGAGCCTCCAGTCTCTCGCTCCGTGTCTCTCTCTCTCTCCTCCTCCTCCCTCCCGCCCCCAGCTCTCCTCCGCCTCCTGCCTCTCTCTCTCTATTTTTCTCTTCTCCTCCCCCTCCTGCCTCTCATTCTCTCTCTTTTCCTTCCCCCCTCCTGCCTCTCACTTGGGAGACCGCGGAGCCCAAAGAGCCGTTTGGGCTCCACGCTCCCTGTGCTGCATGGGGAGCACAGAGCCCAAACGGTCACTTGCGCCACTTGCTCCCACGCAGCGGCCTGGCTGAGCGGTGCAGAAGTCAGCCAAGCACCACTGCGGGAGGCGAAGGGGGGCAGGGCGGTGATGTTCACAGCCAGGGGGCAGGGCCTGGAGCTGCTGTCACGCCGCACGTCAGCGCCCCGCCCCGGCGCTCGGCTAACTTCTGCATGGCTCAGCTGGGTTGCTGCGGGGGAGCAAGCAGAGCAAGCGGCCGTTTGGGCTCCCCCCGTGGTGGCCCGGCTGAGCGGTGCAGAAGTCAGCTGAGCACCATAGCGGGAGGCAAAGGGGGCATGAACGGGGGTGGGGCGGTGACATACACGGCCAGGCCCCATCCCCTGGCCATGTATGTCACCACCCCACCCCCCTTCCCCTCCCGCCGTGGCACTCGGCTGACTTCTGCGCCGCTCAGCTGGGCCGCCGCGGGGAAGCAAGTGGTGTAAGTGGCTGTTTAGGCCCCATGCTGCATGGGGACCGCGGCGCCCAAATGGTCGCTTGCACCGCTTGCTCCCCCGTGGCGGCCCGGCTGAGTGGCGCAGAAGTCAGCGCCATGGCAGGAGGCGAAGGACATGACTCAGGCAACAGTGCCGCCCAGAGGGAACAGCCAGCATTTCAGCGTTACAGAGTCACAGACATTGGACTACTATATATATATATATATATATACACACTTTGCAAGCCCTGTGCAAGAGACCAGGACCCGAGGCAGTGATAAACGATCCCAATGCTCCCTTGGACCCTCCGATGGCTGCCAGCACTTCTGCTGCTTCTACAGCCCCCACTGAACAGGGACGCAGAGAGCTTTGGCCTGGACTGGTGCAGAGATCCTGGACCTCATTGAGGTGTGGGAGGGAAGAGTCCAACCTGCAGGAACTCTGCACCAGGAAAAGGAATGTCAATAGCTACAGCAGGATCGCCACCAGCCTGGCCGAGAAAGGATACATGAGGACCTTCAACCAGTGCCACATAAAAATCAAAGAGCTGTGGCAGGCCTACCACCAGGCCAGGAAGCTGAGTGGATGCTCTGGAGGGGCACCGCACACCTGCTACAACTATGAGCAGCTGAATGCCATCCTGGGAGGGGGTCTGGTCACCTCCCCCACCGTCATTGAGTCTAGCCAGCACACGCACGGCATCAGCCAGCAGGAGGGTGGCGTGGCGGAAGAGGATGACAAGGAGGAGGCCAGCCAGGTGACCGTGCCTGCCAGCCAGGAGCTGCTCCTCACTTTAGCGCCAGTCCCCCCTCGCATGACATCTCCCAGCTTTCTGTGGAACCCGGGAAGGGCACTTCAGGTGAGTTCTCCAACTTTCCCTGTCTACAAGCAGGGGAAGGGAAGGGGCTGCATGCTCCTCTCTCGGCCTACTTGGCCTGGGGGGGTCACACAACAGCCTGGTCGTGTGTGCACATGGAGCGTCAGTCCAGAGAACTCAGCTCCATGATGCTCTCACACAGGAAATCCTCGATCCTTTTCACAAGGTTCCTGGAGAGGCCTGCCTTACTTCGGCCTCCATGGTAGGACACTTTCCCACGGCAAGCCATCACTAAGGAGGCGGGGGTCATGGAACCACACAGTAGTGCCACACACGGCACAGACTCATGCCTGCACTCAGTCAGTACTCACTCCCAATCAAGCGCGGTGATACGGCGGAGACTGATCTTGTGCATGGGAACCTGCCAGGAGGAGGAAGAGGAGGGGGAGTCCATTAGCACTCTCTCCAGCAAGCAGCATCTGCCACTCACACACACCTCCTCCAACCTAACCCTGCCCACTGGAGGAGGCAGGGAGAAAGTTCTCTCTGCAGGATGCCACTAGTACCGAGCCTGGTATGTGCAGAACATGGAAGGAAGCCAAGCCACCCTGTCCCTTCCTCCCACCCACAGGCTCCTGGCCCGGCCAGCACCTTCCTATGCCTGCTTGTCCCCAGGCCATGGATGTTGTGATGTACCCTGGGATATCTGTGCACCTGCTGGAAAGTGCCATCTTGGCAATGTATGACCTTGCTCGAAGCACATTTCCATCATCTAAATCAAGACCTTTGGTGTCAGCTTAGAGATTAGGCCTAGGCTTCATACACAGTATCTCCTGTGATGACTGCCCTTATAATTTTTCTTCACAGCTGGGCCAGCTGAGAGCTTGGTGCATCCCCCACCTCCCATGCCATCTATCTGACTCCATGGGCTGAGGAAATGCACCCGGGAGGAACTCATGAGAGAGCAGATGGCCTGCCTGAAATTACTTGTCTAGGGATTCAAAAAAGAGCACCAGGAGCGGGCCACCAGCCATGAGGAGTGCCAGGCCAACTGGAAACAGAGAAAGGTCACCTCAGACTAGTTGGCACGCCAGTACGATGCCATGTTCTCCACCCTCACCTTGGTGATGGAATACATAGCAATGTGCCCAGAATGGGCCAGCAGCCACTTCCCTGCCCGCCCCATGGCTTCCCTTCCAAGGCTCCCCACAGGCTGCTAGGGCCCCAGAACATGAGGTGGTAGGACCTTTAGAGCAGCCAAAGCCTCCTGACCACCCAGAGGCAGGCGCCACTCCCAGTCCCATCCCTGAGCCTCTCCCCACCCCCATTATAGGTTCTTAACTTAGTCCCTTCCTTGTTGTATGTCCCCCAATAAAGATTCTCGTTTTTTCAACACTTTCTTTATTGTTTGCTATACAGAGGACAGGGAAAGAAGGTAGGAAGGGAAGGGAGGGGTGGGGAATGAAAGGCACACACAGGGGAGAGAGACACAGGGGAGAGTCTCAGTATTGGCCTTGCATGAAATTCTCCTTCAAGGCCTCTCTAATGAGCACAGCCCCTTGCTGTGCTCTCCTGATGGCACTGGTGTCCGACTGCTCAAACTCCCTGGCCAGACATTCAGCCTCAGCCCCCCACCCTGGCAGAAAAGTCTCCTCCTTGTTCTCAAACAGGATGTGAAGCACACAACAGGCCACTACTATGAAGGGGATGTTGCGCTCGCTGAGGTCCAAATGGGTGTGGAGACTCCTGAACCTCCCCTTTAAATGACCGAACGCACATTCAACGACCATGTGGCACCTGCTCAGTCTGGTGTTGAACCCCTCCCTCGCTAGGGTCCAGTCTATCCGTGTAGGGTTTCATGAGCCAGGGGAACAAAGAGTAGGCTGTGTCATCCAGGGTCACGATGAACATGTCCACCTCTCTGACTCTGATGGTGTGGTCAGGGAAAAAGTGCCAGTGTGTTTCTTTCAGAAGAGGCAGGAGTTCCGGAAGATGCAGGCAACATGAACCTTTCCTGACCATCTGATGTTGATGTCGGTGAAGCATCTCTTGTGATCCACGAGGTCCTGCAGCACCACGGAGAAGTACCCCTTCCTGTTGATAAACTCTGAGGTACGGTGGTCGGGGGCTAGGATGTGTGCCATCTCCAGCTCCCCCCACCCCACAGCTGGGGAAACCCATGGTGGCATAGCCATCAACAATGGTGTGCACATTCCCCAGAGTGACAACCCTCCATAGCAGCACATGGTTGATGGCCTTGGCTACCTACATGAACACGGCTCCAACTGTGGATTTCCCCACACCGAACTGGTTCCCGACTGAGCAGCAGCTGCCCGGCGTGGTGAGCTTCCACAGGGTGATGGCCACATGCTTCTGCATGGGGATGGCGGGCCTCATGTGGGTGTCCTGTTGCCTGCGGGCAGGGGTGAGCCACTCGCAGAGATCCAGGAAGGCGGCCTTCCACATGCAGAAGTTCTTTAGCCACTGCTGTCTGTCCCATCGCTGCAGGACGATGTGATCGCGCCAGTCCGAGCTCATCTCCCGCCTCCGGAAGTCGTGTTCCACGGTGTCTAGGGGCTTGAGAGGCCTGCGCAGCCGCAGGAGTGCCAGGCACTGGACGGGCAGAGCCTGTGGGCCATGCTAGGATTCATCTTCCTTGGCAAGGTTCCCTCTAACTTTTTCCATCCTTGGGCAGAATAAATTTTGTTATGTGCACTGAGGAATGTGCAGATGTGCACCACCAATAGAAACACATGCTGTCCGCTGTGAGCAGCTGTGGGTGCTCTGCTCATCATGTGGGCAACACCTGAATCTCTGCTGGGCGGCCGCCCAAGTGCTCTGCTTCCAAACTGCCTGCATGTTGCTCCAGCAGGACCAGGACGAGGAGCAGTGTTCTCCGTAAACTCTGTGCCATGAGATGCAGCACGAGGCCCATGAGCCTGGCACTGCTTTGGTGTCTGCACAGGCAACAAGAGCACAGGAAGGCATGTGCCCACTTCATCTTGTGTGTCCCATGAGGGGGGAGGTGGTGGAGGAGTGGCTTGTGAGACGTGGCCATAGAGAGGAGCCCCAGTAAACATGCGTCATAGCTTGCTGAACAAAGCAGCCGCAGGAAGTATCCGCCCTCCAGGTGCCTTCCCCAGAGCACTTCTGGGGGCTGTAAATCCGAGGCAGGCTCTGTTCAACGTGGACGCGCTATTTCGGACAAATTTGAACTAATTTTAAAGCTTCCCCATAGTGAGGACACGCTAGTTTGAATTTGTTAAATCGGGAGTTAGTAAGTCAAGTTGAGTCATTTTGAAATAGCTTCCTAGAGTAGACATGGCCTAAGGTGCCACAGGACTATTCGTTTTTCACCAAAAAGGACATTTCTGATGCCAGAAGTTGGGGAGTTCAATTTAACAGCCCTCCTGTCAGCGCCCCCTTTCCAAAAACACAAACAAGTGGAAATTTCCCTCAGAAAACTAAAATGTTTTCATTCTGTTTTTCTGTTCCCAAAATATTTCAATTTTCCCATGAAAAGCATTTGGTGGAAAAAATTCAGTGAAAATGAAGAGGATTTTTGTAAATGGGAAATCTTTTTTTATTTTGCAATGATATCGATTTTATATAAAAATGCCTGAAAGTTATTAACCCTACTCCATTCAGGGTTTTTTGCATCTGTCTTTAGACTCTATACTCTGTGGCAAGCACTCTTCCCCCACCCCCTGTTTTGGCACTATGCTAAATGTATTGTTGCCACTTAAGTTATAAAAAACCCTATAACAACAGAAACCTAAATGCATGCCCTTTACACTGATGGGTAATAGCAGCAACTCCCTGATTTCTGCCTCTACCTCAGAAGTCTTACACTCCTAACTTTTTTGGAGGGAGGGGGTCTTTCAAGGCAAGAGTCTTCATTAAAGCATCTCCCCTTTAGATAGTCAACCCTCTTCTTCCTTGACAACTTTCTGGATCTAGTTACTTGTGGCTGAAAAAGCTCCTCCTTTAATTCAAAACCAGACTGATGAGCTCTGATGCCTATCCTCACCACAGGTTTGACACAGGCTGTGGCTCCGAACACTTCCCAGCAGTGCTTGTCCAATGGGAAAGTTTTGAATGAAGTACCAGTTCAAACATCTTGATCTCTTCTTACAAAAGGGAGAGGGGTGGGGGTAATTTTACCTGTGGGGACACCTGCTCCACAGGAATAAGACTGAGATCACAGACTCAGTCACTCAATGAGGTCTAGTTAAAAATTAACTGGGAAAGAAGCCTAGGTAATTATTAGAGACAAGATCATAATGATTGTAACTAGGGAAGGATACCTAATCATGAACTAGAAACTGGTTAGTGAAGATTATCTAAAGGGATTAGTTAGAGAAGTTAAAGAAACTGTTTTTCTAATTAATTCCTGTTTTCTACTTCATAACTATTAGGAGGATACCTATGAATAATTCCTGCAGAAGATTAGTTCTGAATGGCTGAACAGGGGATAATTCATGATTACTGGGCATGGTTAATTAATAAATTAATGCATGATAAAAGTCTATTTACCGATTGACTCAGGATGTTAAATATTCAGTTATTAGTCGACAGAACTAATTAACATATTAAACTGCAAAAGAAATGCAATTCCTTTACTGAACAAGCAGAGTTTTCCTAAATGTTGTTGCACCAAATTATTTTCAGATTTATACTACTACTTTTAGCTAAACTTTAAGTTTTGGAGGCGTGACATGCGTAAAAGCTTCATTTTTTAAGGTACGTGTGTTTGATAAACAAAAGCACACGTATTTGGAAATGTGTATTGCTATTTCCCCTAACCACATTAGAAACTTCCTGTCCTTATGTTCATTAAACAGAATGAGATGTTGAAGAGATAAAGATTTCTCTTTGCATATGTGCAATTTGTCAGCTAGTTTATGAATATTTGCATATTCATAAGCCTGGCATCTGTCACAGTGGCATATGAATGATTTTGTTTTTAATCAGATAATTGATAGATTTATTACGTTGTCCCCAAATAGGATGGCAACATTGTGGAGCGAGAATATATTAAATATGTATGTGCACACATGGCTATGAGAAGAGTATGCACTCATCCCCTTATACTCTTCTATTGATTGTCTGAGAACATTCTGCAGCATATAAAGTTTGACTCTAAATAGTTGTGTTTTAGGTAGGAATGTAAGTGACTAGTCATGAACCTAAGGGTAGTCAAGATACTATTTGACTAGTCGCTTCACCCCACCCCTTGCTGCCTCTGTATCAGAGGCAGCAATGGGGGAAGCAGAAGCTGGTGCTGGGGAGAGCTGGCTCAAAAACTGGTTCCTCCCAGCACCGGCTCTGTGGGAGAGAAAGGGGAGGCAGAG
The DNA here is from genome assembly GCA_032595735.1 of Pelochelys cantorii. Lineage (NCBI taxonomy): Eukaryota > Metazoa > Chordata > Testudines > Trionychidae > Pelochelys > Pelochelys cantorii. Next base: position 7,961,017 of record CM064333.1, on the reverse strand, counting down.
GCACAGCAGGGCACTTGGCATGAGCCAGGACTGACCAGTCCCGGCTCACGCCCAGTCCCAGACACTGCACCTCTGCTTTCCAAACGTAGTAAGAGCCTGGCTCTTACTACATTTAAAAAGCAGCGCTGCAGCAAACCCCCTTATCGACTAATCGAGTAGTGGATGGAAATTCCATCCACTAGTCGATTAGCTTACTAACCACTATTTAACATCCCTAGTTTTAGGAAAGACTCCCATTGACTTCAAAAGGCTTTGGATTAGGCTTTTAGTGTAACATACTGCTTTTGAATGACAAAGTCCAATGGGATCTGACAATACCTGTTTTTATATTTCTTTTTAAAAAATGCTTAGGACAATTTTACCTACTAACAAACAAAAGATTCACTGAATCAAAAGAACTGCTAACACTTCAAATATAGCATATGCGATAGCAAGGTTTTAAATTTGTTGTTCAATTGTTCAGTGATTCAATTGTATTCAACTTAACTCATGTAAAATTACACATATGGTCAGAATGACTCATTCTTAAATGGAGTCTCCACATTTCTTCTTGTCTTCTCTCTGACTTGACCTTGGTCTTGGAGTGCAGCCCTGTCAGGGAAACTCTTGTGTCAATACTGCATGGCACTCAGTTACACTATTACACATCTCACTTCACATTTTGTTTGCATAGTTGATTCCAGTATCTGGCTTTACATTTCTGAGTTGCACAACCACAACAGAGCCTGTGCTTGATTTTGGGTTAGCACTCTTGGTCTTTCGGTGGCTAGGTCTGACCGACATACCATTTGTAACAATCGTTTCTCATTCACAGTTTAGAGCTTGAGAAGGAAGAGGAACTGCATGGCAAGCAGACAAAAGTGGTATTTGCTGTTTGTAAATGAGCACGAATGTATTTCTGCAATTGGCGATTCCTGCTGGCAAGGAATAACTCTCCTTTTTAAAATATACACAATTAGGACAACTTGATTTGCACTGTGCTGTGCTAGATCGTAGGTGTCCCAATTCAAGAGCAACTGAGTCTGTGTTTTTCCTCTGTGGTCGAGCAAAGGCACCAACTCTCATGCCTATTGTCTTCCTGGGGTGCAAATCGTCAGCTCACTCTCCTCTCACCAGAGCACCCCCAGGCTGTAGCTTCCTACCTTTGTGGCATTATAATATCCAGCAGAGACAGCCAGGCAGATGGGGAAGGTGAAAGGGGCAACTGCTCCTAGGGTTGCCGGGTGTCCAGTATTGAACCGGACGGTCCGTTATTGTCACCTCCTGTCCGGTAAAAAAATTCAGAAAATATTGGACACCTAAAATGTCCAGTACTTTCTGATTTTTTCCCAGTCAGGAGGCAAAAATCCCAGGCTGTCCAGGTCAATACGGAGGCAGCCTGGCAACCCTAGTGCTAACTGGGGAGCTGCTCGGCCCAGCGCAGGGAGGCAAGATGGTGGGCGGTGGCCGGCAGCCTGTTAGGACCAAAAAGCAGTTTTAAAAAGGGCTGCGTTTTGTCTTGGGGTCCTTTTCCCCCCCCAAACAAACTTTTTCCTGGCATGTTTTGGCAACCCTAACTGCTCCAGGGTTCTGGAATTAAAAAGGGTCCAGGGCTCCCAGCCAGCACCGCAAATGTAGCGGCGGCCAGAGCACTGGGCCTTTTAAATCACCACCGGAGCTCTGGGCAACGCTGAGGGCTGCCTGGGGGTAGGAGCTCCATGAATCGGTTGATTCGTGCTCCGTCCCTGTTCTTCCCTCTTCCTCCAAGAGCTTGAGTGCCTCAGGTCAGCTGATTCACAGCACTCTGAAAGTGCTGGGAGGCAGGAGGAGGGAGTGTAGGGCTCCAGTGCCCTACCGTGCAAGAGGCATGAGGGAAGGAGTCAGAGAGGAAGTGCACAGGCCACAGGTGGAACCCCAATGGGCCACATGTGGCCTGCAGGCCATAGGTTGCCCACCACTGGCTTAGATCATGTTGTCTTGCTCTAATGTAGAGTGACAGGAACCTACAAAGACACAAGGGGAAGAGCCCTATGTAACTTGCAAGTTTGTCTGTTTCAGAAATGGGTGTTGGTCCCACACAAGATATCACCTCGCCCTCCTTGTTTCTCAGCACATCACCTATCAGGTGAAGGGGCCATGAACAAGCAGCTACCCCAATGTCCTAAGCCACATACTGCGTATTTCAGTAGCAGGCCTAGCAACATTAGCAGGACTTCTAGACCTTCAGAGAGAGTGACCGACCACACATGTCTGAAATGCTGGACAACAAGGGCATTCAGAGGAAAAGGGGTTGTGGGTGCAGTACTCTGTGATTTTATAGAAAGCAATGGTCAGCACTTACATGAATAGCCCAACATGACTTTTTTTTTTAAAAGTCAATAGCTCCATAAAGCTGTAACTATTTGAGGACATGAATGTCATTAACACAGCCACAAATTAGGCCTAGATTTTCAAAGTTAGACACACTCTGAAAATGTCACTACTGTATATATGCCTGTAACATTTGCATACTAATTCTATTATACACGCACAATACAGTGATGCAAATGTACACTGCTATAATAGCTAATGAGAAGTGACAGTGTTCTTCCTCATATTCTGACCTAGTGTAACTGCCACCAGGCAGATTTGAACCTAAGACCTCTGGATTTTAGTATAGGAGCCTCTTCAACTTCAGCTATAAAGCCAGTGGGCGCTCAACTAAGGCTGTAGAGCTCCCTTGTTCTTATCTCTTACTGTAAGTAGTCTAAGTGTCACTACATGGGACAGTGAACCACGCTAGGTGGGTGGGTTACACTAGCACTACAAATACAAACACAATTTTTTTTTAAATCAGCAGCCTGTGCTGGTGCCTGTTTTAAAATTGCCGTGAGTGGTTTGTAAATGACAAGTATCTATATTCATACTACTTCTATTTCATTCTTCCTTTGCCTTTCTTCAGAGGTAGTTTCTGTAGCATATGAATGCTTTACCTCTAGTTCAGTCCCATGTGATTCATTCAGCCAGTAAATATACATGTAACCTTTAACTTTTTAGTGATATGTAAAAGTTTCACCTTTCCTCTCTTTAGTAAAATCCTTTAAATTCTGTGTTGTGAATTCATTCCTCTTCTGGGGCTAATGCATGTTTCAGTGTTGCCCCTCATGAGGTTGCAGATCAGAGGCTATGGTGCTAATTTAGCACCGTCACAGCTACCAGGGAAATAGTTATACTCTATATTGACGGATTTTTCTCCTGTGCCTATACTGAACCTGCTTATCAACCTTTCCTTCATGGAATGTCATCACCATTTAAATAATACATCATCAGAGCAGTTCACTTTGATGATGTATTACACTAACATATCATTAGTGCAACAGCAGAGCAAGGCACTGTGATGATGTATTGTATTAATACATCATCAGAATGAGTCACTCTGATGATGTATAACTCAAAAAGATGGTACTATCCAGGGAAATGTGGATATTCAATAAATCAAGGACTACATTAAAGAATAAAATCTAGGCCATTTTCGAAGGGAAAACAAAGGTTCAGATGGCTTTCAATGAATGAAGAATTGACTTTAAAAATACGCAAATCGTAACTTTAAAATCAGTTATTAAAAAGAGAAAAATTCTGATGACTAATCCAGACAAGAAGGGCAGTATGATTCTTTATAATATTGAGACTTGAGAGCCTCACTTCTCTGCAATCACAGAAGATGAACACTTATTTTAATATAATTTGGTGAATTGCAACTCTCGAAAGCTTATGCCATGATAAATTTGTTAGTCTTCAAGAAGTAGAGAGTCACAGAAAAATTAAAAAAGGCTAATTGAAACTTAAAAAAAAAACTGCAGAAGAGATTCAGATCAGGCTTAGTGTGAAGATATGAATCATACTTAGCATAAATATTATAACAAAATTTGCCATTGCTGCTACCATGCTTGCCAATAAACACATTTAAGTAAATACTGGATTGAGAATTTAAGATTTGTAGTTGTGAGTATTAGTGAGGATTATAACAGTGACATTTAACCAATCACGAAACAGTAATACCATGTTTAGTTTGGAAAAGAGAGGATTGAGAGGGGACATGATAGTGGCTTTCAGGTATCTAAAAGGGTGTCACAAGGAGGAGGGAGAAAAATTGTTCTTCCTGACCTCTGAGGATAGAACACGCATCAATGGGTTTAAACTGCTGCAAGGGAGGTTTAGGTTGGACATTAGGAAAAAGTTCCTAACTGTCAGGGTGGTTAAACACTGGAATAAATTGCGTAGGGTGGTTGTGGAATCTCCATCTCTGGAGGTATTTAAGAGTAAGTTAGATAAATGTCCAGACAGTACTGGGTCCTGCCATGAGGGCAGGGGACTGGACTCGATGACCTCTCGAGGTCCCTTCCAGTCCTAGTATTCTATGATTCTATAAACTCAGAAATGTAACGCCAGATACAACTATGCCAATAAATTGTGAAGTGAGATATGTAATAGTGTAACTGAGTGCCATGCAGTACTGACACAAGAGCCTCCCTGACGGGGCTGCCCTCCAAGACTGATGTCAAGTCAGAGAGAAGACAAGAAGAAAGCTGGAGATTCAGTGTAAGAATGAGTCATTTTTAACCATGTGTGTAATTTTACATGAGTTAAGTTGAATACAATTGAATCACTGAACAATTAAACAACAAAAATCCACTTAAGTTATTTATGGAGATGACCATACGGTTTAGAAGAAATAACATTTTTCTTTTAAAATGTTAAGTGGCAGAGTAACCGGATCACCAGTCACACCTCAGGGAAATGGGATTGTAACCTCTTTAAAACAGGTCCAAAAAGCAAAATCGGAAAAAGAAAAAACCCATGCATTTTGGTTCCAGAATAGGAAAAATAACCCAGTCAAAGGAGGACTGTTTTGTCCACAGGTCTTCAAACAAAATTAAACAACCTCAAGAATGTTTTCCAAGTCCTGAATGTCCAGAATAAAACGTTAAAAGAGAAACAGTCTCTCTCTCCTTAATTCAGGGCAAACAGGAAATCCCTCTGCTACTCCTTACCCCTAAGCCTGAATGAGCCTGCCAGGCCAGAGGAAAATTAGAGAGCATCTCTCTCCATTCCCGTTCTCCTAGAATTTTCTGCTTCCGTTTTGTCACTTCCCCTTCCCTCTGCCCCTCAAAAGGGCAGAGTAGTCAATTTCATCTTCTAGCAGTGCAAGGAGCGGAAGCAGCCAGCTAACAGAATGTTCAAGGACCAGTCCCTCTGAGCTCAGAAAGAGGTTTAATTCCTCTTTTAAACAGAAGTGATGTCACATCTACCATTTTGGTCTATGTCCATAGCTAAAACAAGCTTGAATTAAAAAGCCAGGGTCTCAAATAGAGAGCTATAAGAGTGTGTCTAGACTACAGGGTTTAAAAAAAAAAGGCTTTTTTTCAAAAAAAACTTCCCCTGTGTCTAGACTGCTGCCACTTTCTTTCAAAAGTAAATCAAAAGAACGCGGTAGTTTTTTCGACCGTGGAAAACTTCATTTTATGAGGAATAATGCCTTTTTTTAAAAGTGCTCTTTCGAAAAAAGGCGCTATGTAATGCAAACTGTGCTTTTTCGAAAGAGAGCATCCAGATTGCCTGGGTGCTCTCTTTCGAAAAAGCGGCTCGCTTTTTTGAAAGTACTGGCTGTAGTCTAGACGCTCTCTTTCGAAAGAGGCTTGTAGTCTAGACATACCCTAAGAGACTCATACCCTCTGTGGACTGGGTGAAGAGCGGGACAGTTACACACTGACCAGGGGAGCATAGTGGCACATGACATACAACACACTATAGGCAGGAAGAACAAGAATTATCCAACACACTCCCCATCCAATACCCTTCTTAAATCAAATCCAGAAATGCACGCTTACCACATTACAGATTGATTTCCACCTGTCCCCCCATGTCTAATTTTTCTCTGTCTTCCTCCAATTTTTTTCTGTCTCCTCCTTTTCCCCTTCCCCCGGTGCTGTTTCTGTCTGTATACAATAACCAACCATGTAGTTTCTGTGTAAAAATTACTTTTATTTTAGATGCAAAGTAAAGAAGCCACAGGATGCTGTATGGGACTTTCTGCCTGACTGTGGAGACAGCAGCCATTTTATTCTCCACAATAGTGCAAAGTCCTGAGAAATGTATAAGAGAAGGAAGCAGAAGACAGAGGCATTGCCAGTTTCAAACCACACACACGATTTCCCATGTCTTGCTGTTTTCTTTCTGTATTATTCTATTTTTCTTCTGCTTCTTTCATCTTTTACTTTTTTTCTGGGCCGGGGGGGGGGGGGGGGGAGGCTTATATAGGGATTACAGGACCAATTTTACTCAATCCCAAAAGTTTTTCCTTTAAGAACGACATTGTCAGCTTGTACTTTAGCAGGCCAAGTGTATATCCCACACAAATGTTGTCCCCCCCCCATCCTGTGTAACAAGGTCAGGGTATTGTTATCTGGAGAGAAAGTTCACCAGGAGCCCAAGTTAAGCAATGAAAAGCCTCTCTAAGATTTGTTAACTTAAGGGGTCTTGATAAATCAACCCCAGTCCATAACAAAGTCACTAGGCAGTCACACTCCCTTACTGTCATTAACAACCTGCAGAACCCCAAACTACATGATCAAGGCAGATCACCTGAGCTGCTTTTCCCAGCATCTGATCAGCAAACCCCCATTATAAGAATAGCTAAGTCCTTTTAAATATATATATAGGCTATGCTCTACCTGATTGCATCAGCTACCGGGGTTCTGAGCTTCCTTTTGGAATATAAACAACCTCCTCTCCCTTTAAAAGGCCCCCAAACAAAAAGTACTGGCTGGTGGAGAGACACAGAGAGAGGAAAAGTGCTGCCTTTAAACAACATTAAGATTGTGACACAAAGCAATAAAATAAGACCCTCCCTCACTTTTACTGTTACTCTGAGTTTCTTCTCCTGCTTTTCCAAGGCAGGAGTTAAGCCTGGAGTCTCACCCACTGCTTATAATCCTCAACTCTTGAGTGGGACTCAGAAATTCTAGGTAATGTATCACTCTGCTGGAAGCCTTTTAATTAATTGCCACCTGTAGTGAGCAAGTATAAAGTACACTTAAAGGTTGAATGGAGGCTTGTAAAAGGAAAGCAACTGGGAAGAAGAATACAAAACAGCCTCACGCACACAGAGAGATCATCTTTTTTTTTTAAGCTGCGCATCAACACAATTACTTAAATTCAATCCCCAACTGTCAATTCAAGACTAGACATCCAAGCACACTGACCCTTTGCACATGCTCATAAAATCCAAGCTGTAGGTGCTCTGCGACTGGAGAATATCACAGAGCAGCCCTTCTGAGATAGGATCCATTAGAGAAGCAATGTCTGCCTCCAGGGACCACATCTTCCCTCCTCCCTGCATCCCCTGCATTAAAAGGAAAGAGCAGTTTCTCCCTCTGTGACCCTCTCTGCCTGGTGATAATGTGAGTAAATGTCATTGTTTGCAGCAAGCTTTAGTTTTGCTGTTTGTTTAAAAATCAAGCATCCCGATTCAGAGCTCCAGGCCACTCCAATGTTAAACATAGCACAGTAGATGCCGGGGTTAGAGAAGAGTCCACTCCATCAATAAAACCCAGTCACCCTGGGGCGAGGGGTGTTTATAATAAAATAAATAAATAAAGTCTATACAGGGTTCTTGGCTGCCTCAGCTGCAGTTCAGAGAACAAAAAGCTTTTATTGTCCTTAAATACCTGTGCCTTCAGATAATGGTTTAGTTTGGACTGAAGTATATCCTGAACACTCTTTTAGGAGGAGAATTAAGGAAGGGAAAACAAAAAAAACCCAAAACCAGCCCCCACTCATCATAATGCACCCTAATAGCTGTTTATAACAACTGAAGAAGCCTATAACACATCTCTGAAAAGTGAAACATGTCAAGATTTGGTTGCTGCTTTCATTGGGTGACAGAACACTGCAGAATGCTTTTAAATATCAGCAAAGGAAGCTGAAAGGAGGGCAAAACGGGTGGCTGACGAATCTGATTGCCTTAAACCCATCCGAGGAATTGTATTTTAACCCCTTGATGCTAAATCACAGATTTCCATATGACAAGGTTACATCAAGTCCAATGGCACAACAAGGTCAAGAAGAATGTGCAGCATTTGGGGTCTGCCCCACAAAACTGACTAGGCAAATGACCATAAATGTAAACAAACACCACCAATTAAGCAACAGTAGGCATAGCTTTTGCTTCAAACCACATGAAGATGAATATACCCACAAAGGCTGAGCTTCCTCCACTAAAAGCATTAGGAAAAAAATTCAGCCCTGCTATAAGCAAATGCATTCCATTGTCCACCCCCTGACACAAAGTCCAATATTGGCCCCTCGCCTTCTTCCTGGAATGAGAATAAGATTGTGTAGTTTGCATATTTTAAAAAAGCTATTTAAAAAAAGCTTACCTGTCATCAGAGGAAAGGATAGTGCTAAAGGAAAAGTTAGTAATGCATAGTCTATCCAAGTCATGGAATTTCTACACCAAAATAACTTGCTCTTGGAAAAATCCACATTCCTTCCCCCCCCACACACACAACTTTTGTTTGCATGTGTGGGCTGTTTCATGTTTCTTCTCTTTCCTATAGCCTAGAAACAAAAGTTGTCCTGCTACTGAGACCTAATAACATTTCCCTAAATTACTCCCACTGTTTCTGTGCTTTGTGAAGAGATAAACATGCCTAGATAAAATGTGAATTGGTGTAATCCCTCTTTCATTCTGTTAGGCAACAGTGCCTTTCCAGGTGAGCCCAATGAAACTCAGGAGGTGGATCCAAGGTTATCTAAAGTTCAGGGGTATTCTGACTGAAGGCTTTGGCTTAACCCAGTTTATAGATCTGTACCAGCTGTGAAGTTTGTACTTGGACTCTGATGCTTGGGGATTTGTAACCCAAGGAATATGGTGAGCCTATTACAGACATAGATAAGGTCATGAAATGCAGATTTTAAATACAAATGTCTGCAAAGTTCACATTGCTTGAATCTGGGAGTTTAGCTCAGAACCATCTCCACTAGGATTATGTTAGTTAGGTAGACTCTGGTGATAGTTTGACTTTGCACCTACATTTTGGGTGTGTCAGTGACTGGGATGTGGTGACTGGTGATTAGAGCAGGCACTGGTAGCCAGGACCCAGAGCCGAGTCAGAGGCCTGGTGCTGGAACCAGAGCCCAGGGTCAGAACTAGAGCCAGAGATCAGATAGCACAGCTGAGGGTCAAAACTGGATTACCTGAAGTGAGCTAAAGTAGGAAGAGGGCTGGAGGAGACTGAAGCATTCTCCCATGGCTGTAATAACTCAAGTGCCTGCTTGTTCCCAGCCTTGCTCCTACCTCTTCCAGACAGCTACTGAACTGCTGCTGGTGGGGCTAGGAGCCTGTCTGTAACTCTTCCAATCAAGCAGGCCTTGTAGCCAATTAGGAAGCCAGTTGTGCTTGTCAGGTTGCCTAGACACTGGCTCTGTTGAAGGCCCTGCTTCTTGATGGGAGGGCTTTCTGAAACTCTTTAGTGGGTAAAATTTGGGCTGGGAACCCCAGGGATCTGACCCAAAGCCCAGTTAAGTCAATGGAAAGATTCTGATTGACCGGACTAGGCTTTGGATCAGCTCTCACAAGAAGAGTCTACACTACACAGTGGCACCTTGTTATAGTTATCATTTGTGTTGTGGCTGCACCAAGGACATCAGAGCCTTCCCAAATGGGAGCTGCCCCCCCTTTTTTTCTCTCCAAGACCCTGTCCCTGAAGGCCCCAGCCAAGCTGGAAGCTGAAGCAGGACTGGGGAGCCCGGTTCCCCTCACAACACACAGAAGGGGGCAAACACAGCCCTCTCCCCATGTCCCTGCCCCTGACGACCACTGCCCATGCAGCTCTCCTCAACCTGGCTCTGGCTGGGAGGGGCAGGGCCTTGGAGCTGCAGCCCAACCTTGGTAAGAGCTGAGTGGGCAGCTGTAGGGAGCCGCAGCACACCCTCCACCTAGCTTCCTCCAGTCAGCACCCAGGGGCCTTGACTAGGGCTCCACTGTGCTACACGCCTGCCCCAAAGAGCTGAGAATCTAACACAATGCAGGAAACAACAGGTGGATACCACACAAAGAGGAGGACACAGCAGGTAACCAAGGAGAAGATTAGGAACAACATGAACACAGAAGTTAAAGCCCACCAGCTGCCTGTATGTGAGTTCTGAAGGAAGAGTTCAGTTCTAATAAAACTCCTGAAGGGTACATTAGATCCCATGTGAATCTGATAGTAAAAGTCTCTCTCTAATTTGAACCAAATTGTTTTGGGGGCTTTAATTCTATGGATGGCAACAGGCTAACTGCAATCCTAGTTGTAGTAAACTTCAACTTTGTGTGCCGTTCTTCTGAGGGACAAATTAGCTCTTTTATAACAGCATTCCAGTGCATATAAACTCACCGACTTTCCCCATTACTGCACTGTATCTGACTGATGTTTCATAGTTTGAAATTCACAAGCAAGCCATCAGGCAGCAGGTACACATCCAACCCTGTTAAAAACTTTCCTAATGCCATCTTACATTCAACAATAATAAACAAAAACCTCTGAATTATTTTTCCCAGGGTGGTGGATAGTTTTATACGACTGAAATGCAATAACTAATAAAATATAGGCTTTAATTAACTAAACTTATGCTGTAGTGTACACCATCAGCAAATGATTTACAGAGTGTTATCCTCTTCAGGACAGAAAAATGCAAACAACATAATTAAAAGTTGATGAGAAGTAGATTTATTGAGTGCACAGGAAGAAGAGACACTTAGATTTATGATACACAGAATGTACCTTTAGTTTACAATATTAACATTTTTAAAAAGCCAAAGCACCCAAATGGCTTAATGCATCCAAACTGCTCTTTGCAACATACAGCTAATTCCATTGGGGTTAAAATCCTAGCACTGTCACCAGTAAATTGTATCCCCTGAACATAGACTACTGTCACATGATCTATTATGATCTAGTGATTATGTTCATTGAGGTGCCTGTGGCTGTCGTAGATCATGACTGTGTGTCTACAGAGACACACCAGACAGTTGAAGGACCAATTATTTATCAGTGTCATGGATTTCAAGGCCATTAGTCATAGATCCACAGACACAAAAGGAGGGTCCACAATTTCACTGTAATTAATCTGAGTCAGGAAAACGCCAGCTAACACTGGTGTGGTTGAAATCTGAATTATCAGGGGCTATTTAGATTTCTGTGTATATATTGGAACTTTCTTTCAAAGCCCACCAAATACTTAACCATCAAAGGGTAGAGTACAACCAGTGGAATCCACACATTCCCAATAAACACGAGACATTCTTATTTTAACAGAGGAAGGGATAGTCCTCCACACCATTCCTCTGAACCTCAGATCCACTACTGCCACCCGTCCAGGGTTTCTTTATTTGGATAATCCATCATTCCATACATCATCAGGTGCTGTGCCTAGGTCTGCTAAAGAAAGTCACAAGACAGCAACATATGCTTTTTCTTCTTTGCTAGGAGTCAGAATGCTATCTTTGTATAAGAGGTAGAGATCAAATCTGGAATGATCAGCTCTTCTAAGATCAGGTCAACATTAACAGAATAAAACACAAAAACAAACACTAGTGTTACATAAAGGTTTTGAACTTAAATACACCAGCTTCAAGGAATATGAAACTCAAGCTGGAACACACCCTTAACTCTGCCCCCTTATTTGCCACTCAAAACAGCACAAGAGATTTTCTTCAAACTAGCCAATACAAATCACACCTAGGCTTAGATGAAGCATGCAAAATTTGGTCCCAAATGATGGAAACTTATGAGTAACCAAAAATGGGGGTTTACAAATAGTTTGGCCTGATTTAATGTGAACGAAAGTGGGAACTGCCTCAATCACCATAATATTCCTAGATTTATCTACAGTAAATTATATTTGTCTCCCTCTGGTCTTCCTTTCTATACAAATAATTTGCAAATTCCATGAGAACTTGTCATTCCAGTAGTGCAGGACCAATGTAGAAATTCTGTAGCTACTGATAGGTTATAACACTGATACCAGGCATCAGAATTATAAACAGTATCAAAAGAAATATGTACAGAAATCCTATGTAAAAGAAATTTCACTCGCAACTTCTAAGTCAGTGTCATGTTGGGTCACACACAGGAAGGATGGTCAAGCGGCATAGGTGTTCATGTGGACTTGAAAAACCGGAGTTCAATTCACTGCTGCTATTAACTTCTGCGACCTTGGGCTTGTCACTTAGTCATTCTATGCCTTGGTACACTTTTCCTGAATTAGAGAAAACAGTATGTCCCTACTTCATGTGGGTATTATGTGGATAAATATATTAAAGACTGAAGTACTCAGATACCATTGTAATGGAAGCCATATGCTCTTAGGCCAAGCTAATTGGGGGGAAAAAGGCTCCTTTTATGAATTACTTTGCTTGAGTGTGTGTACTTCCCAGAGGATAAATTTTTGGAAGGTATGAGGCTAATTGGACAATCCATTATGAGTTATTAGTCTTAGAACAGTTTTTAAACTGTGACAAACTACTACTTTTTCAAACTTTTTTCTCTTTTCATAATTCAGAAATAACTTGCTATAAAAACTTCAAATTTGTGTTATATACTAATCTGCAATACGAATTAGTGAGCAGGGTGGTTCTTAAAAAGAGGAGTGCAAATGTTTTTGGTTATTAAAAGAGATTTCTGCATACAATACAACCTTCGTTAGCTTACAACTGTTTTGCTTTTATTCCATCAAATCAAACCTTTCTTTTCTTAATATTATATCTCTATAATAAATTTCCAAACTTTAATTTACATTTTCAGTGCTCTATTCAACACCAAAAACCTGGGATGAGACTTTGAGAGGCACTTAAATTAGGAGCTTAACTGCCCTTTGTGCCTTTGACAAAATCTACTCTTCCCCCTAACATTGTCTTCTTCTTACTTATGTAAAATGGGGTCTTCCTGTTGTAAATATTTGGTAGTGTGGTATGTGTACCACAAGTTGTAGGCAAGCACTCTAAGCCTGTCCAGTATTAAACTATACAGGCTCAAAATGAGTGTATGTGGGGGGGAGGGGGGCACCACCCAAGCTGTGCCCACAATATAAGCTCCGCCTATGTGAATATAAACAAAGAAACATTGTTCACAGTAAATTGGTCAGATGTTCAAAACAGGATTGTGCTCGCTATTTGACCTCTGCTTGGTTGCTTTTGAGTGGGGGGAAATATAGTGGTATCAACCATACGTCACCCATTTGTGGAAGGGGATGAAGTCTCTCTCACAGCAAATTGTACAGATCTAGGATACTACTCCTTTCTTGCAGGAGGAATGAAATAGCTATTACATTTAAATTATCTTCAGGCATCTGCGTTAGCCCCTCACTGAGCTGGATGGGCATTGTATACCTCTTAAACACTGTCCTGACTTAGGTTGTGAGCAGACCTCTGTAGACATTACCAGAGCAGTTACACCTTGTTTCACATTTTTACACGTGGTTCACATTTTTGAGATTTTCTTCACTAACATAAGAGTTTGAGACTTTAATTTTTCTGCAGAACAAGAAAAGCACTAGAGATATGTGCTAGTATGAAACTCACTAAATCCGAGTCTCATCCTGGGTAGATTCCCATTAAAAAAAATCATATATGATGCTCATTCTGCATCTAGTAAGTAAAATAAGGTTTTCTAGAGCTGCCTAAAATAATTTCACAATCTGGGGGGTGGGGATGGCTTCCCCATTAAGTTTAAAAAAATCAGGGATTTAACTAAAATATGATTACTTAGTTAGAAAAAACAAGTCACCGTCAAACCGAAAAGTTACATGATACAGTACTGCCAAATTAAGTATACCACACCTTCCCTGGCTGAACCACCCAGATATTCTCATGGTGATCTCCTATTATAGCCATTGGAGGACCCATCCCACCTTTAGCAGCTGCCTTATCCTCCCTACCTTCAGCTGGTGACAGCTCCAGCCCTGGGCAAGCTGGTGGTGGCTTGCCTGCCCCAAAGCAAGCTGCTTGCCCCACCCCTACACTACCAGCTCCAGCCCTGGGGACGCTGGTAGCAGCTGCATGGCTGCCCCAGGTCAGGTAGAAGGATCAGGACCCAAACCCACAACCCCAGGCTCTGGAGGCAGATGTCTTATCCATTAGGCCACTGGAGGAAACTCCCTACTGCCTTACCTTCAGTGGCTGCCTTATCTTCCCTACCTTCAGTGTTGGCTGCCCAGTTGCTCCTGGGGTGGTGAGCTTGATGTCTTATCCTCCTTAACTTCACCCCCCACACTCTAACCCTGTGCCCTGAGCCCCTCATATACCCAACCCAGTCTCCAGCACCCTCACACATAAAAGCAAGGGCAAGCAAAGGGAGGTCATGCTGATTGGTTGCCAAAGGAGCACACTGCTCACACAGTGGATGTCTTGTGCAATTAGAAGTGTTGTTCTTGCTCAATTGATACACAAGCGCAGTTAGAAAAACTATCCTATTCCAGCAGACAGTCTCGGTAACGAAAATCTGGCTGAGACGAACGAGGACCACTCATGCGGCCCACTCACTAGCTTACATTGCCCTAAATAGTACAGGACTCATGCTCAGAAAAAAGGAAATATGCAAAATAAATTAAGCATCAAGTAGATAAAGAAAATATGAGCGCCTATTCATTATATGGGTCACTACACGTTTTAGTGCTTATTAAATTGTTGTTAACTGATTTAATTTGTGTTTCAAAAAATTAAGGGTAGAGATTAAGCAGATAAAATGCTGAGCTTTTCATTTCATAACAGGCTACAGAGCGAACGTTAAGTCTTGAAAATTAATTTGTCAGTCTCTCATGGGGGGTTAGTCAACATCAGATACCATACCACACACAATTTGGCTTACTTTTGCTTAATTGGCACAATCTTCTCTAGGGAAACTCAGGAGTGAGCAATGGAGAGAATAAATCAGCATTAGCAATGGTCCCTTCACGTGAGGGCTAATTTTTCCAACAGAGAAGCGGTAAAGTATATGGATGCTAATGCATCAACTAGCCATATTGCACGGATACTTTGTGGGGAGCAATTTTCTCCCTGCTAAACAGTTTTCTGAATAGTGCTCACACATTATATATTATCTCTCTCTATATATAAGAAAATTCGTCCTGATGGATGACAGAATGTTCCTGCTGGACGATAGAATGACATCATCACATCATCAGTGTCAACAGACTTGCTCAGTGAAGCGAAAGCGGCCAGAGAGAGGGGTATCAAGCAGATGCTGCAGCCCCTAGTATGTTATATATTGCGTTTTGAGGATTACTTTGTCCTGATTTAATCCTAAATGGAGCACAGGATTGATTCCAAACAGTGAATATAGCTGAACTGCTTGGTGAGAGTGACCATGTCATAAATAAATTTTACATTCTGGTGTGTGGGAAAATACCAAAGGAGCCCACCAGAGTAACATTTCACTTCCAGGAGGGGAGCTACACAAAAATGAGGACGCTCGTTAAAAGGAACATTCACAAGAGTGAAATGCCTGCAAACTCTATGGAAACTTTTTAAACCCACCATAGAAACGTAAATTAAATGTTTTCCCTAAAATAATAATAATAATTTTAAAAAACCACTGTAGGAAGATCAAGCAAATGCCCCCATATCTAAACGTAGCACCGATAGGCAGAACTAACCCTAGAGCCTCTGGAACTTAGTGCATGAGAATCTACAGCTTGAGCAATAAACCCAGCTGCCTCTCAGCTAAGGCTGTAGAGCAGTCTCATTCTCGTTCTCTGTAAGTGGTCTAAGTGCCACTCCATGAGACAGTGATCCACACCCAGTAGACTTGTGGGTTACATAAACAAGGGAAAAGAGGCCGTTAGAGGCACATAAGCATCCTTTAAAAAAAATGGAAGTCAAATCCTACAGAGGAAAATTAAAAAAAAAAAAAGCATAAACTGTGGCAGGTCAAATATAAAAGGCTGATGTGATTGCAGAGCCATTGGCTATTATCTTGGAAAAACTCATGAGGAGCAGGGTGCTCCTGGATGCTTGGAAAAAGGCAAATATAGTGCCCAACTTTAAACAAAAAAAAAAGAGAAGGGGAGGTAGGGATTGTGTCAAGTGACTTAAACAAAATGGAGAATCGGGCCACAAGAAATCTGATGAGGTTTGACAAGGACAAGTGCAGAGTCCTGGAAGAATCCCAAGCACTGCTAGAGGCTGGGAACCAACTGGCTAAGCAGCAGTTCTGCAGAAAAGGACATGGGGTTTACATAAGAACAGTCATACTAGGTCAGACCAAAGGTCCGTCTAGCCCAGTATCCTGTCTGCCGACAGTGGCCAATACCAGATGCCCTAGAGGAAGGGATCACAACAGATAAACCTCATGTGATCCTTCCCCTGTCTCCCACTTCCAGAGAAACAGAGGCTAAGGACACCATTCCTCCCCATCCTGGCTAATAGCCATTAATGGACCTAACCTCCATGGATCTATTTAGTTCTTTTTTGAACCCTGTTAAAGTTCTAGCCTTCACTGCATCCTGTGGCAAGGAGTTCCACAGGTTCAACCCTGTGGATGATAAGATGGAGATAACAGTTTTCCCTGTTGCCAATGGCATATCAGGCTGCATTAGCTGGAGCATTGCCAGCTGATTAAGGAAAGTGTTGTGTCCTCACCAGTGCTAAATAGAGAGGAATAATGTGGAGCATTGCCTCTAATTTTGGGGCTCCCACTATAGAAAGGATGTGGGCACATTAGACAGTGTCCTGTGGAGGGCAACAAAAATGATTAGGGAGCTGGGGTGCATAACTTATGAGGAGAGGCTGAGGGAACTGACCTTGTTCAGACTGCAAAACAGAAGAGTGAGGGGGGATTTGATAGCAGCCTTCTATTACCTGAAGAGAGATTCCAAAGAGGATGCAGTGAGGCTGGTCTCAGTTTTTCCTGATATCTAACCTAGACCTCCCCCACTGCAACTTGAGACCATTGCTCCTCATTCTGTCATCTGCCACCACAACGTCACTAGAAGGGTGGTGAAGCACTGGAATGGCTTATGTGGGAGGTGGTGGAATCTCCATCCTTAAAGGTTTTTAAATCCTGGCTTGACAAAGCCCTGGCTGAGATGATTTAGTTAGGGTTGATCCTGCTTTGAACAAGGGATTGGACTAGATAACCTCCTGAGGTTTCCTCCTACCCTAATGAGTCTATGAAAAGTGTAATCAGGCAGGACAAAAAAGAATTTGAAGAGCAACAAGCAACCGATATTTTTTAAATACATCAGAAGCCAAACAGTCAGTGGGGCACTGGATGATTGAGATGCTAAAGGAGCACTCAAGTAATTCCAGGCTATTGTGGAGAACTTAAATAAATTATTTGCCCGGGTCATTGTCGCCAAAGATGTAAGGGAGATTCCAACACCTGAGCCATTCTTTCTAGGTGACAAACCTGAGGCATTCTCCTGATTGAGCTGTCAATATAGGAGGTCTTGGGAAAAAATTATACATTAAACAGTAATAAGTCACCACAATCAGATTGTTTTGACCCAGGAGCTAAGGGGGAACTCAAATATGAAACTGCAGAACTACTAACTGAGGTAGACATACTTACTCTTAAATCACCCTTTGCACCAGATGACCAGAGGATAGCTAATGTGACACCAATTTTTTAAAAAGACTCCACAGGCAATTCTGACAATTACAGGCCTGTAAGACTAAATTCAGTACTAGGCAAACTGATAATTCTGTTCTTTACTTTAGTTTTAACCAGACACATAGGTGAACACAATTTGTTGGAGAAGAGTTGACAAAGCTTTTGAGAAGGGAAAACATCCCTCGCCAATCTAGAATTCTTTGAGAAGGTCAACAGACATATGGACAAGAATGATCCAGGGAATATAATGTACTTGGACTCTTGGAAAGTATTTTGACAAGGTCGTGCACCGAAGATGCTGAAGCAAAGTATGCAGTCATGAAATAAGAGGGAAGATCCTCTTATGGATCAGTAATTGGGTAAAAGACAGGAAACAAAGGGTCAAAATAAATGATCAGTTTTCAGAATGGAGAGAGGTAAGTAGCAGTGTACCTAATGGATCTGTACTGGGATCGGTGCTATTCAAAATATTTTTAAATGTTTTAGAAAACAGAGTAAACAGTGAAGTGGCAAAGTTTATAGTGGATACAAAATTATTCTAGATAGTTAAATTCAAAGATGACTGCATAGATTAACAAATGGATCCCACAAAACTGGTGACTTGGCAGCAAAATAGCAGATGAAATTCAATGTTGATAATTGAAAAGTATCGTATTTTGAAAAAATGTAATCCCAACTCTACATACAAAATGATGGGGACTAAATCAGCCCCTTAAGAAATTTGTCTTGGAGTCATTATGGATAGTTCTGTGGAAACATCTGCTCACTGTGCAGTGGCAGTCAAAAAAAAATCTAACAAGTATTAGGAGATATTAGAAAAGGAGTACATAATAAGACAGGGTAGGTCTACACTACAGAGAAGATCGAGGCTGCCGCTATCGATCTTCCAGGGTTCGGATTAGTGGGTCTAATGAAGACATGCTAATTTGAACTGAGAGGCGCACTCTGGTCGATGCCGGTAGTCTTGCTTCCACGAGGTGTAAGGGAAGTTGAAGGGAGAGTGTTCCACTCCCTGCAGTGTGGACAGTGCCAAAAGTCGAATTAAGGTACTTCAACTTCAGCTATATAATTAATATAGCTGAAGTTGTGTATCTTAATTCGACCTTATCCCATAGTGTAGACATACCCATTGTAAATATCATACCACCACTATATAAATGCATGGTATGCCCCCACACCTTGAATACTGCATGCAGTTCTAGTTGCCCCATCTCAAAAAAGATACACTAGTAACAGACAAGGTACTGAGAATGGCAACAATAATGATTAAGGGGAGGAGAAATTAAAAAAAGACGGGGACTATTAAGCTTGGTAAAGAGATGATTAAGGGAGGATATGACAGAGGTCTAGAAAAATCATGAATGGTGCGGATTAAGTGAATACCCCTTCACATAACGCATGAACCAGAGTTCACCCAATGGAGTTAACAGGCAGCAGGTTTAAAACAAACAAAAGGAAGAACTTCATATAACACACAATCAACTTGTGGAACTTCTTGTGGGATGGTGTGAAGGCCAAAAGTAGGGTTGGTGCCATCCATGGTTCATTCAGCTTTGAAGCACATGTTATTGGCTGTTATTGGAAGAAAGGATACTGGGCTAGATGAACCATTGGTATGACCCAGTATGACCATATGTTCCTAGGCTCCCCCATCACTAGATTTATAAGGAGTTTATATGGAGACTGGTTTTCAGAAGGCCTGTACTGAGGCAACTTTCCCTTGCACTTTTGCGGTGATAATGGTGGTCTTTTCATACTTTCCCTGGTACACACAGCGTATAGGTCATAAGAAACAGTAATGTTTTTGGTGTGCTCATGTGAAACAAGACGACTACTCTGCTGCTACACTACATAACCAACCATGAACCATTTTAAACTTTCCTCACTTCAGCTACTCAACATTTGGATTTAAAGTTGCATCTTTTCTTGACTGGCAGGCACAGGGTCTAGTGCAGATTTCCTGCTCAATTTGTGGAGATTGACTGCATTTTCAAACTATGTATTTTTACTGCACCCAGCGCAGGATCTGAGTCACTATCACTGCTGTCCCTTACTAAACGGCTTATCCAGGATGCGTACATATATTATAACTGTGTGTGTGAGACTGTGTTCTTTCTTGTGTTCTTCCCACAAACCAAAACTACCAAAGACGTTTAACAAGAGACTCTACATTTTACATGCTTTTATCATCTATAACCTTCCGAAGAGGAAAAACAATCTGATGGGAATTAATGAAAATCTTGGTGCAAAATTTCATGAAAAAATCTGAACACTTAAAAAAACCCTACCATTTAAAAAGATGAAATTTCAAACTGCACCTCAAAGAAATCTTTCAGAAATCAAATCAGGCAATGACGTGCTTAATTCCTTATTTTATTTGGACATGCAAATACATGCTCCATTAAATGGTACATGTATAGTTAAAGGGCTGAGAATAAAATTGGATCTGGATCTTGTAATTTTCATTTAATTTTAGTACTGGTAGTGGGTTACAAAACAGAAGCAGTAAATTAAAAACATTGCAAATGCTGATAGCAAGACTACCTTTGGCAAGTATTCTCCGTATGTTTATTAGCATGGGACAGCAAGAGAGCTTGCCAGAAAGAAATATTGAGCAGAGATGGTTAATAAATTTTCTGCAGAGCAGACTTGCTCAAATCAGAGTAGCATCATTTCCTATTCTGCTGTGATTAGTAGGATGTGGCAATTCACACTCAGTAATGTGAACAGCAAAGTACTGGGGAAAAGCTAATCATAAGAGAGAAATGTATTTTGGGGTTGAAGAAGAGGGGCAGATGATGGGACCAAATACTGACAGCCAATTCAGGTCATGGGGTAGCCAATCAGAAATTAAAGCAGATGAACAGAATTGGACTAGACAGTGAACACTCTACATTGTCTCCAAACCGGAAGATACACAGGTTCACTGCTTACCCAGACTAGATTCAGATAGCTTGGCATTTCCTCAGATATAGATATAACGTTTAGCAGTTTGCTAATTTTCTGCTAGCCTGAAACTGCAGTTCACCACTTGTCATGAGCAACATCTAATTAGTAAGAAGACAACCCTGGAATTGACCTAGACGTAAGCAGCAAAGACAGAAGAGCCGATCCTTTGACTCAGAATATCAGAAACATAAATCTTTTAAACTAAGGTATTATAAATACACAATTCACACGAATATTCTTCTAGCTCAAGATCCTTCACTCGTACTAACTAAATCTTTAAAATATCTTGTACCTCTTTTATGGATTTTGGTTTAGAGGATGCTTAGCCCTACATACTTGTATAGCAATTCATCCATCCCACTCACACATACTTGCTAAAAGCTGTCATTGTCCTAAGTCCAATTTTCCAACCTTTTATAGTCGGTTAGGCACCCCGAGTGCCCCTTGAGCTCTGAAATGTAAAGGAAACACATCAATGCTCAGAAAATCGCCACATTTGAGAACTGGGCTTCCTACCTCTAAACTTTTAGAGAGAGAGAGAGAGAGAGAGAGAGAGAGAGATACACACTTTACACACACCCCCCCCCCCAAATCAGGAAGTCTATTCAGGAAAGATGATTAACTCAAATGAAATTGAAGTACGTGCTTAGGTCCTATTAAAGTTAATGGGACTTACCTATTTATGAGTTCTTCTGAATTAGGGCCACAGTGAAACTCTATTTCACTTGTTCATGTTATATAGTACGAGTGCTGTGGCTAGCCATCCTTGAATTACACTGTAGAAAATCCCAGTCCCCAATGATGTATGCCTTGTACTGCCCAGCTCTCTGGCAGATAATACAAGTCCATCATTTTGCTAATAGAAAATGATATGCAGAAATCCTGTTTTCCAAAATGGAGTTTCCCAAACACTTAATACATTTGTTTTGTTTAAGCCTGTGAGTTTGAACAACAACAGAAGGATAGATTTTAAATCACTACAAGTAATGAGGCATAGGAGTCAGAATTGCTTGCAAGAAAATAAAACACAATTAATGCCTGGCTATCTTAACCTAAATGAATCTGAAGCAAAGATGTCTCTCGCCACATGTTTCAGTAGTTTTACTGGCTGAATTCTTTCAGTTAGGATCCCTCCCCAAGTCCTGTGCTGCTTCCTTTACCCTTGGTGTTGACAACACTTGAAGAACAGAGAGAAAGGGAGGAATAATTTGAGGTGTCTGCTCTCCCTCCTTGAAGAAGAGAAAGAACTATGAGAATGATCTCTAGCTGAGCTTCAGGAGACTGAAAGACTATGTGGACGGGAACCCTAAAATGTTTTTTAGTAATATGATACAGTAGAATTTTACAGACAATGTTACCACACATTTTACCAAGACAATAATGGTCAGCAAATTATGAGTTTTCAAATAATACCTTACTAAGCATATTTCATACAAAATGTATCATAAGCTTGTAAAAGGGCTGAACATTAGGGTATAGACTGCTTCCATTTGTGACCCAGAACTGCAACCAGCAGCAATGAGCTGTGAATCATTCCCCTACCTTTCCCCCTCTCTTCCCACCACCTCTCTTCCCCAATTCCCTCAGCTGGGTCACAAAACAACCTGACATGAAAGGTAAGGATTGCCAGGGAAGTGTTATTACTTGCTTCCCCACATCTTCTTCCAAAGTCATAATTCATTTCAGGTTGTTTAACAACAGGCAGCTGCAATGGTATGCTGCTTTCTGTTTCACTATCCAGAGCAAGGCAAACTCGTCTCTGTCCTAACAATTCATTGTTGATCCACGCCTCAATAGGAGGCTGACTACTATCCTGCCACTGATCTGCCAGGCCTTTTATATTTCCTGTGAGATATGGGTGTGAACTAGAACACTGCATCTGAACACCTCAAAATTTGGGACAGTTTGATTCAAACCTTACGGCTTAGGCCTGTGTCTTTCACAGACTGTACTGCAAACTCAGATTCACTCCCATACATCTATTTCATTAGCACCACCCCAGGAGACCGGTTAAACAGCATCTCAGGCCTTGTGACACTGAGGAAAGCTAAAATGTTTTCCAGTGGGTGCCAAGCCAGCTGCAACTGGTTAAACCTATGAGGAAATTACTGTCAGGATTTTTCTACTATATATAGGGATTTGCTTTCTTATTAATACTGTTACATGTGGGGTAACCCTGGCCAGCCGCTACTTTATCAGAAAGCTTGCTAGAAGGAATTAAAGGAAGGGTAGTGATAAAACATAAGGCAGTGAAGAACAAACTAGGCTAGTGAGTGGCCCTGCATCTCAATTGGCCGCAAAACTGTCATAACCAAGATGGTCTCTCCAGAGATAGGATAGTTTTGCTATCGGCACTTGCGTACCTATAATTTGGGAGCATACTGACTGAACCATAGCAGCATTTTGATTGGATGGCTTTCACAATGTGGTGTGCAATCAGCATGCACCTCACGTCACATGCCCTTGCTTTACATGTGTGTCACTTAAGTAACACTGGTGGGGGGGGAAAAACCCATGTGGGTGAAAAACCAGCAGAATCTGGCAACCCTGTGCATGGGCAACAAAATGTCTCATGGGTAAACAAAAATGTCTCATAGGCCACATGTCGAACCCCACTGGGCCGCATGTGGCCTTCCGGCTGCAGGTTGCCCACTACTGGCATAAGGGGTCAAATTCTGAGCTTCTGCAAGTGGGTTGTGCCCACGAAAGCTCATGATACCATCAGCGCGTTTTGTTAGTCTGGAACAGGAAAAACATAAAAAACAACAAATAGTCTAGTAGCACCTTAAAGACTAACTTGGCTACCCTTCTGCAGCTATTGGTGCTCCCTTGAAGTTAACGGAGTGAAGTTTTATGCCAGTGGAGAATCAGGCTCACAATGGTTGAACCAATAAAGGTTTAGGAAAAAAAAATCTCATCACCTGGCAAAACTGTACATGTCAGTCTGACTTGCTGTGTTATGGACACCCAACTTTTAATTTTCTTTCACTGTTCTCTTTCTGTATAGCCTTGGCTTGCAAGCTTGGAAAAATGTTGTGGGAGAGAGGACACTTGTCTGTTTTTGTGGGTTTCTCCCCGCAAGCTCATCCAGCTCCACGCTTAACAGATGGTCGTATACCACATTTTTCCCCTCTGATGCTAAGCATGATTTACAGGCCCGAGTTATTATTTATCATTATTCATTTGCTGTCACCAGTGCATTGAAGGTTAATAGAAATGCCAGCATGCTCACTGATTTACTTAGTAAAATATTTGTTCCAAGGTTTAGGTCAGATGATTGGTGTCTGAGAGAGCTCCAGGTTTATGCATTATGAAAAGCAAGCTGACTTGACCTTGAGCCACACATACCAGCACTATATATTACTTCAGCGGAGTGACCTTCAGAGACCTCAGACACACTAGATGGATGCAACACATGGGTTTTTTTCCCTTCCGTACGGCTGACACCGTACACATACCAGCGGAAGCCAACACTCACTGTTCAGCTGGCGAATTTGGGCAGGGTGATGTGTTAAACTGATAGCCTTGCCTCAGAGGTTAATCCAACACTATCTTTGAATCCCAGAACTAGCCTAACATGTACCTTAGAACACAATGGTCACACAACTTCCTGTGAGCCAACCTATGGAGCAGTCAGAGGGCCTGGTTCTGATGTTTACCAGTACTGGCGTAAATCAGGAGTAACACCAATGAAGTGAGAGAAGAAGGCCCATAATATGAGTTTTAGAATAAGCTGCTCACAGACCATTTTAGCTAGACCGTCCAGGGCCAGAATATTCAAATCAGTGGAATGATACATGGAATAAAGTATTGCTCAACAACATAGCGTAGGGGTGACATAGTTAAGCCCTTATTGCCTCCCACTCCTTTCTGTTGAAAGGCAAACTGAGCCTGGTGTGAGATTTCCAAACAAAAATAAGTCACGGGAGAAATTTTTTATCCTTAAATTTGCCCATTGGTTTTCAAGTTCCTGTGCAATTTGATATACTGGTCCTCTTCCAGTTACTACTCTCTTTCATGCTGAGCATGGAAGCATCTTCGTAAGGTTCCATTTCACCTGTTGTTTCAACCAAACAATGACTAATTGCCAAAAAAAAGTTGAAAAGTATTAGTTACCATTAAAAAACCACCTAAATACTTAACTTGGGTTAGCAGCTCAGCCCTAGCAGGCTGTAAACATAACCATTTTAATCCAAGTTAGGCAATGCCAGTTAGCTAACCCACTTTAAGATGGCCTCTATTTTTACAGTACAGATGTGCCCTACAACTACATCATTTTAAATGTAAAGGCTCAGACTCTGCTTTCAGCTATGCTGGTGTAAATCTGGCATTATTCCATAGACTCCAGTGGAATTAGTCCAGAGTTATACCAGTGTAAGTGAGATCAGAACCTGGAATAAACATAGGCAATTGTTTTCTCCCTGTCCCCTTGAATTTTTCACGGATATTAGTTGAGACTGGCATATGATCTCATTACTTGTTCCATTAAAAGGGTTAAAAGTGGAACAGTTAGCATCTACTTTCTACGTCTCTTCTACACACACACCCACCTCCCAATACACAACACAGGAGATAGATGAGATTTATATAGGCAGATTTGGCAGCCTTTTTATATTTACTTATACCAAGAGATAAATCAAATCTGGGGCACACTCTCCAAGAATAAGTTATTTGCTATCTAACTAAGTATGTGTTTGTGGCTCAGACAGAGAGAAGATATTTCTATTATAACTGTGTTGTTTGGACATGATTTATGGCAGTAGATGTTGTTATTTTTTATTTTCGATTACTCAGTCAATTCTATGTATTTCAACACAGTTGGGGGGTGGGGGAGGGTTGCGGGCAACAGTTTAAGTAGGGGAGGAGAACATGGCGGTGTAGGTACAACTCCGTCTGAGGGCATGTCTACACTAGGGAGTTATTTTGAAGTAATTCCCCTTATTTTGAAATAAGGCGAGCATCCACACTACCAAGCCTGTTATTTCACAATAATGGGCTTGTTATTTCGAAATAACAACTCCTGCTTGTGAAGAGAAATAAGCTTATTTCAAAATAGTTATTTCAGGAGTTATTGAGATAACCCAGTACTGTGAACATAGCCTGAAGGAGGAGAGGCTGAGAAAGTACAGCCTGTTAATTGTGCACCAGGAATATTAAACCTCCTTTGGACTCTGCTAAGGAAAAAAGGAATCTCCAGATGTCCACACAACACCCTGGGAGAAATCCCAGTATACCACTGAAGAGAAATATATAACTGGGATTTAGCTGGAAAAAACTCTCCAAATGAAAGGATGCTTTATTCTGGAATTTCTTGGGCTGCATTCAATTTTCAGAGGCCCCTGGGAGAAAAGCCTGAAAGCACATGGACAATTATCTAACAAGGGGAGCTTCAGGGGGTAGTCTGTACAGGATGAACTTAAAAAAACAACAAATAGTCTGGTAGCTCTTTAAAGACTAACAAAACATGTGACTCAGTTGCAGCATGCCAAGGAAAATATAGGCCTCTCATTTCTCAAGAGAAATGGGGAGGAGAATGCCATTGCCTTCCAATGTTGCCCTAATTCTTTTAATGACTTTATTGCACGTCCATTGAAAGGAAGAATATGCAATCGCTGTTGGAGCTGGGGATGCCTTTTCCAGGTCAGGGAGACATTCTCTTGCTAGCTCTCCTTGAGTTAGCATGCTAAAAATAGAACATACCCTACAGCAGAGCAAACTGCAGGACAGGCTACTCCCCGCCTCCCCTGACACATGCTTACTGGAGATCCTAGGCACATATTTGGGGCAGCTCGCCCTTCCCCCAGCTCACACTGCTGCAGCTTCATCCATGGACAAATGCGAGTAGATCTCCTTGAGCTGGGAATCCCGCCCCACACATACACACACTACCATGCACAGACACACCACCTTTTGCTTCCTGTGATCAAGCCAGTGAGCATGGTACTATCAACAGCTCCAATTTTCTAGTGAAGAGGCAGAGTCCTAAACATCACTCTTCTGTAACATTCGAATCCACAGGTTTAGAATTCGGAGTCGGGGGGGGGGAGGGGGGATCACACAGTCAACTTGATGCCCCCTCTTCACCACCAGAGTCTGGTGAACCAGCAGCCAACAATTACCGAAGGGTTAGGCATCATAGGAAGTACCATCTGAAAAAGGCCAGAGCGACAGAACTCTATGGCTGCCTAATCGGTCCACACCATCTATTTAAACCAGGAAATAGTTCCCTTGGGCAATCTTGAGCAACAATGCAGACTCCAGCCTGATACAGCCCTCATCTTTCTCCTGATTCTTATCTGTGATCCAAGCCCTAGTTGACCTGGGTACCCGTCTCTTGACTCGGTTTGGTAACCAGGCACGACTTCTTGCCTTCAACCCCAAACCAGCTCAACCTTGGTCCCAGTGCTCCCTCTAAGCTGCATGGCAGCACAGCTTCACAGGTGATTAGTCAGCTCCTCCCAGAGGCTCAGGGCTCCATGCATGGAGCTGACTGGCTGGGTGGGGCCGATTAATCACCTGTAAAGCTGTGCAGCGCAGCTCAGCTTAGTGGGAACACTATTTGGTGCCCATTCCCGGACTCAGCTTGGTAATTAGTTTCAGCTCCTGCCTTCAACACCTGCCTAGTGGACACTACTGGCCCAGCTGCCTATGCCCTGGCCATTATATATCATTCTTGGCATATCATTGGATGGTATGAATCCTCTTTATTCAGGGCTTAATCCGGGAAGATACAGAGTGTTCTGGCCCCCCAATCATGAAAAGCACTTAAGTGGTGGCTCAAGATGACCGAGTGCTGAGCAGGTCTTTGCAAGATCAAGCTCTCAAACTCTCAGCCTTTGAGTGGAGACAAGGCCCACTCCAACCAACCTAACACCATTCTGCCTCCGGGTGGACTCAGCAATACCACCTCAGTGTGTTTAAAATTCCCAAGTTTGTCTCCGCAAAAATCATGAGTTATTTTAAAACATAATAAATGTGGGGTTCTATTTATTCACCCTCAGGGGTTGATGCATTCGGAGGGGGGGCATATTTTCAAGCTTTCCTCCAGTCCTGTGAGAGCTAGCAATTTTTTAAAAATGAACATAGAGATTTTCTTATACATTAATCATGACTCCAGGAGCTTTAAGAAAAGCATCAAATGTTGTGAGCTTCATGAGAGCGGGCAACATTGTGTGAGGACCAGTGTGGGTGACTATAGCAATTCCTTAATCACCCAATGAGAATTAAATTGCAATGCTGGGGGATACAAGTTCTTCTCTTTAGGTCTGATCTTATATAACTGAATCCAATAGGAATTTTGCTATTGGCTTCACTAAGAGCTGGGCAGAGACCTTTATTTGTACTATGACCAGTTACTTAAGCACACAATAACCCCTAGATATGCAGAGACAAGACCAGCCCTTTAAATCTCAGTGCAGATCAATGCACATTCCCACAAAGCTGCTCCTCTCCTTTTTGCTCTTCAACAAAGGGCCCCTCCCTTCATCTAAAGGCAGAGCGTTACATCTGATCACTCCGTGATACACACACATGTACTAGGATCTACTTATCTTTTGCTATTTTGCAATTTTCTTGAGGCTGCTTAAAAGTATCAGAGTTATTTCGATAACCAACGTAAGAGGTGCACAATTGGCAGGAAAGCAAGCAAAGGGAAAGGTATCGAGAACAAAGAGGAATTTTAAGCACTTCCTTTTAAGCACTATTGACTGAATCTATAACATGTGACAGCTTCTATGAAACTAAATGCATGTCAGTCTGATTGCAGGAGACACTGCAGTAGAGAAAAACCCAATAATCTCAATAACAAAAGTGCTAGGGAAAAAAATCACGATGGGATTGTCTTATGTTACCGTGTTGCTTGTTCATTTCATTGTTATTTACTATTTATCTTAAAGCAGCACTCATAACATCCCCATCCAAAAACAGACTCATGAAAAGACCTTCCCTAAGGCCTTGCTTGCTATGGTCCAGAATTTCTCAACTTTAGCACTCAGTTGGGGAGGGGGCAGATATTTGAAAGTGCTTCCCTCTCCTCTAAACACTGAGAGCTCAGAGTCTGATTTTCAAAAGAGTTCAACATGTTGAGATTTTTTTCCCCAAAATCTGGCTATTTATTTAGGAGCCTAAAAAAAAGGAAACCAGGCCCCAGGCATGTATGCTGAGCTCTTTTGCAAATTCTGGCCTAAGTAAACATAGGCAAGAATTGATATAACAAACCAGGAGCCTGATCTAGTTCCCACAAGAGTCAGAGAGCACCATTAACTTTAATGGGAACTGGATTGGGTTTAAAGGGAAAATGGGCTCTGGAGGATGAAGGTGCCATTAAACAGTCACATGGTTATTTCAGGTTTCATCTTGCAGTTCAACAATTTAAGAGCGAGCTATAAAATATTTCTTTTAATATTTACCTCCCTCTTCTCTTCATGCCTGTGAAGTCCTGTCTGTAAATGGGCATGCAGCCTCTGAGAGTATCTCTCTGTGGCATGGCATATCACTGCAGTCCCTTGCCTCAGTTTCCCTTCAGGGAATAATGCAGTCCCAGGCTAAGTCTTTGAAAACATATACCCTCCTCTCCAGCAGTCAAATTAATTAATTATGAGTCAGCTCCCCCCAAAAACCCTTTCTGCTCATGTCTCAGGTTCAGAGTCTCCCTTTTGAGCACTGTGGCTTTAAGATTTTTGCCTCCCCAACCTGTGCACTCAGCCCTCCAAGTTTAGGGTCACAGTCTGCCTCCTTGGGACTGTGTTTCCAGTCCCGGTCTCCCTGTCCTGTCAAGTCTTCCCTCCAGTTTGTTTCACAGCCCTGCCGCCTGAGGCAGTTTCCCAGCTCAGTTCTCCCTCTCAGCAGCACCTTCTAGAGTTCTCTCCCTGGCCTGGGCTTGGAGCCCTCCTTTCAGTCACAAACCCACTCAACAAATTACTATCTTGATCCTCCTCAGCTGGGTCTCATAATCCCAAACACCTGTGTGCAGCAGCCAGCAGAGAGTCTTGCTCCCCCTATCCTCCTGTAAAAGGCTACTGTCCTAGTGCCTTGAAGAAATATGGTCTAGATTCTGCTATAACTCCCCCCGCTCCTTCACACGCAGCATCCCATAGGACTGACTTCCTTTCTCCCAGTGTCTGCTTCAATTATCTCTTTTTGGCTTCATCCACTTTCCCCGGACACATGCAGTGGGGTAACTGGCCTCTCAAACTACCTTCTCTAGCCTTAAGAGGCCAGTTCACTTATCATATCACTGATGCATCTCCTGTTTCATAGGTGCTCTGAAATGCAGGGCCATCCTTAGGGTATATGGGGCCCTACACAGTACTATTAAACTGATGCCCGAGCATAGGGGGATATGACGATTTTTTAGAGATGTGATTTTAGATTCTTCAGCACCAGTGGTGCCCTCAATTTTTGGGTGCGCTTCACAGCCAGCAACTGGTTCTGGGTGCAGGAACAATGTCGGGGTGGGCAGGGAATCAAACGCACAACTCTGAGGTCCCCTGGCCCATGCCCTAACCCCATGGCCACTCGAGAACCCACCCAATGCTGTGTTTTCAGCATTTGGGTAAGGACGGCCCTGTGAAATGCAATCCAGGGAATTTCTCCATACTAGCAGGTCTCCACACACAGGCTCACCAACGGAGGGGGCACAGCAGCAGGTGGAGACCCAGGCCCTTTACATCTCCACCAGAGAACCACACTGCACACTTCAGACAGCACAAAGGGCTGGGGAGAAGGGGCACGCCACACTCTGGGCGGTGCTAACTAATGTAAACTGAAGATTTTTAATGCCAATCATTTCTTATTAAACCATCTGGCTTACCTATAATTCACAAAATGCGCTCAATCAGTACCGAGAACTTACAGTAGGAGTTTTGCAGGCAAATGAATGCAAGAAATGACACCAGATATCTAATATAATCCGAAAAAAAAAAGCAAAAAGGGTAAGTCTAGTCAACATTACCGGGTATTTGTATTTGGACAATAAGGTCTGGGCACTGAAAAAGGCACCAACAATGAAGGGACCGGACTAGATGAACTCTCTTGAGGTCCTTGCTGCTCTACGTTCTGTTCTGATTCTAGGAAAGAGTGAAGAAAATGTTACAGGTAATGCTGTCAAGTTGGCCTAAGAAGCCTCTGCCGGAGTCCTGTCCCTACCATCTGTGATGATTTCAAAGAACTGCAATGGTGAGTTAATTTTGTCTCCGTGACTGAATTTAAATTAGATAACCTATAAATTAAATTGCGTTATTAATTTGTTAATAAAATAATAAAATAATAATTAGTAAACACAGTGCTGTGCAGTCAGGCCTCACAGAGCTGTGTCGTGGAGAGAGAACAGGTTCATTATTGAGAAAGGGGATGGATGCACCAGTTCTTCCAAATCCCACAAAATGTGTCAGACTTCCATATTGCCTTCTTTCTGGGGATCTCAAAGCACTTTCAAACATTATTGTGCACACCAACCTTGAGAGGGGAGAGTGTCCTACCCCTTTCTCAGAGGGGAAAACAGAACAGCTATCACAAGTGAATTTCCATAGGTCATGCAGGATCTGGCACCACGGCTTGGAATGGAAGCAAACTCTGAATTCCAAATCCCATGCTTTTGTTTCCATAGATTGTCCCATCACAGAGAAAGCCCTGAGCTGCATATCCAGCATCGGAAAGTCCTTTGTTCCTCGAAAGCTTGATTAGACTGGTTATGTCTCTCTCGTGGTGGCTTGCAACAATGCACAGACCCAGCAGGTATATTTCTGGTTTTAAATATGGTTAACATCAGTGTTTATGCATTTGTTAGCTGGGCTAATTATTCTACATCCTCCAAAACTCTCTGCCATAATTACCACGCACAGTTGTGACACCTACTGCTAAGAGGCGAGCTGATCAGCTGCAGGATTTCTGTACTGCTGAAATGGGCCAGCAAACTGCATGTGACACCAGCAGATGTTTCTGGTTTTAAAACCATGGGAACTTCCATGAACTGTTTTCCCCAAGCTCCCAGGAGGAAAATGCCACCACGGATGAAAAATTGGAAACGTTTGTCAGGCTCTGAATAAAGCTGTGAATTAATGCTACAGTAATTTGCTTCTTCCACAGTCCATTTTTTATGTTCTAAACAGCAGAAACGGCTGATGAGGCTGCAGAAAAGACCATTAGCAACAGCAGTACTGCGTGCAGTTTTGCCATTACAGGTATCATAGCTATGGCATTAGCTACACATGTCCTACAGTACACACAGAATGAGCCATGGAGACAGTCACTCTAGAGAATGCCTTCTAAGCCACTGTCTTTTATAAGGGTTACAAAATGCCTATTAACTCACATGGGCTGTACTGAAATGTGTTTGCAGTGTAAAGGGAGTAGTTTGGCTCCGATTCCGTGATTGTAACAGTACAAGAAGGGCCGTGGGAGGCGGGGGGAGGAAATCAATACATTCCATGTAAGCAAAGTCAGAGCAACCTTTAAAATAATAAGACAAATCCATTTATTTCACAAATGTCTTAATTTCCAAATGCCATTGTTTGGTGCTCTCTGCTGTCACTGCCTATGACATTTGAGAAGGCTTGACTCTTAATCATTTAGGTGCAGCAGGAGTTATCATGCCACCGCCATGCTCAAAGCTGCTACCCTCAACCCCAGTGAGGATCTAGCAGAACAACCTTATTCTATAGAATAAAGAGGATGGAGGGAGAGGAAGGCAGGGAAGACAAGTTTTAAATATGAACAGAAACCCTCGACTTTATTGCTATATACAATGAAAAGTAATTACAGAGAAAAATGAAAGCTGTTTCTTGCTGTTAGCAGGAAGAATAAGGGAATTCTCTTCCTTTTTAAAGCTCAGAGTCCATTTTGATATAATTGGTTCCAGAATTATTTATGACATTAATTGCTGCATTATCGACTGCCTGTCAGCTCCTCTGGCAGTTAGTCCATCTTTCTTACCACAGAAAGCCAGCTCAGCCCAAACTAGACTGACAAGCTAATTATACCCATCTCCCCCTCAATGACAAATGCTGCTCATCGGAAACCTTTCTAGAAATAAGCTTTCATTCTTTCCCCTTTTTCCTGAGCCAGACATAGCCAATATCTCAAGGTACAGATCACAGCTAAAACTCTGCTCGCAGGGCTATTAGCTCTGAACATTTCACTTGAGCCAAAAAACTTAAGCATCTTATGTTATCAAACTGTATGTCATTCCCTACTAGTTTTCAGTGGATGTGCACTGAGCCATGCCTGTCACTCAAAGTGGTGTCAGACAGAGTAAACCTGACTGACTTAGTTGGATCTTCCTTAACAGCATAGCCAGGACACCGACAGCAATGCCAGGGCTTAGAAGAGAGAGATTTTATTTAACTTCCCCCATCGATATTTTATAGCTTTTATTTTCTCTTGTGGCACAAACGGTGCTCAGATAGGTCTCCTTTGGGAGACAATTTACCACAATGAGGCCCGGGTGCTATTGCAATACAAATAATAATAGCAACACGCTCATTCAAATGTGGCAGGGTCTATTATTTTTCTCTGTAATTCCATGTCCCACCTCTAAAAGGTACAAAACTTCTCTGAGTAACTGGCTACAGAGTCAGCAATTCCAATAGAGGGCAAGAAAGTAATAATGAAGGACAAGAGGCAAGGGTTAGGGTTAGGGTCCTGCTTCCCTCCTCCCCCCCAGCCTTGGAGCAGCTGAACAGCCAACACAGTCTGCCGCAGAGCTGGAGCTGGCTCTAGCACTGGGAAGGCAGGATAAGGGATGCCAGGAAGGTACGGAGGTGAGGTGGGTTCCCGAGTGGCCTAGGGGATAGGCCAAGAGCATCACAGGTTGAGATTAAATTTTCTAAGAGTGAGAAGTCAGAACAATAGGACAAAGAAACAGACTGCCTAGGGAGGTTGTGGAAACTCCCTCACTGGAGGTTTTCAAAAGGAGGTGCATAGCCAAATGACTTGGATGATTTAGACCCAACGCACTATGCACTTAGGCAGGGTCTGCAGCACACCTGCAGTCCCTGCTATGATTCTATGCACATTTGTTGAAGATGTATGCTCTATGTAAAATGACTCAGATGACATCAGTCCATTTGCTACTGAACAGGATCTCACATCACACAACTACCAACACACTGATGGCACTGATAGGCCCCCATGCAGGTAGTTCCAGAAGGCTAATGGGTTGAACTATCCCCCCAGTCTACAGAAAGGTCTTTCCGGTAAAAAGTTGCAGCAGAGTGGTAGAGCAGGGGGAAAAGGACTGTACTTTACGACTGCCCAATCCTGTTCTCTACCTACACCCATCAACAGCACTACTGTGTAAACTGATTTGTGACTCAGAAAGAGAAATACAAAGAAATGGTTCTCAGTATTTCACAGGAGACACACACAGTAGGAGGTGACAATCGATTCAGTGGTTGCTGGAGTCACATCTCATTTTATTTAATAGAATAATAAGACTTTGCATCAGTGATGCCAAAGATGCCAATTAAGAGTAGTCTTGATTTATGTCCTGTCCTGTTTTAGTAGAGTTCTCCCTTTTTTCCCCCCCGGAGATTTGAACTAATTTAACTGAGCAGGTTTTCCTTTATTGAGAGATCTAGTTACCAAGGAATAGGGGCGGAATAACTGACTCAAAGTTTTGTGCTTATTACACTTTTTCTAAGTAAAGTCCATGTAAAAAAATAGACCATAAGTTAGTCTGATGTTTTACAAATTGGCTACTTAAACCACTCTATACCTATAAATTGTGCCACACTGGAGGCCAGCTTTCTTTAGATGCTCTTCTTTGATGTAGCAAGTCAAGACCTGAAAGGGGAGGACTAAGATTTCAAATTAACTGTATGCTAAAATACTGTGAGAAACTAAGGACAAAAAATAAATCAGATAAGCAATGAGAGGATGCAGAAGAAAAAGTGACAAAAGCGGTGCTTTGTGTTTTGCTAGAAAGCCACATTATATGCCATCACAGACACAGTGCAAATAGGAGTGTGTCTGTGTCTGTGTGTGTGGTATAGACTGTTAACATCAGACCAGTTAAAACTAAAGTGATCTCTTCTGCAACTTCACATTCAAATGTGTGAAGATGGTTCTAATCAACTCACATCAGTAAGTGCACAGCAAAAGGACTCCCATTTTAATTCATACAATATTTTGTTCCTGTAGTGATCAGATGGATTCAATTACCCCTAAACAGTGTATAAATTAACTTGAGATCCTGCTCACAAGAGCAACACACTGAAGGCAAGAGGCCCACTTGTATAGCTGAAGTGAATAGACTTCACTCTAAAGCTGGCGAATTCTCAAGGATTCTCTAAAAAAATTTAAATTGTGATATAAATGGTGGGAAGATTGATTAATGTTTTCTCAGCACTTTGGAACCATATTTAGCACTGGGTAAGTGCTTATTTTTTTGCACAAAATATTAGAAATCTATAGAAGTTCCGACTGTAGAAATGAGGTTTGCATGTGTAAGTTCTATCAACTGCTTAGACCAGGTCTACTCTGAACAGGAAGATCGAATTAAGATTCACAACTCTAGCTATGTTAATTATGTAGTTGGAGTTGATGTTCCTTAATTCAAGTTTCTATGTAGTCTCCGTGGCCTCCACAGCAGGAGGCCAATGGGATCAAACTTGAGCAAGAGTTCTGGTGCTGACAGGGGGTGGCCTCTGAGTTCAATTTAGCAGGTCTTTACTAAACCTGCTAAATCAAATGCCAAAAGATTGATTGTGGCAGCATCAATCTTCCCTGTAGTGAAGACATGGCCTTATTCGGGTGTCACTGCTGGAAAGGTACATACAAAAGCCTAAACATGTACAACAACAGGGGCCAAACTGAAGACTTTTTCACACTTTAGTCCAAAATATTAAATAAAATAATGTCCTTAAAGGTACAGTGTTCATTGAGGGCTGGATCAAACTCCCTGAAATGTCAGTGGAAATGCATCCTTTGATGTCAGTGAGAGTTGGATCACTCTTTAAGCATTGGGGGGCAAGAGGTATCATTTACTATGCACATGTTCATTGCCTAACATAATTGGACCCATACCTGGTCGAGACCTCTGGCCCCACTACAAGATATGACGATAAGAACAATGAATTATTTGTGTTATAATCTCCAGTCTGGATAGAGAACCTATTGCGCAAACATATAATGAGAAGATGTTCTCCCACCTCCACATATAGTAATGTAAAACTGTAAGGGTTGTTGTTTATCACTGCCTAAAGATTTTTTATTTTTTAATTTTAAAATATTGTGTAGTTTAATATTTGAATATTCTTCAGCTTCATGGATCAGATTAAATTATATTCATGTCTGTGTCATATTTTATTGAAACATTCATCTGAAACTAATTCACAATGGGTTTTAGTGAGCAATACACACCAATTATAATTTACCAGCTGAATAATAAATTCCAAAGAGAAAAATATGGTTCTTGTTCATTCACATCAAAACACATCCAGGGAAAGAAAAAACAAATGGCAATTTTAGCACTATTGGCCAATATTAGAATAAAAAGGAGTTACCTGTAGTGAGCTTAAGTTACACATATAGTAGTCTTCATGTGTTAAGGTCCAAGTAGTTAGTATATGCCTTAAAATTATATTCCTTCCATCAGCAAAATGTTGTGTGCGCTTTAAGAACTCATTGACAGTTGAAATAAAGTCACTAGGGCTCGTCTACTGCTGACCTTGATAGCTTTTCAGTTTATAACATCATAGAGGTACATGTACAACACCATCAGTGAGGGGGAAAAAAGAAAGCAAATGCCAGGAGATCTATTAGAAACAAGATGCATTTGTTTTTGACTTCTAATTAATCAAGATAACATCTCTTTCAGCCATTAGACAGTAAAATCAATAGCTTGGGCAGTCTGACTGCCAGTTAGACTTATACACCAACACCTATTATTGGCAAAACTGTGATGTATTTAACCATTTCATCCTTTATTATATGAAAAAAGTGACCAGTCTCTGTGAGAGCATGTGGGAAGGAGAGTTAGCACCACAACCGATCGTTTGCCCTTCCACAAGCAAGTTTTGCACCTCCTCCCTTCCCACCCTATAGGAATTGTTATTTTGGAGTGAGCATAACTAAAAAAATGTGTCACATAACATTGTCAACCCTGTAGGAAAATCAAAGTTGGGCAAGTATGGGAACTAGTACAGGTGTGTAAATCCACAAGGAATGGTGGGAATGACCCTTCTGCACCCTGCTCCACACTGATGAGATGACAGGTGACCAAGGCCATCATTAGGATTTATGGGGCCTATGTAGTACTATTAAACTGGTGCCTCTTTTAAGTTAACTAGATCCTCTCCTGAGGAAACAGAGCCACAGAACAGGGATAGGAAGA
This sequence comes from Pelochelys cantorii, assembly GCA_032595735.1. NCBI lineage: Eukaryota > Metazoa > Chordata > Testudines > Trionychidae > Pelochelys > Pelochelys cantorii. Next base: position 7,924,123 of record CM064333.1, on the reverse strand, counting down.
GACGGGTGGGTGGACATCAGGAGCCAAATTTCCAGGTGCCCTACACAGCTGTCTATTCTATGCATGGGAAAGGATGGCCCTGGACGTGACTTTCAGGAAGGTCCAGGGCAACAGCACTAGAGATGATTCCCTCTTTTTATTACCCCAAGCAGCAGCAGAATGTTGCTCTTCCGGACAAGACCTTTTCCTGACTTGTAGACGATGGCATGGGACCTTCCATCGCCAATAACAAGGGGGTTTCCCTAGAGCGCTGGGTCAAAATTTCTACTCCCGCTATTGGCTGCCATTCTTCCACCACAGGAGTTGCAGGGCTTTCTCTAGGCATGCTGTAGAACAGTGCTTCTCAACCTTTTTGATAGCAGAGACAGGCTTGCTACCAGGGTGCTGTCTGAGGTTGTGTCCGTGACAAATACTGCAGCAAAGGGTGCAACCCTGAAAAATGCAGAGCCAGATCACCAAGGGCCAGATTCTGCCAACTTTACTGAAATTATTAACTTATCCCACAAGCAGTCCCGATCAACTAGCCCAGACCTTGATTTTTTAATAAAATCAATTCAAAGAATGATACTTCCCAATGTCAATAAGAGGGACAGCACCACTCAGCTAGAGAATCCAGCACACAGAGTTATGAGCTATTACTGTACAATACAGTAGTACATCGCCTCCCTCCCCCACCCCCTTCTGTCTATCTGTTCTATTCACCTAATATAATGGAACTCTCTGGACCTACTACAATATACAAAGATGATGATTTATTAGTATTATAGTATTACTTCCCACTTGAGTCTGTATTACTATTACATTCAGCATCTGTAATTCCTGACCCTTCCAATTAAATACTTTGATTAAAAAAACCCACCATAGCCTAGATATAAAAGATGATCCATCAGAAAAGTTAGTCATTCCAAATGACTCACTCTGGAAAGCCCCAGTCAACTTGACCTTGGCAAACTGATTGGTTTATTTTCAATCCCCTAAATACTTTTCAGCTGAAAAAAAAGCACCACCACTATTAATAATAAAGAAAAGCAAGGACCTCCCATGTAATCTGTACCTTTCTTGTTCAATGTGCAAATGCAACACAGTCTAATTGAGCATATTGGGCTATATTGTACTTTGCATATCCTACAACTGGGTCAATAATTATGATATGGAAGTGGTTTGTGCCATTTTGACTTTTTTCTATTAGGTACAATAATCATATGTACATTTAATTACACGTAATGATGATAATTGCAGAATTAATGTATAATGCTACAAATTAGTTCAGTCAGGCATTTTATACCCCAGAGAGAATGCTATGAAAGTGATTAAAACAGAAAACAAATTCTTTAAAACAATACCACACTCTATCTTTCCACATTGCACCTATGATTTATTATACAGTCAAGGGCAACTCCCATTAAGGTGAATGGGAATTACTTTAATAGATGCCCTGAAAATCTATGGGAGAATAGAAATCCAGAATTTGTGTCACAGAAATATTGTACAGCTGTTGCTGAAGATCAAGCATATAGGTTCAGTTAGGACCACAGTAAGTATCTGAACTCTCAACAGAGTAATATAAGTGAAACGATTTTCTCCTTAGATTAATCTATTTTTTCTTATGTGAACTTTATTTCTTATATATTAACAAGGAAATAATATCCAGTTCCCCACCTCTAAATATTAAGGTCAACATTTTAATCACAATACATTTAGGAAAGGGAGAAAGTTTTCCCACAATAACCTTAACTCTGCCCTCTTGTACATATGCCCTAACATACGGTCATTACAGAATTACATGAATAACTAAAAGTGTTCCTGTGTGGCCCTCTAACATTAGAGAAAAGGTTCATTCTGAAAACACAATTCCAACGTACACTTCAATTTACTTACTAGATTGTTTGAAAAATCATCAAAACAGTTTTGCAATAAATGGAAATGCTCCAAATGTTCCAAAATGGAACAATATTGGTTATTTTTCAAGTTTTTCACTATTTTTCACTTCAAAATTTCAATATTTCATACATTTGATATTTTTCCCCTTGTAAAAGACGAGGGCCGCCACTTACCTCTTCAAGAACTCACTCTTGTTTCCAGTTAATTTCTCTGCTGAAAATCCTTCATTGGACAGGCAACAGAAGGTGTCAGAAACAGAACTCAAAAGTCTCAAAACAAATACACACACAAAGTTTTTCATCAGTTCCAGCTCTGTATAGTCTGGTGTCCTGGGCTTTTGTAGCTTAATCTCAGGCTTCCTGCCTCTGATAGTGCCAACTACCTCTCAGACCACCTCCCCAGCTTCCTGCCACCTTTTATATTTCAATCCTGATTCCTCTGAGGTGGGGTTCCCCAAGTAATCAGAGCTATCTCATTCCCAGGCTCTTCAACCCACAGGCAAGTGACCGTGTAAATCCCCTGCCATGACAGTTCTCCTCCTTCCCCATGGCCATGCAATAGAATGAATGATTGCCCTCAGTTTTTGTTATTTTTCCTCAATACTTTTCCATTTGCTCTGGTTTTCATTTTTCCTTTTGTCACCCTTTGTAACTTTTCTAAATGTCTTTTGAAAAGTTAAACTGACAAAAGGAAAGCTGAAAAAAAAAAACTGAAAAGGGGGCATAATTAATTCTGGTGTATTCTGTGGCAAAAATGGACAAAATGATCAAGAAAAAATAAAGGGAGGGGGACAAAAATGAAAACCAAAATTTCAAATTTCTCATACACTGACCTGTCTGGTTTTGATGAAAAACAGGACATTTCCCCCAAAATGGAAGCTTTCCATAAAAATTTCCACTTTCCAAAAGAGAGAATGTTTTAATTTAAAAAACAAGTTTCAAACAAAATATGATTTCAACCAGCTGTGTTACTCATTCAGTCACTGGATTCACTTCAGGGGCATTCCTTCTGACTTGAAGTCAATGAGCTGTGATTTAGCACTTCACTTAATGAAAGTCAGCGGGTCCGCCCAAGATACTTCGTGGTTAGTTTTCAGAATTTCACATGATATTTTCATTTTCCAAAGTGAAAAACCAGTTTGTATAACTGGCCAGTGGACTCAAACTACTGAGCTTCACAGGCCTCTAGCCAGAAGAACTTTTTCTCCAAACACAAATGCTTCTTTCATTGGAACCTCAAGTTAATGTCTGGTTTCCAACACCCCACCACCACCCCAAAACACCCGTCAGTCCAAAGCATTGTGCTTCACCTGTTTTCTCAAGGTCTTAAATATGACATCCTAAACTGACCTAAGTTCACTTAAAGCTTTTAGTCACAGTTTGCTGGAAAAGTTTGGGAGCCTTCTGCTAAAGCTTGGCTGAGTTCTGAGTTTCAAAACAAAACAAATGAGTTATGTGATGAAGGCCTTTCCCATGTATATTCAATCAGTTTTGCTGCCAGCCTATAATGCACTCTGATCCCTCTTCCCAACCTGCACTCTCTCAGAGGATATTAGAATTTTTTTTTTAAAGCAAATTTGGTGAAATGACAACTTACACTTTTAGAAGAAAGCCATAATTATTAGAGGACAAAACCAAAACAGCCTTGTCCTCCCTCCCCCTGCAGCACCGCACACAAATCTGGGGGTAGACAAGAGGTAACGAATATATTTGCCAATCCTATAAACAAAACTTTGTTGAAAATGATGTGTTTTGCACATATTCCATCATGAAATCTTACATTCCAGCACCATAGTGTCTGTAACCCTGTAACTCTCTTATCTACATGCTTTAATGTACAGAAGGAAATACAGTTAAGCTTGTGCTTCATTTATCACCATGCCTAGGTTGCCAAAACATTTAAGTGGAAAGCAGTCTCATAGCCTGTAGGTACCTGTGACATTTTTATAGGAAGGATATTTTTAAATGCAATTTGCCAGAGGACTCACATTATCACAGTCTGATTGTATTTGGAATATACCAAAATTGAATCTATTGTATTCCCTTCTCTGTTCGTTAAATTAAAAAAAAAGCGTCCCTTATATTAAATTGGAAGTTAGGCACAGATCACACATTCATTAGCTGTAATCAGTGACAAGCTCATTGCTATTAACTATAAGTTCTCTCTAAAGATCTTGAATCAGGCGATCTTTGATACAAATCATGGGCCATTCTAAGCAATCAATCATTGGATCAAAAAATTGGATCAAAAGTTTGTTGGAGACCCATTAAAAGCTGCAAGGTTTCAAAACAAAATGCTGGCCTGATATTTACAAATGACATGATTGTTACAGAATGTTAACTGCACCTCAACATTACAATCAGGTCTTTTTGAAACACGACCAGAACCTCATATTGCAAAATATCCAGACATTGTATCATCAATAGAGCATCTGATTAATGGTACAAGAATCATCAGTATTGGCCCGATCTTTAACGGGTGTAAATCAGTGGCATCAATGGAGCTATCTTGATTAACACCCGGCTGAGAAGCAAGCCCTGTTTTCTTTAGTGATTTTGACTATTAAAGAATATCCCTGGCATGATCATTTTCCTGCATATAGAGTTCATGCATTTAGGTCAACTTTAGAGAACAGCTTGACAGATTTAAAAAAAAAATTCCCCAAGACACATGCATAAAAGTCTGCTGACCTTCTGTCTACCTATATTTGGTAGCTGGTTTGTGTTAGCACAGCTTTATGCTATCAATTAGACTCGGAAACATTATTTTGAGTTTTCTGAACTATTACTACTGCCCACGTTCATTTGTCTTTTTTATTCTCTAGATGTGCCATGACAAGTATTAAATGCGACACACACCAAACTTTGCATGTCCCGCAGCCAGCTCCAATGGCTGGGATGCTGTCATATCGAGCTACATCAGGGGCAGTGGCTCAGTGTCTGTGTCTGTGACACATGTCAGAAACTTTTAAATGTCTGCTCTTTTTTTCATCAGGATGCTTCTGGATCCTAGCTAGGGAAGAGATGACATTTTATGTTTGGGTGGAACTTGTTGTGGCTCCCTCTTCCTGCCTCCTCTAACTGTCAGCCTGAGTTTCCCCTGAACATATCACAATGCAGACAAATAAAACTTGTCATTTAGAAATGTATTCAGTAGTAACCATACTTGAAAACAATGTTTTAGAAGGAACTTGGGCACATTTTCCCACAGAATGATGCACTACACAAAACACAGCACCAGGCGATCACTGACCTTTGTTATGTGCTGCCTTAGAAGACTGATGTGCAAAACTCAGATACACATGAATTCCTTAACATTTCTGCTCTTTTTTTCCATCACAGTGGAATAATTTGGCATATAACTACCCAATGTACTAGGGTATTGCCAAGTCTTGGAAGAATTAACATTTGGATAAAAATACATAGTTTAAGGGTAGAAGATGGGTCTGCTAATTCATTAGACTGCATTCCCCCGGATGAGTTTCATTAGTTGAAAAGGAAAGAGAGCACAAACTTGCTCCATTCATTTTGAACAAATGTATGTCATTTCTTTAAGATCTATCTTGGGTTGGCATGATTATGACATTTTCTCATCAGGTTTACTTGATATTATGAACAGTCTTTTATGTTCCCCATTGCCCAAGGCAGCTTGAGAACTTTGAATTTTCCTGAAGTTACACATAGATGTGGTTGGGAAGCCAGACTTAGTCCACATAGTTAGCTCTTATTTCCACATCTCAAAAAAAAAAAAGATATATTGGCATTGGAAAAGGTTCAGAAAAGGGCAACAAAAATGATGAGGGGTTTGGAACAGGTCCCATATGAAGAGAGATTAAAAAGACGTGGACTTTTCAGCTTAGAGGCCAACACAGCTACCCCTCTGAGACAGTGAAAGACTGTGTAATTTTATTCTGGGGCCCTCTTTGCCCATTTCAATTGGCCATGTTTGAGCTGGAACTGACTAGCACATGGACTTTGCAAATTGGCAGCTTAGCTAGGAACCAAACAGATGGTTTTGGAAAGCCAAACAGCCGTCAAGAAGAAAGGAAAATGCAACTGCAATACACAAGGTTCAGCCCATTTACCTCTCAAAACATCTCTCTTCTGTTCTTCGAAGTGATTTCAGCATTTGTAAAAGAGGTCAGATTTACCCACGAACAATCCTGGAGGTGTTAGCTAACCCAAAGGGTAGATGTGGACTTGCCCCACCACTCCCTTTGCATCTACCAGCACAGCAGGCTGGCCACACAGGAGAGAGCATGTTCTACTCTCCTAAGCAGTGTATGCACTTCCCCTGTGTGCCAGAATGTTCTGGAAGGCATCTTGATGCCCTGAAGCACCAGGCCTCCTAGAGCTCCCCCAGTATTTGAGACACACCTCAGGCCAGTGCATCAATGGCATAATCGGCCCTGAAGGTTGTTCTCAGCGCTGCTCCATTCTCAGCCCTTTCCCTTCAGAGTGACTGTCCTGTTCTCTCACATGTCGCATCACCACCCATTTGCATGGCTAGACCAGACAGGTTACTTCAGAGCACACGGACTCTATTCACTTGCCTGAAAAGCGTTCAAGTTCCTTCTCAGGGCTCCCAGTAAGAGGTCCCTAGAAAAAGTTAATGGCAAACAAATGAACAGAAATCCTACCTCACATAGAGTCACCCTCAGAATTTACTACAGAAGGGGGTCAGAGTGCTAAACACAATGGGTGAATCTTATAAGAGGGCTGGATATAGCGGAGACCCCAAGTAACACTTGAAGCTAAGGGTGTTAAATTAAGGATAATGAGATCACCATTCTCACACCACAAAGTCCACCCCACTTTCCCCATGTGCTGGGAGGTGAGGGAAGTGCCCTGCCAGCAGAATATGAGACTTGGCAGAGCAATTGTCTGAGTCTCTGTAATAAAATCTTCCTTGGATCTTGTTGTACGTGGGACACACATCACACCACAGTGGCACACCACATTTTTCTTAGGGACCCAGAGGGGTTTTCTCCTTTTGACATGCACACTTAACTCCTTGGTAACCAGGTGACCGAGACAGCAAACAAACTTTAAATAGTCTGCCATTGTTTTTACAGGTATGTTTTCAAAGCAGCAAGTGGAAGGCGCACACACACAAATCAAGCTCAGAAAATAAGACACACTAGTTACCACAGTCAAGAGGAATTGCATGGGCTGGAATAAAAAGTGTGACAGTACCACTTATCTTCTGCTTCATGTTCATTTAGCACTAAGCAAAAGAAGGATGAAAATAATATGATGGAAATATGCACAATTCCATCAGCAGAGCTTACAGCTCTGTAGGTAATTAAACACTGTAACACATGATGAGATAAGGAAGTAATATTTACATGTTACCCATGAGAAAATTGAGCCACAGACTGGTGGAGCGACTTGTTACAGGAAAACAAGCCCCAAACAGAACTCTTGTCTACCATTTCCCAGCCCTGACCTTTAATCACAAGACCATCCATTCTCCCTTCAATGAAAATGCCCACAGCAAAACTTGATGCTCCATGAGGTTTGCTGAAAGGCTCTCTCAGATTTACCTAATTCGGGGCTCAGATTCACTGAAAAATTTGAAAAAACACAAACTCTATCCCTCAAAATTCAAACGGCAAGCAAAGCAGAAGATCTGTAAACCACATCCTTCATTTTTGATTCGAGAGATTACACAAATTAAACCCAGCAGATTTCCCGAACATATAGACATTCTCATTACTTAAGCATTGTTAACACATTTCTACTCTATTTTTAATTTCAGTGCTGGTGTTTGAATTCAAGTATTCTATGTCACACAAGAGGTATGCAGAGAAAGACAGCCATTCAAGTTATTCTGCAAGTTGTTCTTTAGTGTTTTGCCCCATTAGGACATTTAAAGAAGGTCCATGCTGCTTCTTTTCCTATTTACTTTTTTCGCATTGGAAATTCAGGCTTTGATTACACCGCTTTTCCTGGGACATACAATTTGCAGCTCATAGCTCAGGATTCACATCTTTGATACTAAAGGTGGCATAATCCTAAGAGAGGAATGTATATTTAACCTTGATGTTTAAAACTTTTTTTGAGTTAAATATGATAGGTGTTAACAATGTCAAACATCTGATAAACAATTAGAAGGAAAGACCTTTTTATTAAATATACAACATTTCTGCCCCTTTCATGGAAAAGTGCTAAAACTCCTGCTCAATTTTTTAATCAAAAAAGTCCTACCGCAGTCAAGACATGAAAACCCCCCTGATATCTCTAAAGTAAGGCTCAAAAAGAACCCCTATCCTCCTCCTCTTGAAAGAAAACAAAATTATTTCAGGCATTTTAAATAAAAAAAACTAGATTGTGTTCTTTTTTTCTTAATTGAATTGATTATCCTTAGAACTGATCAGAAAAAAATAATCTGAGGCAGGCTCCCCAGTTAGATGATGTCTCTCACAACATGCTGTGGTCATGGAATTTCCCATGACGCACAGCTGCATTGCAGCTTGAGGGGAAACCGGAAGCAGGAAGGCAAGCAGGAAGCACATTCCATAGAGAACAATGAGGTATCCAAACAAAACTCCCAGGAGGCATTACAGCAGATCACATGGAGACACATTAATGTTGAAGTGAATGAAACAAAATATTTCAATTTGGGGTCATCCAAGCAAAATGTTTCTATTCGGAGTGATCCAACTTGAAACTAAGAACGTTTCTTCAACTTCCTCTTAATAAAATAGGAAAATTCAGCGAAACAGAAATTTTCCCGTTCAAAAAATGTAGATTTTGCAAAAATTGCATTTTTCCTTTGGACAAAAAGGACAGAAAATTCTCCACCAGATCATCAGTCCTTACCTTGTCCCAGCTCATTTCAACTCTCTTCCTCTTCTTTATCACAAGTTTGTCCCACTGCAATCTCCTGTCTGCAGTGCTCAAGTGGTCCAGTCATCTTCCAGGCGGTTCTACCTAGTAGCTCAATATTTTAAGCGTTCCTAGATTATGTGAAGAGTAGACGCGCGAGCATAATTTTAATTGATTTACTTCCATGTAGGCTGAAGTAAATGTAGAAAGGAACTGAGGACATAATACAGAGACAGACACTCCCTAAGCATGTCCTCCTGATGCTATTGCCATTGCTTACACCTTGTGCAGTTCTGTCTCCCTCTGGTGGCTGGATCTCAAAGCTGTTTATGAGTCAGCGACAGTCTTCAAAGCTAACACACTGACGTTCCTTCGCTCGAGGCAGGTCATCCTTTCAGATCCAGAGGCCCCGGGTTTTGCTCGCTGCAACAATGGCCATCTGTTACAAGGACATTGATTGTCCTGTAACAAAATCTGGGTAATTCTGTCATTAAAGATGAAAATTGCCCTTGGCTCCATCGTGCCAAACCATCATCGCTGATTTGCTCCTTAGTTAGATGTGGAATGCTGACATAGAACAAAAAGGTCTCAGGACATGGCCTAATTTACGGCTTTGTTGGTTCAAGGAAACCCCTATTTCCATTTTGAAATAGTGTGCCTGTCCCTGCACTTGTAAACACCGCTCTGAAGTTGATGAGAAATGTGTCATTAACTTCAATGGGCACAGGAAAAGACTCAGAATGTGCTTATTTTTATAAACTTGTGATTAACATTATGAGGCTTACCGGTAAAAAAAACTACCAGCTGTTAAATATAGCTGAATGCACATTTATCTGGACAGGGAAAATGAGGATCTAGCTGGAGTTATGGCAAACCTTTCATCACGAAACCCAAACAGCCTGATTTTTTTTTCTTCCAGGGGCAGGAAGAAGAGATTGCTTGAATCTCAACACACCGACCAAGTTTGCTAACCTTTCAGCGAACTTGGGCTGATTTATGTTTTCAGGTGAAAACCAGGAGAAGCTCAGGGGTGGTTTTGGCTGACTTTTGCTTCATCCAGGTTTTGCTTCATCCTGAAACTCAGTGGGTGTGAATCCACAACAGCCAAAACTGAAAATAGCTTGACATAGACACCATATGAAAAGAAACCACCCAAGACTTACCACAGGGTTCCAAGTATGGAAAGCAGTAGCTACAGAGCAGACACATCAGGCACCATCCCAATGTAAGATCTTGCAGCTCAGTGTTCATTAGAGGGAATGGCTGAGGCTGTGGGTAATTGATGGAGATCAAGCTAACTATAGTCTGGCCTCATTTGATAACAGCACTGTTTATCGGGATCACTTACTGTTGCATTGACATTTTCAGTGCCTTGCATAATACATCTGTCGTAAGGTAGGTGGTGATTTGCTGGTTTGGGAGGTAGCCAAACGAGGAGGCTCTGAAGTGTAGTGTAGTGAGCTTTCTTCCAAAATTGATATAGAAATTTGACTACTTGAAACACATTATAAATGGTGGTTAAATCATTAGGGTATTAAAAAGGAAATTACTTTTGAACAGAGGAGGTTTTGTTTTCCTTTCACTTGCATTGTAATCCTCTGACCAGCCCTACCTAGATTGCTAAGTGAAAGAGAATGAAAGAAATGATGAATAAAAACCCCTCACTTTTGACCAAATTCATCCCCAGCGTAACTTAGTTCAAATGGAGTTACATTAATGGAGTTTCACCCAGGAAAAAAAATTGGCTCATTGTCAAAAGGAAATGAAGCAACTGTGTCCTCACTTACAGCTATGAACTTAAACAGAATTTTCATTACCTGGGAATTGTTTTCAGAAATTCCCAAGCAAAGAGAACATTGGTAATGTTGAGCTAACCTAATGTTAACCCCTTGAGGGGGAAAAAAGTCTTAAAAGAACAATGCAGCTTAAGAATACAACATCTATAATGTGGAAAGCTTGTAAATACTACATTAAGGTTCCAAAATTATGAGCACTGAAAATTGCGTCACAAGCAATTGTAGACTTAAGAGTATTTTCTAACACAACTGTTTGTTTACCTGTTAAACATATATACAGGCCACAGGCCATCCTCTCTATAAGTCCAAGATATGTCCCAAAAAAGTTGGACTTACAGCAAAACAACTTAAAGCAGGATTTTTTTTCCCACAGCTGACTTCCATTTGCACAAAGTGGGTTTTTTTTGCAGAACTTAAGAGCGGGGAATGGGAGAGGACTTATAATGCATCAGCTCCTACAAGCATCAATGACTTGTGTGTGGAAAGGATGTATACGGGGGTGACTTATAGCAGGGATGCCCTATATATGGTAGCTAGTTAGGTTTTTTTGCAAGGAAAAAAGGGAAATCTTGCCTATCTTACAAACTCCTCTGATTTTCAATATACTTAAACAATATGTCCACCTAAGAAATTAAATTAACAAAACCAATGTCATGCAACAATGTAAGATCAAATATTCTCAAGACAAGCGTTACCTGAGCAGTGTCAACTCGGCCACTTTGCAAATACGTTGCATTTTTTATACATATTTCCATTCAAAAATAGAAATTGTAATGAGGGATCTCTTTCGCTCCAGAACATTGCTGGTGGTCTCAGAGATGCATGCTCCTGACTCCTCCTGTTTACTTTTAGATGCTAAACTGAATTAAAGGACAGCTATAAATACATAAGCACTTTCTGAACTTAATTCCATGTAAAAGATAGCTGCAGCGACCGCAGGAAAATTCTACGATTCTAAAAGGTAATGGAGAATGGTAATGGAGGTCTGTAGAATGGCCAATGTGAGGTGAGGTGGGCCGGGCCATCATAAAATATCAGTATTGAGATGCAATCCCAACTACAAAAAAGACTTCCAAGACGTAATGCATTTTTGTTTCTGATGCGAATCAGAAATATATACAACATGTGCAAAATGGATGAGTTAACATAGCCAGAGGAAACTTAACTTTGGGAATTATTTTGCTTTGAGAGCTTTCCTCTGACATCCTCAACACTGCAATATTACAATGGTTTTTAAGGTGTTTTTAACATACGAATACAATCCACTCAGAACTACACACTTTTTCCAAGATGTGGTTCTCCTAAGAAGTCAAAGATGCTGAGATGATGATGATGTTTTGTGAATGTGCCATGACCACGACTTAGTTTGTCCTTAAAATATATGCTTCCTTGAAGGCTTGTGAAAATACTGATTTGAAACCTTAATCTAGTTGTCAGCAAGACTAAGAAAGGGTCAACTTCAGGTTGACAACACCCCCAGAGGCAAGTCCATCAGAGTCACCTAACCTAAAAGGTAACTTTTTGGAGGATTCAGATCTCTTTGTGTTATGTATGGAAAATATATACATTCGCATGGTTTTCCTGAAACGGGAGTGCTGAGTATTTTCTGCATATTTCTGGACAGTAAATGCCAAAATAAATGATTTTTAAGTCTATTGCTTTATAAATGTTTGGAAGAAAAGGTGCTTATTAAATAATTTCTGGGACTAATTCTAATTTACATTAAATCCTCTTTGCACTGCTCTGGCAGTCCAAAGGAGCCTTAAAAAGGACATAAATTACAGTTAAGACCCCCTTTAGTGTGCCAGAGTGGTATAAAGAAGTCTTAGTGTACATGAAAATCAGACTCTGTTTTTCTGTCTTCTTAAGACTTCATTTCCTGCAATGCTCTGGATTTCTCTTTCACTGAGCCTTTGAATTTTGAAATACTGGGTTAGAAAAATAATAATAATTTCCCTCCACATTTATGTGTCTTTTACATGCCTCCTTATTTTCCATTTCCTACATATATTCCTAAGGGTGCATTTTTATGCACATCTCTTTTTTTTCTTTAATAACGACAGGTTTTGTCTTTGCACCCCTATAGATAAAGGACTCTGTTTCCTGAAGCTGTAAGATTTCACTGAGGAAACCCTCTCTTGCAGATCAGAGGGGCTCTGAGGTTCTGGACAAGGGCCTCAATAGCACAGTAAATCACCAATCAGCTATATCCGCTCACTAATGTCTCACTAGGACCAAAAGGAAGTAGTACTGCAAGATGGATGCCAATGTAGACTTTATTAAAAGGGAGTCTGGGATTCTTCATACTATTGGCCCAAATGGCCACAAATTCAGAAAGTTCAGAGGAGGCAGAGAGGGGGAGGCAGCCCCTATGACATGTCAAAACTTCAGCATGAAGAGGAGAAACCTGTGGAAAGGAGTAACCCCATTCTCAAGGCTAACTTGAGACCCCCCCAAAGTGAAATTTGTCTCAGTTACAAGCCCAGAAGGGAGTTTTGCACATTAAAATAAAATACCAGCAAATAAGGAAAACTAACAAATCCAAAAGAACCAACCATTACATAATGTTGCTACTATATACAGAGTTAGGTACTGCTACCGTTATTCAGGTCAAGTAGCATTGACCGTGCAAGTAGTCCCATTGGAGGATCTCAGAACCCGGCCATACATTTTTTTCTTTACAGCTGACATACTAGCCGAAATGTCTCGAAAGACATAATGACCAATACTTAGAGTTGGCTTTCCATGAAGTGGGGAAGCATGGGGACACCATGACCTCTGTCTGTGTTGTGTCTCTGGTGAAAGAGAATACCTTGGTTTCCACAGTTCTTCAGCAATGGGGGTTGATGGTGGTGGTTTGCTCTTCCCTCAGAACAGAATTTTTAAAAATTAAAATAGGCGGAGAGGACAGCGGCAGATATATCTTATCCAGGCGGCTGACCTAGACTGGAACTCAAGGAAATCTAAGAGGAGGATATCATGAAGCATTGCAAGCAATGGAAAAGCAGACTATGCTCAGTGAAGCAGGAACACCAGTCTCAAAACAGACATGGAGTATTTAATTCTTCTTGCCATCACTTGCTTTCAGAGCAAAGACTTGGCAGGTAAAACAGTCAAGGACTCAGACAGAGACTGTCAGGAGCAGAGGGTTTACAAGGCAAGTACTTAAGACGCACACGACTAGTTGCAAAACCTCTGATTTTGTAAGTCACCTAGTTCACCGTTGGTCTCTGAAGACTGACACCACAAACTCATGCCTGAAAACATAAGTCCAAGATTGGCTGCCTGGCTAAAATACTGAGGATATCAAATTCCGCCCTGCCCCCCTCCCCCCTGCATTTTCAATCTGTACCTACCACTTTTCCATGTGGATAGACAGGTGTGTTGGAGTAAAGATGCCCAAACTGGGGAAACAGAACCAAATGACTGTGCTAACTTCCATGCCATGCAGAAACATGAGAGATTCACTTCAGGCCCATATAAAACATAGCAGAGGTTCCTGTCAGTGGAATAGTAGAGGTTCCTGTAGAATGGGGTGTGTGGACATAATCATCTCTCTCTGGCGAACAACCAGGCAGTGTCACTGGAAAATATTGAACCAAAGTTTTCTCTTCACTCCTTTGTAGCAAACACTAGGCAGGACAGTGATGTGGAGCCTGGTTGGTCAGAAAGATAACATTTATGAGAGGTATTTTTAAAACTGCTAAGAGTTGCCTTTAATGGGAATACAATAAGGCCCTCTCTGGACATTTCTGAAAATCCCATCCTACCTCTCCCTGTGCCATCTGCAGTTAATCTGGCCCACTCGTCCTGACTCTGTTCATTTCAGTTTCACCTCAACAAGGAATGCAGAGGGATTTTAATGGGAGTCTTGCCAGAGCAAGGACCATAGGACCAGAGCCACAGTATTTATTTAGACAGGGAGTCTAGCATTTGTGTGTCAAAATAAAAAGATCACTTAGAATCCTGGGAGCCACAGGGAGAATTGCCATGCAGGTAATAGCTCTCTCCACAAGAGATGCCAATTTTAGACCTTTAGGGTCAGTTTACCACAAACACATTTTATTCCTCTGAAGACTGAGCTATGGGGTGGTAGCTCTTGCCTCACCCCTGATAGCTCCTCAAGGATACAGATGTTCTGAGCTCAGATTTAGATTCGGGAGCTTGCCAATGTGTAATATGCATTGCGGTTTGTAAAGCTAACTGTCCATCCTTGGTAAATTATCATAAACACAGCGGCAGTTGGAATGACTTCACAGCAGTACAATAGGAGCCTTCATGGTAATCTGCATCACATTGCTCTATCGTTCACAATCACTCAAACTCTTATTTCTTGGCAATCTCGTTAACCTAAATAAGTACGTGTTGTGCCAAGGCGCTGACACTTCGTGTAGCTGAGACGTCTAAGTCTTTCCTATCTGAGTCCCATAAAAAGACCAAAAGGTCACAACTACCCCATTTAAAAGGATCCAAAAAGGTACAAAATAAAAAAAGACACTTAGACAGATTTCAAGTCGATACATCTTGAAAAAAAATATATATATACTACCAAATCGGAAGTCCAACATGAAGATGCCATGTAACAGTCAGTTTGTGTTGATACCCAGGTAGATAAGACACTGGAGTAGGACTCAGAAGATGTGTGTTCAACTCCTTGCTTTGCCGCAGACTCCTTGTGTGATCCTGGCCAGATCACATGCTCTCTCTGTGCCTTCACCAGCTATCTCTAAGATGAAAATACCACCACTTCCTCTGACATAATCTTTGTCAGTCTCGTCTGTTCCAAAAATCCCTCAGTGAAAGAAGAGATGATCTCTTGCTGTGTGTAAATGTATAGTACCTAACCAAATGGGACCCTGATCTCAGAGAAGGCTTTTAGACACTAACACAGTGTAAATAATGAATATGTGTTACTTTTAGATAACATATACAGTATCGAGGATCATTCAGACCCAGGCCTGCTGACGGGGGAGAACGGGACAAAGGGGAAATTTGCCCTCAGGCCCACCAAGGACATCAGGCTCCCATCTGCAGCTACCATGGCAACCCTGGCCCCTTTAAAATTGCCACAGGAGTGCTGCATGGTGTGCTCCGGGAAGCTGAAAAGCCGGCAGGTGAGGGAGAGGTAGCTCCACCCTGCCCCTTCCTCGCAAGGCCCCACCTCTTTGGGAGTATGGAGTCTCCCTCCCCCACACACACACACTTTGCCCAGGGGCCTGGCAATCCTGTTGGCTCCCCTGTTCATACTCAGAGGGTTTCATATTATACCACAAATCCTGCCCATTGCATGGCACCAACCTTCAATTCATTGTCTAGTTTATTATTAGTATCATAGTGGTAGGGACCCCAATCATTCCCCATGCCTCATTGTGCTGGATTCTGTACAAACAAAGACTAGAAAGACAGGCCCAGGCCCAAAGAACTTGCAATCTAAACAGATAGATATGAGCAGAAGGGGGAGAACAAGGAACCAAATCATGCAGCATGAGGGGCAGTGGTAACAGCACACCCAGCTGCCTAACCATTAATTCATGTTTTGTAACCATCATGGAAGAGAGTTTTAAGGAGCTATTTAGAGGAAGACAATGAGGTGATTTTGTAGTTTTCACAGAACTCTTTGTGGGAGAAAGCACAAGGGAACTTATTTTAAAAAGGGGGCAATCAAACCTCTCATCACTGGGTAAGTGGAGGCAGGAATCGTCGTCTTGATAGACTATACGTCTTCTCCTTACCTCATTTTAGGTACCCCTTTGATTAATGGGGTAAGCATGTGTGCACTCTCTGACCTGTTCGCATCATGGCAGAAATGGAATACCTGGATTCTAAGTAGCTCCAGAGGAGAACAGTTTTCTAAAATGCAGAAAAATTGGGATTCAGTTATAGGGATGGAAGCAATAGCTTCATTTGGATCATTACATTTGAAAGATCCCTGCAAATCACTGAGTTCTTCAAATTAATGGCACAGCAAAACAATGCAAGAGGAACCATGCAGCCTCATAAACACAGCTCTGTTTGCACGATCTGACAAGTTATTTCATTTGCATTATAAATACTTCACCATGTGTTAGCCAGGGAAGCACATTCTGTAAAAGTGACCAATTCTTAGTAATAATTATTCACACTAAAATCATCAGTGTACAATTAAAATCACGAAAGTGGAGAAAGGAAATGTCTTTCTATGGAGGATTTGGGGATTTTTAAATTTTCCTTTTACCATTTAAAAATGAAAGTGGAAAATTCTGAAATTCTTTTCCAAAAGAAAGTTCCGAAAGAAATTTTGTTTTAGCTCAATGCTAACATTTTCTTTTGATTAAACTGAAATAATTTAGTTTGATTTTAACATTTTTATTTTATATTATTATATAGTAAAAAGTTATTTTTCAAAAGGAAAACTCAAAATGTTTTGTTTCAACAATGTTGAAACTGGATGTTTTTGGCAGTGCTGGAACAGTTTTCCTCAAATATGTTTCAAAATGAAATTAGGCATGATTTCACAAAGCATTTTGATTTTGATAAAATGGCATATTCCTATGGAATATGGTTCCATTGAAGATTTTCCACCCAGTTCTAGAAAATCACAAAAGATCAGGAAATGAAAAAGTTTAGGTTCCAACATCATCATGATGAACTGCTAATCAGAAAACAGACCGGAGAGGTGCAAGGCAGCTTAATCAATTGCTTACAATAATTGTGGGCCCAAATATTGAAAGAGATCTACACGTGATCTCATGGCCCTGGTCTAAACTAGGATTTTATTTCAAAATAACCCTCCCCTGAGGTCGAATTTATAAGCAGAGCGTCCACTCTATCAAGCCCGTTATTTCAAAATAACAGGCTATGGAACTCGAAACCTATACTCCTGCTTTTCATCAGGAGTAACACTAATTCTGAAATAGTTTTTCGAAATAACGGTAGCATGGATGTGCCAGTGCTGCTATTTTGAAATAACTACTTCCCAAAATAATTTGAACAAATTACTCCTCAGTGCTTCCTGGGACGCTAAGTCTGAGATAGCACTTCCACAGTAACAGAGCCTGGCTTGGACTAATTTTGAGGCTTCCCCGTAGTGTGGACATGCTAGTTTGATTATGTTAAATCGGGAGTTAGTAAGTTGAGTTTCCTAGTGTAGACATGGCCACGGAGTGCCAGAGGGAAGGATCCCTTTTTTTCCACGACCAGCTAATACAGAACAAGAAATTTAAACAGTATAGCAACAGAAAGTACTGAGTTTGTGCAACAAATCCTTATAAAGGCTGCTCTTGGAACCTTACACATTACATTTCCTGAGATTTTGAATTGTGCAGCTTTTAACTGCATTGGGCCTTAACAAAATTCCTCCAGCTATTTCATTTGTTTCTTACACAGACCAAGCTTGAAATAGTTCTGAAAGTTATGAGCCTGTGAAAAAAATTAAACACAAAGTAAATAAATACAAACTGCTTATCGGTTTTGCATGTAACTACATCAGGGTACAGATTTCTCAGCTGTTGTCAGTTTCCACCAGGGACAGCTGACAGGGGAACAGCATGAGAAGTGGTTGAGTCTCGTTGAGCCCTGAGGTCAGTTTGAAGTTTAAGAGTTTCTCTAAGCTACACCAGCAAGCTATGGGCCCCATGCAGCCTTCCACTCCCTTGACAACTGCTGGAATGCACTTAGGTTGAAGGATGGTAGCACAGGAGAAGGCCACGTGGGCTAGGGCTGCTTTCCAGTCCCTTGCCCTGCCTCATTGGTGCAAAGTGATTGGACCATAGCAGACAATCCAGTTGTGGAAGCGTGCAGTAATATTGCAACGTCTTGACCGTGACAGGTCAAACTCAAACCCCAATCCCAGGCACCTCTGTCCTCTGGGTAGCTTCTGGATCTGAATTTGCAATTTTGGTTCACCTCTACTCATTAAGTGGGGAAGAGATTATAACAGTGTGACAGGCTATTATTAGAAAGGCAACCGATACTAGGTTACATTGATGAAGTTAATGAAATTATGCAGGTTTAAAACTAATAAGCAAAAGTTCTTCTTCACACAGTGCATAGTCAACCTGTGGAACTCCTTGCCAGAGGAGGCTGTGAAGGATAGAACTATAATAGAGTTTAAAGAGAAGCTAGACAAATTCATGGAGGTTAGGTCCATAAAAGGCTATTAGCCAGGGGGTAGGAATGGTGTCCCTGGCCTCTGTTTGTCAGAGGCTGGAGATGGATGGCACGAGACAAATCGCTTGATCATTGTCTTCGGTCCACCCCCTCCGAGGCACCTGGTGCTGGCCACTGTCGGCAGACAGGCTACTGGGCTAGATGGACCTTTGGTCTGACCCGGTACGGCCATTCTTATGTTCTTATGTAAGTCTATGTTTGTGTCACTATTATTTTTAACTGAGTTAAGGTAATCCTCGTTAACTATCTTTACTGCAGTCAGATAACGTATGGTAAAACCACCATTGCCGTCTCTAAATTAAAACTGCAACATGAGTTAATTAACATATTAAAATACATTTTCCCCTAATGAAGACAAGCTCTATGCCACTTCATGTCTTTGTGAGAAATAATATGTCAAAGATTTAATCTGAAAGTAAGAATTCATTTCATTGCTGCCAATATTGAAGCACAAAGACCTGAGTGGATTGTATTTCTTTTGCAATATTAAGTGCTCAAAAAGAGCAAACTTTTATGCATGTTAAAAAATCCTCTTGCTTTAGATGGGAATACTTGCTTGAAAAAGGACAATTGGCATAAGTAAGGAGTTGCAAGATTTTAAAGTAGAAAGACCCTACTTAGTTACTCTATTCTTGGAAACAGGATGAGGACCTTAACTATAATATTATCAAATATACATTACACCAGAAACTGCAGTTTGGCATGCTTCACCTAGAAATGCCAAATAGCAGATGGATGGTTTTAGAGGAAACTGGTTCTAGATGCTTTGATTTGTTAAGAGATTTGTGATAGTTCTATTGAAAAATAAAATATCCAAAACGTGATATAATCCAAGATGGTACAGGTTGAACCTCTCTATTGCTAAACAATCTGATCCAGCAACATCCATGGTCTGGCATGATTTTAGCTGGCCACACCCATGATAAGTGGACTTCCACCTAAGTTTCCCACGTCCCATAAAGTTTGTTTATAGCCTCCAGTCCTGGCTTTCAGTGTCCTTTGCTGTTACTTAGCTCTAATTTACTTCTACATGTTTTCTAAGAGCCCAGAAAGCAGTGGAAGTGTTGGTAATGCTTCTAGACAATACTGACCTCCCACAGTCCGGCAAATTCTCTGGTTCGGCACTGGTCAGGTCCTGAGGGTACCAGACTAGAGAGATTCAACCTGTATAAGACTGAAAATGAGGTAGACAAGTTTAGAAACATTTAGACAACCTGGGTCTGTTGGCTTTACACACACACAGACGCAATGCATTTTTAAATCCTGGTGGCTTAGTGATCATCTTTTTTAAACATCTTGACAATTCACCACGTGAACAGTTCAAGAGCCACTTGTTAGTTGATAGCTTACTGACACCCTCCAACTTCCTCAGGAATCACCCACGACAGAGTTTAAGAGGCAACCAATTTGCTTATTATTCTATTGTTTGGGTCGATGAGAAGGCACAGGCACACTCATACTTCAGCCTGGGGAAGGAAAAAGAGAAATACTGTGATATTCTGTGTGCCATCTCTGCTAAGACACCATGGCAAAATTCGGTGCACAGCACAGCTTCCATGCAGACAGCATGAGGAAAGTCAATTTTTACGCTGCTGCAAGGCTTTGAAATAGGTTGGGAAGACTGGTCCCTGATCAAATCTGATTTACTTTAGTCATTAAAACTCCCATCGTTTGGTTTTTTAGAGAGCCCCTATGAATACCAAAAGCAAAATTTGTTCACAATGAACCTTGTAAATGTTCCTTAAAAACATGTGCGCCCTAACTCCAAAACGGGGACAGCACATACATCACACCCTTGTACGCTCATCACTTAAGTGCAGCATTGAATTAAGCAGTCATTGGAACAGAGTTAGAAAGTAGCTGGTTCTGCCTATCAATGCTATATGTCTTAAGCTGATTGGTGGCATTTACAAGGCAACAGAGGATGGTTCTCATATGCACCATCAGGTTGGACATACCAGCAAATAAGAGTAGCAGAGCTCTGATCTAAAACCCACTGAAAACAAAGGAACCACCCCACTCATTCAAGGGGCTTTGAATAGGAACCCCAAATGCAGCACACCTGCTGGGTAGTAGCCACATTTATCTTTGGCTGACCAAGTACTGGTTTTTCCACTGCTGGTGGACAATAGGATTGCTCCTCATTGGCTGGGAGGTGATTTCAGTGCTTACATTTGCAATGAATAATGCCACAGTCCCATACAATTATGCTATTGGAGATTGTCCTGATATTCTGAGAGTGGGCGGTGTTACTATGCAGATTCATTGGGTTTGAGAACCAATCTGGGACCAGTGAGGTTTAGGAGGGCCAGCCTCAAAAAGGAGAAAAAGGATACAGGTATCACCATTATCATTCACTATTTGTGCTGAGGAGCCTTCCCCATGGGCCAACACCCTTCAGCGTTAGGTACTCTGCAAACTCAACCCTACCCCCAAGAGATTTTCTACACCTTCATGTACGCGAGCTTCAGAAAATGTTCCCAGGCTTCAGTTACAGGGACTTGGCCCACTGCAGCAGCGAAGAAAAAGGAGGAGAAATGCATGTGTGCTGTGCAGGTACACGGCTTCAAGGAGAAACTGAGGACTTAATGAAAAAGATATCCTAGGTAGGGTTGCCAGATGTCCAGTATTGGACCAGACAGCCCGGTATTTGCGGCACATGTCTGGTAAAAAAAACAAACAGAAAATACCGGACATGGAAAATGTCTAGTATTTTCCATTTTTCTCGGACAGAAGGCCGCTTGGGACATTCTTCCCCCTCTGCACCTGGCGGGGGGTGTGTGTGTGGGAATTTAAAGGGGCCATGACTTTTTTTTTTCCAAACAACTTTTGGGTTTTTTGTTCAACTAATTTTTTTCCCCGCTGTGTTCGGTATTTTTGTGAAACTATCTGGCAACCCTCATCCTAGGACTAGCCTAACCAGAATCACTACCCTGAAGGGATCACCTTGATGTGCATGGGACAAGGGGGAGGGAGATATTACAATTTTGACCTTGTGAACAACCCACAGACTGGTAGTATGGCCTGGGTTCAGGCCCAGTTTGTATCAACCCCTCAGAAAGGGCTAAGCAATGACTGCAGGACTGAGCCCCAAACATTTGCCACACGCTGAAATAAAGTTTTAGTGCAAAACATCTGGGAATGAAATGCCTGGTATGCTATAGCAATGTGTGTAACAGACCACAATAAATAGCTCCACCTGTATTTAAATAATAAGCTAATACATTAGAGCCATAAAAAATAATAGTTCAGATTATTCAGATGCCTGTACAGTGCAAGTGGATTTTATTATGAGTTCTAATTCAGCTCACTTTAATTAAAGTTGTTCCATTATTTAATACGTGAAAAAAATAATCACACAAAACCACCAAATGGTTGGTCACATCTCATTCCAAAAATGTTTTCACCTCCAAAGCTTTGCCCGGAGAACATTCCTGAGAATGATACAAAAGGTTTTGACATCACGAAAAGTAAATAAGGAAGAAAAATAAAGATGGAAAAAAATAACGTGGTCAGTTTGCAAGTGTCTTTTATTGTTTGAGGCAGGGTTAAAGCCTTTTATAGAGACAGAAACATAGATGCAACCAGACTGAATGTGACATTAGGTTATTCTAAAAACCCCTGCTTAGCACCCTGCTGCCTGTAATATGCTATGGCCAAATCATGTGTTGATGATTCATAACAGACATTATGATACAAATGAGTTAGGATGGCAACTTGCTGTTATTTTGGTAACTGGGTTAGAAATCTTTCTAATCGTTATTTATGTCACAAGAGAAGCAAACTCCTGATTCCCCACAACTTCTGCACCTCACAAGCCTTTTAATCAGATTTTGGTCCATAATAGCCAAATAAGAGAGATCAAGATATCAGCAAAGTTGCTACCATAGCTACAACTCACTTTCCAGAAATTTGTACAGAAGCCGACTTCAGACAAATATGAATTTAATGGAGCTAAACCAGTTTCCATCAGCTCTGGATTTGACCCCATATATTTTAAAGTCAATGGAGCTATGCCAATTTATACTAGTGAGGGCCTGTATATTTTAACTTTCTTTTTCAATGTAAAAATAAATGCAATGCTGGTTAGCGACTTCAGATTAACAATCACAGTGAGGAAAGTCTTCCGTTCATCAAGAGAGGCAAAAAATACAAAGACTAACGGTGCCAAATTCCCTTCATTCCTCTGCCAAGATGCCTCCTCATTTTCTGGAGGGACTACCTCTGGCAGAGAAAGACATCAGTCTCTGGTCCCATTCTATTTGCAGCATCTGCTGAAAATGGCTGAAATATGGGCCAGGTATAGGGATTTAGTTTTATGACAGTCACCTGTTTGCTAGAAAAGTGAACACAAACCACCAGCTCATTTCAGACTAGCCAATGAAGAGCCAACAGATGGCAACAGCTCTCAGACAAAACCATCATGGGCTCATTTTGAAATAGCAGCCTAGAGGTGAAAGGTTCTGCATACTCTTTGTCAATCCCATAACATCGAGTCACACTAAGCACAATGTATTAACTCTTGGGAACTTGATGCACAACAACAAAGGAAATGAGTCATTGATCCCAACCTGTTCACCCCATTTACTAAAAAGGCTGGTAAAATGCTAAGGATTTTCATTTTGTTACTGAACAGTTAACAGAAGCCATGCTTACATAATTTGCATTTATAATAATAGGGGATTCATAATTACCACAATAGAGAGGCTACTCTAAGATGCATTTGTGATTTAGTGATAGGTAGGTTCCAACAACGTCTGAGGAAAATAAGATACAATTGTAAGTTACGAAATAAACAAACTATCTTCTATTCTCAGTATGGTTGTGTTGTGTTTTTTTGCTTCCTTCTTTCAAAACATTTAATTCTAAATCTAATCTCTGCACATGTTGAAAAAAATCTTGTCATATAAATCAAGCATCTATAGTTAAACAGTGTGCCCCGGTGGGTCACCTGTTCTGCAATGTTAAAAATGCCCCCCCTCTTCTCAATGTTAAGATGTAATAAAAGTTGAGATTTAAATAAAAAAATAGAACGATTTGGTTCAGTTGTATCTGCAAAGTTGCTTAGCACCTTTTTTCTTAAATAAAAATATACAGAATTCAGTGCTGTGCGTTTCTGAAGTGTTTTAATATAACATTACTGGAAACATATTCCTTCCTCTCCCCCCAAAAGAAAGAGCTAGTTTGACTTGTGATAAACACTGTCTGAAAAGGTTTGTGTGTGTTGATGTTAAATACCTAATTCTTGGGGGAAAAATAAGGACAGATAAGGGCTGTTCTAATCTTCAGTTGTAGCCGCTGCTTTTATAAGCATAATGATCCTGCAAGCCTCTCTCCCATAACAGGCAAACTTTAGATAAAAGCATTGCTCTTGCTAAAACCAACTGAGCATGCTCACTGAAGCCCCAGGTGTGACCTTTGCTCTTCTGTGTGCAGCAATTGGACCAGGCAATCCATCATGGTGTTCATCCTGTCAGGCCTGGTGGTTGGCTGCAGCTGTCTGTCACACTGGTGGATGGGACCTGCTTAAAGGCAATCATGTCAATCTCTATGTGACTACTCAGACTCAGACAGAAGGATGATCTTGACAGGCTTGGCAAAGTCAGCAGAAGGTACTGGAGGACTTTAGTTACATGCTGAAAATGCAGATGCAATTGTTGCTTTTTGTGTGTGTGCATGTTTTGTGGCTTGTTTAAAGGAGCACAGAACGGGGCTCTGTTTTATAGCTGGTCATCCCGGATGAATCTGTTGCCTTCAGAATGCTTCCCATAGTAGATATAGCGACATTTTCCCAGAACACCTACAGCAAAAAGACGACAAATTAAGAAAAAGTGAGCAATTAGCATTGCATGTAATGGAACAATATTACTGAGGCTGAGGAAAAGACGATTCAACTATGTTTGGGAACTGTTCTCACTCCTTTCTAGCTATATTTGGAAAACAAAGCATGTTAATTTGAGATTAATTTTTTTAATGAATGGCATTGGAGTTGCCCTGAAAACACACTTGAAACCCTTTGTGAATTATCCCATTAAGCACATATGCAAAAGTGTTTGCAGGATTGGACTTACATACAGTACATTTTGGTACCCATCTACTATATTTTAAACTCCGGATTTCCCTGCTGCTTTTGTAGGGATAGCATTTTGGATAGAGTTGCACGTTTGTATTGCCTGTTACTGTTCCAAAATATGGAGATGGGGACGAATCTTTCTAAACCACATGGTTTTATTGATGATAAACTAACAGCAGCAAACAGCAGCAGCTTGTTACTGATCTAGTGATATAAACATGAACAGAAAATCTATTCAGACATCCCCACAACAGCCTTTTGATGTGAGCATGTATCATTATCCCTACTTTGCAGAGGCAGAGAAGCCAAGTGACTTGCCAAGGCCACAAAGTCAGTCACTTACAGAACCATGATTGAAACTCAGGATGTTTGACTTCGTCACCCAGATCTCACTGCCCTCTTTTTCTAAATATAAATGGCTCTATGAGCCAGAACGATGCTAAAGGGAGAGCCAGGCATATTATCAGTGGAAGCCATATTTAAAAATTATACTTTGCCCTGCCCCCTAGTGGTGGTAGCTGATATACAGCAAGGCAGAGACAGTCAATGCCCTTACAGGAAGTGCTGTGGTAACACTAGCAGTGCTTCCTTTTGCACCTCGAGCCACGTGCAGTCACATTATTATTGCTCCCCCCACCCCATGCAGGGCAACCACATACCAGGGTCCCTCAGTCCCCCTCTACCTTGGGATTTTCTAAAGCTCTCATTACTATAGGATCTAACTCATCCACTCGCGCCACCAAAATTCAGCCCTTAGGAAACAAACAACATTAAGCAAAGGAACAAAGACTGGAGTGGGAATATCCTCATTTACTATGAAGGGCTTTAATTTGACAGGTCCAACATACACAAATGGGGTCTTATTAGCTGCACTCACACGCAGTGTGAATTAAGTGTTCTTTTAATAGTCTGTATGTAATGTCGCAATATAATTATAAGCATCAAATAAGCTATGAAAAGCTTGGAAGCAGGGACTCAGCTGGATTAAAGTTAATCCCTATTATTCTCTCCTCCTTTAAAGCATCGGGCTTCTAACACTTTCCGATGGAAAGAAACTGATAAGCCTGTCACCTGTTTTGAAAAACACATTCCTCTTAAGGGAAGCACAGAAGAAGGTTCTATGTGCTTTGTTTAGCCCCCTTCTCTGCTTCCTTTCCTCCCTCCTCCCCACCCCCCCCCCCAGGTCTCCAACAACCTGATTGATCAGTGGAGCAACATCCACATTCAAGGGAAGAAATAATTCGCGTTCATAAGCCAGTGTCTGGTCAAAATTAAGTTCTCATATCCTGAGGCGACACTCTCGCATGCAAACGTGGTCATCATTAGTTGGTAAAAAGCCTGGATGGGCTTCTAGAGATAGTGCTCTAAATTCAAAGGCGATGAACAGTTTATTAATGATCTTCTTCAGATGCCTTTTCGGCTGTCATTGATAAAAGTCCTATTTGAGGTCTGCCGTGTTTCTTAGGGACGGGAAGTAAGACTGTTTACAGAGAGCTTGGTGAGAGAGTGCTGTTTGATGATTGCTGGAGACTGCAGGGAGGTGTCAGCACTTGGAAAATGAGGCAAGGACATGAGGTATTAATACTGTCAATGATCTCTTGACAGGAAAACAGATACTACATTCACCGTCAGATTTAAATAGACATCAAGTGCATTAATGACAAAAGGGCAGACTTCAAACAAAGGGGGCTGGATGGTTCTATGCTGAGCAAGTGCAATAAACCTGATGTGAAAAGACACTGTCAGGGCTACAGAGAGACCTAGAATTGTGTGCGGTGACAGAAAACAGAGATGCCGACAGAGATACCGGTGCCATATTATGCCAAGTATATTCTAACAGTGTCTCCAGCTCTAACTAAATCTGACATCATTTCCTATCACTTATAGTATTCTCCGCTGCTCCTGCAGAATATTTCTCCCCAGACATCATTACAAACTCCACTGTAGTTTTAGAGCTACTGGCAGGCCTGTTCTGTCATAGAGGTTGGGACTAGAGGCCTAAGGATAACCTCAGTCAATCTAAATTTGGAGTTTGCGGTAGAAGTGCTCTCATTTTCACTGATATCTCAGCTACTTGAGGTGATCTGAACGCTAAAGTGTGAGGAGCTGTCACCTTGAATAAAATCCTTAAAGCCAAGACGCTCAGTTCCTGGGATGTTCGGCAAAGATGTCGGACTGTCTGGCAGCAGGAAATGAAATCCAGCTGCTGCTGCTCGCCTGGGGATAAAGGTGCTTGGGCTAGTGACAGTTAAAGTCAGCTGAAATTTTTGAACTCCTGCAGCCTACAATTGTTTAAATTAAGGAAGTGTTGTCTCCACAGAGATTCCCTACCAAGGCACACAGCTGTGATTCGATTGCCAGGCGGATTATACACACTGCTCAGAGAGTCTTGATAAAAGCACAGTTGAAAATGTTGCCATGAGACTTTATTTATCATGAAGGTTATTTGTAAAACAATAGGCTTGCTCATAAATTAAATGGTGACTTTTTTTCCCCTCCATCGCCTCCTCGCCATTCCCTCCCTGAGCTTGAAGAAAACTGTGAAAATTACAGAGGGCTTATATGCTGCAGTAAGAGCTTTCGATGCTAAAATATGCAATACGTGGATTTAGGAAATCTACTGCATCTGACTCAGTAGGAGACCGTTTCCCCCTGAACATCTGCAATGTGTTCCTTTTTTTATACTTCACAAATTCGCATGTGGGTATGCGCACGCACAGGGGATGACAACACATTTAATGATGTGTGGTGCTTTTAATTAAAATATCTGGCATTGGTCATAATAAGCTAAGTATACTCCCAATCCATCAACCTAATGCACAGCGTTTCTGCTCTGGGCTCTTGAAAAATGACAACATGAGGTCTCCTGAGGGATCATCTTCCCCCAAACGAGGCTCCTAATTTTTCTTAAGTAGCTGCTTCCACCATCACCATAAGCTGTTAAAACTATAATTATGAAAAAATTGCACAGGGAAGAATCGTGGTTAAATATACCCTTTATCTTTTAAATTCCCCCTCCTTTGGAATGAATGTTCTAATTATGACAGGAAAGTAATGACTCTGCAGTCACTTGTGTGTGTTGTGGTATCAGTCTTCTTCACTAACACACTGTAGTGTCAGCAACACAAGTTTTGCCAGAACTGGGGGGGAACCCAATTATCCTAATAAATAAATAATTACATACATGCATAGTAAAGCAAGTGAAAAAATGTTCAAGTCACGTTCTCCCCCTTTTAAATAGGGCATGTGTTGCAGAGAGCTATTATGTAATCGATTCTTCGGGCCATGTCTTCACTAAGTGGAAGATTGACACTGCTGCAATTGATCTTCCGGAATTTGATTTTGTGGGTCTAGTTAAGACCTGCTAAATTGAACTGATAGGGCACCCCTGTTGGTGGCAGATATTTCTGCTCCTGTGATGAGTAAGGAAAGCCGACAGGAGAGTTTGCTCCTGTCGGCCTCCTGCTGTAGGGACAGTGGGGAAATTTCAATCAAGGTACATCGAATCCAGCTATGTAATTACCGTAGCTGGAGTTGAATATCTTGATTTGAACTTCCCCTTCACTGTAGACTTGGCCACAGTGTTCTTTTCTAGAGTAAAATATGTTTTTACTTCTTGGTATTTTTCTTGGGGACCAGAAGGTACAAGGAATTCACAACAGGCTATGGGACAATGCACTTCTAGGTCACCTGTTCAAATCAGCTCAAGTTAGTTGTGACCTAATGTTAAGACGGTCTGGTGGCATCCTGGTGCTATTGTATGAGTTGCTGGCTTAAATTTTTCTAATGTCTTTTATAATTCTGATATATGTAAAATGTGCCTCCAGTATATCAGCAAATAGTAAAGTGTTTACATTTAAGAATATCAGTGAAAGAAAATCTTATTTACATTAGGCGCCAAGGACTGTATTCCACAAGTAAACCAAAAAGACATATGACACTAGATCTGTGTTCATCAGAACCTAAGCATATGTCCTGATTTCTTGTGGTGGGATTACATTGCAATTAGTACCAGATTTGATGTCCTAACCAAATTCTAGTTTAGCTAATTTTATACTGAATACAGTACCTAAATCCCACCCTATCAGTCTGTGTTGGATCAGATATTCATCTTCACTTCCTGCTGGATAATGCTGCTGTGGGCGATTAAATAAATGACACCTTCCACCAAGAGGCTGGTTGCATTTTCAGTGGTTGCAGTATAGATGTGTCAACCACTTTCTGGAGAGAACATCAACACCATTACAATTTTTCAAAGGCTCTGGGGGTTTTCTATCATCAATCAATGGGAAGTGCAAAGTTCCCTAAAATATTAATTGTAACTTTCCTTAGAGAAGGGTATAACCCTATTTACAACCAACATTCACAGGAGAATTAACAGCTGTCCACAACCAACACAAATCTATAGCACCAATCATTTAGGGCAAGTCTATGCAGCAGGACTATAGCCAAAATAAGCTATGCATCTTGAGCTATGTTAATAGCATAGCTTAAGTTGAAATAGCTTATTTCAGCAGGAAGTCTGAGGAAGGGCATTCTTCCTCTTCCTTCAACTACCCTTACTCCTCATAAAATGAGGGTTACAGGAGTTGAAGTAAGAAGTCCTCCAGCTCGACATTATTTTGACATGATTTTGGAAATAACTGCTTATACTGTAGACATGGACTATAACATCAATTATTTCAACATAACACTGGTGTGTAAATGTACCCTTAGAGAGAACACTTGAGTATGTTTAAAATTAATCATATTCATGCAAGACCATTCCCATTTAGCTAAAAACAAATACTTATGGGTACATTTTCAAAAGTGCTTGTAACTCAGGATCCTAAGTCCCATTTTCTTCAAGGTGTTTAGGCACCAAAATGCAGAGACAGATGCATAGTGAATTTTCTATAGTTACTGGGAGTTACTTCAGAAAGTTCCACTAGTCACCTCCTTGTGTCTTAAATGCTTAAATAGTTTTAAGAATCTGGTGCTTAAGAATCAAAGGCTAGCTGACTATCAATGGAACTTGTTTTCAGAAGAAGGTAGTGATTTAGAAACCTGTTTCCCTAAATGAGACCTTACATGCTATAAAAAAGTGTGGAAAGCCCCAAATGAGCAGCTGCAAACTATCTGCTTCGAGGAGCCCAAAACACTGGCCCTGACATAATTAGTGGAGATGGACCGTTCAGTTAACTTAAAAAGAAATAAAACCCCAAAGAACCAGTCAGCTCTTTCCAGGACCATTTTTTTTTTTTGAGCGTAGATAAATCACTCTCTATGGGATTTGGTAAAGGACATGATGGAGACCTGAACCCACGCCCAGAGAATGGAGTTGCAACTTGTGGCTGCATCACCAGGGAAGATGTCC
Source organism: Pelochelys cantorii (assembly GCA_032595735.1). Classification (NCBI taxonomy): domain Eukaryota; kingdom Metazoa; phylum Chordata; order Testudines; family Trionychidae; genus Pelochelys; species Pelochelys cantorii. The sequence goes on along the minus strand of CM064333.1, from coordinate 7,894,039 downwards.
ACCCTAGACACTTGGAAGGAAGAAGAGCTACTTCGGTGTTTTATTTATTTATTTATTTTTGAGAAACGATGTGGGCCTGGAAGGAATGAGGAGGCAATCTGTAAGGAAGAATGTTCTATATAGCTCGCTTAAGAAAAGAGAAAAGATTTTTTACTTCTTTTATTCTGGACTGAGTCTTCAGAGTTTCATCTATCAGCTTGGATTAATTTGTTTAATTTTTTTTGCTTAGTTTTCATTTGGATTTTCAACAGTTTTTCTACCTCCAAGAGCATGTTCACTTACAAAATAAAAATATCACATCCAAGTACTTTATTATTTCCAGGTGGGGATTGTTCCATTGATTGCAGTGAAACTCTTCCTAAACTTGTAACCCAGGAAAGAGGCAGTGGTAGGATAAATACCCCACCTGTATTTGCACGTGCGCACACACCCACACTTGGCTTTAGGCTCATTTCTCAATTAGCAGAGATCAAGACATTGTCATATCAGCTGTAATACCTTTTAGATGCAGTGCAATATTATAGTCAGTGCTGGAATAACAGCATCCAAAATAGTGTCGCCCACTACTATGAAAGGCAAGCAGACAAAATATACAGTTTGCCCTTGGACTTCCAAACACCCAAAACTAGATAGGCGTCAACAGTGTCCGCTTGTTGCCAGGAAGGTTAATGGCATATTGGGCTGCATTAGTAGGAGCACTGCCAGCAGACTGAGGAAAGTTCTCAGTCTATTCCCCTCTATTCAGCATTGGTGGGGAACATCTGGGATATTGCATCCAATTTTGAGCCCTTTACTAGAGAAAGGATGTGGACAAATTGGAGGGCAATGAAAATGATTAGAAGATTGGGACCCATGACTTATGAGGAGAGGCTGAAGGAACTGGATTTATTCCATCTGCAGAAGAGAAGAGTGAGGGGGGATTTGATAGCAGCCTGCAACTATGTAAAGGGAGGTTCCAAAGAGGATGGAGAGAGGCTGTTCTCAATGGTGGCAGATGACAGAACAAGGAGCAATGGTCTCAAATTGCAGTGGGGGAGGTCTAGGTTGGATATTAGGAAAAACCATTTCACTAGGAGGGTGGTGAAGCACTGGAATGGATTACCAAGGGGAGCTGGTGGACTCTCCATCCCCTAGAGGATTTTAAGGACAGGCTTAACAAAGCCCTGGCTGGGATGATTTAGCTGGGGTTGGTCCTGCTTTGGACAGGGGGTTGGACTAGAGGACCACCTGGGTCTCTTCCAACCCTAATCTTTCAAGGGACCAAAAGTGCTACATGTCAGCAGGAATTATGAGCTGGTCCCCCGCCAAAGTAGCTGCCCATCAAGGCAGCTTTTGTGAGGCTAAGGGCAGTGCTCAGGTACCCCAGCCTAAAGAGAGCTCCATCTTCCTCAAGGAAGCAAGGAGATACACGATTACGGGTCCAGTACAGAAAGACAGATTTCCACGTAATACAGGTGAACATGACCAGCTGCCCTCTCTTGGAGATAGTATAGATCTATTGTGGGGCGGGGGGTCGTGCTGTCCTCCCCCACTGTGCTGTGTCTAGAAGTGCTAGCATAATCCATCCTTTGTATTCCGATGGCTACAAATGTGCTGACTTTCTATGCAAGGGTGCCAAGAAAGTGATGATTCATTCTCCCCTGAATATCCAGGCCCTTCAGATTGACCAGATTATTTCCAGGCACCAAGTCAAACCCCTATGTAGTCCAATGCAATAACACCAGCATTATGCACCTAACATTATCAAACAGGGAAGAATCAGGACAAGCGAAGCCATGAAATAATAGCAACTCTCCTGCGCAGACAAGTACTGTGTCGTGTCAAGTCTCACTGGCCTGAGAGTTGCAGGAAGGGCGGGGGGGGGGGGGGGGAAGGAGAAGGAGGGAGAAAGAGTAAAGAAAACAATCAACATGGAGAGGATGTTGGAAAAATTTGCAATGAAGGTGCTAGGAATACAAAGATGTGAAGTTTGCATCCCAGGCCAGGGGAGGCGGCATGAATGTTCGGTGTAAACTAGCAGTTGAGCTGATGTGTGATAAAGTGCAGCCTGCTGTAAATACACTTCAGGGCTCCCAGTGCAGCTGGGGATGAAACTTGTGGTTAAAAAAAAGGCAAAAAAAATGCACTGCTAGCTTTTTCTCACATAATCTGTTACTGGAAAATTGAGCAGCTTGTCCAAGTCCGTGGGAATAAGCTGATGAGCTGATACTTAATAATAAACCATATTGTGTCATGGTGCGGAGTCATCTAGATCCATTCAGGCCACAAACTATATTACTTTATACAGCCCTGGCTGACATACATTAAAGGAGCCATTAGGCTGACACATTAAAAGTTATCTTTGGAGCTAATGTTTCCATGATGTGTGCCCTGGCAGTGGAACAATCAACACACTGTTCTTCAGATGTCATGCTTTGCTTAAAAACAAACAAACAAACAAACACCAACCAACCAACCAAACCCCCCCCCCCCCCCCCCACACACACACACAAAGGAAAGGAGGGTAGCTTTCCCTCCTTCAATGACATTGACATGATCAGCTTTGATCTGGGCATGTGCTATCTACAGATCATTAACTGCTGGCTAAACCAAGAGCATTGAGGGCATAACCCTTTAAATCATTAACCAGTTCCCTACCATCCAGGGTGGTTCAGTAAGGCCCCACATTTTTGCATTGGGACTTTGTAGGAGTCCTTCAACATCTCTGATGGATGATTGAAATATGATGGATTTTTCCTATTAAAAACAAAACCCCTACTCCACCCATCTCCCAGAAGTGTCTCTTCCCCCTTGTAGTTTCAAATGACGGTGTGGATGGGATGAGCCCAGAGGTCAGTACGCAATGTTTCTTCTTGAATATTTTGAATTTTTAAAGAGCGGAGTAAAATTTAAAAAATAAATCAAGAATCTACTTGTATTTGTATTTACTGGAGTTACTGAGCACCAGAAAGCACTGGCTATACAGCTACTTTTATTAGTTTACATTTACTATCAACTGAGGCTCAAATGTATACATATTGGATACCTTCAAAGGGAAACATCTATGAATTTACAATATCTGTTTGTACTTTAGTATGTCTACATATAAAAGAACGAGACATGTAGACACTAGTGGTGACAAGATGGGACTGTTTCCAAAGAGTGTGCAAGGCTCAGATGCAAATCAGATAAATTTTTTTTAAATGCCTTTCATTCTCCATCTCTAATCACGAAAACTAAAGCTTTTTATTAATAGCCAAGTACTCCAATCTGGACTACTTCCGCTTTGTAGTCAAAACCCAAAAGTTGTTCTCCTTCCTCTGTCTACCCCCCCCCAAAACAATAACAACAACAAAAAGTGCGAGCGCGCGCGCACACAAAATCTCAGGGTGATTTCTTTTTAGTCAATTTAAAATTGAGGTCAGCCCCACTAGAGGGCAGCATCCATTTATCTAATAAATTGTCTCAACCAGCCAACTAAATATTCCTCTGTGACAATTAAACAATACCGTTCATTAGTTTTGCAGTCAATTTTATGTTCTATAATGATCAAAGCTTATATTACTACAATCCGTGCTTTCAATCTTTTACCTGGAAGCCTGATTTCTGGTGGACTAACCTCAACATGCAAACATTTTCGGTGTATGGGTGGCTACAAAAAGAGGCCTCTATTTTGTTTAAATAAAGGCTCACTATGTTTCACAGAGGGAATTAAATATAAATATGAATTAAATTGATTGTTTTGAACTATGTTTTTTATTTTTACTAATGCAACAACATTATCACCGCATTGATGCAAGCAATACTTCTAATGTATTCAGAATAGTGGGCAAGGAGGTTTTAAAACCCGATCCTTATTGCATATTAAAGTTCAGCTGCTCTGTCAACACCTCCCATATTATCTTAGAAGACTCTCAGTTCATTTGACTAACATATGCAAAAGTGACATTTCTGTAGGCTGCTCTCCACTTTGGGTTACACTCTACTAAAAATACCTCCATTTATCAGCAACAGAATTAAACCACAAAGAATGCTAGAGCCATTAAGGAAACCGAGGATGAATATAATTATATTGTACTTCTCAAAGTTTAGGAATGTGTAGATTGCATTAACAGGAAAGGGGGGAAAAGGGAAAGTAAGTTTTTTTCAGTAACTGTGATAGGATTAAATAAATGTACCGTGATTTATGGGGTAGAAAGTAAACTTTTGGAATAATTGTTCGGAAAGTCTGCAAGCATTCCAGCAAAACTACAAATTCCTAAATGAGCAGCAGAGCCCTTCTGGAGAATGTAGAAGTGAATTTGGCTCATCTCATGAGTAAAATTTGCTTTTGGATCTCAGAAGTGTTCTGTTGGAGGAGTTCACATTAAAAAAAAAAGCCATTCAGCATTCAGTCTGGCTCAACTGATTTGAAATTTCTCAGGAGAGCCATTTGAAATAAAGACTAAGTTTCTTTCCCAGCTTTAAAAATATAAAAAAGCAAGTCTCTCAAAATTAAAGAGCACAGTCAAACAGTTCTGCTGTCATATTATGATACCGTGGCAATCAGTTAGGGGAATGTTCTTTGTATCCTGTTACTCATTCCCTTCCATAAGCCATTTGTCAGAAACAAAGGAGACTTTTAACTAATTGCCAATGATAGGCTTAATAGGAGCCGTCTTAATATAAAGTAAGCCCCTTTAAGGGACTGCTGCTGCAAATGCTGGGTTCCCTTGACTCTCTGGGAGCTGCAAATATGTAACACCTTACAGCAGGCATCCAGATCTCACAGGGTTGGGTGTCAAAGGGGCTCCCCATTCTTCCAGCCCAATTGACATGTGGCTCAGCTGAAATCAGAAATACACCCGAGCCATAAAGCTCAGCTCTGGAGCCAAACTTCCGGAAAGTTCTGCTGGCATCCAGTTCCCTGGTTTTAGTCGGGGCCTGTCTCTAACTGAAACAAGCCCTGCATTATATAGAATACGCACGATGATTTGCTACTGCAAAGGATTCATAGCCTAATTCTCCAACACTGACTGACTCCAGTAGAGAGTGCCAAAACATTGTCACTGCTTTCTGTCTTCAACTCTTTTCCCCTCCCTCAGCCTCCTTTTAAAAACATGCTAATGAGGGAGAGGCTGAACAGATTAAATCACAATGGACAGCAGAATGTTGTTTACAAGAGCACTTCTAGCCTCTATGGAAGCTTGTGCTGACGACTAAAGATAGGAAGCTAATGAAACAACTCAAGAGAGGTGCAGTAAAACCCCTCTATTAGGGTCTGACTCGTTACAATTTAGTCAAAGCACCCAAGACTTCCTAACAAACATTACGCCTAATAAACATTTTCCACTGGAGCACGGATACTGAGGAGAGCTTTTGGAGCGGTGTCAGTTAATCAGCATTCGCTCGCCTTGACAGCTTGAAATATTACTCACTTATTTGGCTGGTTCAAATTTGTCAGACTTGACTATATCATAAGTTAACATGTTCCCATATTTAAAAGGAGCCAACTGGCAAATGTGCACATTGGACATAATAAAACACATCTGGCCAAACAATCAAACAACACTGATTGCAGAATCACTCACAAACACAAATTAAGAGTGACTTGTCTCGGAGATTACCAAGTCGAACAGGAAGTAATAACCTGCTACTTTACCAAATAGCTATTAAATGGTTAATTGAAAGTCAGAGCCTCCCCAAAGTGCTCTGTTTCGAACCACTCTCCTGCATGGTTAAAGGGGTATAAATGTTTACATGCCCTGGGTCATTTGCATATAAAGTAGTAGTACTGAAGGGGGAAGCTGTATCTCAGCCCACTGAATGCCAGTGGAAGGCCATCACTGCAGTGAAGATTACAGATCACAGCCCTTTGTCTAAAAGCAGGTATCACTGTGCCGGAGTACCAGTGGAAAGTACAAAAGAGCTAGAAGGTAACCAAGGTTTAGTGAAAACCCCCAATCCTGCACTCTCAGGTCACCGTTGTACCGAGCAGCAAGGACACTAGTGGTCAGATGCACTCTTCTGGCTCGGTGGAACATCTAAGAGCATAGTGCATGGTTTTGCTGTGCTTGAGCAACCTTGGAACAGATTTTCTCGCAGGTGCAAGCACTAGCAGCGGTATCCACGTTGACCTCCAAAGGACCTCCCTTCGCTCCATCAGGAGCAGCGCACAGCAGCCCTTGCTGACACCACAGGGCTCTGCACAGAGGTCTGTGGGAACAGAGAGTTAAGAAATTAAATTTGCGCACACAACCTGTGGACTAGTCCTTTCGGAGAAACCCCGCTATTCAAAGTCTTTCAGTTTCCTGGACAAAAAGGGTTAAACTAGTTTGACAATGTGTGTGGCATTTCTACTGAGAACATGTGCGCCTGTCTTTCTAATGGAATATCAAGTGGGATTTCATGGATGTTGTGGCTGCAGAGAAGCCAAATATTGTGTGTGTGTGTGGGGGGGGGGGGGAATGAGGGAGGGGGGAAAAGCAGAGGGTAAAGTGTGTGTCTTGTCATCTCCATATTGCACCTGGATTGAAGGTTTTCAGACCTTTTTCTTGTCTAAACCAGGACAGATGCATCTTTTTCTTTCTTCCAGGAGAGGGTTAAGAATAATTTGAAGCCTGGAAAATGGCTGCTGTTGATACTAGTGGGGCCTTCTCTTTAACTAGATCCTCCAGGAAAAAACAAATTAATCAAGAGCCAGCTGAAGTGGGTTTAATGATTGCATTCTGCATACAATCAGCTTTTCCCTTTTCAAGGGCCATCAATATGTCAAGGGAAGACATATCTGAAGGATATAGCTCTTAACATCAAGGTTATCTATTCTCCACATGGCTCCCACTCCTTACTGGGCTGATACTTTACACTGCCTGTGTCTAACATTTTCATCAACTCTGCAATCAATCAAGGTAATAATGTTGTGCAAAAAATCAATTAACAACGCAATTAAACTTTCCTTATTATCTCAAAGGGCTGAAATAATACCTAAAGGGAAGATAGACTCACTGAATGCAGACATCCATAACCCAATGTGAAAGTGAATTATGAGGTTAGACAGATGCAGGCATGTACTGGCGCTGTTATTTTCAAAGGGATATAGCTCATCCAGCCAGTGTATCAGTCACCACCAATCCCATACCCTAAAATTCCAAATTACTTTTAAGAAATATATGATCTGCAATAGCCATTTCATATTCTCTTTTACAGATAAACCCCCTGAAATCTGAACAGGAATATTATTCAAAGACAAAATGATCTTTCAGAGAGAACATAAAATATAAAAGCTATAATAACATTTACATCTGTATACCACCCTTGTCTGTAAATGCAGGCCATCAGTTATACATAATCTGGAATGTATAAGGAACAGAAGATGTGGCACAACATTTAAAACCCAAGGGCTTACATTTGCAACCATCTACATCCAAGGCACACCAAGGACAGTGAAGGAATAACCCCAGTTTACACACAAGTGGGAGCATCGGTAACAATTTAAGTACAACTCGTTTTAAAAGAAGACAGAGTGCCTACATTATTTAGCGACTACACTCAACTCTCACTGAAACATCCTTCCCAGGAGCTGAGAAATGTCACGGGCATCAAAAGACAATGATTAACCCCTTGCTATTGGGAGGATTTGGGATTTAGCACCAAAAATCAAGGAGGAAAGGGGGACTCAAAACACGCCAACACAATGTACTTGCTGTTTTTTTAAAGTTACAGGCCAATATGGCTATCCCTCTGAGACTTCAACACAATGGAGTTAATACAGTTAGGAGCCCAGGTCTTGTGCCAGAAATATATGGATGAGGATTTGAGAGAGGAAGAAGATAGGGGAATGAACTCCCAACTTCCAAGGACAGACAAAAAATATTATACAAAACAAATGACCACAACAGAGCAAGCAACAGGAATTTTCTGACACCTATCATTTTCCAGCACATAACCTGAGCTTGACTCCACCTTTAGCAAAGGCAAAAAAGAAAGTGAAATATAAAAAACACTTAAGAAAGGGGATCTCTCTACCACCATGACAAGCTAAGCTCGCATCCAGCAAGCAGCTCAGTACCAAAGTCAGAGAAACAAAAGCTTTCTCTTCAACACTCCCCTTTGGATTCCTTTATTGAAGTGTTCTCTGCATCTGCTAGCAGAGGTGTTCTACAAGGCACTTCTCCCAGCAGGGTTTGCCTAAGCACATAACCGCTGCATTTTAGAAATGGTCTATTTTTACAATTAGCTCATGTAGTGCAAGTCGCTTGTTTGGACCAAGAACATCTTTTTTCGTTAGTAATACTCCCTGTTTTTATCCTGTGCCACCCCCCCCCCCCCGACCCCCATGGTGTGGAGTCAGTCACGAGTGAGCTACAAAGGCAGGATTAAGTAAATTTGAAACTACGCCATTTCCACAATTTTTGAAACGTTACACACTTTTTTCTCCATGGGTTTTGAGCATTAATGTGATGCCAGGATTAGTGAATTCAACCATTACTATCTTAACCTTAAGGAACATAATTAATATGTTTCCATTTTCAATGACTGCTTTGTGTGTCTATCAACTGGAACCTTTCCTGCTGTGTATTTGATTCCAATGACGATGGGGTGTGCTGGATTTTGAATGAGGTGCGCGCTCTTCTGCTCTTTATATGCTCTAGTTTATGTGTTATTCATGACTTGCCTTTGGAGACTTGGATGATACACAGACGTAAATGTTATTAAAGCTTTTGTATTATGGTTTCTTTGCCAATGGCTTCTTCATTTTTAAATAATTTGTTTAACCATCCCAAATAATCAGCAATACACGACAACCTCTTTAGACTTCTTTTTCCTGTTACACTTTTTGATTAAGAGATTTTTCATTCCCTAATACTCTCTCTTCCTCAAACTAAAAGGCAGGATAAGTTGGCAGACAGCAAAGTTACATCTGCAGGGTAATGTACAAGAAACCCTCTTCTTTGTCATATGCTCATTATACAGATTCAGAACCAAAAGTTACTTGATTTTTTATTAGCTGTCAGGGATGTAGGTCCCAGTCTCCGAAGCCTGTGACTGACACAATTTTGAACCTGCTTTCACTTCTTACTATCCTATTCATATTTCTCAGAAATTCAACATGAACACGGCAAAGGGAAAGTTACCTTGCCAGATCATGGTGAATCAATCTGCTATCTCTATTTTAAATTGTATCCAAACAATTTTAGAGTAATAGTTAATATTTCCACAAAATTCTTTTCATTGTTTAGATAATGAAATAATATTACAGCCAGATTTGACTTCCTATATACACACATATTCAAGGCTTTGGTAATATGATGCTATAAAAAATTAAGACAGCAATATAGATGCATATATGCACACTACACATTAACTGTGCAAAACACTACTCCGTCATTGCCCGGAGTAATTTTTTTTTTGATGGACTGATCATTATCAGTCTTTATGGGAAAGGGTAAGTAGGTAGATGTGTGGGCAGGTAAATCATGATGATTGTGTAAGACTATTGTAGACAAGTGCATATATGCACACTCATGTAACTTCAGACTGATAGAAATGCCATGTTAAACAACTTATGTGTAATCACTAATACGTTTGTAATGTGAAAACTTTTTTTTCATATACATAGTTACTCTTCCTCAGTGAAGTTTTCACCACATGTCAAATGTGAACCTTTAGAATTTGCCCCCATCCAAAAAAGGCATATCTAACAAAGTCAAGGTACATTTTGTAACCCACTGAGATAACTCAAAACCTACTAAGCCTATAATATGTACATCAGCATTCTTGCTATATAATTTAAATACACATGGAAAAGGAATATTGACATCAGAATTCAGATTTATTTTTGTTTTAAAAAATCTAACTTGGAAATCATTTAGCCAAATGGCAAGGAGATAAGAACAACTAAATAATTGTTATATCTTTTGAAATGAGTTGGATACCGTGTGCTGACTGGTTGAACTCTCCAGCGTTACATTTTACCACAGAATGCTGCATTTTCAATATCCATTAACAAGACACTGTCTGATATATATGGAGATCCAAAGCCACATTAACCTCTCTCCATGCCCAGTTTTCTACCAGAAGCCACCTGTTTTTGAGGTAAATTCATTACCATTCACTCTGTCAGTTGTTTCACTCCACATTCTACTATCATGCACCAGTAGAAAGATGGGTTTTTTGGGGGGGGGGAGGGGGGCTATGAAGCAGTGGCAGAAGAATGACCGGAAGTAAAAGCCATAATTCAACACGGTTCAGTTGAACACTACAGCTCCATTTTGACATCTTCAGTAGGACATCCTCATTCTGAAGCTGATAAGCCACTCACATACCTTTCAGACAGTATCATTATGGAGGCTACAAGGTCAACCCAAAATAATGAATTAGGCTGGTTCTGTTATAGAAGATATGTTAATAACATATTGGCCCAGATCCTGGCATATGGTGCGGCTCATTTGCATTGCTCTGCTGGTAAATTATGCCCATTGAGCTAGCCCTGGGAACATCGTCCAAGAAAAAAACAGTAGCCCATCCAACCTTTAGTTATTGGATGCGTAACTAGGGTTAGAAGATAAAATGGGGAATTCCCTATACCACACTTATCCCCACTTGCCAAATTGGCCCCGTGAGGCTGCTCCTAATTTACATTGTGGGAATAGACTGGTCCACAGCCCATCCATGACTAGAGGAAAGGGAAAGATATCTTTGCACAGACCTCTTCTATGATCATTGGTCATCACAGACAGATGGCCATCGTCCTAATGTAATTGGGACTGGTAAAATGCATGTAAGTAAGGGCTTGCATGCTCAGGCTCCAGGAATTTTAAAAATGGTTTGTCATGTGGATAGTGGAGAAAGGATCACTTTCAAATGCTTGTTAAGCAATTTCTACTGATACTGAGAAGTTGCACCTCACATCTTAGAAATATGAGGCAGAGCAATATGATCCTTCACCATGACTTTGCCACAGATGTTTTTATTCACAAGTTCTATAAATGACTACCTACCTAATGGCACCCTATATAAAACCAACATATGGGCCTCACATCTATGGTGACAAAGGGAGAGATACTACTTTTTTATAATAAAAATAGTTTGTCAAACGAAATATTAAGGGGTGACTTTTGGGGACATGGAATAAGATCACTGCTCCAATCAAATCCTTTAACTCTTCATAGAATCTAGATCCATCCCTTCTGAAGAAATCAGTCATGGACCCAACAGGAAGATTCTGGGAGGTATTATGGAGTTGGAAGAGCAGCAACAAACTTTGCTGTCACGTACCCAGTAGCACTACATTTAACAGTTCATTGCATACTTTCATGCTGCAATCACATAGCTTCCCTTTTGGGAAAATACTTTAAGATACTTGAACATGTTTAACAGAATGGTTGAGTAATGGCTCTTTTGTAGCATCTCCATGTCTACAAAATAGTCCAATCTCCAAAGAAACTAACAATCCAAAGGATCCATACATAATGTCCTTCCCTTGCATGGTTAGCACTATCTAGAAGACCCACATGGTGACTATAGAGCAGCAGGGATAAGTTGAGGTAAGAAAAATGACCCGTTAATGAACCACACTCAAACACCAGATCATAGAACAACATTTTTCAGTTTTCTTTAATTATTTTTAACATTGGCTGATAGGCCTTGCAAAACCACTAGGCAACCTCCTAACATGGGGGACAACAACATTTTTCCTTAAAGAAAGAAAGTAAGTAAGTAAAGGTAGGCTTGCTACCAGTATGGGTTTGTCACAGAGCCTGACATCTTTATAGCACCAGGGGATCTGGCAGCCTTGAAATTTCCTTCTTCCCACTCTTTATAGCAACGATGGGCAGACTCCTAGACATACATGGCTCTAAAATTTATTGACTTCAACTGTAATTAATATCTAAGCACTTGCCAAGCTTATATAAGGGTATTACTCTGTTCAAAGGGAAAGGCATATGAAATGCTAAATCTAAAAGTTATTGTCTTCTTTTTTTGTTTGTCTCAAAAAAAAAAAAGGGGGGGGGGGAACCCTCCGTAATTACATATCTTCCAAAACTGAGGAAAAGAATTTTCAAATAAAATGCTTCCCAGAAAAGAATATTTGGCAGCACTTGGTTTTGTTTTCCCTAAGAACCATTAAAAGTCTCCCCCAGTAAACCTTTTTACTGCAACATTAGAAATGGAAGAGTTTACATTTTATTTAATGAATAGTTGCAGAGCATTAAAGCAGCATCTCGTGGGTGAAACAGCTCCTTATCCTCACTTTGTCTCAATTGGTTTTTTTACATTTCATTTTCAATGACATGTCAGCCGTCTCTCACCAACCTCAAAGGAAAGTTGAATGCAGGGCTTACAAAGTTAAGCTGACATTTGCTCTCTTCCAATAAAAAATATTTAGTCCATTAAACATAAATACCTGTCATTATGATACATGGACTGGGTACAAGCCTCCCGTTTCCCTCTGATGTTTATTACATCCAAACAACTGCAGTGCCTGCATGTTTTCAACTTTAGTGTATTGATTAAACTTTTAAATGGCTGCCATATAACCCAGGGACATCAGGAAGATTAATTTGCGTCAATGTTCATCTGTAATTCATTAGCCATTTATTCTTTACAACCACATGGGCTATCAAGAAAATGCAGGCCATTTTTCACTCTGCACAGGCTTGGGAACAGGTCCTGAAATTTGTGCTGCATACAAATAAGCTCCCCATGCCCGGCCACAAACTACTCAGCTTTTCAAAAGTTGAAGTTGGGAATACGAGGAGGAAAAAAAAAAGAAGGAACATAAAAAAGCAGAAATGGACAAAATATACGTCCGCAGGGTATCAGAGATTTAACTGAGTTTGTCCACTGTCTTTTCATCCATGGATTATGGTTTCTTATTTCAGTCAGATTAAAATAACTGAAACTTGTTCCTGAGCATAGGCCATAAATAAAATGAGTTGCCCTCCCCACCATCTCCTCAGACGCAGTTAACTCCAAGAAAGCTGCAGAGAGTGACGGGGAAGTATAAAAACCTCATGCCTCAAGGAGGCTGAAACTAAAACCCCAAAGAAAGGCTACAGTTTTAAACAGTCTCTCACATTTATTGTAGATTCCTGTCCTGCCTTTATTTGGGAAAATGCCCAGCTAAATATCGTTATGTTTCCTTAGGGTAGAGGTAAGCCATCTGGCTCCCTGATTTGCCCTACTGACCCTTTGGCACAGTATGGAGTGCATATTAAATAAGGGAAAGGAAAGAGCGCCGCTATAAAACAAACAAGAAATGCGCATGAATTGTACATTTACAACATGGAAAGATCAATGAAATGCATCCTGGTTTTCTTTCCCCCTTTCTAAATACCTATAAATTAATGGTGTCAGTGTAATAACACAGCCCAGAGTTCTAGGGGCATCCGACTCCTTCTGCCTAATGATTCTAAGCTTGACGCCAAAATGGAAAACGCTCTAGATCAGGGCTACTCAACATGCGGCCCGCGGTGCAGTTTGGATTTACACGGGGCTCAACACATGGCCCACGGGTGGGAGCCAAAATGAAAAAGTAGTCAATATAATGGTCTTCTGTTGATATGCATTTTAGTAGTTAAATTTCTGGACTGTCATTGCTCATTGAAAGTGCTGTCATATGGGTGGTAATCGGGTAACTATTGTATTTTATTAATATCAGCAGAACGGACTTAAATGGGACCTGTGTGTTGTGTAGTCTTGCCTTAAACTTTGTATTCATGCCCGTCAGTGTGAAAGAAGCTATCTGCATATATTTGCATACATTTGAATGTATATGCAATCACACTTAAATTGCGGCCCTCCGCATGTGCTGTGAGTATCATTGTGGCCCCCGGGGCTTCCAAAGTTGAGTAGCCCTGCTCTAGAACATGACAGAGGCAGGTTTCTGTTGCAGGGCCAGAGTACATCAGGGCACTGCAACCAAACTTGGAATTCTCCACCTCAGTCTACACTGTTGATTTCTGCAACATGCAAGGAAGCTTTGTTAGAGCCACTCTTCTTCTGCTTTTGATGCCAAAAACCAGGGAGTGCATCTTTATATTGGTTAGTGGAAAGGGGTGAAATGATTTGCTTGTAATATCACTGATCAGGCTGCTTACTCTTGAATATAAAAGTGGATAACGGGAGCCTCTAAATGGGATTGAACCTGGGGTAATCCTAATCCTAGCAGGAGTGCACAAAAACCAGTACAGTCAGCAATTCAGCGACATCTCTTCAGAAGCTTTGTGGGCTAGGAAGGGATTATGAAAAATACAGCCGTGGAGCTCTGACATACCCAGGGCTTGTAGACTTTCTGCAAAGGCTTAGGAAAGGTAAATGTTCCTCTGGATTAGAACAGCAGCACATCTTGCGAGTGGATTGTACTATTTGATGTCACATCTTCTAATGTGATTAAACTCAGAGAATACAAATGGATGTTAAACAGAGCATGCCACATCATGTCAGGGCTGCAAAGTGAACACAGAGCACTTCACAGAATTGTTACCATCTTCTCTCCCTCCCTTCCGCCATTTCGGATAAAACCTCCATAGATTCCGGGCACTGCAATCAGTTTCCTTCACACATTCTTCGCTCCTATGCTAGTCTCTTCAGGTCAGATCTGAGCTTCACTCCAGAGAGTCACAGGTTGAAGCAGTGAGTGAACCTGGCTGAAAACTGTTTGCATAACTACAAAACGTGTGACTAGCCTCCCACTCAGCCAAGCTTCCTTTGCCGTTCTCAACAGCCTTCACTTCCCTCACTCCAGCTAGTCTCCCTTATCAGTAAGCAACCTTGGGACATCATATGTACCTGATATGGCTTTTAGTCGAAGGCAGTGGCTTGTATCCTCCTTCCACTTCTTTCTGGAGCCTGGAGGGGATGAGCCTTTGTCTTTCCTTTGTCTTTGGGTGTTTATAACCAACTGCTCCTTAAGTGGTTGTCAGTTATGGGCAGAAGCATCTCCCAAACTTCGGAGTCCAATCTCCCCCCACTTCTACCACCAATAGTGCAGCAGCAGTGGAAATCATATGTCCAGAAGTCATGGCCAATTGTCTCTATTGAGCTGGGACAGAGAGATTACAGCCTTTTGCACAGTGCCCTGCCAGTTGCATGCCAGGGGTCACTGTAAATCCTTTTAGAGTATAAATACAAGCAAGGCCTCCTTAGCTACTTCACTAAGGCCCATGGAGTTCTCTCAGGCCTTGCTGGCACTCAGAGTGGTTTCCACACTCCTACTAAGCATAGGCTGTATATCCAGTAACCCCAGAAAACCCTGTAAAGAGTTGTGGGCGGCAGTGCCAGTACTGGAGGTCCCAAGAAAGTGGCAGAAATAGCTTGTGGGGGGGCTTAAGGGGAAGGATTGGAGAAGGTGGCATGGAAAGTTGAATGGAGGAGGCCAGGGGGCTGACAGACTTGCCGAGCCCCTGGCCAAGGTGGAGGGGGGCTGGCTGTCTGCTCCCTAAACAGGCATGGCCTCAGGCAGAAAGGGCCCTCAGTACCACTGGAACACACCACGCTGCCCCCTGCCCAGCCCTCAGAACTGCCTGGAGCACACTATGCAATGCTCCAGTGGTGATTTAAAGGGCCCAGGGCAACTGACCCCTTTTTGCCCCTCCTCCACCCCTCCTGTCTGCAGGCCTTGTGGAGGATCTTCTGTAGGAAGGGACAGCTAAGTGTGGATGAAATGAGCCCAAATGAATTCCTCCCCTTCCCCAGGAAGTGTAAAAATAAACCATATGTAGCTGCTGAAGGATCCTGCACATTCCCCCCCAGTTTCCCATATTTTCAGGGATTTATCAATTGACTATGAAAAACCTGATCCATGCAGATACTTGGTTGTTAAAACCAAAACAAAAAAAAAAAGCTGAAATACCGATTTGCCTCGGAGCTTTACAGTGTACATAGTTGCGTGATTTCCTTTGGTGTCCTCAGCATACATGCCACTAAATCTCCTTACTCTACTTAGAAAATACACCTATGCGTTTTCCTAGAAGCAGAACCATTACGGACCAACAACATATGCAGCATTAGTGGGTGGCCACATAAACCCCCAAGACTGGGTATATTGTCATCATGGACACCAGGGAGTCTCTTGCTGTTAGCCAAAGGAAATAAATAGCACGATTTGTTCCACGGATGTACTATCAAAACATCTCTCTCTTCTAAATAGCTGCTGAGAGGGAGGGAACACAGTTCTCTCTCTACCTTTCTTTCTCGTACCTGAGGGAAGTAGACTACTATGTGGTGGCGGCGGCTCTTTGTACTCTAGCTAATTATTTCTTTGTTTCGCCCTCCTTCAGGGGTCTAATGTTGCTCAGTCTGATTGCACAGTGCTGCCCAGGCAATGTGATTGAGGTAGGGGGCTCTCTGGCATTGCTACACCCACGCGTGATAGGCCATGTACCAGTTATGGGAGTTTCCCCATTTAGACACAGCAAGGAGTGGTGCTCTGAATACACCCATGTAGAGTTCGAGGTGTGACAGTCAATGCAACTCTTGACCAGTCTGTGTATTGAACGTGCATAGCAGTGTGCCGTTTTGGGCCAGAACCTCATCTGGTGAGAGCTGGCATAGCTCCAGTGAACTCCACAAAGCTAAGGATTTACACAGGCATGTGTGCATCTGTGTTCCGCAACCTCCTGCATAGCTAGGCACAGTCTGAAGGAGCACTGCTAAGGAATAATTCCTAGGCTATGCTAGAAGTTTACCAACAAAATCACCTAAGAACAAATTACCAGAATGATATGAAAATATTTAAAAGTGCAACCTGAATGTGCTTTTGTTTGTTGTTATATGCTTGCAGCTGATCATAGCTTTTCATGAGGGTATGAGAGCTACTATCCAGTTTGATGGAGATATATATATATATATCAGATAGCTTTCAGGTGAACACAGGAGTAAAGCAGGACTGTGTTCTTGCCCCAACCCTATTTGGAATATTCTTCTCAGTCCTCCTAAGCTGTGCATTCAAGAACTCACATGGCAGCATCTACCTCCATACAAGATCTGATGGATCACTTTTCAATCTAGCTAGACTGCGGGCGAAAAGCAAGATAAAGAAAGTGCTTATCAGAGAACTGCTCTTCACTGCTGCTGCTGCTGCTATTGTAGCTCATAATGAAACTCCTCCAGGATCTTATGGCCCAACTGTTAAGAACCTGTCAACAATTTGTTCTTACCATCTGCGTTAAGAAAACTGTGGTCCTTGCACAAGGTAACACAACTCCATGTATTATGCTAAACAACAACCCTCTGGAAGTAGTTCTGAAGTTCTGATACTTAGGTTCAACCATAACTAGCAACTTGTCATTAGATGCAGAAATTAACATTCGTATTAGAAAGGCGGCAACTACTTTCAGCAGGCTAACAAAACCTGCATGGGCAAACTCAAAGCTCACAATTAGAACAAAGATATTTATCTACCAGGTGTGTATGCGGAGCATTCTTCTCTATGGATCAGAAATGTGGACCACCTATGCAAGCCAAGAAAAACAACTTAGCTCTTTCAATCTCCGTTGCTTACCCAAAATTTTGAACATCAAATGGCAAGATAAAGTCCCGAATGAGGAAGTATTAGAAAGAGCTGGAATGTCAAGCATGGGAGCCATTCTGCATAACAGAAGGCTACAGTGGCGGGGTTACGTGAAGAGAATGGATGATAACCGCATCCCAAAGAACATTTTGTATGGAGAACTGAGAGAGGGAACAAGACCAAAAGAACACCCTGAACTCCGTTTCAAGGACCACTGCAAAGCTGCTTTGGTAAAGTTTCAGATAGACATTGAAAGTTGGGAAAACCTGGCAATGGATAGAAATACCTGGCGTCAACACCTCTGCCAGGGACAAAAGCACTATGACAACACTTTGGCAGAAAACCAGAACAAGAAAAGAATGAAGAGGAAAGAACAGATGATAACAACTAACACTACTACAGCATGGAGCTGTACCTACTGCAGCCGAACATGCCTTTCTCACATTTGTCTCTTGAGCCACACAAAACATTGCAAAAAGCGATCAGTTTAATGCTGCAACCCACCGTCTTTCGAGACATATGGAGGCCATGAGTGAGTGGGATATGCTTGAAATGGAAATCAAGTTCGCTGAAAGTTTCCCTGCATTTCATCACACGTACAAGCACACTTGAGCTGGTTTAGGACTTTCCATTGAATAAAAAAACCTCCTAATTGAGTTAAAAAAAAATTAGGGGAAATCAAGTGATTTTAGGCAAGTTTTGCTTGGAAATTTGGATTGTTTCTCAAACCGAAACTCCAAGTGAATCCTGGGAGCTTGGTCAGTTATGAAGCCACATGAATGAAAACAAGATTCTATTTCCAAAACTCTGATAAGTCCTAGGGTGCTCACTGTGGAATTCAAGTCATTATCCTTTGGTTCTTTTTTACACAACTTTATGAGCAAAAGATTGCATTTTAGCATCAACTTTAAATTTTTTGGCTTTTGGCAGTTCAAGTCAGACCTTTAAAATCATTTAAACATTTTTTGTTGGTACTGAATTATTTATCTACTGTGACAGCACACCTACCATGAAGCTTCAACACTGATAACATTCTCCTAAGAAGTGCTTTGGAAATATTGCATAATTTAACTTATTTTCCTGAAAGAAGTACCCACGTTAAAACTGTAAATTAAATTTAGAAAAAATGACGGAAATTGCAATACAACACTGACTATTCCACTGAGTTTTTAATCACACCTGGAAGACCCTCAGACACACCGTGAAACAAGCATTCCAAAACAGAGCCAACAGACGCACATTTAATGGAAGAGTTTTAACACTATTTCCATTGATAACAGAGCCCAGGTTATGGGACTCAAGACAAACCATCAGACAAATTTTTTCATGCAATGTGTGAATCCTAATTATCCCATTTGTTAGCACTGAATCACAGCACAATGCAGGGAAGAGATAGCAGCAGCTTTGGATCCAAGTTCCCCACAGAACCTTTCTATGTCTATGCTTTGATGCTTTAAGGTGAATAACTTTTGTTAAGATTTTTTTGTTCAGTTTCTGAACTAATTAAATTCCAAGTAAACTATGATGCTGCACAACCCGCTTGGTTAGATTATTACTTTGCCACCTGAAATACCTTGAACCAACGGGCCAAATCCCAGAAAATGTGCTCAGTGCTGTGCTGTTTATCACTATATAAATAGTTGGCATAAATGCTGAGGCTCAGTCTTGCCTTTCTTGTATGGATATTAAAGAACTCGTATCACTTTTCACGAGAGCAGGGATTTGTCATGGCAAAACCTTCCCCTCTTAGGATTAGGTGGCTTTTATCCCCGTTGACACAACAGGCCTCACTCAAAGATGGGAGCCGGAGCTCAAGACTTAGCTTTACGTGTTCATTTTAAACAGATGACATCTTATGTTTGGGCACAAACCCTTGTGAACTCCAACTACCTGTAAACTGATGCAGTAATGTCTTGCTGAGTCTGCAGACATCCCAAAATAATGGCGCAGAATTTAAACCACACCCTTTCACTTCAATTCTGAAAACTCCAGATTACACTTAAATGCCAACCTTGATAGCGGTTTCACCACTGAGTATTTAAAATGAGTCAGCCAAGTAACCTGTCTCTCCACATTTCCCCGATGCCAAAATGGCCCAGCCGCCAATTCTTCCAGCTTTGTTCTATTTACCTAGTTACCTTTTTTGACTCCAGGAGGCAATTAGCAACATGTCAGTCCTCAGTCTCATTGTGAGGCAAATAAATGCTCTGATCTCCATTTCACAGATAGGGCACTGAGACACATAGGCCTGGACTACACTAAAGGAGAAAGTAGACTTAAGATACACAACTCCAGCTATGTTAATTATGTAGCTGGAATTGAAGTATCTTAAATAGTGTTTTGGCGCCATCCACAATGTGCTCCCTTACTCCTCGTGAGGAGCAGGACTACAGGCACTGATGGGAGCACCCCCCTCAGTTCAAATTTGTGTGTCTTCACTAGACCCACTAATTCGAACCCTGGAAGATCAACTGTGGCAGCTTTGATCTTCTCTGTAGTGTAGACAACCCCCACACAGAAATGAAACAACTTGCCCAAAATCACACCAAAAACTGGCAAAGTAGGAACATGAATCCAAATCTCAGGGATTTGAGCTCCAGGCTTCTGTCTTAACCACGACATCATCCGCCCTCTCCTTGTACAAAACTCTGTGGCCTATTTAAAATATAAAGACAGTGTAAAATAAATTGAATGTTATATAAAACAAGTAACACAGATTGATTTATCCACTGTCACAGTTAATTCCTTAAACAAGTTGGGTTTTTTTCTTTGTTTTGTTCCTTTTCAATAATGTTGCCACGAAATTTCTGGGGCCCTTGCCACGGAATGTAAGACCAGCTCACCACAGAGCCTTATCCTTGTGCTTCTATCTCGTCTGGGAAGTGCTGCATGATGAAAGGCACTATACACATGTAAAGTATTATTACTACATTTGCAAAATGAAATTTCTAAGTGGAAAAAAAGTGCAAACTGCGCCAACAACAATAAAGCCATCAAATTGCAAAAGGATGCAATAACGAGCGCTCTCCTTTGCTTTGTAGACAGGGATTAAATTGTTTCAGCACTAGCCACCCAATCCAGCTTAACTAACAAAGTGGGGGGTGGGGGGGAGAAATGAGAAACATTTGCTTTAAAAGCTCATAACTGTCAATGTGTTTGGAACACCAGCATGTCTTGCTACACCTAATACCTTTGTCAAGGTGGCCTCGTCTGGAACTACTCTTCACATTCCCTGCAGACTTCAGTTGCAGTTTCCCCTCAGACCCACAGTGTATTTGCCAGCCCTGGTTCTCTGCTTGGGGTCTGAGTTTGAGACAATCCAGATCCCTACACCCCCTTCCTCCAGTATCACTCATCGCGGCTTAAGCCTGTCTGGTTTGCACTGGCAGTGACCTGCAGGCTGCACACGCTACAATGCAATAAGGGAACAACTTGCTAGCCATGGGACTGTTTGTACAATGTTGGCTTTTCATAAAGATGTGCTTAACCTTCTTCCAACAAAATTATTGTTATAATATTTTTTCCATGCAATATTTCTACGAATCAACATTAAATTATAGCATCTAAGGAGTGCATTTGGTCAAATTTCCCGGTATGAAGTATCCCCTTTGAACAAAGGTTTTGCAAGATTAAGTTCCCTATCCCACAAAATCTTTTAATAAATCACTGTCTCGATTCCTAATACTTTTTCTATTAACACATACAGCTGTAACCTCCCCTTTCCCATTTGGTCACTCTGTTTTGAAGTTACATCAGGGTTGTGCCTCAACATGACAGGGGTAGAATATTCTAACCCTTTGCTTGTTCCACTGCACCTACGTTTTGCATGCTACAGGACACTGTAAAATTAGTGGGAACAATATTGGGAGTGGACAGGAGACCTCATTTTCATGGGACTGACCAATTGCTGCCTTGGTTATGTCCTGAAATTGTTCAAAAATACTTTTGATACTTAAGTGGAAGCATCAGACCGTGATTCAAAATGTGTTTACTATGACGACAATGTTATGACACTGTTTTGCAACAAAATGGCCTGGTATTGGAAAGCAGTGGTGTATATACTTATTCACTGGGATCCATTAAACTAATGACATATTACATGTAACCAGTGAACCAAATCTTAAGATCTTCAGCCAAAATTTGCAAAAATAGGAGTCTAAAGTTAGATTTATAGCCTGACATTTTCAAATGAGCTTACAAGGAACTTAGGATAACACTTTCAAAAGCCTCCAAGCAATTTGAAGGCGAAATCTCATTTTCAAAAAGTGGCATATGCATTTAAGAACCCAAGACCAGTATTCCCTGTAAACTGAGTGCTTAGATGGCCATCCAGGTGAGATTCACATGCCATCCAGCTGATTAGCAGAGCACCCACAGTTCCCACAGTCGGTAGCATGTGTTTCTATTGGTGGTGCGCATCTGCATGTGCCTTGGTGCACACAACAAAACTTATTCTGCACATTGATGGAAAAAATTAGAGGGAACACTGCCTAAGATCCATATCAATGAGATTTGGAAATAGGACTTAGGCACTTTAAAATCTGGTTGCAACTGCAAATGTTCCAAAGGTAGTTAGGTATTGCCACCCTCAGTGTCAATACCAAACTCATTTAGGAGACTAAATAGTTTCAAAAGGCTTTTTAGCCACTTAGGAACCTAAATCCCTTCAACTCACCATGAAAATGAAATGTATGTTCCTGAATCGGTTAGGTTTAGCAACGCTGAACACACCAATTCCTAAATACCTTTAAAATCACGGTCCCTAAGCGCCTCCCAAAATCCCAGCCCTAATTCTGGATACAGACTCCTAACAAAAACAGACTGAGTTTATGAAGTGCTAAGTGCTTACCTGTTCCCACTGACTATAATGGGGCTGCTGAGTGCTCAGTACAGCTGACTGGCAGAAAATGCCCTTTCTGCAAAATTTCACTTTCTGCCTGCTGGGAAGAAATGTAATTAGCTAGAGCCTTCCAGACTGGTAGCTGGGGAGATGAAAAATTCCATTTCCGTTCTCCCAAAACAGGATGTTTCTGAAAATCCCTGCCCATCAACAATTGCCCATTTTTCTCATGTCATCTGGATTTGGGATGAACATTTATTTAAAAAAAAAAAACAACAACGAATGGGACAGGATTTCCATTTTCCAGCCAGCTAGAGCACTCAGCGGCGGAAAATGAAACCACTTCTTTAAGGAGCCTACATCAGAAATTTAGGGCTGGTATTTTCAAAAGCACTGAAGCCCTGCAACGGGGGCAGGGTATGTATAAGAGCTCAACTCCCATTTAGATACCTCAACAAAAGGGCCATATTCTCAAGCGTGCTAAAAAATCAGCAGCTCACAGTATTCTCAGGAGTGCTACTGGTAACTGAGATCTTCGGGAAAAAACTGCCGAAAAAGTTTGACTTTAGGCTCCTGCGTTTGAAGAAATTGGCCGTACTTAGTTACAGAGATCATAAACACAATAAAGCCAGGAAGTCTCTCATGTCAAAGCATAATCAGGATTTCTTATCCATTTTTTGGGCATAGTATAGGTTTCAAGTCCTACAATTTTTATTAACTTTTTAAATATAGGGCCATAATACATAAAACAGCAGCTTTTCAACACAGAATCACAACACATGAAGAGATGTCATGATATACTACACCCTCTGAAAGAAGATTTAAAATGGTAAGATTTGTATTTATGGATTTGTGATAAAGTACTAAAAAGAAATGACTGAGTAGGCTTAATGCCGTTTTTCCAATTTAAACATCTGATTTTATGTATTTTATAAGAACAAAGGATGAACCCATGTTCTACCATAGCATCTTGCAAAATGTACTTCTCAACATGAGCCGAAAAGAGTAACTAAAACATCAAAATTTCCCTGTTTTTCCCATAATCCTAGAGGATGAAGATGCCAATATCAAACGAAATAGAATTTGGTAAAATACATTTTTCCTTTGTATTAAAAAGTTTAAGACCACTGAAATATTTTCAACTGGAGAGTTACTCCCCCCCGCCCCCCACAATAGGGACTATGTTGATCTGAGCTATCTACGACTGGTTGAGAATGGGACATGGAAACTTTTTTGTTCAACAGTTCAAATCCAGTCCAATTTAGTGGTGACTGTTATTAAAGTACCACCAAATGTGGGTTCGCTGATTTACGGAACAAGACTTAGCATCTTTATGAGGAGCTCCATTATCCCTCAGGAACTGAATCAAAATTACTATCGTAACTGGTACTAAATTAAATTCAGCAAGAAGTGACTGAGCATGGAATCTCAGGCATAGAACTGGGTACTCCCAAATCAAAATTGAGGCTTGGAGAGGTCACGGCTATCATCATGTGCTGTACCTGCTTTGTAGGTAAACCTGATTTCTCCAAGTCTGTCATATCCGACCACTTTTGTAGAGACTGTATTCATTAAAAAACAGTGTGCATCTATAACTCTTGAGGTGCTAGCTACTTGAACCTCAAGAGGAATTGAACACTTGGGTTGTTTATCAAGCAGTGAAGAAAAGAGTCCTTCTGTCACTGACATGGTAAATGATAGAATAAGGTGCCAAAAATGCTCTTTCAGCACCTCTTTGGAGTAAAACAGCCAACTGTACACAGAGGTAAAGTTCCTTTCTTCCCTGAAAAGTCCTGCCAGACAGTAATGTGGATAAGGATTTTGAGCTGTGTCCACATGTCACTTTTCACTTGCAAACTGGAATCTGAGGTTAAAAGCACACAAGCCCATATTATTTGTCAACTTTTCTGATACCCAGGATCTACTTTGCTGTAAGGTCTACTCCATAATATTCTTAAACAATGTTCTCATGGGATGCTGCTCGCTATGTAACAGTGTTTACCGACCCTTGGGCTTTGTTTAGTGTAGGAAATCTGTCTTACTCCTCTCCTCCTTCTTCTTCTTAAGCTGAGGTACAAAAAACAGTCTCCACTTAGGTTGATCCATAAATTTTATCATGCTGACAAGCTATATACTTCAACCAAGCAATAAAGGGCAAATAGCATTCAGCTTCCATGAGACTAACTCTTCATTTTTTAAAGAATACTTCGGAGGAAGGAGATGGAACAATTTTACTTATCTATTATATTTGCTTAAAATTTCAGCTGGGCTTAAGCGCAGTATTGTTCTTAGGTGAAGGGCACGTTACTTGGGACTCCCATGACAAATATGAATTTCCTTTAGATATGTGTTAAAACTCTTTGTCTAAGCATTGCCAACGTGCATAAAGAACTCCACCTGCAACCTTCCCCCTAACCCAACCTTGATTTTTTTCTCTACTTTGGGACAATTTGGGATAATTGGGATAATTTTTAAACCATGTATTTAATGTTTTCGTTTTTTGTCCTCCTCTGGACTTTCAGATGTTCCTCCAACTATGCAACCAATTGCAGTAGGAAGCAATACCAATACTCTTGCAAAAAAATGTATTTCTGCCCAATTTCACACATGGAAAAAGATTGGTTAGTTTGGCTATAGTTTAGATAAGCATCCAACCTTCCTAGTGTAATGAAACCTTCTGAATCTTTTACGGTCCACCTATCACTAGTCCTAATCCAGAGTCCTTCCAGGGCAGGAAGAAGCAAGAGAGAGGAAAACAAGGTGGAATAAACTGTAGCAAAGAGAAGGTAGGTGCTATAGAAAAGACCTAACACTTCATAAATGCATTTTAGCAGCTCAAAGATTGTAGGCGCAATACTTCCTGTTGCATTTGTGACACAACAGCCCTTTGGATATCGGTGGGGGAGGGGAGAAGGCAAGAAGAGCAGTTCTTTCAATTGGCATTCTTAACTAATTTGTTCCAAAATCTGCTAGTCCTACATGTGAGAAATGGCATGAAGGGGCAAAGGGCCACGGTGCAGAGATAAAGCAACAAAAAGGTATTCAAAATACTTGCCAAGAGGAAAAAAAGCACTCATCTGATAAAAATTTAGACAGGAAGGATGCCAAAAACCAGGAGAGAGAGAGAAAGATTTGATGAGGTGATTGCTGCTGCAGTTGTCAGACTTGTCAGTAGTCAGGGGAACGCCAGATTTTAACTCAAAAATAGTGTCAGCCGAAGAGTTGCCTCTATTTCCCCACATGTTTCTAATTAAGACGACATTAGGAGCTTACTTTTGGCAACCATAAATAAAACTGTTTGGGGGTTGGCTTAAAAGATTAGTTACTGGGGTTTTAAAATTAAAAATAGAAGGGGGTGGGGGGGAGAAAAAGCTGCCACAAAGAGCAAATGAACCTCCCGGCAATTTGTGTGAGCTGCCACAAACTGGCAATAATCTCAAGATTGTTTTGAATTTGAATAATGGAGCTTGCTCTTTTTTTTAAAGACACTCATTAAGGTGAATTTGACAACTTTAGTGGAGCCATTTTTCCGCTTTACCTTAGGCAACTTTTATGAGATGCTCTTCAGATTAACTACAGTACTTTAAGAACTGTGAAAATGAAGCTCATCTTCCCACTCTTGGTTTTTTTTTGTTTTTTTTTTAAACAGTAGAATGGCATGAAACCTAAACGCACTTGGCATTCAGAGTCTTTGGAATCTCAACTATTATTTATATTTTCAGCATTTTCCTAAAGCTTTAAAGCATCTCACCCTTGCTCCAAAGCAATTTACAATATGTATCTTCCATGTGTCTGAACTCTTTTTGTGTGCATTTATGAACTATTGCCTCAACAACTGAAAGAAAGATCAAAGTAAAATAAGTAGTTGTAATGCGCTTCATAGTTGTAACGGAGCCTGAGACAAACTTTTGGACTGGTCTATGGGCCAAGCTGAAAAGGTACTTCAACTTTTTATAGGCAGCTGGTACAACAGGCATTTCCAGGGCTAGCAAGAAAAGTCCCCTAGGATTGTGGAGCTATAAATTACAGAATTATAATATATGCACAGTAAATCTTTTCTATGTGAGAAATGAAAAAGTCATCCTTGCATTATCTAAGCCTCTTCGCATTCAGCAGCCAGCCCGTGTTATGGTTAATTACTGTATCTAGTGAAGCAACACACACAGCTACTACTCAGCCCGTTTGACTTTTAGTTAAAATACAGCAGGCTCATTCGGAAAAGCCAAATAAAATCTTGCACCGTGACAGAGGAAAAAGAATAAAAAAGAAAACGGTGGGCACAGGGTGATCGTCACACAGGGTGAAATTCATGGCTGCATACAGCGCTGTGGCTCTGCCGGGGGGGGGGGGGGACCGTGGGTGGATTTGGGGCACCTTCCAGAAGATGTAGTGCTTGGCTTAGAATTGGAATGGCGGCCCCTCACTATAATCTACCTGGGGCGCTAGTGTGAGTGGATCTGCGTAGATACTTCACTCTACTCTTCAGAAGGATTTTTTTTAATGGAAGGCTTCACAGCAATCCAGATGGTTTGCAATCTGAAGGCTAGACTCTTCTTTCAGGCCCGGGCCTGTGGAAGGGGTAGTATGTAGATGCATTACTCCAAGAGGGGCATCTTTCTTCCCTGTTGACCCATTCCCTCCTGGGAGAAATAGTCTCCCTCTAGCTCTTGGAAGCAGCTGAGTAATTCCCTACTGGTATGTTAGGGAAAGGAAGACATCTCTGCCCATAATCAGCACATCTGTTTGCCTGAGGGCAACACACTTTGTATCCTCTGTCACCCTGACACAAAGTTGGCAACTGCCCTAGGGACTGGTGATTCAAAAGAGCCTGGGGCTCCTGGGTGCCTCAGCTGGAGCCCCAAGCCCTTTAAATCACTGCCAGAGCCCCAGGTAGCGTGGTCTGGGTGGGGCTGAGGCCTGGCTGGAGGGGGCGGTGTGGCCAGAGCGGGGCTGAGGGCTGGCTATCCCAGGCCCACCCCTTCCACTGAGGCTCTGCCCCTGCCAGGAGAGCCGAGCTGCCCTCATTCCACCCTCTCCAAGAGGCCTGGCAATTGTCAGTTCCCCTGATTGCCCTGTACAGTTCAATGAAAGGCATAATGGCAATATGTACTGTTGCAACTGTACGAGCTTACAATCTTTTCAGGAGAAATGGATGTGGACTTCCTTCATGATCAGCATGTGGTATTATGGGCTCCTTCCACTACACAGAGGCATCTCCAGGCATGAAATTCTACTTTGTATTTAGGTTTGACTTTTAGGGTGATAAAACGAAACCACACACTTAAGAAAGATGAAATTCTCAGTTATTAGCACAAAGGAACAGGCAAAGAGAAAGAAGAAAAAAGAGGAGAAGGCCAAGAAGAACAAGGAACAGGCCACCACTAAGGTAGAAATAAGTGCCCAAGATAAAAGCAGACCATTCACATTCTTCCTTAGTCAGGACACCTTTGAAAGTTACAATATACTTTAGATCAGTGGTCCACAACGTGGTGCCTGCGGGCACCATGGCGCCCACCGGGGCATTTATGTGCGCCCACCTAGCGCTGCCCCCAGGAGCATGGCGCATGCGTGGGCCCGCCCCCGGGCAGCCCAGCAGCTCCACACGGTGCCCGACACCCAAAAAGGTTGGGGACCACTGCTTTAGATCTAACAATACTGTGGGCACAACAGCAATGTATCCTAATGGCTTACTTGTGAGTTTGCCACAAAGACATCAGGAAGATAAATAAAAACCAAACAAATACAATGAAGTAATCAAACAAGCCCAGAGTAGAAATAGCAAGCAAAAAAGTAACTCTGCATTAAAGTGTAACCAGAACAGGGAATCATAACTAAGATACATTATAAAGCCCATCTGTTTACTTCATTGACTAACATAAAACCTTTGCATATAATGTTACGTTATAGACCATTGTGTGGTACAAGATTTGTGTCAGATCTTGTTTATGCAGTCTCAGCTTTGCATCACATAATTGTATTCATCCAGAAAAACATGGCATTTCCCACTTCCACCTCCCCCCCCAAAAAAAGAAAATCTGGCCAAAAAATTGATTCAGTCATCTTTAGAAATCTGTTGTATATCTTATATCCACAGAGGGAGACAAGAGAAAGACATTGGCTCAATGGCTATTATATTAACTGTACTTTCTAAGGTTATGAATATGCATTTAAATCTTGCTAAATCATACAATTTTCCCCTCCTTAAGAAGGGGAAGTCACACCTTAGTACCTTTTTTGGAAGAAACCTCTAAGTCTCAAGTTTTACATGTTCTCAAACTCCAAAAATCCGTTTCTGGCCAACTCTCAAAGTGCTGCTACCACCACACCGCACACCAACCTCTCAACTCGTCATGTAGAGGCCTTCCAGAACGAGAAACAATTTTGGCCAATGTGGAGCTTCCCATGCTTGAGTGGAACTCTGTGAACGTTTAGCAAAACTTTTCAAGCCTATATAGGTGTGGTAGATAGCCAGTATTGCCTAGCATGGCTTTTCTGAATTAAAGGAACAATTTTTAATCCTAATTTCAGTTCATTATACAACATGGAATCTTGGACGTACACCACTCATATTGTAAAGTGCATGCCTGCTAGTGGAAAAAAGAGAAAAATTCTTAAACTTTGATTTTTCGGCCAAAACAGAATAATCTTTTTGCTTCTATATGTTTAATCCATTCTGAATAATGATAAATAGAAAAAAAAAACAACTTGAAAGGAAGACTAAAAAGAATGAAAAAAAGATGACTAACATCATAAAGATTACTTACGGTCACTGAAACAGCTATTCTTAGAAATCATGCCTTATAATTCAATGACTCAATCCAGAACATTTCTTAGGTTATGAATAAATATTTAAATGTTACCAAAATGATTCTTTTTATGATTTAACTGGAGGTTGCTATAACTAAAACCAGATCTGATTAGAATTTGAAAGGAAACATTTAGCATTGCCCAAATTAGAATGATTATTTACAACTCTGAAAGCACAGTAAACAGGGAATGAATTCAGTTTCTAGCCACCAGAATGTATTATTAGATTAGACCAAAAATATATGGAGAGACATTGCCCTTTAGAGTAGGCATTAAAGCACACATGAGATGCCGAATCAGTGATCATGACCGCTTGCAGACTTCTGCAATAACTTAGCTTGAAGAAAAGTCAAAAGTCAACATGGTGTTTCAGTCCCAAACTTTTGTGGCTTGGTTTTTGTGGTTTGATAAATGTTACAAACATCATTTAATTGTCCAAAATTAAACTGTCTCTTTCCATTTTTATATATAAAGAAAAATAACCCCTAAAAACCTTAAATAGAAATATAAGAAAATCAACTTTGTCCCCAGAGGAACTTAAAAAGAAAGAAGGGACCCTAGCCAAGGCAGAAGACTTTTCCCTTTGTACGGAGTATTTATCCTGAGGATCTTGATAGATGGATTGGGTTTTTAGGGAGTGTGACGTAGTGAGGGTGCTGTTTTCTCTGTAACCAGGGCTTCCCCTGAGCTGTGATGTGTGATTCCCACTGACTCACCCACTTGTGTATTGGCCCAGACACCTAGTCCCAGCATGAGCAGATAACACTGCTCTTCCCAGGGGGAAAGACAAAGGAAGGGAGGTGGAGACGAACACCTGGCTGCGGGGCAAAGTCTGGGAGTGAGGCAGTTTCTGGCGAGAAAACATGAAGGGAACAGACTAAGCTGGGTGCTGAGGGTTGAGGAGGGGCGATGGACCCCCTAACCCAAGGGGTCTGAAGCATCCTGGCCCTGACTCCTGTACCCACATCACGTCTATGCTGTGCTGTATCCTGGAGGAGCAATAAACCCTCTCTATTCTATTGGCTGGCGGAGTCTGTTCTTGCTGCTACGGGGCTGCAGGATCGGGGGAACCCCGACACGCCATCACACGGAGGGATGGTTTGGGTTGAATGGGAAGGGAGTAAAGCAGTGGAAGGAGGATGGTGCGTACGTAGAAAGAAGGCCAACCTTCTTATTTTATGCATCACCCTCAGAAGGGAGAATTTTGGTGTCCATTTATTAATTTGTATTGAGGGGGTGCCTGAACCTCCTGAATATCCACCCAGCAAGAGACTGCCCTGCCTGAAAAAGCATAAAGATTTAAACGAGTGAGATGAACAAAACAAAGTAACCTTATCCCTATTTTCCAGATGGGAAAACACCTCAGACAATGACTTGCCCAAGATCACACATGAAAGGCTTGTCTAGAGAACAAGCGGAGGTGCTAATCTCTAAGCAAAATCATCTATATAAATAGGAGCGTAGCTCTAGGATAGACCTAGGTTTCTGTGGGTACGCTGTGTGTGTCAAGATAGTGTGTTAAACTAGCCTGCATTAAGTGATCATGCACTAACTCTCCATGTGGACACAGCCAATACTCTCTAAAAGTTCCTCATTGTGCTTTGGGGTACTCTGCTTTGAAAAGTAATTATTCATCTAGGGGAGCCAAAATCTACCATACTGCCAGATTTCTCATAGAGCCCAATCCCCATTTATATGGTTTTCTTAAAGGTTGGCACATGAATGTTG
Source organism: Pelochelys cantorii (assembly GCA_032595735.1). Classification (NCBI taxonomy): domain Eukaryota; kingdom Metazoa; phylum Chordata; order Testudines; family Trionychidae; genus Pelochelys; species Pelochelys cantorii. The sequence goes on along the minus strand of CM064333.1, from coordinate 7,863,191 downwards.
ACTTCCAAAGAAGGGCTGGAACGGTTTTACTTTTGGGACAGGTCAGAAAATGATTAGAGAAGAAACCTGATATTCATAGTTGCACAGTTAAACACCTCTGCAGCGTCTCTGCGGGATGATTTTTTTTTGTAATTCCCTGAAATTGATGCATATTTTATGTAAGGATTTGGGGATATTAAGGAAATGTTCATTTGGAACCTGTTCTCACTTTCTTTTTCTCCACTGCCAATGAATGCCTCAAGATAGCATCTGGAGCCATAGCAACACATGAGAACAAAGGTCTAACAAACTTCCACAGCCTGTCTCTTAGACATCCTGTGGACCCCTGCAGATCCTATCACCTAGAATACTAGGGAAGGTAAGAATGTATCATCATCTTACTGCAAATATTCAGCCACCATTGTTTATTTACACATTCAGTTATGCACCTCTTGGATGCTGTGATAAAGTGTCCACCCCACACAAAACTGGAAGGCATTAAGGTGGTCAGGTAGGCCCATTAACTGTCCAGTTTGCACCCAGAGAAGGCACCATCTGGTGCTGAGTAAAGCCTCCAGTCACAAATGGATGGAGATCATGGGCCTAATACAAAGGGAGGATGAAAGGACTCTGCATGCCGGTAGTCCCTGACATAAAAGGGGAGTGTAAGAGTCTATGGTGGATGGCAAAGGACTGCATAAGGTGGTGTTCTGGACACAAGGGGAGTGAGGAAGGCAATAGTAGGAAAAAAGAAAGGGAAAGAGACAACAGAGCCAGAGTGCAGAAGGCACATGCACCCTCCCAGGCTGGACTCCAGAGCGGTCAGCCTCACAGAAGGACAGTGAAGCAGCACAGACAGAGCCATCCCCTGATGAGGCTGGTGCTGGAGAGCCACCAGAAACAATGGGAGACACACTTGTACCTGCAAAATTATTTGACACAGCTGGTCAAACAGCAGCTGTATTTATTCGAGATTATTCAGGGAAACATAGCAGAGCTGGATTGGAAAGGAAGTCTAAGAGCTAGGAGGTCTTGCCAGTGGCGCATTAGGCCCATGGGTGAAGGAGACATCTAAAAAGACAGTGCCTTGATAAGAGCTGCAGGGTGATGATCAGCCCAGGAGTGGTGACCAAGAAGGACTGCTGAAAAAATAGACAAGGGTTTGTTTTAGGTCCTGTGAAGTGTGTCATATAAAAAGGCACTACCCTCCTCAGAAAGGCTGGGCAGCAAGGCAGAAGACATGGATACCAATGAGATAGGAAAATGGGGCTTGAGAAGTTAAATTAGTTGGGACAGACAAGGCCCAGAGAGAGACAGGAACTCAGACCCTGAGGGAAGGGAGACGGGGGGATTCTGTGGCACAAGTAAAGACACTGCAGGAGAAATTAGGAATGACTGAGCAGCCCTTATGAGAAGCTACAGAGGACTTAGAATTGCAGCGAAATGAGCACCAGGACACCAGGGTGGAGAAAGGCAGATTGCTCTTCATGGAGGTGGACCCGGAAAAAGAGAGGGGTGACCTCCAGTCCCATTTACAAAAGATGCAGAGCAAGACACACCCATACCTCCAAGGGACATGTGGGAACGTGATGGAGTGTCCACCGTGCACAAGACTGGAAGAGGTTAAGGGAATTAACCACTAACTGCCCAGGCTGTATCTGGAGGAGATGACACCCAAAAGTAGGTAGAGTTCCCCATCAGAGATAGTTAAAGAGGGGTAAAAGTATTTTGGAAAGGAAAGGATTACCCTAACCTCTAACCACTCCAGTAGATACACCATCGCCCGATCTACAGCGTACACAGATTTCACTTCTCGTGCATCCACATTTTATTTATCAGCATTACATATTCATTTAATTTTCCCTTTGTTCACTACTTCCTATTTAACCCCAGATCAGTGATGCTTTAAGACAAGACCCGTAATCCCAAGTTGTTATTTAGACTCTCCTCTTTTCTTTGAAAACAAGTAGTCCTGTGGCACCACAGACACTAACAAAAATAAAATAAAAATAAATGTAAAATAAAAAATATTATATTTTCATTTATATATTTATTTTATATTATTTTTATTTTACTTTTGTTAGTCTCTAAGGTGCCACAGGACTACTTGTTTTTTAAGTTACAGACTAACACAGCTACCCCCTGAGGCTCTTTTCTTTGATATCTTTTCCTGGGATTTTTCTACTTTTAGAAAGCTTTTACATTGTGATTTTGGAGCAGGCTTCTCACTGTTCTCACTAAACAGCTTGAAGGTAACAAAGGAACATGCAGAAGAGTGCACTTTGTAAATAGTTGAATTTTAGATAATTTGTTTCACGAATCTCATTCCATAAGAGGCATTTGTTAAGGTGATTATAATATCATCAGAATTTGCTAGCATGATGTTAATATAATAATATGCTCTTTCAATATCACGAAAGTGTAATTTTTTTCTATCTGAAGAGTATTCCTTTCAGTCACATTATGCCTTAAACTAGTATATTTTCTGTCATGGGCATGTATCTTTAATATGATTAAAAACTAGCAAAGGCAATTACATTGTCTAATTACCTTGTTCCCTTCTGAATCATCCATCACATGGGAAATTTTGAATCTGCATGGCTGAACTTTATCTTTCTTTACAGGCACAATTTTCACAACTTTGGTTCTTGTTACTTTGTCCCAACTACATCTCAGGTACCACGAAATAGTTTGTCTATAAATGGACATACATGATGGTTTATAAAACACAATGGTTTAAAACGGTAAACCTATCCTGAAAGGGATCAGCAATTATTAATGAAGAGTAATCTTCTAAAGTAGCCACAGAATGATTTAAAAGGCATTTGTTCCTGAATGTTCTTTTCCCCTCTCTCAAACAAAACAGATTAAGGAGGAAATTAAATTCATGAAGAAATAAATTTTGACTGAAGTGAGAAATCACACTAAGCAGCTAATTTAAGAGAGATGAAATTAATTTTGATGACATTTATTCTATTTAGCAAAAATGGCGACAAAACATATAGTAGCTCTGTTACCATGAGATAAGAGGCTGGTAATTTAAGGCTGGGCATAGCTAGAGTCTACAACAATTTAATCCTTCTGGTACAACATCCCTTGTGACCTATCATTAAAGGTTTAGAGTAAAACTGACAATTATTATTAGCTGGTAATTGGATTTTGGAGATTCAGTATAAAGTTAGGATAATTTAAATTGACTGTTGACATTGGAAAGATTATGTAAATGTTCTGAATCAGCTGTATTTATCAATTTACTTTGCTGGATTAAAAAAACCTATCTTCTGCAACTAAATGCAAAAAGTGCAAGATTACAGAAATATTTTCTTTATGTTCAATAAAATACGATAAACGTTATCTTTGAGAAAGGCGAAATAGGCTATATCTGAACTATACCAAATCACCTCTGTTGCAACACGCATGAAGCATGTCTTTAAAATGTACACTTGTTTCTCAGTCCTAAGACTGGAAACTATTGAATGTGTGTCAGAATCTCATGGCCAAAACAAAAAATAAAATTGTCATTTATATTATTATATGGATTTTTAATTAGAAGAGTTTAATTTTAATTCCAGAAACAAAAAAGGAATTGAAAACCAACAGCCATTTGAAAGTTACAGGGCATTTCTTTGTGCCACAACTGCTTTCCATCTAGTTTAATCTTTGTGGTTTCTAGAATAGTAACGTACATATACATATAATGGTCTTGTGTATAACTTTGAACATTAGATAAATCTGGCTTATTTGGAAAAACACATTTTTGACAGGTCAGCATGTTCACATTTCATAGGCCAATGAACAACCTCTCAGCCAAAGGTGTAAAGGAATTCACAAATGTTTTACTGTCTCAATCTTTGCTAACTATTCTCTTAAAGGGACAGTTTGGTTTCACTTTGAAAATCCATTTGTTACAGCCTTACGTTTAAATAATAATTCTCACCTTTTGCACTTCAAATATTTCCCCTTTTTTATTCCAGTCTTTTCTCACTCTCTCTCTGATACTAACATCAGTGCCCTTTTCTTCCTACATGGAAGTTACAATAGACCAAGACTCTGGGGGCCATAAATCATATCTGTCCTCCAAATAACAAGTACATTGTCTAAGAAATGCACTCTGCATAACATTGTCAACACCTGGGATCCAGCCTGTATTTTTGAACAGAGTAAAATGTATGTCAGATGCATGAACTCACTCCACAAAAAAGGCCAATTCCTTTCACAGGTTCCATTATTTTTATTAAACGGTGTTGGTAGACTGGACTATAACGGTCACCATTGAAAAGTCACCATTCACCTACAGTTATCAGAGAAGTGGTATGTAAGACAAAATGAAGTTCTTATTGCAACCATAGAATAAACAGTTTTCACAGATACCACTTTGAGCTAAGTGTTTTCAAACGTTGGTTATTTAATGGTGACCCTTACAGGATATTAATTTTGCGGAAGTGTCCATCTCTCTATTATTCTGATGCTCTCAAAATCAGTTCTTTGACAAGCTACTCATTAAACAATCCAACATAATATTTTCTTTATTCACTGTTAGTGCAGAGGATATAAATACTTAACCCAACAGTTTAAAAAATGGCTGCTTAAAACTTGGTCATTACATTATTTGCTTGACATCCAGCAGCTTCCATTGACTTAGACCTTCCTAAATCTTTATTTAGGCACCCAAATGACTTTCAAAAATGCTATACCCTCCAGTTCCCAATCATGTATGGCTAATAGCTGATATTAAGAGCTAGTGGAGGGAGCCATTTGCAGTGCACAAGTTTCATTGGTCCTACAAAACCCCATAACTATGCCACATATTCTTGAGCACCAATTGGTTGCTGGGGCTGCGCAGAGAATACAAATGCCTTTTTGAGAGGACTTTCAAGATTCTGAAATTTGTCTTTGTTTCAATTAGGAATGGAACCCATATATTTTGACATTCTCTGCAAAGGAAAATTCTGAAAATAAAATCCTGTGGAGTCTTTCATCCCGATTTCACTTTTTTATTATTTTATACACTGCATTATAATAGAAACTAAAATATAAAAATATTCAAATGGAAAAAGCATTTCCAAAATGGGAACTCAAAACTTGATACTCTGAAAACTACCATTTTTCTTGTTTTGTCCCAAATAAAAATGTCAGTGAAATTGATATTATTGCATGGAGCATGTCACTTTGAAATGGCAGTCGTCCACAGAAAATAGTTCCACTTATCCTGCTCCACCACTTGCATACAGAGAGAAAGAGAGAGCTCTCCTATAACAGGAGTTCAAGTGTGGCCATCCATTTTTTAAAATGGTGATAGTGTGTTGGCACTCATGGGTGTTATGCACCAGATCCTTGATATAAACGAGCAAGTAAGTAAAGTGGTGTAAGCAAACAATTTCATTGACTTCAATTGACCTATGCCAGTTTACACAAGCTGTAAATCCAAATGTATGTCTTTAAACTGCTATAAAGCATTAGATAATTGTGCCACTATGGGGATGATCTGAGTTTTAGTCTCAGCCTTTTCCCATGCAGCATGGCAAGAGAAGCAATGCATCAGTGAAGTGATGCCTTCAGCTACAATAGGGAAGGACGATGTTGCCTCTGTAACTGTGTGTCGTATTCCTCAATGTATGTGTGAAATAAGCTATATATGGGTCTGTAGCTGTACTAGACTACAGGAGATTTCGGCTTGATGCCATGCCTGTCACAGATTCTGAGAGACCTTGAGTAAACCACTTTATCCCTAGGAGAGAGGTTTTCAAAAGCAAAAAGGGAGTTTTCAATGGCCTCACCTCTCACACTTAATAAGGCTTTTATCCCTTCTTTTCTCCCTTCCTTCTATCTTGCATTTTTAGGACATAAGCTCTTTTGGGACGGTGGCTGCGTTTTACCACATGAATGCACAATGGGATAACCCTGAGCTCGGTTGACTGCAGTAACCGAATTAATAATGATACTGAGGGAGGTTGATATGGCATTAGTGAACGATAAGGCAAGCAATCCTAATTTGTTGCCTATCCATTGGGAGGGAAGAGAATTAAAAAGGAAATGAAGTGAAATCAGGAGAGTTAAAGCCTTTGGTTAGGCCTAAAAATCCTTGTTTCTTGATTAAGCAGGACAAGCCTAGAAGAGGCCCCATTCTGAGGGTCAAGTCACAGGAGGAAGCCATATGAAGTGTATAAGATATTTTTATAACACAACCAAGTTATGGATATCTCTTGTGACCTCACAGCCTCAGCATGTATGATATTAAAGCGCGTTGCCAAAAAAAAAAAGATTGCGATGACAGAAGTAGAAAAGCTGACCGGTCACACATTCCCTCACTTAAATAAGGCAGAGTGACTCAGGCAAACGTTGCCGAGCTGTTTCAAAATTAAGGAGGAGGAAATTGTGAGTTGACAGTTAAAATGTTCCTCCTCGCTAAATACAATTAGTGTCACTCTGATTTTAAAAGCGAACATTCACACTGAGACCTTTGAGATGGTCTGTAATGCAAGACCTAGGCTTGCTTTTGATATTTTCCCATGAATCAAGCTAAATTAGAGAGAGCAAAGAAAGACATGAAAAAACCAGGCATCAGTCAGCGACCCATGGCCCAGGAAGACCCTGAATTCTCTTAGGGAAATGTAGAGCTGGTGAAAAGTACCAGACTTCGATAGCCTTGGATAATACGGTTGTCTACCCCTGCAGGCAAAGTACACTATAAGTGGAGGAAGGTTGATGGTATTGGAGAGTCATCTAAAGAAAATGGTGGATGTACTGACTTTTCCCCACTGTTGAGTGGCTATAGTTTGCCTACTGCTAATGAGATGTGAATTCTGGATTTCTTTCTGGATCTTTGCTTGCTGATGGATTCTTCTCCCCACCCTCCATCTATGTCTGGCTAGAAGATGTTATCCTTGTACACTTCATGCTGTTATTACTTCAGGACAGTACTACTTCAGCATGCTCTACATGAGACTATCCTTGAAGACCACTCAGAAACTTGAGCTAGTGTGGCACGCAGCTGTCCACTTGATCACATGGAATAGACAGCACTTGCACTTTGTAGATTTCATTGGTTGCTCATTTGTTTCCGGGTTCTCTTAAATGCACTGCTTTAACCTATAAAACTGCACATGATTTGGGCACTCGCTTTCAGGGGGCCTGATCCTGTTCAGTAATCCATGAGAGCAGACTGCTACACCTGTGCACAGCCCCCAGTGACACCCATGGAAATGTGCAAATTGCAATATAGGGCTGAGGATTCTCTCTCGGTCTCTCTCCTCAGAGGCTCTTTGCCAACAACTGAGATCAGCTGCAAAAATCAAGCAAAACATCCCTCTAGCTGAAATCTAAGAAGCAGGGGACTCTCGGGGAACTCACTTCCACATTTTGATGCAGCAAAGTCCGTGTTTTTCACCTTTCAGGGTGTTACATGTTGCAAGGCCTTTCTTGAGCAAGTGGGAGGAGTAGGGTGAACTTACTGTCAGGGCTTGGGGGAGCTTTTTTAAACTGAGTTTTGTCATTTTTTATTCTTGGCAGATTTGGGATAATGTAAATATGCCCAGAAATTTTTGCTGGATGCATATTTTACAAACCAAACCTACATACATGAGGTCTGTTTTCCAACAGACTTCCATTCTGAACTGGAAGGTATTCTCTTTAGCAGGAATAAAGGACTATAGAATCGTTTTCTGAGCTATTCAATCCTTGGCTTACTGCTATGCTCATGATCAAACTTTTCTAGTAGGGGGATTTTTTGTGGTGAGGATATCTTGATGTCAATACCTATCTACTGGGAACTGGACCAATACCCCTACTCATATCATATGTGACAGTTCAACAACATTTGATGACGGTGATATTCAGTCAGTACCAAGACTAAGTTGGGACTAAATTAGTGACTGAGAAATTAAATGATCTGCTCATATTCCCATTATTTCAGTCCCTCAGTCCAGGCTCACACTACTGGGGAAGGTCAGCTTAAGATACGCAATTCCAGCTACGTAATGTAGATGTATCTTAAGTCAAGCTTTGGTGCTGTCCTCACAGTGGGAGGTCGATGGAAGAAATGTTCTCATCGACTTCCCTTCCTACTTGACATCAGAAATCCTACTCTTTGCAACAGGGGCACTTTCAGCGTTTGATTTAGTGGGTCTTTACTAGACCTGCTAAATCAAATGCCAGAAGATTGACCACTACAGCATCAATCTTTCTGCAAGTGGAGATGTAGTCTTAGAGTGGCTGCACGTTTACTACCTATCTAGTAACAACAATGCTGATTCTGTGGCTATTTTCTTTTATAACAGAAAGGACTACATTGAAACTATGATTCATTCCAGATGACAGAGAGAAACTGTGTGTATTGTGACATAGGGGACATAACTCCATCCCATCCCCCACCCTCCATAACTAGCATTTTCATCAACCATGAAGAGACCTCCTTAGTTGCTATGAAACCTCGGTGTCCTTTTCTAATGTGTCCTTTCATATGTCACCTTACATACAACTACTCACATGCTTAAATACTTGGAAAGCCGCTGGTAAAATTAAAAATCTATAACAAATGCACCACTATGTGCACAGTGGGATGAATGCATGATAAATAAAGAACTGTCATCACACCCCTTGCTGTTATACTTCTACCCGCTCATGTGGTGTTACCTGGGACTTGACAGCAGGGCATTTGGTTCCAATGGGAGAAGCTTGCGAGTTCAGAACTGCAATTTAAGAACTTCATACAATTTAGAAACAGGAAAAGTCCCATTCAGACAAACAGCTTTACTTTGATTTATCTCAATCCCTCTTTCCTGCTTTTTGAGCATGTCCCAATCCCCACTTGGATCTTATTTCTATCGTGGGGTTTTCCCCCCCTTCGAACTTTCACAGCTTCTTTGTAGTCTTAACAAAATTATATTAATGTCATCTTTTCCTTTCCCCCTAACCTCCGGTAAGGAGATTTTTCATGCCCTCCGGGGAACACTGAAGATTGACACCAAATTTCTCCCTTCCTGATAAGAGACTACAACTTCCAGATGTAGTATAAACAGTACTCTCTTTAAAGTAAGAGGTTCACACCTTTTAATTTGGTGGCCAATCTTGACCAATCAGAACATTTTTGCCTCTTCTTGGGAATGAATATATGACCTCTGGCCCCTTTCAAACCTTCTGTTGGCTGAAGGAATTAAAGGCTAGGTCCACAAAGTCTTCATAAATCAAAAGCAGCCCTAAAACCTATTTTGCCCCATTTGAAATGGGCTAAGCATAAGTGCAGAGACTGAGAGGCAGGGTGAAACACTAGTAAATCAATCTTAAGAGACCTTTAAGAGGTCTTGAAGTAAGATCTCTCATGCGTTATATACTGCCGCTCTGTGTGCAACCTCCAATGGGCTGAAGAAATGAGACTTTTTAAGGTTATTGAGCACAACATTTTCACAGAAGATCAGCATGAAATTATTTGGATGGAGCACAAGTGTTTCTTTAATTATATAACATTTGGAAAACTCACTAAGTAACTCAGTAACCATCAGATTCACACTCCCATTTGTGTGGTTTGGTGGGCTAGGATATAATAATAAATGTAAGGACACAAGCTGGCTCCAGACCTGACTAAGTGTTTTCTCACATTGCCTGTGCTTTTTTAAAAAATGTTAAGCTTTTGGTTCCGGTAGGAGCATTTCTTCGTTTCAGCATTTCTGAAGTAATGCACACATAAGGAGTCAGTGAGTTTTGAGACTGGGAATTTTGCACCCTATAATTAAGGGCATAGACTACAAAATACAGATGTATATTGTCATAAGAAAGCGAACTACTGTACAAGATGCTGGTGAATGCTACCCAAGTAGGTTTCCACACTACACACATTGTACCTGAGAGTACAATGACAGTACTGTGCCCACAATGTATTAATTTCAAGTTTTTCTTATGCTTCTTTTAGGTACCTTCTTTGTTAGCAGCCTTTAGAGAGATTTTAAAGCAGATGAGTGCCTATTCCAAAAAGATCACTATAAGCAGTAGTGACTGTATGACTCTCCTCTCCACCCCCCCACTACCCCATTTGCTGCTGGAGTGCCAATGATTGAGAAGTCCTGTACAATGGTCAGAGAAGGGAAGTGGAAATCAGGATCTGTGCCACTGACTGCTTCACACCTCCTCTGTGCTTCAATTTACACCTCTCATAAAGATAGATGATAGTGATACTTAAGTAAGCCCTAGGTGTACTGTGAGGATTAATGCACTAATACTTTTAAAACCCTTAGTTATCACTGAAGATGTTACAGAAGCGTAAAATATTATGTAAAATTATATGGTTGCCTATAACATGTTGTTTCCCTAAAAACTTGATCAGATAATTTAAACATGTGGAATGCATTTAGTGGAAGCTAAAGAGAAGCCCTTGTCGATGTACGGAAACCATCTTCAGTCCCACGCTGACCACAGATCAACTCGACACTGCGGAACTCTCCTTAATTCACCAGGAAGTCTTGAGGGTTCCTATTGGTCAAGACAAAAGCTGGCAAAATATGAGCCTCCTTATCTTTCCCTGAGTATTCTTCCTCTTGGCCTCAAGGGTATGAAATCTACAAGGTCTGCATTTCATATACTTTCATCCAAGTCAGGCCCATGAGAGGGAGGCTATCAGGAACAAAATACCATTATGGCTGTGGAAATCTGACTCTAATGGCAGCCATGAGGGGAAAAAAAAGCCTTGCAGTTTAATAAGAGCGAAAAAGAATGAAAAGTACTGGGGTGTGGATGTCGCAGTTAAACATTTTCTTCTTAGCCATTAGCTATGAGACTGAAGCCAAGGAGGAAGGTTTGCGGAAGCCCAGAGTCATTGAGCATTCATACCATGACATAGTCTAGCGCAAATATCCCCCCCACCCACCAATTGTGAAGTAACTAGTAAAGGCAAGCATTAAGGGACTATTTCAATACCATTATGCAATAGCACCAAAACAAATAGAGCATAACAATGAATAGGAAGATTTGATGAGCAAAAAGTTACTGAGCCTTCTCAAGGAAGACACACACAAGGCAAACTGCACCTTAATTGCAGCAAAAACAGTGGAAAGATGCACTGGGAACATCGTCTCCATCGTTTTGCAATAGCATGAACACATGTACTGCATTTATTAAACAGCATGAAATCCATTTAACGCTTCTCTGGATGCACTAATTAGAGGTTTTGTATATTGGGGCAGAACAATATAGTACTGAGGGCAAAATACTGTGTTTATTAACATTTCATGCTACTGCTTATACAGTGTGATTCCAGTGAGGCCAATACACCCTGAATGAGACAGTAATGGGATATTTTTGGAAAATACATATATGCAAACACACAGGTCAGAGCACCCAATTACAGGAAATGTCAGCAAGAACAGGGATCTCCCTTTTTAATGTGATTTACCATTAAAGGGGAATTCTGCTCCTTTATGAAATTAGGCTCTGGTCTTGAAAGCACATACACTAAATGCTTAACTCTATGCATACAACAGTCCCGGAGAGTTGTATAGGATACCCGCTCACACACCTAAAACTAAAGATATGTATAAGCATTTGCAAGGTCAGAGATTTATTGCTTTGCCAGTGAAATTTTGTGAGATCCAAACACCCATTCAAATGCCGCATTGAGAGCCAAACAGAGTTTGAGAGAACGTTGTTCATTTCTTCACTGAATCCAAGTTTATTTGTTTGCTAAAATTATCCCCTCGGAACGCTATAGTGATTGCTACCTGCTCAACACAGGGACGATAAAGCTTGTCAGCCACCTGTAATTTCTTCTTTTTTTGCTGCAGGTGCAACTAACAATTTTACATTTCTCTGGGCAAAAACCTTCTCAAAGTGTGTTTTCAATTGAAACTAACAGGACTGGATGATTGCGACTTCCATATGTATCGCAAGGTCCAGGCATGTATTTGGGAGGGCACGTTTGTCAGGATAAAATGCAAACTCTTAGATACCAGGTGATGTCTGCACCTACACACAGCTGCAATCTCTTCAGCACGGATTCACATCCATCTAGGATTCTAATGGGCCCACGTGGAGCAGCTTGCAGGACTGGGCCTTGCACAATACACCGAGGCTGAGATCTTTCAGAGGAACTGAAAGGAGTGATGCTAAGCTGCTTTGAGGACTGCATGGTTTAATCATATCTGTGTGAAGCACTGCTGCACGAGTTGTTACAATCAACAGGTGACACTTCTTAGCACTTCCTTGCAGGGATGCACCTAGCAGAAACTGTGGAACACCACTCTCATGCAAGCGCATTCTGCAGGAGTTAAAGTTATTAGATATACCTATTGCTTCTAAAAACGTGGTTTTACAAGTACCCAAGATTGTGCAAGACTAGAACTCTCTCATTTTTTCCTTCAGTTTCCTAAGCTGTATTTTTGGCTCCAAACCAAAACAATGGAGCTATCAGCAGGATGAATATTATGAAATCTGACAAAGGTATCAATAAACCGTTCTGTGTGGGGACTATCAATAAGTTCTTTTATGCTCATCTAAATGTTTACATGTAACTAAACACAGAGAGGAGTCTCAAGACTGATTTATATTGGAAATGCAAACAATATTAAATGTCCGATCCTTTGGCTCATACTCCAAAGATTTATTCTAGCAGTCAGAACTTTAACCTGGAACTCAATAAAATCAATACTATCTTTTTTGCAACCCCTTCCTAGCACTGGATTTCAAATGCATACTAAATATGATGGAAGTATATTATCTGAACAACCATCTTTTTTGGAAACCGCACAATACTTAAAGAAAAGTAGAGATGCAATGGTCTCTTCTGGGCTGATACAAAAGGCTTTTGTAAGGGAAACCTAAAGCGTACACTAATCTCATGTTACTTCCATGATGTGCTATTAGGGAGCCTCTGTGGAAGAGAGATTGAGCGGAGCTTGTTCACTTCATTTGTAACTACCAATCTAGTGTCTGGCTTCCAGATGCATTGCTTTCCCTGATAAGACCAGCAGAAATATGGGTTGGGAACATGATATACAAGTAACCTGGTTTGGAAGGTGGAAAAACAAGTAAAAACATCTTCCATCCCACCCAGCTCCCGAAAAAAAACCATACATGGGCCAAATGTCAGAAAAGCCCCTTCCAAAAGAACAATAAAAAAAAGTATTCAAATTGAGGTTCACATTTAACGGATCTTTTTCTGATAAAACCCTGCAGTGTAGACATGGCCTGAGTGTGGTAAAACCCATTTCCCCCAGCTTGATCTTTCTGCTGCTGAAAGTGCCTCCGACTTGCAAGAAAAAGCACGACTGCACCAGCTAAAGCATAATTTTTTTATAGAGCAGGCAAATGCATATGGCAGCCTTCCTAGTTCCTGGAGCACTAAAAGTGACTTTGGGTATCTCTAGAGTACAAGCCTCTTTCGAAAGAGAGTGTCTAGACTACAGCCAGTACTTTCGAAAAAGCGAGCTGCTTTTTCGAAAGAGAGCACCCAGGCAGTCTTGATGCTCTCTTTAGAAAGAGCACAGTTTGCATTACATAGCACCTTTTTTTCGAAAGAGCATTTTCGAAAAAAGGCGTTATTCCTCATAAAATGAGGTTTTCCACGGTCGGAAAAACTGCTGTGTTCTTTCGATTTACTTTCGAAAGAACATGGCAGCAGTCTAGATGCAGGGGAAGTTTTTTTCGAAAAAAGGCCACTTTTTTTGGAAAAAACCCTGTAGTCTAGACACAGCCTCAGGGTACATCTACACAGCAACGTTATTTCGAAGTAACTTAGTCCATGTCTACACAGCAGGCAGTGATTTCGAAATAATGTTGAAATACTGTCAAGCTGGAGGACTGCTTACCGGAAACTCCCGCGTTACGACAGCCTGACTTGCAACCCCCCCGCACACACGACCATTTTTGTAAATGCAGAAGGGGCTGAAAGCCCTTGTCTTACATTCTTGGCCCGCATTTACGACGGTGCACGGCACCTATCGTCAATGAGGGTTCGAGTTACGATGCCCCCAACTTGCGACACTTCCGCAGGAACCGATCACATTGCAAGTCGGGGGCCACCTGTACTCCAACTACTGTAGCCCTCACTGTATGAGGAGTAAGGGAAGTTGGAGGAAGAGTGCTTTATTTCGAAATAAGTGCTGTTTAGACACTCCCAATTTCGAAATAAGCTATTTTGAAATAAGCCACGCAATTGACTTAGCTCAATTTGCATAGCTTTTTTCAAGTTAAGCCCTACTGTGTAGACACACCCTTAGTTATTGGATCTGAGGTAAAATACTCAAAAAGCTCCATTTCTAAGACACCGGGATCTTATTCATGGAAGAATAGACAATTTACAACAACACTCATGAAACCTAGAGCGAAGAGGCTGAGGAACACTGTCACAGAATCAAATCAAATGCTATGAAGTCATCAGCAACCTCATATCGGTCTGATGCTGTCGTTGATCTAATTCGAGAGAGTAGAACGTTTCTTTCAGAGAGGGATGAAATGTAAAACAAACACATGTTTGACTATTAAGACTTGCTGGTACTCTGGGAGGAACTTGAGTCCTCTGACCCTACCTTCTTAGATAACTGGTCTAGCGCCCCCTCTCCACCCGGTTACGTTCTTCAATGTCAATCTGCTTACAGGTTTTAATGGACAGGTCTGGGTTCTTCTGGATCCCGCCACCCACTCAGCAGGGTGTATCCTCTTTATTTTTCCCTATGAATTTATTTGGTGGTGCCTCCACCCCCCTCACTCCTTCCTGGCAGGGTCACCAGGGCAGTTTGGGAGGAAAATTCTAACCACAGGGTAATCCCCACGTACTTGCCAGACAGTTGGAGACTTCCAAGAAATAATACAAACACATACAATGTATTCAACACAATAATTATATTAAACAGGAGACAAATATAACATAACTGGGTAAAACACTATTTTTAGGTTCACCCGTGCACACGCTGCTAATACCTGTGACTTGCCCCAGCCACGTGACTTGATGTAGCAAATGTAAGATTAGTGTCCCGTTGGTACACGTACTTTCTTGGGGCCCTTGATGACCTATGACCACAAAATTCTTCTCTGCAGTGGTTTAGCAGTGTGGCTGACTGGGTTCAGCACAGCCCAAAGGACTCACAAGTGGGAGAAGGGGGTAAATCCCTCCACAGTTTTAATATGCAGCAGGTTATAAAACCCCCAAACCCTTACTCCCTGGCTTGAGAACACAGTTCAGGGAGTAGGGGGTCCCCAAAACAAATTCCCTGACTAACTAAAAGATGGTGCACTCACAAACTCCATGAATGATCCTCAGGTTCAGAGATGACTCTGGACTCCTCAGTCAGTGCAGAGGGGCTGATCTCTGCTGGCAGGGATCCTACTCAGGCAGGAATCAGGCTGCTTCGGTCCCAGGATTTCCCCTCACCACAAAGGGGTGCAGGGCTCAAGGTGCAGGTTACACAACTGTACTAAAATCCAAACTGTAGTCTCCTAGCCCAGCGCCCAGACACACACACAGCAGGCAGCAGCCCTGAACTAGCAAACAGAGCAGAGCTGACCATGTGGTGGCTGGTCTCACCTAGGGAGCTGGAGGGCTAACTCAGCCTGGCTGGGGAAGTTTCCCAGCAAACTCTACAACCTGGGAATCAGGAGTGGAGAAAGGAAAAGCCCAGCTGAGGGATCTTGCTTTCGGGTCCCTAGAGGCCAGTTCTCGGGGGGAACCCTGTAAGCAGGCCTGGGGCTTACCAGCTCCCCACACAGCCAGCCCTGCCCTTGCCCTGGCTGGCTCCAGACTCACTCCCAAAAAATGGCTTCTCCCCTCTCCTGAACTCCCCGGGAGGGGCATCTCACTCCCTATTCGTTGCCGGGCAGACTGAGTTTGCCTGGGCTCCCCCTCCCTACCAGGGACAGCGTGCCTCTCACTGAACTGCCAGCACAATTTGCCGAGACACTCTTCAGACGGAAGGAAACAGCATCAGAATCTATACTATGTGATATACTAGTAATATCCAGCTCCCTGTCACTCCACAGGAAGGGTACCTGAAGGAGTTATTGTTCCATTGCTATAAGAGAAGAGTTGACGCTCCTGGTGCTACTTAAAAATGGAAGAGACTTTACTTCAGCTAATTCTTGGGTAACGTATAACTGAAACAAATATGCCGAATCCCAGTTTGGTGGCTGGTGCTGAGGGGGAGAATAGTCATTCATATTTCTTTAAATCAGTGGTAGAAACAGAGAACTTTGCTACTTTGGGCAGGGACATAGGAAATAGGCAGAGCAATAACTCTGCCTCCTCCTCTCTCACACCAGCTTACTCATATGGGGGAAAGTAGCTTGCACCCAACAAAGGGCTGAAATAAGCGGTTTTCTTCTGGGAGCCAGTGGGGAACAGGAAAATAAATGAGACACTGATGACGGTGCTTACCTGGGACATAACTCACTGCAATCTAGCTCTAATCTTGCAAGTCCAAGGGGATAGAAAGAAACAAAGTTCCAGGGTAATAATCCCTTGAAACAACAACAAAGTGCCATTGCAAAGAACATAAGAATGGCCGTACTGGGTCAGACCAAAGGTAGCCTGTCTGCCGAGAGTGGCCAGCGCCAGGTGCCCCAGAGGGGGTGGACCGAAGACAATGATCAAGCGATTTGTCTCAAAGGATATTTGATTTGCATGTTTTTATTTATCGATCTCAAATCTTTACCTGGGTTTCGGGCCACAAACAACCTGTAACATGAATGTCATCAAAAACTTTCATTTACAAATGACAATTGAGTCTTTACACTGAGCCTAGTTTCATCATCATGATAACTGAAAATAAATGAAAATAATTTTTAAAAGTAGATAAATGGCTAAGTCACAGACATCATCAAACCTTAAATAAGGTTTATCATCACTACTACTATGGGAGTTTTGTCATTGGCTTATCCTAATAAGTTCCCAGAACATGCCTGTAAGAGAACAGATCTTTATTTTTCACTGTGTTGCCACTGCTCTATAATCACAGTAGCAGCTGCAGTGTAAGAACCTATGGCATCATCTCTGTTGCTTCAAAGCACCATACTTTTGAAGATTAGGTCTGCTGACGGCATGCTTTGGTATCCATGAAATATCACTCCCCACAGAGAGTATGTTAGAAGGGCTTCTGTTACAGGACATAGGCTTTTTTGGCTTAAATAATCAGATTGGAAAAGTCATCAGCACAGACATTTTTTATGGGACCACATTTTTTGAAATGGCCACAATGGAACATATGTGGAAATGCAGTCTTTGAACTTGCTAGAAATGAGGGATTTGCTGGTGACCGGGTCATTGTGTCCAGAGTTCAGCAGCAAGCAATAACCCCCGACCCCTCTGTCATGACGAAGGCTTGGCAACGCATCCAATCAATTGTGCACATTGCTCATGGAAGGAAATATTCCCAGAGTTGCCAATTCTTATGGAATCTCATGTTTTAACTCAAATTCCGACTCCCATTCTCCTGTGATAATATAAGAATCTCAACTTTTCTTTATAGACACTTCAGACTGGGACAGTTCCTCAGATTTGTCACCTAAAAAGAATGACTCTCATGTGGGAATCTACCCCACATCCTCTGCAGGGCAGACAGATGCGAGACATTCATCTGACTTTTCTGCAAGGGCCTTGTCTTTAGAGAAAGCTCCTTCAGCATCTTGATCATTCAGTCGACGCCCACTGAACATTTGGGAGGTTTTCTGCTTCTGATGTACTTCAAAAAATTGCTGTTAGTGTTTTTGCCCTTAGCTTGTGGGTCTTCAAATTCTCTTTCTTGGCTTGCTTTCTAATACCTTTACACTCGACTTATTAGACGTTTATGCTCCCTCTTATTTTCCTCACTAGCTTAGGCTTACCCAATTTTAAAGGATGCCATTTTGCCTCTAACAGCCTCTTCTGCTGTGCTGTGTAGTCATCACCATTTTCGGTCCTCTGATGGTTATATTTTAAATTTGGGGGGTTAACTTATTTTGAGACTCAATTACAGTATTTTTAAATAGTCACCAGGCATTCTGCAGGCATTTCACCTTTGTGATTGCTCCTTTTAATTACTGTTTAACTAGTTTCCTCATTTTTGTGTGAGAGACTTTTCTGAAGTTACAAGCTACGGTGATGGGTTTCTTTGTATTTCCCCCTATAAGGATACGAAATTTAATCCAGTGATGGATGTTATCACTGAGCAGTCTAGCTATATTCACATCTTGGAGCAGACCCTTCGAACTAAATCAAGAACAGCCTTTCCCCTTTGTGTCCCAGGACATATTGTTCCAAAAAGAATTAATTAATGGTGACTAGAAATGTTGTGTCTGCATCCCTTCCTAAGGTGAGATATACCAGCCAATATAAGGATAGTTAAATTCCCCCCCCCCCCCAATTTCTATTCCATTTATCTATCTGTGCGCTCTCTCTCATCTCCTTCAGATTTCACCACTATTCTAGTCAGGTGCTCTGCAGTATATTCCTATTGTGATATGCTTAATGTTCAACCAAGGAATTTCTATCTAAAGAGATTCTATAAGATTTTATAAGAAAAATCTATAAGATTTTTACTTTGAATGTATGCTCTCTCCTATACACAGTATTGCTCTGCAACCAGCATCACCTATTCTGTCTTTCTGTATATTTTGTACCCCCATATTACTATGTCACATTGATTGTCCACATTTTACCAAGTTTCCTCAATGCCCATTGCATCATTTTCATTTAATGACAGGCACTCTGGTTCAACCATCATAATACCCTGAACAGAAGATCCTTTAGTGTGTAGTCCTATCAACATACCGGAAGTACTGCATTTAAAAATTAGCACCAGCTGGATTAGTCTTTCAGGCTACATTCACAACCTTAACTCCGCCTTCATGTATTCTTTGATAAAATTATTATTTACATGATCACATACTATTTCTCAAGTAATAGAATATATCATACTGTTTTGTATAAATGTGGGGAAATTTTTTAACTCTTCCCATAAGTTCTATTAAATACGAATGAACTAATTTCGCTGTGTTCTCAAGTTTAGTTTGAAAGAATTTCTGGTATCCACGAGTCTAAATGCTGGCCTATGACTACAACAGAGTCCTTCTTTATTTAAAACATAAATTTTTGAGTGTCTACAGGAAAAATCACATGTACATAAATTGATGCTTTAAATCCAGTATAAAACATGCTGTTGTGGTTACCAGTGCTATCCATCCTGTATGATTTATTCATAAACAACGTAAGACCAGATAATCCATAACATTGCAAACAAATGTGGTCTGGTTTCATTCATATCTCCCATGCAAACAGATGCTTATCATAGTTCCCCCAAAATAAAACAGATGTTCCACAGTTGAAATACTAGGAATATACATTAAAAATACAGCTTACAGTGTATATCAAGTGTTATATTTTGGGTATTTATGTACATCTTTGGCATGATACTTTGATTCAACCAACAAAAAAAACACTGAAAATTATTTATTCTGATCATCTAATGTATCAGTGAAAAATAGCTTTTTGGGACCAACATTTGCATATTCACATTCATTTTTTTTAATGAAAACTGATGATAGACCTGAAAACATCAATAGATGTCAATGTGCACATTAGAAAAACCTTTCAGAATTGCAACTGACATGTAAATTCTGAGTTTTGCAAAAACCTTGATTAAAACTGATCAAGAAAGGGTTAGTTTGGTAGCATTAAAAATAGCAATTAAAGCATTAAAAATACTATTGGTGTTGTAGCATATTTGGATTGTCTCTGGGATGCAAACTTGAACACAGTCCAGAAAGAGTAACCAAAGTCATTCCTCATTGTTACTGTAGCCTTTGCAAACCCCATTCAATAATATCACATCATTCCAGTTTTGTTCTGAGTAAGCGCTTCGTACTAATTTAAGTCTGGGATGGAGAAGGCCTTGATATAAAGAGAACAGAAGTAATTGTCCTCAGAGACAACAAAAGCTTTTTAAAGTTGACCCCAGCAGATGAAGATAACCTGACAAGGATGGGAAACATTCTTTCAACCAGTCTTCCATAACTCCTAAATGCACGAAAGGGAGCAAAAAGCAAGTGCTGCTGTAAGAGTATGGCTAACCCAGGTGGAGCCCAAAGAAGCGAGGGTCTAAGGATTAATATTTAATTAAGGTAGCCATCTTCTTGTTCTAGTATACATTATATATTAAACCAATTCATTTATTTTAAGAACTAGAATGATGCTTCCTCCATTGCCCCATCAGTCTGAGCTTTGCTAAGGACATTGGGCATACAGAAGCATTTCCTTTGTTTTCAAAGTAGCCATAAAGCACACCATGCACTGCACATTCAGGGCTCCCCAGGAGAAGTTAGTAATAGATGAAAATACTAGTATGGCAGCACCCAAAGGACCCAACTGGGATTGGGTCACCATTGCGCTGAGGCCTGCACAATCAGAGAAAAAGAGACGATCCTCGCCTCACAAGGCTTACAATGAGAAGACACAAAGAGACCAAGGGGAGAGGGTGAGGACCATAGCCCTGTGGTTACACTTGTTATGAAACACTGCCCAATGATAAAAGTCATTTACACAAAATAAAATGGCTCCCCCAGACCCACTGGTTATCGTGGCTCCTTATTGGGACACCACTGACATTAGCGGAAAAGATTTCTGGAGGGTGGATAAGTAATGGGATGGGGGAAAAGGAAGTGCTGTTGCCTACAGTGATGAATACAACCCACAGGTCAGCCATAAGAATAATACCTTGCTAAAAAAAATTTCAGCATACAATAGGTTAAGAGAGAGAAATATCATACTGGAGATAAGATATGAATATCACCGGGGTAGGTAAAAAAGCAATTCTGTCCTCAGTTACTTCATTGTAGTTCCCATTTAATGGGAGCTGCTCATGTGTAATTATATTCAATTGTATCCTAAGGCCCCAATCCAGCCAATACTAATGCATGTGCTTATCTTTAAGTATATGAATTGTCCCACTGCAGTTAATGGGCATTCTTGCACTTAACTTTAAGTGTTTGCATTGGGTGCTTCAAAATAGTGCCCTCAATGTCAAGAGATTCAGCCCCCTTGTGCACATCTAGCACAACACGAGCAAAAATGTGAGCTGGAAAGGAAAGGATTATAGGAACTCAGCCAAATAGGAAGAGGCAAAGTCCTTATTGGAATAAACACAAGTAATAATGCTCTAAACTCAATCTTACAATGAGCTGACATCTAGAGAAGTGATATTAAAGGTGATGTACTGTGTTCAGTTTTCTTAGGTTTTTCTCAATAACTGAGCTAGCTATTTTCTGCAGACAGCAGTCCTAGCTGAAAAGCTCTCAGGTGAAGGCCAGTAAAAAGAGCATTAAAATAGTCAATTCTTGAGGTAATCAAAGCATGTATCAAAGTCTATATTCCAAACTCTGTATAAAGCGAAGTTGCAATCCTTGTAAAGTTATGCAAATGATACAAAGAAACCTTAAAGACTACATGAAAAACAATATTTTTTATATTTAATATGTGACGGTATAACAACAGTAAGTAGACTATGGAGGATAATATTAACATACAATTCTTGTTATCTCTGCTAGAACTTCTGGATCCTTATTCAAATTAGATATCTAAGCCTGTCAAGGGCCACCCATCACTGTGTGTCATATTAAATGTTGATCATGTAGCAAAATATGTATTTAAATGTTGCACTTGCAAACTTGGCTAAGAAAAAGACCTATATACCACCGACTTTCCAGACAAGTGCTGTATTTTTCTCATCTCCTGGCTAAAGGCACTGAGTTGCACTACCATGCAAAGAAAACTGAGGTCAAATCCCAGTAATACCGAGGTTTTGAAATTCTGTTTTTTATATTATGCAGAGATTTTGTCCACATGAATGATACGCACATTTTAGACATATATGTATACATATTAAACAGAAAAGCCTTAAGATTGCAACATGTAAGTGCTCATAAGACGTGAACTCAAATTTAAGGCAGTACAAACCTCCAATCTGACTACTCTGTGTGCATTCATTACAATAAAATTTGCTTACCTGATCACAGACTATTTCTGATAATACAATATAATATGCATTTCTTTTAAATTCTCCTTTAGATATCCGTTGTATTTTTTCACTAGTTTACTTACACTCCTTTCATTGTTTTACATACTTGTTGACAGACTTTTTTATCAGCACTTTCCTCTCTAATGTTCATTATTTTACTAATTTTATCAGGACCTGCCTGCCACATATTTCTTCCCAACCTGCACTAGGAATCTTCAGATCTACTGTTCAGGGTACAGCTAGGGTATTTTGGATGTGCATGCATTCATAATCTACTTATGTCCTTGACAAGGTAGATGTAGAATAGCATGGAAATGGACAACTGAAGCGGAATTAAAAGCTAACAAAATGATATGGGAAGATGCTAACAAGTAGCAGAGACGGGAGGCAGTGGTGAAGGACCTATGCTGCACATGAAACGGAGAGGCATACGAGAAAGAGAAAGTGCATACGTAGTGCAATCTTCCTTATGTGCAAATATAGGAATAAAGAAATTAACCATGCAGTTAACTTGTAACAGTAAAGGGGGGGCCTTCCTCAGCCACAAAATTTCCCTCTAATTAGATTATACAATCTGAACTGTATAGAGCTGATTAAAAATACTACTCAAATACTTCATTCAACCAAATAATGCTCCAGCTCAGGAAAACATTCCCCTCGGGAACGTGATTCAGTATGTGCTTAACTTAAAGCCAAAAGGATTTGAAATTAAGAAGGTTCTTAACTGTGCTCCTGAAGAGAGATGGACTTAAGCATTATGCTTACATACTTTCCTGAATTAGTCCCCAATTCAACAAATCTTTCGGAGTAAATTAATCAATGGATAATTATACTTTGATTGGCAAGACTGACTAGCCCATAGCATTTTGTTCTAGAACCTTACGTGCACACCTGCAAGATCTTAAACTCATATGTTGTATTTGATCACATAATTAAAGGCTGCATTATAATGAATTTGCACTAGTGAAAAGACCTATGTTGCAAATATAACACCTGCATTTCCTGAAAGTGCAACGATAACATTTTTAACATGTTTTTAGTAGGGACCTCCTTAGTAGTCGTTGATTTTCACTTTAATAAATTTCATGTAAATTTCATAATTTGGAAATACTTCGTTTAATGTCAACTGAACACCCTTTTTCATACATAGTAGACCAGGAGGGTAGCAAGATAAAGACAGTTTAAACATCCCTTTTTCAGGAGCTAAATTTGCAAAGGGTTTCTAGAACATGCACTTGCGGCATTTACAATTGCATCTGTGCAAGAAAACACATTTCTTTGTGGATCTTGATTACCAAGCTACACAGCTACTGTCCAGTTGCACACTGAGTCATGTAATTTGTGTGCACAAATTACAGCTTTCTGATGCACAAACGGATACAGACACCATTTGTAAAAAGCAATTTTACAGCCCTTTTGAATATTTGACACTGTGTGTTCATTTTTTTTTTTCAATTCTGCCAAGCGTAGATGACTGCACAGAGGAAGCTTAATTCTGAAAGGTACTGAGTATTCTAACCCTGGTCCTACAAAGCACTCAACCACATGATTAACTTTAAGTATTGTACTAGCCCAGCTGACTTCAGAGGTGAAATACTGGCTTCACTGAATTTACCAGAAGGATAGTGCTGCAGGATTTTACCCTCTAGGACTTTGCAGTATCAGAGGCAGAGTGCCCAGAAGGACCCTATTTCATGCCCAGAATAATCTTCAATCTGTTCTGCGTCAAATGCAAACCAATTTCAGAATGCTCATAGACACTTATCCTCAATGATTAACTCCATTTGACAATTCTAGATTCTATCCCAAAATACATTTGCGGGAGAGATATTGGAAAGTGTCACAATATTTTTACAATGGTTTTTTCCCCACTCTCTTTGTACTTCAAAGTGGCTAAGCATGTTTGCTTAAGCTTTTAAAAACCAAACCAAAACAAACTTTGCCCACCAATCTCTCAGCAAAGACTAAGCCTATAAAATTTCAGACCGAAATGTTAAAGTTTCATCAAGGTATGAGTGATGGAAATCAGGAAGTTAGAATAGAAAAGCTCACCCATTCTGAACCATAAATATTCCCAATGCGTTAGTTCACATAGATGTAAATAGCACACTCACAGATTAAATTACATATTGCCACAAGAGACAGATCACTGGTGCAAGAACTGAGAAATCCACATGTAATGCCAGCATGTTTACGTAATGCCACTGCTAGTAATTTTCAAAACTTACGTGTGATTTGAAAACAAGAAAAGTCTACTAAGTTTAAGGGAGGTGGGCACATTACAATGCAAAAGAATGAAGAGGCTTAAGAGACTAGTCAATTATAATTTCCACAACTGAACATTACTGTAAATAATACACACTCGTCTAGTGTACAGGTTTAATGCGTGACATATTCTTCAAGTCCGATGTGATGAAAGGCGACCACTAATGGACTGTGGAAAAGCTCTGGCCGTGCACATGGGTCCTGTGCTTCTAGGTGGTTATTGTATGCCTCAGAGGCTCGCTGTGACCCTCCACGTTGTCTCTTACCTTTTCTAGAGGCCAGGGTCACAGCTTACTGAACCATCCCCATCCCTGAAAAAGTCAAAGAATTAGGGTTTAACCCCTCTATAATCCTGGCCTCCCTTTGCTGGAGCAGACATTTTAGTGGTGTGGAGGGGAATGGGGGGAACCCGGGTCCACCCACTACTCGGGGTTCCAGCCCAGGGACCCGAGGTAGTGACAACTGATGGGGGGATTTTCCTCTAGCCCCAATACATATAGTCTTTTCCCAGGACACGTTCCCAAACACTCCGCTAGTACCTTCTCCCTGGCACCTGAGCAAATCTTTCCTCCTTCAGCACAAACACTCTTTCTTTTTTGTAGTCCTCAGCCCTCCAGCAACACACTTCCTCCTCTCAGTCCTTCTCCGTTCTCTTTCCCCCTCACTTTCCTGAGGGGAGACCTGTTAAAGTAGCTGAGTAGGCCTTAATTGGCTGCAGGTGCCTGATATGAGCTTACCTGCAGCAGCAGGCTAAATTAGCCTCAGGTGCCTGCCTGCCTTGATTACGTGGCAGCAGTCTCTGGCAGTTTATTCAGGAAACTGAAAACCATTCACCCAGCTCCTGGTATGTCTACCTTCTACCAAACTACTGTAGTCAGTTGCCCTGGGTCTGTCACAATACATAAGTAAGAACAAGAAAATCAGCAAACCTCTGTGCTTCAAATCACAATGTTGTGCAGCATATTTAGGGGAACTTGAAGTGTCCTCCATTAGTACCCTCCTACAATTCTTCTTCTTAAAAAAATTAAAGGCCACACTTAAAGTTGTGACACTATCCAACAAAGACTGCATCATCTTCAAGGTACAGCTGACAAATAGGGGCTTGAGTTGTCCATTCATACTGTTCACACAGGCATTCCTCAAGCACAATCAGGCAGCACAATTTAATACAAAAAAACAGCCAATGAAAAAGGAGTGTATAAATATTGTGGGCCAAATTATGGTCCCTCTAGGAATGCCGGGGTGGGGGGTAGACAGAGGAAGGTACCGGGAATATCCCTGTGCACCTACATAGTGAACAAATAGGAGCTCAAGGCACAATGAAACAGTGCAAGTAAGAGTGTAGCTATAGGCCAGTTCCTCAGCTGGTGTAAATTGTCATAGCTCCAGTAGGTATTACAGTGCCTCCCCTCCCAGTTGATATCAGATGATGACCTCTACCTCCATTTAGATAGTACCTTCTGTGAATTTAAGGAGTTACCATACATAGCAAAATCTCCTCTGCCTACCCTGATGTAGATAAAGTGGATATCCATGGATCTGCAGGGCTTTCCCTATGCCAGCAGCGATACTCTGGAACACTGTCCGCATTGAAAAACTCCGCTTCCTTCCCTGCTAGGACTTCAACTATGTATTTCAGGTTGAATTTAATATGATTCAATTTATAATTTTAAAATGTACCATTATAGCCCTTTTCTTTTGTAGTGTAATACAGGCATTTCAGCTGCCCAGAGATGGATCATCACTGGGTCTAGGTCTACACTATGGATAAGTTCAAATTAAGATACACAACGCCGACTCCAGCTATGCAATTAATGTAGCTGATGTACCTTGATTCAAACATTGGTGCCATCCATACAGCAGCAGGTCGATGGCAGCACACTCTCCCTTTGACTTCCCTTACCCCTAGTAGGAGCAGGACTACTGGTGTCAACGAGAGTCCCCTCCCTGTTTGATTTAGCCTGTCTTCACTAGACCCACTAATTCAAACCCTGGAAGATCAACTGCAGCATCTTTAATCTTCTCTGTAGTGTAGACAAGTGCGCTATTTGGATCTGGATTTCAAATGTTTCAAAAGTTGGGGGTGTTCTCATTTAGCTGCTTGGCTCAACAGACAGACTAGGACCGTTTGTAAAATGGACCTCAAATACCCCCAAAGATCAGCAAAATTTAGCTGGAGAATCTTCATTTGGACCCATCTTCATTTTTACCACTTCGGGGCTTTCTGCTACTGTAGCTCATCAGGGGCATTGTTTTTTGTTTAAAATGCCAGCATCACTAGGGGACAAATAGCATCAGATAGTGTAGAAAACACTGAATGTACATTTTGTATCATGTACCTGGTATAGATCATATATCTGGTACTTTATATAGCAGAGAAGCAGGGGTTTTTTTTAATGTAGTGATTTGCAATTTATACATGACACAGTAATAACCTCTGTGTAGTGAAAAGTTTCAGTTCAAAGCAAACTGCCTTGCTACACATGGCCAAATTTTTTTCCATTAAATGAGCAGAAATCAGATAGTTAAAAAAACCCAAACACATGCTTTGCTCTGTATTCCACACGAATGGTGAGCATCAGTGAGAAATAAAAAGGATTTAACAAATGTGAAAGTGAGGCAATGTGAGGCCGCTAGACATCCTGCACATATGATTAATTTAGTTTTGATTAAAAAAAAAAAAGACGCTTGAACTAAACTGTTTAATCTGGTTTCTCGGCATCCTACTGTGGTTTCAACCACTAAAATTAATACAAGTGTAGTGTGAATAACTGCCATCTCTACCACCTTATAAAGTTTATATAAAGAATATGACATATATATATATATATATATATATATATATATATATATATATATATATATATACACACACACACACACACACACACACACACACACACACATCAGATTATTTTAAAAAAATGCATGGGCAAAGGAATCTAAAAGCATCTGATTTCATGTTAACGTTCATTCCCAGTTTCAGATTTGCATAATAGCCTGAGGAATCACTTTCTTAACTCTTTAATAATAAAGAATCAAGCAAAAGATACTTTTTTCAATTTCTCCCCATTATGTTTTATGCCCACATTTAGATGTATAAAGTAAAACCGGAACACTGACACCAATGTGAGAGTCCCCAGGGAATCACAAATATAATTTCCAAGTCACTCTGAAATCCAGAGGAAAAGGTGAGGGGGAGGAGAAAATGGAAAACGTGAACTGCTATAAATCCGAGCTAATCCCCTCATGCCATCACCTAAAATGACCCTCAGCAGCCCAATAATCTTCTTGTATTCTACACTGTAAGAAGAGCTTGTCTATCGAGGCCTTATGGCTGATGAGGATGTTAGCAACTCCTGAAACACGCGTACTTTTCTTTCCCCCCTGTTTAGGTCCGACCAGCAATAAGAACTCTCAGTGATGTCATTGATTAGACTAATTAAATAATCACTTTTCTCATCTCTGTAATTGGGGTGCCTTTAGTCACTAAGATAGTGGTGATGGAAGCAAATGGCACCAAGAACAATATTTTAGCAGAGACTAATACGTAGCAAGGAGAGGGCTAACAATACACTAGTACAGTAACCACTCTGAAGTGACTTGGAAACATAATGAAATAAAAGAGTGAAAGGAGAGGGAAAAAAGAATAAAACATGGGATTTACGTATCCAAAGGAAAAATTTAAACATCAATAATCAAAATGTCAACATCCATCTGACATGAAGTCCAGTAAGAACAACCTTCATGATGGAAACTTTCCGCAGAGCATGACAAACAGAGGACATGTGCCATATAAGCCTACGTGTTTGTCCAAAGCAAAACATTTATAAATAGTAAAGGTTAATGCTTATTTCTTCGGATGCTTCATTCCACCTGGACTCCAACAGAAGTAGACAAAACCATCCAAAAAATGTGGAAGTTGTGGGTGGCACAAATCTCTCTTCAATGTTGCTGTGGTAACTAATGCTCTAAAACAGATGAAATTTAGAATGCCAGCTGATAACTGTGTTGGATATTGTTGTAATGCGTTCTCAGAGTATCATTGAACTAGGAAAGAATGATGGAAGAGGAATAAACATGAAATGCCAAAAGGGACATTGTAGCTCCAGTTCTCATAGGATGGCATCATTGTAGTCAGACAATAATTATTAAAGCTGATGTGAACACACATTTTTCTACCTTTATCATGGTAAATAAAGGAGCATTACATTGAACAGAAGTTTGGTTTCACTTCTAGCTTATTTCAAGGTTTTCAAACCACAGAGAAATCTGAAGCTTAAAAAAAGTGCTTGGTTAGATAAGTATGTTGTTATCTCCAAGCCTATGGCTTTTTCTTTTAAACATTAGAACTCTTTACAGACCTTAGACATGACATAAAAATTCACCACATTGGCTGTATACATCATACTCTTCCATATCACTCCAGCAGCAACAAACTTTCAGAAATGAATTTAATTGCTCTCATCCAAGTATCTCTTTTACAGATATTAAGTCTGTCTCGGCTCTCTCCTTTGAAGGTATGAACATCTTTTTACAAATAGGTAAACCGTGACATGAAAATTTGTAAGCAACTCACATAACGTCACAGAACATGTCAATGGCCAAGCAGGGACAAGAATTAAAGAGCCTGCCTTAAAAGTTATTCTCTTAATTCATAGATTCCATTCTTCCCCAGCTTCAAAAATGTGGCTTCATATTAAAGACTGTGCGGAAGTGTAGGACTTTAACTTCTATTCTGTACTCTTGTTGGCACATTTCCTTTTTTCCCTACTTCAGGCTTAGTTTTACAAGCTAACAAAGCATTGCATTTAAAGAACATCTGCTCTTGGCAGGCATCACTATAGCTAAAGCAGAGTCCTGACTGTGCCACCAAGTTTTCACTAGATAGCGTGACTCAGGTTTTCAAGATGTAACCTTTTCTCTTAAGCAAACAATCTTATTGTAGAATGGAGACATCTAGCCTCAGGCTGATGACAAAAGATCCCAGAAAACTGTACTCAATTGCTACTTCAGTAAGCTATCAAAAAAGATAGTAACTTTAAAACCATGGCTGACATTATGTCTGAGCCTACCACATGTACATCTGTACATTACAAATCCCTTTCCTATAAAAGTCCAAAACAAAGCATTTCTGGTATCAAATCTACCATTTTTTTGATTTAACATGGGAATTGACCACATTTCAAGATGGACGATAACTCGGGGGAGAAATTTAAGGGTCCCAATACAACAAAACTGGGCACTTGCTAATGGAACAACAATGGAGAGAGTTTCATCTGAAGTTCAGAAATAGAAGCATAGACATTTTATAAGCCACTATTGAAAGTACACCTTTCGATGGGCACAGGTTACAGCTTACCTCCAGTTAGAGGTGATTTCAAGTCACAGCTTATAAACAATGATTTTCTACTCTATTGCAGTGGCTATGTATGGTATTTTGATGATTCACCACTCTGTACACACTGGCAGAGATGCTCAGTAAATAAATTATACTGTAATTCTTTGTGTCAACATTAAAAGTAGACAATGAGGGCTTGTCTACACTACAGAGAAGATCGACACTGCTGCAGTTGATCTTCTGGGGTTCAAATTAGTGGGTCTAATGAAGACCCACTAATTCGAACGGAAAGGGCGCTCCTGTCAGTGCCGGTAGTCCTCATGAAGAGTAAGGCAAGTCAATGGGAGCATGTGCGCCCATCAACCTCCCACAGTGTGGACGGTGCCAAAATGTGATTTAACATATGTCGACTCCAGCTATGTAATTAATGTAGCTGGAGTTGCGTATGTTAAGTCAACTTTCCCCTTTAGCATAGACCTGGCCTGAATGATTTACAAATTAAACTTTATAGAAACAACAGTAATCAACCAGGTCAGCTCTAGACTAATTAATTTTATTTGCAAAGGGCTTTGAGATCTTTGGATGAAAGGTGCTATACAAATCCAAACTGTTATTTGTCTGGGTCCTAGAAAGTGCTGGACTAGGAAGTAGAACTATTACAGTAAAAAAAAACCAACCAAACAAAAAAAAAAACCCCACAACCCTTCATGTTAAAAATATTAACACTACATTTGTTGACTGCAACAGCAGTTAGTTATAATTAACCAGAGGCAACATCATTCTTTGAAGACCAGAATTTCCAACATTTTCCTGTGATGATTTGATAATTAAATGCCTATCACGCATTTGAAAGTAGTATGCATGCCCGATAAGTTACATTATAAAACAGCAATGCTACATAGGTATAAAAAATATGGTACATTAAGAGATCAATGTAATCCACCTACTTGTTTGTATATACACATTTTCTAATTATTTTTTTGTAATCAGCAGGACCAATTCCCCTATTAGTGCTCTAA
Source organism: Pelochelys cantorii (assembly GCA_032595735.1). Classification (NCBI taxonomy): domain Eukaryota; kingdom Metazoa; phylum Chordata; order Testudines; family Trionychidae; genus Pelochelys; species Pelochelys cantorii. The sequence continues at coordinate 7,832,625 of CM064333.1, read as the reverse complement.
CCCAATACACATTGCAATACCCTTTTTTGTTGCAACCCCCACCCTACGTCTTATGACTCCTGCTCAATTTTTCAAGTTACACCCAAGAGTAGCGGTGATAAAGGACACTGAAATTACTAAACCAAACAATGTTGTGTCAGAATAGGCAGGCTATAGATTGATAGATTTTTTTTTTCCTCCCTAGCAAAGTACGAGGCTTCAGAGAACATCTACCCCAGCGACCCTTCTCAGGGCGCCTTCCCAAGAGCAAAAATTAGAAAAAGTCATTTGGAGCAAGTGAGTGAATGTGTGTTTGTGTGCATGGCTGAAAAGAAACTTCACCGGGCCCTGGAGGGAGCTGGCTCCAGGCCCAGACTCCCTCAACCATGACAGATTTAAAGGGCCCTGGGGTTCCAGCTCCTGTAGCTGTGGAGGTTGTGGCAATGGTAGCCAGGAGCCCCCAGCCAGGACCCAGAGCAGCTCTCCTCTGTGTGTTTGTTTTGGTTTTTAAAATTTTCATCCATTCCAGGCAGAGGTGTGTTTTGTTTCAATTGGCTTCCATTTCAAACAGCTTTGGGTGCCCTTCATATCTCTACAAGGGAAACCGCACGAGCATCACAGGATTTGACCAATAATGCAAACCAGGGTAGCAAGAGCTGGAGACTATTATGACTGGTAGGCCAAAAAGACATTCAGTCATTGTATATCTCTTTATTAAACTGGATACTTGTGCAGTCCACTCTTGGACGAGTCACTTAGATAGCTTTACAAACCTTATATTTGGGCAGATGTGAGTGGAGGTAAGGCTTCAAAGGGATGGGAACCTTTTATTAATGCAATTCCATAATTGTGTTCTTGGAAGGGAATGAAAACCAAACCCAACCAAGACAAAACAAGTACAAAAATGCAGCCCTTGCAAATGGACATTATCAAGGAAACGGAAATATCTTTTTCATCCCCACTAACACATTCAAACTACTAATTTAGTAATAAAGAATGAGTTCAAGCTATTGATGCAACAGCTGCTATTAAAAAAATGCACCTGCTTTGGAGACAGAAACAAATCATCTTCACATATGGCTAACCAGATTAAGTTGGAGTGATGGAACAGTCAACAATTGAACACAATGGGTACATAATGGCATCTAAATTCATTACAGTATCTCAGATGCCACTGTCCTAGCAAAGTACTGAATTACTCAGGGTGACTAGGTCACATCAAATGATTTTGACTTCTCTTCATCCTCAGGAAGAGAAGTGCTGTGGAGTAGAACTTGAAGGGTCTCAGTAAACAGCCACACATTTTGGAATAAATCCTACAATTTCTTACAAATATTTGGTGTTGGTTAGGGTGCTATGATCCTTTCCCCTCCTGCTTTCTTTCATGAGTTAAGAAAGAAGTAGCAAAGCAGGATAATCAAAGAAATAAACATAGATGTGAAGAAGAAAATATGCCTGTTCCTTGAATGTGTTTTCTCCTATTATCATCATTCATCAGGCAAGGTAGCTAAGCCATTAGAATATCAGTTAAAAAAAGGCATGGTACCTCTTAAAATGTTTGTAAAGGCACTGCAATATTGGTGAGACTATGCCTGTATGTGAAGGCATTTTAAAACACCTGTGACTATGTCATTAATGGAGCTTTATGGAAAGGAAAGCCATGCATGGAAAGCTAAAATAATCTCTTTCTTTCCTCCTATCCCATGATTCATCCTATTGCAAGACTATTATCTTATTCAAAAAATGTTCAGGTCGGTGACATCTTCATTCTGTTTTAGTACAGACACTCAAACAGGCATCTGTAGACATAATATGCAATTTGGCATATCTGTGTTCTGGCCCAGCACGGTAAATGCTTTATTCCTAGTATTGTGAAATGCGATTCAATACCCATTGAGTAGATTTCCTTCACTATCATGCAAAGTGCCCACAATATCTTCTTTGCATTATTCCTTAAACTGGAGGGAGGGAGACAAGCACTGGGACTAAGATTACATCAGGGATGGATTTGCTCACCATTTAAACCACACTGGACTTTTTGTTCCTGAAACTGCTTGAATGATGTTGATTGTGACACAGCCAGGAGTAACTGATTATCTTTTCCACAGGGTGTTTTTTTTTTTCCAAAGTCCAAATTAAATTTGACCTTTGTTGCACTAGATGAAAAAAGAATTTATCCTTTCAAAGCATTAAAAAGGCCCAGGAGAAAATAGAGCATGCTGAGGAAAATATTGGTAAACCACCAATCAACTTTTATTTCTGCAACAGACCAATTATGTTAAACGAAAGACTAAAATACAAGGCAGTCTGTCAGTTCCAGGTAACAGAAACAGAATGAAAAGTCGTGGATGGCAGAGTCGTTATGCTAATGAATAAGGGAAAATACATTCATATTTTATTAATTAAAGCAAAGATGAGAGAGTGTTTTATAAACTGCTATGCTCCAACACACAGTTGCCGGGATAGATTGGCACAGATCTCAAGATCACAGATCTGTGGACTTGATATTCAAATGAGGGGGCAGGAAAAAAATGGCTCCAATCTAGCGTCCTCTGGTGCTGAAACTGTCCCCTGCCTAATCTTTTGGTTGCGTGTTCAAGTCAAGCCTTACCCAAAAATGCTCCTGTAAATGGAAGCTGTTCGAGATCAGTAGATGTGGAGACTTAAAGAATACTTCAAGCTGTCTCTGTACCACTGGAGCAGCATAAAGGGAACTTTAACTGAGTTTTTGAAACTCCATGCAATTATAAACATTACTCACACGCACAGCATAGACCGATGTTCTTTTTGCAAAGATAGGTTCCCTTGAAAATGTCAAAATGTTTTGCCTCTACTGATTTTGTCACTAGAGATATTATAAAAAAAGGAACATGTGTGTGTTTGTGCGCATAAATGAACAAATAGGAAAAGAACATTTTATTTTCAACTTTCTTATTTAAATATTTAGGAAAAAAATTATAGCACTGGTAGAATCCCTTTATTTGACACAGACGATTAAGTTGTTCATGATGGAGACACAGAAGAAGTGTCAGTAAATACGGTTGTTTTGTATCTGCTTAAGGAGCAGGATTATGTAGTAACGTCCCATGAGGTTGTTCAAGTACTTCCCAGTTCACCAGTAATGAAGAAGGATGTTAAACAATGTCTTATAAGGATAAACATTTATATCAGCCAGCCCTAACTTGAATCCAAACATGCAGAAAGAGTTGCCTGGGGGTGTGTCTACCATAGATTAAAACTTTTAGTATCTGGTCTTAGAAAACCAGATAAAGCATGCTAATGTTGTGCCAATATTCAAAAAGGACAAGCAAGTCGAGATATAGGCCAGCTAGCATGACAATACTAGGCAAAATAATGGAAAAGATGCCAGCCAACATGGTTTTATGGAAAACAGGCCTTGTCAAACAAGCGCAATTTAATTCTTTGAGGAAAAATACAAATTTGTTCGTGTAGATATAAATGACTTCTATAAGGAGTGTAACTTAAGGCCATATGGCATTCTGATTATGAACATACAATATCAATAAAATGCATGTGAAATGGGTTAAGACCTGGATAACTGGCAGATCTCAGAAAGCAGCCATCAATGGGGAATAATCATTGAATGGGGAGGTTTCTAGTGAGATTCCACACGAATCAGTACCAAGTCTCCACTATTCAACATTTTCATCTATGATGTAGAAGCAACTCTAAAATCACAGCCGATAAAAACGGAGGATCACACAAACATTAGGGGTGTACAAATAATGAGGAGGTCAGAGCAGCTATAAAGAGCATCCAGGATCATTTTGTTAATCTGGGCCCAGTCAAAAAATGTGTTTTGATAAAGCCAAATGTAAAGTTGTTCATGTTGGAACAAGGAATGAAGCCAATACGTGTGGTATGGTAGGGAGGCCTGCACTCTCAACGATAGTGACTCTCAAAAGAATTAGGGCTCATACTGCGTGAACAAATCAACATGAGCTCCCAGTGTGACAATAGGGTTCGAAATAAGGAGGTGATTTTACCTCCAGGTACAGCACTGGTGAGATCAGCACCGGAACACAATTCTGGTGTCCACATTTTTTAAAAGGATATTGAAAAAATTGGAAAGGGTGAAAACAGGGCCACGAAAATGATTCAAAGGCTGAAGAAAATGCTGTTTTGTGAAAGACTTAAATAATTCATTCTGCTTGGTTTATCTAGAAGAGGACTGAGGGGTGACTTGATTAAAGTGCGTAAGTGCTATCATAGGAAGAAAATAGCGGGTACTAATGGACTCTTTAATCTAGCTAAAGAAAGGCATAACAAGAACTAATGATTGGAAGATGAAACCGAACACATTTAAATTAGAAATTAGGCTTAAATTTGTAATCATGTGGATAACGAATCAAATACAAATGCCAAGAGAATTAATAGATTCTCCATCTACTGATGTCTTCAAAACAAGGCTGAATGCCATTGTGGAAGTTATATTTTTTTGCCCAGCACAAATTATGCTTCACTCAAAGACAAATTATTGAGCTCAATACAGGGATAAAGAGGCAACATCCAGTGGCCAGGAGACCTCACAGGAGATCAGACCAGACAGCCTAATGGTCCCTCTTTTGGTCCTAAGCATTTATGAGAAACAGTGGAACCATGTTGCTAAATTTTCAAAAGTAAAAAGACTCCAAACCAAACCCACCTTTGGCCACAGCCTAGGCAAATACCAGTTGTACAGCTGAAATTTCAAAATGCTTTAAGTGATTGAAAATGAGGCTATAACAGAAACGCTTCAGAAGCCTTAGTTAAAGCTTTTGCTGTTTGCTCTACTTATAATTATTCACACATGATCATGCACACACACATACTAGAGATGGGCAAAAGTGGAGCATTTTATGCTATTCTCTACTCCTACCAACTTTCGAGGTTCAGGTAAAATTGAACGATTATCCAGAACTCTGGTTCTCAGTTTGCAAAACCAAAGAACAACCTCTGTGACCAATCCTTAATATAGAAAAATATGAAAAACACCACTAATTGAACTTGTAGCAAAAACTTGTAAAAGAAAAGTGTATAATATTTTACATACATAGATGCTCACACACAGATAAATTGAGACCTAGAAAATGAATCTGGAAAAATGTTGGCAACAGCGAAAACATCTATCCTTTTATGAGCACTCTTGGATTTGTCCTGGATGGAAATCTAAATTTAAAAGCAAATACACTTAACTAAGCTAGGACTAACTAGACATATGTAGAACTCCTCCCAAAATGGTATTTCTGTAGCTCTCTTCTTCAGAGCAGGGTTGATTACCAGATAACCACTGCCTATTCCATTTTCTCAGACAAACAACTTGACAGGCACAAAGTGACAGACATCAATACTAATCTTCCCAGCCTGCCGTAACTGGACCCCGAGCCAAGCCAACCTACACCTGCCTGTCCATAGGATGTACTTACAGTTCTTCCCCACAGAAACCACTAACAACATTTATTAGCTGCTTCCTTCCCTGATAAGTGGTTTGTGCTATTTTCTAGTTCCCATTGTTATATTCATTTCAATGTTGTTTCCGAAGCCTGAAACCTCTGTACTTTAGGGGTTCTGCCTCTGCCACCAAACGATGATTTGACATGACGTTGTGACAGAGAACAGGGAGAAGGGATGGAAATAAAAGAACAAGGGATCAAAACAACCACATTTGGCTTTCCATGTGGGGTGTGCCTATCAACACCAATAACTGTTAACAGTGAGCCAGGTGTCACATCGATAGAGGAGTCAGATCATTCATGTCAGGGCTCAATTTGACTGGAAGGTATCAATCTTCTTCCCTTATCTAAAAGGACAACACAAATATAATGGGCTATTTTCCATAACCATTCAAGTTTAAGGTATTTTTTTGTGGGGGAGTGGTGTTATTTTTTTGGTGAGTGCCCTTTGTACTTCACTCACGCCATACTGACCCCTGTATAGACTAGCTTCTTGATTTTCTCTCTCTCTCTCTCTCTCTCTCTCTCTTCTCCATAGCTTAAAGGCTGCATTCTAAAGCCACACTAATGACTACAACTAACTTGTACGTAACCTTGGGGCAGTCGTTAGCTCCTTATTTGTTCTTTAGTGTGATTAATTAAAGAGGTAGCATCAATTTAAAAATCATACTTCTGACTTTTTTTTAAACCTACGATTTTTACAAGTATCACTGGACTAGATCACCACACTTTTTCCTCAGGCCCACAGCTCCATTGTCATTTTATATCCAACTACATTTACCCAGCACTGCTCAGGTCCTTAATTCTTTTTTTTTTTTTTTAAATAAAATGAAAATGTACCTATTTCATTTCGATCATTGCTTTCAGATGGTGCTGGGGAGAAGGGGTTCACTATACAGGTTGCCCTGGAGAGAAAGGACTACCCTAGCCCTCTCTCACTGCAGCGGCTTAGGAGAGGGGTGCATGGCCCCTGGCTGGGGCAGGTCCAGGTTTATCTGCCCCCCTGCACTCCCTAGCCAAACTGAGGAATGGAGCAAACTGGACACTTCCCCCTCGCTCTCTGACTAAGAGGAACAACCAGCAATATCCCCATATAAATAGGGGGAGCTGCACCCCCCCTTCTCCCTAAATAGTGCCTGGGGGGGTGGAATGATCAGGGCTGAGGCAGTCCTGGACCAGGGGGTGGGGGTTGTGCCCTCAGCCCCTTTTACCTACCTAGTGATTCTCCCTTTTCTGCATGGTTTTCTAAGAAGCAGTCCCATTCCAGGCACATCCCATTTTCCTGGCAGTACCAAATCCTTACTGTGCTTTAAGAGGAAGCTGTATACCGAATTTGGTGGTCCTAGCTCTTGCCGTTTAAGAGGAGTCCTTGAACCGACAGACAAACTCAAACATATAGCAGATAGAGAAGCAGTCAGTAGGAATCTGACTGGAGATGACAAAACCAGGCTTCTGTATCCGGCTTCACCTCTAACCTGCTGTGTGATACAGACCACATGCTTCATCTTTCAGGTGCCTTTGTTTTTCTCCCCACATTGTCCGTCCTATTTAGCTAGGAAGCTCCTTGGGGTTAGGGTCCTCTCTCGCTGTGTGTGTTTGTAGAGAGACAAGCACAACAAGGCCCTGATCTTAGACAGCACCACTAGGTATTATTGTAGTTGTTATACTAACGAGAACACATTTCCACTTTAAACAAGCTTGAGGACGCCCCTTTAAATTCTGTGCCACATAGCAAAATTGACTTGTAATGGAGAAGATGAGAAAACACATCACAGCAGCATTTGATCTCTCATACATTAAATACACAGCACTCTCTCACTCTCTTTCCATTGTGTCTCCTGATAGAATCATTTTTATCAGAGTCAGTCTTGAAAGGAGGCAGTGGTTAATTTTATGTTATAAATTATCACCTTCATATATATGGCCCAAAATGATATGATAAGCTTTTTCTCCTTCAAGGCTGTTATATCTCAGTCAATTGCTTAACCATGAAGATTTAAAGACTCCTGAAAGCTAGTTCTTCACAAGCTATGTTCTTTCATTAAGACTTTCCACTAATGGACTATACAGCTTCTTTGCATGCTCCTCGCCCAAAATCTTCAACTATATTTCACTATACCGAATTATCTAAACACTGTTTCGGGTTGTTTCTCATTTAGTTTTTTATCAACTAAAAGCTTACCGTATAGGTAAATCACCAGGAATTATTAACTAAGTGGTCAAATAAATAATTTGCTTTAAAATATATTGTGAACATTTCCAATGCTTCATGCAACAAAATGGAAAAAAAGCTCCGAGAGGAATAAATATACTGTGTTTCAAACGCAATTTTTAAGCGGTTTAAATATGAAACAAAATCATGTCAAGCTACAAGTTTCCAGCTGTTATGATATCATGAGACAAATTTACAGTTACAAAACAGCTTAGTGAAGGGAAAAAAATATTGCTTTTACAAAGTATGGAAATATAAATGTTTCAAGTCTTGCAACTGTCCAAACAAATTAGCACAAGCAAAAACAGTTGAGTTCAGTTTGGTCTGTTTTTATACCAGCTTCACAACACTTATTATAACTGCTTAAGGAGTTAGACAAAATTTGGTTAAAGCTTGGTAGGATTTATATAATGTTAATTTAAACTGATGCAATAAAAATATACAGTGGTCTTGGTGCCTATCATTTTTGTTATACTTTATTAATGGAAATAATAATTTCTCTCATTCATTAAGTGAGATTAAACCTAGGCAGCTCACTCTGACAGCCTAGCATTGCCTTCGTTTTTTAAATTCTCAAGCAGGGCTAAAATATAAAAAAGGAGGGTTTTTTTTTTTCCTTAGTGACTTTGGAAAGAATAGAGTGGTGATTAACAGCAATATTTTTTTAAATGAAACACAACCTTTCATCCCTGTCATCTTCTGACCATCCTCGCTTGTACGCAGCTCCCTGACAAGTAGAATAATAACGGTCATACATCACTGCCCTGAAAGTCCAATCATCTAAATCTCCACTCGCTGCAGCCTCTGAGACTCAATTACTTTATTGACATGCAATCTTCATAAGGAGAGAAATATTGTGCATGTAAGGTCACTTGGTTATGAAGACATATTATCATATTATCTGCATGAGGGTTGCAGGGCTAAGACCTGACAGAGCTAATTATAATGGTACATGATAGAGAGCTCAGTATACATTATTTGCTTGGCTGAAACTAAAGGTGAGGTAAGACCATGACATCATGGTTTCACAAGAAAATAATGTGCCTTTCCTTCAAGGCTATAACTTTAATATGTAATGTTTTATACCCGTTAAATTCATACTCTAAATATAGGCAGGTAGGCAATGAGAGGTTCTTTAGTCTACTGAGTTCACAGTGGGAAATATTTGTTTGCAGTGTCTGCAACTCAAGGGTTGCCCACAACAATTCAATACTTTTCACCCGCCCAAGCAAATCCACAGCTAATGGTGATTCCAGGAAAGCAGGCAAACCTAGGGATGATCAAATCCATTTGCAGAAAGCAATTTAGGGTCAGTCTTTCCCCAGCACTACTGAGGCAGATCAACCTAATCAACACAGACAGCCCCTTGTGCATGTCCTTTAGCGACATATTGAGGAACACTGTAACATTCCAAGCCTTTTGCAGTACAGAACTAGGTCACCTGACTTTACTCCAAAGCACGTTTTCTTTCCCCATCATCCTTTACTACTCCACAGCTGACTCACTCCTCCATTGGCACACGTTTCCACTTCCTCCCATGGGATGAGGGGCAGGAATACAGCTGCTGGCCACATGCTGGTCAATTGCCACTTCCCGCTCAGTTGCCTCCCTTCATAACTTTTTTGTCTTTATTTAATTTTTAGCCCAAAAATGTACCCTCGGGGTTGCTGCAGCCTAGGCCTGGTCATTCTGCAGCCAGGCCAATGACAGAGGAGGCAAAATGGGCAAGCTTCCCTGAGGCCCAGCAATTCGAAAAGGCCCGGTGCTCCCAGCAAGTAGCCCCCAGAGCCCTGGGTGGCGCACTATGGGAAACCTCTAAGGGGCATGGTGCACTCCTGGTAGTGATGAGGGTTGGCTGCCCCTTGCGTCGCCGCTTCTGCCTGAGGCCTTGCCCTTTCTGGGAGCATGGAGTTGGGCCCTTTCCACTTTCCCAGTGGGTCTGTCAGCTCCCTTCTTTGCAGCTATTCGATAATGCAGCCTAAGCCTCAGCCTGGAACCTTTCTTGAGGTGTGGAAATGCATCCATTTTGTTCACTTTTTACCCTTCCAGTAAAACAATTCTATGAGGAAGAAGGGATGTTCTGAAAGAGGCATTTTTCCTGACATTTGGCCCAGTGTAGACAGGCCAATTGTCAGAAAAGCCTCTTTCAGAAGAAAAGCGGAAAAAGTTACGCAAATTGCACTTTGCAATTTGCGTATCTTTTTCCAATAGAACTTTGTAGTCTAGACACAGCCGGAGGCTCATCTTTCCATTTGCTCCCTCAACAACAAAAGGAAAGCAGGAGAATGGCAGGGCTTGTAAATAATAGAGGCGACTGTTAGACCAAAGCAGTGTCAGAAGCTGGCCACATTACAACCATATAAAATGAATGTTATAAATAAAGAGTTACATTATTTCTCTATAGACAGACAGACAGATAGATTTTTTTATGTGCATCACTTAGTCAGCCTTTTGACCCGGTGTCTAGGTGCCAGATTGGCAGAAGTTCACGCTACATAAAAAAAGGTACAGTCTAGGCAACAATCATGCAGGTTTTTCAATCCAACCCACAATTATACCTCAAACCCAAGTTGGCGGGGCCGGCCCAAGGGGTAAAAAATCAGATAAGTTTCTGCGGTCATTGAGCTCTGAAGTCATAGCTGGTTTTGCAGACCAGGAACCAACTCTATTGACTGAGTAATGCAGCAGTTTACTAAAACATGCTACAATCTCCATGTTGACATGCAAAATACATATGGCTATACTGTATGTGTCAAACACTTAAATTCTGGGCCTACATCTCAGCTAGGGCAACACATATAAACTACTGTGTTTCAGCCATCAATACCCCCTACTATTAACCTTGGCAAATAACGCAATATGGAAAATCAACAAATACCACAATCCCGCCACTTGACAGTTACTTTAAATGTAACATCTGTACAGATTGTGGAATCCAAACCTCAAGATTACTTTTGTTCTTCCATCCTTTATATATTTTGTTTTGAAAAGTCTTTGGAAAACAGAACATTATATTAGAAACACACATCCCGCTGTACTATAGAGAATGTCACTTCTCATCAAGAATAATTATTATATAATGAAAATTCAATAATTTATATTAAAAAGCTCCACATTCAAATATGTGGAGTCAAGCATGCCCATTTTAAAATCAGTTAATACTTACAAGATTTGCTCTTTGCTGGCAATTTGTTCCTAAGAGACATGCACATGACAGTGTTTTCTGTCAGCTGTCTTTATAAGGCACATGGCAGCTATTACTATTTAGGAGACAGTCCAGTTTCCTCTGAAATTATTTAGCAATTTTCCACTGTGACCCACCAAATTTTTTCCCTTAGCTTAAACCCGTTCAACTGAATTAAAAGGTGTCTTCCTATATGCAGAATTAAAATGTTGGTAGGGATTGTATGTATCTCCTTATTGTCCTTCTGCGTGAGTCTCCATGTTTCAAGTTTCTGTGAATGCAAAACAATGCTGACTTCTAGCAGTCATTTTGAGAAGGCCTCATCATGCGTCCAAACAGATTTAACAGCATATTTCTCATGTCAATATTGACGATCCCTTAACTCTAACCCCACTTTCGCTTGTGTCTCAGGAAGAGAATTGAAGTGGATGGTTCACTCACAAAACGTGTCCCTTTGCAGCCTCTCTATAGCTGTAACGTGAGAACCCAGGCAGTGCTGGAAGAAACAGTCCCATGCAGTGCATAAAATCAAGAGCATGAAGCAAGGTCTTGGAGCTCTGCCAATAAAACATGTTGGACCTTGCTCTGCTACGTTTGCCGGAGCTTACTTCCCGCACCACAGGAGATGAAACAGCCCTGCAGATGATTGGTCCTGGTGGTACACCTGAGTTGGAGTCTGAGAACAATTCTGTAGTTTGCAGGGGTGGGAAGAGGAGAAGTCTCTTACATCACCTTTGTGATCTAGTAGCCAGGGCAGCAGCGATACTGAACAGATTCCTGCCAATTCCTTTTAACAGGAAGAATGGAATTAGAATTCAAGGGCTTGAGCATCAATAAGTTAAACAGGGGAAATAGATGGATTCTAAGGACTTCCACGAGAGTTATGGTAGATGCTCCCGCAGAGGTAAAACAAACTCCACACAGAATAGGATCCACTTCTAGCAGCTGATCTTTTTTTTTCCTCCCCTGTATTCAGATCTGATCTTAAACTTATACCACGTGTTCAACACTGACATGCAAACTAACAGAGCTGGAAATGGAATGCTTGGTGCATTTGAACACTAAAATATATAGTGCTGTAGAACAAATTATAGTACAGATTATATTTTAAAATCACTAAGCAGATTAAGATAGTGATTGACAGCCATACACAGGCTTGCACTAAGCAGAGCATCTACACCAGGGGTGGAAGCTGTCCCACTCAACACTCCAAGCCTGCAAATTATTTCTGTATGGACTGGTCCTTGCACTCCTGTGAAGTTCCATTGCCTACCCGAGGGATATTCTAGCATGGAACAAGTTGCAGGATCAGGGCCTATATATTTAAAAAATTACAATCTTCCTGCTTTATGTAGAACAGTTTTTGGCACAATCAAAATATTCCAAACTTTGATGAGTTCACAGACTTCTTTGCAATATTTGGGAAACCTGCTGCTTTGGGTGGGCAGGGTGGAAATAGCAAATGCTTTTTATTCCCTTAAAATAGTCAGTATGTTGGCCCAAATGCAATACACCTGGTTATGCTGTTCAGAAACTATCAGCTGAACTCATCTGTTCAAATGGGGTTTTGTCTGCTTATCTTTGTAAACACGTCTCTCTCTTGCTAATTCCATCCGCAGTGGCCAGCTACGAAAACAATCCCATCTGAATCTGGATTGCATACGGCTGCTCCATATTTCCACGTATTTAAGTCTGAGATTGCCTGCAGCGTGCTTTTTAAAAGCAAATGGGTTCAACATATGGATCCGTACTGGCATGGAGGTGGGGCAAAAGTGCATGACAAAATTATTGCAGCATAAAAGAATATGTCGAAACCCTCCTTGGCTCTCTCCCTTCCCTGTACACATGTCAAAAGAATGACACATTTGCAGGTTTGTGTTTGAAAACAAGTTTTGTTGAGGGTTGAATCCAGGAACAACAAGCAGAGCGCGGAGAGAGAGCGCTGATGAAAAGATTTTACAATTGCATGGCAGTAACTGGCAGGTTTGGCAACTAGTGAGAGGCTGAGAAACCAGTCCGGTAGTGAGCCATTAAACCAGGATGTAAGGGGCAAAACCTCTCCTGTGACAGCAGGAAAACACTGTGCATAAAGTGAGTTGCTTATTTAAACTTTCCCATGTCCTGCTGGCCCCTTGGAACTGACATAGCACATAAGTTAGCATGAATGCAGAGACAACAAAGCCTACCACAGTCAGCAATAGCACAGAGACCAAGAGGCAGAATGTGAACAGGAGGGCTACACATGTAATTTCTTAAGTGACTACACAAGTACTTTATTGATGAAAATATAAAGGAAAAGGTCACCCCATTGGGCATCAAAGACATTTATCAAGGAAATGGAACAAGAACTAAGAGGAAACAAATGTTAATGTCATGCCCAAAACTATGAAATATTTTTTACTGCCAAAGTTACTTTGAAACTAACAAGGCCAGGCACATGGTATCAGCTTACTATATTTCATAGCTATGGAACATAAGGCACCAAACTCAAGTTACAGAATGCTAGGTGCATGTGTTTAGGTGTCTTCCACCCAGCTATGATGCATGTGGACAACAAGACACAGATGATATCACCCATAAAAGAGATGAGACTGACACAGTCTCTAGAAAACTGGCACAAATTAAAGACATGATTGACAATGAACAGCTAGCCAGAGGGGAAGAGACCAAGAACCCCACAATGGGTCCAGACCCCCATCCTGTAGACAGAGAACCAAAACTTAGGGGCTCACATGAAAGAGAAAGACTCATTATATGCAGGCCTTGAGACAAGTAGAAAAGGTCTATGAGACATCCAAGGGATTTTTAGACAGAAAAGCTTTTTTAAGTGAGGGAAATATGGGTAGTAAAGGCATTTCACCATGTGCTTCTGACAGAATGAACAACTGTTGGAAGTAAGGGGGAGAAGAAATATTACAGGGAAAAAAATTAAGGATTTCCTGTTTGACCAAGCATGCAAAGCACAAATATGCAAGAACATTTAGCTCCCAAAAAAAGGAGCACACAGATCATACCTGGCATCTTATTAATACTAATTTTGTTTTTAAGGAAAATATATATGTCTCACACACCCTTTCATATAAGTGACTGTTCTTTATCTGTGGGAAGCTATGTGACATCTGATGTTAGTGAAACTCAACAGCTCATGTATAGAAGAAGACTCAGCCATTCTTCTCAGTAGAGAAGAATCTGGGAGCAGGGGACCACTAATACTCCATGCATAATTTGGTAACTCTGCAGCTTAATCTGGATAGTCACATGAGGCTGGCTCTTCCTCCTCATTTCCAGCAGCCTGAATTGCACTAAAAGCCAGCTAAGCTATACATATAATAATAATGAGCGAATCCATTAATATTTATTCCCAAATATTACTTTTCCATGAAAGCAATTGCCATAGTTGTCACAAGGATATTACATTACCGAATGGTAAATGGGATAGCATCCCCTCCATGAAATAGTCTCTGCATTCAAATGCGGAGACTATTATGAAAATGTTTGGGAATCAGTGATATAGGAGCTCTGTGTAAAAACAATGAAAGATCTTGATGGAAAAAAAAAAAAGAGCCATAGAAAGCCACAATTACATGTGTATTTTTACTTACTAACTACTAAGGAGATGATCAGGGAAAAAAAAGTCTTCTTTTTCCAAACAAAATGTTGATGAATATGAGAAAGAATTGTTTTGGTTGTAGCTTTCCATGATGAAGATCAACTTTTCACCAAAAATTTGACATTTTTAATCTGAACAAGGAAACAATTTGATCTGGAAATGCTGCTGTGATGCCTCATGCTCTCATTCTCCTTCACTGGCTGGGCTGCTTGGCCAGAGTACATCTCACATCATGAGGAGGGAACAGAGTTGCATCATGGAAGATGTAGCTGGCTGAAGAGCATGGCCCACTTGGGACAATAGAGATGTGAGACAAGCAAACGACAGCTCCCATCAACTCCAGCTACGCAATTAATGTAGCTGGAGTTGCCTATCTTAATTCCAACTTATCCTCTAGTGTAGATCAGGCCCAAGTAAGATTGGTAGAGTGATTTAGGAATTCACTTTTGTTACTGGCTTGGTGAAATCTAATTATAGAATTTACCCCCTGCATGGGGTATCTGCCCTCTACTAAGCAGTCACAGTTGTGAGACACTCTGAACAGTAACAGAGGGGTAGCCAGGTTAGTCTGAATCTGCATAAACGATGAGAAGTCCTGGGGTACCTTATAGACTAACAGATTTATTGGAGTATAAGCTTTCGTGGGCAAAGGCCCACTTCATCACATGCATGTCATGCCCACAAAAAGTTTATGCTCCAATAAATCTGTTATTCTATAAGGTGCCACAGAACTTCTCGTTGTTTACTCTGAACAGTGTGATCCCTGGTTTGGTTGAAAACCCCATTTTGCACTGAAAAAAAATGTTTAACAAATTTTTCAGCCAGCCTTGATCTAGAAGGTGCTGATCTACTGCAAATATTCTTGATATTGCCAGATGAGGAGGATGATAGATCTCTGAAATCTTGGAAATTAAAACAACTTTGCCCAGTAGGAAATCACATGCCCTTTTAAGAGTAACCATTTCTCTCACCCAAAAGTAAAGGTCATTTCTAAGTTTAGGATGGATCAGAGTTCTAGTCAATGGATTACAGTACTTCTGCATAATAAACCTAATTGATCTTTTTATAGCATGAACTTTCACACTAACTTCATCAAGTTTATGACTACAGATTCTTGAGAATGCTAGAATCTGAAAAGAACAATGATCAACAAGAACCTCCTGCTCATTCCTCCTCCAATCAACTACCTCTTAAAAGACTAACAACCATAGTAAGCAAACTGACCTCATGATGTCTTAGTTACCTTAAAAACCTAAAGTATCCTAAGTAAACAAAACATAACGAGTACTGTATATCCACAAATGTACTACAACTTGGCCGATAACATGCAGTTAAGATTTTGTTACGTAAGTTATTTTACTATTGCTATCATTAATGTAAGTCACAGAACGTCAGCCATCCCTAATGTGTACTGTTAGGGACTGATTCTGCTCAGCAGTGGAGTGAATGGTGAAATTACCATTGATTTCAGTGACAGCACGTTTCAACCCTGCAATACATTTGGAAAAGGAAAAATATAAGCTTCCTGCTGTGATGATTATTTCAAAGAGTTTTACCAGTTCAAATTTCTGGAACCCTTTTGGAAATAATGTCTAGCCTCTGACCCATTTCCCAATTCAGTTAACCGGGGAAGAGAAGCCATATGAAATAAATAACAAAGATGACCATTGCTTTAGTGACCTGCATTCCATTAAGAATTTCAGCAGCAAGCATTGCCAACCTTTCAGGATCTGGAGTCTAATCATCTCTCTTGACAGGGCTTCAGGGGCCATGAGCATATTTCATCCAATTGCCATATACAAACCAGTCAGGAGCTGTAATGAAGTTCAAGTAAGGTTGTAGCAGAAGGCAGCTGTTCTTAATACAGGAAAGATATAATAGAGGAAAATATTGGGAACAAAACTTGTAAGAATGTAGTTTCCAAAATTTAGAGGTATGGATTGGTCACAAGGGAAGCTATGATACTGTGGATCAACTGTGCTTCAGGTGCACATGGAATATATTTATTATTCATGTCCAAGGCTGAATAAAACAGATCCAATGCCCTACTGAAACAGAAATAAAGACTAGGGCAATAAAAATATGCACAATGATGTAAGAGGATATGATTACAGACTAGCCAGCTTAACTTCTGTACCCAGAAAGCTAATGGAGCAAATAATTAAACAATGAATTTGCAAAATAATAAGGTGATAAGTAACAGTCATCGTGGATTTGTCAGAAACAGATCATGTCAAATCAACCTGATAGCTGTCTGTGACAGGGTAACAGGGCATGTGTATAGGGGAAGCATTGGATGTGATATAGTTCAACTTTAGTAAAGCTTTTAATACGGTTTGGCATGACCATCTCATAAACAAACTGGGGAAATGCAACCTAGATGGAGCTGCTAAAAAGGCTGGAAAACCAGATGGAGCTACAAAACATATTGGAAAACCATTCCCATACAGTAGTTATCTATGGTTCACAGTCATGCTGGAAAAGTGAAACGAGTGGGATCCCACAGGGATCCGTTCTAGCTCAAGTTCTGCTCACTATCTTTTTCAGTTATTTAGATAATGACATAGAGAGTAAACAAATCAAGTTTGTGGATGATTCCAATGTGGGAGTGGGTGCAAGTGCTTTGGAGAATAGGATTAAAATACAAAATGATCTGGATAAACTGGAGAAATGGTCTGAGATAAAAAGGATGAAATTCAATAAGGACAAAGGCAAAGTACTCCACTTAGGAAGGAACAATCAATTACACACAGACAAAAGTTGGAAATGACTGCACAGGAAAGGAATACTGTGGAAGGGATCTTTGGGTCAGAGTGGATCACAGACTACACAGGAGTCAACAGTGTGACACTACTGCAAAAAAAGCAAGACACGGGGAGTCATTCTTCCGCTTTACTCATCACCAATTAGGCCTCAGCTGAAGTACCGTGTCCACTTCTGGGTACCACATTTCAAAAAAGAAGCAGACAAATTGGAGAAAGTCCAGAGAAGAGCAGCAAAAATTATTAAAAGTCTAGAAAACATGACCTATGAGGTAAGACATGATAAAACGGTTTTCAAACATCTAAATACTTGTTACAAGCTGGAGGGAAACTGTTAACCTCTGAGGATAGGACAAGCAGCAATGACCACACATTGCAGCAAGGAAGGTTTAGGGTTGGGCATTAGAAAAAATCTCCTGTCAGGGTAGCTAAACACTGGAATAAACTCCCTGGAGGTGTTGCGGAATCTCTGTCATGGGAGATTTTTAAGAGCAGATTAGACAAATACCTGTCAGGAACCATCTAGATATGACTTAGTCCTGCTATGAGTGCAGGGGACTGGACTCAACCTCTTCAAGTCGCTTCCAGTCCTATTACTCTTATGATTCTATGTTCACCTACTTAACAGAATTTCTGTGCAAATTTATGTCTTTGAATAAAAAGCTACCACAACATCTTATGCATACATTCATGTATAAATGCATACACATACATGTACTTCATTCTATAGCATTTTGGGAATAAGTATATAAATCAGGCTTCTTAAACTTTACCCTCTCCTCTGCCATCAGATAAAGAATATTTAAAAACATAAATAGAATTTCATTCCCTTTCAGCATGTCAAATTAACATAAGCAAATATAGAGTTATGCATCTTCATCTTTTCTGAAATAGCACCAATATTTCCTTAACTCTCAGAGTCAGCAGTTTTTCAACATGTTCCAAATTTTAAATAAATAACATATGTGAATGTAAACTAACTCTACCAGCTGAATTTTATTTATTTTTTTTGTTTTGTAATTTATTGAGTTTCATTATTAATCAGATGGGTTTTTATGAGGAAGATAAAAGGAAAAATCTGAGGCTTTTTGGATGTTCTGATCACCTTCTTAAATTACCAATTTTGCAAAGGCAGAAAATATTTTAAGTGCTAGGGTTAACCACATAATTATATATCACTTCACTTCTCCCCCTAAATTAAAATCAACCCGTTATTAGGTAAAGTAACAGTATTTTGGAATCAGCTGTTCAGGTCTGACCTCTGCAATTCACTCATCTGAATCTTCTTGAAGTGACATTGCTTGTCAAAACTCATCAGCTAATCAAGTTCTTAAACTAAAGTAAGTTGTCCCCTCAAATTAAAATGATACCTCATTGTAAGCCTAACTACATCTGAATGCAAGAGGACAAAGGGCTCACTGGTATCTGGTATTAAGTTGTAGCTGGCCTGACCAGTTAAGAATACCTCCAATTTATTAATGTCATAAATTGTATTTGATGTAAGGTATCATTGGAAAAATGATACACACTGGTCATTAATATACTTGTATATTGGGGGTATGGTAAATACCTACGAGACCATCAAAAATGAAGGTGAAATGTGAAACTAAAACATATTTCCCAGGCAAGTCTGGGGATTGACTAAGTAGGTTTCTCCCAAACAAAGAATAAGCCAACACCTCCAGCCAGCTGTCATGAGAGACAAACAGCAATCACGTGGAAAATGGCCACTCGTGCATTGCAGAGGGCAGGAACAGATATATGTAAACATTAGCAAACACCAGAAGTGGAGGAACTCAGTGTGGAACTTCCTTTACCACTAGACTCCATGTTACCCTCCTCACAGCTTGAATGAAGTGGTTTTTGGGAGGGAATCTTCAAAAGATTCCATTTCAGAGGTTCACTGGACTATAAAAATGGTGCAAAGAGCCATGTTGTCTTTTACATAAGACCACTGAGGAACATTTTGGGCTTTGTGGGAGATTGTCTCTACTGGATGGACAGCCATCTTTCTGGATGTGAGGTTGATAAGAATCTTACCTTGATTACCTTACACTATAGCTGCATTATGTCTGAGTCTCTAGAAAGCGTTTTTCACTTTTACTTGTTAGTACCTTTATCCTTTATACTTGAACTCACTTTAAATCCTCTCGTCTTTTGTTAATAAACTTGTTTTGCTTTGAATCAAAACCAGCCCAGTGCTGTGTTTGAATTTAAGTGATTGTTAAATTCAGTTAAAGTGATCTGGTCTCTTTAGAGGACGGAACAAACATTATTATTATACCGAGTGGTCTAGAAAAGGGCTGGTCATTGCAGAATATATGGCTTGGGAAAATTTAGGAATGGGGTGTGGCATTGGGGTCATTTTATCAGATGTAGCCAACAAGCTGATGGATATGAGTGTGTGGCTGGAGTGTATGAAGCAGGCGGCTGGCATCCGAGTTGCTAATCTTGGGCTGCTTATCGCACAGACATATAGCGAATGCTTGACTGGTGCCTCAGAACATCTAGATGGCAGTGGGCTGTGCCCACGAAAACTCATGATACCATCTACATGTTTCGTTAGTCTATAAAGTGCTACCAGACCATTTGTTGGTTTTTTTATAGGAGCAGAGCAATTTAAGGAACCCAAGATTACAGCCCATCACTGAACTGGATTATGCTCTCGAATGTGACACATTTTTTTTTCAATTTTAAAGTAGCATTGTGCATCCTTATCAAGCACAACTTCATTCCTTCATGCCAATGTTTGGAAATGTTATCAGATCCCTTCCCTCAATCAAGAAAGCAAACAAACAAAAATCCCCATAGAATTAAAATTCGGTTGCACTCGGTGACATAATTTGGAGCACCTGATAAATATTTCCAGTATATTCTAAGATGTTTCTTTGTTTCTCATCTGATTGCAAAAGACGACAAAGGAAAACGTGTCAATTTGCAAACCCTCGGGATTTATTTTTCCCAGCATCCTGAGGCACTGAACATTAAGACAGCTCTGACGAACTTTACAAATATGCTCTTTTATGAAGCCTTTTCAAAGAAAGAAGAATGATAACCTAAAAACCAACACCCTCATTAACTGCCTCTCCCTGTGGCTCAAATAAAAATGAAGAAATCACTCACTCAACCAAAAAAGTTGTCCTATCCTAAGCAGAGTTTCTACATCCCCAAAAAGGATCCAAGCCAAAGACTCCATCAAGTCCACCAAAGATCATGTGTGGATGGGTAAGCCTGATTAACTTCAGTAGATTTCGGTACATGCTTAATAGGAAAGCTTTCCTTAATAGGGTACTTCCTTAATAGGGAAGCTTTCCAGAATCAGGGTTTTACATATTTTGGCATTATTATTTTTGGATAAGCTACAGATATTAATTCAAATCAAAATCTTTACAAGGACCAGCTTTGTAATTTTCATCCTGGTTAACTGATTTCTTCCCCTCTTTGGTTGGTGACAATTGGTGACAGTAATTTTTTAGGAGTTGCAGGACACTCTATTATATATTATGTTTTGAAAGGGTTTGGATGGAAGGGTTAAATAGCCTAGAAAATACCAAGGAGAGGAGAAGTCCTCAATGAGGAACCAAGAGAGACTATCCAGATACTGGAAAACTATCTGCTTAAGAATGAAGACTTTTGTATATACTTCTGAGCACCAGTTACAAACTGTGGTCTGGTCCTCAGAAATAAGATTTTAGGAGCAAGAACAGCATTTGGCAGAGTGAACATTAGATTAGTGATGGTTCATTGGCAGCGGGTAAAGGCCCAGCTGGGGAAGACAGCCAAAGCCCCACCCCTTCTGCTGAGGACAATGCAACTTCAGCAACCACCCACTCCCCCCTGACAGCTAAGCCCCATCCAACCCCAGCTCAGGGCTGGGGCTGCCATGCAGCATGTCCCCACAGCCCCTCCCGGGTGGCTAAGCAGTGTAGGCACATTACCCCACCACCTCTACGGTCTTTTATATCAACAAAAATGATTCTCTCAGTAATACATCTTTGAGGCTTGGCATTTGGGGGTGAGGAGAGGACTGACTGTCACCAGCAATAGCAGAGGAGAAATTCCAGGGGAAATATTGGAGATATGGCCAGTCTTGAGAGCAATGGATACATCCTAAGCTTTCCACACCAGTATCTGCAAATAAGAGTTTACAAGACCCTCTCTCACTAAAATGTTGTAAGAAGCTCTAACGTTATATGCAAAAGTGAACACAGGCCATTGGCACAAAGATAAGGTAAAAAAGACCTGCCTCAATTTGCTAGAGAAAACATAGAGGCACTTGAAGCTGTAGAGGCAGCACTAGACAAATCTTAGTAGTAAGATGAAGCATCAGTAAATAAGTGTCAGAGTGACTGAATTATAACATTAAATAGAGGTATGTGTCTCTGTGTGTGTGTTAAACATTTAGCGGACATTTAAAAAATTTTTTTTTTCAGGAAATGTTAGACACTAATAAAAATATGTCCTGAGGCTTTTCTAGTACTGGATACATCAAAGGGGTTTTTCACTAGTAATTTGGGGAGTTTATGCCTCTGGGTGCTACTGCTGTGATTTCAAAATAGAATTATCTGATGCTATGTGATTTCTTGAACCATTAGTTTTCCATCTCCTTTATTTTATGTATTTATATACACCAGTATTACAAAAAGACACCATGCAAGAATAAAAAATACCCTTGAGAATAAAGGGTTACTTGATACCCTATTAAAATATAAACAACTATTTGTAATTATCCCTTAAGTGATTATAAGTGGTGAACTTTCTCATTATCTAGATATAAATCTCTCAATCACTTTTATAGTTTTGTATCAATAAAATTACATTAGATATTGCAAGACACATTCTTGCATCCATATTCTGCCCCAATATTAGCTGGGCAAGTTGGGATGGTATATGCCTGTCTGGTTTCTCTGTAGTCCTTGGCACTCTAAGTAACCAATCATTCAAGATGCTGAGTCACCCAATTTCTGATGACTTCCCAGGAAGCTGGGACACCTCACAAAAGTGGGCTAAAAATAATGATGGTTTAGTTGCTCTTAAGAACATAACATAAGAACGTAAGAACGGTCGTACTGGGTCAGACCAAAGGTCCATCTAGCCCAGTAGCCTGTCTGCCAACAGTGGCCAGCACCAGGTGCCCCAGAGAGGGTGGACCAAAGACAATGATCAAGCGATTTGTCTCCTGCCATCCCTCTCCAGCCTCTGACAAACAGAGGCCAAGGACACCATTTTATCCCCTGGCTAATAGCCTTTTATGGACCTAACCTCCATGAAATTATCTAGCTTCTCTTTAAACTCTATTATAGTCCTAGCCTTCACAGCCTCCTCTGGCAAGGAGTTCCACAGGCTGAGTACACGCTGTGTGAAGAAGAACTTTCTTTTATTAGTTTTAAACCTGCTACCCATTAATTTCATTTGGTGTCCTCTAGTTCTTCTATTTAGGGAACTAATATATAACTTCTCTTTATCGGCCCTCTCCACACTGCTCATGATTTTATATACCTCTATCATATCCCCCCCTCAGTCTCCTCTTTTCTAAACTGAAAAGTCCCAGTCGCTTTAACCTCTCCTCATATGGGACCCGTTCCAAACCCCTAATCATTTTAGTTGCCCTTTTCTGAACCCTTTCCAAGGCCAAATATCTTTTTTGAGGTGAGGAGACCACATCTGTACACAGTATTCAAGATGCGGGCGTACCATAGCTTTATACAGGGGCAGTAAGATATTCTGGGTCTTATTTTCTATCCCTTTCTTAATAATTCCTAGCATCCTATTTGCCTTTTTGACAGCTGTTGCACACTGTGTGGAAGTTTTCAGAGAACTGTCCACGATAACTCCAAGATCTCTTTCCTGATTTGTCGTAGCCAAATTAGCCCCCATCATACTGTACGTATAGTTGGGGTTATTTTTCCCCGATGTGCATTACTTTATACTTATCCACATTAAATTTCATTTGCCATTTTGTTGCCCAGTCACTCAGATTGGTGAGATCTTCTTGGAGTCCCTCACAGTCTGCTTCTCTCTTGACTATCCTAAACAGTTTGGTATCATCTGCAAACTTTACCACCTCACTGCTTACCCCTTTCTCCAGATCATTTATGAATAAGTTGAACAGGACTGGTCCTAGGACTGACCCTTGGGGGACACCACTAGTTACCCCTCTCCATTCTGAAAATTTACCATTTATTCCTACCCTTTGTTTCCTGTCTTTTAACCAGTTCTCAATCCAAGAAAGGACCTTCCCTCTTATCCCATGGCCATGTAATTTACACAAGAGCCTTTGGTGAGGGACCTTGTCAAAGGCTTTCTGAAAATCTAAGTATACTATATCTACTGGATCCCCCTTGTCCGCATGTTTGTTAACCCCTTCAAAGAACTCTAATAGATTAGTAAGACAGGATTTCCCTTTACAGAAACCATGTTGACTTTTGTCCAACAAATTATGTTCTTCTACATGCTTCACAATTTTATTCTTTACTATGGTTTCGACTAATTTGCCCGGTACTGAAGTTAGACTTACCGGTCTGTAATTGCCCGGATCGCCTCTAGAGCCCTTTTTAAATATTGGTGTCACGTTGGCTACCTTCCAGTCATTAGGTACAGAAGCCGATTTAAGGGATAGGTTACAAACCACAGATAATAGTTCAGCAATTTCCCATTTGAGTTCTTTTAGAACCCTTGGATGAATGCCATCCGGTCCCAGAGATTTGTTAACATGAAGTTTTTCTATTTGTTCCAAAACCTCCTCTAATGACACTTCAATCCGAGACATTTCCTCAGATTCATCACCCACAAAGGACGGTGCAGATTTGGGAATCTCCCCAACGTCCTCAGCCATGAAGACTGAAGCAAAGAAATCATTTAGTTTCTCCGCAATGGCTTTATCGTCCTTGATTGCGCCTTTTATAGTTCGATCGTCTAGGGGACCCACAGGATTTTTAGCAGGCTTCCTGCTTCTAATGTACTTACAAAACATTTTGTTATTTCTTTTTGAGTTTTTGGCTAGCTGTTCCTCAAAATCTTTTTTTGCTTTTCTTATTACATTTTTACACTTGATTTGACAGTGTTTATGTTCCTTTCTATTTATCTCACTAGGATTGGACTTCCACTTCTTAAAAGATGCCTTTTTGTCCCTCACTGCTTCTTTTACATGGTGGTTAAGCTACGGTGACACTTTTTTAGGTCTCTTGCTATGTTCTTTAATTTGGGGTATACATTTAAGTTGGGCCTCTATTATGGTGTCTTTGAAAAGTTTCCATGCAGCTTGCAGGGATTTGGCTCTAGTCACTGTGCCTTTTAATTTCTGTTTAACTAGCCTCCTCATTTTTGTGTAATTCCCCTTTTTGAAATTAAATGCCAGGGTGCTGGACTGCTGAGGTGTTCTACCCACCACAGGAATGCTGAATGTTATTATATTATGGTCACTATTCCCAAGCGGTCCTGTAACGGTTATTTCCTGGACCTGATCCTGCACTCCACTCAGGACTAAATCAAGAATTGCCTCTCCCCTTGTGGGTTCCTGCACCAGCTGCTCCAAGAAGCAGTCATTTAGGCCATTGAGAAATTTTATCTCTGCTTCTTTTCCTGAGGTGACATGTACCCAGTCAACATGGGGATAATTAAAATCCCCCATTATTATAGAGTTCTTTATTTTGGTAGCCTCTCTAATCTCCCTCAGCATTTCAATGTCAGTATCACTGTCCGGGTCAGGTGGTCGGTAATATATCCCTACTGCTAATTTCTTATTATTGGAGCATGTAATTTACTATCCATAGCGATTCTATTGAACATGTTGATTCACTTAATATTTTTATTTCTATTTCATTTGATTCTACATTTAATTCTTTCATTTAAGTTGGGCCTCTATTATGGTGTCTTTAAAAAGTTTCCATGCAGCTTGCAGGGATTTGGCTCTAGTCACTGTGCCTTTTAATTTCTGTTTAACTAACCTCCTCATTTTTGTGTAATTCCCCTTTTTGAAATTAAATGCCATTCACATATCAAATGCCATATCACATATCACATATTAAATGCCATATCAACTACATTCACATATAGGACAGAATTCTCTCCTCCGATGCACAAAAGTATTGACTACGATGGGATTATTTGTAAATAGCTCTGTGCAGACATTGGCTTGAAGAGCTAATACACAAAGATTAAACTACGTCAATGGCTTTAGATTAGGCCGCTAGAAAATATTTAGACTGAACTTTGAAATGTGGTAAATGATTTTGAGAAGGGAGCTCCATAAAGAGAAACCATCATCTGAGAAGTTTTCACCTGGCTTTGATTCAGATTATTTTACAGCTGAGAACAAGACTAATCCAGAAAACTTCAAACAGACTTGAAGGACTGAGCAGCAGAAGAAACAGTTGCTTGGGTATTTCACTCTTATGTTGGTGGTTTTATATGCCAACAGTAATATCTATACCCAAATGTTGAATTATTGAAGATTGTTGCTGGTAGCAGAAAGCATCAGGTATGTACTTTTTTGCTATTTCATTTCAAGGTGAGAGTGGATAATAAGGAATTTGATTCTGGATACACTTGTATTGTCAGGTGGACCTGTACAGCACTGGACTTGTTAAGCAATTATACATGGGAGTTGTGCTACTACATATCAGGTTTTAAATCCATATGGAAATATTACTGATATTAATTTCATGGGCACCTAGCATTCAAGGACAGAGTCTATGAAAATCAAAATACAACATCTCACATCATCTGTCCAGGCAAAAAAACAACAAATGGTAACAGACTAACTCGGCTACTCCCTGAAGCTCCTGTCCAGGCAAGTTTGTTTCAATTGTCAAAAGATTATTGACCACACGAGTCATTGTGTTGTGAATCCATGCACTGTGAGGTCACGAATCCAAACTTTATGAAGAAAAAAAAATCCCCGTAAAACATATTCAGAAGTTCATGTCCACCAGCAGTAGGGATTTTCTTCCCATTCCCCACCCCAGTGTATGACCAAGGTAAAATACATTATCTTTTAGTTACTCTTTGCAATTTGAGAGAAACCTTTTGCTTGTAAGTATACTAAACCCCAGCAGACTTGGGATGGTCCTGACCTACATCGACAGGGAAATAGATTAGAGAAATGATTTTTTTAAAAATAGACCAATACCACCTTCATCCCAGCTTCATGTTAAGGCACCATCCCCAACACATCTTGGGCACAGAGTGGAGGGTTCACATAATGCCAAAAAAAAAAAAATTTCCTCTCTGTATCCTCCTGATTATGAAATGATCAGAGGCTGAATTATAACAGAAAAAATAATTCCCCTGATATAATAATTCCCCTGATATTTCAAGTTTGATTGAAAACAGGAAGCACTGGACATTTCATCCTGAGAATAAGCTTTTCTCATATTTTCCAAATGATTCAGCATCCATAGATGGTGAGATAAGCATGCCAATGTTTGGATTCTTACTTGTAACAAACTTCCCAAACTTTGGTAAAACAAAAAAAGCAGTCATGTAGCACTTTAAAGACTAACAGGATGGTTTATTAGGTGATGAGCTTTCATGGGGCAGACCCACTTCTTCAGATCATATTCTGAAAGTGAATTGCGAAAGCTATATAGCTGATTCATTACTGTGTAATTTGTTTACTTCTTCATTGTATCCCTCTGTTATATAACGGTCATGCCAATTCACTTTTGGAATATGATCTGAAGAAGTGGGTCTGCCCCACGGAAGCTCAACACCTAATAAACCATCTTGTTAGTCTTTAATTAAAGTGCTAAATGACTGCTTTTTTTGTTTTACCAAGAGCAGACTAACATGGCTACCTCTCTGTTACTTCCCAAACGTTGAACATTCTTCTGCCCTTGACAAGAAATCAGACAGAAGCATAGCCTCTCTTTCATTGGACATCACAGTGCATTACAATTATCAAT
The DNA here is from genome assembly GCA_032595735.1 of Pelochelys cantorii. Taxonomy (NCBI): domain Eukaryota; kingdom Metazoa; phylum Chordata; order Testudines; family Trionychidae; genus Pelochelys; species Pelochelys cantorii. The sequence goes on along the minus strand of CM064333.1, from coordinate 7,805,520 downwards.
TCATATCACACTTGATGCTGACTTAAAATCTGAATATCATTTGAATGAAAATATTTCAAAGCCTATAGGCCTCTGTTCCCAGTAAGTCTGGTCTATGTATAATCAAAAGCATTTTTTCTAGCCCAATCAGGACAGACTTAGCAGAAGAAAGGCCTTTGGTATGAGTAAAAAATTCCAAGCTTGTATCTTTCAATTGCCCCTTTGAGGGTCATATATTGTGTACGTTTCTCAGCGGTGTATCTGAAATGAATACTGCCTCTATGTAAAGCAGTAGGAGGTCACATTATAATTAGAATGCAATCAGCGGAATTGGTTATGACTTGGTTTTCTTTCTACAATGACAATCTATGCCACATCTGCCATTACATTAATATTTTCTGCATTAGTAACAGGAAGAAAAAGGGTTTTCCACTGAACAGCTGATTTAGTTGTCTTTAACTAAAAGATCACATGAGCTAATCAAGACCCAAACAGTTCACCTTTAAAATACCCAAACCATCTGGCTGGCTGTCCCATGATAAATCTCAATGATAAATGTCTTCGTTTTGATGTTACAAAGGAACCAGAGACCTGCTCAGTTTTGGCACAGCTGAAAACACACTGGCAACAGTAGAATAGAACTCAGATGTCCAAAAATTTAGAAGTAAATCATTTTGACCTGCAGAGCATAATATATTTAGAGGAAACCAAATAAGAAAAAGAGGTTTGGACTCATACTTTCTCTCTGGAGAAGAGGTTTTTTTTTTTTAATGTTTCTTTACTATATTTTACCAGATACACACAGGTTCATATTAGATTCTTTCAGCAGAACTGAAATTTTGGATAGCCTCTAAGAAACCTTCAGAATATGGTGTGTTTTTTTCACCTCCACACTTTTCTATTCATCCAGATGACAAAGAAGAAAGCTTGAACTGTATATAATCAGAATGATTAATAATCCTTTCACACCAAGAGACTTATTTTCCCAGAGCTTCACTGTTGCTGAGAATGGATTAATTGAAACCGGAAGTAGCGTAGGGTTAAGGCAAAGTCAATGACTAAAGGCTAGCATAAGATTTATATGGATCTAGAGTGACGTAAACAGCGTCTCATCTGAAGGTATACTTTCATGCTCAGCCAGAGCTTCAGAAACAAATTATTTAATCATAAATCATTTTACCTTTTTATGTTACAAGTTATAAACACTTCCCTATAAATCATGTGTGTGAAAGATGGATGGAGAGCATTAAATAGAAACATAGGCAAACACTGAACAAGCCCTAGCACAAAACTCAAACAGTATGTTGCCGTGAACATGTTAAATGCAAATCGCTGTGGCCATTCTATCCAATGGAAAGAAAGGCTCAAACCAAACCAAAATTTCATTAAAACCTACATGAGATCTCACAATGATTCAGCAATGTATGTCTGAAATGCTCATTTTATTGAAGAACCACACAGACTGTTAGTCATGATAGTTTATGAATTCAGAACTATTTGAATCCTGACAGGTTCCAGTCTGTTCATACAAACTATTACTATATATTGATACAAATCCCAGTTTATATAGAATTCATCATTGTAACCCTAAAAAAAACCCTACATCTTGACTACACATGAAAATTAACTCTAACCTGGAAATTAACAATAGAGGAAAAGAAACTAATTCTAAAATCTTTTACCATTTTCACCAATGCTCACTGCCCATTGCTGATAGATGAGAAGCGGGGAGGGGGAGAATTATCCATTAACATTCATTTACCGAGAAACATAGCTGTTCAAAACATTTTCTTAAAACATCCTCTGTAGCTGCTTATTCAGTTATGTTGGATTTTGCTCAGTTCTCTCTAATTTGTGCAATCCCCTTTCCTGGGCCCATACCCAATGCTGTTTTAAACTATTTGTGCAAGGATGGGGGGTTTGACCGAAATCTTAAGGTTATTCTCACATCTAAAAGAACAAAATACTGGGCAATTCCTCCCAATATTTAATCTTATTTTCCTTTCCAGAATTTCTTCCCATTGCACAATCACCCTAGAGTTATAGTCCCACTTTATCATTGGCTAGTCAGATACAAAGGAAATTATTTGTATCTTTCCACCTAAGTCCTTTCCACTTGGTCCCTCATTATGATGTTGTTAAATTCCTCCCAATTTTTTTCTGGAAATTAGGTGGTTACTACTGAAAGCCAAAATGATCTCACTAGTGCCTTATAGTTACTGTCATCTCTCTGGTGATGGGTTTACATTCTTGAACCATGGAGCATCTGAGAATACTTTAGACATTTAACACCCTTCATTTTACTTCTCTATCTTACTGCAGCTTGGGTATCATGTTTCTTAATTCTCTAAAATTTGCTTTCTTGAAATTGAACAACTTAGCCTCCATGCTTACATTTCTCATCATTAAACAGCTGATTTTCATAATTGCTGGTATGCCAATAGTTAGGTAGCTACCAAATAATGAATAAAAACAAATACATAAAAGGTCAGAAAAGACAAAAGGAGTATCCTCATTAAACACTTACTGTTGTCATTGAGTTCAGGCTATAAAATCTGTAGTGAAGAGTGAATGAAAAATTTTGAGAAAGTAACAACAAAGAAGAGAGAGATCAGTTCCTATAGGTTGCACCTTCACAAACTAATGATATATGTCCAGGATCATATCTTTAAGAAAAAGTTGACACAGTACAGAGTAAATCCACAGTACAAAGTAGTCCATCCCCCTTGTTAGTGCCAACTGCTTCCTAAAGTTTATTTCCAGTATTTTGTTCTATATATTTGTTAATGTGCTAAGCAATATGGACTCTACCACTTTACATTGGGGACTATCCCCCAGTCTAATAGAGACCTCACTGCCAGGAAGTTCTTTTGTCCTGATATTAAGCCTACATTTCCCTTCTTCTTCCATCCTGTTACTCATCCTATCAGACATTAAAGATTCCTCTCTACATTTCTTTATAAAATGCATTTCAAATATACAGGCACTTAGCATTGACCACTGCTCACCAAGGGTTCGTCTGTACAGCAGGACTTAACTCAAAATAAGCTATGCAAATTGAGCTGTAGCTTATTTCGAAATAGCTTATTTCAATATTGGAAGCATCTACACAGCACTTCAAAATAAAGCACTCTTCCTCCAACTTCCCTTACTCCTCGTACAATGAGGGTTATAGGAGTCAGAGTAAGAAGTCCTCCAGTTTGACAGTATTTCGATATTATTTCAAAATAACTGCCTGTTGTGTAGACGCGGACTAAATTATTTCAAAATAACGCTAGTTATTTCCAAATAATGTTGCTGTTTAGACATTCCCCAAAACACACACACTCCACTGTTGCTTAATCATATTATATCAAGCATGTAGCATTTAGTTCTTAGTTTTTCTGCATAAACCAGTCCTTCCAGACCCCTAATTATTATTGTTGATTTACACTGATATCCTTAAAATCTGTCAATACCGTTCAGGTATGGCAATATCCACAAAGGAGCAAAATATTCAAAGCATGGTCTCCCACCAAAGCCATATACAGAAGGACCTTATACTTCCTGTGGCGAGGACTGATACTCTGTACATGCTCCCCTCCAATTACATCAGTCCTTTTTCACTATCATATTGCAAGCTCAATTTCTTATCCACTATCATTCTTATCAATAGGCCTCTTTCAGCATATCTATTTTTCTACATTTGTCACACTCACTGAATGTCTCTGTATTGGTTTATTGACCCACCCCTGCAGATTAGTCTGTATTTTCCCAAGATGAATTACATTGTTATTTTCTGCTGTTATTTTTAGCCCCTGGAGGTCCCTCTGTGTTATTTCTCTGGACTCACTAGTATTCGCAATCTCACCTATTTTAGTATAATCTATGGCACATGGGTCATATTTACCTCAGACTCAAGGGCTTCTACAAAAGGTTGAAGGCACCACTTTAGTCCTGCACTAATGCTAAAATAAGTGGTCAACAGGATTCAGAGGAGAAGGGACAGAATAAACTATATGAGGATATCTTTCATCCCCTATTACAAGAGCAAACTAGGCCAGAAGCATTCTGATTAAAGATTAAGTAGCGATTCCATGCTAACAAGGGCAGTCCCTGAAATAATTGTATGAATGAGTGTGGAAAGAAGTACGCAGGAAAATAATAATGATCAAACAGCTACAGTAAGTGTTTCGTCCTGATGGGTATTGATAATTTATTTTATTATTCTTTTATGGGCTTTTTTTTTTGTTTTGAATCCAGCTTCAGAGGTACCTATGTGATTTGCTCTATATATCTACAAGTTCATTTACTATACCTATCACTATGATATCTGACTTTCTGTGGAACGCATACAGTAAATGTAGGCCAGTCATGATATTATCCTACTTCTTTCCTTCCATTTGCTTTAGTATTTATGGGAATTATACCCAGCTGACTGTATCAGAGAAACAAATCACATCTCTTTCATTGTTTGATTTGAATTTCATGTTACATGCCATGTGAGTAAATGCCTAACATCTCTCAGAAAGCTACAATAGGATAACTCTTTAGGAAGTTTTAATCATTACACTTTCAAGTGATTACAGGATGCCTCTGAAATCTGTAGTCCAAATGGGAAGACACTTTCTCCCCATGACCAAAACAATTACTAGGCTATCAGAAGAGTGGAAACCAATGTTTATATCAATGCTCTTTTATTGTAAAGATGGCTTTTTCACCATTTTCTTTCAATTTCCAATCACAACTAACTTTTAGTGCCAACACTATGAAAACAATAGTATGAAAACAGCTCTCTGAATAGGTTGTGGGATGGTTTTAAATTATGTGGACATTGAAGCAACGCATACTGAGTTGCAAAATGTTCAATTTATTCGGGTCTTTTATGACCAACAAATTTGGAAAGCAGGAGAAATGCTCAGTGATATACACTACATAATTCCTTTTCCTTTTCTTTGGAGCTAATATGGTTTTTTTGTTTATTCACTGCCAGATATAACTACGAAAATTTCACCAATTTTTGATCCCTTCAGTCAATCTCTCTAACAGCTCTGTCTAATTCTAAGAAATGATACAAATTCAGTAGATAGGAGAACAATGTTGAAGTTCAGACTACCAAACATCAGATGAAATAATTTATTTGGAAAATAATAAATAAATACCCACTGCTATGGTGTTTTTCTTCACTGCAATAACCAATAATCTAAAAGTATTTGGAAAATGTTTTTGGTGGAGCAGAAATAGACATTTAAGGTAAAGTTTCGCCCTAGCTGGTTGAATAAAGAAAACAACCACTTATTGCATGAGCTCTTGAATATTTAGTAATGCTCATATTTATTCATAAAATTCAATGTGAACTATAGTCATTTCCCTTTTATAAATATTAGCTAGAATAGGGATGGACATCTTAACTTTAGATCATCCCATCAATAGTTTCCAGTCATTTATAATTTGCTCTGCAATGGTGAATAGGGTTGTCAGGAGTGCGGTATTGACCTGGACAGTCCTGTATTTTCACCTCCTGTCCAGTAAAAAAAAATTCAGAAAATACTGGACACCTAAAATGTCCGTTATTTGCTGGGGTTTTTTTCCTGCCAGGAGGCGAAAATACCGGACACCTGGCAACCCTACGACACACTCAGCAACTGGGCCCAGCCTCCACCCTCCCCCCCCCAGACCCCCTGCTTACCTGGTTCCACAGGGAAGCTGCCTTCTGGCTTGACCAATAAAACAAGATGGCCACCTGCAAAAAGCCTAAAGACCTGAAGCAAGGGGAAGCAATGCCTTCCCTGCGTCTTAGTGCTGAACCTATCCCTTCTTCCTATCCCTTTTCTGACATTATATGCACTGAAAGGAGCTATGCTGTTTTATTTTTTTTATTTTTATTTTTTTGCTCAACAACTTTGGTCTTCCCCTTCCCCCCCCCCAACAGAATTTTTTTCCCCGTTTTTTTTTTTAGGGGGGGGGAGAGAGGGGGTTGTTCGGTATTTTTGATTAAACCATCTGGCAACCCTAATGGTGAAAGTATTTCAGAATAAGGTTAGTGAAGGAAAATGAAAACATTAAAACCTTTTGGGCCAAAAGGATATAATGGTAAGGAACTCTCTACTGGATAAAAATTTTCAATGTCACATCATGCCAAATCACCTTGATCTCCTTCTTTGACATGGCAACTGGCTGGGCAGTTAGGAGAAGGTGGTAGACATAATATGCCTGGACCTCAGCAAATCTAATCCAAACTCTGGTTCAGCCTCAAATCTCAAACTTTATATGCAAATTTTATCCCAATGCCACCCACCTCTACATACAAAATTCAATGTACATTGCCACCACAACTTCTTGTATAGAAAATCCCTGTCGACAAGCCAGTGAAGTACTTAGAATGCCTAGGGCTTTTGCAGTGAGAAGTTGAGGCCCACAAGTGTTCATATAGAGTTCCATTTGTTTAATATTTAGATGCTTACACTCAGATAATCTTAAACTCCCAATTCCTTGGATCCTAACATGCATAATTCCAAGGCTGCAGAGTTAAAAGGGAGGCATGACAATAGAAATATGTATAAAATTACTCGGACCATAATTATTGGCAGTAATATTTATATTATGGTAGCATCTAAAGGCCACAGTACAGAATGTACTAGGGGCTGTACAAACAGAGACAATCCTGGTCATGAAAGATATACAATCTAAAGATTGTTCAACCCACAGCAAGTAGCTAATAATTTGTAATTCTAAAAATTAGCCACAAAAGTACAGTAATATTTTATAATAGACTGAATTGTGTTGTACAATTAAAACTAAAAAAGTTGTAGCTGAACTGAAATAAGATATCTGGGGATTTTATTTTCCTTGTACATTAAAATCTGGTTTAATGGTTCCTGCACTTATTGATGGAACCGAGTGCGCTCGAAATATTGGATAGTTTAAAGCCATTATTTCATTTAATGTCCCAAATTGGTTGGCTACCAATGCTTTATTATGGATTATTAATGCATCTCCTGTTGGCATTTTGCCCTTCGTCATTTGTCTTTGAGATCTCACTCCAAATTCAAACTTTGCTGGATTTCAGCAACTTAAAAGTTCCAAATAACATCGGCCTTTATTACATACATAGGCCCTGCTGGAGTAAATCCTTCAAGCACATGTTTGAGTCTATTCCTATTTGCTAACAGAATTCAAGCGTATGCTTTAAATTAAGTTCAAGTGTAAGTGCTTTGCTTGATTGGGAGCATAGTCTTTATCTAGTTACATCTTGTTTGATAACAAAAACAAATATTTTCAGCAAGTGAGAGGGAGCATGGACCTCACACTTGCTTTTTGAGTGGTAGGTCTATGTTAACTGGGAGGATTACTAGGAAATTTTTTATTTGTAGCATTTTGCACTTTTTTTCCTTCTTGATTTACATTAGTATGCATGCGAGCTGAAATGATTCAACATGTTTATAAGGTTTTTATAGTATCTACATTACTACATAAAAAGTGAAACATGAGATTTTACATACACCTTCATGGTTCCTCAAATCCTTCCAGTTACTATTGCAGGTCAGAGATAAGGTTGTTATGGGAATATACTCTGCCAATTTTCAATTTTTTTAAGATAACTTACAAATGAGGAATTGGAATCAGGTCCTCGGTATACACAACTTTATACCTTTTTCTTATATGCACATCCTTAAGCCAACACTTAACACACTTTTTGGTTGTATTTGTTATAAATCCTTCTAGAGAATTAAAAAGATTGATGGCACTCAACAAGAGTGGATATTTATTCTCCACTTAAATAAATATTAGTGATGACCCCACATGGCACAATGGGGTTAATGTATATTACCCTAAATAAATCACAGAACTTGTTTTCTTTCCTTCCCCACCCCGATCAACTTATTCTGTGAAAGTACCAAAGTCAATGATGACTTTATTGCAGACATTTGATACGGCATTTTTAGTATCACTTTACCTGCTATCTTCATTATGACAGTCACACACGATGGCTACTCTCTCTTTAAGCCATACACACTGGACTATGGGAAAAGAAGTTTTTTATAAAATAGTTAATATTTTTTCTGTTCAATTTTTATCGAGTCTTCAGCATTTCAAAATACTAACATAGATAGTTCAGAGGTGAAATGACCATCTTAAAAAGTCTCCATGTTGAAAGAGAAAGGCAGCAACATTCCTTCCAGATGTGCAGTAAGAAGAGAGTCACACCATTCCCTGAGGATGCAAGAGCTCTTAGAATTTCAAAGGCTGATGCCAAGAGGCCTCGCCAGATTCACTCCACAAAAATGTTTGATGAATGACTATGGTGAGCATCAACTTTGCAGATAAATGACTAAAAGTAGACTAGTTTATGCCTCAGTGGAAGAGGATAAATTTCCCTTTTGTTTTGGGGACTTGAAGCATAGAGAATGTTATTGACCGTTCTACCTTTCATGGAGCTAACAACATTTTACTAAGAATCTGTTGCCTTCTAAATTTCCTTTCAGTACAAGTCCATAAATTTAGACAGAAAGAGACAGCTTCGGTACAAAACTTCTTACGAAATAGCACAGCAAACAATTGATTTGTAAATTGCCTGAGTCCCTACAGTAGGTGGAAATTATTGGCTATGCAATGCAAAGTACATGGCCAACTCATAAATCAAGTGGATGGAACTTCAGACATGGAAGGAAGGTAGGAAGGCCTTGTAAATAAGGCACAGGGTGGGGACTCAGGAGACAGAAATTCAATTCCTGTCTCCGCCACAGACTCCTTGTGTGACCTTGGGCAACGCCTTAATCTCTCTGCCTCAGTTCCCCAGCTGCAATGGAAATAACATCTCTTCCCTTTTTCTACCATTTGTCTGTGTTATCTATTTAGAGGGTAAAGCATTCAGGGCAAGAACTGTCTTTTACTGTAGAGTTGAAGAGTACCTAGCCCAATGATACCTCAAAGTAGCTGTAATACTAATAAATTAATAGATAAAATACAGATAATGTTTTTTAAAAAAAGTAACTCTTATCTAAGTTTTATCAAATAGATTTCTTCAAGCTAAAGCTAGAGTTCTGAGTAAGGCCACACAAAAGTATTCTTTGAATGGAACATTAGGTACAAAAGCACTCTTTTTTCCTGGGCACTTGGGAAAAGTTAACCTTCATTTTGCTACCCAAGGTGCCTACATGTAATAATGCATATCCCTAAGGAGGAAAAAAGAGCCCATAGCAGGGAAACATTTTTCTTTTTGACTGACGTGTTGAAAGGACAGGTTAAGAGAGAGTTTACAGGAATTGACCAGCAGGTATGAGAGCTCATTTTGTGCTTCCAAAATGATCAAAGATGATTTCTTATTGAATAAAACAATTTTAACTACTTAGAGAAGATTTCATTATTGCAATATCAGCTGTGAAAGTGACAGGACCAATTTATGATCGAGGGTAATCTGAATGTGAATTATGGCTCCAAATTAGTGTGGTTTTTTGTGACTTTGCTCCCTGCCCTCTGATCTCCTAAATATGTTATGGAATTCTGATTGCCTCAGAGCAAAATCTCGTGTACCAGAAATTATTTTGGCAAAAAGCGCAAGAGAGTATTACCACATTTCTTTACGGGCACAGAGTCTAGGAAAATCTTAAGGTGCAAATGATTTACAGTCTGTTTCACATCATGGTTGTTTATTGTTATGGGTGCTCATTACTACTCCGTACCCTAAACCGTTCCTGGCTCCAATTCCCAGTGTTTTGGGAGCGCTGTGTGTTTTTTTTTCTTTTTTCGATTTCCAAATCATCCTCAATATCAATCAAAAATGCTATGCAACATCTACTTGTTAAAGCGGGTAGATACAAACCATGAGACACTGCAAGTTGTACTCTTGATAATGACCTTTATTCAAGACTGGGATATAGTCTGTTATAACAGCCATAGTCTGTTATAAAAACATGTTTTGCAATATCTTAGATAAAGTCCTTCCATGCAAATTGATATGCACCAAATTAGTGTTTAAATACCACAGTTCCTATTTTATTATGGATAATATACTGAACTAGTTCTGTCAATTTTAGAAATGTACGACATCATTTTGAGTAAATCTAAGAACATGCAACTTTTTTCCATGGAAAGAGTATTACAAGTATGCCCGCTTCTCCCGTCACAGAAAATCTCCATGAATATTTTGATAAACAGCTGTTATGCTGTAGTAGTTTATGGCCATAATAGCATCAGCTTCAGCAAAGGAATGACATGGTATCAGAAGCAATCACATAATTATTTTTGCGAACAACTCAGAGAAGTATACCGTGGATCATTTCAGTTTGTGAGTTTACTGGACAGAAAAAAAAATACCCCAACCTTGTGCTTCAGTGAAAAAGCCCTTGGGTTGCTCATTATCTGTCCACTAGAGAGAAGTGGGATTCCTGTCCCTTTCCCTGCAATAGTTTAAGGAGCACAGTGGTTTGAAATGTTTAAGTGATGTGATATGCTCCTTCTAGGGAATGCATTTTGTAATTATTCAAAATGAAAGGGTGCCCTTTATTTAAAAAATAAAAATAAACATGTTTAAGTAGAGTTACTTATTAAAAAGAAAATGAAATATAAAAAGAAAATGTGATCATCACCATAGCTTGGACTTTAAAAGGAGTCTGTGGGGACTAAGATACATAAATCCCTTGAGCGCCTTTGAAAAACTGCAGCCTGCGGGGGGGGACACACAGAGAAGTTTCCTAAAACATAAATATTCTTGCTGGAAGGTTGCAATGCAATACAACTTTATTTCCTAGAATTCAGAACCTTAAGCATGCAAGAATTCAAAACAGGAGACAAAGAAGGCTGCCCCCGAAAGCAAAGAGACAACTCAACCCACCTTGCTCTGTGCTGCCACTGATAACAGAGATTGCATGCTTGCCTACCTTGCATGCTAGCCTGCAAGCATGTCTTGGGAAACCCCTATGTGAAGGTCTGCAGGGTGGACAATAAACTGTTGTGCTGCTTCCCAGAAGCCATGGTAGGGTTGGGCACATTATCATATAGATCCCTTGGAGATAAACACACCAGGAAATGCCACCTCAGAAAGCAGAACTGGTAGCTTCCCTCGTGGGCTCCAATTGGTCCAGGTGCCCTATTTGAGCCCAGTTCCAGGAAGTGTCCATAAAACAAAATCGACTCCCCTCACCAGCTGTATGAGCAACCTGCCTCCCAGCTTGCTTTACAACTCCTTATGCTGGCTCTGAACCTTGACTCTGCCCTTGGTTCCTGATTCCAGTTCTGATCTTCAGTGTAGCTCCTGGCTTCTCCCTGCCACTGCTCTGACCACTGGTGAGGATTACCCAAAGCCCTAGCTGTGACACTTCCACATGGAAAGGACCAGCATGCAATTTTAACAGTGTTCTAAACACCACCCACAGAAAATCCCCTGGCTCTAAGCACAAAGGGGTTCTCTCTTGAGCTATCAGCCAAAGATCAACTTGTCTAATATCAGACAGTCTGTCTCAATTGCATCTGGGCTTTCTTTTGTTTACTTGTTTTACACATTGTGGAGATTTACTCCAAAAAAGGAGGACTCCAACCAGCTGTCAAAACTGGGCGACAGCATGAGTCCAGCTGAGATGTCCATTTGATCCCATGGAAAAAAGAGAGACTTTTGAAAGACTACAAATACACACAGCATCTCAAGGAGCTAGAAGGAGGCAGCGCCTAAGTTTCACATGAAACACATAAAGTTCTAAATGCATCTAGAGAGAGATTTCATTTTTCCTTACTGGGAGCACAATACATGTTCGTTATCACCTAAGAAATGTATGTATCTGAAATAGATATTTTATCACTTAAATCATAGAAAGAGTAGTTTTATGATTAAGACCTGGGTCTGAGACTTAGAAGATTTGGATTAAAGTCTCTGCTGTGCCAGAGATTTTCTGTGTGGCCCTCGGGTAAGTCACTTAGACAACCCATGCCTCAGTTTCCCTTCTGTACAAGGAGGATAATGGTGTTTCTTTCTCATACCCAATGTTTAATTCATCTAAGAGTCTTAGCACCATGGGGCAAGAAATATCTCTATATGGACAGCACCCCGTGCAACAGGGCCTGTAAGAGCAACTATTACTAAAAAAGAGATCTAGTCTGAAAAGTAAAATCTATTTTCCTTTAAAATGTGATCTTATTAAGCTCTCAAGTGTCATGTTGTGAAAATATATTGCTCTCTTTATTGACCTTTGTATCACAGTGGTTGCCTAAATCCCCTCAGCATTTGCCAGTGGTACACATACAGTAGTCAATGGGACTCTCTGGTATTCCTCACACTTCAAAAAAGAAACGGGATCGGAGGTTCACCAGTGACATTTTAAGGGGGACCATTGTATCATGGACATAGTATAATAAACTAAATTACATCAAAATGTGGCAAACTCTACCACAGCCCCAATAGCGAGGGTATTATGAACTATTCCAGTGAGTTTGTCCGTTGTGTCTCTCTCACACACACACACACGAACATTATGGCTCTAAAACAAGAAAGGAAACATGAAGATGAGGCTCTGACAATGCTAATGTAACCAAGTTCTCCCTAGATATTGCCAGGGTCCATGAAGCATAGGATGTGTGCTATTGTACCCTTGGTAGAGTGATAGATTTTGCTTGGCACAATGAGATGAAGTAAGGGACAAGATTATAAAGTCTTTCTCTGCCAGATACCAAAACCTGAGCTGGCAGGTGCCCTATCCTTTGTTAATTGGGCCCGAAAGCCCCTGCCTTATGATTAGATCAAGCTCTCCTCTTCCCCGGTACAACTGTCTAAAGCTTTTGGACTGGTTTCACTGAGCTCTGCATATTATTGCACTGTAAGTGCCTGGAGAGGTTCTGCATAAAAGATACTTTATCAATGCAGATTTCTTTGTTAATCAGAATCTCCTCACTTTTTACACCATAGCCACAACGGGAGCTTTTTTAGCCTTTGTTAGTTTATTTTGTACACAAAGGCAGTAGAATAAATAAGGGAAAAGCAGATATTTTAAAATTAGCCAATCGGGGCATTTGTACATCCTGTGGCGGACAAAAAGGAATCAGGAGAGACTTTGCAATCCTTTCTAAACGATTTAATCACTGCAAATGTAGCCAGTGCAGCCCTCCTCTTCCCTAATTCATGAAAAAAATCTCAGATGTCTTGTGGTCAAAACATAGAATTGTGGGTTCAATCTATCATTGCTTTTCTGCTCTGAAGGTACCATGCTCAATCCCACTATTTTAGGGTTCTCATAAGGCATTAATGTCACACACACAAAAGGATAAAAACCAGGAACTGATTAATGAATTATTTGAGAGAACCCCCATTTGGCTATATATTGAAATTGTCTAGAAGACAAAATATTTGTCCCCATTTCATCTCCAAGCACATGTTCTCATTGTTCATAGACTGAAGGAAGTCTGACAACCATCTTGAGATGTCAGATTTATAAGTGTCTTTTTCAATGACATATTTCAAAGCATTTGATCATTGACACTGCAAAGCAATCTATCAAGTGCTTCTTTTTTTATTCCCTTTTCTTTACCTTTTTAAAAACACTAATAAAACAATTTTATTTAGTGGTGCATGAATATGAATAAGCTGTTTTAAGTTATTGCCAGCCCGGTCCCAAATTGGTAAGAATAAGGAATGGCAAAAATGGATTTCATGGTGGTATTTCTAACATGATTTCTTTCTTAAGATGTGCAAATAAGTGCTCCAGAGAGAAAGCAGCCATAAATATAACTTTTTGCTGTCGAATCTTAGTAGTTTGGGGTAAACGCCCCCAATATTTGGATGTCAGATCATTAAGGAACACCGGTGGCAGCCCGTCAATACAGGCGAACTAGGTGGTTGCCTAGGGCGCCAAGATAAATGGCTGTTGAGGGCTTTGGAGGTGGGGGCGCCAATCGCGCGTTTCGCCTAGGGCGCCAGTTGCCAGCAGCTCGTCTAGGGCCGCTCCTGAGGAACATTGCACAAAATGTTTTAATGCAGAACAATCTCCCTTCAAAGACAATATTGAACCAGTGTTGTAATACAGTTGTATGGAGTATTTTGCCACTTGAGGGGATTTTTTTGAGGTGAGATATAAAGCTGAAGAAAATTAAATTGTCCAGCTGTGACAAAGATTAAGCTCAAATAAATACGGCGAGATTTACAAAAATCACAAAGTTCGGACCTAAGTCTGCTCCTATTCCAGTCAATGATGGTTTCCTGAAAATCCCCCTGACAATGACCCAATTTGGTGATAGGGGATATTGCTATGGAGTCTACCACAGCCAAATAGAGTATTAGTGATGGAATCTCTCTAAATAACCTATTACACACAGAAAAAGTCAGATACTGCTGATTCCCTCCCTCTGCCCTCCCCACAGGATATGTTCCTCACTAGCTCAATAGACAACAGCTATTAAGCAGAAATATATCTCGATAGCCAGCTAATAATGGGAACATATTACATGTACACAGCACTTATCACCCTTAAGGATTATACAGGAATCACCTATTTCTGGGATGAAATGCAGCAACAACTTAACAGTGCACAACAAAATTGCCTCAACTTTATTTGTTACCATATATATTTCAACATTATGTTCCTTCGTGTGCGGAGACTTCGAAGTCCCATATGTCCAGTCACATGTGTATGGCTTAAACATTTGCTCTGAGTTGATTTTAAGCATGGAGATGTCTATCATGTGCACGGAGTTTTCTCCATGATCTTGTGCAAATTTAAGTACAGCAAGAGTAGGAAACACTAAAAACTCACTGAAATATTCACCTAGATGGTTCCACAGTATTCCAAACTTCCAGATTAAAAAAAGATCATTGCATAAATGGACCGAAAAAGCTTTTTATATTAAACATTAAATTTAGGGATCTGCAAGAGAACAGGAATCCAATGGCCTTTTAACTATGAAGCAATGGAATAGCGTTTGGAAAAATATATCTTCAAATCAGTGATTTGCAAGAAAGCTGTACAGTAAACTTATATTAAATAACTTATGCGGAAGCACGCAAATGAAATGAAGAATAAGCAAATAACAAAACAAATCAAAATCTTAAAGGTCCCCGAGTTGCAAACGGTCGACTTATGACCGTTCGCATTTACAGCCAAAGCTGTCGTAAATGGTGGACCCCGAGTTACGAACAGCGCGGTTGCGTGTAACTCTATGGGGTCCGACTTACGAACAAACCAAGTTATGACCAATTGCTTGGTCCATAACCGGTTTGTAAGTCGGGAAGAAGCTGTAGTCTCAAAGGCACTAGCTTCTTGACTTCAGGAACAGAAATGTTAATTCTCACATCCCATATTTTATCACCATCTATTTTTGCTTTGTAATTGATTCTTCACGCCATCTTTATATTTAGAAAATAGCTTGTGATCAAAGATACATCTAGTTTGTAGACATTCATGTATCATGATGACCTTGTTATTGCTGCTTTTTTTTGACATCTTCGATATAGGGATCCAGTTCTAAGGCAGTGCTATAATATCAATTCTGTTCTGAATGTAAACAAATCATCTGTGTCTATACTATTATAAAAGGAGCGGTGACTGTCATGCCGTCTGCCACAGAGAACATTCGAGAATAAACTGGAAGGGTAGGATGTGGTAGGCTGGGCTGGCGGTTGCTGTTTCCTCCTCCCCTCCCCTGCACCAAAGCAGGACGCGAAGATGTGGCGGCGAGGTGGAGCAGGTGAGCGGGTGGCACGGGGAGCAGGCACGGGGGGAAGGCAGGGTGTGGAAAAACTCACCACCAGCCCCACTGATCACAGCATCTCCCGCTTCTCTTTGCTCCCAGACCCGATGTGCTGCTCGGAGAAGTCATTGTGCCATGGCAGCAGCTGTTTGATGGACGGTAAAGTGCTGCCCCCTGCTGGGCTCTGCTGTCCCTGCTGCCCCCACCTGCTGGACAGATCACCCCCCAGGCACAGGAGCAGCGCAGGGCCCCAGCCCATGAGCTGCCCAGCCCAGTGGGCACAGATCTGCATGGTACCATCGCCACTGCCAGCTCTCGTGGCACCTAGCAGCCACAGGAGCAGCCTGTCCAGCAGATGGGGATGGTGGCAGCAGCAGACCATGGCCGGGGCATTGCCTCACGCTGTTGCCACGGCACAATGACTTCTCCGAGTGGCACACTGGGCCCGAGGACAAAGAGAAGGGGGAGATACTGCCAGCCCCACTGCTCTCAGCAAGTCTCTGCCCGCCACGCTCCGCCCATCCCTCCCGTGGCCCCCCCGGGCTGGTGCTTCCTGGGTCTTCCCATGCCCTGCCCTCCCCTGTGCCTGCCCCCTATGGCTCCCGCTCACCCAACCCCCGCTACATCCTCCCGCTGCACCGCAGCTGTGAGGTGGGGGTTGGCTAGTATCATATCATTGAAAGATGTTCACACAGAAAGGAAAATTGGTTTCAAGACTTGAGGCTACGTCTAGAAGCAAGCTTCTTTCGGAAGAAACATTTCCAGAAGAGATCTTCCAGAAAAGCTTATTTTGAAAGAGCGTCCACACAGCAAAAGCACAAAGAAAAAGTGATGTGCTTTTTCAAAATATAGTGCCCACATTGATTGGATGCTATCTCGCATGTAAGTTGTGATTAGTCTGGACAGAGTGGCCATCAGGGCTCCTGTGTTATTTCCTGTAGCCCTCTTCTTTCGAAAGAACTCCCTCTTCTGTGTCCCCACACACCTTTTTCTGAAAAAGCTTTTTCGGAAAAATGTTCCTTCCTTGTAGAATGAGGTTTTTCGCCTTTGGAAAAAACCTTTCAGTTCTTTCGACTTTCTGTCAAAATAACTCAGTGGCAGTGTGGACACAAGTATTGTTTTTCTGGAAAAACACTGCAGTGTAGTCGCACTCTGAGTTGTACGGACTGGATCCTGACTGACCTCACCAACTGCCAACATGCATGGAGAGCATGGAACACTTTTCAAACTAATACAGAAGCTCTGACGATCTTGTTAGTTTTCCAAATTTTCAACAGAATAAGATGAAATTCAACTCTCAGTTACACTGGATCCATAGCAACTTCTCTGTCTTCATCTTGATTAACAGAGATGAAAAAATAGAATCTGACACCCTGTCTCACTATTTTATCGGTGATTCATATTTTAATTCACTCAAAAGTACACTGATGGAGGACATATTTTTAGAGGAGCACACAATCATATTATAGCTTCACAATAGACTCTCCCAAATAATACTCATAGAAAAGACACTGTTCTTAATGTTCCTATGATAGGCCTTATTGTAGCCATTCCTTATACGGTATTCCCACTTGAGGCATTTCTACACACCGCCTCAGGCTCACTGCAAGCTCATGTCTATAACTCTATCCACAATGTCTCCTGGATACCGCCTCCATATTGTGCACCTGTGGAAGGTCTGGGCAAACTCAGACCCTTTTTCACATACAGTAGCAAACAGAACTGTATTTTATACAACTTTTCAACAGATGTTCCAGAGCTGAACCGCATATTTAACCTCTTCTTATTCTCTGCTGGTATTTCTCCCTCCCTGAGAAGCTAAATTGGCATAGGACGTTCCAGCAACTCCTATTCCTATGCCATCAACACCAGTGAGCGGTGTGTGAGGTCAATGAAAGTGGAGAACTTACAGAGAAAAAAAGTAGTTCTCAAAGTCTGATGCCTTCCACAGCGCCACTTAACGTTCTGATTCCTTTGCAAGACCATGAAATAAAAAACTCTTATGTTACTATGAAGCTCACCTTAAAGGGTTTAGTTTTTCACTTCTGGCTTGGCATGAGAAGGAATACACAGCAGGGTCATGATTAACAGTTGAGAGAGCTTCCTTCTCTCTTTCCACTTTGCATCAAATGCTTAGCAGTTGGGTAGATGTGTGCGTATCTATCTTTTTCTTCATTCTAATTCCCACCTGTTGTTTTTTATTCTTTATGTATGTTAAAAAAATATGTTCAATGTTTCTGTTCCTGTTTGAAGGCTAGGGAGCTCTCTAGGGGTCTTCAGCAGGAAGCCTGCAAAAAGCCAACCTGGAGAAAGATGGGTTGCGTTTGTTCCTCTATCTTAGGGAGCAACCTGCTGTGTCTCCCTATGGTTTTGGTTCTGGTGTGCAAAGGTTCCTAAGAAATACAAAACTTGCGAACTATCAGTAAAAATATGGGTTTAATCTAACATCTCTGTAAGTGTGCCGTGAAAGTAACACTTAACACGTCTTAACACGCTTTTGCAGATTCAGACTAACACGGCTACCCATCTGACACTTAACACATCAAATTTCTTACATATATAATGGCTGGCATTAGTCCACATAAAATTGTCTTTGACTGGTTTGACTAATCTAGCGAGTTTAAAAAAAAATGTAAACGATATGTAAAATTGGTCAATATTCCTGCAGAATTTATCATTTCATAACTTAAAGTCAAGTCATTCAGGTTATTTTTTGAGAGAGAGAGAGATTCAGGTTCTAGGGCAGTATGTTAGTATGTTATCTTTTTAACTCTGGGGTATGGATTCAAATTCTGTTCCGGTCACAATGAGATGACAAAGAGTTTATGTGCCACGCACTAGTCTATTTATTCACGTCTAAACCCCATCTCGATTTGCCAGTGTATATATGGGAAAACTGAGCTATGGTTCTGCCTCTCCCTATCTTTCACTGGGTGTATTGCGCGACATGGGGGAGGTATATATAAGATATGATAAATTCAGGGTCTGCAACTGTATTTGGTCTTTAAATGAGCAGTACAGAGGTTCCCTTGTACTTCCTCTACAGTGGGCACCTGCAGAAGAACTGGGCAAAAATCAGGCCCTTATTTATTAACCTCAAGTTTTTCCAACCTACTTTACTAACCATCATTATTACATTTGTGGGTATTCTAATAAAATTACATAATAATGCCCTGTCATTCAGAAGTAAAGCCTATGGTTTCTTAGCTTTTATAACAGGAAGCTTAATACAAATTTACTGAATTTTCCAGTGCTTCACTATGTGATTTTAGGAGTCTATTTTCCCTAGTGACACGCAAGTACTAAAGTTGCATTGCATTGAATTTTGTTCTCAGCAGTTGGGAGAGTGTGAGTACATAGTCAATGAGTTATGTTCCATGCTTTAGTTCAGTTTCATGCAGTCACAGGTGGGGAGAGTTTCAGGAGGTTGCTTATGTGTACTAGGTACTTTAGAACTACACCTGAGCTTTCTTAAAAGGCACTGAGAGAACACATAGACACCGTCAGTCTCAAACCCTGTAAGTCAATACAACTGATAACATCTAAAAAAGATCAACAATCTTATTCTTAAGGAACACAAGACAACTTCACTTGCTCATGCCTATTGTTTTATCCATTAAAATCACTGATTATTTTTGCTGTTCCAAGAAGTATGAAGCTAAAGAAGGGTGCTAAGATACTTGCCATCAACTATTTTTCTATCCAACGAGAATACTAATGACAGACACATTATTAAAAAGCCAAAAGAGGAAAGTTGTTCAACAATACTAGGTGGCATTTCGTTTTGGAACTTTATGGGAACATTGATCAACAAATATATCATGAGATTATAAATACAGTCATTTATTTCCTATAAAAATCTTGACAGCTTTTTTCACTTGCATAGGAAGAAATACAAAAACATTACAAAGATACCTCTCTCTTTCCCCAAGGCAGAACTAAACACACACGCACACAAAGAAATACACTCCATCTTTTTGGCTGCTTCTGGTGGATTGGAAGAAATTTACATGTAATAGCAAGATGTGCGTGCCATAAAAAAACAACACGCAAGGGGATAAAATACTTTTATTGCTCTGATGCAGATGGCTGCCTTTCTTGACTTTGCAGGAAATTTATTTTCTTTCTCCTTTTCTTTTCTTTTCAAATTGTAAAGAGGCTTCCACATGTATTCACCATGTGGGAATTAGCATTTTGTTTCTAATGACATTTACCCACCCCTCCCCACAGCTGAGAAACACACGTTCACCATGGGACAGCAGGCAGAAGCCACATTAAAATCCTGCAGCTAAGCATGCAACCAGAATGTGATTCCCATAGAATATGGCAACCATTTTAAGTTTTAAAATAGAATCCTGAATAATGCGAAAATACAGATGTACTTTTTTGTTTGGATGGTGGAGAGGAGGAAGGGTGTAAATGCATGAAATGGGTGAGGCCACCAAAATATGAATGCTCCTTCTGCAAAATCCTGTATTTGTGCATACAAAGTGAATTCCTAGTTACCTAGCGGCCCATTTGCACAATTATCCAGTGTTTTAGTATTTTATTTGTCCACTTATTACCCCCAACTCTGACTATATGACCTATAACGAGAGGTCTCATCTATGACAAATATTGAGTCTATCCTAAAATTATGTTTATGGAAAACTTCAATTTCTTTAAGTGAACCACAAGCACATTATATGATTTTATATTACGCCAATATTAGTGCAACTACTTCAAACTGATTTGGTGCATGGATTGTTCTTTGGCAAGGGAAAGATTTTGATTGTCCTGTTAACCTTGTGTAGCACCTTATTCCAAAGAAATCCCACTATGGTCAATGGGGATATTCATGGAGTAAGGGGTAATTCAGTCTGAGTAAAATTATGAAAGTCTAGTCTTGTGCATTTGTAGCACACTATGAGGCTGATCCTCATTAGCCTTCAGGGCAGAATTGTAAAAATGATAGCATATTATAAAAGTGCATAAATATTCCTTTCATTTCATTAAATAGAGTTTGCATTTAATATATAGATATAGTCACATGGTATAGTATCTTATTTGGGATACCACTCTATTGAAATATTTATGGACGCTTCCATTAGACACCTTTATTCTCAAATGGTCATAACTTTTAAATTTAAAAAGAGCATGTTTGACTGGAGTTTCTCACAACATTACTGGCAATGACTATTTTTCTTTGTTTTTGGTCAGTTGTGTTAGATATGCACTGAGATCATTGCTTATTGGATGTGGGCAAATCCTCCTCACCCACCCTGACATTCTAGGTTCCAACCTTGCCAAGTTGACTGCCCAGTTTGGGAAGGATAGAGAAGTCTAGAAGAAAGCACAGAAATATGAAGGAAGAATCAAGAAGTTAGGGGAGGAAGCCTTAAAACAAACAAAAACAAAAAGAAAACAAACTTTGCTGAAGGTTAGATGTCCAAGTCATTGTTTTTCAGATGTACGGAGTCTCCTGGCAAAAATATAAGCAGGTTGTGAAACTGGAAGTTGTAAGACAAGAGCTCCTCTAGCTTATTTTTCCCATTACCAGCAAGTACATGTTTTGTCATTGATTGGCATATAGCATTCATCCTGACATCAGGAAAAGCTCAGTGTATGGAATAAATGCAAAACACACAATAAGGACCTGCACTCCAGAGGGGAGATGTGATTTTTGCCATTAATAGTACCAAGACTAACACTTTGTCTTACAGAACAGTACATACTGTATTAATATAGCTGCATGTGTCTATGTATTATTAAAAGTTGTGCGAAACCACACCCTGTTTCAAATTCCATTCTACAGTCTTTGCACTGAACACCCATTAATTGGTTATAAATCAAAACAGAGAGGACGACTGCAGCAGGTGTGCACCTCCAAGAATTTCAATACACTGTAAACTGCATGCAGCCAACAGCTTCATCATTTGGCCTTTCAAAGCTGGGAGACAGGCAATTTTTCATGATTTTACCATTTTTGGCCAAACAAACTTTTTAATTAAATATCCCACATGATTCCAGATGTTTGTTTATTTGTTCCAATGAGGCTGTAAAAATGCCTGTGAGATAAAATTGGAGGACTAAAACAGGCTAGACTGGAGCGCTAACTAAATATGAGAATTCTCAGGAGTATGTCTCTACACAGCCGTGCTTCCGCTTTGAAGCCCATTCCTGTGAGAGGGCTGTAATACCATGGTTACAAAAAATAGCATGATTGGACTTGTTTGTTCTAAAAAAGGTTATTATTATAGAGCCGAACGGCTGGTCTACTGACCGATTTTTTTTGATTGCCAGTTGAGTCCACACTGAATTTCTAAGGTTGCTACAAACCTAAAACTGATTTCAATGTAGGTTTAATTTGTTAAGAGCCAGCCTTTCCACAACTTTCTGTCATGTTATTGAGCTGGTGTTTGGAGACTGAGCATGTTCATGATTTCTTGCTACTTGCACGAGAAAATCCCTTGAAAAACGTGACGCTTCCTGTTCTGTCTCAGCTTTGCAGCCACAGCTGTTTCTCTATTATTCATTTTCTCTCTGCTCTGATAAGGGTGACTGGCAGCTAGGTTTGTGGAATGGTTGTGGTGAATTTGGGGAAGTCATAATAGAGACTCAAAAGTTATGGAGGTGGGGGCATTCTTTGAGTAGTCTAACAAGGGAATATAGGACTTTGCTAAGCTAAACCTCAGCATGTAATATGAAAATAAATGTTGGTGTTTTTGAAGTATCCTACGAATGCTATTTATCTTACGCTCCCTGAATATGAATGAGACTTGGGCACCCAGCTTTTTATGCTTCTTTGAAAATCCCAAACAAAGGTTTTAAATCTTATACTTAAGATTTTAGGCACTTAACTACTTCCTCTTCTCCTCTTACACAATCCTCTTCAAGGCCCAGCAACTCTTATTTTGCCATCACACTACCCTAGAGTGTTCTGTTCAACTTTCTCCTTCTGGTCAGCCTGCCGAACAACAGACGTACAGCTTTCTCCTGCTCTGGGATTCAGAACTTCTGATTCAACATGAGCAATGCTGATGAGACTCACAAAATAAAAAGTATTTTATTTAAAAAGTATTAACTCAACTTTTCTGAACCTCAGAAAATCTTTTATGAGCATTTTGAGCAAAGCTTGGAGTTAGTTCATATAAAATTCCAAGCCTGTTCATCCCGCCCTAGTTCCACATGACTGGCTGCTCCCATCAATGTAATACACAGGACAGTGGTTCATTTTTATGCTGATGTTTTAATAATCTACAGTATTCTGATTCAAATCCAACATTCCCTTGAAGCACAGAAAATAAACTCGTGACTAAGTGAAGAGAACATGAACTCAATGGACCCAAAAATGTATTCCTTCAGTTATATTAGTCAGGGCCAAAATCAAAACCAACTGATTTGGTCAAGTGTCTGAGCTTTATTGCAAAACACATGGATTTTGAAACAGACTTCTCACTACTTCACAAGGCAAATTTGTCCACTAAAGAGCTCTCTCTTTTAGAGCAGTCTCCATTCCAGTGGCAGCTACACCTGTGATGGCTGCAAGCTCAGCCTCATTACTCTGTGCCTTCCCACAAGATCCCCAGTTCAGGGAGACAACAGCCTTCACAGGCCCCTGAGCAAGGCTGGGGGAGAGGAGCTCTGCACTCCAGGAAGGGGCGGACCCTTGGGCGGAAGGGGCAGGGCCAGGGGTAACCAGCCCTGAGCGCCACCCAGAGCACGGCCTTCCTCCTCCCCGCCTCAGCCCTTAGAGCCACAAAGAGCATGTGGGACAGTGCTCCTGTGGTGATTTAAAAGGCCTGGGTCTTCAGTTGCCACTGCTGCCACAGTAGCAGCAGCTGGGAGCCCCAGTCACTTTGAATCACTAGGCCCCTAAGCCACTCCTTGGCAGAGGGACTACTGTCCCACATCTCCTCCATGAACACCAACTCCTGCAACAGGAACTATCCAACAGTAGGCTTGTAAAGGACACTCCTTCCTCAGGAAAAGGTTTCTAAGCATATGCAAGGAGCTCCCAACTGCTTTGATGGGAAGTAACCTGAATATTATTGTGATATTTGGTGCACAACGACCATCTCCCTCAAAGTCAATCTTGGCTGCATGGCAAGATAGACTGAAATGCCTCAGGGGCTGGTCTGTGACTCTGTGGTATGACGGTTATAATGCTTTAGGAGTTCACACTTGTTAGTGGGTCGGTGAAATCAAATTATAAACATACAACTCGTGTCATTTTTGCCCTGTTTTTTTGATAATCTGACCTGGGGTGGGCACTCACAATCATGAGCCACTCTAGACAGACTGAGACCAGCCAAAATACCAGAACCATCAATTCATATGGGTCTGATGCAGCCATACTGGCATGTAGAATGGATTTCTATTTAGAATGGTCCTTTGCAATTCTTCCTTCAACGGGAGGCAACATGGGGAAAAATAGGTTTCTTAAATTCTTCCAATTCATATCTTCTAACCTCATTTGTGGTTGGCCTCTTGTTCTACTTTCTTTGACCTCAGCTCTATAAATCTTCTGTAAAGATATTGTCTTCTTCACATTGGACATAACACCATTGTCATAATCTTGGTCTCTACTCTGCATGGTTGCAATTTTCCAGAACTCTACTCTGCATGGTTGCAATTTTCCAGAACTGTCAAGCTGTGTATGTAATAAAGTCTATACAGGGTAAATGCAGTCAGGGCTTTCACCTTGAACTGCTTATTCCAGTCTTGTCGTCGATAGCGCTAACAACAGAGTAAGAGATAATTCTGGATCTTAATGCAACTTGCTTTTGGGAAATATTTGCTGATATTCAGCATAAATTTCACAGTGAATTTGCTCCAGAACACGATCCTTTTGACTGTCACTGCTCCCCACCCCCCAATTTTGAACTGTGCTTATTTCACTTCTATTATACTAGGGGCACATCTATACTATGTGGAAGATCTATGCTCCAGAGGTCGATTTTCTGGCATTCAATTTAGCGGATCAAGTATGGATCGCACATGGAATGCTGAGGGCAGCTCCAGCCAGCGTCTGGTACTCCTCCTTTTGTGGACTGCATGGAAACGTATTCGATTCCAGTTTATTTCAACCTTCTGCTGAATGGTAGACCAGGTTTAGCTAATCACGGTTTCTACATTTGGGGGAAGGTCTTATTGCCATTTTGACCAAACTGGTGGCTTGCTGCTTTGCACTACCAATGCATATGACCCAATGCGAGAATCAGAAATCCTGGATTCTCTATGAAGTGCCTTGCTTGCTTTCATACAAGCCAACATAGAAAACTTCTCTCTATTTTCACAATATTTCTGCTTGGCATGGAACCTCAATATATTTTATCCACTTAAATTTCCGTCTTACTCATCTCATTTTGACTTATTAAATGAGTTAAAGCCAATACTCCCTATTTATAGGTTCTGTTAACGTTTATTTTATGATCCCTCAGGTTAACTAAATGATAAAAACTACCCACACATATTTTTTGGATGGCACGCATTAAGCTGTTTTATGCAGAGATATAGAAGAAATCAATTGCAAAGCATAAAGTGCAGTTCACATTAAGGAAACTGCAAACTATAACTAATTATGATAAGTTGCTATGTAAATTATTCTGTGACATTCCTAGCAGTCAATTTCAAACTTAAACTAAGCCTCTGGCTGGAAAATGGGATGAGCACCTAACAACTGTGTCAATAACAGCAACAGAGAAGATGGTAATGATAATATATGCAGGATAATTATCTTTCCGGAAGCAAGTTGTCATGCAAACTGATTTGCTTCTCTTGTGCCTTTGATTTAAGAAGAGTGTGACTTTTCAGTGTTATTTGTAGATATGCACAACAGTCTTCAAAAATGAGCCCCTTACGTTTTAAAATATCCCTTTATAATAAATGTCAATTTTTGTCCCTTCACATGTTAGAAAAGGGATCGTCATTGTGTCCAGTCCTTAAAACATTCATGCTTGTGCTTAACTTTACTTATACAAAGAGTCCCACTTTCAGTCAAAAGACTTGAAAGTACTTATTTTTAAAATTAAGCTTCCATTGGACTAGAGAGAATTAGCATCGGAAGGTATTTTGGGGGTTGCCAATCCTCTCCATTTCTACTCTTATATTCCCTCTAGCCCAAAAGAAGCGTATTTTACAAATTCGATTTTTAGGCAGAACCCAGAAAACTTTCCCCGCTAATGTTGAGCTCACCTTTGTCATTCAAGTCTTCATCTCTTCCAGGATAAATTATTGTAATTTGTTTTTAATTAGGTTTCCCTTGAAATTGATCAAGAAACTGCAACAGTTGCAGAATGAGGCTGCCTGACTCTTCCTTGATATAGCTGCAAGGGAATCAATAACACCGACCCCTCTGTGATCTGCTCTGGTTGCCGGTGAGACAATACATTTAATTAAAGGTCTTACTGATGGAATAACCATTAATAATCTAGGCCCAAGGTGACTCTGTCCTATTGTCCTGTTAATTACAAATCTAGATTATAAGATGTTAGTAATCTAGACCTACTTAGTGTTTCCCACGTTCTCTCTCTACATCTACTTCTGCCCATTCCCAAAGTTTCATCTAGCTCAAGTCCCAGACAAACTGTTGTTGCTTGAATAACCTCATATCTGTTACTTCTTTCCTGAATACATCCATAGAACTGCTCTTCATGGCTCACTGCAAAGGGTTTCTTTCAAAGCAGCTCATCTGACCAGCTATAAATTATAACTTCTTTGCTGCCCTTTCGGTAGTCAAAGTCCTTGAAAGCCCAGTTTTAAGATAGCTATCTTTGTTAACCTTTTTAAGTACCCAAGTACCTGGGGACAGATGGTATATAACTACATTTTTAAAATAAAAACATGTATACATAGATACTGGCATGACTGAATGGTATGACTTCATGACAGTCAAAGGGATTGCTAAATTCCTAGCAACAAGACATGCCTCAGCTCGTAGAAAAAGCCCAAAGATCTATGACTGGATGTTGTGTGCTTTAGCTTGTTTGTATACATCCTGCGACAATTACATTGTGCTTAAAAAAATTAACACAACTCAGTATGAGGAGAATGTGTGGTCATTATGTTGTGCCTCAAAGAGAGCGACTCAGTGACCAGTAGTGAATTACAGTAAAACCTGTGTTATCCGGCATGCTCGGGGATTAGGGCATTCTGGTTATCTAAAAATTCCCTTTATCTGAGGGTCCCATCAACCTAGGAAAAACCAATGGACAATAGTAGTAAAACTCAAGTTTTGAATATTGGTAGTTTTGTAGTGTGAGGCAGTTGGTCTCACATTTCTATTTTGAGTTAAAGATGATTAGTACTTCTTAAATAAAAAATTGTTAAGCCAATCATGGTAAACCAAGCCAGGCCTGTGTGCCTAAAGATGTGACAGTATTGTGGCTGGGGACAATGCCAGTTAACAAAGTTTTCTGGTTAACGGAGTGCCAGATAACAAAGATTTCACTGTATAGTGCATGATTGGACTTATTTCCAGAGTTCCCTATTCAAAGTTTAAACAGTGGAAACCCTCTCTCAAGGAAGCCTTTTCACAAACACGTGTGTGTCGTGGTAGAACATTTCCCACTACATTCCGTCTTACACCAGCCCTTGAATGTTGTCCATTCCTGCGTCATTGTTAATGTCTGCCAACACATGCACATGTGCGCTTTTTGCTGTCAGAGTTGAAGACAAGTCTTAGAACGTATTAAATGCAGGAACCGATTATCATTCCTTATATAGACTGCTGTGACCCTGGGAATTCCCCTCGTGCAAAATGGCAGAGGATTCGATACATTGCAGCTCGTATCAGGCCTGACGCTTTCTTTTTACTTCCAATAAACTATTGTCATAATATGTATGTATCTAAAAGGCCTCATGTAAGATATATGTAAACAGGAAATATGCTGGACCCAAAAATCATTGTGATGTGTATACAGGTTCTGTACAAGGGATTAGGTGTATGTGCTGGAAAAATGTTCTTAAAATGTGCTTGGGAGATAGTGCGTACATCAAGTTTGTCCTATATAAAGGAATATGAATTTACCTGCCTGATTACAAGAAGGGGTGAGGGACAATCAAGCTAACAAGCAGAGGAGAGGATAGGTTAGCAATCATGCCAGGGGGCAGAATTCGCACTTCAGATTCATGGCTCTTGAGGCACAAGCAAAGAAGTTTGGATAATATAAAATAAGATTTTAGTTATCCATCTTGTTGGCGACATAAGGAACAGGACCCTCAGAGTCTGTGAATGGTTGATTCTCTTGGCCCGAAGGGAGAGAGCTGATAAGTGTCTGTGGGTAAGAAACTGTTTTAGATAAAGATATAACTTGTTTGACTTAAGTTTTAGGGATTAGTAACAATGTTTTGTTTGTAACGGTATCTGTCTCTTTTCCTCTTCCTTGGGCGCACAGCTCTGTTCTTTGTTAATAAACTTCTTAGCTTTACTATAAACTCTCTCAGTGATGTACAGTGTGAGTTTTCAGCTAACTAATTGGTGTGTGTTCTGTCTCTTTGGAGGCAGCACACTTAATTTCTGTGAGTCTCTAGTGAGAGATGCTACCAAAACACAGCTCTGGAGAACTGGAATTCACTGACTGTTACCATTAAGGCAAGCTAAAGACTGGCTGAGTCTCTAGCATTTTGCTCACAAGGCACACGCGCTGGTGTGGCAGGGAGCTGGCACACAAAATTATGTCTATAAATGCTCACTCTTGCTGAGGCAGTGAGGTAACAGTGATTTACATTTACAGGAAAATCAGAACTGTTATATCTTGTCTTAAATTCATGGTGGGACTTTGTACAATCCATTTAAATAAATGGAGTATTGGTTGTGTAGGTTGGATGTGTCAGTGTTTGTTTCAGGAGGCAAGGAGAGAAGGTTTTCATAAAGTGTCACTGGAAAGCAAGTGGTGTGGGAGAAATAGAAGTAAGATCCCAAATGAACTGAGAGTTTGTGTCTTTCATAAACTGAAGTTGGTCCAATCAAAGATTGGATCTCACCCGCCTTCTCCCTCTAATATCATTGGACCCACAAGGCTACAATTATACTGCACTGTTCTATAGGCTGAACCTCTCTAGTCCAGCACCCTCGGGACCTGACCAGTTCTGAACCAGAGAATTTGCCGGACCACAGGAGGTCAATATTGTCTAGCAGCATTACCACCACTTTCACTGCTTACTGGGCTGTTAGAGGACATTTAGGGGTAAATTAGAGCTAAATAACAGCACAGAACACTAAGAGTCAGGACTGGTTGGCTGTAAACAAACTTTATGGGACCCCGGGAAACACCCATGATAAGTGGACATCCAACTGACTAAAATCATTCCGGATGATGGGTGATTCCAGACCAGAGA
The DNA here is from genome assembly GCA_032595735.1 of Pelochelys cantorii. NCBI lineage: Eukaryota > Metazoa > Chordata > Testudines > Trionychidae > Pelochelys > Pelochelys cantorii. The sequence continues at coordinate 7,776,573 of CM064333.1, read as the reverse complement.
TTTCTGGACTAGAGAAGTTCAACACACAATTACATTAATTTAAAAAAATATTTTAAGATCTGTTATGTGATGTGACATAATTGAATTAAAGCTGAGGAACAGGAAGATAACAGGGTCTTCACACATGGACCCTCCTTGAAGGATTCTGCTAACATACTATTAGGTTGCTTACCAATTAACATTCTATACCTATGTGTTTATAAAGAAAAATCTTATTTCCATTATTCACAACATAAATGTAATGTTTTTTCTTTGTGTATTTTCTTCATGCCCCATCGCACAGCACAAATCTGAAATTTGGCACAGCTTAATCAGTGGAAGTTTAAAGAAAGAAGAATATCACCAAATTTTGGGGCTTTTAGTTTACGTGATGAGTTTTCACTAGTTTCAAAAGAATTGCAAACGTCTTTCACAACTCTGATGTTTCAACATATTGGAGTAGGTATTTGGAACGATGATTATTTAGTAGTTAATATATATTTGGAAGTGACATTTATGTAAACACAGTTATTGAGACATAAAATATTAGCCTATTGCAGCTGAATTACTAACCTTAGGAGTTTGATTTTTGGATCCAACACTGATCTCAATCACATGCTGGAATTTACGGCTGCTACTTTTGAAACTTAGTCCAACAAGAGTATTGTAGGAGGGCAAACTAGGGGTGTTGAGCTCCTCTGTTGGATCACTTCATTATTAGACGCTTAGAAAACCTTGTACGGACACTAAGAGGAGTCAACAACCTCGCTGGGCCCATGGGTATGGTCGGGGTGACAGCAGTTCTGTGCTCCCAGAAAAGGCAGTATCTTGGGCAGAAGGGGTCAGAATGGGCAACCAGCCCTCAGCGTGGCCCAGACCAGAGCATGCCCCCGCCCAGGCCTCAGAGCTGCCCTGAGCTCACCACAGAGCATTTCAGCGGTGATTTAAAGGGCCCAGAGGAAAATATGATTTGTGTTTATTTCTAATAGAAGAATTCTTCTTTCCTGTTCACAGGAGTGAACAGCAAAGGGGGTAAAACTAGAGAATTTTGAGTTACCATTTCCCTCGTTGCATGAGGAGTACGAATACCCCCATGCCCCACAGAATGCAATGGGAGTCAACATAACACCGGGTTCTAAATGTGCAACCATATAAAGATATGCTCCCACTGCCAGACACGGCCATAAAGAACTGGATTACAAGAGAAACTGACCCATAATTGAGGGATATAACCTGTAATAGATCATCTGAATTACCAGCCTGGACTACGTTCTTCTAAAAACAATGAGTAGCAAAAATGTGGCAACTTAGATACTAACAAAGCTATAAGATCATGAGCTTTTTTGGATAAAACCCATTTCATCAGATGAGCTGGGAGTTTGAAATAATCTCTCTCACTCTTAGGCACTTGCAATGTTCACTTGTTCTAGAGAAAAGCTATCTAACCCAACAGCAGATGCCATTCTCAACACAACAGCATTTACCTAGAAATTAAAGATGGGCTCAAGCCACACAATACATCTCGGTGGCTTCTAATTTTTACATCCTAAAAGTCTAGGGCACTGTGAGATCCAGCACTGGTTTAGTCCCTTCTCTCCTGGAAATGTTAGTTACTGTATGGAATAAATGACAAAGGTTAAGCAATTCAACACCTTCAACTTCCTTCACTTTCTGTACTTTTTGCTGACCTTCAGAAAAAGTCTGGCACCAGCAGTCAGGTTTTCACATGAGCTCTTTCACCTTCCTTGGAAGCATCAAGTAGCATTGGAGCGGCCTGTCCATATAGGCAAACTAGGCGGTCGCCTAGGGTGTCAAATTAAATGGGGTGCCAAATGGTGGCGCAATATCATTGAGGGGTTTGGAGGTGGGGGCGCCGATTGCATGGTTCGCCCAGGGCACCAGTTGCTGGCAGCTAGTCTAGGGCCGCCCCTGGCACATTGCACATTGTTCAGACTCTCAATAACTAGTAGAAGAAGCTAAGTCAGTTTCCGGACACTGAGATAAATGGTAACACAACTTACAGCAAAGCCAGTCTTATATTTAGGAACTGATTGTAAGTAACCTTTACAGAGCAGGTGTGTCACTATTCAACAGGGCTCCATCAAAGCCATTGGGAAAGCAGTTATAATTTTAAAACTATATGGAATCCAGTGAGCAACTTGGAGGATTTATATGGCTATTCCTACACTGGCTTCTGGCTGCAGAGTGCTCCGAGCTTTTTCGAAGTTCTTCCTTCTTTGGAACAAATGACAAGTAGCTTGGAATAGCAGCTAAAGTTCTTTGTCTGCTTCCCTAGCCATGCCAGTGGAACCTGAGGATTTGCCCAAGGTGGTTTTGAAGTTCTAAGTACCGATAAAAAGGGAAATTGCACACTGATCCCCTTTTAATGTTGAAAAGCAGAACAGAATCCCTTTTTATTGCAACATAAATGTGTGTTAACATTTTGAAATTGTAGCCCTAAATTGTTAAATTGCAAAATAACTCTCTTCACAAATATTAGAATTTACAAATTCTTTCAAGATCACCAGAGCTGCACGTAATCATCTACTTAGCAATATTTAAGTACTCTAATCTCTTTATATTTTTTTAAAATCACTAAATGTTATTATTCCATAGATTTATTTGCTTTCCCAGTAGACTACCTCTAAATCCTGTTTAATATGAGTTAAAATCTGTAGTCTTGACAGGTATGGTTTTCTCATCAACTGCTTGAAAAAGCACAGTGTTCTCTCTAAAGTGCCGGTGCAGCAGTAATGCATTTGGAAGGCCTTACAGCAAAGTTTACCACCTTGACGTGGTTCGTAGCAATCAAAGTTTGGTTTTTACCTCTGTGATTGGTGAGATCCCTGGATCCTGAAGGCAAAGGCGTATAGTGTGACTCAGGGGAGACTGAGGCAGCGTCACTGGAGGAGGCCTGGGTGATAAAACAAATACATGTGTTATCAACACTCAAAGGAAAGGAAAGTCAATGATTAAACTAGGAGAAGCTAGATGATGCGATTACACAGACTTGACAGTCATATGTAGCACTGATAAATAATCATGTTAGAAAACATAAGGATTTAAAAGTTAGTTGCCAATTCTCAAAAGGCAGTAGGATCCCTAACTTTTCCTACCGTGATACAAGAATAATGTCCTTAAACAAATTCTCTCACCCGCATCACCACTTTATAAAACAACACTTCCGTTAAGAATCTTTGGTCCACAATAAAAATTTCATTGTTAGTTCAGTGCAAGTGCTTTGGCATGAAAGTCATCAATCAGCCAATACTTTCCACAGGATAGGAAGGTAGATTTAATTATCACCTCTTTTTTGAAAATAAAGACATTATGCACTATTCATTGCCTCAGTGGGAAAATAGAGGGTTACGTCACAAGAATGCTCATAATGTATCGTGCAAAAGAAATAAAATAGGAATAACCACCTGTATCAAAAGTTTAAGACATTTGAGAAGTCTGATTTAATTAAAAAACCCCACCTAATTTAATACAAGGGAAAGAGAAAAATAATCCTATCCAACACAATCCCAAAGGTTCCCCACAATAAAGAACATCAGATCTTATGCCTTTGTTATCCAAAGGAAATATAGAGGTGTTTAAATCCAGAGCAAAGTACATTTTATGCAGTGAGACAGGGTTGTATCCCAAGAGAACATTATAAAGGCCTACACATTACAAAGGCCAGAACAAGGCTCTATTTATGCTTCCAAGTCACAAGGCAGCAATGTTATGTTGTTGGAATCAGATCCTAAAGCAAAAGTTAGGTCTTGTTTATGAACATGTATCATTCCCATAGAGTATTCCTTAAAAAGATGCCTTGGCAGCACAGTAGCAGCATTTAGTGTTCACATGCAGTTAATCTCCAAGGCTTTCATGTCCTTTCCATGTTAGTTAATATGGTGGAGATGAAGCACTTAGTTTTCACCACACTGTTTTTCCTACCACTACAACCGACTCATCTAGATTGAAAAATCAGACTGATGATTTCTAGAGAAGACAAAACAAAGTGGAAGAACAAATACAACCATTAAGCTTTTTCTTAACTCCTATGACAATGTATTGTTTCATGACTCATATCAGCATAGCCACTGACAACAGTGGTACTTATAAACTAAACTAACCCCGTCACTCCAGCACTCTGACACAGACTTTTTTAATTGGACAGATTTAAAAAAAAATTTACAAAGGTTGATGGGCATATAAACTTTAAAGTAAAATGGAAATACAATGGTTTGGCTCAGCAGGTCCTCAAACAATTGGAAACACTGATTCCACTTTGTTAAAGGTTACCAGGAATAATACTATGATTGACACTGGTTTAAAAATAGTAAGGAAAACAAATAAAAAGATAATATATTCTGGTTAAAGCGTCTGAATACTTAGCATCTATAAAAGTCCAAGAACAATGACAAACAAAAGGTCTCTAATACAGTTTAAAAGGTAAGTGACTCAGTGGATTAACACACTAGCCGTTCACCTCCGGAGACACATTTTCAACTTCCACATGAGGTCATATGTTGGAATCATTTTTATGATCGCGGCTTGGACCCTTCCAGAAATCTAGGCACATCAGAGAACCGTTGCCGTATTTAGCACAAAGGCGATCTTACGACAGATATAGGACTCCTGAAATAGCAACGGCATTACAGATCACGACTGGAAGTTTTTAGCTAATTTTTGCACAGCTTCCCTCTCCTACTCCCTCTGCCGGTTCAGAACTATTATATTCTCTAGCTACATAAGTACAGTGCTGAAAAGACTAAAAGGTATAGGCCACATCTTCAGCAGCCAACCAGTGTAACTCTATTGACTTCATCTGAAAGATGCACATTTACACCAGCTGAAGAAACAGACAAAAGAGTTCAAACGTGCGAGAAGTCAATGCGAGCAGAAGGCATTCACCATGACACCTCACAGGATCAAGCCCCCCAAAGACCAACCCACTGATGCATGCAGTAAGTCCAAAATGTGAAATGTAGAACGTGTCCACTATGCTACATTGTCTTGGTCTGGTAAAACTGTGTAGGGTAAGAAGAACTGTGATTAGAATTCATTTAACATAAGATCTTTTCCCCAAAGTCTCTCCAAAAACTCAAAATGGAGGTGGCCTCATATACTTTCTAGATGTTATCTGTCTATTCAAGTACTCATATTTGGGACGCTGATAATAGTGAAGGTTTCTCTTTGGTACTTTTAATCTCAATTTAGGCTGTTGACAGTTTGATGATAGCTTTTTCCTAAAATTACTGCAAGAAATTGCCTTTTCAGCATATACCACTGGCTGAGCAAAACTCAAGAGCTTCTAAAAAGGATATTGGAGTGAAGGGGCAATTTAGCTTTATTTCCAATTTTTGGAAGAGCAAGAGGAGGAAGATTTTTTTTATTGACATGTTGCTGCCATTTTATGTACAGTATATAATTCTCTGTCAAGTATACAACAGTTCTCATTATTTTTCTGCTAAGCGTTCAGTTACAAAAGCATTAATTCCATGGAATACTATAAATTGGGACTGTTTTGCACAAATGTCAACTGACTGAAAATCAGATATCAAGTTTTTATATAAACTTGTGGGCCAATGGAAGCCACAAATTCTCTTCTTGTTGTTTACTTAAGCTATTTTCCAAAGTGACTTGCATAGATCTATTATTCTTAGTATTCACAAGAATATTTTGATAGTGATAGGAGTTACATATGAGAATTCTTTTGTCAGATAGTTCTGCTATTTGCATGTCAAGTTCTACTTACAGTGCAAAAGTGACCTTTTATGGACATAATTTACAAAATAGCTTAAAGAGAAAAAATAGGTAAAGAATTAAGATTTTCTGTCTACCAGGAAAAATCAAATGGTTTGATAAAATGTTTCAGCAGGTCACTTTGATAAAACTATTGGGGAAACCTGACATTCTCACAGACTAGATAGTTGTCTGAATTCTGCAAGACAGTAAGGTATGGGGTGTATATTCAAAGCACGTGAGTAATCCAAAAGACATAAATAGGATTACTCAGGTGCTTAAAGATATGCACATGCCAAATCAGGGTCTGAACTATGCTTTAAGAATATCCCCCAGAATTCTGTCAGATTAGAAACTGTAAAACTCAAACCTGAAAGCCTAGGAGACTTTTGTCTTTTATTTTATTTAATCAAATACCTTTATCAAAACTACATACTTCCTAGAAAGGAGATATTAAACAAAAAGCACACTTGTAAATTAAAATAGTTTTGGCCATTTTAATTGGAAAAATTGAAATTGTTAATGAAATTTTATATTCTATTGAATCACATGGTGCTGCTTTGTACATTATACTGCTGCTGCCTAATGAGATGTCAGTATTAGTATCTTGCACATAGTGACCATTCCTATCCTAGTATGTCTCTATTTTCTATCTTGAAATATTTCTCTGTAATATACAAGAGATCGACTTCATTTCTATGACATGTCAAATTCTTCACACACACACATATATGCTCACCGATAACTGTAATAGTCACTAATACATTGTATCTGACAAGTTTTATAGCCCCGGAAGAAGAGCAAGTTGGCATCCTCTCTTAAAAGAATTCAGTGGATATACAGAGCACTTACGAAAAGACATGGTTTATTAAGATCATTTTGCTAACTGCACAAGAAACTGACTTCCCTAGCTGAATATATTAAACTCAGGCATGCTTTCCATTGAATATTATTGACAGAAATGTTGGCTCTGGCAGGCATTTTCTGGACATTACCAGAGCAGACCAAACAGAGAGATGGTGGAGAGTGTTGGCATGTTTAGAATGAGATTGGGTAGCTACCTAGTTCATTCACTTAAAAAAAAAAAAAAAAAAAAAAGGACTAGAAGCTATAAATCTAACAATGTAGTTAAACAAATACCCTAAAAGACAACAATTCCATGATGTACTCACAATCACTCAGCTCTTATTGTGTACTTATGCCACACTTGCTCATCATAAAATGAGATACTATACGTAGCACAGCAAAGTTGGAAACAGTGCTGTCTAGTTTCAGAAGCTTGTATTTTTTCCTTGTAAATGGGGAAGGGGCAAAGGGGAGGGAAATGTAGCCTTTATCTTTTCTCACGAATAAACAGGAGTTGATATATATCTTGCCATATTAATACAAATCAAGATATACAAGTAGACCTCAATATTTCTCCCCTTATGTGTAAATACACACACACACACACACACACACACACACACACACACACACACACACACACACACTCACTCAGCTCAGGGTGATAAACCTCACAAGTATGTGAACTATATGTCAGTGACATTTACCCATCAAATATGAACCAAGCATAGCTTTTAGAAAGTGGCATGACCTGACGAGTGGTATATGAATTGCTGGTTATCAGTAATAGAGTAGGTTAGAAGAATTAAGAGTGTAGAATTTAATAAGAAATACTGGCTATAGTCCAGGACAAGTTACGCTTGTATATCTAATTTGAATGTCAGGCAAGGAGGTTTTAAAGCATTTAGGGATACCTAAAGGCTCCCTCTATCCACTCCTATGTATTTTCCCCCTCAGACTAAATCTCCTCCATTTACTGGCATGATACAAGGCCCATCTTTTTAAAAATATCTTTGAAACAAACATTGTTTGTGTTAACATACAGAGAAAGTGTGGTCTTTATTTTCTATATGTGTTGCATGAGTAGCTACCATTCTTGTGGATCGCTGTTCATTTTCATACAGTGACTCACTGTATTTAACAACACTGATCAAATCCATCTCCTGTGTCAGATCAGTGCCTTTTGTCATTTGAAAATAAAAATAAAAATATAAGATCATATTAGATATCAAGTTGATGATACTGTATTTCATCGTCAAACGCAAAGCTCAAATTCATTAGAGAAAGTCTTAGTTTCTATGACTTTCTATTACATCCACTGCAAACAAACAAACAAACAAACAAAAAAGAAGAATGCACAAAATCACTGAATCACCTCGTTTCTGTATTTATTATCCATTTTCTCTCAAAATGTCTCTGATCCATAAGAGAACCACAGGATGATGCTACTATATATAAAATGGGAATCATGATACTGAAGTCCTTTGTAAAGCACTTTAGGATTTACTTTATGCACTACAGCAGAGCAAGGTATTATATTATTACAAGTAAGGATCAAGTCAATTTGCTTTTTAAAATCCCTTTCTTCTCTCTTTCAGTGTTAAGATTTCTGTCATAAATACACTTAAATATTGTACTCAGGACTTGACAAAGGAATATTTTAGCAGATATGCTATTTTAAAATTACTATTATTAATATTATTATACTATTACCATTGCCTACATAAACATTTTTTTACTCTGTTGGAGCCATTCTAACACAGAGACACTCTTACTGCACATTTGTACAAAACTGAATACCATGGAGTCAGGATATTTGTTGAGCAGGGGTGCAAGGGATCCAGCAGCTACTATATCACAAAAAATTAACATTTAGAGACATTACACTGAGTCTAAGTATCCCACTTAACAGGTAACAAGGCACATGAAGATAGAACTTCTTAAAACTTTTGTGGGGTTTTTTTGGTTGGGGTTTTTTTTTTTTTGGCCATAATCTTTAATATTACGTCAAGAAATATACTGAAAAGCTGACAGTTTTATTTTTCAAATTGAAAGAAGAAAGAATTAAGGAAACTTTAAGAAATGAAAAGGCCGGGCTTATCAGAATTCTTAGTATTTAAGGCAGGCTGGGAAGGTCTTATTCACCACCACTCCACTGTGAACTAGGTTAAAGGTCAGAGAAAGGTCAAATTGCTGCCCATGACTTATACCAAGACCCTGTCATGTTTCAGAGAAGCCAACAGGTGGCATGGCATGACTACACAGGGAAGTTTGCTGTGCTTAATGACATGGGAAATATTTTTCATGTGGAACTTGTAACTGCAGATCCCACTTCAGGGGATGAGTGTTGGTAAATCTGTAGCATAAATTAGAGTCATCTTAATTACGAAGAAATACCAGCCGCATGGCATTATCACAAGTTGCCTGATCTTTCCCAGCTTAATGAGATGACCTACTTACCCCACACAAAAATAGTGACTTGTTTCAAAAGCTGTTTTTAGACATTTGACCAAGGTAAGGAACAAACAGGAGACGAGCTAAAGGGGTAGGTGGGTGAAAAAATGCGTTGCCTGCTTTGTACAGCTTAAGAATGCTCATGTTCTATGCAAACTGTGCTTGTGGTATTTTTCTGACTGTTACTCAAAGTTAGGATATTTTAATATTTAATAGGATATTTAACAGGTAGGGCTGCCAGATGGTTTCAACAAAAAATACCGGACAGACTTGTCATTACATCACAATCTACATTACATCTTATTTAGAAAATACCGGATATTTATATTTTCTCATTTACATGTTCTCGATTTGTTTCCCAAACAATACTGGACTGTCTGGTTCAAAACCGGATCCTGGCAACCCTATTTACAGGACTCGTGCAAATAAAGGTTTGGGATTTTTTTTTTCCTTTTAATGAAATATAGCAACACTGGAAATGTTCCTTTACAGTCATAAGCAGCCTGACTGCTCTTAGTGAGGGCACTATTTTAGTCTATAATTAGAAGAATCGTATTATTAGGGATTAAATTTGAAATGTAGAGAAAGGATCTATCAATTTGATTATATTATTCCTAATAATGAACAGAATTCATGAGACAAGAAAGAAGGGTGGATGCCAGTCGGATAAAGGCTTTACTCTGCTTCACTTTATTCATGCATAACAACCTGAAACTTTCAACAAAAAAGCTTCAACCACATCAAAAGTCAAGGCTTTTTTTCAGACTGGTAGATGAACCATATAGTCACTTCCATAATGATGTGGAGAAAGAGTTATAATCTTCACACGTACTGATGTGATGTTAAAGGAAGGCAAAAACTATAGGAGTGACATTTGTGCACCATCCAAGAGTTAAGGAATCAACCATATTTTGACAGATGACTACCAAAGCTTCTGAGAAATTTTGGTACCTAATTAAACTAAAAATAAAATATGATGTGTATGTCTATTTCCTGAATTCTCTATACACCAGGGTCAATCAAAGGTATAACAGTGCTGCAAAATAGTTGTTCCACATAGTGGCTGGATATGTTGCATATCTACCATATGGCAACCCAATTTATAGGAACCAATGGTTTAAAAAAACATAAATAATCTTGTTATTCTTGGAAAGCAACCATTTTTCTTCAGATGCTGGTGGAAGTAAAAGGTGGACTGTAATTCAGCTTAGCCAGTCCCCTTTGAATCATGGTTTGAGAAATACCAAAAATGAAATAATTCTTCCATCCAAATTAAATATTGTTACTGATTTTTTTCCCTTTAAAACTTGAATACCTGAATAATTAAACATTTATCCAACATTTATTTCAATGGCAGAAGAAAATATTGCAATATTTCAGACATTCATCAGTTTAATGAATGGCAGAAGTATCTCACTTATAATCAAGAGTGGGACTTGGAGCTTTGCAAATCTCTCTTCTGGAGAATTTTATCAGGTTACTTTCATATTTGATGCTATTAATAATAAACTGATTTATTGTTGGAAGACAAAATTAACAGTGATTTTCTGATCTGGGGTTGGCATTATAGCTCTGACAACTATCACCAGAAAAAGTAACTGTTTCATGTATTTATATAAACACAGGGCCTAGGTTAAATGCATATTCCTCATTTTCATCGCTAGATACCAAATACAAAGTTGCAAGGTTAGGGAGGTTGGGTATAACTGGATCAAAAATGTAAATGAACATAAAGAGAATTCTCTCTCATTTAAGGCTTAATTGAGTGTAATTGATATGTCTGGTGTGCTGCCAAATCCAAAGATTGTGAATAGTACCTAATGTATGGACATTATTTTTGGACTACTGAATGCCAGAAAATAATGAGCTGGCATTCGGCTTTGGTGAATCAGACCCTGAATTTTCATCTGAGAGCAGTTTTGAATTATTACTGGAGATAAGGTGTAAATGTGCAAGGGAATTTTATCCATGTTTCTTCCATGAATCATAAATGAGGGAAAAATTATAGTCTAAATTGCACTTAAAAGGAATAAAGTCTTTTCATGTCATCCATGATTTATCAAAATGATCTCATTTTAAGGGTACTGTGGTGTATCTTGATTAATAACATTAGTGAGCGTGATGAATAGCCTCTTTAATGGTAACACAGAATTTATTGGCAAAATCCCTACTACCACCAAAAAGGGTGGGAAGTAAAATATGCAGTGGACAGTTACTTGCAGATACAGCTTATGTAAACTCTCTCCAACATATTTAGCACTGAGGGGCCCTTTGATATTTATTCACCTGAATTTATGTGTTGGCAGTGGACAAACAATTTATTGTCAACCCCGTTTTCAAAATGAATAATGAATTTTACCTTCTGCAGCAGCTCAAACCGCTAAGCAAAGTCACTTGGTTACCAGTTCACAGCAAAACAAGTTGAACTGTGAGCATACTGTAAATGGATGTAGTGTATTCAGGTCTTTCAAGCTACCTCTGAAAGGGGGCATATTACCTTTCAAGAACATTGGTCCCTTCCCCTTACGACCTATTTCAATATCCTCTTCGTATTTTGCTTTAATGTCCTAAATGGTTCCCCTTCCCATTGCTCCCACCCACCCCCCTTTTTTTTTTAAGCTGCTCCAGTCTGCCCTAACTAATTTCCTTTTGGGCTGATAGATCAGAGGCCTTCCTACTACTGTTCCTTTTAGACCTGTGAAGCCCTCCTCGTAATCCCGCTGCTTGTCTACAATTAATCTTTCCAGTTGCCACATTATTAACACTACCACCCACAGACAGACGATGCCTGAGCCTGGCTGGATACTAGCTCCCCACTGGAGCATCAAAGATGTCAATCACACACTAGTCAGAAAGTTGCCTGCTGTCAACATCAGAGGTTTTCATCCTCTTCTACCCGCTGATCAAACATTTTTCTTCAGAAGATTAATTCAAAGTCCCCACCCATTTCCTCCCATATCCTCTTTCCCTTTTAGGTTTACGCAATGATCCATCTTCTGTATGAAAAAGGAAGCAGTGAATAATAAGAATCTTTTCAAAACAAAACTTAGGCAAAAGTAAATTTAAATCCCAGCTGTTATCAACCTTTCCCCCACCCCCACCACCACCACCACCATTTAAACACCTTAAAGCAGCCTGGATTAGGCATAGCCTGAAATGACTTTCTTTGATCAAAGGCCCCAAGACTTTACACAAATATAATCACAAGGCAATGACTGTTTCTAAGCCGCCTGAATTGATTTGTTTTAGTGTAACATATAGTACATGTATAATAATAGTGCATTTGTTTCCTTGGCTTTCAGAACCTCTTTTTTCAAACTATAACATACTATCACTTGAAGCCAAGTATTTTAGGAATTATATTTAGCCCTGATTGCTTCAAATTTAGTTGAATGGCCAGAAGAAACTGATTTTGATACGCTAGGATAAAGAAAATTTGTTCTTAGGGTTTTAAAAATATATCTATCTATAAATGAGGGCACAGGCAGGTAGGGGAGATTTTCTTATTCGGCTGAAGTTTAAGTGAGTGGGTTGGGGAGGAAGGAGGAACAATTCTCAGCATTGTAACATTCTCAGTGCTAATACGCTGGATTCTGATATTCTCATTCATGCTAAGCAGAGCCTTACTTCTCCAGTAGTTCAATACCATTCAGCATAATGAATAATAGAAGCTGGTCTTATAGAAAGCACTATCACTGCAGGGTCTGGTTGCACAATGTTGTCAGTTAATGGGTAAGGTAGATATATGAGAAATTAAATACAGTAAAATGTCCTTGTAGAAAGCAGATCCATTTATATAATCCAATATGGAGCATATCTCTTGCAAAACCTGATACTGGATTTTAAAATAAGAATAATTGATTAGAAATGGTTCCAGATGCCAAAATGGATCTTTTAAAAACATATTTATACCCACAGGAGACAGATCTGAGATTAGAGTAATTATGAAATTGACACAATTCAAATGATCAGATGGGCACTTGCCAATCGTTGACACAAACTCAAGTCGTGGTTCAAAGATTTTCAACTAAATGGCAGAGAAAATAAAACCAAAACAGTCAAACTGTAAATTCTCCTGGAGTCTCAATTCTCTCAAGACTCTCATTCAGTTAAGTAGGAAAATTTTCCAATAGTGGCAAGCATTTAGGAGCCCAACGAAGTGCAGACTACATGCTAACCTTGAGTTACTTTTCCAAGTTTGGAAAAAAGTAGTCCTTGCAAGAAATGTTTAACTGTGTGATGCACCAGGATTTTTTGTGTTGTCTTACATTTTCTATTGGTATAACTGTTTATGTTCCTGGAAAGGAAGGTGAGAATGCAGCCTATGTGATGCTTTCATTGTACTTATGTCATGCTTATATGCACATACGTTTCAAAAATCCTAGCGGTGCATCTTAAAAGTATCAGGAAGAAGAAGCCTTTGTGAACAGTTACGCAAGTCTTGCCAGAAATCCCAACAACCTTATAAAACTATTTTTTGAGGAGAACCACAAATGCATTTCCCGGTGGACAGGTGCAGACTCCTCTCAAGAGCATTAAGCCTGTGCTCCCAATTTACTCTTATGTTAATTCCATCGTTTATTACATTTCATTCATCATACAACCATCTCTCAGGACTTAAAGAGGACATTCAGTCCTTTGGGGGGGAAAAACTCAGAGTAATTCAGAAAGAAGCTTCAAAAAGATGGATACGTTTCAAATGCGTACTGAATAAATTAAGAATGTGTAAGTTTTCAGTATCTTTTCACTCCATTCATTTTCCATAATGTTTGGCCTCTGTACCTTTCAACCATTATATCACATCTACAGATGGTTAGACAAATTCTTCTATCAGATGTTCATGTCCAAATTCCCATGAAGTAGATGTGACTTATGTGTACTGAGAAACAACATGAGAGAGGATATATCGTCACCGCTATACTTTGCTTATGTTGGTACATACATCCTTACTCCACAATAATGTGTTTTACACTATTTTCATATGAAAAAAGCCAACCTAAATTACATTGCTTTACATTCAATATTACCCCATAACAGCCATTTACAAACCCCTTTTGCTGAACTGCAGAGTTTAGCCATCCAAAGACCAATTTCATTTCCATCTAAGTCCAGTAGTTTTAAATAAAACTTTATCTTCTGGAATCTGTGAACTAGGGTACTTCTGAGTCTATATAATAGTAACATATAGACGATATATACACATACAGACCTATTTACACATGCATATCTATTGTATATATACACAACTAAAAGTGTACACGGATACAGAGGAATCCTTTACTTATTTTCATAGAACTCCACTATATGCTATAGTTGACACCTGTCACTGCACTGAAGAAATCAAAGACCATCAGTCTGTCTGTCTGTAGATGGATTTTGCTGTATTTGAGTTCAGTATAAGTGAATTCCTTTAGATACCATAAATATATCACAGTTTGGTCTTTGAAATACAGGAGGTCTATAAATTCTTAAATTCCCTTGCCCACTTGAATTCCAGGGGTCATCAAATGTCAACTTAAAACCAGCAAGGAAAATTGCTTTCATGGCTGTTCCACAGAAGAGGGCATACAACAGACTCCCATCTTTTCAGAACATAGTCAGTCAATGCCAATCTGGGATGTGGGGTGTTTTGTATATTACTGTATACAACAGACCTAAGTCTAGTATCTTGCAATATCAAAGAGTTAGCTTTGCTTTTCCCCCCACTTTGTTAGGCCCTGCTTTCTCACTTTGTAAATTAATGATTTTTTTCCTTCTGACATATGAATGATAAAAGGTTAATTGACGTGAAAATTAAAGCTTGACCCTAAAGGTTAAAGGTTAACATTAGTTTGGAGTCTATTATTCAGCTATGTTGCTCTCCTGGCTTAACAGACATGGAAATTAAGAGTTTGGGAAGGTTTAAAAATGCTTTTAAGTAGTCTTCCTACTGGCATGTGGGAAGAAAAACTGACTTGTCGCTAAGCTCCTTGTCACACTGCTCAGTCAGCAGAAGGGGGCGCTACAGCGTAACCTATTTAAGATGCAAATAGAGTAACTTTTGTAACAGCAGATTAAAGCACTCATTTTATTCGCTTGGCATGCCCACAGTATACTGAACGTTGGAATCAGGCTTGTCACGGCACACCGCAGGTTATTAATAGAGCTCAGAACAGTGTTGCTAAATGTGCAAGTTAAAAAAGCAAATAAACAAAAATGGATTTATCAGTGGTATTTGTTCGCTGGCAGAATTCAGCAAGGCCTGCCTTGCACAGAAGATTTGTTAATTCAAGACCACTGAGGCTCAAAGATTTTCATTTTTATGCCTGTGATTGACAACCACCTACTGCAGTCAAAAGTTTCCCTCGTCAAAGTGATTTATAAACCTAGAGAGACAGTAATTATTTTTAACCGAGGCAAACAAATATAAAAACAGGACAAGATGGAGAGACTCTATGGAACATGACAACTGCTTTCTAAAGGGTCTTTTTGGACTCTTATGCTCTGGTGAACAACCAGCATGTGAGAAAAGACAAAATCTAAGTCTTCTGCAGGACCAAATCAACACATTGCCCTGTGTCTTTACACTTTATTTTCCTACAGTGTCAGGTGTTAGACCAGTAAGTGGGTTTCCTGTCCTTCTCCTCAAGCCAGTTCCTGTTTTCTTCATCTCGATCTCTCGGAGACTCATCAAAAACGCGATTTAATTACATCTCAAAAAAAGAAAAAAAAGAGTGTAAACATGACTCCTTTTTATCTCCTGATACATCTGGACAAGTAGACAATGTGCTAAAACAAAATAAATCTGCCCTGACAGTCACATCAAAGGGTTCAGCTAGGGGCTTGCAGCTACTTAAGGCACAGGAATGTTGTTGCTAAGCATCGCTCTACAACCTATCAGTCCCTTAAAGAAGAGCTTTTTTCTTTCAGAGGGAGATGAGGAAAGCTCCAGAGTGGGAACCAGACTGCAAAGGGAGATTGGGGATTTCGGAGGATTTTGAAGCTTAAAGTGAATTGTGTGAAGAAAGGGGTTTTTGTTTTGTTTTGTTTTGCCTCTTGACACACAGTCTACTTTTTTGGAGAGAGGGAGGGGGAGAGAAGGAGGAGGTGAAACATATGGATGAAACATCTTTTTAATTTTCCCCTTTGGATAAGGACAGGATATTATAGACTTCACTTTTTTTTTTTTTTTCAAACCCCTGTCCTTCCAGTACTATGTTCAAAACTGCAACCAAAAGCAAGGAGACAGGGCTACAGAGCTGCTGGTTATTGAAAGCATATTGCAAAATGTGAGTCTAGCTCCTGTTTCGATCAAACATCAGATAAATACACAACTAAATAGAGGAATTCAGCTGGAATTGAAATGTCTAATCATCTTCTTATACAGTAAAAAGGACACATTGATTTGATACTCATTTGTCTGTAAAAAAACTATTCCCTTTACGGAGGAACCCTGGCTTAATATCTTTTTGCCTACAGCACTGAGCTCAAAAGGGCTGATTTTTACATGTGCTGAGGATCCACAACTCCAAACAGAGTCAAGAGCCAAGAGTGTGCTGGAAAAAAAAAATAATCAAGATTTTTTTTTTCCAGGCATAGCATTGGCAAAATGGGAAATTACCAATTGCGCCAAGAGCTTTAATAATGCTCCCTAATTTACGCTGACAGATCAAGAAACATATATTCATGTGCAGATAGGCTACCCAGCATGGAAAACACCACCCACAAGAAATATTTTCCGCTTTTGAGTCACCTATGGAAAGTTTACCACCACACTACCAAAGCGAGATCTTTCCCAGTACCACTGAGAGGTAAAAACGCTATAAAGATCTGCCTATGCCTTTAAAAAATAACATTTTAAATGTAAAAATGGTCAACATCTCCCTTTTTATGAATTAAACAAAGAAAATTCTGAAACAGCTTCATTCCCCATGCAGGGTAGCTATCAACATGAGCAATTACTGAGCTAGCGATATTGCACAAATAAATAACACTTAGCATTATCTTCAGCACTATCATATTTATTAAACAGTGACTGAGGGCAGCAGTAACCATTTTTACTGTCCCATATAGCTCTTATTTTCTAATTAAACAGGAGGTTATTTCCACTGCTAACACAGCCATTTGTCTTATTTGAGTATTACATAATATTTTTTTGCCAGCCAAGCCTGACTCCGAAAGCAGTGTTCTGTGTGGTGCAGTGTGCCCCAAGTTGCTTTAATGTTGGTAATCATGGAAATGGGCCATTTTGTGGCATGCTAATAAATAAACTTTTTGCAATTTCTCCTAAAACATGATAAAGCTCATACTTTGTCCTACCCTCTAGCTTCAATACAAGGGCAATGAGCTGTATTATTGAAGATATAGGTCAAGCAAACCTGACGATTTCAATCCTGTGGGAAGCTTTAGAAACTGTTGTCATATTACTGAGATCATTCTGCTGCTCCTAATTATTCCTCTTGGTTGCTTCACATTTCAAGTGATTTCTCTCACACTTATGTCAAAATTTATAAGCTGCTCTGTGTAACAACACTACATTATTTCCTCACTTGTTATGGTAATATAGAACAGAGATTGGGAGAATGCTTTAATCTAGCTGACAAGGATAATGTAGTCTAGAAATGTAATAAACTTTTGTATTTTACCAAGGGTTCCCTCCCCCCCTCAGAAACATTTCATATAGACAGGCAACTTTAAAAAAAAAACTTAATTGCTACAAAAGCTTAAATACCCTCTTCTCTCCATTCCTTTTTAAAAGGGAAAATGTTTCAGTGTGAAAGTATGCGCCCCAACAATTCATGCCCCCTTTGCATTACCAGGTGTGATTGCTATTGTGCAACATGCTCTTGACTGCAGTGTAAAACTAGTTCTTATGGTAATGAAGTGATTTTCATGAGATCCATGCATGTACCAACAGTGCACCATATACCTGATATCAGCACAAATGCGGCACTTCCACACTCCAGTAATACAGCTCAGTCTGAATGGCAAAACATATAAATTGCACTAAGCGTCTTCAGAGGGGTCGAAGATAAAATATCAACTTTACACATTACTTTCCCCTTCTAGTGCATTGCCTACCTCTGAAAGACAGCCAGCATTTGGGGAAAGATGCCAAGTGAAGGAGATAAAATTGGCAGAGGGTTTTCATTGCAAAGCGCACTGTGGCTATGGCTACACAGCAACGTTATTTCGGAATAACATTGTGTGAATCTACACTGCCAGCATTTATTTTGAAATAATGTTGAGCTGAAGGACTTCTTACTCCAACTCCTGTAACCCTCATTTCACACAGTGTAAGAGAAGTCAAAGGAAGAGTATGCTTGCTTCAACTTCCTGCTGTGCAGACAGTGCCAAAAGCTGAAAGAAGCTATTGCGACTTAAACTACACAATTGACGCAGCTCAAGTTGCATAGCTTATTCCAACGTTAGCCCTGCTGTGTAGACGTGCCCTGTGAAGGGCGAGACCAAGGAGGCGGGGCTTCAGGGGGAGTACTCATGGTATTTGAAATGTCATTCACGGTGGAGAGAAATAGCAACAAAGATAAAACTTATGTACGTGGTCTACACTATGAGTATCTGTAGTGGGTTGGAGTGGCCACCCACTAACCCCAAAGGGGAGGAGCCCCTCCCAGACCCTTGGTGAGCTACACCTGGCCTTAATGAGCCGCCTGGCTGGAAGCCAAGGGGCAGAGCCAGAGAGGTAAAAAGCCTGCCAGCCAGGCCAGTGAGGTGCCGACCACCGAAGAGGCCAGAGGCTTCCCCTACATCTCAAGGAAGGGAGCTAAGGCGTGGTGAGGTGGAGAGCTGGCGTGGGCCACCGGGCCCCCTGCTGCACAGCGGCCTGAAGGAACAGCAGAGGCCAGAGGGCTCCACGGCACGCCACAGAGCAAACTCCTGGGGAGGTGGTAAGCTGGCGAGGAGTGGCCAATGGACCTGGATCCTGTGACTCCACGGGAGACCTACGCGACTGCCAAGTACACGCTGAGGGGGAGGAGGGAAGTGGCCCAGGGGACAGCATGGACATAGACATGCCCGGATCAGCATGTTTCAGGCTGGATCCCCCACTGATCCAGCAGCAGTAAACTGCTGCCTCTAGGGCCCTGGGCTGGGGCACAGTGGAGTGGGCGGGCCTGTGCCCCCTCGCCACCCACCGCTTGGGTGGTAGCCTCCCCCTCTCTGCCATTGCCGGCGAGCTGCCTGCAACCCTCCTGAGCAAGGAGGTCCAAGTGTATACATTGTATAGAGTGCTTTCTTGCTGCCCCGCCCTGAGCTAGAGCTGGGCTTATGAACTGATTTGCTTGCCACCCCACCCTTACCAAAGGCTGGGCTCTGACCTGTTTACCTGCAGCCTCACTCTGAACCAGGGCTGGGCCTTGATCAATTACTAGGCCTTGATAAACTGCTGGGCCACTACAAACTGTTTTCCTGCAGCCCCACCCTGAGCCAGGGCTGGGCCTTGATTAACTGTCAGGCTTATAAACTGCTTTGCCTGACCAAGGGCTGGGCTCATAAACTGGTTTGCCTGCCGCCCTGCCCTAACCCAGGGATGGGCTTATAAACTGCTACCTGCTGCCCCACCCTGACCGAAAGCCAGGCTACAAATTGTTTACCGGCGGCCCGCCCTGAACTACGGCTGGGCCTTCCTCACCACAGACTTGACGGCCCACCCTGAACTAAGGCCGGGCCTCGGCCTATCATTTGTTGGCCTGCCCAGATCCAGGCCGCCTTTGTTTATGGTTACTTTTGTCACCCCGCCCTGTGGTAAGACCAGAGGACGCTGGACTGGTTATTTGATATGTTAATTTCCTTCCCAGAGGCTGATCCAGGTGTCGTGGGTTGGAGTGGTCACCCACTGACCCTGAAGGGGAGGCGCCCCTCCCAGAGCTGACCAGCTTACAGTATCACATAAATGGGTTGCAGTCATCCTGACATTTCCTTGGTCTCTTCAGTTTGGTAAGCGTGATTCTACATGTCGGATGTTCCTACGTCCCCAAAAGACTTTCAGGCATCAACAAACATTGCAACATTTTGGCAGAATTGTACCAAAACCCCCACAAATCCCAAACTTTTTTCCTTACAGCGTGCTTACGTAACATTGTGATAATGTAATGGCCAACTCCACTGCATCGGATAACTAGGGTAACATGGGAAGTCTAGCAGCACTGATGGTAGTGACAATTTGATGGGTTTTCTCTTCTGAATACTAAGCTCACCATTCATATAGTGATTCTTTCCTGGCTCTGCATCATCAGAAGGCAAGACCACATCTATCAATCACGACTATGGGTGTGTCTAGACGACAGGGTTTTTTTCCGAAAAAAGTGGCCTTTTTTAGAAAAAACTTCATCTGTGTCTAGACTGCTGACACATTCTTTCTAAATTAAATTGAAAGAACACGGCAGTTTTTTTGACTACGGAAAACCTCATTTTACAAGGAATAATGCCTTTTTTCCAAAGTGCTCTTTTGAAAAAAGGCGTCATTGAACGCAAACAGTGCTTTTTTGAACGAGAGCTTCCAGACTGCCTGGGTGCTCTCTTTTGAAAAAGCGGCTCGCTTTTTTGAAAATACTGGTTGCTGTCTAGACGATCTCTTTCAAAAGAAGCTTTTTTGAAAGAGTCTTTCAAAAAAGCCTCTTTCGAAAGAGGCCTGTAGCCTAGACGTAGCCTAGGAGAGGCTGGCTCCCCTCTGCTGGAGTCTCCTCTCAACCTTTCCAGATTACTGTACCCCTTTTAGTAGTCTGATTTGTCTTACGTACCCCAAGATTGACCTCACTTAAAAACCAAATGCTCACAAAAGCAGACATAAAAATACAAGCGTCACAGCACACTATTACTGAAATATTACTTACTCTCTCATGTCATCATCTAATTATTAATCAGTTGGAATATAAATATTGTACTTACATTTCAGAGTCTAGTATATGGAGCAGTATAAACAAATCATGGTCTGTATGAAATTTCATTTTGCACTGACTTTGCAATTGTTTTTTATGTGGTCTCTTGTAAAGCTGGGCAAATATCTAGATGAGTTCAGGTATCCCCTTGGCAGATAGCTGCATACTCCCAGGGCTACACAAACCTCTAAATGAGAACTGGTGCCCTAGAGAGACCGCTTACACATATGTTTTAAAGAATTCTGGTAAATTATTATAAACATACCTTGCCTGGACTGTGCAACAGCCCCATCCCTTATTCTAAATTAAAGAAATGCTGGAATTTGCTCTGAGAAATTACTGCAAAGTTCTCTTCAAAAGGTCTCCATTTCAAAAGTTTTACTGATTAGTTTAGATGCTGTGATGGCTCTGGAGAGGCTCTTCCAATTTATAAATACTGCCCACTTACTGGGATGCTATTGTAGATTTTTAAGAGCAGGTTAGACAGACGCCTGTCAGGGATGGTCTGGCTAATACTTAGTCTTGCCGGAAGTGCAAGCCACTGGAATAGATGACTTCTCAAGGTCCCTTCCAGTCTTATGATTCTATATTTATTGTGCAAATAGATGTTTTTCCAGACTGTCCTCTATTAAGTGAAACCAAAGCATGAAAGAATGAGTCCAGATGATACACAGGGTGCTGGAGTCCAGGTCCTACTCAAAGGATGGAAGAACTTCAAAATTCCACCTAGAGACAAGAAAAGCTATGAGACCTAACTCCAAAAGGGGTGAACACAGATAGCACAAAGGGGACAGCAGTGCAGACCCTGTAACCTGGAGAGATTCTTAGCAATAATTTGGTTAGGAAGAAGGCAAAATAGGTCTGCAGAGGCTTCTCCATCTTTGCTCTTGTTATCGCTCTCTTTCTGTAAACAGTTCCCTTCCCAATGTTACACTCACATGGTCCAGAGTGGATAACTTTGCAAGAAATCAGTGGAAGAGATGGAGTGAATGAGGGTGGTTTTTCCCCCCCAGGGATTCTTCTTCTCCATCCCCACCAGAGAATTTCAACTTCCACTTCTTCAGTGGAGCTCAAAGATAAGGAATGTTTGTGTTTTTGTGACTTCGTGGATTTCTTCAGACATGATTTTTGTCTTTCCCTTCCTGGATCAGAGTTCCTAGATGATCACGAAAACAGACTAGCAGGGCTCTATATTTAACTCTGAGAAAGGACCATTGGAGTTCCACTGGATCAGAAAATGTTCTATTCTGATTTTCTGTTTCTGCAGTGGCTAGATTAGAAAAAGAATCTCTGTCTTCTGAATTTATGTTGAAGAGACTCTTTCCTTATAAGAAAGAAAGGCAGAAGAGAGTTTATTTGAGAAACCGTATATCTCTCCACCTGATGTTGTTACAACTGCTGTCAGCTGAGATAGTCAAGCTGATGCCTTTGGACCTTTTCTGCAGTGGCTGGGCTGGAGAAGACAATTTCTTTTTTTAGGTACAAGCAGCAGCTGACGGTGTCTCCCGAAGGGTATGTCTACACAGCAGGACAAAAGTCGAATTAAGAGACGCAACTTCAGCTATGTCAATTGCATAGCTGAAGTCGAAATAGCTTTATTCGGCTTTTGGTGCTGTCTACACAGCAGGAAGTTAGAGGAAGAACACTCTTCCTTCGACTTCCTTTACTCCTCGTGAAATGAGCATTACAGGAGTCAGAATAAAAAGTCTTCCATCTCAACATTATTTTGAAATAATGGCTTGCTGGGTAGACACATTTTGTTATTTCAAAATATCATGAGTTATTCTGAAACAACATTGCTGTGTAGACATAATCTCAGAGTCCTTCACCTCTGGAAATGTCTCCCCCATTGGTCTCAAATATCTCAAATTCCCTGACGTTGAGGGCACAGTACAAAGCTAATTATTTATGCAGGCTTTTTCAAAGAAGGGGACATAGGAAATTATGTTTATAGGGAAGGTGAATTTTGTTTGGGTTCAGCTTTTGTTGTGGTTAATTATTACAGCCAGTCAAAATTTTCCTTCAGCATTGTGGGGGAAAAGTGCAGGAGAGTAAAAAGACTTTAAGGTAAGAGTGTTTCACCTGCACATTTTTTTTGTTTTGTTTCTAAACAAACAATAATCCACTTCTAAAATAAAAAAAATGGTTTTCATTTTTGTGTGTGTCAAAAACCTCAAAAATGTCAGAAAAAAATGCTTGGGAAAATACTAACAGGCCAACCTAAAAGTAATAACTTGTAGCGTGACAGCTGGCACATTTCAGTAGTGTTCTGATTCTATTTTAATTTTTGTAAATGTGCATAAAGTTGTGCATAGGTGCCTTTTTAAAAATACATCCATTATTAATCAACAGCCTTTTATAAACAAATCCTTAGCGGAGGATTTCAAATCTGAAAGACTCCAGAGATACATGGGCCTAGGATGCAATGCTCCAGTGTAGGCCCATTTTAAAAAAATTTTTTTTTAAATCCCAAAGAAATAATCAACTGGACTCCAGAACATCCAACTCTTTTACCCACCATCCCTACCCAGTACCACTTAAAATATATGTAACTGTTTATATATGGAAACACTGAAAAATATTCAAGCCATCAAAGAAAACATTCAGGACAGTTTGCCATAAACTACTTATCACCCCTGATTGGAAAGAGCCCATAGGACTTTTTGAAACTGTAAGGGCACTAACCTCATTGCCCTGTCCAAATTCTAACTCAGCAAATTACATTCTGGCCCCTAAATTCCACCTGGCTTTTTCAATGGGCTATAGTATTACTTCACTTCCTGTACTGCGCTGTTGAGTTGTACTGCTGTGTAGCTGCTGCATTCCACTCTTGACAAATTTTAGCAGCCAGAGAAGAGACCCCTATATACCATATAGCTTACCAACTGCTTCACAGGGATGGCGTGAGAATTCAGCAGGTAGTGAACTTTGAGATCCTTAGAGGAAAGGTGCAATGGAAAAATAAATGGCTAGCTAATTGATTTGTGCATACCATAGCATATATTGTTCAATATGTTCATTAAAAAATGAACATATGACTAAATTCAACAAAACAAAGAAATTGAAGAGCAAATGATTCCCCTATTCCCCCTCAACCTGGTCTTATATACCTAAGTATTTTACCAGAGCTATGTATGAGAGAATTCATTAACAGCAATGATAGGCCTAATTCTAAACTAGATAGCTTGCATTAGAGCAATGGAGGGATGGCTTAGTAAATGCCTTTTTTTTTTTTCTTCTTTCCCAACTTCCTCAGTTCTCATGTTTTTAAACCGTAATTGCATCACTCTCATATAAACAAGCAAACATATGCAGGAAAAATTAATCCACCTAGAAAGGCAGACAGTAGATTTATTGAGACAGCTCGCTTACATGAGCTCGAGTCATTCTCACTTGAAAACAGTAGAGACTTCAAAGTAACCTACCAGATGTTTTGAAAATTATGAAAAATATCATGGGTCACTCACCTTGATAGAGATGGATTTATTTTTTCATACTGGCAAAGGGGTTCAAAACCATGGGATACAGTTAGGAGCAACATTGAAACTAGAAATGAGCAGGGAACTTAACTGTCTAAAGTAGTTCTGGCTAAGTGACATCAAAGCAGAATGGCCTGCTGTCGAGAGTAAGTGAGTTCAAGATATACCTACAGTTTTGTTTGGAGGACAGAGGTAATTTAGAGGTAAACACTTCGGCAAAGAGTATCAAAGGCCGAGGAACACCAAGCCTCCTCACACTGCTCACGCTCCACCCTCAGCCCTCCAAGTATGCTGTGCTGTGGGAGGCTTTTCTTCCATGGCCCAGGCTGGGGCTGGTGCAGCCAGGCCTGAGCCTACCCTCCTGCCTTCTGCTAGGGGGCGCTCCAGGACTGAGGTGTGCGTACGCACGTGCTATGCTGTCTGCCCACCTGCCCAGCGCTCCGTGGCTGCGGTGGGCTTCACCACATGCCCACCCTTCACTCTGGAGCTGTGGAGAGAGGGAGAGTAGGGCAGCCCAGGACTGGTGGGGGCTGTCAGCTGCACAGAATGGGGAGCCCGCTAGGCCCTGGCAGGAGGGGCAGGGCCTCAGATGAAAGAAGCAGGAAGGGCTGGGAGCTAGCCTCCTAGAGCCTGGGGTTCCCCATAGGGTTGCCAGGTGTCCAGTATCTCTATACTAAGACAGGTATTTGTGACTTCTGTCCGGTTTAAAAAAACCCAGAAAATACCAGACATGTAAAATGTCCGGTATTTTCTGTTTCTCTCAGACGGAAGGCTGCTTGGGACATTCTTCCCCTGCCACATCTGGGGAGGGGGAGAATGGGGATTTATAGGCGCCGTGACTCTTGTTTTTGTGCTTTTTTTTTTTTGCTCAACCAATTTTTTCAAAACTATCTGGCAACCCTAGTTCCCCTTGCTGTTCAGACTTGTACGATGAAAAGCCTAAGACATGAAATTAAGACAGTCTTGAACCACATGGCTTTTTCCTGAAATGAGTTTCCTTATGGCCAGTAGGGAGAAAAATGAAATAATTCACCCAGGACCGTGCTTTAATCAGTCATCATTTATGACACTGGAGTAGAACTAGCCAATGAAATACCCAGTTCAGCGAATTAACATCAGCCTAGGATGACATTTACCCTGCTGAGGCTCATTCAGTGTCATTGTTTGAGTATTTGTGCACTCTACAAGGCTTTAATTCTGCATTTGGGAGGTGGGGAGAGCAGAGGGTGCACCCCGGAAGTTGTCAATGCAAGAGCTGACCCTAAATGTCCTCATCAGAAAAAGTTGGCCAGTGTTGTATTGCCACCTAATGCATACTGCTGGATTCCTACAGACAGTAGGACCCACACATTAAGAAGGATGACTGAGCCCAAATGGGCCACTGTGAAATAAAGACTTTGATAACTGCTCCCCACACCCACAAAGAGGATAAGTGCAGAAGCACTTATCCTTTTGGCCTGGACACTGGAGGGGGGCTACTGGATTCAAATCCCTGACCAGAAGGAATTGAGGTCTATTATGCTCTTTGGACTCTACGGAACTAAGATTCTTAACCATAAACAAGAGATCCCCTTGCTGCCTATCATGGGTTCACCCTAAAGAACGTTATAGAGCTGCTCATTATAGAAACTAAGTTCATTTGTGTATGTTTCCTGGTTCAACCTTGGAAGGAACTCTCTCATTCTTTTCTTAGGCCATAAATCTTTGGTTGGTTTATTATAGGATTGGCTGCAGGCATTCTCTTTGATCTGAGAACAAATGACTTGTGGGTAAGTGACTGGTCCTTTGGAACTGGGAGTAACCTGATCATTGTTGTGATTTTTTGGTGTACAGTGCCCATCTGTCACATAGTCCAGCTTGCCTGGATGGCAAAATAGACTGGAATGCCCCAGGGGACTGTCTGTGATGACCTGGTAAAAGAGTGACAGTGCTCCAGGAGTTCACACTTGTTATTGGATTTCTGTCCTGCTTCTTGACAGTCTGTCCTAACAGTCATGAGCCATGCCAGCAAGACAGTCATAGTGTACTTGAATTTATTCAAAACATTGTTTTATTTTATATACGTTCTTACTCTGTTCTCATTGCACCCTTACAAAGAAAGTGACCAAATATCTGCCATGTTTGATTCATTCTCTCTCCAAGAGGAAGAACTGTGAGTATAGTGAAGTGTTTTGTTGTCTTAGGTTTGGGGTTTCTCAAGTGTACCCGCCTTCTGCGTGTCTGTCTTAGTGAAGGGAAGGTCAAATGCATATGCCTTGTACTTGGAGTGGAGACATGATCTAGAATCACTCTATTCCATAATGAGACACAGGAAGAATTAGGTATATTTATTGTAAGAACTTCCAGCACATACTGAGCTATTTCTAATCTCAATGTACTAGGAATTATGCATTTGCAATTACGGGAGCTGCATGTACAGATCCAGACAAAACTGGTCTGACCTGTGATGGTGCTTGTGAGCCTCACTTTTTTAAGACTTTATTTTCCCAACTTTTCTTTTGCTTTCTGCCTCTGGAAAGTAACTGAGACAGACACATTTTTAAGGGATTTTTTTTTAAATGTGCATTATCTCGATCTTTCCATTTTTCAAACTGCCTCTGCTCCCAGGATGCTGAAAACTCTTCTATTCCACTGTACTCTATGGCTCTCATCACAGTTGTTGAATTCTCTGCTGTATGTAGATTAATGAAAGAAGCACATGTGGATTATTTTTTGCCAAGCATTCTGTTAATGCACTGGATATAAATACAAACAGAGTTGAAGATAGAGTTTCAGTTCATATGTCAAGTGTTACAATATTGTGGTGACTCTAATTCCATATCAAGCCTGGAGAAAAGGATTCATTTCAACACATTTTCAATGCCACTTTTTTTTCTGTGCACTCACACCTGTCAGCAGTGAAGAACCACAGAATCATGAATTGAATCATGGCTGAAAAAGAAAAAAAGCCTTTTCCTAGAAGAGAACCAGAAGGATCTACCCTTATTTCTAAGGAATGCCTCTCACTGGTTAATTGGTATATAGGCAGCCCAGCCTAGGGGTTAGAGTCAAGCACATGCCATAATCCCAGGAGTCAATTTACCAGGATTCAGGCAGGGAGGAATACCAGAAGATCAGAACGGAGACCCAAACTGGGAGGCAGGGATCAAGAGTCAGTTACTAGGAATCAGGCCAAGTTAGGATATCAGGAGATCCAGATCAGGTGACAACAGCAGAGGGCAGGAACCAGGAGGTAGTAATCAACAGTCAAGTCAAGAAACCAAGTCATAAGAAACAGGTAAATATTAGGCAAAGTGATCTGGAAGCCCAGTTGTACAAACAACTTTCCATTCCCTCCTCCGGCTTATATGGGGGTTTCCGCCCAGTTAGGAGCCCTGTGACTCTTCCAATCAGAATTTAGGAGTGGGGCTTGTGCCCCAATTGGGCTTTAGGAACTCAGGTCCCTAGCTACTGGCTGTGCATGGCTGAGAGGGACGCTGATGTGTGAGGACTCCCAGATCTCCTGAGGGATTCCAAGAACTCCTGCAGGATGGGACAATACTTCTTAACAAGTCTCCCTTAACACAGGGGAGTGAACCTTGGTCACTTTCTCCTACCACTAAAGATTTTTGCAGATCCCTACTAACTCTGACAAGGATACAATTTCACATGAAGTCCTTTGCTCACAAGATTTTACAGACTGCAGCGGTCTGGATACATTGGAACACTGGGATGTTCGTCCAAACAGAACCACCCATCACTAGTTCATAGTTCTTCAATACATTCACCGATAATCAAAATCATAAGAGTTCTGATTAAAAGTAACTATTCACACACAGCAGCTCCTTTCTGAAATAACTGTGTTTAAAGAAAACTATCCAAATGAGCAAAAGATATATCCAGTTGTTGGATGAAAGTCACTTCAAAAACGAATCAGCGCAGCAACAATCTTTGTATGACAAGAGGGACAGATAAATAACAATTAATACACGTAGAAACACTTATGGGAAGTGGGGAAAAGTGTAATTAAAGCAGGTCTGTTTGATATAAACCAGATTTGATAAAAATAAAAAAGATTCCCTCCCTGCTCTATAGCCTCCTGAAAAATTGTGTGATCTAAGTTCCGAAAAGATTTTTAAAAATTCCCCTCAAATCCTTAATAACAGCTAACAATGAAAATGACAACGGATCCTTACGTGATTCACGATAATACTTGAACAACTATTTAAAGTTCAGCATACACTGAACTTAGGTGATGTCCTACACAGGAACAGACTTAAACACGCGTGTTTTCCCGAATCAAGGCACTATAAGGGCAAGAATCTTTATTATATCCTGTGTAACACATATCTGTATCATCTCTTAGCAAGATTGGCGTCAGTCTTTTTGCTAAGTTTAATAGCATTGAGGTAAGGCCCTGTGTTTTGTGATATAATTTATACTTCACAAATTAATTCAGCATTTTTAAAACTTATTGCTGTACCAAGTGAATCAACTAACACTACCCAGCCTGCATCGGGAAGAAAGATGTTAGCACGATGTTTTACTCAGCAGGAAGAGCATCGAGCACATTTTTAATGATTTACCAGTTCTACTCGACTGAGCTTGCACCCTGTAAATGGGTCATATGATCACTGATCACAAGTTAAGCTGCTTTTGTTTCTCGAACGGCATGAATGGAAAGCCCGTTGTACAGTACCAGAGGTTCGTGTGCAGCCCTGTGTAAGACAAGGTGAGGTTACATACAACAGGCAGTTAATGGCTCATACCAGCAAGCCCTCAACTGAATGCAGCACATGAGGTTGAATTTTAAAGAGGTATCTGACCTTGCAGCTGGGAGCTTTAACTGTGTGTTTTTACCTATTTATACCTGGATAAGTAAACACTTACTGAATGCTGAAAGGGACTGAAAGCACTATGTTAGCCAGAGGCTAATCCCTATTCTCTGTGGATGAAAGAACTCAAAGAAAAAAAAGAAAGTTTTCTGCCTCAGGTAACACAAAGGTAAACCTGTAATAAAGAGCTCCACTTATTTTAACCTTCGTGTTGCTGTATCTCCATTTCTAATGAGCTCTTGGCAGTTAAAAATGAAATACTGCCCTGTCCTAAGAATGACAGAAATATCACAGCAACAGCAACCGAGTATCACGAGGCAGTAGAAAATAAAAACCAGAAGTGTTCAGAGAGACCTGCTTCATGGAGGGACCACATCCTGATCCCAGTGAAGTCTAAAGGAAAACTGACAGTGACGTCAATGAGCCCTGGATCTGACCCTAAGCAAGCATCAGAAGCAGTAGTGATCACAGCTTCTCTGGTTCTAGGGTCTGACCCATTTAAAATGCATCCAACAGTCACACTGCAGAAAATAATATGAGCTACAGAAGATTCAAGGACTTTTAACTGATTTTAGTTTTCAGTTCCTGCTGGATGGCATTCTAATGCAGGAGGCATAATATATTTCTTGCTGATTCATAGCCTTATATTTTCATTTCAGCGTTTAATGTTTTGACCAATAAAAACACCTTTCTTAACAGATGCCTTTTCAGCAAGAAGTGAAATGTACTGCACTATGTGTGAGAGTAAGAATGCTTTTTGAAAACTTCTATTTGCTTTTCACAAGTCAAAAATGGCTTGGTAACTAACAACTTGTTTTACAATTTGATCTCCACTGAATTCTTGAGCAGCAGCCTGCTTACATTATTTTTAGAATCCACAATCATTCACTTATTTTTCCAGCAACACTTTTTTTACATTATTGCAAAATATAAAGACACTTCAGAAGTTTCAATTTTCTCTTTTAAGAACTTCCCTCACAAAACCCTTATCGTGGATGATAATTTTGCTTTTAATACACCATTAATACAATGTTCTAGTGGAAAAAAACCTAAATGTTTCCTCGGCAACATATTCTGGATCTCTTACTCTTTCTAAATATCAAACGTGCTCAAGATTCCCTGCTTTTGCTCCTCTCCCCTCCAACTCTCATACACAGAGAGAAGCCTAAATATTGACTTGTAAATTACAAACCCACATACTATCTATGGGTTAGAAAGTACAGGCCCTAGAGCAAAACATTTTAAATTCCGTCTTTACCCAGGTCTGAAGAATTCTCAATTTCAATTCACCTTAGCAGTCTAAGTCTGGACCTCAATCTCTACACACAACCCAGCAATCAACCTATACTAAGTACACAATTCGCTCTTCCCACCATTTATTTCCCCAAAGTCATATACAAGCCAATTACGGTGGCCATATATCCAATATAAGCTGAAGAGAGGCTCCCACACTGTTCTAATTAATTTGCACAAAGGGAAAGACTTCTCTGAGGTGGCATAATGATGACCCCTCATTTCTCCCACCTTTTGTCTGTCTTGTCTATTTAGAATCTAAGGTTCTCAAACAGTCTCCTTCTCTTGTTATGTATGTGGACAACTGTTGTTTGAAGTGTTGCAGCTGTGATGGTCCCAGGATGTTAGAAAGGCAAGATGGGTAAGGTAATGTTTTACTGGACCAACTTCCATTGGCAAAAGCAACCAACATTTGAACTTCACAGACTTGACGAAGAGATCTGTGTAGCTTGAAAGATTGCCTCATTCACCCACAAAAGCTAGTCCAATAAAAGAAATTACCTCACCCGCCTTGGGTTTCTATGTGTATGAGCAGCATTTCAAACAATGTGGCCCCCATATTAGTTAAGACTCTAGTCATTATTGTAAATATACACACAGTTATTACTACTAATAAAAAGTGGCAGCTGATAGGGTACTTCCGGCAGAATGTAGGGGATAGTCAGGGGTGATGGGACATACTTAGGTTCACTTGGGAGTATTTATTTAGTAATTTTAGATTTAGAGTTTTTACTATTAGTGAAATATTAGTGCTAGTCTTAATCTTTGTCTTCAGTTTCCTAAAGTTACAATAACTAATCTCGTTCTTTTTGACAGGAAGGATTCCCCACTGGTGTGTGACAAGATGAACATTAAAAATCCCGTATGTGACAAGACAGTCATAAAGTAACTATTTTCAGGTACTTCTGCTCCTCCTGTTAGCAGCAGAAATGTTAAAATACCATCATGAAACCTATTCATATTTTGTTTCCAGCCCAGTTTTGCATCTGAACTTTTTGATGTATATCCAAATTAGAACATGGGCCTGCAACCAAGTCCCATATTCCTTGACCGTGAGAAGTCTGGATTCTCATCTGAGCATCATAGCTTCCTCCTATACCATCCATGGGCCAAATTATGATCTGACTACCTCCAGACAATTTGCATCCAGAAACAAATATTGTGGCATGGGCCATCTCTCAGCTGAACTTTACATTTCTCACAACTAAGTCATGATTCCATGTGACTAAGATTAAACAAAATACTGAAAAGCATGTGCTTAAATTTGAGTGCAAGTTTATGTGCTTTGCTGAACGGGGGCCAAAATCACTATTTTACCCAAACTCCATGTAACTGTAATTAATTGTAAACTGCTTGATTACATCTTGAATACAAAATGCACTATAAGAAAATCATACACTAAATGTAATTCATAATGACTTCTTCCCCCCACCAAGGATGACAAAGATCATATGTGAATAATATAATTTTATTTTACAATCATGTATTTCTTTTTAGAGGTAGCTGTATAAATAACTTAATAACCAAAAATAACATTTGTTGGTTTTATGATGCCACCCAGAATATTTTTAAACTTAAAACAGATGAAAAAGAAATATTTCCCTGATATTCACATTCTCTCTCAGCTGGAAGAATGCCATGGTGGGGGGGGGGGGCGGGGAGGCAGAAGTATTGTTAAATCTGAGATACATTTTTAATAGACTTTATTAAATTTACATTGATCCATATGCAAAATAATTTGTTTACAATTTGAACTGAGACTTATAAACAGCGCCTAACTCAATAAAGGAGAAGACTGAAAAACAACAGCTGTATGGTTAACAACACATTAAGCCATTAAAAATATTAAATGTTGCATGTATACTTGGATTTGTAAACAGAGTCAAATTAACCCTTTAAATTTGTTTGGACACAGGGGGCCTGGGTTTGAAAAATGGGAACGTGCAATTGTTGGAACTTAAATTAGGCGCACGCACATGTGTAATCATAATATTTGTGTGCATAAATTAGGAGTGTAATATTGACCGCAGCCAGCTGTTAAAATTATGTTGGAAAAGGAATGCCTGTCTCATGACTAAAGCTGAAGATGGTGGATTAGGTGGCTTGAATTCTATTTCTAGCTGCGTTACTAAGTATCTGAACTTCTCTCTGCCTCATTCGAGCTCCCTTCCTGTAAAATGGGTTTTCTAATGCTTATCTAACTGACAGTGTTATTCTTGGACCCTCAACTAGTGTTTGGAAATGAATGAAAGGAGCTATATCACTGCAACAGTATTACAGTCAGCCATGCAGTGGCACTTGTATGGCCATATGATATAAGAAATAGTGCACTGCATATAGCTAAACATGAAAATTCAGAGCATATATTACAATTATGAAAAAGGCCCCTTTAATGGGGTTAATTAAAGTGGAAAGAAATATTCCTTCTGCATCTCTTCAGAGGATACAGTAAAATAAAACACAAGACATAACATACATATATTGATCCCTATAAAATAATGTTAAGTTATAACTGAAATTACCATAGCATAAGTTGAACTCTAAAAGGACATATAAAAAAATCAATGAACATGCTCAAGGCAAAACCAGCAGCAACATGAAATATTTTTAGAAATGGGGGTGGAACTGTCAACATAACAGTCAACATGTCCTGACATACTGGGACTCCTAAACTCTCACAAAGCAGTGACAAATTAATGGATTTGGAGAATCCCTCACCCCCACCTCCCCACACAGCAAGCTGTGACAAAGGCACATTTGACACTAGTGAGTATGGTTGTCAGGTAGCCGTCTCATCCCTCATCATTCCCTGTCACTGCATCCGACTTCTACACTAACATTCCTTAAAGTATTTTTTGTGGATTTCCATTCGTCATGTACACCAAAAATGTTAATGTTCATTTTTTGTGAAGCTGCTGAGTGTTGGAGTCTGCATTTGCAGATTTTGTGGCTGGTCCTTCTCTATACACCTGAACTTGTCCAAGCATTAAGAGTTTCAAAATGGGATACAAATTTTACAGTTATAGATAGGCCATGTTCCAAAATATATTTTGAGAGACAGACAGACAGACAGAGGAGGAGATGCATGTGGGAAAGGAAAAAGAAATGATTCAGGAATGATGAATATGCTGGAAAAATAGGAAGGTGTCTTTCTTTTGATCTAAGTAAAGAAAACAGATAACCGGTCCAGAGGAACACAGGTGGGTCTTTTTTTCCACTGCAAACTTTTGAAAGACATATGGAACCCTACTCTAAAGTCTCTTCCATTCCTTTGTCCTACACAAATTTAAGAACCAAACCTCCTGGAATGTTATCTTCTAGTCTTACCCGCTCTTCTTCCATTTTCACCTCTGCCTCCCTGCATTCAATGTTTAATTGTAGCTTCTCAGCAATACACTGTTTATTTAAGGAGAAACATAACTTCCAACTTCCCCTTCATATTCAATGTTCTTGTTTCCTTTCAATTCTCCTTCTTTCAAGCTATTACTAAAGATAAATTACTTGAAGACATTGCTGATTTTACTTCCCATGTTTTGCTTCTTCCAATAAAAACGTAGAGAGAGAGAGAGAAAAAAAAAAAAAGAACCAGTATATATCCCTGGGGCAGCTGTTGGTGAGAAAGGAGACTGAACCAAGGTGATAAGCATCTGAACTTGAGAAAGGGAGAAAGACAGGTTTGGATAGAGATCAATGCTACTTGATTTTAAAGATAGTTGAGTGTGATAAAAGGATGATGTGGTAATAAGCATGCCTACTTAGGCAAGGTGAAAGTGTGGATAGCTTATTTTGTCAGCGTCAGTTCTATTTTGCAGTCAGAGATCACAAAACAGGTTGGGTCAAGGGGGTCTACAGCACAGGAATGTCTCTTTGGGAGGAGAGACCTCAATGAGTATTAAGTTCTAGTACTTAGCATCAGCAGGAAAACAGAGAAAGAGGGACTGTGCAAGAGGAGCACTTGGAGAGGCCTTTGAAATAAATACATGGGCATGTGTTTTCAAACTAACTATGGATTTTGGACACGTCAGGTTTTTTTGTGCCTCCCCCCCCCTTCAAAGTGTTTTAAATTGGGCAACCAAAATCTCTAGTTACTTTTGAAAATGTAGCTCATACTTTGCTTTTTCTTAAGTGCTTAAGTGCTCATACAGTTCCGGGAACCTTCCTTTTTCTTTTCTTTTTTTCCCTTTCATTTCAACCCCAGAAAAGGAGAGCGAGGGAGGTGGGAAAGGCAGTTTCACAGCATCAAGTTGGATTCCAGGCAGGCTGTTCCCAAACTGAAACACAGCTTCGATACTATCTGTTTCATTCTGTTTGTTTTTGTTTTTTTCTTTTTAGTGATGAACAGCCATATGACCCCAGGACTAGTTTCTCTAAGTTCTTGAGAAAGGATCTCAATCAAGGGTGAAGGGAAAATTTATCATTGCCCAGTTAAAAACAAACTGACTTCAGTCTAAGCCCCTTCATTGTAAGAAGGTTTATCAGAGAAAATGAAGAGAAAGAGGATATATAAAACATTTAATTATCAGAAAACCATATTAATGTGTCACTAACAGGACAGGGCACTTAAATTTCAGAGGCCCAAGTCACCGCTCGGTGATAACCCAGAAACCAGGGATTTGTGAAGTTTTTATACTCCAGCTGGAATAATATAAATAAAATAAACTATATAAATGAAATAAGGAAACTTCACACAATCTGCCAAGATCTGTACAAACAATAAACCACCCTGACATGTAGGTCCAATCCAATCATGCGTGTAACTAAACACACAAGAGCTTATTTAACGTGATAACCCTCCTATCAAAGCATTCATGAACGAAACGATCCACCCACAGTACAAAGTTGTTTCTCTTGTACAAGGCCTCCCACAAGCATAATGTGGTATATGACACCCTTTTTATATTCTAGAGTTCTGAACATAGGCTATGAATTCGAAGTCCAGAGTTCAAGGCCTCTTCTGAAAAGAGTATAAAGAGGAACACAACAAAGATGCATATGTTTTCCTACACATCCGCTGGAAAAAAACACAGAACCAGGCAGATATCCTACAATTATGATTTTATTCTTACAGAAACAGAAGAAGATAAATCTAGATTTCATTTGGTACCTTCCCTTTGCTCTTCAGACAAATTGCTGGTTTCCCCTTTGTATTCATAGGTACCATGTTTAGAAAGTTCTTTCTTTCACAATGCCATGCTTCATTCATTAATCCACAGGAATAGCTTGGTGGTATTCAAATGCCCCAAAAGGATAGCTAGTTAATATACAGTAGTCAGTTTTATAAAGTTTCCTTATTATAAATGTACCAGGTAACCCATACCACTAAGTATAAGGCCTAACTGATGATGAGCTATGGAGTACAGCTCCATAAAAAAATCAACTATTAAAAATCTATCCATGAGGTTGACTGAGGCAAGAACATGCCTTAAGAGCAAAGGTTAAGCGGATATCAGGAGTTCTTGTCTTTAGAGACCCTCATTATCTAATAAATGTCATGTTTCTTATTTCATTAAAAAACAGTGGTTTTTTCCTCTTTCAAAAAATATATAATGGAGCTGGTGTGGAACTATAGATTTCTAAATTGTTTTTGTCAGGGCAGGATGTTGTATGGTCTGTGCTTTGCCAGGTCAGACTGATGGTAGTCTCCAAAATTCAATCTGGGTAAGATTGAAATGCTGCTAATGGCTAGAGAGAAAGAGAATCATTTCTACTCTCTGGTCACTTGGGAAGCTAAACCTGCAGTGGGTTAGGTAGCTGTGACCATTTGTTTCAGATTCAGATCTTGCCAGTATTAGACTGCAAAGTGCTCAGAGTGGCCCTACACTTGAAGACCAGACAGAAGGTACAGCCAAAAAAAAAGAATCTTCTCCCACCATATAGAACAGTTCTATCCACTGAGAATACATCTCACCACTTCTCCGATAATTTCACTGTCTTGTCATTATCTTCCTGAGGCCGCTCAAGGTGTTGACTTTCACCCATAAAAACCAACAGAGCTTGGGTCAAAGTTATCAGAGTGACCACTTTTCCCTAAATGAGTGACAGAGACCAGAGGACAGGTCAAGCCCCCTGGCCCAGTTTTAAACTTTTGAGGGCTGGTGGCAAAGTGTTCACAATGCATGGCCCTTGACTCAAATCCATTTGTCTCTCTGTTCTAACTGAGCTGAACTTTCTCGACCCTAAGAACACAATAGAAGATTTGTCTGTGTTCTCACATGTTCCCCTGAGGGATGAATAGACCGGTCAGGGTTAGAGGCCTATGGATTTTAAGGACTGGCTTTCATATGCAACCCTTACTTACCTTGCTTCTTTATGAGCTTTGGAAAAGAAGCATAAAAACACCCCTCTCTTTTTATTATGTTTTATATACATGAATCCTGAGATGGTTTTACATCTAAAATATGCTTGATGACCAATGTATTAATATTTAGAGGCAGTGAGAGATGGGAATAAAAGGCCACTTATTTATTGCTTACATGCACAGATAGAAAATGAATTGCTAATGTAGTGACATCTTCAGACATAGGGAGCTATATAAGATGCTATATTGGCTGCTCTGTAAGGAAAAGTGTCTGAATTTGTGTTCCTGGCTTCTTGGTGAACCAGTCTCTCTCATGCTTAATAGGTACGGAGCATAGCTAACTAAGCTCAGCATACTTACCAGCTAAGAAGCTGATTTGAGAAGAAAACTTAGCCAAGGGGGGATGGGTTGGGGAGGAAAGACTATAAAAAGATTCAGGATTCCTCTAGAGGCAGAAGACAACATCAGCTCCTTTTGTATCTTCACAGAGTGAAACTAGAAAGGGCATTAAAAACCCTTTCTGAAGTCTTAATCAAACTCTTACATTTAACAGCATTAATGTTAAGTATGCAAACGTTCATCCCACTGATCATTATGGTATCAAGAACTAATTTTCTTCTTTTTAAGAGCTTATATGTCACATCACACCCCTTGGGCCTTCCAGAGAAGTATTTAAATGCCTAACTGGGGGAAAAGATAAGCATTCCAGACAGCCAGGTGTTACTGATTCACCCATTAAAACTTCAGTTATAAAATATCCCACACAACGGTAAAACATTTCAGTCATTAGAAGATCATAAATAGATTAAGATGACATTCTAAATTATTATGACTGTGTGTGTATAAAATTTACATTGCTCGTCACAATATCCCTGGTGTCTGTGACTCTGATTATCTGAAGCTAAAGATAAAGTGCGTGTGCTATTTGTTCTGAGAACTTAAAAATAACAGAACCACACACTGCAAATGTAACGTCCCTCCTGAGACAGGAGAGAATTTTACATTTATTTGTAAGAAAATTCATTGACTGTTACCTCAGCAAAAATAAATCTTAGTTTCGTTTTATTTTTAAGTGCAAGTTTCAAGTAGGCACACATGCATAAATATAAAATGGGAAAAGATATCAATTTTATTTAAGTTCCATAAACTCCTACATTAAAACTAAGGTAAATTCAAGGTCAGCTGTTAAAAAACAAGAAAGAAGAAGAAACATTTCACATTTCTATGGCACCTGTAATATCAAAAGGTGCCAGGGGTTTCCAATCTCTCTCTAATCATGAATTACACACACACAATTACATTGGTCCATACATATGTACATGAATGTACCTCTTGTGTGCACCTTCTCCTTAACAGTGCATAGGAACACTGCAGAAGGTAAGTAAGAACTATATTTTATCCTAGAAACAGTACTCTGGTATTTCAACTTACACACTGAGCTGCCAGGGGAAGGCTTTAAAAGACGTAAGATAGAGGCCTGGGAGGAACTTCTAAAAATCCCACTTCCACCTGCTCCTGCTATTACAGCAGGAGGTCCTGTGGGATCTTAGTCCCATTGCAGTGTTCCACACGAGTCCCACATAGGTCTCTGATGTAAGTGATGCCAATGTGAAATTCCTTACACATTAGTAAATAGATGTAAGTGGATTTAAAGGAGCCTAATGAACCCCAAGTCACACCAGCAAGTGTTCCAGCAGATAGACACTAGATTTGGGATCAGGAGACCTGAGTTTCACTCCTGGCAGAGGCATTAGCCTGCTGTGTGTGCACAGAAAGGCGGTGGTGGTTGTTTGGCCTCTCTGTGCTTCTTTTTCTCCGCCCATCATTTGTCAGGTTTGCCTTATTAGACTGTCAACTCTTTAGTACAAGGACTGTCACACTGTGTGTATGTACAGTGCCTATCACAATGGGGCATGGGTCTCTAGGTCCCTCTGAAATTTAAACAACAACTTGCCCTCCTGTCTCTCCCCAGTTTTTTGCTTTGGCTTCTCTTTTTCTATTTCACTTCACAAGTGAAATGCTGGCCTTGTTGAAATCAATGGGAGATTTGCTATTGAAGTCAATGGGGCAAGGATGACACCTTCTCTGTTTTTATTGTTTGTCAAATGAAATATAAATTGTTCTAAACAAAAAGCTGCAAAAGGTAAAGCAATTCCATGCAGCAAATATTTTAGTATTAAGTTTCCAAACATGTATTAGTAAACAGTCTGTTTAGAACAGATATTTTCATAATTTTTTTAATTTCCCCAGCTATACAACTTGAATTATTTGTTTAGCACACCGGAGCCAAGCAAGCACCTGACGGAAGGGAACTACATAAGCACAGCTAGCAGGTCGGGTGCAATTTCTGTCTCCCACATTATCTCGTCGTGCTCATCCAAACCCCCATTCTGCAATGTATACATTCATGTCCATCCTTATTCAGAAAGCACATAAGTACACAATTGCCTTTAGGTATGTGCTTAAGTCCCATTTAAATTAACTATTGAGTGCAAAAATAATGCAGCCATAACCAAATTCACAGAATATTTGAATATCTGCTGGTAAATTGCAAGTTTGTTGGAGTTTTTAAAAGGCCAAAAATCCTTGTTGTTGTGAACAATTTTCTTATTATTCTTATATCATTCTATATGCCCCTTATTGGGACAGAGAAGGGAAACTTGCAACATTAATGTCCACACAAGTAAAATAAATCTTATAGAACCTGAAATTATGAGGTCACTAGACTAGAGGACATTATTGCAGATAGTCTTGTTATTTATATCTAAAGAAGTTAGAGATCTTGAAAGAATGCTTATTGTGAGCTGTGACGCTGATCTGTATTTAGATGCAGAGACTGTCACCAATAATTGTCTGCCTTAACTCCCCTGATAAAGAATAATGTCTTGGCTGTAGCTGCCGCTTACAGGTTATACTCACAAAAGTAAACAAAACATTACAGTTCCAGGAAGGGTGAAAACAGAAGCCCAGCAACTCTTGGTTGCACCGGTAGGCAGAGATTTTATTAATGACCTTGACACGCAATGGCCCGTATTCACAGAACAGCCGCCACCAAACCCACCCCCTGTTCCTAGGCCACAGAATTCCTGCTAAAACCGTGACTCCTTCAGTCTTGAGTGGATGTCTACTTTTTGTTGTACGAGGTCCTCAGGAAACGTGAGCACGCTGCAGGTTAGATTACAATTTATGAGGAGGAAAGCAAGCGGCACGTCCTTCATAGGGGAGACAATGAATTAGTGAGTAACCTTTTAACCTTGGTGGCTTTAAATGTACACACACTAAATGACACAGATGAACTAGTAAAAGAACCACCATCCCACACTCAGAGCTCAATTCCATCTTCCGCTACGACTCCAGGCAGCTACCTAATGTGAGCAAAACTCAAATCTTTCCCCTTGCTTCGATTCCAGCTATCATGACACTGTTCACATGGACCTTTTGGACCCTCGCTGCACATTCGGTCATGCTGCCATTCCTAGAGAATTTGGTATTTTTGGTATTTCAGCTTAAATGTCAATTTTTTAATGGAAGCGGTCACTGGCAACTGCCCTGGGGCCCAGCCATTCAAAAGCGTGACGCTCCTGGCCATCCCATTGCAGCGGTGACAGAGGCCACAGCCCTGGGCCATGTGCTCCCAGTGGCACTAAGGGCTTGCTGGGGCGGCGGGGCTGAGGGCTGGTTGCCCCAACCCTGCCCTTTAATCTGAGGCCTTGCACATTCCGGGAGCGTGGAGCCACCTCCCTCCATCTTGTCCAGGAGACCTGCAATTCTGTCAGTCCCCCTGCCCATGTGAGGGCAGACAAAACCTGGTAGCTGTTCTGTGACCTTGTCAATGCTAAGGGAAGTACTCACATGATAAAAATGTGAGAAACATTATTCCCTGACATTCTCACAGCTAGTAAAATGAGAACTTTCAAACGGGTATCCAACTACTGACTCCAAATTGCCATGGGATATTTTGCAGGTGTTGCCAGTTTTCCACATCATCAGAGCTTTGGAAAACGTTTCTTTCGTGAACTATACAATCGCTACCAGTTCTCGTGTCTAAAAGTCTCAGAGGGAGAGCTGTGTAAGTCTGAAACTTTAAAAAACGTAAACAATGAGTGGTCCTGTCGCACCTTGGAGACTAAAAGAAATTGAGCGCGCGCTTTCATGGGCATAACCCACTTCTTGTTCTCCTCATCTGACCACCAGTTCTTATGTCAGATAAATATTTTGTCATCGGATGTATTTTTCTGCTGACGCAATTGTGCTCACTGGCCACAACAGAAGAAATATTTTTTTTTCCTTTATTTCACACAGAAAGTATAATGAATGACGTATGGTTTAGTGATTACAGAACATGTCAATCCACATGCTGATCATTGAGAGATCGCAACCCCAAACAAAATCTGAACGCTGTAAGAGTCTAGTCTATTAATAAGAGTCTGTGGTTTTGCCACTGTATTCACTGTGGCACATTAAATGAGTCACAACCTCCTAGTTTCCCCATTTCTCCATCTATAAAACAGAGATAATAGTAAGTGCCTACCTGACAGGAATACTATAAGGTTTAAATCCTCTAACATTTATAAAGTGTTATGAACTCCCTTTTTTTTTAAATAGGGCTGATCCAAAGCACACTGAAGTCTATAGGAATCTTCTTCATTGACTTCAATGGGCTTTGGATTAGACCCTAAACACTTGCAAAATCTTAGTCACTATCAGGCAAAAAAGAAAAAAAAAAAAAAACCTTGACAAAACAAAAC
Organism: Pelochelys cantorii; assembly: GCA_032595735.1. Taxonomy (NCBI): domain Eukaryota; kingdom Metazoa; phylum Chordata; order Testudines; family Trionychidae; genus Pelochelys; species Pelochelys cantorii. The sequence continues at coordinate 7,735,053 of CM064333.1, read as the reverse complement.
CAAAAAAATAATCTGTCATTCTATTTTGCAACTCAGATGTGTTAGTTTTCATGAAATGGTTCATTTTACATTGAAATGTATGACCATTCCATTTTTGACATATTCCAAATCTGAAAATTGAAATTTTGGAATGAAAGATTGGCTAACACCACAGTTAACACATCTTGGTTTTATTTATATTTCATCCCAAAGTACACACAGTATAATAAAGAACTGCAGCGCCACCCAAGTCTATATTACTGTACCAATTACAGACCCTGTCTGATAAAAGAAATAATTCCATCTCAATGAAAGGTCCATTTGGGTATCCCTAGAAAAGATTTTAAAATACTCATGTGTGAACTGAATTATGTTTAGTGCTTTAGAATTTCTGTTGTTTTGTGTGGGACTTCAACACTAGAGAAAACATTCATTTCTCTTGCATACGTCTGCTATAATTTTCATCATGCAATTTACGTATTAATTTCCTCAAATCCAGCCTCCTGCTATTTTATCTTGCAACAGGCTTGTTTCTGTTTGTGGCATAACTAGTTTCAAACAACGTGATGTCATCAAGAGAAGATTTTGACTTCCTTGTGGAAGAAATGTCCCCTTTTCCCTTCTCCCCAAATAAAATTAAACATATTGTCTGGAGGAGCCTGAGAGCCTCCTGAAAACTGATGGGAGCTCGAAGGTGCTCTGCATCCCTACAGACCTCTGTGTCCAGAGCAAGAGTTTTCAAACTTTGAGTCCTGACTTGTAAGGATAAGCCACTAGTTGGCCGCGAGACACTTTGTTTACTTGAGCATCCACAGAAGCGGCCGCTTGAAGCTCTGATTGGCTGTGGTTCACCGTTCCTGGCCAATGGGAGCTGGAGGAAGTAGTGGCCCAGCCCACAGTGCTTCCCACAGCTCTCATTGGTCGGGAACAGTATACCACACCCACTGGGAGGGGCCAGGCCTGCGGATGCTCAGGTAAACAAAGTGTCTCGTAGCCAGCCAGTGCCTCACCTTTAAAAACTGTGACTCAAAGTTTGAAAACCCCTTGTCTAGAGGGACTGGGCTCTTTATTAGTAAAACGAGTGTAGAAACCACTTGCATTAATAACCACATTGCATAGTCTGCTTTTCTCTTGTTAAGGTTTGTATCACTGTGCAAGTGCCTTTTTAGCAACAGCTGAAACCAATCAGTTTTATTGGAGCTCTCATGTTGGACTTCAACTTGAGCCCATAAATCCATCCATGTAACCCAATGGTATCATCAGCATTTGTGATTTTGTTTTTCAACCACTCACCCATATAAATCACAATTTAATTTAAATACACAAAGTTTCCTTGCAATATTGAGCAGGAGCTGCTACGAAGCACAAATAAGATGTGTTTGGTAATACCAATTTCTATGCAAGACCTGAAGTGAGTCAAGACCACTAGAATTAATCTTTTTTCTCTAAAATCAACAGCAAAGATTCCATTTAAAAATGTGTGGCTATAAAATACACAATGCCACTATGCTATACTCGAAGCACTGCATTGAACAAAATGTCTTTATAGGATTACACATAGACTAAAATGAGGAATGCGGTTAAATTTGAACATGACACCAGATCAAAAAATGTAGATGAAACCAGTTCAAAACCAGTGTGAGCCAATAAAAGTCACTTTGAAATGCCTCTAAGCTTTGTATAAGCAAGCACACACAAAAAGGAGAACATCAGTGACTTAGTCTTTGGCCTTCTAACCAGGAAAGGACTTGTGAAGGTGAATGGTTTACAGACGAAGGGATATAAAAGAGACAAAACCCGGATAAAAATTAAATAAAAAGTAGCTGTCTTAAACTGTAATTGCACTCCTCTGCTGAGCATGCTTTCAGATATATAAATGTGATTTACCATCAGCTTGCAACTACAAATCAGGTCTTAAGAAACACTTGTGCTATGAAATTGTTTAATCTCATCAAGCTCTGCTTTCACAGCAAGCCATAAATCACAAAGTCTTTGTTATCATAGACCTCCATGAGCGCCTCTCAGGCAGGCAATGGATCGTGGGTATATATAATCCTGACTGCACAAACAGTGGGGTCGTCGCAGGCTGAAATACTTTCATAATAGCCACTGTGCAGCTGGTGGAACACAAGCCTATGATGGATATCTCATTTCCTACAGTCGGCATCTATTTCGAGCAAATTATTACCACATAAATTTCTTGTCAACAGAAACGGCCAATTAATTAAGTTAAAAATTTACTCGTGATCACATCTACAAACCAAATAGAACTGCAAGGCAATTTTCCAGTTACTGAATATACTGCAGGTCAGTTTAATGAATAATTTTTAACTTTGTCATAAACTCAAAGACAGGCTAATATCTTGAGGAACCTGAATGGAGAGCAGCTGCTGACAGCTTTACATGAAATATATTTATGCGGATTTTGATTGCTGACATCTGGGGACAGAAATAAACTTTATACAATTACAGAAGCATGTTTACAAGAATATAAGAATTTTCCTCCCCTGAAATATAGGCAAGTTCTTTTCTAAAATGTTGTATTTAAAGAGGAAGAGTGCTTAAAAGGATATGGAATTGGTCTAGGGGAAAAAATGCATTAAACTCTTATAGTAGTGAGTGGCTCATTATTAAAGCTGAGATCTATAATAGGTAAAACACTATCAATTATGCTTACTTTTAACATCACGTTACTTCCAACCTTCTAATAGTACACTTTGTACTCATATTTATCTCACATAGACACAAACACATTAGACAGTCATTATAATTAGCGGGTGGAGATAATTGGGAGTTCTCTCAATGCCCCCCCCCCCGAATGATGAATAAAAGTGATTTCTTCTACAGTTTCTTCTTCCCACTATACAGTACACATTTCTAATAGTGCAGAGAAAGGGAAAATTTCGACCTAAGTCCACCATACAAGTTAAGGTTGGTGGATTGACAAACATTAATGCAGCTATTTACTTTTGGGTTATTAAAGATATAAAACTGGTCTGCATGAAAACAGGTTCATTTGAAAAGTACTTTTTTTTTTAAACTATATCCTTTTTTCCATCTCCTCCTGGAGGCAGGGCAAGCACATTTCTCACTCACACCACGCAATGTGACAAAATAGGTTTTTCTAAGTGATAAAAAGCAGGGGACCAGTAATGGGATAAGGAGTCTTCCACCTCTAGGTTGATGGTTCAAATTTATCTCAGGTAGGTAGTGACCAGGAGCAATTACCATTTGAAGACTTTTTGGCACCTGGCAGCCTATGTGAAATGATGATTTTCTTTTTAAAATTTTCTATTGATGTCTTACTTAACAAAAAATATTTAGAGGTGCCTCAGCCTAGCTCCGGAGACCTTTGATAGAAATTAAAAGTGCAATCTTATGCTGAATTAAACAGGAACCTCTCTTCACACCACTGCCAGAGAAACATCCATAGAACATAAGCACAAATTACTTACATAAACCATGGACAAATAGATGGGCCTCACAGAACACTCTGAACATCAACAAGTCAGAGCGACTGCAGACCAAGGCAAAGAGTCAGTGCCACAAAACAGAGACCCTTCAAGAAAATGGCAAATACAGTCTAAGCACTTCCAGTAATTGAAACTGTGCATGGGGAAAGAGGTAACCACTCAAGTAGGCCATATCCAGACTATTTGGGATTTACAGGTCATAACTAACACCTTAACAGCTACCCAGAAACTAACAGGAAGATAGCACAGTAGCTCCCAGAAGCAGTGGCACATCCCTCGTCCCAGTCAGAGGTGGGGTCAGGTTGCTCTGTGCACTGCCTCTCCTGCAGGCACTGCCCTCGCCACTCCCATTGGCTGCAGTTCCCAGCCAATGGGAGTGGCAGAACAGCACGTGGAGTGGGTGCAGCATTTGGAACCTCCTGGCTCCCTCTACACACAAGAGCCGGGGGGAAACATGCCAGCTGCTTCCCAGGAGTTGAGAGGCACAGAGGCTAGCTAGCAGGGAGCCAGCTGCACCTCACCGTCAACCCAACAGTCAATGGCTCAGTCAGTGGTGCTGATCAGGGATCCAACAGTCAAAAACCGGACACTTGGACGTCCTAATGATCATACAATGTTTTTCACATTTGGCCAATTGGTAAAATGCAATTCCATCTTCTAATTAGCCATATGCGTATTTCCTAATTGTGTTTTAAATTGGGATGGACAGAGTATATATAACCATTAAGTTATAGACAAGCAGACAGAAAACTGCACATTTTTTGGCGCCTGCTTCAAATACCACCACCTCCTATGATAAAATGTAAACGGATATTGGCCCAGTGCTGCTACATGAACTCCACATTAATTTTCAAGCCTCTGGACACACCTTTGAAATGCTAACGCAAGACAATGCAAGATGCAGCCATTACTTGAAACAATTCCCTGGGTATTTTTATTTCCTCAGCGTGATCTTAGCCATAAAGTGGAAACTCAGAGATACCAAGTCCCCTAGAAAGACTACTTCTTTTGAAAGATATATATACCAAAAGTCACTCGGGGGGAGGGGGGGAATTCTTTTAAAATAATTTAGAGCTTGACCCATGGCCAACTGAAATCTTTCCATTGACTTTAATAGGCTCTGGATTGCATCCTGAAGAACCTGCAATCAGAATCACAGAGGTAGAATCATTGGTCTAATGGATACACAAGTTTTAGATTTGTGTTTTTTAATACGTGTTCTCTGTGAGGTTAAATATGATCAGTAATCATTCTAAGTATTACCTATCAAATATTTCCTTAATTATATTTCATTTTATGTTATTAACGTTACTAGACTTTTACATTTCATCAGCATGACATAGTAGAATGAGAATGTGGTTAATGGCCTTGTGGCTGAGTAATTAACAAAAACACAACTAGAAAGATTTGTAAAAGGACCATGACAATGAACTTAACAATAGTTTTATTTAATTCTATTATTTTACAAGTTCTGTGGGCTAGTAACTACCCTATATGACATCCTTACACACTTGTCTGTAGAAAATTCACAGAACCACGATAAAAAGCGATAAGAGAAGACACAAGCAAACAAAGTCAAGGCTGCCCATCTACCCAACCCACAACTCTAAAACACTTGAAATCTTGCAATTATACTTTTACTGCTTCATTAGTAAAAGTTATGGTAAATTCATAGTAATTCATATATTAGAATTCTGCAGTAACACCCCAAACACTGCAATGTTTGGGATCGTTCCTGAGAATAAAATACCAAGACACTTCTGTATGTGTGTATGTATAATTTGTGACTGTTACGAAAGCTTATATTTCCAGAGTAAAGGTTGACTTAAGTTTTGCACTGAAAGCGTGGATTCAAATACTTTGTCACATCTGATGAATACAATGTATCCTCCCAAAAATGTCAGCACATATTCTTTGATCACAGAATTAATATTATGAGATTTTACAGGTAAATGGGTTAATTAGTTTTAAGTTAAAAATGGGCCCTTAAAGAAATCTAGCACCCAGTGTCAGTTTATGCCTCCCAAACTATCTACGGGTACGTCTAGACTACAGGCTTTTGTCGACCGAGACTTTGTCGACAGATACTGTCAACAAAGCCTCTGTCGAAAAAGAGCGTCTAGACTACAGCCAGTTCTGTCGACAAAGCGAGCTGCTTTTTCGACAGAGAGTCTAGACGCTCTCTTTTGAAAAAGCACAGTGTGGATACAATAGTGCCTTTTTTCAACATAACTCTGTCGAAAAAGGCGTTATTCCTCGTAGAATGAGGTTTACCGCCATCGACAAAACTTCTGCATTCTGTCAATTTACTGTCGACGGAACTCGGTGGTGGTGTAGACACAGGTATAGTTTTGTCAACAAAAGTCCACTTTTGTCAACAAAACCCTGTATTCTAGATACACCCTAAGTAAGAGAATGGAGACCAACATTTTAAACTCTCACTGAAGTCTTGTGCAATGGCTGCATTTTAAGACTTTAAAAAAAAAAGGCTTTTTCATAACAAATTTTCTCCTTAAGCAGGGGTGAACAAATAAAATCCTACTGCACAGGTTTCCCAGTCCAGAAATTATGTCACAATAGAAGCAAAAATGGAAGTACACGCAGGTAATTTAGAATAATACTTATTCAGGAATTTCATAAACATCGTCAAACTAAACTTCAAAAATTGGCAATTCAGAGAAAAGGGTACACTTAAAACAAAGTCAACCACATTAGGGAATGGAAATGCAGACCGGGCATCCAAACATCCAAACATTTCATAGATTATATGATCTTAGTAACTGCACATAGCAAGAAAGGAGTTTTCATTGATAACAGAGATCTAGAGGGCCAGACATATGAAATCCACTGGACAGACCTATGCAATTTTGCATAGGAGAGAAGCAAACCCATATACGGGTGAACAGCTCAAGCGGCTGTAAAAGAGATTACAGCTAATTGCAAATATGAAAAAATAAATCTGCTGCATATGCTGCACTACCATTCAGAAGTGAAGGGGAAGCCTCTACAAATGATTGCTTTCAGTACATTACCTTTAAGAGCAGAGAATAACATGATGAAGTTAAAGGGAAATAAGAAAATATCGGTGGCTCTACCATCCATTCATGCCATAAAAAAGGCTGGAACTAAGCATGATGCAGTATCAAAATGAAATAACCATCAAACAGGAGAGAGAGAGAGAGAGAGAGAGACAGAGACAGAGACAGACACACACACAAAATGAATAAACAAGCCCCAACCCATGAAGTCAGAGTTCTCACTGATGCAACGAAGGACATTTAGTTGATTTACGCTGTGACAGGTTGACATTCCTGTAAGCACAACACTCAAAAGCTCATTTCAGCAGCTTTAAGTAGCATGACACCTTCCTGATTTATGGCCATTTTACGGGGGCTGGAAATGGACAGAGAGGATGTGTCCATAGTTCTAAATGAAGTTAAGTGGTGACCTTGGATGCAGACCCAGCTACAATACAGTTTAAAAAATGAAAACCATTATAAGTGACTTGGATAATTTAAGTCAGGGTGGGGGGATTATTCCCAGTACAAGAAAACACTCTCTACACAAAGAAGTTTGGGAACTGTAGTACATAAAGATCTAATTATCAGAAGTATTGGTCACCCACAACTCCTATTAAATTCTCTGAAAATCAGCCCCCCTGAACAATTTCACAAGATAGTGTATCTAAAAAGTTACATCTCTCTTATTGATCATAATCTACTCCCATTTAATTCTCATTTTCTCCTGTCACAGTTCTATATATTAGAAAATTCAGGACACAATCTCCAGCTACTGAAGACCCATCACACACAAACATTCTCTCAGAAGAAGTTTTTAGAGCAGGCAACATCTTAAATGATGAGGGATACATGCCAGGCTTTTGAATAAAAAAGTCCATTAAAGGACACGGTCCAAACTCTGCTACACTCTTTGGAAAGCATCACAGTGACTTCAGTGGATTGTACATAGGCATAAATATAGCAAAAATGTCTTGGTTTATGAGGTTAGTTTCATTTACGTCCTTGTATTTGTCAAGAGTCTGCCAAATAAATTAACTAAAAGCATATTCTGGACCTAATGGATGGTAGTCCAGTCTAGAAAGTTAGCCTGGTGGTATCCTGTAAAACCATTTCAACCAGAATAATTGAAAACCTATAAGAGTTCCAATTAAAATCCTAAATCTGACTCAGTTAAATGAGCTGCTAATGGTTTCACCCACTGTCTGTGAAATTGTTAAAACATTCTGACTCAAAAAAAATTCTCATATAAATACATACATGAGGGAAGCACAGGGAGAGTCAGGAGAATCACAATCACCACATGAAAGCTGTGAACGTTTAAAAGTGTGCAACTGTTTGAAGTGCTTTAAGGGATAACTGTCACTGGAATTAATATGGTTTGAATGTTTAAAAATTGCAACAGATTCCTTCACTTTTTGAAGGGTGTCTGGTTCCTGCTGTGAAAGCTTACTGTCAGTCTATTTGATGGAAAGTTGAAGATAGTTTAATATATTGTTCGCTAATGCTTATTTAATGTAGTGGAATGGTCAGCAAAGACCGACACAGTTGCAAGTACAAGGTTAAGTCAGGAGATGAGTGTTTTTTCTTCTGTTGGTCTCCTCTGAAGCTCCCAAGTATCTGGCCAGCCTAACCCCTCGGAAAACTATGAAGTGGAATGAAATGAGAAACTTTAATAACATGACATGTAGCAAGTGGGAATTAAATAAAATATAACGCAGAAGAAAACTGAAAAGAAATCCTGACAAAGGGGGCAGGACACAACTGTGGCTCTCAGCGCTAAAGATACATGTGTATAGCATTTTAAATCCCATAACGATCTCAATGTACTGCTTCCTTATGCAGCTACTCATTAGCGATGGGCTCCCATAGCCAGTGGGAGCTATGAGACCATACTCCACACCTCTGCCTCAGCTCTGAGTCCTTTTCTGCACCCCAAACCCTGCATTCCTGGCCCCCACCAGAGCCCTCACCCCAACCCTCTTTCCCAGGCCTGAGCCCCCTGCTATAACCAAACTACCTCTCAGAGCCTGCACCCCACATGCCCTCCTGCAGCCCAGTCTTCGGTCCCCGGTAGACGGCCTGTCTCAGCCTGCTGCACAGCCCTCCACTGACAGGACTTTTGACGTATTGAGATCTCTCGGATGGCTTTTGATAGTGAACAGGAGATTGAGGAGGATTCTGGGAAACTCCCAGGCAACCCAGGAGGGTTGACAACCCTGTTCCCAGTGCCCACACCCCCTGCTCGACCTCACACTTGAGCCCCCCTCCCCACCCAGCCCAGAGACTGCACACCCTTCCTCACCCCAATTCCCTGCCCTGGCCTAGCAAAAGTGAGAAAAAAGGGGGGAGCTAAGCAACAGAGGGAAGGGGGCATGGAGTAGGTAGGGTGGAGCCTTAGAGAAGCAGTAGGGCAGAGGCCTGGCCTTGGGGTACAAGTGGAGACAAGGGTGTTTGGGTTTATGCAATTCGACAGCTGGCAACCCTACTTGCTCTTCTGGCATTGATCAAATTGTTTATCTTTAAATAAATGACTCCCTGTTTAGATGCTGAGGAAGGAGGAACTATGCATCTGCAAAAGAACGGCAACTCGGAATGGTAAGATGCATTCACTATTGTTACACTACAGAGTGAGTGAGCACGTATGTATAAAAGAGGCTCCATTGTTTCAAAAGTGCCGGTTTTCTCCCCGACTCAGGGCACAGACACAGAAAGGTTTTCTTCCACAACGAAATTAATGGAAACGGAGGTCTTCTTCCTATTAACTTACAGATTCAAACAGGCAATCTGATGCCACCCTTCCCTGGACAGCTGATTCATAAGGTTAAACAATGCTACATTGCTAATATTTTTTATCAGCTTTATCTTAGATGGTTGTGTTATGCTCTCTTAGCCACTCAAAACTCAACTTTCTTAACCATGTGAAAAACATAGAAACACTAAAGAGGTTTATTCTTTTTGGAGTGAAATTTACTATTTAATATTTCAGCACAAAAATCTTTCTAAAAGCCAATGGATATTCCAAACAGACACTCCACAAAACAATGAGAAGCCATCCTCTCCCCCCACAACCTCTTTCCTTCCCTTAAAAGTAAAATAAAAAGTAACTCAGGACTTTCTACATCAAAAAATATTTCTTTGGAAAGCTATCAAGTCATCACCAGCCGTGGTTAAAACCAGAATGAAGACTTCAGTTGGAATAAAGATTATTATAAAATGAATTTATTGGGGTAAATTTTTGAAGCCAACTTTAGCAGGAATGGAATACGGTTTTCATTTGCAGTCTTGTGCTTAATGGCTAAGAAATAAAACCACAAAGAAAGGAAGTCCATGAGGCTTCCAACTTTTAACAGGCAATTTTTGGAGGATTGAAAAGGAAGAGAGGGAAATCCAAATTTTAGAAATCTGTTTTGGTAAATCTTTATTCAGACTATGGAGACTCCAAAAGTAGAATGTCTAAACATTTTTTTTTTTTTAGGGTCAGAATCATATTATCTTACCTCAACTTGCATTTAGCATACATTCAGAACTAAAAGGTGTTTTTTTTCCTCCCCCTTGAGTCAGATGCTGCCAAAATATTCTAAGAACTCATTTTGTGTGATTCTGGCCCAAACTGGTAGAAAGATTTCCACTGTGTAGCTTCCATATCCATATTTCAAACCCAAGTCTAAACATCACCTGATTACTATTACTTTAGCCCATATCACTCTTTGTAAGTATCAGTTTAATATATTTGGGTGTGTGTTGTTTGCATTGGTTTATTGATGGCAGAGACAGACAGGGCAAGAATTGTTCAGTGCAACAGTGTCCTACCCTCATACGCTTTTTATGAAACGGCCTCTCCCAGAAAGAAAAGATTGATGGCTAAAAATAGAAGATTTAGCAAGGGGAAAATTCACGGAGCTAAAATAGGATGATAGAACCAAGCTCCCTTTCTTCGGATCCTATTTAGCCACCATTGCTTTGCATCCAAAGTCAACTATTTGTTTAATTTTAAATAGAGGCTCCACACATTAGACCTCCAGATTGAGAGAATGTTCCTAACCCCAGAAACAGCCGAGAAAAAACAATGCTTACTGTCTCTCTCGGAAGGAAAGGTAAGATTGTGCACATGCATGTCACGTCACTTCAGGAGATACCTGGATGAGCTTTAACTCCTATTAACATAATTTATTATTTGTAGGATAGTAGCATGTAAAGGCCTTGACTGTGACTGGGGTCCTGTTTTAGCACACACTATAGAAAGCCACAGTCTCTGCTCTGATGAGTTCCAGTCTACCCAGACTAGAAAGAAAGAGGGGAAGAGAAGATCATCATTCCCTTTTCATAAATGGGGAAACTGAGGCACAGAGTGATTATTTGACTGGCCAAGCACCAAACAGGAAGTTTGTTGCAAAGCCAGATGCTGACCTTAGATCTCTTGGAGTCCCTTCTGGTGCTTTAATCGCAAGACCATCCTTTGTGCTTGGTTCATTTGGCCTAATTAATTAAGCCAGTCGTGCAACAAGGCTGATCTAATGCCCTAAGTTTACGGCTCCACACATCCCAGCCCATTTTTTGTTCATTTCATCTCAGTACAGTTTAACTCTGATCTTTTTTGTTGTTGTTATAGTTGATTCAATATACTTCAATGTGTAATATATTTTATTCCATTCAATACATGACATTCTGTTATATTGTATTCAGTCTGGTATACTTTCTAATCAATTCTGGTATATGCTTCAGTTCAATACACTATATCTACTCTGCTAGGTTGTATTTATTTCAATATGATTTATATCTATTTTGCTATATGTTACATTAAGCTCTCTGCATGTTGTATCCATTTCTTCATCCATAACATCCATTTTGTCATGTGCTCTGGTACATGCCCTATCTGTTTTGATGTGCTTTTACATCCTGCTTCTGGTTACAGTTATTTTTCTTTACATTTGTATGGTATTAATGCCATTTGTTTTTCATCTATCTAGGCACTAATTCTGAATCAACTACTTCATATCCAGAGACTGGTGAAGTAAAATACAGTGTGTGGTTAGTATTAATAAGCATGTGTGTGTTATTTACTCTTTATTGTTATAAAAATGATTTTGGATGACAGTAGAGTGGGCTCTGTTGAATTTATATATACCTCAATATGTTACAACTTCCAAACCTTATTTCAATATAAGTTAAAATATTTTCTTTTTAAAATACAATATATTTTAGACTGTCTGAATGCTTTTTTCTTTTCTTTTTTTCAATTTCCGTCAGAATGTAAAGAACAGAACGGTACGTTTTATTCCAAAGAGAAATCAGAAGCAACAGTCAAACTCCAGAAGTTCAAAATCAAGACCCTGGGCCATTAAAAAGATGATGAGATGATTTTTCAACCAAATATTTTTAAACGCCAGACATTTTAGGTTTATGTTTTCCGTTTCCTTCAGTCTTGCGCCTTTGGAGAGCATGTGGTAACATTTGAAATGTTTCCCATGCAACAATGAGGCTTAGAAACTTTGTTTAAAAAATGAAACAGATTTAAGTATTGTAATCATGGAATAGCTTGACTCCAGAAGCTGGGACAAGGATGTATTGCACGACTCCCATAAAATCATGGGAGCTGGCAATATGGAAAGGCACTGAGGGCTCATCCCCACAGTGCATTAGTTCACACCAAATGGCTGTAAATTCGAGTGCATCCTGCAAATACTTCCATTTGCCATCAGGGATCTCTCCAGGGTAAATTGGGGAGAAATTTCCCTCCCAAGGCAAAAGAGCATCAAGAGGCAGCTGCTGACCGTCGCTGCAGCTCCATTCTTGGGGGCAGAAGTGGGGGGAATGTCTAGAAGGTTAGACTCCAGGCTCCCTAAGGCAGAAATGGTGTCTCCCTATCTGTTTGAACAACCTGAAGCCCTTTGTGGGTACTAACTGAAGAAAACAATGTCCCTCCTGCTACACCTCTACCATGACCTAATTCTAAACACCCCGGTACTGTGTCACGGGGGGGAAACTGGTTCTCCGCCTGCCTCAGTAACCTGTGACCCCAGAGAAGGTGGGAGCAGGATTTGCTTACTGTTAATTCAGTGACTTTAGGACAGCTCCCCTGGCCTCCAGCTATAGCTGTTGATATACAATGAAGTCCTTCTCCCTTGGAGTCTCCCACCTGTAATCTCCCTTGTGTGTCTGGGGTTTGAGGTGGGGGCCCCATCGATAAAGTCACAGAAGCAGATTCCTCTTCACCATTGCTAGCTGGGTTGCTCAAGAATTTTCATGCCAGCTGAACAATGGTTGGAAGGGAGTGATTGGGGGCTTCATCCCTCACTCATTGCATTCAACCATCCCTCTCCTCTCGCAGAAACTTAAATCACTGTACCATTTAGGTGCCAGATGAGAAACAAAGGCAGCCCAGGCCTTATATTACACAAACAGAGTTTTAATTTTCCGCCTTTCTTTCTACTTTGAAGTGTATGAAAGTTTACTTAATGTCAGCTTAACAAAAACAGACAAGATTCCTATAGCTAGATCTTTACAGCTTGTAGGATCCTGGCTGAGTTATGTGCGATTGCTTCTACAAGGGAAATAGACTTCCAGATGAATTATTTTGCAGAGCTCATGAGGGTGAGGTTTTTCTTCATGCAGAGACCCTGCACAAGGCCAATGTATCACTTAATTAGCACCTGAACCCTATTCTGAAGGTTTAAATGATGCACCAGTTTTGTGCTGGGCTTCTGTACAGTGGTAAATGTCACATTTTGTGAATGCTAGCTATTCATACAATCAGTGAGTATTACTCTATAGTGTGCCTTTGAGCATATGATCTCCAAGCATTTAACAAAGGCGGGCAGAGAGAGAAGCATCATCATTTTGCAGATGTGGAACCAGTGATTAGAAAGAGGTCACATAGGAGATCAGCAGCAGAATTAGAGTGCCACATCTCTTGACTTCCTAGTCCCTTAGTTTCATCATTTATATAACTCTACTGCCTCCCAAACACACCATATTTTTCTCTCTCTCTCTCACCCCCCCCCCCCCCATATTTACCTGCTTTTTATTATCAGGGATGGTCTAGACGGTGCTTGGTCTTGCTGTGAGGGCAGGGGACTGGACTCGATGACCTCTGAAGGTCCCTTCAGGTTCCAGTGTTCTATGATTCTATTACTTTTGGCTTATATAGAAGTTATATAGGAATGTTTGACATAATATAGATGATATGACTTGATCCTCAAATTATTGGCCAAACTCTGAACTCAGTTACACCAGTGTACACGTGAAGTGATTCCATTCAAGCCCATGGTGCTTTAAAGCAGAAAAAACATAAGTGGAAGCCACATATTTTATTTGTTTTGCCTCCATTAGATGAATACACTGTGTGAAACTGATTAGAGACCTCTTGGCATGACACGTTACAGTGCCCCATTTTGTGAAGTCATTAATAAACCCAATTTTAAATAAATTTTACAAATAAAGTGTTCCTACTCGTGCTTAGCCCTTGTGTGTCAATTTTCATTCCAGAGCTTTTTTTTTTCTTTTAACAACTGACATCTAAACTGCTTGAGCATAATTTATAATGGAAATGCTGACACAAATTTAACTGCAGTGGCACGAACAATGCCAGAATATATATAAAAAAGAGAAGACTCCTTAAAATAAATGACAAGAAGTTCAAAACTCAGATTAAAAGCACATGAACATGAAATCATTTTATTGATGATTATCCTGAGGGTAGTCAAACATCCTGCCCTCTGCAGAATGTTCCAGTGAGAGGGATTTTTAAGGAGTCATGACTTCTAAAAAGTTTGTTGGAAAATTCTCCGTACGTTACACACCATAACAATTCTTCACTTGTATTTTCTATAATTACACATTTCTATCCGGTGTTTGGGCTATTAGCATTCACAAACACCCCCTACAACAAAAGCAGTCATTTTGGAAAGAGAAAACCGGGAAATCTAACACTCTCCTACATGACCAAGATGGTAAGAGCTGCTACAGTTGCCAAACACGATACACAAAACATTTAATTTATAATAGTTAGAACCTGGCCCTTGACCAAGCCCAAAGAACTATGTCTTATTTCACTTGCTCTTGAATATGTCTCTTTCGGAGATAAACGACTGTGCTGTTTGCCAGTTCTCTCCTCTGTTTGGCGTTTTGTTTAGCTCCGCTTGTGACAAGCCAAGAGTTGATGCATCTGCTTGAATGTGTAATATACATCTTTGGTCAACTTAGCTTTTTTCCTTGACAATATTATGTCAAACAATCACATCACAACTGGCTCTGGTCTCTTTGTTGTTAGCTAATAAATTAAAGAGTATTTATTATCTGCAATCCTTTTTTCCTTTTTAATGGTGACACATTTGTGGTGAATTACAGGGCAGCTTTATAAACTAGGCTGTGGGCCAGTATCAGCCCCAGTGCTCATGTGAATGTTCCCTCTCCCACTTGGCCTCCCAGCCTGGTGGTAAATCAAGGCAGCTGTCACAGCACACTAAGTTAGTGTGCGTCATTGGGGAGAGCAGGAAGCGTTGCGGGTATAATTCTGTCCATCAAACTAATATGTTATATCAGTAGCTTTGTAATCTTCTGCTATAAGTTATGGGAAGTGACACCTAAGAATTCACTTTGAAAGCAATGTGTTCCTCCGACTTTAAGCCAAAACAGGCCCAATCTGCAGCAGGCGTTCCTCTGTTTATATGAACGGATTTGAAGCAGCTAGCAAGCCCTAGCACGATCAATGCCGCAGTATTTTTACACATTCCACTGCAAATCTCCCTCAGTTTATGGGTTTTGCAACAGAGTTTGTAAACTTTTAAACATGATTTCTTCCCTTCTTTTTTACCCTTGCGTTAACCTCCAGTAGCAGGATAGATAAATATACTCTTTGAATGTTATCATGACAAAGTGAACTCCTGACAGATAGGAATGAATGGGCGACCTATTTCCCTTGTCCATACCCCCTTCAACCTTTGCCTTGACAAATGTGGGAAATGGCCATGGAGGACAGGAGAAGAATACACACAGCGCTATGATAGGAATGTCAACTTTTCTGTTAAATGTTCACATGACACTGAAAAAAATGAGGGAAGATAACACTGCCTACTTAAGGTTTTCTAAACAGTTTCACAAAGGTCCAATTCACACTGTATCTCCTCTGAAAGGATGCCTTATTTCCAGTGACTTTTTTAATGCTTTTGACGACCAATAAAAGAAGGAACTTGGGCTCAATTAAGTCTTTTTGTGAGGTGTGATCTGATCTGAGAGAAGTCTAAGGGGCATCTTCAAAGCGTCCTAGCCAGACGAGCATGCCCTACCTCCCCCATGCACTGAAACTGAATATCTACAAAAACACACCCCCTAAATGTCTGTATTTATACTGCCAATTCAAACTTTGATAAAGAAGATGGTGAGAATTTTATTTTTGCTGATCCTAGGTCTTAAATGCCATGAAGAAATTTTCTAATTGGAAACTTTTATAATCCAAGTTTTAGAGCAGAAAACAGTTTCCGTTTTTCCTTCTAAATCCTCTTTTTAGATCCAAGGAAAATTAAAAAAAAAATCTTGGGAAAAAAAATCAGATAAAAGAAGCTTAACACAAAGTATTCATTGGCGACACTATCATAGTTTAATCAAAACTTCTACTAATTAAAACCTAACCCATAGGAGATTTAAAACATTTTCAGGGTTGTGAAACAACAACTTCTGCTTCTCTTTATGTGGGGGATATACCAACGTTACTCCAGCGCTACTTTCAAGGTCAACTTGAAAATCATGAGTGATATTTCACACGGTCACATGACAAACCACATAGCCTAAACACATAAGAAATCTTATATTTAGGAACATCATGCCTTGTTCACATGGCTTAAAAGTATGAAAAATTACATGCCAGTCTTGGTTAAATAGTAAAGAAAGCAAGCAAGCAAGCAAGCAAGCAAGCTCGCTCGCTCGCTCCTACCTACAATGGAATCTATTTTAAGAGCAGACTTTCATTTTCTCAGTCTGTTCATCCTGGAAAATTAAAGCAATAGTAGCTTGGGACTTTTTCTCCATAACACCATTTCCAAATCATCCGTCAGAGATTCTGTTCTGGTGTAGCAGTTTGTCATTTGGAACCTGATACAACAAAGACATCAAGTATAGCTTCTGAACTAGGTAAAACCAACTGGTCTGACTTCAAAAGACTCCAGCGTGACAGGTGGTGGTGGAAGGGTAGATGAGGGAATCAAGAGGAAATACATCATCACAAGAACTGTTATGGGGAGTCACACCTCTATGTAGCCAGGGCAGGACATTGTAACCCATCAGTAGAGGCCCCCATCAGGCAGTAGGGCTTGGTATATCCATACCTTGCACACATTATAATCAGGGCTCAGACTGGCCCATCCCTTTTTTTATGTTCCTGCTATGTGCTGCACTGACATAGTGCAAGTAAGAGCTAAATATTGGACCATTTCTCAAGCACCTTTTCTCATGCAAGGAAGTTGCCTTCATATTCATGTCAAGGCTTCCTCCCCACCCCTCATCCCAGGAGGTGAGTTTTCTTCCCCAACAACAGTACATAACATTCTGTACTCATACCACAGAAGCACCACAAAATACTAGGTTTTCATCATCACTTTGGTAGCTAGTAAACTCTCTCTTTTGCACCCATTGGACATTACAAACCCCTTCGTTCTAAAAGGACCGAGTGACTTCCACAGGACCTTGGGGAACAGCATCAATGGACTATGCTAAGACCTTTATTAAAACTTGCATTGCTGCTTCCTTCACTCTCTGGAATCCCTCTGTAAGGAGATTCTTGGGATAGCTATGCAGACACAGATGTTGAAGGCACAAAATAGACAGGAGATGGGAAAAGGGGGTTGTGTGGATCACCTGTATCCATGAGCTAAGAGAGAAGGAATTCCTGGCTATATTTGTGAGAAGCCCAATCATGTCCTCCATCATGGAAGAATAGGAAAATCAGTGAGCTAAAAATGGCTTCTTTCCCCAACATAGGCTAGTTCCATGCAGGAGAAAATGAGCCCACAAGGACTCTTGTTCAGACATGAACTGGATCAAAAGAGAAAGGTTTTATTTAAAAACTTGAAGGCAGTTCAGTTATCAAATGGATTAAACTCTTTTAAGACTTTTCATCACAGAAATGAATTGGCAAAAGGAACAGCAGGGGAAAGGCAGATTAAATGTGTATGTTCAAGATATAGTTTTCCCTGTTCATTTAATAAAACAAATAACATTATTAATATCAACACAGGGGCCGAATTTTCAAATTAACCCTGGTAACATACTAGGTGCCAGACAGTTTCATGACCTCTTGCTTTCATTTTGAGTTTTGATGTAATCTGACCTTATATGGCAGAGCTGGAATTCAAAACAAACTCAGATCTATCACTTCATTCTGTTTTGTCTAAAGCGTGGATCCCAACACACATAGAGCTTCAGAGCAAAACAAAGGTAAACAATGAAGCAGTCTTCAGAAATAGTGTCTTATCCACAGACAACAATTTTCAGGTCTGCTGAGAAGTTTACATGCTTGCACTGGTGTGGCCCTGTCTGACATATGGAGACACTTTAGGATATTATTGGTATCAATATTATAAAATTTCAAGGAATCTGACTAGATATGCCATGTCAGGCATCTGTGAAAACATTGTGATTTGTGAAGTTTAACAATCTTGTTTCTATGTTTGTATCAACTTTGTATTGTGAGTTAACAACATGTATGATATATCTTTATAAGTTGTGCTGTGGCTCTCAGTAACACACCCAAACAAATTGGTGTCTTCACTGCCGAGTCTGTTCAATGGCCCATCAAGGGTCCTCAGTTGTACAAAGAGCTCATTGTAAGAAGCCAGGGATTACTCCTTATGGGCATGTCTACAATACGGAGTAGATTGACCCTACGGAGGTCGATCTAGCATTCAATTTAGCAGGTCAAGTGTAGACCCCCAAATCAAACGCCAAGGGCAGCTACCATCAGCATCCTGTACTCTTCATTCTGTGAGGAGTAAGGGAAGCCGATGGGAGCATGTGCTCCCGTCAGCCTCCCACAGTGTAGACACTGCAGGGGATGGCTTAAGGCCAGTTGAATCCAGGTACGCATTTTGCATAGCTGGATGGCATACCTTAAGTTGACCTGCCTGGTCTAGTATAGATCAGGCCTATGAATCAGCAGGATTTGAAGATAGGGGTTTACAAGCTTTTTTCTGTGTGTTTGGGACAAAGGAAGTTTCAGACATCTGGCAAAGGATATAAAATGGCTGCTGCATCTCCTGTATTTTGTCTTCCTTCCTGCTTCTTACCTTTGGAGTACTTTGTTATAAACTGAAGTGCAGCACAAAGGACTGATAGACCCATCCAAGCTGTGGATGTGGTCCAGAGAGACTTTCAAGCTAGCAAACTTACCAACACAGCTAAGAATTTGATACAAGGACTTTGTAACCTTATGTATGGATCTAGTTGCTTAACCATTTAACAACAACTCTTCATTTCTTTTTTTTTTTCTTTCTTTTATTATAAATCTTTAGTTTTAGGTACTAAAGGATTGGCTGGCAGCATGGTATTTTGGGTAAGATCCAAGTGAATATTGATTTGGTAATGTAGCTGGCTTTTGGGGGTCAGAAGAACATTTTGTATAGTGAGCAGAGTTTTTAAATAACTTCTCATTGTACTGGACCTTTGTGCTAATTGGGAACCAGAGGACTGAAATGCAATAAAGAGGCCTGTGTGATCTCATTTTTTTAGCTTCTTGATAACCAGTGAGGAGGATGAGCAGCACAGTTTGTGGCTGGTTGCTGAACTAAACTAAACTTCAGTGCTCTTCACCAGCTTTGGGAGAATTTACTTTTCTTTTTGCAGCCTGGCTTAAACCTGGCATTTTCAGTGAGAGTTATACCACTTGTGACCCGAGGTCAGTAGGGTAAGACAACTCCCTTGGTTTCTTGCCTATGTTCAAACCCAGAAAACATTTACAAAGTCCTACCATATAACATAGGTGAAGCAATATCCAGGCAAGGTGAGAGGTCAATCTAAAGAGTTCTCTTTTGTGTCTTAAATTGATTTGGCATAACTATAACATTATTTTGCATTTACTGGCCTATATCCTCAAAACTGACTTGTGACTTTGGGTGCCCTCCTTTATATTCAAGGAGACCTGATTTTCATCAGGTAGCTGTTTAATACTTCTAAAATTTAGGCCACTTGATGGTATCTCAGTTTGGGCCTCCAAAATCTTAAAGCACTTTTGAAAAGACTTTTCAAGCAGGCATCTTAACAGCACTTTCCTAACATCAGACTTTATAATGCATCCCAATGAAGAAGCTAGACATTTTACAAATACACAAAGTATTTGCTTATGACTATGCAGTTGGACCAGTGGCATAGCTCAGACCAACAACAATGAAAGATATTCTAAATCATCCATCTGGGAGCTGAAAACATATAATTGGCCAGCCTGGGTTAGAGCAGTGGTCTGTATAGTCCAACATTGTCTTTTGACAGCAACTGGTACCAGATACTTCAGGAGGAGTGAACAGAATAGGAGAATTATTGAGTGATCCATCCCCTTGTCAATCAGTCCCAGCTTCTGGCAGTCAGAGATTTAGGGACACCCAGAACAACAAGTTGCACCCCTGACCGTCTTGGCTAATAGCAATCGATGGCTCTATCTTCCATGAACTTATCTCCCTTTTTTTTTGAACACGCTTATGCTTTTGACAACGAGATCTATACATTGACTGTGAATTCGGTGAAGTATTTTTTTATGTTTTAAATCTGCTGCTTATTAATTTCATTGGGTGACAGCTGGTTTACATGTTGTTTACTTCTTCACATTACGCTACCTTATTCACTTGCTCCACTGGTGGATTTTATACTCTTCCATCATATCTCCTTTCACTCATCTCTTCTTTAAGATCAAAAGTCCCAGACGTCTTAATATTTCTTCGTAGAAAAGATTCCATATCCTGAATCATTTTTGTTGCTCTTCTCAGTACTTTTTTTCCAATTCTAATGCATCTTTTTTTCAGATGGGCAACTAGAATTGCAATGCAGTATTCAAGGTATGGGTGTTAACAGATTTTTATAGTGGCATTATGATGTTTACTGTCTTATTACCTAGCCTTTTCTTAATGGTGTCTAACATTCCATTATTTTTTTTTACTGCTGCTGCATAGTGAGGACATGTATTCAGAGAACAGCCTCCAAGGACTCGAAGATCTCTTGGTTGAGTGGTAACAGCTAATGTACACCCCAGATTTGTGAGATCCTTTTTAAATTCTTCACAGTCAGTTTTGAATTTAACTACCTTGACTAATGTAGTATAATCTACAAAGGGAAAACATTGTACTTTTCCAGTGAAACCATTATAATAATCTCACAATGTCCTTTAAAAAAAGAATGGAAGAAAACAGTCAAAAATTCTAACCTGTACTTTTGAGCAAATGGTCATACACCTTTCTAAAAGGAAACAAGTTTTGATTATATAGGTCTTATTTATAGGAACTATTATATTGTACATGCGGCTAGAGACTCTCCATTTTAATTTTTCAATGGATGGTGGCAGAACAGATTTTCCCATTAATTTTTGATAACATAAAGCTCTTAGTGCATTATAATCCTAAGAGGCACACATGGTTCCACAGTAGAGCACAAATGATGTCAAACTAAAAATCAATGCCAGGTCAAATTCAACTCCAGGCTAATCAAGTACCACCCATCAAGCTGAATAGGAACTATGCCCAAATTAAACTGAGGTTGAATTTAGGAGTTTTTTTTTTTAAAAGGACAATATCTGGTTTCATTAACAAAAGGAGGTCTTTGTGGTTCAGGGGCTGGATTAAGACTCGGTAGTCCCTGGATCCGTTGTCAGATCTGCTACACACTTCCTCAGAGAACTTGGGCAAATCATCAAATCTCTCCAGAGCTCATCTGAGGGCGATAAAGATCATTTCTTTCTTTCATCCTTTGTCTGTGTTGTTTCTTTTAATTCTATGAAAGTTCTTTGGAGCAGAAACTGTCATTTACTAAATAAAACTGCCCAGCCCCTAGGACAACAGGGCCATGAACTTGGCTGGGGCCTCTGAGCTCAACTAGAACACAAACTAACAAAAACGTTTGCATTTCTCGACATACTGGGGCTCACATCTATATTTGACACCGTCTTTACAATGTACAGCAACAGCATCACATTAAGAGTTTAGAAACCATGCTCTGTGATCTGCTTTGGGAAGAAAAAGGGGGTAGTTTTAGTTCAGTTTCTGGCAGACCATCTTTATAGATAGATTAGATTAGATTAGATTAGGATTGACAGACCAATTCAGGTGGGACAAGGAAACCCAGGCAAAGCATCTCTGTATATGATCATAGCTGCATCACACAGAGCCTTTGGTGAAGTTCTTGGTCACAGCACAGCAAAAACTGAATCAAACATTATGATGTTAGAATGACTTCAAGTGTAGTCCTGCCAGTCTAGCCATTAGCACATTCATTGTTCCTCACAGCTGGATAATAACTATATTTTTCAAGTCATCTACAAAAATTGTAGCAGCCGCACCAACATGGTCACTTGAGATTTAGCAGTTGAATAGCTGTCCTTTGTTTTCACGAGCGGTGCTGTAAAGCCAGATAAAAATGTATCCAGTGTTCAAAGTATACCGGAGACACAGTCTGCCCCTACACAAACCAAATATCTAGACTGAGTCATCCTTTACCAGCTATGGCTTGCAAACCCAGCAAAGTTCACTAGCTACAAGTACTTGGCGCCTCTACTACATAAATTCCTAAAGCTAGCCATGAACAAGTGGTGGGTTCCCCCACCACCACCTCCGCCCCCTCCCCACACACCCCAATGCTGGAAATTTCAGAAGGGCCTAACAGAGCTGAACGACCAAATCACACTGAAATGCAGTGTTGGTCACCACATTCTCTTAGGCTTCTGTGGAAATCCCTGATTTAATTCTCATTGAGCATGTGCAGCACTGACATGCGATCAGCGAGTAATGAGAAGGGCCCCAGAGTGATTAAAAGTGGGTTGTTGCCCGTAAATAACCCCAAAATATAAAAACCTTTGTCTGATGTCAAGACTAATGCACATGACTCAGCTTTTTAGAGGTAATTAATTCATGTGCTTCTCATTACTGCAGTCCTATAGATCATCATCTTTCAACAATACCTATAAAAGAGCAGACTGGCTACCCCGGAGATGGATTTGGTCTATTTTTCTGTATTACAGTCCCTCAAAAATTCTGTTAGATTCTGCAGACAGACATGATACAATATATATCAAATGTTGGCCTTTGAAGGCAAAGGCATTTAAGTTACTACGTTACATATGGTTCCCCTAGCTGAGCAATGAACTATTTTTTTCTTATTCTTCTTGTAGGGGAGAGAAAAAACACTGCCCTACAACAGACACAATGCAGTACCCACAGTGCATAGTTCGTGTCAACTGCATCTGTACTCACCCTCAAAGGGCACCCACTCGAGGCTCCTGGTTTCTCCTCAAGATACCTGTGTGTTTTTCCCAAGCCACATAGTCCACTGCCCACATTTTGATAACCCCAACAAGTCAGATTGCCTTAGAAGGCCACCAACTACGCCTTGTTTTTCCTCTTTAACAAGTTATGTGGCACTAGGTTTCACCAGAGAGTAGGGTTGCCAGGTGTCCGTATTAACCCAGACAGTCCAGTATTTTTGCCTCCTGTCCGGTAAAAAATTCAGAAAATACCAGACACCTAAAATGTCCAGTATTTTCTGATTTTTTTTCCCGGCCAGGAGGCAAAAATACCAGACACCTGGCAACCCTAGGGCCCGGCCCGGGCCCGGCCCCCGGCCTCCCCCCGCCCCTGGGCCCCGCCCCCCCCCGGCCTTCCCCCACCCCCCGGGCCCCGACACCCCTAGCCCCGTGCCCCGGACCCCATGCTTACCTGGTTCTGCAGGGAAGCTAAGTTCTGGCTTGAACAAGAACACAAAATGGACACCAGCAAAAAGCCTAAAGACTAAGGGGAAGCAACGCCTTCCCTGGGTCTTAGTGCTCAACCGCTCCTATCCCTATTCTAACTTTGCACTCATTCTGAAAGGGGCCATGCTGTTTTATTATTTAATTTTTTTTTTTTGGCTTAAGTCTCAGAGTCCATTTTTTTTAAAAACTCAACAACTTTGGTCCCCCCCCCCCTTTTTTTCCTCAACAGAATTTTTTTCCCCAGTGTTTTGTGGGGGGGGAGGGGAGGGGTTCGGTATTTTTGGTTCAACCATCTGGCAACCCTACCAGAGAGTTAACAATGGCAATTTAGTAACCAAAAAACAGGACTATGTAGCACTTTAAAGACTAACAAGATGGTTTATTAGTTGATGAGTTTTCGTGGGCCAGACTCACGGCTACATCTCTATTACTAATTTAGTAACCAGTTACTTAAATGAAGTATTACTGGTCAAAACCACCATTGGTCAAGATTTTCAACAGTGACTAAGGAGGTTTGGTTACCTCAATGTTTGGATGCCTGATTTAAAACATATGGGTGTTGGAGGGGTGGCCTTGCTTTTAAAAAAGGGCTGAATCTGCTGATGACCACTGTACTGAGGGCCTCTCAAGCCACTTAAAAAATTCTTAGCCTTTTCAATAAATTCATCTTCCTTCTAACACTAAACAAGTGAAATCTTACCTATTGCAGTGACAACAATTCAGAAAAGCAAGTGTCAATAGCCCAAGGATTCCCCCCCCCCAAAGTTCTCATGTTAAATTTGCAACTAAGGTTTAATATTAAGAGATGAGGCTACTTAACACTACCACTGAATAACTACGTTGATAAATTTCACTATATTTTTTTCAAATAAGTAATTTAATATTTTCCCATTATTCACACAATATGCAAATCATTTACTAACCACACACAATACATTGGTTTTTAAAATGAATTCTTTGTGCATTGTTTCCCCCATTATTTACTGATCCTCCTTTCTCCTCCTTCCCTATTTCAAGTGGGAAAAATATTTGAAGTCGTTTCCCTCTTGTAAACTGCCATCAGTTGGCTCATTTAAATCCATCTTGTTTCAATCCCCCACACTCTTTAAAACTGCAATGCAACTGACAACTTTCTTTCTCCTTAATATAAACAGAACACAATAGGAAGAGCAAACATCAGTTGAACTAATCCTGTGCTTTGTGATTCTGCTGTACCCTTCATGATCCTTAGCTAGCTGTTCCTATTTGTAAATGGTAGGAGGCTAAACTGGGTTGACACTGCAAGCTGTATCTCAATTCTGTAGTGAGTTTTGGGATTACACTGACTTCCACTCTACCCACTCTTGCAAATTTCATGCCAGTAAAAACAAAGCAGAGTCCAATGATTGCGCTCCAGTCAGATAGGCAACAGGCGTATGCCAGATTGTTTGGACACGTATCACAGTAAGTGTGGAATGCAGACAGATGCATGCTGTCCAAATGCCCTTGGATTTTCGGAGATATTCCTTTTCTTTTAAAGACTTCCATCTTCTAATGCTCATCTCCAGTTAAAAAAAAAGTCATAAAAATATAAAGGAGGCTACAGGTTACACTTATAAACAGACTATTCTTCTACACATGCTTAATCAAGACAATCCCTTGTTTAAGTCTTCTGAATCTTTATTGCTGTTTTTGAGGAGACAAGCTTTTGAGACCTTTTATGGCTAATGTCAGAGAAATAAAAAGGTCAGGCAATAAGTGCAGCTGATCACTGGTTTTATTTTGCAGGCCAGGATAAAATACATGATATATTTGGAGCAATGTGAATTCTGGAAGGTTTAGAATATGATTCAAGCCCTCCTTGTGTGAAGAAAACAGACAACAGCTGGGAAATCATGGAAGAGCTCCAGTGGGGACTTCAGCTGCCTCAGTATACAGCTTTGTTAAATGAACTACCATTTTATTACAAAGCCTGCCTGGATGTCAACAAACTGCTTTAAAAACAGCAGCTGTTCCACGCTTTCTTTTCTACTTTTCCAACAACTGAAGAACTGTAGATTCTTTTGTGAAATGTTGGTTGGTAGTATACTTGGGAAATTAAAAAGATTAAACAGAACAACAGTCAACTGGTGATGTCGTTAGTTGATGTACGAGGGCCAAGATTCCCAAACACATGTACCCAATGTTACGCATGTGTATAAAAATGGCCTGCTTTCAGATAATTTAAGCCCATGCAGAATCCTTTTGGTAGCCTTTGGGATTGCAGTTGCTATATAATTATTATATTGTTCAAATCTTTGATTAGCACCCAGGTCTTTCATATGCCAACCTGCATGCAGTTCACAAATTTCTGTAAAGTTTGCCTGCATTTTTATTTGTTTAATGCCTCCAAAATATATGCTCTCACTCCAGGCTAATGATAAAGCAGATAAGCCCAAAGGAATAGAACAAGTTCAAAAGAGTAACAATGATGTAATGTTCTAATGTTTGCCTTTTTAGGATCCATTTTCACTTATTCTCAAAGCACAACATCAGGCTGATTTATGATTTTATAATTAAGAACAGCAATCCCAGAGACTATTGAATTATACCTCACATGGAGCTAGCAGCATCATAGGAACTTATGAACTGTCATTTGGGATCAAATCAGTGGTTCATCTGGGATGAGTATCCTACCCAAAGAAGTCAATATCAGGTTCTTTTGAGGGAAGGGGAAAGATCACGTACCCACTTGGAAGGCTCTCCCTAAACACTGCTACATCATTTTGAAGTTCTTTGAGCACAAAAGTGTGCATCTATTCATATAGAATTGCATTTACCCACCTCCCACAGGGCTTAATTAATTCAGACTACCTGACAGAAATGTCCTGGAGTTACTTTCATTTGAATCCAGCAGACTTTCCTCAGTAATATAACTTTAAGTAAACTCCCTAAAAGTGGTTACTTTGGTTTCTTTAGAACTAAGACAAAAGTAATATAGATTACTTATTTCAGGAAAATCAGGGTGATCTATATTACCTCAAGAGAGTGTCATATTCTTTTCTTTTTCTCTGTTTACCACTTTCCCCCCTAAAATGTCTTTTCCACGGTCTTTGCTTTCTCTTCCTTCAAACTCAGCTTTCATACTTTTAAGCTATGTATTTATCTTTATGGTATCTCTCTCTCCTACTTTTCACCATTCTCTCTCCCTATTCATTCCCCACCCTACATCCTGGTTGAGAAGGGACCAAAGCCGAATCCTTTGTACCCTTTATGTTCAACATCTCAGAGGGTGAGCAACTGAGTCTAAAGATGACTTACTTTCTAGTGTGGGCGAATTAAAAGCCCTGGGATTTAGTGCCAGAAGAGAAAACTCACATATTGTAAAAGCTTGCCAACAGATTAATGCAAAGCATTAAAAATACCTATTTTTAACTCTGAGGATGAGAAAACTTTTTCTTGAAATTCCTTTAAGAAAACCCGCACAATACCTGCAAAAGACAAACAATTCATACCTCTGCTGAACACTAAAAATCATGGTCTCGAGAGAGAAATGGGTTTTATGGCTTGTTACAATTTGTAACTTACTAACCTTTGTATTCAATCTTGTAGTCATGTTGGTCCCATGACATTAAGACCAGAAGAAGAGCTCTAGGTAAGACTGAAAGCTTCTCTCTTTCATCAACGGAAGCTGGTCTTCTAAAAGATATTATCTAACTCACACTGTCTCTCTAATCGTCCTTTGAACACCTCAAGTGTTAGCTGTCCACTTCAATTAAAGTGGTTTCTTGCAACTTCTTTTAAGTGCTTATGAAACAATCTGCCAACCTTGTATTTAGCTGTAACACTGGTTACCTTTTCCAGATCTAAAGAAGAGCTCTGTGAAGATCAAAAGCTTGTCTTCTTCCATCAACAAAAGTAGATTCAATTTAAAAAAAAAAATCACCTCACCCACTTCTCTCACATAGCCTGGGCCCAACACAGCTACACCACAAACAATCAAAAAAATTGTCTTTCTAGGGAAAGGAAAGAGGGAGGATTCGTATTTGGAGGAGTGATTTGTTAACAGTTTGGGACTGAGAATCCGCAATTCACCATACAGCCCATCAAGTCACTTGGGACCAGTTGGGTTGGCCTCACTTGCCATGCCATGGCTCAGAATTGCAGGACCTTAGTGTGGAAACTCTCTCTCAGAAGAGGCACTCCGTGGTTCTTTTCCACACTTGAAAATCCTTTCTGTTAGAGTAATTTTACTCACAGGCCTTTAATGTCCCCAGTTTCCATCCACCGTTCTGTGGAGATGGGGTGATAGAGTTTACTGCAAGGAATCTCTAGTGCAGGGCTACTCAACTTTGGAAGCCCCAAGGGCCACAATGATACTCACAGCACATGCCGAGGACCGCAACTTAAGTGTGGTTGCATATTCTTGCAAATATATATGCAAATAGCTTCTTTCACACTGACGGGCAGGAATGGAAAGCACTTCCCACAATGCCCCGGCGCTCCTGATACCTCCTCCTTGGGGGCTAGAAACCTCCAGCCAGCCCGTCCGTTTGCATCTTTCAATGTTCATCCCGCCAGGGAGACACCTCACTGTTGTGGAGCATGTTCCAAGTGGAAGCCATATTCAAAGGATCCCACCTGTGGGCCGTGTGTTGAGCCCTGCGTAAACCCAAACTGCATCGTGAGCCACAAACAAATGGGCCGCAGGCTGCATGTGGCCCACCGGCCACGTGTTGAGTAGCCCTGCTCTAGTGAGAACACTGACCCCAAGTTTACTATTTTCAACCTTTGGCAACTATATTGGACTCTTTCCTACAACATTTTTCAACAATTAAAATAATAAAGCCATACAAATCTATTCCAAAGTCATTAGTGTAGGCAAGGGCCGCAGGAAAAGGAAAAACATACACTCTTTTAAACTGGGGATGGTAGCGTGACTCCAGACCAGGGGCGGCCCGTGACTATAGGCGGACTCGGCCATCGCCTAGGATGCCGCCTTCAATGGGGCGCGTGGGGTGCCCGATGATGATGTCACTCCATTAACGGCCGTGCAGGTGGGGGCGCTGATCGCACGTTCCACCTGGGACGCCAGCTGCCACAGCCCTCCTTAGGCCACTCCTGCTCCAGACTTTTCGGCTTTTGTGGCTGTGGAGAATGTTGTGCATCTGAACCCAGAGCACACATCAAATACAGCAGCATAGCAATGATTGCACTGCAACGTAAGTACACTTTCCACCCATGGGCCAGGAACTTTTCATTTCCCATTATATATAATAAGGGTTTTCAAGCCTCAGTTCATCATATGAATGCTTTCAAGCTCACCTCTTGAGCCTGACGCAGACAGGTGCTGAGCAACGAGAGGACCTGATGTCTTCAGTCAGTGCTGAGGGCCCCTCAGGCTCAGGTCTTTGTTGGTAGACTCTGGAGTTTGCATGCTGGTATGGAGGTTCAAGGGAAGCCTCAGTTTGAAGCAAGTAGGACCAGAAGGATGGAGTGCAAAAATAAATCAGTTGGGGGGGACCTCACACAAGCAAAAAATGAAACAAAAAACCTCACTGTCATGGCCCTCGACTGAGAAGGAGAAAATTTTCCTGAATCTGGTCACTAATTAGGGTGCTGGTGCTATGAAAAATTTTTGGACTGAACGGAATATGAAAGGACTATGCGCATCCCTAGTGATAAACCAAAGTATAATATTCAAAGTGGTACCACTGCATATTTTCATTCAGTTCAAAATGCCCATTGCTGCACTGCTGCTTATATGCAAAGCAAAAGCAGAAGCTGGGAATGGGTACTGGGGGCAGACCACTTGCCTGTTCCATTCATTCCCTCTGAAGCACCTTGCATTGGCCACTGTTGGAAGGCAACTACTGGGCTAGGTGGACCATTGTTCTGATCCAGTATGGTTCTTATGTGCTTAAAGAGTTGCAGGATGGGTCAGCATCCCACTTTCCAGACTGCATTAGGTTACCCACATTTTTTTTTCCTGACTTGAGCTCCTATTAAATCCTCACCTACTATTCAGATAGGCAAGTGCGCCTCAATATTAGGGCCATGTGGTAGCATAAGAAAGAATAAATGCTGCTGCAATTCTTACCACTCTGGGGTAATTTTCCCAGAAAATGCACACACAACTCCTCA
This sequence comes from Pelochelys cantorii, assembly GCA_032595735.1. Taxonomy (NCBI): domain Eukaryota; kingdom Metazoa; phylum Chordata; order Testudines; family Trionychidae; genus Pelochelys; species Pelochelys cantorii. The sequence goes on along the minus strand of CM064333.1, from coordinate 7,705,546 downwards.
CTAAAATGTGGGAAGGGGTTATTAATTAGAGAAAGGTACGAGGACAGATGTACTCATAAATTCTGCTAAAATTATTGGGCCCATTCCATTCCCAGTTCCCCCAGCAACTCAGTGAAGAACTGCAAGGAGACAAGTGTCTCTAGGGAAGAAAAAAAATAAGATGCTTCATGGGCATGCTGTGATGATTCCATGAAATTCTAATTCAGGCATCCATTAAATGAAATTATGCAAAAGACATGCCAGACTCTTCAAATACATGAGTCTAATACCAGCTCACTGAGTTAATCTTGGTCAACGGATGATCAACATTAACGTTTAAAATCATCCCATGTGAAACCCCGACGACTAAAGTCATATTTTTACTTGATTGCAATAATTATTTTTAAACAAAATTCTTCAATAGAAATCATGCTCATATGTAGAACATAATATTGCCATTTGCCCAAAAAGTAGAGAGCGACTTTAATCTCCAAAGGAGACAGTAAACAGTGTAGGCAGGGGTTCTACTTAACCCGCACACCCTGCTAATAAGTTTAAGATAACAGACCAGTGCATTTAAATAAAATCCAGACTCAATTTAATAGTATTTGTTATAAAGCTCTATCTAATTATATTAGTCAATCTTTATTACTAGGCTCACAAGTGCAGAGAAGTCTATTATCCCTCTTTCTAATGATCTCTTCACTATCATAGTCATAAAACTCCCCTATAAATTAATCATCTGTTTGCAATCATAAGTAAATATCATCTCAATTAACAATTGATAAATAAACTGTTGACTCTGGAGGCTATTGCTGTTATAAATGTGAGTACTGGAGGAATCGGCAAAGCTTCTGCAATTTCTGCAAAAGTGTATTTCTGGGTACTCAGAGGTTTCTGTTTGAGACTGTTTAAATGAGACACATTGAATGGAGCTCATATGAGCCAGTTTTCCACCATCACGGTGCCACCCATCTTTTGTGTTGCTAAGCGTGGGGGAGGATATTGTCTGTCTTTTCCACTGATTGCTTTGTTCCTCTCAGACTAAACAGAAGTTGAAGTTAACATACAGAACACTTGCTGTTCTTCCTGCTCATAGTATTTTGTGAACTCTTCTCCCCTCCCCCCCCCAACCCCCAGGAAGCTTTCAGTCGGTCCCCAAACTTGAGCCTCATGTTGGACCACAGTTTTTCCTCTGTATTCTCTTCTCCCCATTTAGCCTGTGAGTGCATGTGAAAGACTGCCCACATGACTGCCCTAAAGAATGATGTGCACTGTGGACAGATCTTCTCCCTACTTCTTTGACTAGGAGAGGGTGGGGAAACCTGGGGTGGGGTGGGGACACCAGCCATGTGACTGGCCCCCCACTCTGGGAAAAACTCGGACAACCCCCCTCCAACCGAGGCCCTGCCTCTCCCCATCCCTGCCCTGCCTCTTCTCCAGTTCCTCCCCAGAACAATGAAGGACAAACAGTGTGGGGGTCTGGTACCAGCAGTACTAATCTCCCCCGCCCCACTCACCAGCAGTGGTAGGGTTCCCCAGTTCGCTGTGTTTCCCCACCCACCGGGAGCAAGGGGGAAGGGGACACCCCTGCTGGGAGACTTTCCTGCTAGTCCCGGCACTGGCTGCTGGCCAGATCCTTACCGCTCCTGCCCATGACATTGGAGGCATGTTAATGGCAATGGAATTGACACAGTCAACACAAGTTCAAAGGATAACTCACCATGATACTGTACTAAAAACAGTTATTAACCTTTCGCTGTTGATCTCGGAGATCTGTTGCCCATGACTGTGCCATATTAGGTGCACTCACCGGACACAGTCCCTGGAGATTTTTTTTCTCACTGATGTCATTATTTCCAGTGCCCTCTGGTGCCACACTTTTATACCCCAGTATAAAGGTCTCGGTCTGCCCCATACTCTGTCAGTTACTTCTTGCTGGCTGACTCTGAAGTGGGTCGTGCAACGGCCATGTGCAAAACATCTCAAAGATCAACAGATACGAAAAGGTTAGATTGGTGCTGTAGGATTGAAACATGCCCATTGACCTCATTAATGGTGTCACTGTTGTACAATTGCAACAAATCTTGCTGCATATCATGTCAACTAGTGATGAAAAAGCGACCACGCTGGCGGGAGGCCTCACTGGGAAGACCACATTGAGAACACTTCTACGTGGTTAGGTAAGTCACCGTAGTAGATGGTTTTCTACCCAGCACGAGCTGGCAGACTTGTTTTGAACAAGGCCTGCTCGGCCATATTGAAGGACAGAGCCTCCCACCCCCAAGTAGTGTTGGTGGGAAGAGCACAGCAATCCCAGGCTGGGCACAGGATGGGGGTGTCGCTGGGCAGAGGAGACACAGAACAGTCACGTGTCCTCCATTTTAGATTGTGCCCTCACAGGATAGAGAGGCATGAGTCATCTATGGCCAACCCATCTGAAAGGAGTCACCTTGCTAGCTGAGGACAGAAGATATTATTGACTTGGCACATTCAAATAACGGCAATCACCAAAAATGTTGAGTTTATCAGAGGGCAACACTCTGGGAAATCAGGAAAGGTGTTGTGCACCAGTCCCTTCAAAGCAGTTTCCCTCTTCACCATCATCCCTGTGGTCATTTTTAAGGCTTACTCCACCTCAATGATTTCCCTTTTCAGACTTTGTTGCAACAATTTTAAAGCTGCAACTTTGCAGAGGTCTCCCTTCCCAGAAAGGCCAGCATTTCCCAAAATACAATGCCTGCAAACATCCATATCAAATAAATGAAGGAGGAATGTTCCTAAAAATGTCTGAGTAAGGTAAAGAGGCCTGAAATTCGCAGAATACCATAAAAATCATATAATCCATGACGAGCCTTGATTGCAATTTTTCACTGGAAGTGATTATTTCATAACATAGAATGCATGGGAAAGAGAATGTCTTGTTAGGCAAGAAAAAAAAAGTCATTTGTGTTAACTATTCTAGTAAAGCAAAAAATGTTGCTGCATTAGCACACACACACAAAATAAAATGTGAAGTATTAATAAGAGACACACCATGATTAGAAAAGAAGATTAGAGGTAATATTTCAGCTGTGAGGTTTTTCAAACTTTATTACAGTTGGCACATACTTCTCGTGCTAGATAACAAATCCCAGTGTCAGGACTATATAAAAAGTCCACTCCTGAGCAATTTTAAATTTCTGACATTCTAACTCCTTGTAAAATAACAGATAGCCCAGGTATAGTATGGTAGTTAGCAAGCCATTTAGAGGAACTACTTTTCAAATTTCCTTTTAAGTGGGCAGTTTGTACAGCTCAGAAAAGCCAACTGAAATCTGGACAGACACCCAAAGGCCTATTCATTCAGAGCGCAATGCTGCATACAATTCTCAGTGAATAAGGGCTCTGTCCTGAAAAGTTATAGGTAGCTTATTCAGGGTACTCGGCTCCTCACAATGCCATGTGATAAAATGGGCATGAAGGCCCTGTAGAAGCAAGCCTTTGAAGAGAAGCCGAGCCAATCCCTCAAAGAACATTTGCACAAGTATGTTATATTTGAAGATGGGCCTCTCAGTCATAACTAAGGCTAGGATTTAGACATGGGTATTTTTAGTAAAAGTCATGGACTGGTGAAAGGCAGTAACTGAATCTCTAATCCTGGACCCTGCTGCTCTGGGGGGCCCCTGGTCCAGCAGCATGGAATGGCTGTCCCCTGGGTGATCGGCCATTGTTCAGGAACTCCCTAGGCCCAACACTCACACTGCGCCTAGCTGCTCAGGGCTGCCCGAGCAGTAGCTGGTATGACTGGCCTCTGGGACTGTTCAAGTGGCTGGTCCCGGAGCTGCTTCAGCAGTGAGTAGTGCAACTGGCTGTGGGGCGCCTGAGCAGCTGGCTCTATGGCAGCCCTGGGGTCAGCCACACAGGTCGCTGCAGCAGTGGAAGTCATGGAAAGTTCTGGAATCCATGGTAATCAGAGAGAATCACAGCCTTATTACGTCTCATACAGGGCCCTGTTTCAGCAACATACTAAGCACCCACCTCATTTTAAGTAGAACAATCCCTCCGGCTTGAAGTTAGAAACACACTTGGATACCTTGCTGAACTGGGAAAATTCAGGGTGTACTGTCTGGAGGATTTGGTTCAGCTCACTAAGGCTAAGTCTAGACTATGGAGTTTTGTCAGAAAAACAGTGGTTTTTCTGACAAAACTTGAGTTACAGCCATACTGCAAGCATGTTCTTTCGATAGTAAATAAAAAAAAAAACAGAGGGCTTTTTGCACAGTTGGTAATCCTCATTCTACGAGGAAGATCGCCTTTTTTGCTAAAGAGCTCTTTCGCAAAAAGACGTGTGTGGACGGAGAAGAGGGAGTTTTTTGGGAAGAAGAGGAAAAAGTACAGGTACCCTGGTGGCCATTCTGTCCATAGCAATCACTGCTTATACGCGAGATAGCGTCCAAACAGTGGGACGCTATCTTTCGAAAAAGCATGTCGCTTTTTTTTTCAATGTGCTTTTGCAGTGTGGATGCTGTCTTTTGCAAGAAGTTTTTTCAGAAGTTCTCTTCCGCAAAAAGCTTCTTGCACAAGAAGCCTGGAGTCTAGACGTAGCCTAAGAAGGTTTTGGTTACAGGGAAAGTCTGAAGAAGTTTGGATCAGTGGTTTAGACTGAGGTCCATCTCTACTTAGGCTGTGTGGACACTGACAATTGAGTGACAAAGCTTTTGTCATTCACAGGTGCTCACCCCCCAGCCCCAATCCCCAAATAACAAAAGATTTGCCACACCAAGCATTAACGTAGGACTTTCCTGGCGACAAAGCAAACGCCGTTTAGAGAGAGTAGAAATTTGTCAGCAAAAGTGCCAAACAGCATTTATACTGCCCAACTTTTAGCGACATGCCCCGTCCCCAAATCTGTACACTTCCTTTACAATTCCATACGATGAGTACTGACTTCCCCAACGCTACTAAAACATATTAAAAGAAAATCGACGCCCAGGATAACACTGGAGCATTAAACAGAGCTTGACAAGGAGTAAAAAAAGGAAGAAAAGTACCTAAAATTTGTGCACGAATATACGAGTGATAGAACAGCTTTCATTTAGGATTCTCTTATGGAGAAGTCTCAAAATATTTAATGAAAGCTAACCCCTTTATGAGATTTTCAACCATCCCAATAAAATCTCATCACGAATTCTATCTACATTTTCATCTAATTTCTCTTTAGGTATGCTGAGAAAATGGATAAAACCTCTAGAAGATTCAAAAAAAGACAATTCAACAGACAGACTATCTTCTACTTCCCTGAAAGACATAGCTAAAACTTTGCAAAGGATATTGCTTTATATTTTTCCTAAATATTACAGAGGAGAAATTACTATTTCACCATATGCTTTTTTGTTCTAGAAACTGTAAATGCAGCACTGTACCGAAATAGCGACCATTCTTTCGTATTTTCAATGGTAGATTAAAATTGTGATAGGCGAACATCAAAACATTTGTAAATTTAATTAAGGTTTTTATCCATTTAAATTAAGAGCTTGCAGTCTTTTAGGCAGGAGACACCTTGTGCTTCTAGGTACTTGTCAAACACTCTGTACATCATAGGCGCCACAACATTTTTGGTCCAGAAATCAGTTTCATATCATCAAAACCCTCTTATGAAAATGATGTTCTGATACTTTGTAGCTAAACATTCCATTCTCTTCAGTGCAATGCATCTGAGCAAAATTTATAATCCTCCTAATACATAGGTTGACACAAAGTCTTGTCTCTGCCCTCTATGCCCAAGAGCTTTTTAGTCTCTATCTCTTTCACCTTTTACTTTAATAATCACTGTTTTCCCTCCATCTATTCATAACCTCACCTGAAGGCGTGAATTTTACTTTGCTTTAAAACTGATAGATTTTGTGGTCATTCTGTTCTTCTCCAGAACTAAAGTTCTACAGCCTTGAGCCAGCTGCTGAAAAAGCTCTGTTTCCTGTTCTCCCAACCGTCACCTGGGTGGCTGACAGTTTCATAGTTCCCGTGAAACACAGCTGTCAAGGAAATCTGTCACTGCAGACAGAGACAGGCAATTCCGTAGGTCGCTTTGAGCCAGTTCCATGGAGAGCTTTGAAGATTAGGAACAAGACTCTGAACCAAATATTCCAAAAGGAACAAATACAGAAACCAGAGCAAAGAACTGATGTATTCTCAGCAAAATAGCATTGCCAGTCCCCACCAACTTTGAGAAGGCCCAGTCTCTCACGGTATATTTGCTTCTTGTTTCACCCAAAGGAGGAATTATGCAGATTGATTCTGGCTTTTACTACATTATATCTGTGGACACCAAATCCACTCAGTGTAAGGCTGGAAATAGGACTTTGTACCATTCACATACGGAGTGGACTAAATATATCTGGCTGGATTCAGCACCGACATCAGTGGATTGAGGGATGTTTTTTCTAAGCCTTATTTTTGTTTAACCCCACAAAATCTCGAGATGTTTGGTGTGGGTTTTGTTGTGTCAGGACTGGTGAAAGTTCTACTTAAGTCTCTTATTGGTGTGTATTCCTTAAGGAGGAAGATAGGGGAATCCTCATTTACTACTTACGGGGTAATCAATAGGCGGACCATAGGCCAAACTAGACTGACAAGACACTTTTGAACAACCCCCAAAATATTTTAGTTACTTATTAATGATTATTATTTTCTCTGGAGTCTGGACCTTAATTATACCTTGACCAAGAAATGAACTGACTACCTCAAGTCTTCGACCTTGTCTACACTAGAAAGTTGTCCTGCTTTTAACTATAATTAAAGCAATACAGCCCTCCTAGTATGAATGAAGGTATTGATATGAAGGGGTTTCTTCTGATCAGGTCCAGCCTTAGGACATGGCAAGCAAGGTGGTCGTCTTGGGCTCCGCGCCTTCAGGGCCCTGCTCTACCCAGCGCACATGTGGCACAACATGGCCGGGCCTCCTTCTGGCACAGCTATTCCTGTATAGGAAGGGCAATAAGCTCTACTGGTATAAGACACCCTTGTGTTGCTCAAACTCTGTGCACAGTATAATTACATTGGTTTAAAAAAAAAATCCCCAACCAACATGGTTATATTGGTACAAAACCTGTGTACAGGCTTTTTTGGTATATTTTTGCCATTTTCTGACTGACCAGAGGCTTTTTCTTTTTTAACTATATGAGCCAAATTCACTACTGGCGTATGGAGGTAGGATGACCACATTGCTTCCAAAACACACTTGTACCCACTTTATGTCAGTCTTGAATCGTGTTGCTGTGATGAATGGTACAAAGTCCCCTTCCCAACCTTACAAGAAGGGGTTTGGTGTCTACACATGAATTGTAAATACCAGTCAACATCCGACAACTCTCTGCAGCATTTCTGATCACAGGAATTATAACCGCATGGTGACTTCTGTCCTCCACTAAAAGTATGATATCTTTTGAGTGATTTGTATTTAAGAAACGTTTGTGGTTTGGGAAAGTGCCGTAGTAAAAGTTAGTTCAAGGCCTTTTATGGCTCCTTTTGTTCAGAGGACACTACGGGAGGAAGAAAAAACCCCATCTGTGATGTAGGAAAAAGCAGCTTGTTTACAATCCGTACACAGATCCTTGCCTTTTTCATAAAAGGAAAGGAAACCAGCAGGAGAAGTACAATACAGAGCACCTCCCAGGCTCTCTTTCAGCATTCTCCTCGTTTGTGTATCAAGCAACAAGGCAGCTGTTGAACAAGTACTATCAACAAAGCAATCTTCCAGCCCTTTGATTTAGGCTATTCATATCTTCTGCCCTGAAATAAAATTACTTTCACAATTAAAACACCCAAATCAATGCTCTATCCATTGTCATGTCTGCAAGAGAAAAGCTTTAATTACAACCATAGTTAGATAACACAGTCATTACACCTCCTTAATCTCACATATAAAACCAGTACCCTTTGAGTGCTACGCCACCCTTTCTTTGATTTTTTTTATGTGAATGGCTTTTTATCTGAGCACTTCAATTTGCATGCCTTTGCTGCGAGGCAGCTCCCCATGATATGTTAATTGCAGAGTGCTTTAAGTACTAAAAGATTAACATAAAACCCTTTGCAAACAAGCTAATAGTTTATGATAATTTTTGCATGGCCTTTGTCTGTCTATCACTGGATTGCCTCTAGCTGTAATTTTATAAAGAAGCTGTAAAATATCATTTAAACAAGTTCATTTACACATAATTATTACCAGAATCACATTATTCAATTTAGATACTCCAGCCTATTAACAATCCATGAACTAAAATGTAATTAAACTATTTTCCTTTTATGAACCTATTCATTACAATGTGTGGGAGAGGGAGCTCTCAGTTTCACTGAAAATTTCAGCACTTTGTTGTTGAAATTGACAAGTCTGGCACTCATTTTGTGCTTTTAATTATATTATTTCAAGTATTTCAAGACTGTTCAGATTAAGAATATATTTAGAAAAGAATGCTTGGAAATGCCAAGGTGGTGTCAGCCAGAAGTATATATTTATTTCACTCAGCATAATTTTTGCCCTCTTAGCAGCAGAAAATAAAAATCAGGATGTATTATTTCAATTAAAAGTTTCTGCAAAATTTCCAATTAATTTTTTTTCAGCTTAATTGAAAGAAAAATGTTTCGCATTAATGGCACTACATTTTTTAGTCACATTTCCTCTCTAATATTTCACAGTAAATAGAACCCTTGTATTACGATACAAAACTTATATTTATTATATGCACACACATACGGAACATATTATAATGCACATAAACCTATTGTGTGGACGTCAAATTTCAACATAATGCACACTTCATAATGGTTTAAGCAGAGACTATAATTATCTTAACTGCTGAAACAACTAACAAGAACTGCGAGACTTAACCCAACCTCAGAAACTACCTAGCAATCATTAGTTCAATGTACGATTATCACTTGGCCTCAGAGACCCCACTGGTGGGGAGAAGCTCCCCTCAACCCATGCACAAAGCAGGGAATTTGCCCCATGCCAGAACTCATCCCATCATACTTTCCTGACATGAGAAATCTGCTCCAGCTTTGCAGTGCTTTGATTTTTGCTGGCTGTGGAAACTCAAGACCCCATCTCAATCTTTACTGTAGCCCCTGCCCTAACTTACTTACCAACTGTGTTCTTATGCTGGGGTAAGTCAATAGCCCAGCACTATATTTCTGGATACCTGCAGTCAGCTGCAAAAATACTTCTATGTGCAACATGTCAATTTACAAGGTAAACGGAGGTAGACCGCTGCTCAGTGCTTTGAGGAAAAGAATATCCCACACCTTGTGTTTGCCGATCGGCATCAGAGGAACTGACCCCAACAGGCAATACCAGCTAGCAACACACAAAACAAACACAGACATCCAGCTACAAGGTAACAAAGCAAAAATCAGTCACAAATACACAGCTGCAGGCATGGCATGGTAACCATCTGGACGAACGATGCCATGCATCCCAGATGAAGTTTAAGAGCTCCTCGGCCAACTCCCACATGGTCTTTGGCTGTGCCAGTCTAAGCCATTAGGGGAGAGGATGCCTCTGGCCCAACCCTTGCTCCCTGCGTATACAGGAATCCTAACGAGGAGGAGCTGAGCACTCAACTATCCCTGGATTAGTCCAGTCTAGTCTTCCTGCTGAACCAACCAAGACCCACCACATTAGGCATTCATTTACACGTGGTGCCTGCATTTTGTTACAAGATGTTGTTTTTAAGTGTGGACAAAAGCAATGGCCTTCTTATAATTTCCCTAACATTCTGCTCATCAGTGTATCTTATCAATGTACCATAAGGACTATATTTACAGCTGAACTCCAAAGTTATCTGTGGAAAGCGACAGAGTAGCATTGCCCACTAAATAGGGGAAAAAAAGAATCCCATGTGCAGCAGCAAAAATCAGACTATGATTCTCAGAACAAGAATCAATTCTGTCACAAATCAGAGGGTAGACTAGATCAGTGTGTCTCAAACCAGTGGCACGAGTACCCTTAGGGGTACTCGAGAGAAATCTGGGGGGGTACGTTAACACAACTGAAATTTGGAGAAAACTGAATGTGTTAAGTTTTACAACGCTTTATTATTTTTGTACTTTTTACACCCCAAAATTTCATCACCCGCCCAGCTACGATTAAGTTGTTTAAACAAATATGTTGCAATGGTAGAAAAAAATCGTGTGTCTGAAAACTGGAGGTACTGGCGATACTTATTTTTTTAAAGGGGTACTTTATTAAAAAAGGTTGAGAAATACTGGACTAGATAATGTATTTGAGGAACCTTCCCATCCAAAGGATTCTATGAAAATGTCTGTGGTTTAAGTCTCTTCATTATTTGTTATACTTCTAGTTATTAACTTTTCCTTCATTTTCTTAGTGGATCAACATTTGCACATATACATCATTCCTTGAAAAGGCTGAAGGACTATATACATTTTATTGTTAGCCTGGACCATTAAGGAGATGCGAACGAGACACAGATCTAAGGACAATGGTCCACAGAATGGTGACTGAATGTTGTTGCTATCTCATGACTGCTTGGAAGGAGATCTGTGAAAGGAGCTGACGGTTACCCATTCAGTTCCAAAACTAGTATCACCGTATTTGAACGGTCAGCCCATTACAGAAAACACACCAGTGCCTGTATTTGCATAGAGGCTGAATGGCCCCCTAAATGTGGGACCAGCCCCAATGTAGAAATAGAGAATGGAATGGAAATAAAGAGCTCACTTTCAACAGTGAATGAACTAAGCACCTGAAAATTCATGTAGGGATGTGGCGGATTTAATAAAAAAAAATCACTCCACGTCTTTATAACAAGTTTGGCTGTATTTCAAAACCATACACTCCAGCTTCTCCAGAAGTTATAAGTTTGATGCATGAATTATTGGGTGAAATTCTATCGCCTGTGTGATACAGGAGGTCAGGCAGGCTGATCATAATGATCCCTTCTGGCCTTAAAATCTATTTATGAAAGAAGGGAGAATTACAGTCTTCAGAGCTATTGATCTCACATCTTTCAAGACCACTAAAATAATCTGTTTTCAGTGTCAATATAAAGTAACCCATTTTTATCCTTTCAGAGTGCCATTAACTATATGAGATTTTGCCAACATTTGCAGATGATCTTCATTTTGAGACACAAATAACCTGAGGTTGGCAATCACACTATTCACATTCTTAAACATGAAAAAAAAATTGTTGGGTGTAGGGTAAGTCATGGGGAGGGGGGGATGGATATGCCTTCCTATTCACCCTGGATGATATTAGCTGTATAGGGGAAGATCTTTCAGACATGTTCCCTGAGGAATCTGATGTTCCTGTGGTCACGATGCAATTGGCAAAGCCTTCAACCCATTATTAAAAACAAAAAACAGGAAGAACACATTGCAATGCTCCACAGTCATGATCCAAAATCCTGTACTAACTCTAGTCTCATCTGGATAGTTACTTATGAAAAAATTGTTATATTTTTGTTTTTTAAATGAGGGTAAGGTTCATCTTCAAAACATCTTAAAAACATTTGTTTAAATTTGTGTTTTCCTCGGTATTTCAAACCTAACTGCTCTCACGCTAGCAGGGAAGCAAGTTTATGAAGAAACCACAGTGTATGAAGAAAAACATTTTTTCATTTTAGTATCTTCCAATTCTTTCCCAGCTCCCATTATTTGGGCTGTCACGCCGTCACTGCCTGAGGTGCATTCCAGCTCTCTGCAAGAGAATCTGCTTTTCCTCTAATGGAGCTGTTCCTGCAATGGGAAATGTAATTTTCCACTCCATTACAAGCAGGGTGTAAAAGGACCTTTTCCTCACTGCACACAGATCAGTTCCCAGTGAAATCCTATTCACCAAGCGCTACAATAGCAGACTCCACTTCAAACACGGGTGCTTTTTTAAGAACTGGGCAAACAGCCTGGGTCCAGTGCCAGACAACTGCATAGCCACTACGTGGATGACAAGATTACGAGGAAAAAAATAAAACAAGCAGGTTCAGTGAAGGGAAACTTGCGAAGAGACAGAAAGTATTGTTTTCCATGATGGGCTTTAAAGACAGCATTTTGCTTCTGTGACATGACAACAGGCAACAATAAGGCAGATTTGTAAAATGATTTATATCTCCCTGTCATAATTAAGCCAGTATATACCCATGAAAAGATAATGGCAAACGATGGACAGACTACTTTCTGAGATCTCTTACAAAAGTTAGAACAAAGATGCCTAAGGAGACATTCAGCAAGCTGTCTTAAAATAAAACAAATAATGTCTTGTAAATATGAAAATACTAGAAGACTTACTCGGCATCGCCTGAGTCCAGGCCTGCCCTGTGGTAGAAGGGGCTGTAAAACCCACCTGATGGCTTCTTCCCAGGCTCAGCCTGGGGTGCTTCTAGAGATCATACCACGTTGTCAGCACTGGGTGGTGGGGGGCAGTCTGAGGCAGTGGGGGCTGCACAGTGATGGGTAACTGCTCACCGGGGCAGGCCAGGGTAGCAGGGCCTGTGCTAGGGCAGCTCCCAGGGGCTGGGGTACTTGCTGCCCTCCTGTGGACATTTGAGAGTATAACTGTCCCTGCTAATACACCCCTCCCTTTTCATTTTATGCAAAACAATCACATTCCATGCACATCCCATTGTTTTGGAACAACCAGACCCTGACCTTGCTTTAAATTATAAGAGGAAGAAGCTGTGTACCAAATTTGGTGGTCCTCACTCTTACCGTTTCTGGAGGAGGAGGAGTTGGTAGACAAATGGGCTCATACACAGATGCACAGACAGATACACAAACTCCCTAAAATAGATAGCAGATACAACTGTAGCTTGCTATATTCAATATGTATTACCATACCTCTGTATATTACAGTCTAAATTTGTCTAGCTCCAACTTCCAGCCACTGGATCATGTTATACCTTTCAATGCTAGACTGAATATTGGATATTTGTTCCTGATATGGCTACATACAGACTCTATACAAGCCAGGCCTTAATGATGTTAAACTAAATAGACTGAGCTCCTTGAGGAGCATCTCCATACAAGGAATGCCTTCTAGTCCTTTTCCTCATTCAGATGGCTCTTCAGTGAACCCTCTCCAATTTATCAATGTCCTTTTGAATTATGGGCACCAGAATTCTAGCAGTGCTCACACCTGTACCAAATGCAGAGAGAATATAACTTGTCTGGTCCTACTTGAGATCCTCCTTTGTATGTGTCCAAGGACTGTACCATCACAATTGTATATCTTTCTAGTTTTTATCATCAACACTTTTGCACTCATCAACCAAACTTGTAATCTCATCAAAAAGATATAAATTTAGTTTGACAGGATCTATTTTCCATGAAGCCATGTTGATTTGAATTAATTATTTTATCCTCCTTTAATTATGTATTAATCATATCCCATATCAGCCACTCCATTACCGGTATCTTTCCCAGAAGATGTCAAGCAGACAAGCATCTATAATAGCAGGATCATTCCATTTGCCCTTTTAGAAGATGGGCACAGTATAAGCTTGCTTCTGCTCTTGTGGAACTTCCCTCGTGTTCCAAGACTTATTGAAAAATCAACATTAATGGTAGAGTGAGCTTCTCAGCCAGTTGTTTAAAATGCTTAGATTCAAGCTATCCAGATGTGCTGATTTTTTTTAAAAAAAATGTAACTTTAGTAACTGCTCTTTAACATCTCCCTGAGATACTCATGAAATGAAAAGTGTGTTACAATGACTACATCGTCTGATTCCCCCCAATACAGAACAAAAATATTTAATGAACACTTTTGCCTCCTGTGCATTATTATTGACGATTCTACCATTTCCAGCTATTGTCAAGACGCAATGCCAATCTCTGTGTCCCCCAAAGCCTATGACTGTCAGAAGTTGAGAATGGATCATTCAACAACTGCCCTGTTCTGTTCACCCCTTCTGAAGCATCTTGGCACCAGTCATTATCAGAGGACAGTATACTGGGCTAGAGGGATCATTGGCCTGACACAGTATGGCCATTCTTATGATTCATAGTGTTCTTAATATACTTTTAAAACCCTTATTGTCTGTAATTCTGCTGGCAACAGATTTTTCTTGTGCCCCTTTGCTTCTCTTATCAATCTTCTACAATTCCAAGCTTCTGGTACATATCCACTGCTAACAATCTCATGTCTTCCATTTATTATTCATAGGGAGTTAGCTTCTCTTCCACTGTAAACAGGATCTTTTTTTTTTTTTTTTTTTACCAATTCAGTCATCTTCTTTGATTGGAGGACTGCAGCTTTTGGGGAACTAATAAAATGTTCTTAAATAATTCCCAATTTTTATTCTCATTTTCCTGATTGAAATAATCTTTTTGCCTTATTTGGCTTATCATGGTTCTCATGTTTGTGAAATTGGACATATTCTGTTACAAATTATGAATGGGATAAAATGATGATCACATCTACCTAATTTGCCATTAATTCTTATTTCTGTTTTCAGTTCCTCTTTATCTGTCAAGATCTAATTTCTCCATGCTGGATGCAACACCTTTTTGAAATCTGTATCATTTAGCAATTCCAAGGATGTTTTAGTACTGACAGCATGAGACCTCCAGCACATGTCACTCAAATAGAAGTCCCCCATGATTTTATTGTCACCTGCAGGAAACACCTAGGGTACATCTAGACTGCATCCCTCTGTCAACAGAGAGATGCAAATCAAGCACGTTGAAATTGTTAATGAAGCAGGGATTTAATTATCCCGCGCTTCAATAGCATAAACATGGCTGCTGCTTTTTTTTGAAATGGAGCTTTTTTGAAAAAAACAGCAGTCTAGACGTAGATCTGTCGAAAATAAACCCTTTTTCGACAGATCCTGTATTCCTCATTTTGTACAATGCCCTTAGAAAAAGCTGAAGACTGGTTGGCAATATACTCTGAAGAAATACTTTCAGTTATTGAAGCAAAATAACCAAAATATCGCCACCACCAGATTGACCCCTCTCCAGAAACCTAGGCCAACTTCAGAGCAGCCAAGCATGTGCTGCAAAAAACAAGGCAATATGCTCAATCCATGTGAAAAGATAGAAAAGTCCTTTGAGAATGGGAATCTAAGAAATATGTATGATGGAAACACGAAAATCCACGTCCCTTCAGCCAAGAAGACTGTCCCACTCAAATTGCTTAATGGAGACATCATTACTGATGGAAGTAAACAGGTGCAATGTTGGGTAGAACACTATCATCAACTCTCTTCACATGAAACCACTGTTTCTAAAGCAGTGATAAATGTGAGGCCATTAAAGAAACTGATATAGATCCACCGATAAATGAACTTGGAATGGCAAACACCTTCCTAACACCAGAAAAGAGTGTGGGAAGAGATGAGATAACAGCTGAAGTACTGAAATAAGAAGGGCGGGTAGTGCATAAACATTTGTGTAGCGTCTTGCCTGCAGGAGAGATGATGATGTACCACAAGACTCGAAGAATATGTACATCATAACCCGGTATGAAAACAGAGGAGATTGAAGTGACTGCAACAACTAGAGAGGCATTTCTCTCCTGAGTATGGCTAGCAAGGTATTTACACAGGTTATTCTCAGAAGACGTCTGTATCCAGAGCATCGAGCACCTTCTGTGCTATTAGATCTAATATTAACATGGTCTTTTCACTAAGTCAACTGCAAGAAAAGTGTGCAGCCTAATGAAAACCTCTCTACTTAGCCTTCACAGATCTTACAGTCTTTTCACCTGGTCACCCAAAGTCCTCTTTTCAATTGCCATACCAACTTCTGAGAAATCTGGAATAACCATCCATTTATGGCCCAAACTGTGTTGATTGCACAAGAAGTTTCAATTGCTAACACCATGCTAGAAGTTGTGCATAAGTTCTTCCAACTAGAAATACCTATATCAGAGAACTTACCTCTGGAGCTCTTTCTTGCATTGGAAAGGCAGCTATCGCATTTGGCCAACTGACCATATGTGTTTGGGGAAAGTAGGAAACTAATTATAAAATACCAAGAGATTGGTCTAAAAGACACACACGCTTTTGAGCATACTGTTGTATGGTGGTGAGACCTGGACCACATACAACAGGCATGAGGGAAGGCGATAACTCTACTACACCCATTATCTGCTTACACCTAAAATCAAGTTGGAAACCAAAGTTCCTGAAATCACGGTGCTTGGAAAAGCAAAATTGTAATCACTCTTCTCAAACACAAACATCTCCACTAACTTGGTTATCTGCTTGGGATGGTGGATCTATGCATTTCCAAAGGATCACTTATACGGAGACATTATGGATGCTCTAAGGCCATAGACTCAAGTTCAAGAATGTTTGCAAAGAGGAACTATAAAACTTTTGACATCTGACAGCTTTGACATATCTGCAGGTTTCAAAGAAGGATGGGTTTTGGCATCAACTTTTTGGTAAATTCTTCTCAGCTGCTTTGTCATGCTTTCTCATTAGCAACAAGGGAGTAGCCTCAGGGCTAAAGTAATTGCTGGGACTTAACGGTGCACCCTGACATGTTGGAAGGCAGTGATGTGCCCGGGAGTAAAGAGCATAAAGAGAAGTGGCTGAGAGAGGAGAAAAGTGAAGAGAGCCATAAGGAAAGTGCAGCAGGTCTCAAGTGCTAATAACATGCCAGCTATATCCTCTGACCCACCTCCTTATGCCTGCACTATATTTGGGAAGACTTGCTGGTTGAGAACTCAACCTTTTAGTAGCTCACAATGCTGCTCTATGACACACCATAACAACACTCCTTTGGTGCTCATGCTATTGACATTTGAGAAGAAGAGTCGTCCCCACATTGGGGATATAAAGAATATTTTAATTCATTTTGTGAAGGATCACAGATTGGTCACTTATCACAAACATCTGGGCAACAGAGAGATACTCTGTATACCACCTGACAGTTTGGTAGGTAGATATTTTAAACCAGAAGTCTTGAAGAATGAAAAGAATATGCAATCAGCGAAATCGTCAATGAATAAGCTTTCATTCATTGATCTTAAAGATGGAGACAGATAACAGGTGAGAAGGAGTACTAATAAAGTGACGTAAGGCCAGGTTTACACTCATAAGGAACGTCAAAGCAAGATACTTAATTCTAGTTCAGTTAATTATGTAACTGAAGTCAATGTACCTTGTTCTGCATTTCCCCTCCATCCCCACAGCATCCTCCCATCGGCTTCCCTTACTTCTTGAACAACCAGGAGTACCGACAGCTGGTGGGGGTACCCTGTGAGCTCGATTTAGTGAGTCTTAACTAGACCCACTAAATTAAACTCCAGATGATCAATTACAGCAGCATCAATCTTCTGTCTAGGGAAGACATGGCCCAAGACACCTACATAACTTAACCCAAGAATAGAAAAGACACTGTACTGGACTAGCTGTAGTCTACATCAGTGCCATCCAGCTCCTTTAAACTGTCATTGGAACAACAGAAAAACCACTTCAGGCAACTGTTTCAGCGATTCAGATGCTCCTATTTCTCAGGCAGCTGCACCAACACTGCCAATGAGGTAACAGGCAGACGGCAAAGATCCAAAATCTGTGGTGATCTGCAATTGCATCTGAGATCTGAAATGTGAACAATTTCCTAAGCATGCGCCAAGACACATGCTTTAAATACCTTTCCATTTTGGTGTATGTCTACATTTTCAAACATTACAGTTAGCAGGTTACCTCAAATTGTCACTGTCAGTTGTAGCCAAGGGAAGCTATAGTACTATCCCCCACAGTGAATATTAATTTGTTTTAAATGTTAAGAAGGACAAAACTTATTCTGGCAACCACCTGCAGGCAGCAGAACTCGTTCCAAAAATTTTAAACACATCTTGAAATAATTTTATTAAAAAAAACTTTATGAGATGGGTTTTTTTTTTTTAGCAATGTGTATTTGCAGTCAACCAGTGAATAATAAATCACTGTAAGAGGATCACTTTAAGGGACATTATCTTTCTTTTCAAAGGTAATGGCTGAAAGGAGCAACACTTTAAAGCCACTTAAAGGTTAGAAACCTCTATTTAAGAAGTGAAAGCTAATTTGGTTAGAAAAGATGCTTAATTAAATATCGAGATAACTTTGCCATTAAAGAGAAATCAAGATGTCATCCTTTTATACTGTAAGAAGATTACAACTAAGAGATAATTACTCATCTTTGCGAATTGATACATCTCCTAATTTTATTACTTGACTATAACTAAGGCTGTCAATCAAATGACAAAGCAAGCAGCCAGTTTTTCACAACTCAGCATGATTAAACTTGCATGGATCTATTTTCATGTTATACAGTAGATTGTAATTCAAATTGTCCTACTTCTTCCGTATGGTGTAGAGGTGTCTTGACTATCACATAGGAATGTTTATTGAAAATCTCACCCACTACTTTTCATTGAGGGTGTGAATTGACCCTTTTTTCTTCCTTTATAAAGGATGGAACACTTGTTTTAAACATATATGAAAGATTAAATCTAGGCTACCAAAAATGAAAGTACTGGATTATTTGGATTAGAAAGCAAATAAACTTGATGTTCCAATTCAGCAAGACAAACGATTAAGTTCATCCTATTCTACAAAGGTCATTAAGCCTGTGCTTAATTGTTTGGCTAAATCAAGTCCTTAATACATGACTGGCAGCAAAAGATCTATCGTAGTAACCACTAAAACGTCAGTGTTAGACAAACTTAGAACACAGTGATCTCTGAGATCTCACAGTTAAACACCTTATTCAAAAAAGACACTCTTCTCTAAACCAGATTTAATTTTTGTGATATCTATTGGTTGATTTCTTAGAGCAATTTGTCTTCCATTATCCACACGTATCATTCAAGAAGCTCACGGCTCATTGCAAAATGGCAGACTTGTAAAATGTAAATGAGGTTGGTTACCAGGTTGTTTTTGCAGGCCATTAAAAGGGAAATGGGACACACACACAAAATTAAAAGCATGTACAATTTGTGGATTAAATAATCTGTCAAAGAGAAGATAGTTACTATTGAACCATTAGAAAAATAAATTACACATGTATTTGATGCCAAGAATTTCTGGAGTAGCAACAGGCATGAGTATTCCCTATTTACCTTTTATATGAACTTTTTAAACTGCTTTGCAAAAACAACAGGGTCTGGAAGAATGAGCATGGGATCAGAAATTAGAAAGCCCTAAATTCTAACCATGGGTATGCCACTGACTCCTTCTGTGGGTCTAACCAAGCCATTTAATCTCTCTTCCACTTTTCTCTCATCTGTAAAATGGAGGGAAATAATACATTACAGTCATTAAGCCTCAGTGTTCTAGGTGGTTAAGTGCCTTAAATGCTACATAAATGCTCAATAGAAGAGCTGATTTTGGTATATTCTGATTGCAAAATGCAGCAAGAAAACAAACTTACGGTTTTAGTGCCGTATCCCCGATACACTGCAGAATAAATTATTTATAGGCGTGTACTTTCAGGTTCAACAGAAATGTGAATATTTTGGTGTTTACATTCATTTCTCCTGTGTGTGTTGTGTAAGGTTAGACTCTGATAAAGTATTCGAGAGAGTCTCTTGTTAAGGAAAAGAATTAAGGGGTAGAATAGCAGGAGGGGTAAACTGTTGAATTTATTTCCAATCCGCTGCTACTTTGCATTATGCTAATCGTCTTAATTCTAACACAATCACTATTCAATTCATTACTTAGGAGAGTCTATCATTTCCCCCCCCTTCTCTTGTACTTGCAATGCTTTAAACCAGGGTGTAATTAATGTAATTAAAGTATTAATAAAGGTTGAAGGGGTTGGACACTGTGTGAAATGCTTAATTTTGTGTATCGTTAGCTGATTGACTGTTTAGGTTTGCATTTCAGCTGTCAGCCAAATTATGTATAATTAAGCCAAAGGAGAGATCTGTCTCTCTTTTAATCAGACAGATTCATAGTTCTGGGTAGTGGGTGGTAAATCTGCCCACTCTTTGTCGTCGTTATATTTCACATGACACTTTATTCATATATCGCATGTTTCAGTGTATTCGTATTTTGAATTTTTCCCATTAGACTGTAATGTAAAATAAATGGTTATGCTAGAAAAATAAAATGTTTTGAATTTTTCTAACAACAAAATGGATGATCTCCTGTCCTTGTGCACTTTATTCATATTTTGTTGTGTTGGCAGAGCACCAATGGGAACCTATTTTCAGTCTTATAATTTCTTCTGTTTCAGTGGTCCCCAACGTTTTGGGGCTGCTGTGCACCCAGGGCGGGGGGCTGCGCATGCGCCGGGCACCCGGGGCGCAAGAATGGCTCAGGCCGGCCCTGGTCACTAGGCCACCATGGCGCCCGCGAGCACCGCATTGGGGACCACTGTTCTATTTTGTTTCATAATACCAAGCATCATAATTGGAGATGCACCTATTTCTCCTACTGCCTAAACCACCCATTTCTACAGAACTACTTCTAGAGAGGAGTTACACATCTCCTCTCTTTTACTTTTGTTCTAGAAAAGTGCTGTAATAAAGGCTATGTAGCATTTGGGACAGACACATGACTGGCCTTCAAACAGCCAAAGGATACAGTTGAGGATCACGGTCCAAGTTTTCTACTTGGTAAGGTGAACGTGTGCTCATTAATGAAGGAGGCTTTTAGAGTTCTTCAGTGATCTGCTACGGCTTCCAGTGTTTTTCAATTAACTCTTAGGCTGCTGCTTTGGATCCTGCTACTAGAATGTGTCCGTGTGATATATTTTGTCTGTGGCATGGATCCACGTTAATATTACATCTGGAAGAGTCCTTGTACTCTGCTAAATTCACAGCTGTGACTGACTGCAGCCACCCGCAAGTTCTTGCCATCAGCCAAAAGTGTGAAATTTAGATCTCACTTTAGATAAAGACATTTGGACAGGGGAGCCGACAGCCTCGCTGGGCCCCTGGACAAGGTAGGAGGGACCTCTGTGCTCCCAGAAGGGGCAGGGCCAGGGGCAGCCAGCACTCTGGTGGTGATATGAAAAGTCCGGGGCTTTGGGCCCTTTTGAATCGCCCGGCCCTGGGGCAATTGCTCCCTTTGTTCTTTCCTTGCCCTCTGTCAGTGGCTTGGTCTTTTTTGAATCTTACAGAGTTTTGTTGATATGAGTGGAGAGCATGGAAACCTTGGACAGACCCAATTTATTCAGACAGTCGAGTGGATGGGCCTCACGCTGGAAACGTGCCCTGACTTCAAAACGTGGAGAGAACGGTCAGGTTAAATGTAGTTGCCAAAATCTACTAGATTCCAGGTTTGAAGTCTGGCCCAAAGACTACATTTGACTGCAATGACAATTACATCCAGGGAGGAGACACGAGCAGTGGCTCAACAGACTTTGGGAGTTTCAAAGAAAGAAGAAAATGAGGAAGGATACTGAACTCAGCCACTGGTAAGGCCTCAAGCTGTATCTTTGGCACTCTCCAACCTGGCCTCTGTTTTGGAGTTAAGACACTGACATGTGCACATGAGAGCAAGCCAGGTCTGTAGCCACATTATACTAAAGCTGCTGTAAAGAATAAGGTCACTATAAGTGGCCTCTTGAAAGTGTAACCGAGGAGGGAAAATGCCATTGTCGTCTCTTCTTCCACCAACGATCTTATAAAATGTTAGCGACTGATTTCATTATCTCCACCTTTGCAAATCTATTCCAGATTCTTGGACAAAGCGTGCGACATTCACGCAAAGCATTATCAGGAGTTGGCCATCATCGGCCACATCCTCTTCTGCTGTGATTCAAAGTAACCATGAACAATGTTGCCCATTTTGTGTGCTGGACAAAGCTGCTATCAACTGATGATTCTGAATAGCCCGATATCGGCAGTGGCAGCTCCATCCCCCTCCCCACTGAAACTTCTTCACAGACCTTTGCCCTTTATCCATGCGGAGTGTCTTTCTGATCCGAATTTACCGTGGCAGGTACGCAAGATAAATGCCCAAATAATCTTAGCCAGCACCAAATATGTGCTTCTCTTTCATTTTAAGCCACTGATGACTGTGAAACAAGACTGAAACAAACAAAAATGCCTGGGGTTGGCAAAGAACTTTGTTGAAATAATGAAAAGTGCCTTTAATTTCAGGATATCCTTTTTTTTATATGATGAAAACACCGTAAATCCATAACCTGTATTCTCCTTCTAGCATGGAGATTTATATGAAACCGTCTCTCTACAAACTTGACTTCCTTTCTCAGGGCCAAGCTGCCCCAGTCTGAGCAAGGAAAACGTCGCTTCTGCACATTTTGAAATCTCTCCTCCCATTCCCCCTGTTAAAATCTAATGAGGCACTCTGGTCAATAAAAGGAGTTGGAAATGTCCTTGATCTCTCCATGGCTTTTATAGAAGCCAGATGGTTTGGCTCTGGAATGTCTCACATAATCTAGTGACATGAGCAATTAAAGCAAGAGTTTAAGATTAGCAAAATTAAACTACCTAAATATTGCAGCATGATAATAAGCTAGTGAGAATAATTTTCATTTTTTTCTACTAAAAGATTGCTTTGGGTTACGCATTTATACTGCACTCAGTGGACTGTCTGTTGGAATACACTGGAAGCAGTTAAGTTAAAAGCACCAATAGACTAAAAAAAAAGTATAATACAGTAGTTTCCAGCAGTGGGGTTGAAAAACAACAAAATAAAAACTCCAAAGCAATCCAATTGTGCAAACTTTCTTCACTCTCTCTGACAAAGCTTTATAGTTTAGATTTTCTCCTAGCTTTTTCCCACCAGTTACCCTAACTACCTGACCTATCATGGGCAGGAAGCATCACTACAGTATTAGCAGAATCATCAGCAATGTGATAAGACAGCAGGAAAAGTTGCATTACACTCTAATAGCACTGAGTAGCTGCCCTCAGGTCCAGGGTGAGAAAAGAGTAACAAGAATTCACTTTCACATTAATAAAATAAACAATAAATCAAAAGATTCCTGTGTACTTTTATGGAGTCTGTCACAAAAAGATCTAAATAGTGCTTTACAAACGCTAATTAATTAAACCTCACAGATACTCCTGTGAGGTAGGCAATTAAGTTCAAACCGAGACTCCTCATCTTGGAGTTCACTTCAAGTTCTTCTTTTTTATTTGGTGCCTAGCTTGTAAGCTCTTTTGTGGACTGTTCTTTGCTTCATGTTCATAGAGTGCCTATCATATTGTGGGGCTACGTGAAAGAAGAGCCACCACTTGTGCTATCAAGAAATAATTATTTAGTAATTGCTCTTGTGGTGAATATCGGGTATTACTTTCTGTGTTCGTTGCAATTCTGTTACAATGTCACACGTTGGTGATGACATGTTTGAATTTCACTCCTCCCCTGTAGTAATACCCCATGTGATTCTGAGTGAGATCTTGTGATGTTATTGAAGACTTTTGTTTTCAGAGAAAACATTAGCTCTCAGCTTTGAAAACTGCTTTTAGCAGAAAAAAAAAATCTGAATTATCTCGAGAAAATGGCTATCAATGTGAGTTATTGCTGTGTGTTATTTCATACCTGTATCAGTGCATTTTATGTGTAATATCTGTGTGTTTTTAAAGACAACATTAAAAAGGACGTTAAATTTGCAAAGTTAAACACTGAATAATTGGAAATAGTGGAAAAAAGTTTGTGGCCTTAAATTCAGCCCCCTTTGGGGATTTTTTTCTTCTAAATTGCCATTTCCCCCCAATCTTGCTCTCAAAAGCCACTCAGGTCTGTTCATTGCAATAGCTTCTATCTCTGCTACCATACTGATATAGTCCAGCCTGTTTGCAGTGAACTTGAATAATAGCAAGAGAACTTTGCATTTCTAAAGCACCTTCCATCTTAGGTTCTCAAAGTACACCTGTTGTGCATGCATTATGATAGCATTACCCAAAATTACATAAGCAGAATCAGAAATAGAACCCCTTGTTCCTAGGTCCCAGCCCAATGCCTGAAACACAAGAGCAATATTATATTGTTGTGAAATACTCTCTCATTGAATTCTATATGGGCTATCAAGGGAGGTTGGTACAGGACTGTGCAATCTGCAGCTCTCCTGGAGTCTGCAACAAATCAGTTTGTCGTCTGAGAAGCAGAAGTATCTGCTGTTCTACATTCCTCTCCTTTTCCTGCACCTTTCCTCTCTCTCTATCCTTCTTCAGTCTGTCTGCAAAGACGATCCACTGGATCCTGGTGTCTCTTTCTCTGACAGAGCACTGGCTTGCAGGATCTCCTGGAATATGTACCCTAAGTCATTATCTATCTCCTTATCTAGCTCAGGTGTC
This sequence comes from Pelochelys cantorii, assembly GCA_032595735.1. Classification (NCBI taxonomy): domain Eukaryota; kingdom Metazoa; phylum Chordata; order Testudines; family Trionychidae; genus Pelochelys; species Pelochelys cantorii. Next base: position 7,681,362 of record CM064333.1, on the reverse strand, counting down.
CCACAGGTTTGGAGGAAGAGACCCTGAAGGCCATGATGGTGCCAGCTGCGGATTCAACACACATGGGTACCACTGTCACTCTGTTCACCATGAAAATAAAAACGTAGCATATTGACTTCCATCCCCTTGATTCCCAAAAGTTATAAAGCACTAAATACTCACTTCTCCCTGGGTCTGATACAGTGCAATGCCAGGCACTACACCAGCCATGATTGGGGTGGGAAATAAAAGGAGAATATTTGAATAGGGCATTGGAACCGAATGCTGGCACCATTTTCCACAGGAAGCAGTGATTTTAGCTGATAACTCATTCCTGAGGTAGAAAGATGCTGCCAGCCTATGTACTGAAGTGGTGTATGCTGAAGTAATTGTTGAGTAGTGTAGGAAAGCGTCCTACCAAGGAGGAAGAAAATGAGGTAGCCATTCCCGGAAACCTTTGGCAGAGGGTTGCAAAGTACCTCCATGAAAGTTTCATCAAGATCTCTATGGAGGATTCATGGGACATCCCAGTGCGCACACAAACTGTTCTGTGTGGTCCCCTCTACCTAACTTGAGAGTGGAATGAAAAGCAGATAGCAGCTCTATACCTTTCTTGGTTATTTTGCTACCTCTTCTAGGCCAACTTAAAAAAAAAAGTAAATCATCAGATGTGTCATATTTTGTGGGTTTCTTCCCTGTAATTTCTGAGCAAACTGTACTCCCTGGGGGGTTCCTTCCCTTTCTTGGCTCTTGGGATTGGCTGGACTGTTGTAGACTGAAAATCAAAATTTACATGGAGAAACATCCACAGCTAGGTTAACAGACGTTGTCTTGTATCGACCTAATCATGTATTGTTGACCAACCCTACGAAACCCTGGCTTGTATTCCTGAATCGGAAGGGGAACTCTTCAAAGAAATCTTTGGGGAAAATTTTAACATTTCTAAATTTCCATTTTCCCCCTAACCTTGCTCTGAGAAGCCACTCCGCTCTGTTTATTGAAACTCCTTCTACCTGTGCTAACATACTGACATAGTCCAACCTGTTTATAGTGAACTTGAATATAGCAACAGAACTTTGCATTTCTATAGCACCTTCCATCTTAGGTTCTCAAAGTACTTATGAAACATTCATAACATGTAACAGGCATTTGGTGCAGGTTCTTGTTTCATAGGGGCCTCCAGTTCCTAACCAATCTGATTTGGAAGTGGACTTAGGGCAAAGTGTTGCCTAAAGAAGCTGAGGATGGAGCTTAGGACACCTATATTGGGTACAGCAGAGATACAAGCCCCTAACTCTTACATGAGCTAAGGAGGTTGGGATCAGTATTGGGAGGTGTTGGGGGAAAAGGGGATGGCTGACAGTAGCCATCCCTAAAACAGCTGGAAATGAGTAAGAAAGGAATTTGCACCGAGCACGTCTGCAGTCTACTCGTTACTGACAGATCATTACCAAATCTGTTCAAGTTGCAGCCTGATTAAACCACATCCCTCGCTTCTGCATCTTTGCTCAAAGTCCGAGCACTTGACACGCTGCCACAAGATAATATCTTTACTGAAATGGAAATGGCATGTCTATGGCTGTGACACTGCCTTGATTCCATCAGGTAGAGTAGAATTGTGACAATATACATGCAGTGAGTGTTCTTGAAGTATCACCTCATGTAAAGTACATGGCAGCCATATGGTCTGGAGGTGACAGGCACAAATATTTGGGTCAAAATCCCTATCTTACACTATAGCCTCCTAGCCAAACAATGTGGGGAAAAAGCATTGTGGTCACTGTTGATACGTGAGCCATCCACAGTCATCCAGGAACCCAACAAGATGCTCAAGTCGTTTAATTTAGAGCAGTTGCCAGTTAAATTGTGGTTTGAAAGTTTTTACTGATTTCAAGAGACATTCCCTATAAACCTATCGAGACTACTGATAAAACCAATAAACTGTTAAAGAGAGGCAGAAATTGTCAATGGGATCATTCTACTACTTAAAGATGCATAGACCAAAGGGCGAAGAACCCATCCAACATTTCCTCGGGTAAATTCCTCTACCACAGTAACATTAGCTCTGTCTATTTGGAAAAAAAAAAAACTTCAGACAGCTCGCTCTGTCAAGTTGCCAATCTGTGCTAGAATCTGAAAAAACTGAGCGAACGACACTATATTGTGAGCATAGTTAAGACATCAATATCTAAATTATCCTGTCCTCGCCTTTTACATACGTATAGAAAGAATAGTGCCTCATACTAGATACAGTCCTTGTGGAAGTGGAGGTCAATGGAAGGGCTGCAGTGGCACATGTGGCTTTGCTCAAGATGCCAGCTTCCTGGTGGAACTGTGACATCCTGCAGTCTTAAGTCTACAGTTTTTAGACCGTTCAAGGGATACTACTTCTAGAAGCACCCATTGTGATAGACAATACATTGGGTAAAGGGAAGCACAATATAGTCATTAGGGCACAGGACTGAAGTAAGGAGAGACTAACCCATACGCTGCATTGTTTGCGCCAAACTAAGTTACGTTTTTACACCCGCACCCACACTACAAGATTCTTAGTAAGGTCAGTAATGTGGATATGGCCACATTTGAACAGGAATGCACTACTCCAAACACAACAAAAGAGTAATTATGGTCTAACACATTAAATTACAGATATATCTTTTAATTTTGACAGGTGATGACTGCTCATAAAGAAGGAGATATTTCCTTCCAATGACCAAAAGTTGCATTTTTTTTGGAGGGGAGGGGGGGGAAGGCAAAGTATGTTTGCTAAGCCATTACCAATTGTGAAATAAGTTATTTTCACCCAAAGTATAAAGTTGTTATAGCTGTCATCTTATCTGTTAGCTGCATCCAAGAAAGTCACATGCATCTCAGGAACTTGAAATATTCTTTTTCATCTGCTTAGAAATTATCAGCTAATACCCTTCACCTCTTCTAGCTTCCACATCATTAACTGTTACCTTCTATAAGCTAAAATCCTTGACACAAAATTTCATGAAAAGAAAAAATAAGAAATCATTAAATGGGTGTTTATATTTCTTTTATTTAGCAGTAGTTTTTAGTGTTTTTTGACTGCCAGCTAGCTTTCCTTTATACAAAGGGCCCTTCAGTTAATAAACCTGATAACTTCCATTTTATTCTTTCGAAAAACTCAAAAATCCACATTCTGTATTTAAAATATGTAAATTTCTAAAGAGGAAAGCTGACAAGAAAAAAGTAACACACACCATTAAAAAGAAAGAAAACCACTGAGTAAGTGCAATCTTTCAATTCTTTAATGCCGCACAATCCTGCAGGTGAGAGCTATGCTAGCACAGTGACATTAAATACAAAGGCAAAGTAGTGCTCTCTCAGGGATTATCCATATGTAATTGATAGATTTAGGGAAACAGTTTCAAAAGCAGTTAAGTGATTTACGAGAATAAGTCCCATTTTGAAAAGTGACTTAGATACTTAGGAGCCTAAATGTCATTAAAAGTCAAAAGTGACACTCCTAAAAACCACTTTTGAAAATGAAACCTAGACTTCCGTGTCATATAGGATATGTCTGCAGTGCAGTAAAAGATGTGCAGTCCAAGTCAGCTATGTCAGGCTCATAGGGCTCAGATTAAAAAGAGCTAGGTAGATGTTCCAGCTCGAGCTACAGCCTGGACTCTAAGGGCATGTCTACACGAGGCAATTATTTCAAAATAACGACATTTGAAATAACGCCTGAAATAACCAAATCAAAATAGCCTGTCCCCACTATGGGGGAGCCTCAAAATTAGATTGAGGCAGGCTACATTATTGTGGACATGCTACATGGACTTAGAGCCCCAGGAAGCACTGGGGAGTAATTGGTTCGAATTACTTTGGGGAGTAGTTATTCTGACATTGCGACACTGGATTGTCCATGCTAACACTATTTTGAAATAACTATTTTGAAGTAAGCGTTAGTCCCCGAGGAAAGCAAGAATACAGATTTCAAAATAATCAGCCTGTTATTTCGAAATAACGGGCTTAGTAATGTGGACACTCTGCTGCTTATTTCGAAATCCAGGGGGAGGGGAGGATTTAAAAAATAACTCCCTAATGTAGGATCAGGGCTGAGATCCACTCCCCTTGCAGAGTTTCAAATCCCAAATGTCTAGGGTTGCCAGGTGTCCAGACAGTCTGGTATTTTCACCTCCTGTCCGGTAAAAAAAAATTCAGAAAATACTGGACACCTAAAATGTCTGGTATTTTCTGATTTTTTTTCCCCTGCCAGGAGGTGAAAATACTGGACACCTGGCAACTGTACACACACTCAGCAACTGGGCCCAGCCCCTCCTCGCTTACCTGGTTCCGCAGGGGAGCTGTCTTCTGGCTAAGAGTAGGAAACCAAGACGGCCGCTGGCAAAAAGCTTCAAAGACATTTCTTAAAGGGGCCATGCTGGTTTTGGGGTTTTTTTTTTTTTTTGGCTTAATAACTCTTGGGGTCCTTTTTTTTTTTGCTCAACAACTTTGGTCTTCCCCCCTTTTTTTCCCCCCTCAACAGAATATTTTCCCTGGTGGTTTTTTTTGGGGGGAGGGAGGTGTTCAGTATTTTTGGTTAAACCATCTGGCAACCTTACAAATGTCTAGACTGATTTTTTTAGTCTCACGGACTGACCTGGTCCTGCCATGGCAGGACCACTGGATTTACTGCAGTCTACACATACTCTTCAGTGCTTTGGAAAATGTTATCCTTAGGGCCTGATGCCAAATGATGTTCAACATCTGTAATTGCCATATCAACAGTCTAAGCCTGAATTTTGCAAGTAAAATTATGCAACTACCCCTGGATGGCCTCTCTCTGTTGATAATTTTGAAGCTTGACTAAAGACTTGGATCTTTGGAAGGAAGGTCAGGCATTGGAGTGGAAAACAATAATGAGTGAAAATAAAGACAGTTTAGTTGTTGGTTTTATATTTTCCCTGTCTACATCTAAAACCAATGAACAAAGCAAAACAACTTATAAGCCACCTGAAAATTTGCAAGGCAGTTGTTCATAACGTACATAAGTGCCTTTGGGAATTGTGAAAAAAATACACACACACAAAGATTGAATTATTTAGCTTGGGAATGTGATTTTCATATTATGTGCTTGGATTTGTTATGTGGGGGTTATTTTCCTCTTTGAAATTTTATAAGGATGTTAGCATATTTACATTCACAGCGAAAGATTAACATGATAAAGTTTAACTGCACCAAAGCAGCCATTATAGTCTGGGAGGTTAATAATTCATGGAATATATGACTCTATGCAATAAACCACAATGGCTAGCTGTGGAGTTTACAAATAGAGGTTAGTTTTGTTTTAAAGCAGTGTTCCTATTTTCAGAAGGCAGAGGCCCAACATAGTCCAACACCAGAGTCTTGTACACAAAGAGCTTTCTCTTGAATGTTATTGCTAGGAAGCTTTAGTTCCACAGAATTCACACCATCAGGAACGAGTGAAAATACAAAACCAGCGCTTTCTATTCCAAGGCCCGTCAGAGTGAATGTAAACACTCCTGCTGATTTCTGAGAGCCCTGAATCAGGCCCCCGTGGTAGATGTCTACCTTCTCTGGAAAGCAACCCTCTGCAGGAAAAGCTTTTAAGCAGGTACTTATCTGTGAAACATACATCAATCCCACTGAAGCTGAGCACATGTGACATGAGCGCATGCTAAAATGTTTTCCTCCCTTGAAGCCTGATGTTCCTAGTTCAGTGACTAGCTTTGCTATTTCCATTTTTCGCTGAGCACCTAGGAGCTGTCTGAATAGAATCCTCTTCTTGCAGCTACCCACTCCCTACTCTCTCCTCTGTCAAGAACCTGGTCTCATTACCTGCCATCCCTTTGACCCCTTGTGGACTTGGAGCAGCAAGAGACTAACACGGAGTTAAATTCCTGATTCATGGTACAAAACCAGATCCTCTCTACCCAGCTACAAGCTACGTACTCATTAGAACCTCAAAGGCACAACTGCACTGCGTACGTTGATGAGGTTTACATAGCACCTCTTCTCAAAGTCAAAGGGCCCCAACAAAAACTCAGTATTTGCCAGACTAAAGTGCTTGTCATCCAGTATCTTCTATTTTGCATTTACGAAAGGACCTTGGATATTTAAGCACCTGAGGCACTTTGCAAATGCAATGAACTAAAGAGGAATAGTGACTGTGATGAGAAACAGACCAGCTTTCCTATGCTCAGTAATACTCCCTGCCCTTTAGGCATAACTCCTTCCTCTCCCCCACTCTTAATGCCAATGTGGGGTTTTAGCCCAGACACTGAATAAGCACTATGAGAGTATATCCTTTACACACTACATACTGAGTAGTACTCACTGTCAAGAAGAGGAGCCCCAGTGAGATTGGTGGAAAGACTGTAGTGGATGACTTGCATAAACGCAACCCAACACATTTAAGGACAGCAGAGTCAGGCCTTTATCTTATCCAATCTGAAGACATCACTGAACACAGCTGCACCCAGCCTTAATGCAGCATTAATATTGACCGGAAGGTGGCCCCAAGTTAAAATCTTGAACATGAATCTGAGCCCTTAAGACAGAAGCACTACTCTCTGAACCCCGTTGGTATCTTTAGCGTGCATAATAAAAAGTATTAGATAGTTATTTAATTTAGTTTTAACCTGTGAGTATAGAAATTCCTTCTTTCGATCAATGAAGAAGTATAACAGAGCGGTATATTTAGTGATGGATGTAAGAATCTGCTCCGATGAATGCGTTAGTTCAAAGAACTCATTAAACTACCTTGCTGTTAGAAAGTGCTTATTGAAGTACTTCATCCATGAAATCCATACCAGGGAAAATAATACAAAAACTTTAAAAATAATACCCTCCACACCAATTCTACCACAACGGGAGAAAAAAGAACACCTATTATCATTCATAAATACTCATTCAGGATATATGTCACATGGAAAAACACCCAAGTGAAAATTATACCCCTTCAAGTCTGTGATTAGAGGGTTCCCCTTTGGTTCTCAATTGTTTTTCAGTTACAGCACCCACACATTAAAAGGGCTTTTATTTGTAAGTACCATGCTGTAATGAAATAAAATTACGTATAGTCAAGTGGTTGTGTGACACTGTATGCTGAGCATCATTACACCGATCCATCATGGATTTTGTTGCTTTGGTTGCACTAATGCACAAATGACTATCCATGCTTACGCCCCATGGTTTAAAGGCAATTGTGTGTCTAATTGAAGTTACAGGTGCTTTACCTTTCAAAAAAATAAAGAAAAAAGGAAAGAAAACAGCTTCTATCACTGCAATATAGGAAAAGGAATTTTTTTTTAAACTATATCAAATGAGGCATTATGGCTAATCTAATTACAGATGAGTGAACGTATTAGTATAAAATGAGAGAAAGGGAATCTTTGTCCAAAATGCAAATCAAAACTGAACTACTTCTGGTTAAACACAGTTCAATTGGTTATTAAAAAACAAAGTTACAAACTTTTGAGTTGCCTGGTTTTCAGCCATGGCGAGAAGCAGAAATATGAAGACACTAGCTGATTTCCTGACCAAATCTCCACCTTGAATAGGTCAAAAAAATCTTGTCAAAATTGAAATCCAAGACAGAATTTTATATACAGGCTTATTCAGGCATGTGTCAAATAGAATCACTATGTATATCCGCTGAAAAGCAATGTTGTCCACTTATCAGCTCGTTGAAATGATAGTTTTTCCCAACCTTAAGACTACAGGAAAACATCTTCAACAATCTTCAGGCATTTACAGTGTTCTAACAGTAACCTCATCAGCCAAAGAGGCCTGCAGAGAATTTTGACAGGAAATGGTGATGGGGAATCAGTATGTCTTCATCCTGCAACAGTACTGAGCAAATGATTCAGCACAAGGGTTCTAGCAGCATCATTATTCATACAAGGTGCAAAACCAATGTGACCATTAAAAATAACCTGGCATTTCTCACCATAGTTGAGGTGCTAAATGATACCTGATCGCGGCAGGGATCAAAGGTCAAGGTCAAACAACATCTGACTTCTCAAACTATCTTCTTGCATTATCTATGGCTTTATCTTCTTAGGCACCTTGAGAAGTGTACAATCCTTGTTGCAGGGTGGGCATCGACATACGGATCACAGTTCACAAAAGGAGTATCATTCATCACTCAGATCCTTCTGTCCTGGTCACCCACAATTATCTCATAGGTATCGTGCCAACATGGATTTGGGTTCTACCAGCCACACCTTTTCTAGGGCCTCACTTGCTCTTTGTTATCCCCATCATTCTAACACTACCTCAGACCCCATGGACTGTCACCTCTGTGGGACTGGAGTTACTGCCCCTCTCCTACTAATGCCGTGAAAAATCAAATCTTGACTCTCACTCTCCTCAGCATTTTAATATGTCTTGTACCGAACAAGGCTCCCTTTAATAGTGCAACCCTACCCTCCTCCCCCCGCCCTTGAGAAGGAAAGTTCAGGCAATGCAGTACATGGGAGGAGCATGCTGCTTTTGGATTACTCCTCCCCCACATCAATACTGGACTTCCCATACTCTGATCCCACCACTGAAAAATGCATTGCCTGGTGCTGAGTGACGGTCTTTGAGAACTAAATCCTTGCTCATCAAAAGTTCTCCAATTTACTTTTCTATAATTTAAATGATAAAAAATTACTTTTCAAATGTAAGAAATGGTCGGGCTTTGTATTATGATTAAGAGCTGTTCTGGGGTTAACATGTCCCAGTTTTCTCTCCATATAAAAAAGTGCCTTTTCAAATGTGTGACAAGTGACAAAAATGAGATACAAAAAAAATTATAAGAGGAAGTTTCAAATCATGTGGAAATAATGTCTTTTGTGGAAATTGGTTGTATAGGAATATTTTTATAGTTCAATAACACTGATATTACTAAATTACATTAACCACTTCAGTGGCACCTAGGCAGAACAAGCACGTCCAAGTATTGCACATTTCTCCTGTGCTGATGAATTCACATGGTCTGTATGTCCAAAAGTTTCAGTGATCCCAATGCAAATCCAAACTGTAGGTCCATCAGGCAAGTGGTTAATTTGAAATGGGGAGAGTGGACCAAACAGAGGAGATGTAGGAAAATAAAATTTGGAGAGGGGGTCTGAAATTGCTGATTCTGCCTAGTAGTGCAGAGCCGATCAGGCCGGTAGCTCAAAAATTTACTCTTCTGCTCCTGGGATCTCTTAGTGGCTGAGACAGGAGCTGGATGACAGATGGTGGTAGAGGAGGAGGTGCATTAGATTGGATATTCCCGGCACCTCTGCAGGTTGGGGGCCACCAGTAGAGCGTGCTGAGAAATAGATTCAGAGCTCTTTGGTGCCTATCGTCTCATCTGCAGAATGGAGGCATAGATCTCTACCTAGGCAGGAGACAAGGAGGGCTAGGTGCTGAGTGTGCTTTCTTGAGGTTTATTTTTCCAGGGCTTGGGGCAAGCAGGGTGAGAAGAAGCCTGCTGAGAGTTGCAGAGGAGAGAGCAAGAAAAAAAAAAGACAAAATAAAAAAAATATTCCCACTGGACGACAGCAGAGGTTGCTTGGCACAAGGAAGGATGTAAAGAGGCCCCATTAGGTGCTAGATTTGGAGATTTCCCTGGTCTTAAACTAGGGGTGCAACTATACAGCACTCTGAGCTCGAAATAAGCTATGCAATTTGCACTGCGCAAATTGCATAGCTTATTTTGAGTGTATTTCAAAATAGCTTTTTTTGTAATTTGGTGCGGTCTACACCGCACCAAATTTAAAAAAAATTTGCTATTCCAAAATGCCCCTTTACCCTCGTGAAATGAGGGTTACTGGGACATCGGAATAAGCCGCCTGTTACTTCGAAATCTATTTCGAACTAATGGGCTGCTTCAATAGATGCAGAATAGCTATTTCAGGATACTTCCGGTATCCCAAAATAGCTCTGCAGTGTAGATGCCCCCTAGGAGAGCAGGAGACCTGGCAACCACCAGCATACACTGCCAGATGAACTAAAGCTTCTGAAGAACGCAACCATTCAAGTATCCCCATTGATTTACAGAACGTGTGCCCCAGTGAGCCATGTTATTCGGTAACAGTCTGCAAATCAAACATATCAGCCATGCATGTGTAAGACTATATTTTAAACACACACAGAGGTTGTCAGTAACAAGCTAACATATACCAATAGCTGTACAATACACAACAGTAATTCCAGATGTGGTAAATACAAAGTAATGGTGGAATCTCTGGTTTCTAGGTGGTAACTGATGATTTGGAGTAATGGATACTCTTGAGGCTGAGATGTAGATGTGGGCTACCTGCATTCCTGACCCCCTCCTTGAGCTCTCTGCATGTGTCCCCTTCTGGTATTAGGACTCTTTCTACACCTGTCCTGGGGTGGAAACCCACAATTTCCCCACTTTTGGACTGGGTCCCTAGGCGACGGCCTCCTATATACCAGAAGTGATTATGCAGAGGGCCCGACTGTGGTCAGCCCTGCTATTTTTCCCTTCAGAAGCCCTGTGATAGATACAGTGTCCAGCCCGTATTCTTAAAACCAAGTTTTGTTTAATCTTAATAGGAACACAGCAAAGCAAAAGAGATACAGGGTTTTAAAACAATGAAACAGTCTCCATACATCTACCTACCTAGGTTTACCATTCTGTAGGTTAGGAAGGCCCAACAGCTTCACAACTCCTCTGAAGGGCCGGAGTCCATCAGACTGGTCTTCACAAAGAGCCCAAAACAACAGAGCCACCAATTCTGTTTAGGGAGCCATTTTTAACTGTTTTGAGGCTTTTTGATCTGTCTGTTCCCAGCCTGGGCAAAACAGCTGTGTAACACTCGGCTGGCACCAAGAATAAAGTAACTTCACAGCTGACTAGCTTGGTATTTTTTAAATGGCCCCCCTCTGTGTTTACTATGACCTTATATTCAATCATTGTATAGCTTTCCTGCAAGCTCATTTAGGGTAGTCTAGACTACATGGCTCTGTCGCCAGAGCCATGTAGATTAGTTTACTAGACATACCCAAATGAAGCCGCGATTTAAATAATCGCCGCTTCATTTAAATTAAAATGGCTGCCGCGCTGTGCCGATCAGCTGTTTGGTGGCACAGCGCGGTAGTCTGGACGCTCCACGGTCGACAAGGGAAGCCCTTGTCGACCGCCCCGGTAAACCTCATTCCACGGGGCATAACAGGGAGGTCGACAAGGGCTTCCCTTGTCAACCGCGCAGCGTCCAGACTACCGCCCTGTGCCGCCAAACAGCTGATCGGCAAAGCGCGGCAGCCATTTTAATTTAAATGAAGCAGCGATTATTTAAAACGCCGCTTCATTTGGGTATGTCTAGTAAACTAATCTACATGGCTCTGGCGACAGAGCCATGTAGTCTAGACATACCCTATGAGCCCTGCTGTTGAACTGAATTAATATATACATACAGTAAATATTCCAACAAACAAAACAGTAAATATCTCCATAAATAGTCCAAACAGTATTCATAAATTATTAGGAAGAATGATTAGCATTATGGAGAGACTTCCATGTGACAAAAGATTGAAAATCTGTGACTCTTTCGAGAGGAGACAAAGAGGATGTATTATATTAACATAAGGAATGGTCTAAAGAAAGTGCATTGAGTCTGTCTAGTACCCACAATTGTAATACAGTAACAACAAGACATTCATTTAAACTAAAAGACGGGACATTTGAAACTGTTCAACACGTACACACAATTGGACTGTGGAACCAATTGTTAGAGAATGGCTAAGGTCAATTGTGTACGTTTTTTTTTTGTTTTTTGTTTTGTTTTTTTTTTTAGAGATAAGCTATTAAAGACTAAGAAATCTGTAGTGTTAAGTAAATAAGGATAAAAATACCCCAAACTTTGGAAGGGATATACATCCTCCTATTTTAGGATACCAGACAACCCCTAAATGAGGCAATTTAGTTCCATAATTTCCAGGTTCAGTGTTCCTTCCACCTTCCTCAGAAGTATCTGATAATGGTTAATGCCAGAAACTGGACGTGGGAACTAGATGTACCACGAGTCTATTATTTTATTAAGTTTAATAGGGACTTCACAACTGATGTTCCAAGAAGGCACCTAAATGCTGTGGTGATGGGCACCTGTAGTTAGCTGCCATAGTAACTCACATTATTTTGTTGTCCTTGCTCTTGCCTGAAAGAAGTCAAGGGTATGATGTGAATGGCATGAACACAGGGGCTAAAACGGTAGGTACAGATGAAAAATGTGGTGCTCTAACTACAGACTGCATCCTATAAAATGCAAGAAATATGAACAGAGGATTTAAGAGAACATCCACTAAGCAAATAAAATGAAATACCACCATTACCAACCAGAACCTCAAAAAGGTGAGAGAAAAGACTACAGAACCAAATAAAAGCAGGTCTGATCCTGCATTCACCAAACTCAGTGATGACCCTTCAACTAAGTCTAAACCTCCTCCACCAAGAAATCACATTGACTACAGAATTGAGCTAAATCTAAAGGCAAACATTGACTGAGAATTGATTCTGAGTGTCTCTCAAAAGGAATACCATCACTTTCTCTTATCAGTTCTCTAGGTTCTAGAGCCAGGGCCAGAAAAAAACCAGCCGCGTGACAAATGCATTCCGCTGCATCAGCTGTCCTCAATCTGAAGACCCAGCCAGCTAACACTCAACCACATCTACCACTTGAGTAACTCTTGTAACTTACACCTCAGGGCACAGATCACAAGTTTTCCTTAGCAAAACACCAATAAACATCGCATTTATATGATTAGCTATTTTTTCAGCCCCATGCTGGATGTAAAACAAAGTCTAAATGGTGCTTTTATGCAGTGTAAGATTGACAGTGAGATTAAAGCAAATTTCTCATCCCCGTATTTTAATGACATCTTGGAGAAAGCAGTATTTTATTCTACAAGAAATGGGTCATACAAATCCACAAAGCATGTATCTCCAGAATAACTTTCTTTTAATTTATTGTGTTTCCTGTTTAGCTATTGTGTTGTTTTTCCATTTTCAAGAACAAAATACCTCGATGAATCAGTCAGTATTATGCGGGTTGTTACTGCATCCAAGCTTCTGCTGTTTTATAAGAGCGCCTTAGTCTTATTTCAAGAAAAGAATGACAAACTTACAGCTGCATATTGAGAATTTATGACACTGTCTTGCGGCAAGAATAGCAGGCAAAAGCACTGAGGAAATGGGCAAGCACAGATAACCAGTTGCTAATTTCAGATGCATAATACTCCATTGCTCATTAAAAATGCGATATCCTTGAGCATTTAAAAAAAAATACACAGACTGTACAGAAGTCATAAGAGGACCCAGTCATTAAAATGGTGTCACTCCCACCATTGCCATCATTGGTGGACCAGCGCCAGTGGAAAATTTTATGATAAAATGTCTAGTGTGCTCACAGCCGTAGTCATGTGTACCAAGCATTTGCAAATGAATGCATCAGATCTGAAAGGAGCTCACAGATTAATTTAAAGGAAACACTGGGAGTGATTAATATTCTATATCTAGTTTTTTAGATTGCTGATCAGTGAACTCTGTTATGCCATTGCCTCCCAGCAGGAAGTATAGACAACAGACGAACAGATGAGAAATATTGACAATTTCCACAATATAAAGTATAGGTTGAACCTCTCTAGCCCAGCACTCTCTGGTTCGGCAACATCCGTGGTCCGGCATGATTTTAGTTAGCTGGATGTCCCCTTATCATAGGTGTGGCCAAGATTCCCATGGTCCCATAAAGTTTGTTTACAGCCACCAGTCTTGGTGTTCAGTGTTCTGTGACGTTATTTAGGTCTAATTTACTCCTATGTGTCTTCTCAGAGCCTAGTAAGCAGTGGACGTTTTGGTAATGCTGTTAGAAAATATTGACCTCCCATGATTCGGCACATTCTTTGGCTCACCACCAGTTAGATCCCGAGGGTGCCAAGCTAGAGAGGTTCAACCTGTATTGTCAAGTTCTATCTATTAGAAAAAATAATAATTTAGAAAATTCATCTAGTTTGTTCACATCAGATTAATGTTAATTTTAGAAAAAATATCTTCTAATAGCAACATTTACCTTGGAGCTACTGTGAAAGTCTGATTTCTCACAAACATTTAAATGCTGAACAATTATTTCATTATCAACCATCCCATACAGACCAACACAGCTCCATAGGATACAAATTGTATAAGGATTATAACCTTTATGCTTGAAGGAACCAGTCAGCAACTAATTGATGAGGTTAAGAAGAAACTACTCATGAGCTAGAGACACAATAATTGTCCCTAAAGGAATTTCACTCAATATCCAAGCATTCAGGATTGGCCTCGGTCAGGGACACAAACTGCCGATGGACCATACAATGTAAATCATGTCTCCACTTTCATTAGTTTATACACACATATGAAAAATATCCTTCTCCGAAAACTAGAAAGCCTGAAATTCTGCAAACTGTCCATACACTAATGCTATGAAAATGTACTTTAATACGGAAATTCTTAAAGAATTATATTGGAATTTACACAGATGAATTGTAACCCTACATAATGTATAGATGTTTGAAGTCATCTAGTCAATTCAAAACAGAGATGAAAGACATACTGTAACAGTAAATAAGGGCAAATTGCAGACCTCTTCTTCACAACACTTTTGACAATGTAGGTATTTGAAAAATGGAGTTATTCTTTCTATGTTTTAAGCTACTTTAAACATCTATTGAAAAAAGATTCTTAAAAACCCCCAACAAATATATTCTGTACATATGCAGAATTTCAAGGAACACAGTCTTATCTATAACTAAATATTTATGTAATCTAGCCTCTAACACTGGCCATGAACATTCTACAAAGCTTTTTATAAGACATATACAGCATCAATAAATGTTAAGGAATAGCACATAGTTTAAAGTAACTTAAAAAACCCCTTTGATTTGCTTTTAAATATGAGTTCCAATACTAAGTCACAAAAAAGAATATTTACACAGGATTCCTGTAATTCATGCTTCAAAATATGCCCACACTTTTAATTAAAACAGAAAAAAAACACAATAGTTTGTACAAATAGATCAGTTTCAATCCAGCCTTAATATACTTTTAATCGGCTTATCTTTCTCTGTTTGATTGTAATTCTTTTAACTACCTCGTCTATACAAAAAAAAATTACAGAAACTAATTTGGGAGGTCTTTTGACTTATTAGGAACTTATTGTAGCTATCACTCCATTATTTAATATTTTAAAATACCGAAGACACAGTAGTGGGTGCATTTAAGAAAGACACTTTTCAATAGTATCATACTTGATAAACCTCTCTCTTTCTATCTCTCTCGTCTTTAAAAAGAGATTGATATAGACACAGAGAAAGGGGAGAATAGCCATGGTTCACAGCATAATTCAAGAAAAAAGTAGTATGCCCATTTGCACAATTGATATAAAAGCCTCTATTAGAAGTATCATGTTCTCTATGGGCTTGAACCAAAGCCCACTGAAGTGAACTGGAGGCTTTTCATTGGATCAGACTCCATGATCCTTTGCATGCCACCTAAACACAGCTATTTCACGAATGTAAGAAAGATGTAATCTTAACAAACTGAAGCAATGACAGACACAAAGTGCAGCAGCATTTAAGGTAACAGAGGAGTCTCTAGGCCTTAAAGAAACAGAGATGTGGGAGGCGGAGGTGCTTGCGTTCCTGCAATGGAAATATTCAGCAGGTCTATTTAAATTTTTTCATAGCATGGGGTGGGAGCAAGACTAGAGCGAGACCAGGAAGGCTGGTCCCCACAAAGCGTCAGCACCTTCCTTCTCTTTCTCCCCTATCCTTGTAGCCCCTGTTTTCAGGTGCCCCAACCCATTCTGCACCTGCTCACCACTTTCCCAAATTACCTACTCCCCTTGCACCTTCTGCTGGAATCAAAATGAAAGAAAAGTTCAGTGTCTTCTAAGCAGGAGTATGAGAAAGATTACTGCTATGTTCAGAGAACCCTTGCGCACATAAATATGGAAACTCTCAAGGGGGAAGCAAGGTCACATTCTAATAATAAAAAGCATTCAGTCTTTCAGGAGAAAACATTTTACTCCCTTAACACTTTTATTTTTCCAGCTGCAAAACAGCTTTATCAAGAGAGATAACACGCACATGATCACTTGGCATCTTGGCAGTGCTGGGGCAGGACTACACGTGGAACTATTACGCCGCTCACATTGCTTCCTTTCCAAGATTTGGAACTAAAATGGCTATACGCTACTCAGGGCCTCCTATCTTATGCTATTAGAGAACATCTGGTAATAGGTGAGACAGGTCTGATGAACTCAGTGACTCACTAACAATTTAATCTGGCCAGGAGTATATACAGAATATTACTACATTTTAGTCACTCTAGCTGTTACTACATATCACAACTGAATACCTTTGAAGCTGCTTCAAGCTCTTATGGGACAATCCCCCCAAGTAGGGTGCCAGATGGTTTAACCAAAAATACCAAACACTCCCTCCCCCCCCAAAAAAACCCTCTGTTGATTAAAAAAAGGGGGAGACTAAAGTTGTTGAGCAATAAATAAATCAATAAATAATTTAAAAAAAACATTATGGCCCCTTTAAGAAATGTCTGAGGCTTTTTGGCCCTAAGAGGCTGCTGGTGGCTGTCTGCCATCTTGTCTTCCTGCTCCGGGCCAGAAAGCTCCCCTGTGGAACCAGGTAAGCACTCAGTATTTTTGCCTCCTGGCTGGGAAAAAAAAAAAAATCAGAAAATACCGGACATTTTAGGTGTCCGGTATTTTCTGAATTTTTTTTTTTTACCGGACAGAAGGCAAAAATACCAGACTGTCCAGGTCAATATCAGATACCTGGCAACCCTACCCCCAAGTGAGAATTACACAAGCAGCTCCTTCTCATACACTCAGTCCTGTTGCAGTGAATAGAACTGCATGCGTGAATAAGGAAGGCTTGCCGGATCTGATTCTAATGTGCTCTCTGTGGCTCTCCCCCAAAAACTGATCACTAGTAGGAAACAATTTTATATTCTTGGGCTGGAGTCCAAAAAGGTCCGCAGAAGTTAAATATGCAGTGTCAATCACCTTTCAAATCCAAGTCTTGGGCTTGGACAAAAACTGAAATCGGCTCCTATCCAAACTGCTCGGCACCTCCAACGAGTTATGAGAACAATTAAAAAGAAGCTTCCCCTGCCCGGCTTTCCAAACATACAGCTATCAGATCTCAATGCAACACCCTTCCTGACATTCAAATCTAACCTCCATCAAACCCCATCCTCTGCAGCAGTCCGCATAAATAAATACACCTGGCGGTATGCACCAGAAAGTCAACTAATAAGAAGGAGGGCTTGTTCTAAAGTTGAAGGCCTATCCTCACAAACACTCCAGTGGCAGCTCCCTCTTTTAAATCCAAGTGGATCCCACAGACTGTCCATATAAGACTTCTACGCTTTATTTCCAGAATTCAATCACCTGTCAACCCTGAGGCATTCTCTTTCCACTTTCTTGAGTTAATCCACACTTAATTGAGATCAATCTCTAAACGAGAACAAAAGGATTTTTTTTAAGTGAAATGGTGTTTAGTAGAACATTTCAAAGAGTACACTTGACTCCTAAGCACTTCTATATGAAGAGAAGGCTGAATTCTGTCTCTCACTTCAGAGCTGCACTTCCCCAAAGGAAATACACTCTGGATATGCAGGGAAATATGTAAGGACTCGTAACATCATGCAGCATATATGTATTCTGCCTGATTTATTTAAATTGAAAAAGACATAAGTGCATTTATAAGGATTGCTTTAACTTTTGTATTTATCAGTGTCCTCAATCTTACCTCCACCACAGCCCTGACAGAATAATTAATTTCAGTCAATCAATCATTTAACAAAAACTCACAGGTGACCTCAAAGTAACACATAATCCACAGAGAACCAGTCACAACAACAATTTTCAAATTCCCTTGGAAAGGAAAATTAAGCCAGCTATATGTGGCTTCGGGCAACCTACGCTGTTAATCTCTCTTTTCTGATTTCTTCACATAGATGAAAAGAGTAATGCCGCTCTGGATTACATAGAACAATTCTGAGTTCTAAAAACTCAGAGAATCAGCTTTCAGACAGTCTTAATCATTGCCAATTAACCATATCTTCCGACATCCTGGAATAGCGACATCAGTGCTTATGAACATTCTAGCCTCCCTTAAGCCAGTCAACCCCTTATGGGAGAGCTCATGGTTTTTAAAAAGTCTGTAAATTGTGTTAACAAATCCAAAGAGGAGTCACTCATCATGGTGCAAAATACTCACCTCTCCCTACCCCCTTTGGAGGACCAAAAGGAAAGGGGAGCTTCTTTCAACAATTCAGTTCAATTCAACATTACAGTATTTTAATCTGTACAAAGGAGCAATAGTCCTTGGATTTTTTTTAGCAGTACTGTGCAACTCATACCCAGAGATCTCCAACCAATACAATAATGCTTTAAGGATTCTCTCATTCTAAGCCTGAACTTGTTATAACATTATTAGTTATATCAACATTTGGCACAGTTATATTTAGAGGCATTACAAATATTCATTATTTGGCACTGTTGTATTTAGATGCATTACAAATATTCTGATCATTGAAAATTGATCTCTCCTATTCCTAGTTTGTTGATGGTGACAATTCTGTTTAGGTTTCTCACCAGCAAATCTCCACCCCTCCCCAAAAGCAGAAGCAACTGTGGGAATGTTACTGCAGAAAGCCAATGGCAAAGCTTTGAGTCCTTGTCTCCTCTCTTTCACTCGACTGTTGTCAATCCATGCACATGGTATCAATCATCATTTTCATGCTGTATGAAGTCTACAACTTCTAGTAAAAGGTTACAGTTAGCATATATTTCTCCTATTGAGCTTCACAACACAACAGAGAACAAGATACACATTCAAGCAAGGAAAGGAGGCCAACTGAGGAAACAATCAGAAATAAATTTGAGAAAAAAAAACACATCATCCTATTACAGGAACTAAATACTTTTTTTTTTTTTTTGGTAGGAATAAAGGCTGGCATGTACTTCACAAAATCAGGTAGCTCTGTGAATACCTATGCAGCTTGTAATAAAACATCTGAGCTACCCATTGCTTACTGAATACCTCCACATTCCAAACAACAAAATGTTGGTACCTTGATACTCATTAACCACTACTAATGTCTCAATGAATCGGCCATGCTACTGCCAAAAAAAAGTGAAAACTACCACTTTGTTTCCCTGTAAATGTAGATCGCAATACCCAAGACAGAAATAAACTAAACAGTACTGCTAGGCTGCACTTCTGAAAATTAAGTACTCCACAGATGACTGTGAAAATTCCTGCCACAGGTATTTCAACTTGACCGTTGTGTTTCTTTCACTTCTTTACAAAGCAATGTGATTGGTTATTGGTTGGTTTTGAGATTCAACAATGGGCTTTACCAAGCTAGCTTTATTGGGCAAAATTCTCTATGGATATAACTTCAATGGGGTTAGGCCAGCAGAGAATTCTGCCTATGACATTTTGGTGTAGTAGTTAAACCATGCAGTGTATGAAAGAGCATTAAAGTAGAACAGCACTTTGTAAAATTCAGTCAGCTATTGGCACAATACGCACTTCACAGCCTTTTCATCTGTCTCCTCACCAAGAAGAGAAACTGAAAGGGCAATGAACATGAATCTTATCCCCAGAAGTAGTGCCCCACCCTATTTACTCCTTGCAGGTTACAACCTTCCTGGGGGCAGAGAATCTTATATGGTAACACCAGTATTGTGTCTTTTTGGTGACTAGAGGACATAAGTTTCCACAGTGCAAATTTGGCATCACTTTCAGCCACTTTTTTATAATAAAACAGCCCTAGCCCACTACAAATTGCACCTCCCTGGTCTGGCACCCTCAGGACCTGACAGATCCTGGATAAGGGATTTTTCAGGACCAGGGGAGGTCATTTCTGGACTCCTGCCACTGGCCCCCCAGGCCCGGATGCTGGCCTTCCAGCCGGCTCCACTGGGCAGCCATTGCTGCCATGGCCCTGGGACCCACTGGGCAACCAATGGGCAGTTGCATGCTCTGTGGCTCACTACCACACCCAGCTACCGTGGCTCCCAGCCCCACTGGGCAGCTGCACGCTAGGTCTCCCAATCCCACCGGGCAGCCCCACTGCCACACATTGGGGGGGGGGGAGGGGCTGCCATAAGCCCACTGCCCTGCCAGCCCCACAGGGATCCTTGTTGCTGGTCCTCCAACTGGGACTCTCTGGTCCTGCAACATCCATGCCGGACCATGTATATTGCTGGAAAAGAGAATCCCGGTTAAGGATTTCAACCTGTACAAGGATTGAAATTCCACACCTCAGGCTAAACATTACTTTTCTTTTGTAAGAATATTCCTGGAAATGTGCAAATGAAACAATACAAGCATCTTATAGTAATATTCAAGAGATCTGTTTAATAAATGTTGCATTATATGAGTTATATTTAACAAATGCACCGTGTTAATAAAACAATACAGAGCCTAAGATTATACAATGTGTTTTGCTAAGGTTGGCAATAAAGCCAATTTTAATAATAAGTCATATTTTACAAGAGCCCTTGGCATTATTAGATTGTACATATATTCATATTCCTGGCAGCCAAAGAGCAGTAAACTTTCCTTTATAGTAAAATTCTAAAAAAAAGTACTTTCAGTATATTATGCACTTAGAACATTAATTATAAACTCAACTGACTGCTTTACTAGAATTTTTTTTAAAACAACTTGGGAATGTACATGTATATGAATCAGAACAGAAAGAGAGAGAAAGAGAGAAAGACTTAGCACAGTATTTCAAATGGGGGTAGAAAAGACAGAGAGAAAGAAACAATAGAAGAAACATGGAGTTAAATTTAGAGAGACACATTACACACACTTTGGGTACGTCTAGACTACATGCCTCTGGCGACAGAGGCATGTAGATTAGGCTACCTGGCATAGGAAAATGAAGCCGCTTAATTTAAATTGCCGCTTCATTTAAATTTAAATGGCTGCCACGCTGAGCCGATCAGCTGTTCGTCCGCTCAGCGCGGTAGTCTGCACGCTCCGCAGTCGACATCAAAGGCATTTGTCGACCTCCCAGGTATGCCTCCTGGGATGAGGTTCATTTTCCTATGCCGGGTAGCCTATGTCACCAGAGGCATGTAGTCTAGACGTATCCTGTATGAAGCAATGTGATTTGTTATTGGTTGGTTTTGAGATTTAGCAATGGGGTTGTCCAAGATGGCTTTACTGGGCAAAATCTGTTACTGATATAACTCCAGTGGAACACCCATTTGTGCATTAGTGCACATTTAGGTGTATGATTTTAAAAAATAGCATTCAGGAAATATTAATATTGAGGATCTTGAACCTTGCCTACATTGTAAGTTTAAGAACCAATTTTACCCTCAGCTACTACATTCCTGTTCTCACTGCAATAGCAAAATTGAAGTTTTAGTACTGTCTCTAAAAAAACAAAAACAAAAACTAAAAAAAAAACAAAACGAAGAAACCACCAAGTTTTCTATATAGAGATTGTACAGTGAATGATTTGGACAGTGCTGAAAACAGAAGTTCTATTATATACTCTAATAGGACCAGGCAGCCCTGGCTTGAGCATGTTTTGGTTGGTCCTGCAAAACCAATTTTAGCCTCCTCCATACAGTTAAAATCATTCTATTAGCCACGAGGCTGAGAAGGGGATTTTGGAGAGGGTTAAAAGATTATTCTTTGAGCTGCATCCACACTTATATTTTCTATAAAAAGTGTGCGTGTGTGCGCGCGTGTGTCTGTGTAAATGTTCCAGTGGTCCATCCCCAGTATTTTCTGGTACAGAAGTGGAGGTCAGGCGCTTACATATTTTCCAAGTTATAAGAGATAATTGTCCAACTCTAAAGCTAACGTCACTGCCCATAGGAAGCTAACCCAGAACAGGGAAATAGTCTGGTTGCACAGAATTGGTATAGATGCTCCTACATCTCTCCAGCTCATTGTAGGCTGTGACAGTGGGAAAGGATATGCAGACAGGATTGCTCTGTGCCCCTCTGTTTGTCACATGACCTCTCAGGATCGTGGAAAGCAATTGCAGAGATACATCACCCCAGGACACAGTCGGCCCAAGATTAAGGGAGCAAAAGGTCATTCACCAAGAGCTACATGGTACTGTCTGTCCTCTGCCACAGGTAGGGATATAGCCCACCCCTTTGAAACACTTCAGAGGGGTAGCCGAGTTAGTTTGTAACTGGAAAAACTTAAACGACGAAAAGTCTAGTAGCACCTTATAGACTAACAAAACATGTAGATGGTATCATGAGCTTAATGATAATATTTTATTTGCCATATAAAGGTGAGGTGTTTTTGACAACTGCACAAGACTGGATAAAACTATTAGATTTTAAAATATGCCCTACCTTTGAAAAACTTTATATGGAATATGAAATTTATATAACGATTTCCATGAACCAGTCACTAGTCTTCATGCTCGATTAAGTATTAGGGCTATTCCGGAAGTTCCGAACATTTCCACTTTTCACACTTGGACGAAGGTCCAAGCAATGAATCAACATTTTTATTTTGGTCACTGCTTGAACATCTAGTTTTTAATCCAAATGCTTATTGTCAAGCTGCCCACAGCAAGTACAGAACTTGAGTTTCAACAGGGCAGATTGTGAAGAACGGGGCATAAACCCCAAACTAGTTTTGAGTTCCATATTTATATTTCACCAACCAATTATCAAGTGTAAACTCCTCAGATATTGTAAACAACCTAAATCAGGAGTCGCAGACAGTCCCATTTGGTACTCCACTGTGTCTGGTCTCCCAGGTGAGTATACCATTGAGACAGAGAGTTTTCCACACCAAGAATCACAGCAATACTCAGGTTACTTCCCATCACTTTAGATCTCAAGTTAATTGCACATTAGATCTCAAATTTAATCAACTATACAGATATATTAAAGAGAAAAAGGAAACGAGAGCTATTTACAAGGTTAAAGCAGACAAACATATATACACACAAAGAGTTTCAGATCTAACAATATTTGACTTAACGTCAGAAAGCTACAACATTTTATCCAGTTTATATGGACAAATCATATAAACACACCACAGGCACAAGTCTACTTTTATATCCATATTTTACAATATTTATTTATGGCATACAATCACTTTTGTAAATCTGGTCTAACTTATTCCAGTTTGAAATGGGTCCCATCTGCATTTGGCGGATTCCGGGTATATGAATAAAGACAATGCCATTCAAATGCAAATAATATCGCCTTTTGCCTTGGAAATTTAGAGAGAGCTTTTCTCCCAGAAGCTTAGGTCAGAGTACAGTTAGTTATTCTAGCCAGGTCAACTTGTTGAAATGTGTAGCCAGCTCCCTTTTTTGACAATCTGCACTGAAAATTTCTCCTTAACTAAGTGATGTTCCATTTGAAATATGAACACTACATTTGGGGAAAGGGCAAGAAAAATTAAGGTAATGATAGTTTGCTGCCCCCATTTGTCAGGGAACACCAAGTGTTGCTACCTTGACAGTTATTTTATATAACTATCTTCAAAGGAATGGGCACTGGATTTGATGCTCTGTGTTTAAAGTGTTTATGGATTAAAAAACCAGCCCAACCCATTTCTTCCTGTCTCTAAATTTGAGAAAGAATGCCTACAGAGTACTCAGTAATAGAGATGTAGCCATGTTAGTCTGGTCTAGCTGAAACAAAAAGACAGGACTTTGCAGCACTTTAAAGACTAACAAGATGGTTTATTAGGTGATAAGCTTTCATGGGCTAGACCCACTTCCTCAGATCAAACTGTGGAAGAAAATTGGCATGACCATATATACCAAAGGGATACAGTCAAAAAAAGTGAACACATATAAAAAGGAGTACCCACAAGCTCAGCCAAACTTACATGAGCATAAGGTCTTAAATGCCCTAATCTAATAGTCAGTCGGTCTCCATGACTGATGGCGCATGGACACTTGGCTCTGCAGTTGTCACCACAGTTTCTGATTCTGAAGTGTTCCATTGTATTGTTGATTGCAGCTGTGTAGGGCTGGCGGTAGTGGCAAAGATGCTAAAGCTTAACCCCTTCAAAATGAAGCATATGGCAAGCAACGTGTGATAGTATGGAGAAGGGAAGCTGAGTTCTGAAACTATGAACTGCAGGGCTGAAAGACTTGCTGGGCCCCTTGGTAAGGTGTGGGCGGGAGGGAGGGGGGGGCAACTCGGTGTTCCCCAAAGGCACAGTGCCTTGGGAGGAAGAGGCAGGATCTCAGTGCAGCCCAGGGCGTACTTTGCTGGACCCCCACCCCCAGCCAGCCTTGAGAGCCGCTTGGTGCGCATCGCAATTTAAAGGGCCCAAGGCCCCAGCTACTGCAGTAGTGGTAGCAGGAGCCAGGCCCCTTTGAATCATTGTTCCCCAGGGCAACTGTCCCCATCCCCTGACTCCCTGCCATCAGAGGGCCTATGAATACACCTATCGTATTGTGGGAAAGATCTTATTGTACCTCCTTTCACACACACATCCTCTCAACTGCTCAGATCAGCTGGTTTTGGAGAATGAGCTGGGAAAGAAGAAGAAATAGTCCCTTCCCTTAACAATACTCAGTGCCCATGCAAGGGAGAGAGGACAGGTTACAAATGAATCCAGGTACAGTACCTCGTCTTTCCCATCCAATGGAGTTTTGTGCAGAGTGCATACTGCCTTGTTCTACCCATTGGCTGCCTTACTAATTCAGCCAGAGAGAAGTACTGAGTGACTGGTAAGCTAAAGAGCTTCAGGGAGTAGCTGAGTTAGTCTGTTACAGAAAAAAACAACAAATGGTCCGGTAGCACTTTATAGACTAACAAAACATGTAGATGATATCATGAGCTTTCGTGGGCACAGCCCACTTCTTCAGATGACCGGAGTTATGAGTAGGGGATATGAAAACTCGAAATAAATAGGAGAAGGGAAAAGGGGGGATTCTCTTCTCGAGTTTTCATATCCCCTACTCATAACTCCGGTCATCTGAAGAAGTGGGCTGTGCCCACGAAAGCTCATGACATCATCTACATGTTTTGTTAGTCTATAAAGTGCTACCGGACCATTTGTTGTTTTTTTCTGGTAAGCTAAAGATAACCCTCAACAGCCAAAATTACCTTTCCTACAACTATTTATTAAATCTCTGTTCTGCAAGCTGCCCGGGAATTGTTCCTTCCCACTCCTGCCTCTGAAGATTTTCAAAGCAGTTACTGTAACCCTGGCCGTGTATCTGAAACTGGGTTTTCTGGGAGGAAGGTCCATGACAGAATTGTTGAATGGGAGAGGTGGGTAGTGAGAACATTCTTCCATGCTTAGCTTCCTGGAAAACAGCAGGACTTCTGACATACAGCTGTTTTTGTCCACCCCAGCAGACAGATTTCTTCTATGTAGTTTGATTTTAGCTTTTCCTGGTCTCCATATCAACAGCTATCAATATCTATACCAAGTACTCCTTAGTGTTCACGTTTATGTGACTTGTCACAGAAGTCCGTTTCTTAACTGGATGACCTAACTGATCAAAAGAAGCAATGTCGCAAGGAAACCGTGACATTAGGAAAAAATTCAATATTTAACTTTGTTCTTTATAAATGAGGAACAAAAAATATCACTTGAACAACATGAATGAAGAGAAATAGCTTTAGTTTACATATGGTACTTCTATTACAAGAGAACATCTATGGACTTAAGTTTTCTCTGGCAGAAGTTCCCTCTACAGAAGGTTGCCCAGGCTTGTGGTATTGATAAGTTTAGCTTATTCTTAGCCAAGCAAAAGATCAAAACAGCATGGCATTAAAACAAACAGATGTCTCAGTCTTGCGTGGAAGAATGTTTCAGCTTCCAGATTTTTTTAAAAGGCATTGTACAAGGTCACCTTTGTGTAAATTAATCTCCTTAGAAAGGGGAATTCCTTTTCCTTGTCACTGTTAAGAAGGAAAAGGCACTGATATGTGGAGAAACAACAACAATAAAAAAATAACTGAAGGGGTTAGTAGTAAGTCTGGTATTCGGACAGACTTTACACACAGCCAGAGTTACAGCAAACTTCCCTGAGAATCCTCAGGAGTGGGGGGTGAGAAGGAACAATTCCCAGTAAAGAGAAAGAAAGAAATATAGCTCAGTATGCCCAGCACTCAATTAAAGTGCTACTATGCACCTAATGAAAACCGAAATTCTTTAGAGCATTTTAGCATCCTATATAACCACATTTCTAATTGCATTTTGGATGTTCATTCTGAGACCCACTGCAGGCCTTATAAAACCCTCGCTTCGTTCTGACATGAAATAAGACCTGATGAAAAGAGGTATTTTAAGCTTATTATGGCACAATGTATTTTTTAAAATTTTAACTGTGGAACAGAATATATTGCTCTAAGTAGTGGTAAGCTTTATGTTCAAGGTTATAGAACAGACTTTTGAAAAGAGAAAGCAAGACACACAGCACACATCTTCGATATGGCAAATGGCCTTTTTGGATTTAGTTAACATTTCATTTGCGCTGCGGATAACATTTCTAGGTTTGCAGTTGAGGTTCCAAACAATAAAATACACTGTTTACACACAAATTCAGAATCTAAATCACTTATAAAATTATTAGCATAAATAAGTGCACTGAGAAAATGTTGCACAGGGCAACTCTGATGTGGGACCAAAAATAAAATTGCCCCATGGAGAATTATGTGAAAAAAGTAGGCTGTATAAGGTTTGCAAAAAGCCTTTTTATGGTGTGTTTTGAATCTAAATTCACCATTAATTAGAATTCAATGGACTGTTAGAAAAGCCGTACCTTAAAACAGAAGAGTTGTGCATTCTTCCAAAACTTTAACTAAATTAAATGATGAACATTTTGTTCTAGTGAAGACATTAGAAACTGATATGATATTAAAAAAACAAAAAACAACAACAACAAAAACCCAGGAAACCTGTTCAGGGGTTGAACTAATGCAGCTCTAAACGCCCTCCAACTTCATTGCAGATGTTCAGCACTTAAGTGGAGCCGGCCTGTAACATGGGTGTAATACTTCAGTGCTTCGTGCAGAAACCATTGACATCAATGGAAAGATTCCAATTGACTTCTGTGTGCTTTAGATTGGGCCCCTAGTCAAAAAGGGCAGAAGGCCAAACCTGATTAATTGTATTCATTTCTATGGTAACTAAGTACTCAATAACTACCATCTTGCTAATATTTAAACTTGAATGATCTGCATATTGGTTGTGTGACCTCTTGGATATTAATCAAGAAAACTATGGGAGAATTCAAATGCTCATCGACTCATACAAACAATCTTATAAATGTACCTAACCTAGACCTTTATGCTATAGATGAAATGTTGTGACTGTGTTGATTGAGGCCTTAAAAAAAGAATCCGATTGGGTTCTCCCCATTTGAGGATGCTGTTTCTAGTGTAACTAGTGTCTTAACACTATTCCATACTATATATGAAATCCAGCTGAAGAGCTGCATCCCACATTCCCGATTTATTACTCCATGTGAGGTAGTGTCTGTGGTTTTATCTGCAACCTTTCCTTTGTGTGTGCGTGTGTGTGTGTGTGTGCGCGCGTTGTCATGCCCCTAGCAGTCTTGTACAATTCTCAGGGTTGAAATAGCTCTTTTATTGTAATCAGTTTTCATTAGAGCCCTTTGATCTCTTTCCATTCTTTGTACACAACACTTCACCACCTTTATTTTCTGTCATAATTGCATGTGAAAGATTTCTCCTTTGATAGGCCCTGAATGCCAAATCAGTATCGGAAAGAGTGTTGAAACGTGTCATGCGCTCTGTCTGCTTGAGAAGGAAACCCATACACCTGTGGAAGACAAACAATTTTTAAGAGATATGACATATCTATCATCCGTCCACAGGATATGAGCTGATCTGTCTGCTTAATAGCAAGGGGCTATGCATAGCAAAATAGTAACTGCTGAAAGAAATTTGTAGCACATTGCAAACTGTCTGGCAGCCCTCCCTAAGCCTCATCTCATCCTGGCCTGCTGATAATTCGCAGACTGTGTTCCAGAGCGCTCATCACTCTGGCAGTAAGAGTGGCTAGATGGGGCCCCCTGTCTCTGCTCCCTGTCACACTGTCATTCAGGTGCATCTGTCTGCCATCACCTGCTGACAGCGCCACATGCGTCTCAATTACAGTCTAGTCCTCCATTCGCACTGCTGATGAAGATATTCTGCTGTACTCGCTAATAGTGTTCCCTCTTCAAGATGTATCCTTTGGGGTTTCATGAAGACAGACATCAGGTGAAGCCTGTTGTCTGCTGCAGAGTAATATTTCTCCTAATAATTTTGGCACTGAATAATCAAGGGCCATTCCTCGATTCCAAGATTTCCAATCTTTGTCAGCTCTTGCAAATGGAGAAGGGTTTTCTCCGGCTCTACTTAACCGTGAGGACAAGCGATTAGGCAGCAACGCTGAAAAAACTGATGGGATACTAATAACCTCAGAGTAATTTATTCCCCTTTGAAGTACAGCCTCCCTGCATTTTTACCACGAAGGATGTTTTTAACACCATTGTCTTGCTGGTGATGAATGCCACAGTCACAGTCAAGTTGTTGGGGGGAAAAGCAGTTTTACAAAGAGGAGAACATTTTCGAAAGGAGACTATCCTGGATACTGATTGTTCAGCACAACCTGCTTTTGTTTAACCCCAGAGATGACTTTCAGTGAAGGCTGACTGACAACAATGTATGGCTAGATCACTATGTAGTTTGTGTAAAAGTGCTTTAGGTACTAACTTTGAACCAGCAGGAATCTATACACACATAATGCCCGGATGCTTTAACATTAACTCTCATTAATGTTAATGGAACTAACAATGCAAAAAAAGTTAAACAGGCACATTAAATATTTACAGCATAAGGGTGCTATTTTTCATAATAATAATAATAAGGCTCTATGCAGCACTTGAAACATTTTTTAGATTTTTTTGCATACATTTAGGACAAAGCAAGAGATCTCATTCACATGCAAGATGGTTCTGGTAGATAAAAATCTGTCAGAACTATAGAATACCTTGTAAAACCTAAACAAATTATTTGTTATCAGTTCTTGAGAGAGACTTCAAAGAACAAAAGTTAGTATTGCAAAAATACAAGTAGTAATAAACAGACTATTGTTTAGTCAAAAAAGGAAGAAAGAGCTTTAAAAAATAAAATAAATGTAATTCAGGCTGTGTATATTGAATTTATAATTCCAGGCCAGAATTTAAATGTGTGGCTTAAGGGAGGAGACATAGCCTAGTAGTTAATATAAGGGATTCTGTATCAGGAGACATGTATTCTGCTTACCCTATTTTTCACTGACTTGACTTATGATGTAGGGCAAGTCATCATCAGTACATCACTTTTTGTACTATCGATGGACTGGCCCCTTTAAGGGGAGATGGCCCCAGCCACTCTTGTAGCAATTAATTGGCTACTTCCAGTCTGAAGGGGGGAGAATAAGAAGGGTAATATGGTAGATTAACAGATGTTGACAGCGAGATCAGTCTAGCCTGGAACTACAGGTAGCATGCAGGCTTTTATGGCAGGACCTGAGCCAAGGTCTGCATGGAGAAGGCTACTAGTCCACCAGTGGGTGGATTAGTGCACTAGCCCAACGCACAAACCCAGAAAGGTGTTGGGAACAGGGCCCAGAGGCTGAGCTGAAAAGAAGCTCCAAAGGACAAAAGTATTTTTTATTTGTTTGGCACTTTTTTTTTTTTAAAGTTTGATTTGTTGGGGGTTATGTTTGTTGTGACTTGGCCACAGAGCTAACATCATCTGCAGCACAGACTGGTGTCTTTAGAGCAAAGCATTTCTCCAAAATAAATAGAAGTGCTGGCACCTGCTAAGTCAACTCTGAATTTAGCTAAAATAAATGCAGGAAAATAGGGAAAGCTGTTCAGATTCTATATGCTTAGATCACAAGCTTCTCTCTCTCTATCCAACATGAACAGGCATGCTTTTACAGTTTTTAATTGGGCTATTTAACCAAACCCCCCAAAACCTAATCGTAAACCAAATGCATTTGCAGATTTAAACACTACAAATAAGGATTCATGGATTATCCACTATTGTTGAAGAAACACAAACAGTTGGATGCTTGAACACAAGAACCTTCACCTTCAAAATGCTTTTTTCCTTTCACTTTAAAATTTTTGAAAACTCCTTCAATTCCCACGTGTTCTATACGCAAAGACTTGCACATTAGCAAACCAACCATGTTTTTTATTTTTTTTATATTATTTTTCACTTTTTCAAACATGTCACAGTGCAGGGCCACTGCACCTGCAAAATAAGGTTTATCCCGGCTATTGCAGGAGGAAATGATCCTTTTACAAACCACTTTTAATGATGCCACATGTAACTGGGGTTCAGAAAGGAACCATATAAATTAACAGAGGATCAGTCCATCAGTAGCTATTATCCAAGATGCCCAGGGACACCATCCCATGTTCTGGGTATCTCTAAATCTCTAACAGCCAGAAGTTGACCAGCTGGGGATGGATCACTCAAAACTGCCCTGTTCTCTCCATTCCCTCTGAAGTCTCTGGCAGTGGGCACTCTCAGGGCACGTCTTCACTACCCCCTGGATCGACAGGCAGCGATTCATCCAGCAGGGGTCGCATCTAAGCTCTCTCCGGGTGACTCCACCAAAACGATTAGAGTAAGCAGAGTCGACAGGGAAGTGTCAGCTGTTGGTTTACCATGGTGAAGATATCACAATAAGCAGACTTAGGTACGTCAATTTCAGCTATGTTATTCATGTAGCTGAAGGGGTGTATAACTTAGGCTAATAGCCAGGGTAGTATAGACAAGTACAGGATAGTACTATTGATCTGACCTGCTATTACTGTTCTTATTATATGTATTCAACTTTTGTCAGCTTCTGATTCCTTATATAAATTTTCTCATCTCTGCTCAATTCAATTCTGGAATCACACTACTTCACTTGGAAAGAGGAGTATGGAGCTGGAGCAGCACATCCATTCCTAATCACTGGTCAGTAGTAGATCCTGAGGCAGCAAGTCTGAAAGACCAGGCCTGAATGCTTACCCTGCAATTTTACAGCCTGAGTCAATTGACATAGGTCAGCCCCGGGTGTTTAACTGCAGTTTAGACATACCCATAGGGGCTGATTTTCATAGGTGCTGAGCAATTGCATCTCTCATGGATTTCTAATGAAATTTTGGCTGCTCTGCCAGACTGTGAATCTATGTGCCTCAGTTCCCCCATCTGTAAAACAAAGATAATACTTCCAACGCTAAATCCATTATTCTGTTTGTATGGAGCCTGGATATTATAGTGATGAATGACAAAAGCTTGCATCAGAAGTCACTGAAATTTTTCAAAATAGCAAGTACATATTGTACCAAAATATTTTGTTAGAAATGGGATATAAAAATGCTGCAGAAATTAGCTATATACTTAACAGCATAATACTTCTGTATAAAATCCATGTCTGTACACTCTCTCTCTTTTACATGGCTCTCTCTCTCTCTCTCTCTATATATATATATATTTACACATGCGAGTATATGCATATGTATTTTACTTGTTACATCTAATTGAAAAAAAAATTAACTTCTTATGGAAAACAGAAATTTTACATCACAGTCATGTAGGCAGAGAAAATCGCTGTTCTAACATCTGATTGTGCAACATATGAAAGAATGCAAAATAACCCTTATAAGATTGCTTGATATGAAGTTAACATATTGTTAGGGGGAAAGCACACAACTAGTAATACTCTGGAAAGTAAGTAAAGTAATTGCTTTTCACTCTCTCTCAATTTCAAGTACACAAGTTCCAGTAACAGAGTACGTTCTCAGTACAGAATTTCAAGTAGCCCATATATATGTTGTGTTGAACCTCCAAACAATGCTGATTTTCCTCAAGAATTCACCACAAATAATTGTAGGGAATAAAACAAAAGGAAAAACTATGTAGCACTTTAAAGACTAACAAGATGGTTTAATAGGTGATGAGCTTTAGTGGGCCAGACCCACTTCCTCAGGAAGTGGCAGAGTTCAGCAAATCTAGAACTAACATTTCAATATTCTGAAAAAGGCTTTACTCTGAAAGGTATAATCAGATCAGATTTAATAAAACTGATAGGGGCAGACTTTCATCATGATATTTGTTGAAAGCTCAATTTACTTTAACCTTAAAATGTATATTTCATGTCAGTTTTCAAACTCTTTGCCTTGATCTTGTGTTATTTAAGGTCTCAACAAAGCACTTAGCCATGTACTTAAAGGTATAAGCATTTGAGCAATTTCACTGATGTCAATTATGCAGATTTTTCTTACAACAGTGTATTACTGGGTTTTTTCCCCCTAATCTCTGACTGTACTTTATTGACAATTCAAACAAGCAGAAATTAATTATGCTATTAATTGTATTAATAACACCTTATTCTTAGACGTAGCCAAGAACAACAAACCTGCTTATTTTGGCTAATAGGCTAATTGCAGCAGTTTCCCCATCCCATTTACATCAGAGATTGTCCTTGGTTTTAAAAACAGACATAACCTTCCTCCCCACATTCCAAAATGTGTCTACATTCAGTAATCCTTTGGATAAATGCAGATCCACTGATTTAGTAGAACTATAAAGTAAAATTAAATCAAACAGGTGGGTACTAATGTTAAATAGGATAAATACAATATTTTCAGTCTTGCACAGTTGGAAGCCCTTGTTCCTGCTCACATTTCTCAATTTACGAGTGCTCCTAAAAGATAAATGAGCTCTACACCACTGAAAGGAAACAGATCACTTATCTGACATCACAATATTTACTGACATTAAAAATGATAATATCCATCAACAAGCAGCCAACCCCTAAGAGGGCCAGACTGAGAACAAAGCTACAACTGTCTCTCTCTGATACTGTTACATTGATGTACCTGCCATTTAGGTGCAAATAACAGCAGCATTGTTGCTTACATTGGGACTTTTAACCCATGTTAATATCGCCAAAGCTCCTTCTCATCCCCGCCCCGTCTGACACATGCATTTTTACCATAGACTGCAAACTGATTTAAGGAGGAACAAGGAACAACAAACTTAAGAACAACATGGAACAAAGGTGCCCCATTTATCCCTTCTTGCATACAGGTAAGTTACTTCCACAAACTCTTTTTCCATGACACTTCACTGAGCCTTGAAAAGAAAGATTATTATTGAGCAACACCAAGCATTTGCAAGATTGAATACAGACAATGAAGCTCAAGGACACTCATGCAATACTGGCTGGATTTAATCTTTCCAACATTTAAGACATTAAATTAAGCTCAAGAACATCCATATACAACTGGCAGGAATGAATTATTGTTCTCTATAGTTAACCGCAGGTTACAAATGAGGAAAAGAGGTAAAGGAGGAACATGAAACTAGTTATTTTCCTTTTATTTATTTATTCTTTTTAAAGGGGCTGATAATTTTAGCATGAGCATAATTTTTTAACTTGGCTCTTGCCAATTTCTGGTTTCTTCACGTGTTTTTCATATGGAAATAAGTCTTATTTCCTTATTCTGAGCTTACCCAGTCTTACTCCTAGTGACTTCCAAAACAACTGAAGTGTGTAAACAGGGAGGAATCCCTTTTGTGCCCCACATGCAAGGAAGGATAGAATAGCTTTTTCCTGACGGAAGCAGAACATGTCCCGTAATTCATGAATACGCAGAAAAAATATAGTCCTGCTACCACATCCTTGTGCAGGCTGCAAATACCTCCAGGCAGCTTACAGGGGCTCTGAGCTATGGCTCATCATCTTCTCCCACTCGTAAGTACATAAGGAATTATTCTGCCCGGCTCATCCATTCCCATGAAAGAGAAGCCTGGAACGGCTCAAGTCTCTCCTACATCGCATACTATGGTAGGGAGGCCTAGCCACGAAAGACATTAGAAATTTTGCGGAAGGACTTCCTTCCAAATTCAGGGACTTGGGAGGCATGATGTTATCTTTCCTTTTGCTAGTATAGATATCAGTCCATAGGCAGGGATTCATTCTTGCATTATTTCCTTTAAAACACATTCATACATGTTTTGAAAATGGACTCATGAGGGACGGGGGGAGAAACAAAAGGAAAGGAAACCCCAAAATATGGTCAGTGCTTGGGGCTTTCCTTTCTCATAAAGAACTGGCATCTGTAAGAACCACGTGATTCCAGAACACTAATGGAGGTAAAAAATGAGGTCTTTAAATAAATAAACAATATAACAGAAATGAAAGAGAAATACACGGGACACAGACAAGACCTCTCTTTCCTTTTATGTTTGTCCAATTTATCTCCCAACACAAACTTTACTTCTGCAGCCAAACAGTTGAGAAGTGTCTTGAATCTCCCTGTTTTCTCCATTATCTCACCTATCTTTCATTTATTTTTTAGTCTTTTCTCTTATCTCAGCAATTTCTCAAGACTACATCATAAAAATTGGAATTAACCTCATCTTTCTCAGCAGTTTCTACAGCTAGGGCACAAAGATCTCTGATTGCACATTTTAAAATCCTTACTACAGCCCTCAGATGGCTTTTGATATCTCTAAACTATTCTTATAAAGTACATATGCACATGGAAAAGAAATATAAGCAATATCTAAAATGGTACCCAACAAACAAGAGCTATGCTGAATTGTGAAAAAAGAAGCCCATTGCACACAGTTTTTGAAAAGTTCAAAGGCAACCTGCAGAGTGTCAGTTATTTAGTTATATAACATTAGTAGCCCATGTGAGTTTTTACATGGAACTACAATAAAATATACAAAACAATACAAAAGACTAAACTACAAAAATAATTTAACCTCAATTATGCAATTCAGATCTTTCATCTATGAGTAAAGAAAGTTCTTATTGAGTTTATCTGTAAGGCCACTAGTCTTGTGAAGAGACTTAGAAACCAGCCAATTAATGATGAGTATGGTGTGGGATAAGGGAATAGTTGCCCCATACTCTAGATATAGTGCTGAGTCAATCAGGAACAGATTCAAATTTACCTGTGGTGAAGTAATTTGTAAAGGGACAAGTTTAACAGTATTTCATAGAGATAGTAAACTCTTATGTACCTCTGGATGTCCAAGATCTTTTTGGAAATATTTTATGATAATCAGAATCTACGTGCTGCCATGACTGGAATTATAAAAATGCCTAAATTAGGGAGAGAAATAGACAGCCACATAAATATCATAGACAGACTGCTTCTTCCTTCCCAATCCCAAGCTCACCATACAATATGGAAAATTCCTTTATTTATTTGTGAAACATAGTTGAGATTTTCAGAAGGCACACAGCCATGGTATAAATAAATCATGGACAGGTATTCCCTCTCCCGTTTTCTGCAGTTATGTTTAGAAATCTAACCATCTACCTATGTCCCTACCAACTAATCAAAATCAGTTATAATATAAAAGAGATCTGAGGCTATTATTATGAGTAAGTGGCTAATCTCCCTGCTCGTCTGAAAGAGAAAGTGTAAATTGAGTGGGAGGAGGGGAACAGGAAGAGTAATTTCTTGATATTTAGAAATATCTGTCATGCTTTGTTCTTCAATTTGCATGACCAATGATAGGAGGGAAAGGAAAGTTTGAGGAGAAGGAGAACATCATCTTCATAAATGTGCAAGTTATATTCTTTCTTAATTATACTCCTTCAATACTTGTCAGATTATGAATGTGTACTGCGCGTGGTTTGAGAAATAGTTTATTAGAAGGGAAAGGGACAGCACTGACACATCACTTTCCCAAACTGAGAGACTAATGAAAAAATACATTTTGAATTCTGACGAGAAATTGGCCACACAGAATTAACTGAAAACATTTCGGGAGAAACCCATTCAACCCTTTCATATGCTTTTTTTGGATCAAACTGCAAGTGTGTCTAATAAGGGAGACTGGTGTATTGGGTGACTAATATTTCTTGTGTTATTGGTAGCAAGGTTAGCCAACAGACCCATCCCTTCTCCCAACCCTCAGAGCTACATGGAGTGGTAGCCAGGAGCCCTAGTCCCCTCTGAATCGTCAGGCCTCACTGAAATTGCCCCTTTGCCACTTCCCCATCCTCAGGCCTGTTGATAGCTAAAACCCACCCATATTTCCATTATAACATTTATGTATGTTGCTAAAATTCTGCCTATGATTTTATGTCACATTTTAAAAAGATGAGAAAAACTAGAGTCTTTCTTTTCATTTATAAAGAGTTAATGGTGCTCAGAGGTACACTCATATATGCTGGGACATTCTGAAAAAATATGGAGACAATTTTTGTAACAACAGAAGACATTGTCACAAGATACTTCATAAAGTTTCTAGGGAACTTACCCTTGAATCTTGTCTGAGTTCAAATCCTATGTGATCAGTTTGTTTCTTGCACAGATTTCAGTTTATCTGTGTGCAATATCTAATTAGGAGAGGCAGATTATTTATGCTGGATCTGTTCTATTTTAATCCATCTGCACAAAAATTTGCCATATTTTGTCCCCCTTCTCCTCCTGTACTCATCCCCACATATTTATGTTCATGATAGAACTGGTAAAAATTGGCATAGTTCTTCTATGACTTTTATTAATACCAGGTGAGGATCCGGCCCAAAACTTTTTTTTTTTATTTTGACTTTGTTTAGCATGAATTGAGTTTTGCTACATGTGTATTTTACCTGTACTGAGGCTGACAAAGAATCATAGAAATAAACAGTTATTTGGATCATAAGTCATCTACTTCCTTAGTGCAGGAATAAGTATTTGTTTTTATTTAAAGACTCTTAAGCACTGACTATTTGCTCCTTCAAAGGCTTACAGAATATGAATCAACATAGTGCGAGTTTTGTTATCCTTTGTATTGAGAATGAGGCTTCTTTGTGCTAGGTTCTGTACAAATCCCTGTCCTTTAAAATGTTCACGCCAACCAGACAAAAAACTAAGAGTAGGGCAGAAAACAGAGCACACTAAGATCCCACAGCAAGTGAAGTTTATATGATCTTAGAGTATATTGCCTGGACACAGTGTATTCTAATATAGTATATCTTTATGTTATCTTAGGTTAGATGAATTAATGGTAGTTACTTCCCATCTCTTTTTCTATTAAAGCATCAAAGACTAAGATTTTTTTAAATATATATTCGACTTCCAGGTTTCTTTTCCAAATGCAATCCCCAATCCTATAGGTATCAGTGAGTTGAACCAGGAGCACTAAGCCTAGAGTAAGATCTGATGTCTGAACCAGAGGCTGAGGACTAAAGTAAGGCCACGTTTTTAAACAGAGGTTTACAAGTTCACTGCTCAGGATGTGTATTTCGCCAAGATGCTGCTAGTGTACTAGGCACAAGATATTTCCCTACATCTATTCCAGCTAGCATAGAATCACAAACATGAAGACAGCCCAATCTAGTACAAACTAAACTGGCCTGACAAAATAATCATTTTGTCCAAGATATTAGGAAGAAGGAGAGGTAACAGATACCATGAAACATATCAGGTGGTACATAGGTCGTTCATCCCAATTGTTTGTCTCAGTCTGTGAATGTTGGCGTACCTCACGTTTGTGCAGCACAAGGGGCAAAGAAAATCTCTCTACGTTACTGTAACTGTAGATATTGATCCAGGGAGCTAGTACCATGCTTTGTTGACCATGAATGTGGCCAAGCACTTCCACCACTGAACTGAGCTCGTGGTCTTTTTTTATGAGTAACACTGAGGTGTGCTGAATATCTTATCTGCTATTAGTAGTAGTAAGGTTTGCACTTCAAGGACAGAGGCCCTGGGCAGCCTGAATAGCGTTACTGAGGCCACATGTCTATGTGCTGTAGAATTGATGCACTGGCAATCAATCCTCTGGGGTTCAATTTAGAGGGTCTAGTAAAGACTCACTAAATCAAATGCTGAGGGTGCCTGTGTCTGCACTGGCACTCTTCGCTGTTGCTAGGAGTAAGGGAAGTCAATGGGAACACTTCTCCTGCTGGCCTCCCGCTATGGGGCTGCCCCAGAAAATTGGTGCAAGGTACATTGACTCCAGCTATGCAATTCACGTAGCTGGATTTGTGCATCTTGCATCAATTTTCTTTGCCGGTGTACAACTGGCCTGAGGCAACCACATTCCTGAACCAGGCATCTGTGCAGAGCTAGGACAGCACGCAGGAAGAACAGACTTAGGCACAAGCCAATTGACAACACTATCACACTTCACATAACCAAACTCCTATTGAAGTCAATCAGATTTACTTTCTTGGGACTTGTCTACGCAAGGGAATCAGTGTGCAACGAGCACAGGTGTGAATTCACAGTGTGCTAGTACCTCCACACTAACTCCCTCGGTGACAGTCTTCCTGCACACTGAAAGTACCCTCGGGTTCTTTAGGTTGAAGCACACAAAGGCACTTTTAAGTGTTCAATAAATCTACCGGGACAGTTAATGTGGAGCAGCCAGTATGCTGTAAATTCACACCCTAGCTTGCTGTGCACCAATTTGCCATGTAGACAAGCCCTTGAAGTAGGAGATTTACCTACTTGAAGTCTTCAAGATTCATTGCATAGGGAAGTCTGTGGGATTTATCGCACAGGAGAGCTTTCCTAGAACAATAACTCTGATCTTTAGGTACCTGATATTAAAAATAGGTACGCAGTATCCCAGTACTCTAGGACTGCAACATATTAAGACTTAACTATTAGAAATTTGCAATGGCTTACACTACAGAGGAATGTGGCAGTACCCAATGCAGAACCTGATGGGAGTGGTGATAGCAAGTAGTACAGAATCAATCACTTAAGAGGGGAAGGGGAAGGTCACATTTCATACAGATCCATTTTTAAGGAAAAAGTTATGAAGATGTCACAAGCACAAAAGGAATTAAAAGGAGCTTATAGAACCCAACTTCTAATACAACACTTGAATAACGTAGTACACTTTCCCATTCCCTCGCCCGCACTCAGCACTTCTCTTAGGGTGCATCTACACTGCATAGTTATTTCAAGATAACTAGTGTTATTCTGAAATAATAACATGAGCGTCTACACAGCCATTCCGTTATTTTAAAATAATAAAAGGCTTATTCCAAAATCTGTAAACCTCATTCTACGAGGAATAGCGCCTATTCCGAAATAGCTATTTCAAAATAAGGTGTATATAGATGCTCCACTTCTGCTATTTTGAAATAGCCCCTCGCCAGGGCCATTCTCAGTAATTCCTCTCCAGTGCCTCCTAGGGCTCTAAATCAAGATAGCACATCTACATTAGGCAAACCTGCCTCAGACTAATTTTGAGGCTTCCTTGCAGTGTAGACGTACTATTTCGGAAGAAGCTACTTTGGAATAACTATTCCAGAATAGCTTATTTCAAAATAAGCGTGCAGTGTAGATGGACCCTAAGACCTGTGTACTGCTTCACTTAGTTGCATGGAGAGTACCCGTACTGCACACCCAACTGGCATGGATATGAACAGCAGCGTATTGTGAGAGCTGCCAGAGCCCCTCTCCAGGAATTACCACAGAGGAATTAGACACTCATGGCTCACCTGTACCAGCTGGCTCATACTTCCAGGGCTCAGGCTAAGGGATATGTAATTGTAGTGCAGATGTTTAGGCACAGTCTGGAATAGAGGTTCTAGGGCCTGGAAACATCTACACCACAAATAACAGTCCCTTAGCCTGAGTCCTGTGTGCCCAAGTCAGCTGGCACAGGCTGGCCAGTGTCTAATTATGACACAGACGTATCTTCCATTGCTTCGCCACTGCCAGAGCCTTTTGCTGCTGCCTGGAGTGACACAGCACTGAGTGGACGCAACCTGCCCTTCACTCTGCGTGCAGCTACATTGACCCTCCATGCTGCCAAAGCCTGGTTTCTGTATCATCAGGATCACATCTTGCTAACAGCACAATGCAGAAAGAAATCAGGATTACCTACCTTCTTTGCTGTCGAAGGGGTGATGCTCTACACAGATTAACCATAGGTAAGTCGCACT
This sequence comes from Pelochelys cantorii, assembly GCA_032595735.1. Lineage (NCBI taxonomy): Eukaryota > Metazoa > Chordata > Testudines > Trionychidae > Pelochelys > Pelochelys cantorii. The sequence goes on along the minus strand of CM064333.1, from coordinate 7,641,429 downwards.
GTAGATACATTTCACCGGCAATGCAACTGAAGTTTTGGCTATAACTTCAGTGTTGTCAAACTTGCTGTTTTAAGAGACACTAAGGTCCTGTATTTATCTATGGCAAGGGCAGGCAAGATGTGGCCTCCAAGTGTTCTGCCAGGACCCTCAGGCACACAACAATCCTTCGGCACTGGGGGAAGGAGAGGCTTCATGCCCTGCCCCAGTACAATCTCCCAGCTTCTATTGGCCACCCTCTTACCCCCCACCGGTGCCTGGAGCAGAGCCACAGGGACTAGACAGCCATTTTCAGCAGCAGACAGAAATCCTACCTCGGGGTCTTGCAGAACTATAAGCCATTGGGCCAGCATGGGAAGGGATGGAGAAAGGGATAGCTATCTAATATATATATACTTCATAGAGTTTGTGTTTCTATATATTGAGTATTTTCTGCAATTTACTTTTTCATGGTGGGATTACAGCAATTGCCATAGAAAAATGACTCTCAGGAGTCTGGAGACTCAATCTTTCGATTAAAATCTGATCCCTGCTATGAAAAGTTTGAGACCCCTGATATGGGCCCCTGGCCACAAGATTGACTACACACTTGTCTCATACAGGCCACATAACTGATACTATTTAAAAGCCAGTGAAAGAGTACGGTACACAAACTGCTTGGGCCAGGCAATTTCAGAAGTACCACATCATACAAAGGGAAGTTCCAATGAAGATATTATTGGGATCTCATGAGAATGGGATTTGACAGGTCTGCGGGATAGAAGGTGGCAATCTAGCTATATGTCAAATATCCTTTATCAGCACAGGGATAAAGACTGAGGCTTCAATTTATAAGACTAAAGAAAAATACTTGAGAAAAAACTTCCCAAGATCTGTGTACATAGAATACTAAAATCATGAGAACTTTTAAGGAGAGGACAACTTTTTTGACTAAATCACTCAAGCTGGCACACCTACTTCCAAATGATAAGGTATATTCTATCCAGCTAAGCAGTCCGGAGGTGAAACTGGAAAACTTGACTTTGGCAGGCTCAGTGAGTTTTAAATAGAGCTCCTTCATTAATTATCTGGGTCCTGGCATTGTTACAGTGAACTCAAAACGACATAGACCAACAAAAATTCACTTGGCCCCAAGCACTTGAAGGGTTTTTTTAAAAAAGCATTTCACTGGATGCAGCATTTGTATGCTTATCTAAGACTTTTTAATGTCACTTTACAGTTAATAATTAGCCTTCCTCTGGTCCCCACAAAGGGTGCCACCTAGACAAAAGAAAACGTTAAGTGTGTTAGCTATACTTGCCACTGGTATAAATAGTCAAAGGGATGATTAATGAATGAGGGGGAGAATTAAACAGAGCAGTGAACAAAGACAAAGCCCGTTTGCTTGGCTGCCCACAAACCAAGACAAGCTGCATCCATAAAGCAAGTACAGAAAGTGACAAACAAAAAATCAGCTTAATAGACAGCTCATGAAGACTTTATTTAACCCCACATTATGACAGCCTCACTGCTTTATTAACACTCTGACATGTTAAGATGCCAGGGTCATTTGAGGCTAAAACACACATTTGTTGAGGATGAAAAAAAATGCACATTTTTGTGTGACAGAAAGAAAAACAGAGAAGCCCCAAATAACTTAAACAACACCCTTCAGTTCTCCTTTGTGGAGCATGCCAAAATCTACATTTTTAAAGAGTTGTTTAGAGATGTCAAACAAAGCAGATGAGGCTCCAACACAAATGGCTCAGCACAAGTAGCTTGACAGGCCTTGTCCTTGATTCAAAATGGCTACATTATAGACAGACCCTTTTTAGAATTAAAAAAAGGAAAGAAAATAATTGTGAGAGGTTCTACATTTAAAGTAGGTTAAGCTACTCTCCCCACCAAAAAAAGCTACCGCCTCCCAATACACACACACACACACACACACACACACACACACACACACACACCCCATAGTTACCCAATGAGAAATTTTGTAATAAAGAAGAGAAAAATAAAACAGTTTTATGAACTACAACCTTATAAAGCTGTGGCCTAATGAAGACAAAATAATTACCTGTTTGTGTAGGAATTTATTTTGCTCTTTTCTTTGGAAGAAGTGAGGGAAATCTTCTTTTTTTTTAATTTTTATTTTTTTTAACCAAAACCAGTACCTTTTGCAAAACTGTCTGCCCCTCTTTCCATTAATACAAATCTGAAAACCTCAAGGAGTGAAGTCCTACAACACATTGAATACATAAGACCATAATGCCATAATGGAACTTTCTCCAATCTTTCTGCTGTTTCTAGAAGTGAGACAAATAGAAGACGTTTCTTTCATAAAATGTTTGCTACCATCTTTCACAATGGTGTCCCTGCACTACTATATTTTGTAATCTCTAATCCTTGATATTCTTTTTCCTTCCAATTCACCAGACACACTAATCTTTCCCTCGTGCTTTTCTTGTTCATAGATCTTGCAAACAATCCACCCTCTTAATTTTATTTCCTCTTGGTCTGTCTTTCAGCTTCTGTCTCTGTATCATTTCAATAACCCAACACTTGTTTCACTGGTATGTTCTCTAATTTTCTAAAGACTATGGAAAAGAACCAACAGTCTACATACAGCAAAAGCTTTGTTATCCGGCACTTATGGGGAATGGGGATTACCAGTTAATTGAATGTGCCAGATAAAAAAAGCTTATTGCTCTGCCCTCTATTCGCAGATCCGGTTCCCGGCAGCTCGAGGCAGGCTGAGGCGGAAGGAGGCTCCTACTGATGATGTCAGCTGGTAATGCTGGCTGTCAGAAGCCCCACAATGGCTGCCTGGACAGGTAGAAGTCAGGTGTGTGCAACTGAACGTGCGTCAGTATTCTGGCGGGGGGCAATGCCAGTTAAAGTTCTCCAGTTAACAGAGTTCTGGATAACAAAGCTTTTACTGTACTTCGTTTTTCCCTCGTATATCAACATTTTGCTCAGTCACTTATTATATAGCTTCTTGCCCTTTACTGTGGGTAAGAATGCCCTTCAATTCCTGGGGTCCCACCTCTTCCCAATTTTGTTTTTGTTTTTTTAATCTCTGTGATTCTTTCGATACTATCAGACACCCTGAAATCCTTTTGATCTGACGGAACAATTCATGGTTTCTCACTCCTCTTTTGCTCCCAGTTTCACTCCTAGCTATTCAACTGTGCCATTTCTGTTGCCACATGCTCCTCCACTCAAACAAACACTTAGCCTGTAGTCTCTTCCCAATTCCCACTTCTCTCAGCATTCCATGGCCACAATGTCTGATTTCAGTCCTGGTATCACTTCTCTGAGCACTATGCCCAAAATTTGAAGGGCATGAGACAGGCAGACAACAAGGAAAAGGCTAAGCCAATAAAGGGAGACAATGTAAATTTGGTTATCTTGTATCTTTCTTCAGCTCACTATATTCAAAATAAACTTAAAAAACAACAAAAGGTCAGGTAGCACTTTATAGACTAACAAAACATGTAGATGGTATCATGAGTTTTTGTGGGCACAACCCAATTCTTCAGATGACCAGAGCTGTGCACACGAAAGCTCATGATATCATCTATATGTTTTGTTAATGTATAAAGTGCTACCAGAGCTTTTGTTGTTTTTTAAGTTTATCCTGTACAGACTAACTTGGCTACCCCCTGAAGCTTATATTCAAAATGTCTATCTTAATAATTGGCAAAGAAAGATCCTTGTTATTCACAACCCTGTCATGATTATCTTAAATATGATCTTCAGTATAGCTTTTGTCATGGGCAGTATTCTACGTAGAGTGTTCTATGTCGTTTTTAAATTGATTTCACTGTGTCATCAAATGAAAGCAGAAGAAAAGACTCACAGCTCAAAATCCAGACCCATATTGTAAGCTGCAGATCCGTCCCTAAACTCATTCAAACTCACCTTTCTCTCCAAGAACAATCTCACTCTGGCTCCTGCTCTCAGGCACCATATATATTTCACTTGACTTCAAAATCTCCCCTCTTGCCTAGTTCTGCAAATCTGTCCTATCGATAATATGGCCTGCATTTTTGCAACTATTTGTAAACTTTAGCTCTTTTCAAACAGAGGACTGTAATTCCATATTTACACAAGCCACAACAAATGTTCATATTTTCAGCAAATAAACTAAGACAGATCCATAGGCATCCTATTTAAAAAAAAGTTAAATTCTGTGTTTTGAAGGATCTGTTTTTGTTCCTGGACTTAAATCAAATGAACAGGATAAGAAGTGGAACTCTCTCTCACTAAAAAATATCACCATAAAATCTGGTCAAGTAGTCACTTTTCCATCATACCGATCAAATTTATGAACTTCTGAACATGCATACCAGAGCTTTAGAGGAAAATATTTAATTTATGTGAAGATAGCAAAATCAATCTTATGGTGCTCTCCTTTTTAGACTCTGCAAAGCCCCTTAGGAGATCAAAAGGTATTATTGAGACTTCTAGCTAATTCCAAAGCTACTACTGTTTGGCATAGTAAGGAGCTTCAGACTAATGGTAACAATTTCAATTATTGATTGATTGTATGAGTCCTGATCCTCTGCTAGTGATTTATTTCAGTAAAGGAGGACCACCACACTAGATACAGTAAAGCCTTTTAGGGGTTGGATAAGACTTTCAAAGGAGCTAAAGAAGTTAAGTGCCCAACAATCATTAAGCTTCTACCCTGGGGTCATGGTATAATTTTAACACATTAAAATAAATATTTTAAGTTCGTTTTTACTCCTTCCCTCCCCCATGAAATCTTCTAGAGAAAAGATGAGTTCCTGGATATGTGGGGAACAAAAGACCTGGGATGTAAGAGACAATTTATAAGTGTGCGGTACCAGTTCGCCCACTAAAATATTGTTTCCAGTTTGGGAATGCAGTGAAAAATGCTGCTTTGGACAACTACGACCCATGAACCCCTCAGTGACAACTGGCAAGGGGGAATGAGTTACAAGAATATCCCGATTCTGATATATTCATTCTGGTTTAACAAAATGTCATGAATGAAAGTGAGGGTCAGATTGGTGTGAAATGTATGTACAGAAACTATGTAAGAAGTTATGTCTGCATACTGCAAATATATCCTAGAATCTGTTCCAAGGCAGAATCAATAACAGGTTTTGTCAGAAAATAGATGTTTATTCACCTGCCTGTCAGCATGTAAATGAAGCATTGTAAGCCAACACAATGAAAACCCTATTTACATACAAAGTCAATGGTGAAGGGGTGAGGGGATGTGAAATTAACACAAAGGCATCAGATCAGAGAATAAACCACCTGGGGGCTATCCTGAGTCAGTATTGACCACAAACTTTGAGGGATATAAAGAGAAGGCAAGGAAGACCCTCTTTAGCTGTCTAGTAAGCAACAAAAAACCAGGATCATAACTATCTTTGAAACTCTGGAAAATGTTGTTTGGGGTCAAATAATCATCTTTAACTTTAATCTGTTCAGTTTAGCCTCTGGAAATAGTGATGGAATTTTTTATACATAACCTTTTGCTTCCATTATCCTTACTCGTTGTCTCTTGAATATTTGATAATACACTTCCTGTTGGTTTTACTACCTCAGTACCATGGTATTATACGAGGAGACAATCCCAAGATAAATCAAACAGGCTAATGTTTCCTTTGGGAACAGCAGTCCTGGTATTCCGTGAGTGGTCAGTGGGTATGATTCTGGATGCTGTAGGGGAATGTTTCAAAGAGGCTCAGGGATTGGGGTGCACCTATTAAGGGCTGGCATTGCTCAAAGAAGAGAGCTGGGAGGGCTATCAAGCTGGAGGTGCCATAGAGCTGATACCCAGTTAATCACAAGCAGGTCTCACTCTCACTGGGATTTCTATGTGTTTGTGTGCGATCTTCAAAGTTAACTGCCACATGAAATCATGCATCTACAACCGAGATGCAAAGATCTCAGCTTTGTCTTTCCGCAATTGCCAAAAAATCGGCCATTGAACTTCTGCACTGCACTATCATTCATGCAATCACAGAAGTTAGAGAGAGAAGAGACATAATAGGTCATCTGGTCCATTTCCTTGCCAACGTGGTACTCAGTGAGACTCAATGGATTTCTCACACCATAACATCAGTTTCACTGGCCTCATCTCCTAAAGATGAAAATCCGAAAAATGACAGAAAGAGTTGTGGCATCAAATTCTGCAACAAATGCAATCTTTGGAAGCAAAATACTCATTCTACTCTCCGGTTGTCAGGCATCCTCATTTCTAGGGCAACCTAAACAATCTCTAATCCATATACTGTCAATCTGCTATTGTTAAATCAGGCATGTATCTCTCACAAACAGAGAGATCCAAGTGCAAAGGATGAAGTGAGAAAAATCACATGGTGCCCATATAAGATTTTTTTTAAGCCTCAATCAAATTGTCCCACTTTTATAAATCAAAACATCACCAGTACCAATGATGAACAATCAACAAAGAACACAGTGCTGAAAATAATACATGTATAGGACATCAGAGAGTAGTTAAAAAGGGCACTCAGAAAAAAGGGAACAGGAATGCCTTCATTTAGTGACCCATTAAAATTCTTAGTTGATCCATTATCTCCACTTTGAGTTTTAACTAAATGCTCTTAATTTGTAAATCTCAGAATGAATCAGATTTTTTGTGCATGATTCAAAGGGAAAAGGAGAAAAATGAAGAAAGCAGAATTATTTAACAAGAATGCAAAAAAACCCCACAAAAACCCAAAACAAAAAATATGTGAATTATAACTAACATTCAGACACTTTCCTTTTTCCTACCATACCATAAAACAAGTAAACATTTCCATAGAAAAAATTCAGTTGAACTAATGTTGGAAGCTTAAGAAGGTTGCACATATGAAATCAGTACTGAATTTAGAGCTTTGGCATGGTATTTATATAACTCATTTGATGTGCATATAGTAACAATTCCACAAACAGGTGCATTGTTTTCTTAGACTCACAATTTATAGTTTTCAAACCTAATTAATACATTTTCACTGTAAAGTTTGGAGACTTGAATAAACTAGTCAGTTTATGCGATGTACTTGACTCTTTTTAACAAGATCTGATATGCTGCTGGGATGAGCCCATGATTTTAAACTCAGACAAACTGTGAGAATATAACTTTTATAGTGCCCAGAACAAATTTCAATCTGTCAAAGTCCAGATGTAATTTATGATTCAAATAAGAAGCTGTATTCATAGCAGTTTATTTATTAGAGAATGTGCTAAGAATAAAGCACATCTCCAAGTCCTTCAGCAAGGTTTAACAAACTCATCTTAGAATTTATTTTAAATCCAGTTTGCACACCACAATTAACATATTCAAAGAAATATACTTTATCTTATTATTTATCACTCTGTAAAACAGAACAGTAGCATCTAAAATGATTCATTTCCTTATGTGTCATCTTCATTCCACTTAGAATGTACAATCTAATCTTTTTATACTGTAGGTTGGAAGGTTAAAACTGCCCTCTATACACATAAAATAAAAAAGAGAGTGGACACAGGATGCTGGGATGTGTAATGCTCATTCTAAAGCACACACTAATTTTTCCACTAGCTTCCTAGAATATTCTGGAGCTTTGTAAAGTATCATGGAATCTTCCTGACTTCCTGAGAACTACGTTTTCCATGAATCTCCTAGACCGTTGTCAGCCATGCCCTCTTAGGAATATAAAAGGCAAGACATAACCAGTCAGTGAAATACAAGAACAAAGAGAAGTGAAATGACAGCAATGATAGAATATTGTGAACTTTGTTTTACGGCATAATTGTGAAAGTATATTTGTGCTTTAAGACATGAAGAATATAAGTAGGGACTAATAAAAGGCATATTTGATGAGACATCAAAGATATCTACTGAAGCCCTATCTATGGAACAATATACAACAAATATTACTTCTTTTGTCATGCCTAACACATAACATTTGATGCCTTTCTAAGACTGCAAAACATAGACTTTTGCTTTCCCTAACGCTGTCTGTTTTCCCCCCACAGAATATAAAAGATACCTCCAAAGAAGCTTTTGGGAGCTCAGTATGGGAAGTGGAAAGCTCAATTGCAATCTAGTACGTTGTAAGGGGAAAACGAAGAGGCAAAAATCCAAAACAGAACAACAGACCAAGATTTAGGCAGTAGCATACATCCCAGTGCAGAAGAAACCAAGGAACAAAAGGTAAATGAAAAGAATTAGCAGATTTATCTGAAGATAAGAAATGTGAGGAGAGTGATGAAGAGTTTTCCATTTTTTCCTGCTGGTGTAAAGGAGAGTGATGATAAAGAAGAGTGAGGTTCATATGAAAAAGGAGTAATGACAAAGAAAAATCCAGTTTACATGAAAAGCAGAGAAACAATAAAGAAGAATCAGCCTCGCATGATGACAGAAACAGCAGTCAGAAAAATTTCACATCACAAATCGATACATCACATCCTGCTTTATTGCCAGGGATCCTAAATTCTGCTGATATTGATCATACAATTTTTCATGGGCTGGGCAAAATCTAGGATAACGATGTTTCCAGTAAATGAGCAAAAGCAACACTTCTCAAAGTCACACTGGGAAAGAGTGCTCAAGAATGGTGAGAAATTGAATCAGCATTGGCTAGTTTACTTGAAATCATCTGACAAAGTGTTCTGGTTTTGTTACAAAATATATGACAGAGATGCCAAAACGTTGCTGTGCTTTCTGGGTACAATTACTGGCATAACTTAGCTGATGCTCTGAAGCAACGTGAAAATCCCCCACCCATTTTATGGCCTACTCCAAATGGATGGAGGTCAAGTCCTTGCTCAGGCTGAATAAATACACCAACACAGAAAACCGGTGCATTATTAATATAGAAATCCAGCATTGGAGAAACATGCTCCAGCATCTGATCCCAATTACCCTCTTCCTTGCAAAGAATAATTTGACTTACCAGGGCTCATCCGATAAGTTGTTCCCTGAATTTAACTAATTTCCTCCATTTGGCAGAGCTCCTTGGGGAATACCACAATGTCAAGTGTGAGCACCTACACCGAGTGGTTCTGAAAGCAGCATTGGACCATTACTACAGAAAAACAATTCAAAATATATTGATTGACCTTATGGCAAAGGGGGTGCATGCTAACATATTGATGCGGCTTGACAAAACAAAGTATTACATCGTAATAATGGATTGAACTCCTGACATGAGCAAAAGTGAAGAGATATTATTTACAGCAAGATTTGTTGACAATGAGGATGGTTGTATCCAAATAAAGGAATGCTTTATCTATTTCTGGTCTGTGGTTAACTCTACAGGAAAAGGCCTAACAGAATTGCTCATGGATGTTTTGAATGAGAATAAAATAAAGCTTCCAGGATTGTGGCAGCCAAGGCAATGACAATGGCACACACACGAAGGGAAGAAACTGTAGCATCCAGGCCAGCATCCTAGCACTGAGTCCAAGAATGATGTTGTGCCTTATGGCTGTCATCCCCTCAACCTGGTTGTCTCAGATGCAGCACCATCTTCTTTAGATTCAGTATCTCTCTTCCGAGTATTGCAAAGGATGCACATCCTATGTTCAGCATCAACTTTCAGGCAGAAGAGCCTAATGGATCATATTACAATTCTGACCCATGATGCTGCTAAGTGACACTCCCTCCCGATGTCAATGCATTGACATTGAAGGCCAGTGAGGTACCAAGTGACTGCGGTTTACAACACCCTCATGGAACCAGTGCAGTCAATTAAAATGGAGGCCAAAATCAAAACAAAGCCTGGCAAACTGGATCACTCACTTCAAATTTATGGCCTCAGCTGCGACTTGGCATGATATCCTGTTCCAAGTCAATGTTGTAAAAAAGACATTGTGAACTCTGACAACGGACTCTGTGACTGCTCTGTTTGATGAGAGAAACTTTGATTTCACTGTTGCCTAGGGCTACGTCTAGACTACAGGCTTCTTTCAGAAGAAGCTTTTTTTGGAAGAGATCTTCCGAAAACACTTCTTCCAAAAGAGAGAGTTCACACTGCAAAAGCGCATCAAAAAAGCAATCTGCTTTTTTGAAAGAGTGTGTCCAGACTGAATGGATGCTCTCTCACATGTAAGTTGTGAGTGCTATGAACGGAATGGCCACCAGGGCACCTGTGCTTTTTCCTCTTCTTCCAAAAGAACTCCCTCTTCCCCGTCCACACACGCCTTTTATACGAAAGAGCTCTTTTGCAAAAAGGCTTCTTCCTCATAGAATGAGGATTACCAATGCTGGAAAACCCCTCTGTTCTTTCGATTTTCTTGTGGAAGAACGCAATTGCAGTGTGTACGTTCCTCAAGTTTTGTCAGAAAAACTGCCATTTTTCCGACAAAACTCTGCAGTGTAGACATACCCCGAGGAAACAACAAATTTTAAAATGCCATCACTATTGCCAAAGACATGGTGGAAAACTTAGGAGCTGAGCCGGTCTTCAAGGAAACTCATATTCATCAAAAGAAGAGGCAATTTGGTTATAAGGGCAGAGATGGGATGACGGGAAAGCTTGGACGAAAAAGTCAAGAGGGAATTTTTTGCTCATTCTTTGACATTGCTCAAGTTTCCATCGAAGAAACGTTTGGACAAAGAAGCACCACAGAAGAGACCTGTGTGGCATTGTATGATCTTAGCAAATTGCTAGTGCACAAGAAAATACCCTTGTTCATACCTTCACTAAATGCTGATACATGGGGAATGTTTGGACAGCAATGATCAAATTGAACAATATAGGTCACATTTTGCAACACAAGAAGAACTCTCCACTCCAATTTCTCTAATGCATCCATGAAGCAGAGTTCGCAGGACACTTTTCCTCATGCGTGGATCAGTGAGCACAGGTTTTTGAAGCTCAAGTCCATTAAAACTGATCTTTGATCAATGGCAGCTGATGAGAGACTGGCAATATTTGCTATTTTATTACCTGAAAATGCCATTGGCCAGTCTTTGAATCTCTCTGATGCTGTGTGTCACTTTGTGCGGGCAAAGCTGAGAAAAGCAACCTTTTCAACTAAAGGACTAAAGTTCATTGTCTAAAGCAGTCACCTACAGTAACACTATTTAATACTGGTCTTCCCAGTGTTGGTGCATAGTTCAATTACTTGCTATTAGTACATTTTAGTTCTTAAAAAGCTGCTATACATTTAGAGGAAACATTTTTATTTGCTTCCAATATGACATGTATGAATGCAAATTTACATATTCTAGGAAGCAAATTTATCATCCTATATGACAGGAATAAATCATGCCTGCAAATTGTGCATTAAAGTCATGAAATGGTCTCCAAATGCAATAAAACCAAGGTATTTCAAAGTTTAACAAACGGGGGGAGGGCGAGGGGTGATGGGATGTAATTTACTCTAGGCCCTGAATTGCTAAGCTGAACACTTGACCGTGCATTAGACCAGGATTCAAAGGGAGAGGGAAGGAACATCTATTTTTCTGTGGCTCATCCCAGATTAATTACTGCTCTGATAGCCCCTGGAAAGCCCCAGTTTTTATAGACAGAGGGTCAAAATCGATTGATAAAGATGAGTGATAAATATGGCACATGCTCAGCTTAATGCCATTGTGGAGACAAGAACTTCAGTTTAATAGTCTGAGTGCCTGAAGGTCTAAATCAGGGACAAATTATCCCGGCATCCATTGACTTGCGCTGTAATGAGCAATCCTTGTCCTAGACCACAGGTTCTGTTAAGGTTTCAAATGTCCACATTCTATGCTGGGCCTGAGACACAGAAATCTCCATAATGTCAGTAGAGGAGAGAGTTGTTCATTATTGCGCTCATTCCGCATACCAGCCCTGCTTGGTCAGTAAAACCATAGGCCCAAAGACAAAACCCCTCCACCCCTCCGATTAGAGAAACCTGGGGGCTTATTTATTTTCCTCTCCTTATAACCTTCCAGAAAGAAGGGCCATCTGGGGTTGCTTTCACTCTTTGGTGTCTCCTTGTGGAAAGACAGGGCAGTGAGACATATCTGCCTTGGCTTCCCTCTTTCTTTGGTGAGAAGATCATTGGCTACCTCTCTTGTTATGTCCTCGGACCTCCTGTTGGGTTTTTTGGTAGTCTCAGAGTAGTATGGGATCCCATAAATCTGGAAGCTAAGCACTCTAGATGAAAGTCATGACTGCTGAGTAGGGCTTACTTGCTCAGGCTTTAATAAATTCTCCTTTCCTGGAGAGTTTTGGTGGAGGACTAGGCAACAATTCCTCCGAGTTCCTGTATGACAGGGTGGGCACCAATCTTTCCTAATCCCTTACATTTTCCCAGGCTGCCTTCCTACCCACCTTTCTGCCTCGCTGGCTGGCTTTCCTCAGATTCAGAACCTGGGTTCCCTCCTTCCAGAGGTTCTGGTTTTCAGGGTGACTTCTTACCAGTCTGCTACTGATATGTTCTGCTCTCAATGGCTCCTCACCCTTTCCGGCAGTCCCTTCTCCCCTCCGCCTCCTTCCCTGTAGCCCTTTAAATTCTGTATCTGTTCTGGCCCCCAGGTCAGCTGAGCAGGCAGTCTGTTTCCCTATTCATCATTTAGCAGTGGAGATAACATGTGGTCCATAGGTACCCACAGGAGGGGCAAAAAAGCCCTTCCTGATACTTTCAATTCCCTCCCCTCTCTCCCACCTCTCCTTAAAGGGAAAGAATAAATCAGCCAGTGTCACCTCCGCTGCAGATAGATGGTCAGAGTTAAAGGAGGGAAGGAAGAGGGTTAAAAATCTAAGTAAAGAAAAGGATTGGGGGATGGAGGAGTGAGAGCATGGCGGAAGGCGACCATGGATAATGGAGAAAGAGAGTGAATAAAGGCAATTGCCCTGATGTGCTGAACCTCAAGCAAGGAAGCTGCCACTGGGACTCACCTCTAGTCTGGCCAACAAGCATTGAGAGAGCTCAGCCTTTGATTTGCTGAGCCTGCCAACAAGATCCCCAAACACCGTTTTCCTCTAAATGAAAATAAAATACATTTTAAGGAAAAAGGAAAAAAAGGCTCTTAGTAAAACAATTTCAAGTAGCATTGCACCACGTTCTTAACAAAGAAGCTAAAAAGTAGCACCAGTAGCTCACAGATGCTGAAGATCATTCTTATAATCCTACAAGCACAGAAGAGGGTCCAGTCTGGCATATCTATGAGCTACAAGAAATTCAAGGGAGTTTTCAGCAAACCTGTATTTAGCCAGAAAGGTCCTTCTTTTTAGCATCATGTATTATTTAGTGCTAACCCAAAGACATTTGTAGTTGGCAAAGAATTAATGCGGGATGGCACAGAGCCAGGAAAATATTTCATGGGTCTGCACTTTACTTTCAGTCAGGTTGAGCTGGCAGGTGAACCAGAGATTTCAAGTGTCAGCCTACTTAGGACAAAACAGAGAGATGTTGCTGACATTGCTTCAGTTCACTTAAATGGTGCAGCATGACAGCAATGCCCATAAAGTGAAATTGCCTTTTTCTCCCACTTTTCTCCAAGAGATGCAACTCTGAAATACAACAATTAATTCTGCACCACTTTCACGAGGACTGCCCTAGACAGCAGAAAATTGCTCACTGCTCAGTCACAACATTTTGATGACAAGTCTTGATCAACACAGTTACCATTTCAGTTCTTTTAGCCTCCCTAATTTGTTTTTATGGTATTTGTCTTCATTTGATCATTATGGTTATTTTTTCACCTAGATACATACTTGGCTAATTTCTTCATGTCAGTCTCTGGAAGTCACATCCAGAAAGGATGTGACTGCCTCTGTAGGTGGCAACTTCAGCTGAATTTAATAATCTGGCATCTCTTCATGGTGACTTGAGCATGACTTCAGAGCCTACCATTTCCCTTGGATCAAGCATATGGGCATGGCAGATAAATTCATCAACATTGCCAATTTCACATCATACCGTCAGCTCAAGCATTATTAAATTGTATCTAATATACGTACTACAAAAAATACCAGCTCGCATTTAGTAGCTATTTTAAAATAATTTAGAAGCAACAACTTAATCAACAACAGGTTAATACTGATGTCTATTAGAGCTGGAAATATTAGGTTGGTGGAACACAGTGCTTTTAAAAGAGGCGATTAACCTATAGCCCTCATTCATCAATGTAATTAATTTTGTACATATTTTCTTTCAGAACAAGATACTGAGAACATAACTGAAAGTCTTCTATGTTCAAAAATTTGGGAGGGAAATTAGGAACACTGGCTCATTCTGAATGATCATTAACATTTTAAAAATATAGCTATAAATGAAATATGTTTTTCCACTCAGATGCTCATTGAATGTGTTAAATTCTTGGGTGAACAATATTTAAATAACTTTTCCCCCTTTTTAGGTCTTATTTAGTTGCAATAATAAAATGTCAGAAAATAAAGATAAAACATCTGATGCAGTTTGTAAGAATTATACTTTGAGAATTATTTTCACTTCAAAACTACTTTGTGCTTGTTGGGGAGGGGAGCTTAAAAGCATTTTATAGTCTTTTTTACAAATGCACTGCTAGAATGACTTTAATTGCTCATATTTCTAACATACTCTTTCTTAGAAACATTTAAAGTTTGAAGACATTGAAATTTTCTATAATTTTGTGACAAAGGGATATTATCTCTCTATCCGTTCTTGATGTTTGTAGGTTGAGATGAGCACACCAAGCTAAAGGGCATTGTGAAGATAAGTTTCCATGACATTTGCCATAACTCTTTTATATTACCATCTGGCTATTTTATATGTAGCATTCAGAAGCGAATATAAAAAAAATGATGTAAAGCTGAAATTATTTCCTTGATAACACTTGTTTTAAACACCGTGCCACTAAATAGCTAAAAAGTCTCAAAAGTGAATGCATAAAGCATATAAAAGCTACAAGCCTACTTACATAAATTCTTAAGATTAAAGTAATAACTTCTAGAAAAAGGTGGGAGAAAACATACCGCAATAAATCTATTTGTAATGGTATTTGGGTTCCAGCAACTGCTTTCATTGTTCTCAAGTGGCTTACATATAAAACAATACATTTGATGTATGATTTCAATTCCTTATGGAAAACTGTTCTATCTACAAGCAGCCTGTCAAACAAAACAACAACAACAACAAAATCAACCCAGCACTAGGAAGGAAAAGCAGCACTTTAAAATATGAAGTAAGAGCAGGATTTATTTTTTAAAGTCAGTTTCCAGCCCATGGAATCAAGGATTGACTGACATCAGCAGGTGGGACAGGCATGAGGCGCGAAGATCATGATTTTTGCTACACACCTCTCTAAAATGCCTATCATAGGAACATATGAGCACATATAGATCACAATACACACCAGAATTAAAATCCTTGTTTTATATAGGATCAGATTCTACTGCCTTTACCAGTGCTCAACAGTACCTAATTTTGTGAGTAACCCTAATGAAGTTAAGGCAACTTTCAGAGCAAATGATAACTGCATGTGAGTAAGGGTGGCAGAATATAGCCCTAAATGAGAAGTTAAATATAGCTGCTGCTTTGGCAGTTTAGCAGCAACAGCCAACATGATCAGCAGAAACTTTCAAAAAGCTCTTTTGTATGATTAGGCACCATTGGTTTTGCCATGTTTAACAGCAGTACAGGTTGAACCTCCCTAGTCTGGCACAATCTGTGGTCCGGCCTGATTTTATAGTCAGTCAGCTGTCTACTTGTCATGGTAAACTTAAAAAACAACAAATGGTCTGGTAGCACTTTATAGACCATGTAGATGGTATCATGAGCTTTCGTGGGCACAGCCCACTTCCTGTCATCCCATAAAGTTGACAGTCACCAGTCCTGGCTCTCAGTGTTCTGTGCTGTTATTTAGCTCTGATTTGCCCCTACATGTCTTCTAAGAGCCCATTAAGCAGTGGAAAGTGTTAGTAATGCTTCTAGACAATATTGACCTCCTGCAGTTCGGCAAATTCTCTGGTTCAGCACCAGTCAAGCCCTGAGGGTGCCAGACTAGAAAATTCACCCTATAGTGCAGTTTTCGGTTGCCCTAAAGCATTATTATTGTTACGTACATTGTAGTACAGTAGCACATCAGGAGACCTCAACCAAGCTTGGGGATCCGCTGTCCCAGGCACTTCAACCTGTAATGGTGGACAATCCCTGACAAACAGCATGCAGTCTAAACAGGCAAGACAGAAAGAGTGGGAAGGAGCTCAGGGAAGCAAAAGACCTGATCAAGGTCAAACAGCAGATAAATGATAGAGATGGGAATAAAATCCTATCTTCACAGTGGCAGATGTAACACACTGTGGTGTAATATGCCTTTTAAAGAGAAAACAACTGCCTTGAAAGCAGGCTAGGGATTGGATCATGAAGAAATGAAATGTTATCTTATTGTTGGAAGGCCTACATTTTCAAAAATGGGTAGTGATTTTATATGCTCAATTTGACACGCATTAAAGAGGCCTGATTTTCAGAGGAGACATGCTCAACAGTTTGGAAACCAACCCCATTAAGCTACTTTTTGAAAATGTAGCCCAAAATATAGTATCACTATGAGATATTTAGCTTCTTTGTGTGAGTTCTAGCTGAGCGCTGAATGAGCACTGTGGGTCAAAGAGGCTCAGAAGCACAGAGGAAATAAAAACAACTCCCCTCCCCCCCCCGCAAATGTCAAGAACATGATGGGTATGGTTCCAGTTTGAAGTGAAGATTCACATTGGGTTCTTCTGTTATTAGAACATGCCCACCTGGCCCCAGTAGTTATGTATATCCAAATGGTGTTAAAGCAAAAGGATCTGATTTCAGTAATAGTTCCCCATGAACGCTTTTAAAGGAGGACCCCACTGCATAAATTATCCATCTCTGTCAGTGCCAGTTAACAGCATGCCTTGAGAGTGCTGATTAAAACAAAAGGTCAGAGTAAACATCAGTAGCCGAGACTTTTGAAGATAGTCATGTAATTAAAATGTAACTCTAGACCGCACCATGCTTTCAGTGTCAGCATCTTTCCAGCAGGGAATGGTCACATAGCTTGGCGAACCCAAAAAAGTCACAGCAGAAATAAGCAGGAGATGCCTAAGAAAGGGACCTAATAGATTGCCATCAACATTAGCACCTCACGATATACGCTGGAACCCAAACAGCCTGCATTTTGGTGAGGTGGGGGTTTTTTTCCCCCTGCACTGTGCATGCTGTCCTGTCTTTTGTTCTGGCAGAGATAAGATGTATAAATCATGAGTGGTTGACAAAGTATACTCCAGCGCCTGAGGCAGCTCATCAATCATTTTCCACATGTCAACAGGTAATTGATGCGAACCCTGCAGGCGCATCCCCATCAGGTAAAAGGAGGAAGGAATTAAATCTGCTGTCATGGTTTGAGCCGCTGATCTGTATTTAACATTCTTTTTAATTTAGAAGTTGTTGCTTTCAACTGTACTTGTCTTCTCCAGCTCCCTCCGCCTCCTCCCTCCCCCGCCCCACACTTGTGTGAAGGTGGAGCAGGTTTGCATGGCTGAAATGAACTGCTAAGCTTAAAAAAAAAAAGTTGGCTGTAAGAATTCCAGAGGTGCGCCAGCATGGGAGAACAAGGAGACCACCCAATGACTGCTGAGGAGGAACTTGCTTTCTGCTTTACTGAAGCTTAACATCAAAGGCCTTGGTTGTCAGGCAATTATCTGTCAAGTGCATCAAGTTCCGACCAACCTACATGGGGGAGGAGGAGAAGAAATATATATAAAAAAATTCCTTTGGATGCCATCTTCTTTGATTTCATTTAAACACATTTGTTTATTCTTTTAAGCACCGAAGAGAACATTTAACAATTCAGAAATGATGAGTGAAATGGGAGAACTTTTGGGAGCGGAAGATTTATATATAGAGACCTACAACCTTAGAGAATTAAGTCTTGAAGTTCTCTCTCTCTCTCTCTCTCAGATTTTTCCAGGGGACTTTCACGTTGCTCTCTGCTCTGGACTATACGATTGCAGTAGACTCGAGATCATGCTACATCTAAAACCATTTGTAAATTTGGGCAAGTGCTGTACAGGCTCTGACCTTTTAAGAAAGCCACACTTTGTGATCTGCACTGCCTGCTCATGGATTTCAAGGTGAAATTCTGACATCTTAGCCCCAAATGGTTTGGTATCTGGCAAGCTCAGACGCTGGCTCTACCACCCCTTAGTATTTCAAACAATTGAGACACTGTAGCTCACCCCCTCATTGTGCAAACAGAAGGAAATGAGAGAAAGAGTATTCTTCGTGAGGGGTCCACAGAGCTCTTTCACAAAAAGGCGTTCTTCCTCGTAGAATGAGGATTACCAATTGCGGGAAAAGTCCTCTGTTCTTTCGATTTTCTTGTGGAAGAACGCAATTGCAGTGTGGACGTAACTCAAGTTTTGTCGGACGAAACTCTGTAGTCTACACATACCCTCAGACAGCAGAGTCCATTTGTACACGCGCCTTTCAAGCATCTGCGAACTGACTAATTCTCCTTCAATAATAAGGAAAAAATCAATGTGCTGGCCTGATTTTCGTCTCTTCAAAAATGACCTTCAGAAAGACAACACGGGACTGGAAAGCAAGGGTGTTTGCATGACATGACTTTTTGGAGAAGCGCATGCACGGTGTCTGACCACACGATCACTTGACTAACACACTATTTGCCATAATGAGTTATATGATTGCTCAGTCAGGTATGGTTCATTTCGCCTCTGTCTGTGATAGTGACTTACATATTGATTCATGGTATTTCTGAAGTCACTCTCCCCACTAGTCAACTGTACTTGGACACACATGGTAAAGATAGTAATCCCAGAAATGTCATGTGCCCCTTACTTCTGTAAACACAAACTCCAGTGATGTATTGGAGAGAAAGGAGAAATAAATTATAATTCAATTTCATCTCTAATTGCCTGTATGTATGATAAACTCGCTGAGAAAAAAAAACTGGGAGGAAAATGAGGGGGGGG
The DNA here is from genome assembly GCA_032595735.1 of Pelochelys cantorii. Taxonomy (NCBI): domain Eukaryota; kingdom Metazoa; phylum Chordata; order Testudines; family Trionychidae; genus Pelochelys; species Pelochelys cantorii. The sequence goes on along the minus strand of CM064333.1, from coordinate 7,622,548 downwards.
AGGCAACATTCCAAGTTGTTACTAGAAAACCATGACTCTTAGAATCAACTTTACTGGATAATTTCATTCAAAGTCAAATTCATCAGCTCCGTTAGAAGAATAAAACATATTGTTTTTAAAACACATTTGATAGGAAGCTAATGCAATTCATAAATAATATATCTCATTTCACAGTATATCATTGGTTGATCTCTCTTTCTAATCAACTTTTCAAGGCATAAGAGCCGGTTGTGAACTGAGTTATCTTTTTATAAAACTCTTTAGACATGAAACTAAGAGGTAATAACAGTCCAGATCTCTCTCAAAATCTTGCCAGATCCAGGTCACGTCATAAGAAGTCATATTCTTATCCAATAGTTAGCTGAAATGTTTTCCTTGTAAAGGAAAGAAGAAATAAAAAGGCATTGGTTAAAGTCTTTTTTTTTTTTAAATAGAATGTCAAAAAACACCCCCAAAAACTAAAAAAACAGTCCCCAGAATTCTGAGCATTGCTTCAATCAGTGTATCACGCACATTAACTCTGGCCCCCTACAAGACTGACGCCTTTGATCCGATAATATAGTGTTTGATTGTGCAGCACACACGCACTCCATGTCCTGTTCAAGTTAATATCAAAATTTGTGGGTACAACTGAAGCCAATCTGTACATTATCATGCCTGTAGATAATGAGAGAAATTTTGTTTAGCCTGCAGAGAACTCTAATTAAAGTTCTCTAGCCTTAAGTGCATTATGTTGTTTCCCAGACTCGGGCTGGCTGCTGACAACTTGAATCTCCTCTTCAGCCATGAAAAGGGCTTCTTCTATATTTATTTCGATGTGGAGGCTTTAATCTAGCTGCCACTTCCAACACATTTAATCAGCCCTGAGAAAGGCTTTTGGTTTATTCCAATTGGCAACAGTTTTCTCTGACCACAAGGCACCACGCTGGACTAAAATGGAAGATCCCAAATCGTCATCTCTAAGGTCAGATACCTGAGTGTTAACCAAGCTCAGACTAGAGATAATGAACTTCTGCTGCTTATCTAGGGTTGTCCTCAATATTCTTCATGATGGCAATCTTAGCCTCTAGTGTTTCATACTGCAGCCTTTTGTAAACATTCCATTCAGTAATAGAAAAGGAAGTTTCAGAATAATCCATAATGAAAACTGATAAGGAAGCACAATGAACAATCATTGCATCCACTCAAATACAGTCAGGTCTTCAGCCGGTGTGAAGCGGTGTAGCTCTATTACCTTCCATAGAGACAAGGTGTTCAGCACCCCAACCCTCTGTTTGCATTGTAGTCACGGATTCAAAAGGGAGTCATCCGGGGAATAACTCCCCATTTAATGGGTCTTATTACTCACAGCACTTTCTAGGGCAAGAGTTTACCCAGCAACTACATAGTGCATATTAAAAAGCACAAAGTGCTTTAAAAGCACTAATGATAAGCAGCTTCACAACTCTGTCAGATAAAAAACCCACACATTATCCCCATTTCACAGGGGTGAAACAGAGAGGCTCAGTGGCTTGTTCAAGATTACACAACAACTTGGTGTCACTGCACTAACTCCTGACGAAGTCCTGTGCATTAATCACCAGCATTGCCTGCTCATCATAACACAAAATAGCATTACTTTATTGGCCTATGACTTAAATGAACCACAAGAGGTGCTCTGAAACTCCTGTCTGTATTCTCTGCAATACAGGTCCAATACTTGAGAGATGCACATAGTATTTTCAGTGAGAAACAATGACTGGCTATGTTACATAAAAGTGAACTCAGTGATAAGGAATGGATCTAGAATGACGGCAATGGAAAGGAAGCTTCGTCCTCTGTTTGCCAATAAACTACTACAAACTGCCTCACTCTACTCCACCAAAATGTCCCAATGCTAATTAGGAAACCAGATGTATGGGTAAGAGGGAACTCAGACTCCATGACCATTCAGGCTTTAGCAGTCAGTAGCATAGATAGCAGTCCATTAGGAACTGTGCTCAGATCACTAATTCTTACAAACTATCAAATCGAAAGTAGCCAGAGCCGGCCAAAAGACAAGCAGAGCTGTACAGTTCTTATATTTGGGGCGAGGAAGAAAAGGGGAGTGTTTACATTTGTGGGAAGATGCACCAGTTGCCATCTGCAAATTGAGAGCAGTCATTTGATGAGGTACCTCATTAACAGGGTCAAACAAAGATTCATCGCAATTCTTGCTTTTGGCTTGTAATACAACAGCTGAAAAATAAGACGATATTAAATGTTCTCTCAAAGAATGAGAATGAAACACTAATCTGAGAGGAAAACATTACATTTCTCCTCTTGCAGCCATGATAAACTTCCCTAGCAAACAGCAGAAAGAAAGGCCGTCTACTCTGCCTACACTACATAAACCTATAACATTTCCATTAACATATTTGTCCAGAACACATGTATTGCTATTGTTTCCACAACCTTCTAAAGGGAATGTAAATGTTCATATAACCATCTCAAAGAAAACTCTATTTTTTATTTTATGGTGCCAACAAAATATTATATACGTGTTTACATCTACTACTTTTTGTGCCCTCCTGTGTCTGCTGAAGTTTAAAGTTTACAAGGAAATGTTTCCAAACACCAATAAATGTTCTTTTAAAATCTGATAAGATGCTCTTTTAAATTATTTTGAAGAGAATTAGTGATGGCAGCATAAAGTTATCTATTAATTGGTTATCCGTGGCTCAGAATGTGACCTACTTTGACAAGTTGTCTCATCTGGAAGTTCTCCTCCTCCTGGAGTTCAGAAGACTACATGTTATCAATACTTATATATTGAAGTAGTTCATCTACAGTAGGGATAGGGAACCTCCGGCCTGGGGAATGGATCCAGCCTGCCAAACAATTTAACCCGGCCCTCGGGGAGTCCAGCAGCCATGAGACGCTGTGGGGGGGAGTGTGTGTCCTGGGGGCCACTTTAAAAACTTCTCCGACACTCCCCTACAGTGCGGCCAGATACTTTTGATTCCTCTCCTGCACATGGGAGAGGTGCGTGCAGCAGACCTGATGGGAAGGAGAAGCTCCACATGCTGGAGCCCTGTGGTGTTTCTGCGAGGCAGCAGGTGAAAAAAGACTGGAGCTGTTTCAGAATCCCTTGCAGGAGTGTGAGGGAAGGGAAGCTCTTTCCTTGCCTTTAGGGAAAAGGAGGCAGCCACAGCTGAGCAAGCTCCAGAACAGGGAGGAAGGGGTGATTTTGCTCAGGTGTCTGGGACATCTGCAATAGTTTCTGCATGTGTGGGGTTTTTAAAATTTATTTTATTTTATTTTTGCTTCTCACTTTTGTGCGGCCCCCGACTGATATCTGTGTGGGTTAGTGGCCCCCCGATCCAAAAAAGGTTCCCCACCCCTGATACACAGAACAGAATGGACACCTCACAAGCTGGTTTTTTAAAGGATTGTTACTGAATGCTATTCTTAAATTAAACACAATACCTGACGCGTGACTTAAAATGGCTCAACCTCAGCAAGCCAGCACACCTGCATTATCTCAGATCTCTGTATACCTGCTCTTATTTGACTCCAGTGAATTTCAATGGCAGATTCATGGTAGCTCCCTCTCCCACTAAGTTTAACTATTTACAAGATTTAACTGATAAAAAAGCCTGGATTTAATGAGTCTCGATGTTTACAGACGGCCAAACCTAAGGAAGGTAAAAAGAATGCACAATTCAGATAAATAGAATGAAATTCTCTCTTCCCTTTGTTTTGTTTTATAACAAAAGGAAACATTTCACCAAATTTTTCCAAGCTTCTAAAAATGTTGAGCTTTGGGGTTGAAGGTCAGGGTGATTTTTAATTTTCTTCAAACCAATTTCTTCCATTCCTAAGGAAGAACTTCCTGACCAAAAAAACCCCACACTAGAGCAATACAACACGGGAGCTGAATGCACACATCATGTCCTTTCAAAAGAATCCATGAGCACACAGGAAAAAAGTGAATGTTCTATTTCAACGTATTTATAAATTTCCACACACTCAAACCAAGAAAGCTGCTCTTGTGCTCCTGACAGACGGGTTACTGCAAAGCAGCTTGCTAGGAGCATGTTATGTGCTACGGAGGATACCCAGTTCTGCGAGCCACTGTGTTACCCCTCTCTCTCAGCAAGAAAGCATTTTCCAGGCAATTAGACTTTGCGTCAGCTCTCTTCCACACCAGTCTTTCTTCCTCCCCAGCGAACTCCTCAAGGCGCTCTCAGCCCAAAGCACGCCTAGAAGCTAACAATCAGCTACTCAGAGATGTTTCTCTGCAATGCTAGCCCCTACAACTGTGCATTCACAAAATTAAGTTTGCTCTGTTAAATAGTGTATTACAGCTTATTAATTTGACCTGGGAAAATACACCTTTTCTCTAAAACACAGCACTGAGTTGATTTATGGTAAAAGAAAAACAAGTTTATTAACAAGAGAGCATGGATTAAATGATGCCAAATATGAGAGACAAAAGTGGTTACAAGCAAATAAAACTGAAAATGTATCTACACATCTAAAATTCAAACCAGCAGGAAACAGTCTTTGTTCAAGATGGTTTATTTTACCCACAGTCTCCTTTCCCTGGTCAGGACCCAGAAGAGAGATTAAAATTACTAGTTTTTTTGTCTCCTCAGATGAAGGGTAAAGATGGCGTCTCCATCTGTTCCTTATATTGCCTCTAGACACTGCAACTCCAGCAGATGGTCCATGGCACCACTTTGCTCACAGCCCCACCACAGTTTCCCAGTCCCCCTATAAAAACCCACACTGCCCCACACTCCCCAACCCAACACAACCCAGCACACCTCCACAACCCTCCCAGAATTCCACTCTCCCATGCCCTGCCACCCAGTCGCACTCACCAGCCCCACTGGGAGAGGAGTCTGTCTGTCGGGCTGAGCGGAGGAGCACTTCAGCAGAGTTGAGTGAGGTCACCTCCCCTCATCCAGGACCCAGGAGTGGCAAAATTTTTAGGTGCCCCTAGAATATCAGTGCTCCTAGGCACATGCCTACTGTCCTCATGGGAAATCCATCCCTGAATGTCTTTGCCTTTCGTGTTCGAAGCCTCCTGAAGATTCCATCTCCTAGGTCAATTTTTTATTTCTTGAGTTCAGGATTGGGATAACGCCCCACTGGTTTAGGATGATAGCTTTGTTTACTGCTAATATGTAACTTCTGATAAGCCCACATTCCTTTGTCTAAGACAGACCGTGTTGATCACCTTTACCTAGCCCAGGATGCCTGGTCTTAAACATATTCTAGTAACATCCCACAGACAGATGTTACTTATGAGCATGTCTTTTACAATTATGTTAATTAACCCGTGTGTTATTAGCTGTCACATAACACTTCACAAAGCACATTTTGGACAAATATTATGGCAGTAGTGTGTAGAGTGTGAATACAGGGGTTCCTATGGTCACACAAAAGTAGTTCAATTTTTTTTTTCTTGCTCATAAAAAGCGATGAGTGCATACAGCATGTTTAAACACTGTAGTTGTAACATAACAACTAATAACCACTAAAAAGCCAGGGAATTTAAAACTAAAACTGATTGGCAACCCCTTCTTTATGTCATACAAGACGTCATGGGTGGGGAGAGATATAGAGGACTTGCTAGTGAAAAAAATTAAACTTTATTGTAATTAACATTTAATTTTGGAAGAAAAACATATGTTACTAAATACATGTTTTACCTACCTGATGCAGTGTCTTGGATAATTTTGCACTTTAACTTATGTATGTGTTTTTCAGCTTCTTTAATGTTCATTCACACTCACACTATCAACAAGATGGGTATGTCTGGACAAATGAGAGAATGAAATCCTCCCACTGCTAAAATAATAGAGCACTGACTTGGGTCCTGTGTGGATTAAATGACAAAGAAAGAAAATGTTTCTTCCTCCAGCCTAATAGGCCGCCCCAGGAGATAACTGGTGGACCCTATTACTCATGTACCCTCTGGGGGGGATACTACCTTTGAACCTCACTCTCACTTTGCCACAGACAGAGTTATAAATGTTGACCTTCCTCCTTATTAACCGATAACCAAGCCGAGAGAATGTTTGCTATGAGGAAGGCCAAACAACCCACTGGACATCCTGCCAACTGTGCCTAGAGGAAGAGAATTCCTTCCGACTCTCCACCCTGGCAAACTACTCAGACCTACAGTCTCTTGGAAACACAGTTCCAATCATACCTTCAATTATAGGGGTGGGCAGCTACCCCCGCAGAATAGCTACTGCACTTTAGGAACAGGTTTTTAACCCACTGTAGCCAGTAGCCCTTTGATATATAGGTAAAACCTTAAACTATGGTCTGTGGCTAAGCTGTCCCCACAGAAGCCTGCTATTCTGTTGGCGCAAAGAGACAAGGCCTAGCAGGCCTCGCTGAAGCCAAAACAGTAACTGGAAGCTTGGAAAAAAACAGGACGGACACAGAAAAGCAGCCCTGTCTGTTTAAGCTAGGCAGCACGACACCAAATGGAAAGCCATAATTGAATACCACTATCATGAATTTCACATATACACTCGAGGTACCCCACAGTCTGCATGGAAAAAAAAAACCCAGCTGCCCTCTTAAGGCCAACCACAAATTGTTGCTAAGGAACTAGATATAGCGCCCCCCTTTCACAAGCCCAACTTGTTAATTTACCAAAGACACATTATAAACAATTGCTGCTGAGTACCTTACTTTGTTTTGTTTTTGCTTTATACCCCTAGACAAGCACCTATGGACCACACCTATCACCTGTCGGGAAGACACCGTTACCACTCCTACGCATCCCAGTCAGAATATGGGGGCTCGTTCGGGATCCAAGGCTGTGAGCGGTGGGCCTGGAATGAACGGATGTGTCCCTTTAAACACCACATTCTGGATCCTTGTAGAATAGAAACTGATGCAGTGGGGGAGTGTGTTATGGACTGTATATTTAATCAGACCACTGTGGTGCTCACTAATCATGCGGGGTGCTTCTGTGTGGTACTGACTACACCTGTTACCTGGAGTAACCAGACACCCAGTTTACGCCCCCGCCCCCGGTCCATGAATGCAGGTGCAATGCCTCTGCTCTAAGAAGCTGGTGGCCACCTTTATGCCAAGCCAGTGTATCAGCAATCCAAGGTTTTGGCTAAAATGTTTCCCCCAAATTGGACTCTTTTCCTTGGGCCAAAATGGCAAACAGCGTGGGATCAGATCCACACCGTTAACAAAATGATACAGCATTATGAGGGAGCCCCTGCCAATGAAAAAGCATCTAGTTTCCACATAATACATCGTAAGGGGAAACTCCTTAAACTAACAGCAGAGCTAAAATCAGTGTCAGGGCATCACTGGTATGATATTTTTCTGGAATATAGCCCCTCCTGATCTTCCATCCTATTGTTATTATATTGCTAGGTTTTATAATAGTTTGTATTATAATTAGTATGCTAACATTTTATGTAAGTAGTCTGGCTCGCTGCACAGCACTACTGGCTCAACAAATAAAACACCAGGTTGTCCTTGAACGGCTGACACCCTATTTCAGGGGCATACCAGGGGAAGGTGCATGCCACACCACCCGGGGTGGAATGTAGGGGTTAATTGTGGAAGAACTCTGTATGTGTGAAGTATAGGGGTGGTGAGGCCTGCATCCCCCTCCTCCCCTCTCCCCTTGCCCACTACCAATGAGCCAGAAGCAAGCCTCTAGGAACATTCACCATTGTAGCAAGAATGAATTGTAGATAAGGGCGGGAACATAATAATCCTGTTTACCCAAATGTACTGATCATGTAAACAAAGTCAAAGGACAAGCAGTACAGCTGAGCCATACTGTAACAAGCGATGAGTAACCCCCAGAAACTTCCAAACTGCAAAACAAGGTAAAACCTATATATAAGCTGCAGTATGCATACAACAGTATGGCAATTTGTACCTCACCGATGTGTTTTGGTACCGGCATCTCGGAAGCCTAGCTGATCTTCCGCTTTGTCTGCAGCTGAAACGGGGTCCCCAGCTTGCAGAAGGGATGTAAGACGCCGCTTTTCCTATCATGTTGTTCTTTAGTTAAGGGGCGCAGTTGATAGCTGTCAGAAAATAAACTGCTTGTGTTTGACAGATACCTGTGCAGCGTGTTTTTGTACTTAGAGAAGCCAGTGTCGGACCTGAGACTTATTCTTTCCGGCAACATGCACCCACCTTTAGGTTTTCACAGACAGCTTAGGGAGTGAGGGAGGTGCTGAGAAGATTGCCATTGTTCCCTCACTTGTAGAAAATCACTTACATGTTTATAGACAAAAGTAGGCACTTTTGCCACTATCATTGTATGTACGGGGCACATTTATAAAGATACAGGACCAAAGGCAGCAGTACCGGCTCAGACTAAAATCCTGTTCAAATTTTATCGTAATAAGGATTGCTGGATACATACCATATTATTTACTCTATTAAAATTACACCTTTGGCATGACTATAATGTCCTATTTATGGTTCTTCAGGTGGTAGTTTATTGAAATGCTTTTTACTCTGGCTTACAATCTGTTTAGTTTCTGGTTGATGTCTTTTTGTAGCTTTATTTTTCTTAAGGTTTACTCTAGGAGAGCACTGCATGCATAAAAACATTATGGGAAAGTATATGGTAATGAGTTCTTCGCGCTAATATGGTCTAGGATAAACATGCATTTTAGTTCGTATACTATATTTGAAGATAGTTATTTATTAACCACTGAGGCCAGAACACTTTCAAAGCTATCTTTCTCTTATCTGTCCATATTCATCACACAGGAGGTCAAGTACTGTAGCTGGATTCTAAAAAGGGTTGGATAATTTTATGACCAATAACACCATTTGCAGCATGCTAACAGAAGTGTAACCAAGCCTCATGTTTCAGGGCTTCAGAAAGAGGTTTACCTCACACACAGCTTTGTACACTATCCTCGCTGCATATGGGGATTTATTTATTGCCTTACTGTGAAGATTCATGTATTGAACAAAGCTAGAGGCAGGGAATTTGAACTGAAAAAACAATGATCTGATCTGGTAGAGGAAATGCTAAGTTCCAAATCTCATGTACTAATGGGATCATGTGCTTACAGAACACAAGTAGCTTGTCTGGGGTGGAGGACAGATATATTGGGCAGTATCTGCCAAGTGGGCACACACACATACAAAATATGGAATGCCTTAAACAATATTAACTTGCATGTGCAATACCTAATTTACAAACCTCATTATATCACATGTATCTTTTTCCTGGTTTAGCAAATATTTTTAAATGCTTATTTTTTAAGTATTTTTTATTTATTTTCTGGTTCACTTGGTAGTCCAATTTTTCTGAGTTCTACCCTATTCTATATAGCTTCTTGTACTACATTTGTCACCCTAGTATCTGGGACTTAAGGAACATTTCTTCTACAAGAAAGCATGAAGATAGCTAGCTTCCATATTCTTTATGCTCATACATAACTAAAAATCCCAAATCCTTCCCTTTTGTCTTTAATTTCATTTTATTAATATCATAAAAATATCAAAATCACAGCTGCTTCTAAGGTACTTATATGGGAAGCTTGGCCCTGAAAGAATTTTTATAGATGACTTCCAAAGCTGCGGCAAGACCTTCACTAGAGCGGGCACCAATGGCGCCACTATAGCATCAGAAATGTTTAGAATGGAACTTAAAATGTTTAAATGACCAACGTGGTGTTTCACATCTCACGTCAATAAAGGAGATTAATCTGAGTTTACATGATTTATCCCACTGTGAAACTGGCAGTTGGACAACAGTCTCATTCAGCCATGTTTAGTTCTGCAAGTCAGTGAGGCCTAAAAGGAGGCACTGGGCAACTCAGAGCCTTCATTCACATGCTCATTTAAAAAACATAAAAATAAAACGAGGTTTATGGCATTGAAGGTTTAAAACAGAGCAACTAGTTGGAGAGATGCAGGTTAAGGACTGTGGTGCCCTGACATAACTCTCTGCGGGGGCGGACGGGGGAGAAGGATGTACACTGTCTGCTTGGCTCTAGACAGTGCTATCTGTTCTTCCCTTTTATAAGCACCCACAATTTAATTCCCTGCTCCCCGATTAACGTTAGGGTTATGATCCTGGCTCTCAGAGCATACTGCCTCTGAGTTACTGTATATTGAACTTCCTAATGTCCAAGCTATCTATGCAGGGGTCCAAAGTTTTCTATTTCACCTTTGCAACAAGAAGGGAGATACTACAGAATGGCTGAAAACAAGAGTCAGAGAAACTAGATGTAGTGACCTTTGGAGGCTACACACAAACCAATAAATAGCACAGAAACCTGATGAATTTCGAGGAAATGTTGAAGATTTACAGCTGATTCTGAATTCCAAGCATGGGGGATGATATGAAAGTAGAAGTCACTTTTGTAAAAGAGATGCTAATATTAATACAAAAAAAGGTGCTTTCAGCATAACAGTAATAAGAACAAAGTGCATCAACTGAAGAGTGATGGCTCAATTCTGTCTGCTATCATTTCCTAATGCTATCAAGGAAATGCATGAAAATAATTCAGGCCCTCGCCTGAACCTTGAGATTTAGAAATATAAAAAAAGACTTTGCACTCATAAAATTTAACAAACCCTTACAATAACCTGGATTTTTATTTGTGTATCAGGGTAACTTGTATATCAGACTTAAGTACGATCACCCCAATGTTACAGATGGGGCTGGAAAGTCATGTGGCCTGTACTGTTAAAGGCATTTGGAGACCTAACTTCTACTGAAATCACTGTTTTCAGTCATATAAATCACAGTTGTACCACTAATAGGTCCTGCTATAAAAGCCTGTCTTTTTGTTTTAACATTTTTGCTGGAGTATTATTGTCTAGTTTCAGTTCGGTTTTGTTCACACACACACACACACACACACACACACACACTTTTTCACTTTAAGTTGCAGGTTCAAAAAAAATGCACAAACTTCAAAGCTAAAAAACTTACTCAAAACTACCAAACTTTGCACTTTTTCCCAGTAGAGATCAACCCAAGTTTACTCACACTGAATTGTGGACCGAGCCCTAGAAATTTCCTAAACTTTAAGTGAAGTCCCCTTGTAAATTGCTGTTTGGCAACTTGTCACCTCAGTCACAGGTTGACAAGAGGTTTTCCTGAGTGAGGAGCACCCTTAGGAAGATCTTGTTTTGAGCTCGTTTTAAAGAAATCCACTGACATTTTATTTATTTTGTCTAAGATAATTCAGGTCCCTATGAAAATACCACAACCACTGTCGCAGATATGTTGCATTCATTATGCACCTACAAAAATGTACTATTTAATTTAGGTTTCACATCATCAGATGCGCATGCCAGGTGACTAACCTGATTCAAGTTTTAATGAACTCATATTCCATCAAGCAATTATTCAAATGTGGCCCAACCATGACACTTGAAAAGCTTATCACTTACCTCACAGGTGGCCAAGATATTATTTTCCCTCCTACCAAACAATAGTTCTGCACATTTTATGTTTCCATTAATGACTGTTACAAACATGGAAGTATTCCAATCCTACTGAGAATAATCACATGAGAAGTCAGAACATTTTATGCTCACCCATTTATGCCAGAGGTCAGTAACTGTAGCTATTATTCACTTCTAACATCAAACATTCCTCCAGCGACACCCAGATAAGTTAATTGTTTAAGCATCACGTTGTTAATTTTTATTTTCAGTTTCAGGCACCTTTTACAGAAAGAAAGATTCCACCACCACCTGACTAAATAGTGCAGTGCACTCTATATTATTAAAGGCATCTGAAAGGGTGGCACACTTCCATCAATATTTACCTCTCAGTTCAATGAAATCTTGACACTTGCCTCAAAAATATGTTTACTTTTGAAACTATTACTTCGGTCATTAAGGAAAAATGAATGGACATCTGACCCCAATATTTTTGCAGCATCACAAAAGTAACTAATTCTCAAAAGTTATTAGTAAAGTTTCTGATATGCAGTAGATAAATTATTTGAATTTGTTAAATTGAGGAAGTGAAATGAAAAAGATTGTTACAGTGAATTAAAAGGATATGTACTTCAGAGGTCATACTTTCCACTTCAATTTCAAAACTCATATTTTAAAACTAGAAAATAGTATTGGGCAAAGTCCTGCATAGTTGGAGAATAGCAAAATAAAACACAGATAAAGGAATTCCAAATTGTGCTTTAATACTTGAAAATCTGTAATATCTTTTACATATTAATTTTTTTAAAATATTACCCTTATTCAAATTAGGTGTATTATAAGCAAATCAAGGCATAAATCTCCTAAAGTTGAGGGATATGTATCTTAAATATACCTCTCCGCAAGAGATGTAGTATCAATGCAGTGATAGGCCATGAATCGGGGATCAAAGCTGCTGAAATCAATGCATCAGGGGTCAATTTAGCTGGTCTAGTGAAGACCCACTAAATTGACTATGGCACTCTCTCTGGTCAACTCGGTACTCCACGGGAATGAGAAGATAAAGATAAGTCAACAGTTGACTGTCTGTTGACACCGCACAGTGTAGACTCCGTAGCAAGTCAACCTAAACTAATTCAACTCCAGCTACATTATTCACATAGCTGGCGTAACATAACTTAGGTCAACTCATTTGGTAAGGTAGAAAAGGGTGTAGCATGCTTGAGGCGTGTCCTCAAGGTAGTACAGACGTGGTAAACTTGATGTACTGGTTTTAAAACCATGAGAACATGAGAACCAAGCTTCATTTTTCTTAAGGCTCTTAGATTCTCCCAAAACAAAAGACAGGACTATGCTGCATAGTCCTGTCTTTTGTTTCAGCAAGACCAGACTAACACGGCTACATCTCTATTACTATTTTAGATTCTCCCAAGTTCTTTTGAAATGGCTTCACAAACTGTATGTGTCCGAACCTTTTTGCATAGTTCACGGGCTATTAAAAGCTTAAAAGGGAATCAGCTTGGAATAAAATCATGTTTCCCAATGGTCGAATTTCTTTGAAGCACGCACAGACTTAGTTCATGTTCAAATAGTTTCACTGAGTGCACCAGAATGGAAAATAGGACTAAAATCTCAACTCTAATTCCTTCCACAGAACTGATAACGTGGACACTAGTTTTTCCTTGAAAACTTAGGATACCATTATTATATGATCCAAAATAGAGAATTAGACAATTCTTGTTAATGAGAGGAATTAATAATGTAGATCACAATCTGCCAGCATCTGGCATACACTTGCCTTCAGACGATTTTAAAAAGATCCCCCCTATTTTTTTCAGTTCCATCAGGGAGCTCGAGTAACTTAAAAAATTAAAACAAAACAAACAAACAAAAATCTCCTCAGCATACCAACCAGATGTGCTACTAGTAAAATGATTACATAGAGTAGGCTCAGCCAATCATGATCATAGGAGAAATACCGTGTAGCTTTCACCATGTGCCCCAAATTCCTTTGCAATTCAAAATGCACCCTGAATAAAATCTGTGTTCATGCAGATAAAGAAAAGCAGTTTATGAACAGCTTACACAAACATTTTGTGGAGGAGAACAAGTTTTAAGAAGACAGTGCTGGTTACCAAATGCAGACTAAATTGGAACTAAGATGAATTGTTGAGGTGTTCTGCAGTTACAGGAGAACATTTTCCATAGCTTTTGCATGAATGCAACGTTGCAGATATTTATACATGCAAAAGAAGCCCCACACTAGCAAAAACTGAAAGCAAACTAAAATTAATTATATCATCATCATAATAATGGGTACTGGAGAGGAATAGCAAGTAAAATTTAATAGTAATAAACCTGGAATTCAATCAAGCACAAATAGCCTGCTAAATACATTTGTTATAAAAATTTGCAACAAATATAGCACTAGCTACCTTCTGAACATATTATTTCACTGTTTGTTCAATAGCTGTGACATTTAAAAGGCAGAAAGTATAGTGTATAGAACATCTGTTTGTTTCATGTACACCAGTACTATCAATTTCAGCCACGAGATACTTGCACACTCCAGAGTAAACACCTAGAAAAACAGGGAGGTATAACCTGTTAAAGTATGGATGGCACATGATAATTTTATCCTCATCACATTGCCCCTAGGACATTTGTGGATAAGGTGCCAAGTCAGAAAGAAAGCAAGGGGAATGTTAGCTCTATCTTCCCATTGGCGACCCCATATATTGCTGTGCTGGTAGGTGCTATACAGCCTCTTACTTTAAGGGATTTTATGAGTGAGTGAAAGAGAGCGCTTTTACTAATGAAGGGATTAGGAGGAAGCAAAATGGGAGGATTAAGTGTAAAAATGCTTCGTTGAAAAGTACTCTCAAGAGCAGCCAAGATGTCTTTCATGGCTGGAACAGCATAAATAAAGTTCCTAGATCCACTAATTTTTTTTATAGAATATATTTGTTGAAATGAATCAAATCATTTTTGCTTCTCACAACAGGGACATGGCATAGTTCTTTGGCCTTATTTATATGTTCCCAATATTGGTTTCCAGTCCTAAAAACTCGCATGTGTAAATAGTATTTCTACATCAATTCCATTTTGCTCAGTTATGATCTGAACATTTGGCTGTTTCAGCTGAGTTTGAATTCTGAGGTTTGTTCAGATCCAAAACAACAATGCAAAATAGAGGCGATATGAACCTCTAATCAGAATGCCCCCCCACCTCCCCACACACACAACAAGGCCAGCCACATCTCCATAAAACCCAACCCTGCATTTCACAGGTCAGATCCCACTAAGTCAGACAAATTAATTGTTGCATTTATTTATACTGGTGAGAGGAAATTCAGTACCCCAGCTCTCTGTCCCAATATTGACAGCATATATTCCAATTGGTGTCAGTTTCAGAGGTGGGTCATGTAATGAATACATCTTACTCACTAGGTCACGGAGAACCAAACAACAGGACTCAATTACTCCCCATCTCTGTTGGAATTGAGTAAGTCACCTGGAGACGAAAGGCTCCTTATACCATTATCAAACGCCAAGCCATCCAGTTTCCTTCTCAGTTATTAAACAGTAATCTAACACAATCGTGACTTCACCAATCCACACTAATCAATTAGGTTAATATGCCCCAAGAAATCAAAGGTTAATATTTCAATTGTCCAGCGACTACTAGCCCATGAAATTCTCAGGTGTCCTGTGCCAGCAGGGAAGAGAATTAGCTTCCAGTTAAACTTCAGTCTTCTCCTGAGAGTTATTTTCCCTGTTAACTCCCTATTATGTTCGAGTCTCCCTATTATTTCTCTGAACACCATTGTATGAACGGTGCTGTAGTCGGTATTTACCTGCGAAGGCTCCTGTCAGAGAAGGTGCTGTGACCTGGACTCCATCCCAAGACATGACTCTGTCTAATATGTGCTGCTGGATCTGTGCCCAGTGTCTTTTGAAATTGTGGCTGCCCTTAACCTTTTGGCCATTTAGCAGGGGAGAAGTATCAGAGGGGAAGTTCAGGGTAGCATACAAAATGGGGAACTGCACAGAGAAGAAAAGGAGAAAAGGGAATGAGACAACCAAGAAAGCTCTGGTCTACACTAGGACCTTAGTCCAAAATATGCCCCCTCCTCAAGTATGAATTAGTAAGTGGTGCATCCATACTACCAAGCCCGTCATTCCAGAACAACGAGCCATGGCATTCGAACTCTGTACTCCTGCTGTTCATGAGGAGTAATGCTAATTCCGAACTTGTAAGTCTGAAATAATGTTGATGTGGATGCTCTGGTGCCACTAATTCAAACTTATTGGCCTCCGGGAGGCCTCCCGCAGCTTCCCAGCATGCTTCTGAGGTAGCTCATCCTCATTAACGGAGTCTGCCTTGGGCTAATTTCAATGCTTCCCCATAGTGAGGACACACAAGTTTGAATGTGGTAAACTGGGAGTTCTTAATTCAAATTTAGTAATTTCAAAATAATTTCCTAGTGCAGACACGGCCCAAGAGACTGGCGAGATTGCTGGAGTATTTGACCATCTCTCAGTGGGAGGATGGTACAAGGAGCTCAGGGAACACACACAACCATGTTGTTAGATGATTTAGTTGATTTGCACAATCTACTGAGAACAGCGTCTCATTCTGAAATCTCATGCAAAGTCGAGCTTATTTGTAGAGTTTGCATCCTCTCTCTGCTCCCATTTCAATCCCTGACAAGTACTTCTCATGGGAAAGGGACAGTCTCGGATCCCACTCCGGAGCCACCAGAGCTGCTCTAGGAAGAGTGAGTGCTTGGACCCACTTTCCTGTTCAGGAGAAACACCACCACCATGGTCAGAGAAAAAGACACGGAATTAGCTCTGCCTCGGGGCTTTAATGGGGCACTCCCCAACAGCCATGGGGACTGTTGCATAACATGCACTAGCAGAGTAGCAGTCACCTGTCTGCAGAACACCACAGTGCAAAACTAGGGAGTTTGTACCTAACTCACTCTCACACCTGCTTATTTTCAAGATGTTTGGAAGCCACATCTGAGTACACCACCCATACACTGTAGCCTAATCATAAAATCAACATGAACTAAAATGTGCTCTCCTAAAATGAGATCTTTGCGTGGAGGCATGTGAAATTCTGAGAGTACGTATGATTCTGAGAGCACGTGTGGGGTTATTGAGAAGAGGACATATTCAGCCCATAAGGAAAGCTGGTAACATACATACCAGGAAAGAACAAGAAAAATCTGCTGTGTAGTACTAACCTTCTTTAAACACACTTTTGGCATTTGAAACACACTGAACAGAGCTAGGCAGTTCTTACTTTGCCTACAGACTCCTCCCTCCCACTCCAGTTCCTTCTCCAGTCACTATCACGTATACCTGAAAAAAAACAAGGGTATTACAAGCAATTTTCCTCAGAGAGATGACATTCTTGTGTGAAGAGACCATTTTAGCAGAAATGTACAAGGCTGGAAGCCACAGCTATGTACATCAACAGATGAAAAGCTCTATCGTAATCACAGTGCTGGGTTTGGTTGTTTTGGAATGGAAAAAACTGCACCTACTTACACTCATTACACCGAGCTTCGCGCTACAAGTAAAACAGTAATTTGCCAGTCAATCAATCACAGTTATTTTTCGTCTAGCTTTCTCCAAATGGAACAAGAGCATAATTATATATAGTATACTTCTACACATACAACTATGCTATTTTTAAATATATAGGACCATAGACACCCATCAGTACAGATGGGTATAATCAAGTACATCTCTGGGGAGACTGGTCTAGTGGCTAGAGCACATGAATAGCATTCTGACTTCCAGTGCTATTTCTCCATCATTGCTATTACATCATTGCATGATCTGGGTCAAATTGTTTAGCCCTACGCTTCCAAGGAATCATGATAAGTGCAGAGTGGAGCTTGTAGGCTTTGGCTCTTCTGATTCCCAAAGAAAAAAAATATTTTCAAATATTTATGGTGCTCATTGGTACACTGAAAATCAGGCTAGTGCTGTGAACAGCAGTCAGTGCCTTGCAAGGCTCTGTGATAAAGCAAATGGCAATGTAAGGATTCCTGAGGGCTGGTGTTCCTCCATGGTGTGACCTTCACTAAATGGCTACTCAACAGCCATGCCCTTAGTTTGCTTCTAGGTTCCATTTGCCACAAGGAGGTCAGAGGTTATCTGTGTGTCAGTCACAGTTTACCTGCGCATGGACCGCAAGACCTCAGGCTGGCAGCACTGCCGCGCAGAGTCACGGTTTTCAAAATCTGGGCACAAAAAAAGGATAGCATCTTAAGGTTAGGTGGCCAACGTGTCACATTAACCTATGCTAAACAAGGCATTAAAATATGAAAATAGTCCCATATACACACCAACTCCTCTACTACTGAGCACAAGAGGCTATAACAGGATGCCTGGGCTAGCCATACGATTTTGCTGCTGATGGAAGCAGTAGTTCAAGGACAGAAGCCCCATCTTCTCTGACGAGGAAAAAGAAAAGGCTTGAAAGAAGGGCCTCTCCCATGAGATGAATGGTGCTCACACAGAGCTGAGAGAGGAAACAGCTGCCCTGATCAATGCTGTGGATCATGACAGGAGAACTCTGGAAGAGGACTAAAGGAGGAGGAAGGACCCCAGCATGTGTTCACAAGGCAAAGTGACTGGCAATGAAACAACTTCCCCTTTGGCCAATGGTAAGGATGAAGGGCTGACACAGCAAGATGGCTGGAGGGCCTTGACCCTCATGGCAGAAACCACCCAATGGGATCGAAAGATGGTGTACAATGTGCCTTAGTGCTGCTTCTTTTTGACTGCCCCAGTTAGCCCAACAGCCAATGAAGGTCTAACAGGAGACCACCTTTACCAGCAATTCCTGGCTTGTACTTTCCTGAACCAACAGCAAGTATTCATGTCTGGGCAACTGTGGGCCTCTCTCTCTGAGGCCAACTCTATGCCCAGTCAAGCTATATAGACTTTTTCGTAAGCATGTGCTGGGTGTGTCTGAGGCAAGTGTTCAGAGGAGATGGCTGATGACCACTTGGATAAGCACTACTTGAAAATATAACTGATAAAGTGACAGAGTGGTTTGCAGTCTGTAAAATGGGTATATTTAGAAATGTGTGATATCATCATAATGAACAGAACAGGTGCTTACAATTCAAAGTTACTATATTTTTAACTCATTTGAAAATTGGTCTATTTTTCACAGAAAATGTGTGTGCTTTTTATTTCCTTATGAAAAACTAGGCTCACTTTTCTGGCCCTGATGATGACAGATTGGAGCAATCTGCTAAAAGTAAAACTGAACTGTTTCCAGGTAAAAAATGGGCCCGTTTAACAATGAAGAAGGTAGGGAGAATAAGAGACTTCTTGGATGAAAGTTACAAAATGGATGCTCAGTCACTAGTTCTCATAGCTTTTGAAATAAAGAGGGAAGTAAAAATGGGGTACAACACTGATTCCTTTGTCTAAAGTCAACACTACATATACCCCTGGGGGCATTCTGCGCCAAAAAAACCTAAAAATTCTGCTTACACTATTAGAGTTCTGCAAAGATTCTGCAAATTTTATTTGTAAAAACACTATATAATCCTGCCAGTTTCAAATATTTTGATAATTTATTTCAAAATACCTGTCAGCAAGTATGTCTGTAGCAATATGAATATACACAACATTTCCCCCAGGAATAGAGAGTTAAAGAAATCCCTATGACAACCTAGTTCCTGTTTCTCTGCCCCCTTCTCCCACCGAGAGCGCAGCCATGGGGCTGGACACTCACTATCCTTCTGTTCTAGAGCCCATCTGCAGGGCCTCCCCCAGCCAATAAACTCAAACTTCTTCTTCCCCAGAATCCAACCATGGGTCCTCCCCTCCTGATGTTCATTCCCAGGTTTGCACAGAGTTTCATATGTGCCGTCCCCTCCCTGAGGGCTTGCTGAGAATTGCAGATACCCGGAATCTTCTAGCTCCCTCTCTCTCCCCTCAGCAGTGTCTTATATGTACACACTGGGTTCTGCCGAGTCTTGCCTAGAGATGGCAAGCAGCACTGGAGACCATTTCGTTGAGGCAAGGAAATTCTATGCACGCAATGTTAATTGCTGCAAAATTCTGCTTTGCTCTGTGGTGCAGTTTCTTCAGGTAATATCCTTAAGCACGACAGACATGTACACAATCTTATAAACATAGCATACCTCCATTATAATGAACAGAATACGATACATTCAAATTCTACATACAGACTTTAGCTTTGAAACTATTAAAAACACCTAAAAAGGCTCAAGAGTGTTATTGTTTTTACTCATAACTAAATAAAGTAACTGAAAAATTGATTTTAATCATCTGGGGTTAAGAAACTGTACTAGGGCTTAATGCAAAACAAATTAGAATGGATGAGCTGAAAACTGTTGGAAAATAAATTTGAAGATTGGAATGCTTAACCACGGTGGAGCTATATATGTTTAACTATATCAGTATATACGATGAGCAGTCCAGTGGCACCTTAGAGACTAATAAATATATTATATCTCATGAGCTTTTGTGGGTAAAGCCCACTTCATCAGATGAGTTGGAGTGGAAATTACAGAACCCAGAGTATATATAAACAGCAAAAGCAGTTACTTGTCAATTGTAGGACCATTATTAATTATGCTAATTGAGTCAAGCAGAATATGTCCCATAACTTTTGATGTGTACGTGTGAATATCAAAGGCTGGGGAAATTGCCTTTGTGGTGTGTTAACCAGTTAATATCTTTATTCAAACCCAAGTTGATAGTGTTGGATTTGTAAATCAATTCCAGTTCAGCAGTCTCCCTCTGTTATTAGGTGATAAAATTCCTTTGTAGAAGAATGGCTACTTGAAAATCCATTAGGGAATGTCCAGGGATGTTAAAATGTTCCCCTACAGGTTTATGTCTGTTACCATTCCTGATGTCTGAAGGGCATTGCTGCCACTTGATGGCACATATCACATTCTTGGGCCACATTCAACAAACTATATTAGTCTCCCATTTTTGCCAGACTCCCAGATTTTATTATTTAGGGTTGGTAGCTTGATGGTGATTTTTTTTTCACATCGCGGGACACCTGAAAGCCTAAATGTGACATTGGTAGGTTATATTTCACATTTAAAAATCCACACCCCTTGTCTGTTGCTAGTACCATCTTAGACTGTTGTAACTGGATTGTTTTTTAAATAAAAATGTAATATTCAATATTTGTACTCTGTGTTCACTTTCTGCATTTCACACCAGGTGGACAAATGTTTACCGAGTTGCATTTGCTTGTATTTTGTTTTAGACAAACTTTGATTTGTGGCCCTCATAAACGAGCAAGATGTGCTACTCATGTGTGGCAGATATTTCAGGGAAAAGTAATTCCTTTAAAAATTCCTGTTTTGAGGGTCTTTCGTTTTTATTTCATGGCAATGTCTCTTGACATTAGCCTTTGCCAAAGCTTGTTTTTACAAAATTTACATTTGGAGCCTACATTGGTTTGACAGAACCCTTCTGATTTTTACTGAATCTCTGAAGCTTTTTATTTTACCCAAAAAGAACACTACTAAGGAGACCTATAGGCCCATATTGACATAAAATTCTTGAGCAACTAACTCTGCCAACTTACTGTCTTGTTAAAACTATAGCATCTTATTAATTTTACTCTTTTTGAGTATAATTATCATTTTCTTTCATGCTTTGTTTGCTAGACTTTGAATATCTTGCTTTTATACTCTATTCTACTCTGAAAAATTATCAGCTAAATTTGCTTGGAATGGGGAGTTTTTTTTCCAGTGTTCTCCATAGAGCTGCTTAAATATCTGCGAGGGGGAAAAATGTGTTTCCCTCCCCCCAATAACACTTTAATAATAAGGAAGATACATGCTTGAAAATGTCTCTGTATTTAGGAATGAGACTTTTTATATGCAGATAACCAGTTGCTTTCATCTAATGACATCACATGGGCAGACTGAATTTCAAGTATAAACCATTTAGCAATGCCTTAATCAGAATTATAAATTAAACACATATTTGGGATATTTGTTTAAAAAAAAAAAAAGAGATTCTCTTATATATGCATGTGCATGTTCTTCTATTTATGCTTTGCTATCTTGGAAGCGCAACATACTGTCCAAAAGAGGAGCAGCCTTTATAGTCTTGATTGGGGATTTTCATAGTACTATTCATTTCCCAAGATCCCTCTGCATTTTCAACTGATTCCATATGCGTTAGTACCAGCAGACCCAAGACTTTCATGGCAAAAACAATCTATGCTGCCCTTCCCTTTTAAGCATGAGGTGCACCAGCACTATTGAAGCTTGTCATCTTGCCTGTTAGCTTGATGTCTTTATTCACAGGCCATCTGCACCACTGAGAGATACAGAGGCAGCTAATGTCAATATGAACAAATGCCTCTTTTTTTACAAGAAATGTCAAATTGAGGACAGTGCAAGAATGACCCCAGGAATACCAACAGATGTTAGCTACAAGGCTTTAAAAATCAATCCTTCCTGCTGGGACTAATTAAGATGAAATAAAGAGCAAAAGTAAGAAAAATCGTGTCATATTATCAAGAACTTCATACATACTTTCCAAGCTCATTATTGGCATATTGCCCTGTGCCCTTTCAAAAAGTATTAAAAGAGGCGTTGGAGCTGGCACAATATCAGAAAGCATTCCAGGTTTCAATTTCACAATAGTTTTTTGATGAGCAAAGTTATAAATAATTATCAGGGAACTCTCTTGGCTAGAAATGCAACAAACTCACTCTCACCTCCTTGCATGCATCTATGATGTCCAAGGGGGCCATAAACTAACACACGGGTGCGTACATTAATCATATCACCAATGGAAAGCAGCTGCCTCTGGAGTAGATGGTGGCGATCCCATACACAACCAGCTAAAGAGCATACCTGTTTGACTAATGATACCAGGGCAATTCTTGCTTACTGTAAAAAACAAAGAAACACACACACCACCTTGATCTTTGCTGTGTGTGGCTAGTAGACAATTCCCTCAGCCCTGGAAGGACTCAGTCAAGTGACCTCAGAAATTAAACTCCATAGAACTCAAGTTCTGTTTCACAGAAGGGTTTAGCAACCATGTCAGGGAAGCTAAGCATTTCAAACTCCATGCTCAGAGCATTAGGTTGTCCCCCCGCCAGCCTTAATATGAGGTAACATTCGTTTCATACTCAGCATGTATTTTGCAGGACATATATGTTTTGGGAGGGATGGGGTTGGTTGGAATATTTAGGGGTGTCCAGGAGGGTGCAAACTCGGTGGGAAGGTAGGTAGGAGGGAGGTAAATCCAGCTGTATCTCAGGGCTGGTGCAGCCTATACACTATGCTTGCGTGCTATGGTTGTCAAGGAGTATGTCTACGCTAGCAACTACTGTCCACCTCTAACCCCCAAAAGCTTGTTTCTGAAAGCCAGAGGTGTATGGGGAAGTATATATCCTTCAGGCTGTGGCACAGCCCCATTGTGACATAGTTGGGGGTGTGTGTGTTCGGTGGTTTTTGAGAAGGGGCAGTCCTGGCTTCGAAAACATGAAGAGAAGGGACTAAATCGGGTGCTGGGGGGGGGGGGGGGGCCTCAGGGGCCTGTGTACCCCTACCCAAGGGGTCTAAGGCTGCCTGCTCCTTACTCGGATGTCCACATCGAACCCGGGCTGTGCTGTATCTCTGAGAAGCAATAAATCCTCTCTATTCTACTGGCTGGTGCAGTCACATCTGGCTGCAGATGGGGGTTCAGAGTTGGGGGGTCCCCGATGTGGCATCACACCCATAGCCATACCCGAATGCAGTGTGGGCAGGGCCAAGGCTGTGTACCAAATTTCCAATTTCTATACTTCTCCAGCCTCAGTCCCACAATGAGCTGAACTCTTTTTCCTGACCACGCCCCCAGCTAAACTATCAAGGTGCCTGAGACCTTGGCATTGACTGGTAATAGCAAACTGCACTGACTGCAATCGGAACAGCTTTCCACTGCAATCTTTGGATCAGAACGAGTGAAAATAGATCCTGCTCCAACAGGAGCTGTCTGGCTCACTGACAATGCATGGGTGCTGATCAATATGCATCTGGAGTACACTGTGCTCTAGAATTTCTCCCAGAGGCGCAGGAGCATAGGAAGGCAGAAAAATCCCAATGTGTCTGCCAATCTTACCCAAGAAAAATTCCTTCCAAATACGGTGATCAGAGGGACCCTGAACACATGGGCAAGACCCACCAGCCACAGGGCCTGGGAAAGAATTCTCTGGAGTAACTCAGAGTCCTCCCGATCTAGTATCCCATTGCCAGCCACTGGAGATATTTGCTTCTAGCAGTTGTAGATGTGTGCATGCCATTGAAGGCCGCCTCCTATCATCACCTCTCGTTCAGTCAAACTTTATCTAGTTCAGTCAAAATCAATTAGGTTTTTGGCCACATTATTCCCCTTTAGAGGGGTAGCCGAGTTAGTCTATAACTGGAAAAACTTAAAAAACAACAAATATTCTAGCAGCGCCTTTAAGATGTAGATGGTATCATGAGCTTTCGTGGGCACAACCCACTTCTACAGATGAATGGAGTATTAAAAGTCCAGTTCCAAAATAAATAGGGGATGGCGGAGAGGGAGAAAAACAGTGAATTAGAGTGTTCATGTTATGTGAAGCTGATAAGAACAATTTGCACCTTCTCTAAGTAGCCACTGTTTGGTTGGTTAAGTCATTAGGATGTGGAAGGTAGTGTGCTAGCCAAGTAATGTCTTTATTCATACCTTTGTGATGGGTCCCAAACCTGTAAATGAAGTTAAGTTCCAGTGCTTTCCTGTGTATTTGGCTTGTGGAATTGGCCTGAAAGAACACGGTAACTTTGAGATCCATTAATGAGTGCCTGCTCAGGTTAAAATGTCCTCCAAAAGGTTTCTGAGTGTTGCCTTTTTGGATATCTGATTTGTGGCCATTAATTCTTTCCCGTAGAGACTGTCCAGTTTGGCCAATATACATGGCAGAGGGGCATTGCTGACATTTGATGGCATAGATCACTTTAGTGGATGTGCCGTTAAATGAGCCTCTGATTTGGTGGCTGAGGTGATTGGGTCCAGTGGGGCAAGAAACGTGCATATATGGTATTTCTGATTTCCCTTGCTCAGTGGGAAACAGGATCCACGTGCATAAGGTTAGGAACTAGCTGCCAGAACAGAGTTTATAAACTTGTCCTGAACCCATTCTTAAGAGAAGCATTCCCCTTAATCTTCCCAAACATAATCAAGTGTGCAGCAGTGGCAATGATTATGTTGACTATACTGGCATCCATACAGGTGTGCAGGTGGTGCCAAAAACATTTCAGCCTACCACAATGCACACTCCACAACCATTCTGCCGTTACTGCAATTGAATTCCTTTCCCCCCCCTCCCCAAGGTTGCCAAAGCTGACGGATGGTTTCAAGAATCAAATCAGGAAATACCACAGGGAACCATATTGTTTGGGAAAATAAAATCCTCTCTCCCCCCTTCACTTCTAATTCCCATCTCCTTAGCCACTTGGCATCATGAATCCTTCCTGGGTTTCTCATGTGTTTATTCATGACTGTGCATCCAAGGTCCTAAGTTTTGTGGGACAAGCGTAAATGACTTTTTTGGTGAGTGAAGTCTTGGGATATGGGTCCTGAACAGTTTTGAAAGCCTGTCCTCTGAGACCCAGCATTTATTCCTGGAACTATTCTTATGGCAACCATCTGAGGGTAGATCATAGTGTCCATTACCTCATAAACCTACACAATCCCAAATATGGACTTTCCAATCCCAAAGTGGTTTGCAACAAACAACAGTGGTCTCATTTTGCCAGCTTCCTCAGGGCCATAGCCACTAACTACTGCACCAATATTGCTTCCCTGAATGAAGTATTCTAGTACTGGAGGTTTAGGGCAAACTCCTCACACAGTTCCATGAAGATCTGCTTTCTTAGTCACACATTCTGAACCCATTGCTGGCCATCCCTAGTTTCCAAAACAACGTGATCCCATCATATCGAGCAAGTTCTCCTTCATCAAGAGAGACTTCCTACCCATGGACTTACTGTGGCAATACCAGCGTTCCCCATATCCATTCCAAGGGAGCCGAATGGATTGTCATTCACCAAGAAGATCAGCAGTCTTTAGCCTATCAAAAAGTTCTGCCCAGATTCCATCCAGCATTTGGCTAATCGCTTTCTCCAACTCAGAAGCATTTATCCAGCACTAAGGAGCAGGAGCAGAACTACATCATGTGATTGGTCCATGTCTTCCCTGCAGGTTGGCAGGAAGGAGGCATGTGCAGAAACCGACAGCCACATATATTTGAAGGCAACAGACAGTATGAAGAACAGCATGAAGAACAGTGATAGAGATGAAGCCGTGTTAGTCTGGTCTAGCTGAAACAAAAGACAGAACTATGTAGCACTTTAAAGACTAACAAGATGGTTTATTAGGTGATGAGCTTTCGTGGGCCAGACCCACTTCCTCAGATCAATATGTGGAAGAAAATCGGCACAACCGTATATACCAAAGTGATACAATCAAAAAAATGAGCGCATGTGAAATTGATAAATCAAATTTTAGAACAGAGTGTGGTTGAGGAGGGAAGGTTAGTGTCTGTGAGGTAATGACATAGGGGTGACAACAGGGGAAGTTTCTGTGCAGTAATGACATTAGGGGTGATAATTTGGGAAGCTATCTTTGTAATGGGTGAGATAATTAGAGTCTTTGTTTAAACCCATACATAAAGTGTCAAATTTAAGCATGAATGACAATTCCTGTTCATCCAGAAATATAATTTATGCCATCATGTGCCTAAAGTGTCCGTCTGCTATGTACATTGGACAAACGTCTCAGACACTTCGCGAAAGAATCAATGCACACAAAACAGACATAAGACTCTCTCACAGAGAGAAAGCTGTTGCTTGCCATTTCAGCCAGACTGACCATTCCCTCAATGACCTTAAAACATGCATATTGCTTCAAAGAGACTTTAACTCCAGACTTCAACGAGAAGCTTCAGAATTGTCATTCATGCTTAAATTTGACACTTTATGTATGGGTTTAAACAAAGACTCTAATTATCTCACCCATTACAAAGATAGCTTCCCCAGTTATCACCCTTAATGTCATTACCTCACAGAAACTTCCCCTATTATCACCCCTGTCATTACCTCACAGACACTAACCTTCTCCCCTCACCCCCACTCTGTTCTAAAATTTGATTTGTCAATTTCACATGCGTTCATTTTTTTGATTGTATCACTTTGGTATATATGGTTGTGCCGATTTTCTTCCACATATTGATCTGAGGAAGTGGGTCTGGCCCACAAAAGCTCATCACCTAATAAACCATCTTGTTAGTCTTTAAAGTGCTACATAGTTCCGTCATTTGTATGAAGAACAGACAGCAAAGCAGTTCCTAGAGTGCCTCTCTCTGACACACAGAATCCTGGCATATCACCCCTGAAATGGCAGCAATAACGTTGTTTAACAGCAGCTGTGCAGACACTTGTGTGAATAGCATTATATTCAGGTCCAGCCCACGTGGAAACTTGGTGCAGTTTATAAGGCGAATGCATGAACGTGTACACAAATAACCAGTGCAGACATAGCCCCTTGTAGACATATCTGAGATGGGCCTGCCCCTCCTCAATGCAGGTTTATATTTAAACATCAAAGCCCACTCTGAAGAGTGCCAAATTCTGATTATAGGTATTTTACTATACAACACTACAGGGAAACATTTGGATATTACCTCAGGTAAAAAACAGAACTAGCTGATCCATCCTTAATCTTTTTTCTTCAGTTCTATGGCTCATATTTCCTTTGTGTCTTAAAATTAGTAAGTATCTGGGTGTTAGATACCCAGGCCTTAGGAATATTTTGTCAGGTTTTTGAGAGTACATCTTCTGTTAATAAAAGTACAGCACTTTATTTTAGCTTGGGATTCTAAAAATTGATTAATTCTAACCATGATCCAAGGGGCCTCCAAATATTTGCCCTAAAAGTTGAGGAAATATTCAGTGTCATTTCTTGAATCTCTCTATGGAATCCAGTCTCCAACACCAATAAAAAGAGATAATTCTAAATCCCAGCTTATTAAGCAAGCCACCCAGTGAACTGTAAGAGGCAAATCGTCACTAAGACTATTAATGGTCAAAAAAGCAAGGCCTTGCAAACTTCATTGAGTTATCTGGATGGCACTTTAGTTCTCCATTGCTATCCTGATTTTGGCCAACCACCTCCCACAATTCACATGCTTCATTTTTTTTTCTTTGTTTGGACAAATTCTCTGAATTTCTGCTGCTGATGTATGTTTTTTCTCTAGGGCAACAAAGCGGGTTAAGTAGTCAGCCAAAGGCTTGTCTACACTTGTGTCTGAGAAGCAATTTGTAGACATAGGGGCACTTTGCGATTTACCGATCAACCTACAGGAAAAGATACATAATGACGAGAGTTTGAAAAACTAGAGGTGAAGTTTGAAAAATAATAGCAAGGCAAACTATTTACAGCCGGTCCCCGAGTTACAAACAGTCGATTTACGACCATTTGCATTTACGACCAAACCTCCCATTAAGCAGTCGTAAAGGCGGTCCCCGAGTTACGAACGCGACCCGCACTTACGAACAGCGCGGTAGCAATGTAACTCAACGGGGTCCGACTTAAGAACATTTCGAGTTACAGCCAAGTGTTTGGCCTGTAACCTGTTCGTAACTTGGGGACCGGCTGTACAGGATAAGTCATCACCATTTGTCAGTCTATCATTTTTGCAGGAATACAGTAACAGCTAGTACTTGAAATTGTTAGTAAAACTTTTATGTTGTAGGGATTTGGGGGGTTTGAGCGTGTGTGTTTGTTCTGAGCTGAAAACCTCAGGTCTGAAGTTCAAAAACTGTGAGGTTTTGGATCTGGAACTCTGGTTCCATCCATTTCTTTCTTTAAGCACTCATTCTTCTGCATATTTTCTCTACTTGCCATATTGTGAAGATGTCTAGTGGAAAGAATGCATCACCTTTCCCTGACCCAGTGATGTTTCTACCTTGGGAAAACTATTTTACCTTGGGAAACCTTCTACCTGGGCAACAGAGATTCCGAAAGAGCAATCTGTTTGCTTTAAGAGAGCGTGGTATATTTGGAACCAGGATGAGGCTGCAAGAATGTAAGAGGGACCAAGCTAGGATTCAAAGGGCTTGTCTGCACTGCCACTTTACGGTGCTGTAACTTTTTTGTTCAGGAGTGTGGGAAAAACCACCCTAAGCTCAGCACTGTAAAGCATCAGTATAAACAGGTTCCCAGTGCTCTTAGTTATCCCCCTGGTGGAGGTGGTTTAACCTGCAGAGCTGGGAGAGCTTTCTCCCAGCGCTGGTGCCACGTTACAGCGCTGACACGGCTGGGCTTTAATCTAAGTAGTGTGGCCAAAGCGTGAGCCTCAGAGCCAAAAGTGAGAGTGGCTCCCCTCAGAGAAAGTGAAAACTAAGAAAAAGAGTTCAATAAGATGTAGCATTTTAACTTAAGACCAAAAGAATTTGGTGCTGTCTGTGCCATTGACCTTCTGTGACACGTTGGGCCTGTCTCATCACATTTCTTTACCCGCTTTCTCATCTGTAAAATGGAGATAACACCAATATTTCCTTGAAAAAAAAAATCAGTTGAGATATGTGGGTAAAAATCACGATATAAGAGCAAAATATGCAAGAGCAACAACATAGAGAGAAAGTGTCTCAAATATATATATATATATATCTATATATCTATCACCACAGATCAAGGGATGATGTCACAATAAAATTATTTTTGTTAGGTATCTGAGCAATGAATAATCTTTATTTTTTCTTGTGAACACTGACCCCTCTTTTAAATAGTAGCATTGGGCTCAGGATGTGCCATCAGCATGTTAATAGTAACCCGTCCCTTGGATTCTAAGGTGCTACCGAGATCTTTTGTATTATTCCTATGATACGATGGGAAAGTCTAGTTATCTAAATGATGACACCTATAGCAAACCAGTTGATAATGTTGTGTTGTGCGATATTATGAGGCAAAGCTTGTCAGGATACTTTAGGTGGCATTTGAACCTCTGACCTAAGAGGTGAAAGTCCTCTAGTTGAGATAAAATATCTTGCTAGATCACCAACACCTAATAAAAAGGTATGAGGATTATTTTAACTTCCAGCGCTGTCTTGCTGTAAACAGAGCAGTGTTGATGAGAATATGATAGACTATATAGTCTAGCAGAGAAACTACTACACTAAAACATCAACTCTATCAGCCTTATCTGCACTGAAGCAAAGATGCTTACCAGTCAGCCATAAAACACAGTGTGTGGTACTTTATCTATTCTATACACACACGCACAAGATCTACAGTCTCCTGTAGCATATCAGAAAGCGTAAACCATTGGTGATACTGTGATGTGTTGTGCATTTTACCAACCCAACTTGGCAATGCTATAATTCTTCCGTACCTACGAAACATCTGCAGTGTTTTGATACTTACTAGGTTTCATTCCCATGATGCTCTTGGTGTCTGTTCAGAGGACAGAAAGGTCAACCAACCCATCTGGAATCCTCCCTGTTCATCCATTCTTGCACTCTGCCTCTCCCACAAAAGGACTTTCTGCTGAATTTGTCATTTCCACCTGTTCCGACATGTCGTTTCCCTCCCCCGCCCCCACCGCCTGACCCAGAGATAGCCCTTGGGGACATTAATCATAGAACAGTCTCAGATGTGAAAGAAACAAGGCTTGGCTGGATACTGTTACAGTCTCTGTCACCTCCTAATCAGATCCTATGACATAGAGGGACTTAATCAGATAGTCAGATTTCTCATTAATCACTGTAGCCTCGCAATAGAACTCTTCCTACGGAGATTAAAGTTTAGACCATCTTCTCTCGCTTTTTCTGTCCAATTGTCTAAGTTTAATGAACTTCTGAGTGCCATAACTTGAGCTCCAATTTCCATTTGCCCACCAAAAGGATGATTTGAAGTTCTTACTTTGATTAAATACATGAAACTTACAAAAAAGATATGCATAAGGACAGATAAATAAATATAAATTTTATGGCTGAGCATAAATCCTTGCCAGGTAGCAGATACAAATGAAGATTGATATAAAATTTGGGACTCTACAACACCATTAAGATGCAGTAAAGCAGCAGGTATTTGTGCATAATCAATATCAAGTGAAATTAGGAGGCAATGGTAAAAATCAAATCATTGTAACAGACATTGGGTGTGTGACTCTTTTGTCCTTCTATGAAAAAGTTCCTGTTAAATCTTTCTATAGAGCCTCCTGAAATAGCTTCAGAAGGTAAAGAATAGTCAAAGGCCATAATGCAGTGATTCTAGGACAAGAAACACAGCGATCTATAAAGAAAGAAATTACAGGGCTAATTTGGTTCACTAGTTTAATCCTGATCTTGTTTCATGTTTTCTCCGCTTCAAAAGGAAGAACAAGCTGCAACAAAGTTCCTAGTTAAATTGCTCCTTGCTGTGAAACTTGGCTCCGTGCTTCCTCCCTGTGTTTACTTTAGCTGCACCATACAATTATAGGAAACAAGTATAATTTTGCCCTGTAAACCATGAAACGCAAATATTTCATCAACATCTAAATCATCTTCATCTCTCGTCTTGTCAGCACACAGGGGGAGAGTGAAGGCAAGCTACAGCTACCAAATTCCTAGCCCACTCTTCTACCTGCCTGAACTTGACCTGACAGCTACTGGGACAAAGTCAATAAAGCAACACTCTGAGAGTTACTTAAAGGCTTCTGCTTTTACCAGGTTGCCCAACAATACACCTCGACTGAAAGCTACCACAGAAGACCTACAACGCTGTCTGACTTAACTTCACAATGCTGAACTGAGGCCTGGTTTTTGTTGTGTTTGTTTCTATTCAGTGATCCTCCATTGCTAGCCTAGAAATGACAGTAGGTGGAAACGCTATCTTTCATTACACAAAGTATAAATAGTGTAATCTATCAGCACTGTCAATCAAGATGATTGATTACAGGCTGTCATAGAGAAGAGTGACATATTAGAAAAGTTTTGTTAACAATGCCTATTGCTAGTCAGCCTGCCACAGAAGCTGGTGATTAATGTGTTGTCAGCCTGTAATCCCACACCCCTGGCTAATGAGGCAGGAATTTATCATCTTTACAGAGTGGCAGATGTCAGAAGGAAAGGAATCCAAGTGCTGGAAACAATATACTTTTTCTTACCACGCCTGACAAGTCTGACAGGCCTAAAAAACCACAAAGAAGCTTTGTGTAAGCACAAACTTAAAACGAGGAACTTTCATTTGGCATCTTTGCTTTAATAGTGCTGCAAATCAGCCTCCATCCCTCCAAAAAGGCCACAATAACAAGCTGTATGAACTTTGAACCCTATCTTTGACAACTACGAAATCTCAGGGAAGGTTTCCATGGCAGACGCAAACAGACGGTTTTCTTCAGAAAAGAGGAATCAAGTAACTTTTAACTTTACCTGTGAACTTGTGAACTGGGAAAGACAAAAATCCTTCTGAGAGTAGTATAGGTGCATCCTACTCCATGCTATTTACAAAGATAACTAATGTCCCAGGAAACCTCTCTCCAGAAAAATCTGCACCTGTATTTCATTACAGCTTTTTTTTTTTTTTTAGGAAGGAGGATATTTGAAACATTTGGAAGTCACTCTGGTGGCAAAAGGAAAACCAACATTAGCATCAAGAACAAGACATCTGTGGCACCCCGTGTTCAAAAGTGTTATGCTTCCATCTGAAATTTTCTCAGATCTGGTTACCCTCATACTGAGGCTAGGTCTACACTACAGAGTTTCTGCCCCAAAACGCCCATTGTTGTATAAAAACTCGCAGAGCGCCCACACTTCAAGCACGTTTTTGCACAAGTAAAACAAAAGAACAGAGGGGTTATTTCTGGTGTAGGTACACCTCCTTCTACAAGGAATGACTCCTTTTTGTGCAAGAGTTCTTGAGCAAAAAGGTGTATATGACCAGGCTAGAGGGTTTTTTTTGCGCAAAAAGACGCAATCAAAAAAAGCACAGGTGCCCTGTTGGCCGTTCGGTAAATAGCAATCAGAGTTTCCTTTTGAGAGCGCGTCCATGCAGTCTGGATGCTCTCTTGCACAAAAGCACATCGCTTTTTCAATGCGCTTTTGCAGTGTGGACGCACTCTTGTGCAAGGAGCAGCAAAAAGCTTCTTGCGCAAGAAGCGTGTAGTGTAGCTATAACCTCAGAGTATTTGAAAATTAATGTTCTCTTTCACATATTTTAAGTCTGCCCAGATGATTATGCCTTTAATAGTCTAGTGTTACACAAAAGCCACAGAAGTACATAATGTTGATCTGCTGAAATCTGGTCTCTCTCCCTCCTCCTCCCCCCCAATTACAGGGATGTTTAGAATACAGGATTAAAGCCAAGATTTTCAATACTTCAAGGAAAGCTCATATGGGCCTATACTACAGGTTGAACCTCTCTTGTACAGAACTCTCCGATTTGGAACCATCCGTGGTCTGGAATGATTTTAGTTAGCCAGATATCCACTTTTCATGGGCGTGGCCAACTTTTGCGCAATCCCATAAGGTTTGTTTATGGCTACCAGTCCTCTCAGTGTTTTGTGCTGTGTTTAGCTCTAATTTATCCCTAAATATCTTCCAAGAGCCCAGAAAGCAGTGGAAGTGTTGGTAATGCTGTTAGACAATATTGACCTCCTGTAATCCAGAAAATTCTCTTGTTTGGAACTGGTCAGGTTCCAAAGATGCCGGATAGAGAGTTTCAATCTATAGAGTAAAAAACAACATACAGTGGATGAGAAGCTGGATATGAGTCAACAATGTGCCCTTGTAGTGAAGAAGGCTAATGGCATATTAGGTTGCATTACGAGGAGCATTGCCAGCAGATCCAGGGATGTGATTATTTCCCTTTATTCAGCTCTTGTGAGGCCACATCTGGAGTACTGTGTCCAGTTCTGGGCCCCCCCACTACAAAAAGGATGTGGACGCATTGGAGAGGGTCCAGCGGAGGGCAATGAAAATGATTAGGGGGCTGGAACATATGACCTACGAGGAGAGGCTGAGGGATTGGGTCTGTTTGGTCTGCAGAAGTGAAGAGTGAGGGGGGATTTGATAGCAGCCTTCAACTTCCTGAAGGGAGGTTCCAAAGAGGCTGGAGAAAGGCTGTTCTCAGTAGTGACGGATGGCAGAACAAGGAGCAATGGTCTCAAGTTGCAGTGGGAGAGGTCCAGATTGGATATTAGGAAAAATTATTTCACTAGGAGAGTGGTGAAGCACTGGAATGGGTTACCTAGGGAAGTTGTGGAGTCTCCATCCCTAGAGATTTTTAAGTCTCCGTTTGACAAAGCCCTGGCTGGGTTGATTTAATTGGGATTGGTCCTGCCTAGGGCAGGGGGCTGGACTTGATGACCTCCTGAGGTCTCTTCCAGCTCTATTATTCTATGATTCTATGATCCTTCCATAGATATTTGAGAGGTGACACGTATGTGTGAAAGACAGGGTAAGATGATTGAGTAAAAAATTGGTGTAGTAGCAACTCTTAGTCACATGGGTAGGCTGCCTCTCCCCAGAGGTACAGCTTTTCAATAGTGCTCCACTAAGAGGTTAAACCTTAAGGTTTTGAAACCTCTGTGACGCACTGCAAAATATTGTATGTTACTTAGTTTGATGTCAGTTAGTAAAGGAAGGAGGCAAATCATCTGTGCAAAGTTTTGATTAACGTAATCCTTTTTCAAACACAGATAACTCCACTAATGCAGACAAATGCAATACAAAAAAAAAAAAAAAATTAAAAGGACAGAGACAGCAACTAGAGAAGAAAAACACTGCCTTCCCTCAACTGCACCCTTGGGCTAAAAAACACAGCAAAACATTAAGTAATTTAATCCTCGAAAGGCAGCATTCTGGAGTTAAGACTTATTTAAGGTTTATGAGAGACTAGAACTACCCACATTAGTCAGTGAATGAGGGGTTTACTGGTCTATAATCTGTGCACCCAGGAGGAGACCAAATCAAAATAAATAGCAGTGCCATGAAAACCAGACCCTTTCTGCCAACAATGAGATGCAATGACAACTTGTGACTTCCATCGAAGGCAAAATGTCCCTGCCAGCTATCCCAGTGTCAACATGAGAGCTGTAATTTCCCTTCTTTTTAAACCAACCCTCTCCAGAGAAGCTACCTAAGTGGCAGCTGAAACTCCAAAGCAAATAAAACGGTATGTCATTTGACCTGCATATGAGGACATGAAAATGGACGAGTTTAGCATGTTTCAAGACATCTCAGTTCACTATTTCACTTACTGATCAATGGGAACATTTAGACCCATTAATCCATTCTCAAGGGAAAGTATAAAGCCAGACCCTAGTTTCAAATAAGTACAGATTGGTGGCTGAGTGACCAATTAACCAAAATGCCATCTGTGCATGGAAGAGTGGGAGTATTTTTAATATGCAATTCCTTTTTTGCTCTTTGAAAGTCTGTTGGTCTTTGGGGTTAGCTCGAGACAGCTCAGAATGCATCGTGGGAAGATGTCCCTGGCATTAGCTGTCTCACGTATCTGCTGAATCTTGTTGGTTCTGGTGATATCCCAGAAAGCTATTCCTGGTTAGCAAACTCAAAAAGGCAGAACATTTTCATGGAGCCGGGGCGGGGGGGGGGGGGCGGAGAGGAGACATTTTAAAGTCTCAAAGGGGTAGCTACTCAAAGCTCATCTGAAGCAGGTTTTGCTCATGAAAGCTCATGATACATACATATATATTCATTAGTCTCTAACGTGCAACAGGACTTTGCGTTTTTATGCTTTAAAAAGTATTTCAATGGACTTTCTGAACACCTTAGTTCACAGCCTGCCTGGTCAGTGAAGAAAACAACAGCTCAGAAATCTGTGCTTCACTCAAAGTACAATGACACTTCACAGTTGTCTACCTATGCTATTCACACTAGGGTCCCCAATTTGTTGTCCGTTTACCATGAGGCATCTTGACCAACTGAGAGATTATGGTGTACTTCTTTGAGAGGCCTCAACCCCCTATGGCTATTTTTAAATCAACCCACACTTTCAGAGCCGCCTCCTCTTAGATTTGTCATTGAGAACTATTCTGCCTCCATTATGGCCCATCTCCAAGACTGTAGCCAATCGGGCCATTTTACCATTGAAAGCGGAAAGGGTTGGGAAAGAGGAGAACTGCTGCAAGAAGAGGAAGGGAGAGTCACTGACTCATCCCCAGGGAACATAGGAGTTGAAAAGACACAGGCCAGGGAAGGGAGGGTCTGTTTTACACAAACCAAGGCTGAGGCAGGACCATCTCTCCCTCCCCATTTTATAGGTCATATAATTCCAGGTGTGGTCAACACCTGTGGTGGGCATGCTGCCAGCTGTCCCTTTTTAGACAGGATGTGAAGGATTTTCTCCCTTCCCACCATATTGGCTTGGGTGCATTTGGGTTTCCTTCCCTCCCCCCGGCACCTTCCCCACAGCAGGTTTCAGGAAGGGCTCTGTTCGTGCCCGGAGGGATGTACTGTAGGCCATATGTCACCACTCATTATTTAAGTGCAGGGCAGATGTTGAGTGCCGGCACTCCATAGGAAAGGCTGAATACTTGGAAAAGGACTTAAAAAGAGGCGTTCATTAAAGGAATGAATGGAGGGCAGTTAGGGACACCTATGATTGGTATAGCAGGGAGCCAGCCCCTCCATTCTTACAGCCCAGCTTAACCCTCCCTACAAGGCAGGAGTGGATGGTAAGGTCCTGACAATGGAGTTGCTGGAGGGACTGGGACAGAAAAAGAGGGGGAGCGAGTGGAAACCTCTCTCCCCAGATATGGTAAGATCCCAGCAATGGATTTGCTGGAGGGATGAGGATGGAAAGAGGGGGAGCCAGTAAAAGCCCCTCAAGTAATTATGGAATAAACAAGACGGATACCTCCACCATACACTGTTGTTATCTGCTGGGTAGTTCTAGGCATCTAATAATTAAGTTGTGGCCTGATTAATCCCATGCCAATGTCTCCTGTCCTTCTTTTGGGATAGCCAGACAAGAAGAGTATTTTTGTTCTTAAGTGCATGGTTAAATGTTTGTGGCTGGATTGGGGTCAGCCTGCTCCATAATTTTTTCAGGATTGAGCCCAAAGTCAGCAACTTTCAGGCTGTTTGATTAAGAACATGCAGAGATGGAAATATATCTTTAACTCTGAGCAGATGAGTACACCTAACCTCACAATAAACTCCAATGGGGGTACTCAAATGCTTCAAATTAAACTCCAGCTTTTGCAGAGGAGGTGCCTAAAAGTGCCTCTGAAAATAAAGCCACTTGTTGCTATGATCCTTTGTTCATTTACAAGTGTACCACTTCTTAATTTGACACACAACTTTATGTTGCATCCAACAGAAATGGCCCCTAGTAACAAAAGTAGAAAGAAGCTTAAATATATCACAGCTGCACTTCAAATACATTTTACATTTGAACAGTTAAGTTTTAATATCATTACAATTTACCCAATGTTTTATTGTTCTTTTAACTGACACAAGAGCCATAGATGTGTGTGTGTGTGTATGGTTTCAATGGGCCAGTGTTTAGAACAAAGATTAGTACAAGAAATTAAAGCATGTTTACAGATTTCTTTTATGGAGGTTAGATCTTACTAAATAGTTATCCTTCATATACTTCTGCACAGAATTACAGTGAAGTTCTGGCGTGTGTTAAGTTATACAAACTTTTCAGAAGTGGGTGCATAATGTCTTTTTCTAAAGCTGTGTTATTATTTTGGTCAAAAATTGTTTACATTAAACAAATCCAATTTACCAAACTTTGACATGTTTGCACAACTGTATGTAATTTATACTGGAAACATGACTTTCAAATGAACTTTCTCCAGTCTAAACTCTGCAGTCTGTAGCCTACAGTTCTAGATTCACCGAAAAGCTTGTCCCTGGCTTAAATCATATTCTCTAAGAGGTTTTCAATAAAGTAAATAATTCTTGTAATTTTGAATCTTTCATTAATCCTTTCAAACAGGATATATCTATCAAAAATTGATTTGACATTCGTGCCAGGTGCAACATTTAGTTAGAAAAATAGCAATCTCCAAATTAAGATGGGGGAAAAGCAATTCATTAATGTTGCTATTCCTCTGTTAAGTTTATTTTTGCAGACTTGATAAATGGAATTTAAATTAGGATCTCAGCATTCTAAAGCAGCAGAGATTGATTATAAAATAATCCTAATAAATCCATACTAGCTCCTATAAACGGAGAGTGTTATTATGACATACTGCTCTTATATTTGAAGTCCCATATATACAGATTGTTTCTCTTTTAAAAGACCATAGCTGTCTAAGATCTATGGAACCAACCCATGCCATATGTTTATGGGATTTTATCCTGCTAAGCGACTTGCAGGATTGAGCCCATAAAATGGAATAGCACCAGAGATAATTAGGAATTTAGATTATTAAAAGGACAACACAAATTAATCTATATTTGCTCAATTATACAGACAAGTATTGTATCATTGGAATACCTGAGAAAATGAGATGTGACCAACTTTTTAAAAAAATCCATCAATTCTTTTGTGCAACCAGACCCTTGTATAGGAGTGCCCCTAAAGTGACACCTCCGAAAAGAACATGTTGTCTCATCCTTTCCCCCTGCTTCTTTCAAGCCACTTGCCCTGGCAACCCAGCTAGCTGGAGAATGGAAAAGTGATTTCAGAGTTAC
The DNA here is from genome assembly GCA_032595735.1 of Pelochelys cantorii. Taxonomy (NCBI): domain Eukaryota; kingdom Metazoa; phylum Chordata; order Testudines; family Trionychidae; genus Pelochelys; species Pelochelys cantorii. The sequence continues at coordinate 7,584,443 of CM064333.1, read as the reverse complement.
CTCCGCCCTTTGACTGACAGGGAGACAAACAGAAATACCCTTCCTACCCAATCCCTGCTTCTGATGAACTTGTAAATCAGGCCTTCCAAAGGTGGAAAGCCTGATTTACAAAGGCATTTAGGCTGCCAAATATCCAGATAGGCGCCAAGTAGAATTTACAAAAGTGCCTAAGCTGGTAGGTGACTGGAACTGCCTAACCTCCTTTGGTAACTCTTACGAGGTGTCTTTCCACAACATGAGGTGTTAGTTACCGAATGACCTTGAACAAGTTACTGCAGGTCAGATTTTTTCAAAGGTATTTGAGTCAGTGAGTTTGAGCTTGGACTCCCCTTGTCTTCTGGCCCTGGATCGATCCCTACAATAATAGTCATTTAAAAAGCACATTTAGAGAGGACATTCCAGGAAAATATTCAAGTCTAACTCCTTCAATGGTGAAAGGGTGGCCCGCTGGTCATTGTAATCATTGCAAAATAACGAAATATGTTATTTGTTCATGTGTCTATAGTAAAAATTCTATCCTTAAGGCCCGTCACCAGGAACTGACATGTCTTGGACAGGTTCCTCTCAGGAAGGGGGTAACAGATACTCATCCCCTCTGCCTGATCATTTTGTATTGTTCACTTCACAATGGTAGTCTATTTGAATACAGAGCCTGAAGCTAAGCAAAATCATTAAGAGAAGGAAATACAAACCAATCAACAGGGAAAGACAAACCAATCCAAAGCAAAAAGACAAGAAACTATCCTGATATCTCCAAGGCTACGTCTAGACTACAGGCTTCTTTTGGAAGAAGGTTTTTTCGGAAGAGATTGTCTGCAAAAACTTCTTCCGAAAGAGAACATCCACACTGTAAAAGTGCATCGAAAAAGCGACCTGCTTTTTCGAAAGAGTGCATCCAGACTGAATGGATGCACTCTCACATGTGTAAGTTGTGATTGCTATGGACAGAATGGCCACCAGGGCACCTGTGCTTTTTCCTCTTTCCTGTTCTTCCGAAAGAACTCCCTCTTCCCCGTCCACACATGCCTTTTTGCGAAAGAGCTCATTCGCAAAAAGGCTTCTTCCTCATAGAATGAGGATTACCAATGGCAGAAAAACCACTCTGTTCTTTCGATTTTCTTGAGAAAGAATGCAATTGCATTGTGGATGTTCCTCAACTTTTGTTGGAAAAACCGGCTGTTTTTCCAACAAAACTCTGTAGTATAGACATACCCTAAGAGACATGCAGGATCTTTCACCAAGGATACAAGCTGACAGCATGACTTACCTCATGAATAGTGGGTCACAGCCAAGCCTGGCTGTAAAATGAAAGACTTTAGAGAAATGTGGGAGACATGAAGGTATCTAAGTAATGCTAAGTTCTAGAATGAGTGCTCTGGCTTTATTTTTTTAATGTGCAACTATTTATGTAACACTTCTACCTGTGATCACTTGTTAAATGAAGTTGTACTCATTTTTGCCCTAAACCTCTCCAAGTGCAGTGCGCTAAGCAGAGCAGTGACCTGAGGTAAAATGGGTGGGTGGGGTGCAGCTTTTCTGGAAGCAGCGAGTCTGTGAATGCTGCTAGCATACAGCAGACCAGGGCCTAGACTCTCGAAGAGGATAGAATCATAGGGCTGGAAGAGACCTCAGCAGGTCATCAAGTCCAGCCCCCTTGCCTAAAGCAGGACCCATCCCAAATAAATCAACCCAGCCAGGGCTTTGTCAACCCAAGACTTAAAAACCTCTAGGGATAGAGATTCCACCACCTCCCTAGGTGACCCATTCCAGTACTTCACCACCGTCCTAGTGAAGTAGTTTTTCCTAATATCCAAACTAGACCTCCCCCATTGTAACCTGAGACCATTGTTCCTTGTTCTGCCATCCGTCACTACTGAAAAAAACCTCTTCTCCATCCTCCTTGGAACTTCCCTACAGGAAGTTGAAGGCTGCTATGAAATCCCCCCTCGCTCTTCTCTTCTGCAGACTAAACAAACCCAGCCTCTCCTCATAGGTCATGTCCTTCAGCTCCCTAATCATTTTGGCATGTTCCAAGAGAACAGGAGTTGGAGTATGCCTATCACTAGCCTGAATAGAGAGGGAGGCTTGTGTAGACCTAAAGGGACGTGCTCATGTAGCCAGTGGAGTTGTGGTCCTTCTGATCCTGAATACCCCAACAAGCTTTCCTCACAAAAAGGGCAGGTAGCAACGATGTGCTTCACAATTCACCCCATATCCCATTTATTCTATACAAAAACTGGATCTGGGTTTATAACACTGCTTTGAGGTCCATCTCTAAGCCTAAGCAAAGTACACTGTAGTTCAGCCTGTTTTGTTTGTTTGATAACCTCACATCGTGTTTGTGCGGGGCTACGTTCTTTTTGATTTTTAACACCTTCTCAGTTCCCATCTAATGTAAAACAAGTCACTGGCTATCCCTTCATAGAAGGCATTTCAATTAAAACTTTCTATATAATACAGATATTGTAACAAAAAGACAAAACATTCCTTGAAAGTGACATGGATATACAAGAACTATCTTGAAGAAGAGGGTAAAATAAATTAATTTTGTAACGGGTCAATCAGACAAGTATCTGACAATACATGGTGATTTCAACAATGGAAAAAATCAATTTTCTAAATATTTTTATGATCCTTAGAAACTCCTCCTTCATTGTCTCTCAGACCTTACCTGTCCTACAGATTGAAATCTTTCACAAACATTCCTGGTCACAGAAAAATAGTTTAAAAAAATCCATGTTTCCAAGCAACTGGACAGATTCGGGGGGTACAACTCAAACGCATCTCTGTTCAGGACTAACCGATCTGCCCATAAAGAGTCCTTAAAAAGAAGCTTCCAGGAGGAAGACCAACAGGCAATGTCCGTGAAACATTGCAGTCAAGGGGGATTATAAATACAGCATTTATCTTGCATGGCCAAAGCCCAGTAACGGAAATGAGCGAAATAAATAGATTGCACAGTGCACACCTTACTGAAAAATTAATAGAAAGCATCAGTAATGTGGCAGAAAGCTTATTTACAAGAAGAGTATAAAATGCAGTTGTTATTAAAGCACACTGTCTAATTGGACTTCTGTGTCTCTCGTGAGCTTGAGACCCGGAAACTGAAGGAGACAAAAAAATTCAAGAGATACTCTCCCCTTGTTTTTGTATTCAGCCTTCTCATCACCTGCACCTTTATTCCCTCCTCTCTCTAATGAGCTCACAAAGTCAGATGACATTAGTTTTCCTTCTCTGACTAGGTAAATTTTATCGATTGCACGATGGGATCCCCCTGCTTTGGTGCAAGGTGCCTTTTTGTTTCTTTTGATGTTGGCAACGTACAAAAAAAAATCCCAGTCTTATACTTTCAGTCTGAATGGTTTGCTTTAGATTTAAGAAAGCAACAAAAAAGAAAGAACAAGTGTAAAGTCTTCACAAGAAAGCACACAGAGTGCATCTCACCTCTGCTGCAGGCTGAAGCTGCGATTCTGCCTCACACAATGGAAGATGCCTAGGAAACTCCTAGAAATTTACAGATGCAAAACACAAAAAACAAGATCACAAGTTACATCGCTACACATGCCACACTTTTGTTTTCTTGTCTCTTTGTTCAGGTTGCAAATCGACAGAGTTGGATTAGGGATAATTAAAGATCCTGCTCAGATGTCAGCTCAAATGCCAACACTTTCTTCCCCTCATGCCTCAAAGAGGAAACAAACCTCTCTCTAAGTCTAAGTTAAATTTTCAAACACACAAAGATGCAATTTTTAACAATCCAACATTACCCTGCTTAGACGTGGAAATTCTCCTTAGAAAGAAGATTTAAATGAAATTTAAATGAAATCAATATGGTAAATAAGTTATTCAGTGTCAGGGATTACACGCACACATGTAGACATCATTAAATATTCTGGCAGAAATTTTTTAAAAATATCTTGTATTTATAGGAACACAGGGGAAAGTGAGAAAAATGCGTAGCCCTGAATTACAGGGCTTGTCAGACGTTCAAAAGAACATCACCATTTTATAACTTCTTCTAATCTGGGACAATATAGGTGGTTTGCAAACAATGGGCTGCCAACAGATGCATAATATTCAATCTGACCAAACCAGAAGGAATTAAGTCCAAATTAGCCCGACACAGCCATAAAAATTTGGAGGCTATTTCAGAAGAGAACATTCAGAACATATTCCTCAGACAGGGAAAATGGTAGCCAGTACTCTAGCTTGTGTGAGGATTCCCCTGCCACCAACTCCTGCTCTTAAACCTCTGTCACCATTGGTTCAGAAGCCAAATTTACAGCTGCTTTGGCCAATGTGCAGCCCAGTTACATTGCATGTTAAGGCATTGGCAAGAGCTTTCACTACTGAGGTAAAAAGTAGACTATATGTTACATAGAAAGTTAGCCACGTTACATAAAGTAAGTTTATTTACACTCCAAAATAATATATAGCAGAGTTCCAAAGCATGTAAAAGACTCCTATAGAAATATTTTATCTGGAAGTTGACCTACGAGGTAACCCAAGTAGAAGCACAGAAGACGTTTTGCTGGCTAGGAGGCAGAAGAGGTACACATGATAGAAGATGATAACTGTCCGTAATTGGAGACAAATCTCTCTCAGATTACTGCTTAATTTTCTTTAGATTTTGGTTGACCTGGATTCCATTATTGGCATTACATTCCTTTTAAAAATAAGCAAGTTTTTGTTTAATCTATTTAAAAGCTGGGTCACAGTCCCTCTTTGTCTAACAAAATGGACATTTATCACTTGCTGTTCTAAATATGAAAACATCCTAACCATGCAGTGGGTGTTGTCTCATGTTACACTCTATATTTGTAGGTAGGATACAGTTAATGTGAAAGATGCATTAACATTCTATTTGTGGTTTAAAGCACACAAATTTACAGTCTGACTTTTCACTTGCCCGGATTTGCTAATTTGTCCTTCATTATGTTCCCTTTTTTTTTTTTTTTTATTTAACTCTCGTTTTAGCTCTTAACTGACTTCTTTTAGTTGAGGACAGACTAGGGAGGTATGATGTGGTAATTGCATACCTATGGAATGATTATTTTCACCATCATAATGTGGGAAGTTTATATGAATCCGCTAATAAAATATTCATTTTTAATAGGTGTTTTGGGTATTCTTTTGGAGAAAAGTAAATGTGTTAATTGGTTCAGATTTTCCTAAAAAACATACCGAAAAGACAGTGTAATGCTGTTTGCTTGATGTCTTTTATTTTCAGTCATATGCCTTTACATCTTTGGACAGCGTTTTTTATTTATAGCAGAATTACACGTTATGTTTTAGCTGCTTTCTTCATAAGTAATGTTTCTTTTTACCCTTCAGCACATCTAATTCTCTTGAACAATCCTGGAATCACAAGAATTCTCCAGACAGTTGCATCTGTGTGAATAAGTCATTCTGCTAATCTTGTGTGTTTATATTCCAGTAACTCCTTGGGCAGAGAGTTTAGAAAATGGGTTTCAGACCAAAGTTATTTTTTATGGCCAAGTATTAAACTTTGAAACCAGAGAGTCGATAATTGAAATCCTGACAAACTCTGTAAGTGTGGGTTTACTAAATTAGGTATGAAAATTTCCACTTTTATGTGAGGCTGCATGTACCTCAGCTATGTGCCAAGTCATGGCCAGGAAGAGTTATTTTCTATCTTGAATAGTGCTGGCTGTATTCTGTAGCCTATTGCTACCTGGCAACCTGATCTTAATTGGGAAAGTATCTTTTATCACTTCTCTCGAGACAGAATTCAGCCTCCTCAAATCTTCTGGAATATGGAATCAGAAATTAATCCACTAACACAATTCTGATAGGATCTCCATATGCTGCCAGTGATCTATCAACTTTCTGAAACCATCTTCAAATAAGAGTGCACCCTAGTAATTATTGTGTTGAGTTTTGCTTAAAATGTTTTACACCAACATACATGATAAATGGATTCAGTTCTTAAAAAAAAAAGTCTTTTAATTGTCCTTGAGTGCATTTCCTATCCTACTTCCTCCATTCATGTAACAGAACAACTATGTCCGCCAAAGTCAGGAGCATTTCCTCCAAGTGGCTTATCTACACAAAGGCACTGTAAGGATTAATATTTGTGCAGCACATCATGTATATAATGTTTATACAAATGCTAAATATTACTATTTCATTGGTACAGTCTTGTGTTATGGCTGTCTGGTGGATCATCTAGCAGATTTCCCATCAACAAATATTTGGAAACTTAACACAATGTTCAGATTGACCTCAATGGTCAAAAACCAAGATATTCAGGAGTAGATTTAAACTCGCATTTACTCCACATAAGCCTTACCTTTCACTTACGACAGCACGCAGGGTGTAGCTACACAACGCAGTGAAAGTGGACCGAACTTGGTGTGTAGGCTACACATGGAAATGAACGGCTCTAGAACTTCCCTGCTGCAGAAGCCTTTCATGGCAGCGGGGAGCTTCTGGAACCTTTCCCCACTACCTCCCCTCTGCCAGAGCTGTCCCACATTGCTGGAGCCTTTCTCTGTGGAGGTGAAAGGCTCTGGCAGAGGGTACGCACCAGAACACCACACTGACACAAATAGCAGTGCAGAAGTGGAAAGCATTGCTTTGGAATGTAGAGCGATTACTCTAGGCTTCATACTTGTAAACATTCTACTCATGCCAGAGGTGCCTCACCATCTATACCAGGGGTGGACAACCTGTGGCTCGAGCCACAAGCGCTCTTTGCTCACAGAAATGTGGCTCTCAGGGTTACAGCTCGTTTGGAGCCACATGCCCACTTTGTGCACGCGCCCCAGTTCCTGGAGGGACAAGTGCGTGGCTGTGGTGGTGGCAGCTCCGGTGAGACCCAGGCATTGGGTTAGAATGGGAGGGACCTGGGGGTGCCTGGCTCAGGGGGAGGGATGTGTGGCTCTTTGCACTACTATCCACAGTTCTTTGTATCTAACTGGTTGGCCACCCCGATCTATACTGTCTTTAAACCCATTATAGTTGGGCAAGAATGTCTGTACTTTAGATGCCATTAACTGTAGAGGTGCCTCTAGATATGTCTCGTGAAATACAATTAAATAGGAGTTGAAAGTCATGAAGCAGGAGAGGGAAGTGGGCAGGTAAATTGTACTGAAGCCCAGACATGGCACTCTGCCAAATTTACTGATCAATGATTCAGCCATGGTTTTTCCTTTTCCTACACAAATTGTATTTTACAGTGTATTCCATTTTTTAGAAAATTGTTGTTGTGGCCATTAGCGTACTAGACAAAAAGACATTACAGTAAAAGGAATTGTGAAGACAGAATAGCCATATTTCAAAGATGGAGGTATAAGAACTGGGAAGACTATATCAGATAGTGATACTCAACAACAAAACTGACAAATAAACTTTGTTTGTAACTTCAGATGAGGAAAACGGAACTTTAAGAAGTTTGTAAAATATCCTGAAAACGGCACATGATCAGAATTGCTGCCAAAGTTGGGACCTGAATACAGAGGCTTTTTTGTATGGCCAAGCCTAAGCATCGTAAGACACAAAGGGTGAAAAGTCTGGCACAATTGAAAATGATGGTTCAGCTCCCATTAGCTTCAAGAGGGCCACAATTTCACTTAAGGGAATTTCATGGGCATGCAACTGACGGAAAGACTGAACTCATGTATAACAGAAGTACAGATACCCTATGCTATACACTTAATCATGAGAATACATGCTGCTCTGCATAAGACTCTTATTTGTGGATTTGGGTATTTCTAATATTTCTGAAAAAGAAACGGTGTTTTCTGGCAGATCCTTTGCTGGTAAAAATTGTCCTTCCATTGACTTCAATAGAGCAATGTCAATTTATACAAGCTGCAAATCAGCCTCATTCAAAAAGGTATTTTACTGGCAAATCTATACTTCAGATGAAAAAGTAGCCCAGTGTTTGTGTTTCAAAATCCAGTTCCAGTTAAACAATAGCCTCAAGGAACTCTTTCTGCTAGGATTAGAGAAACAAAATAATCAGATAATACGAGTCCACCAGCGTAAGTGAACAGCCTGGAAAGATCATTCCACAAAAATGAAGTAAAAAGCATTAACACAGTACTCTGAGAAGGGTAAAGAGAAATTTGGTGGATTGGAAGATCACCCAGGAAAAGTGAATTGAGGGGTAGGAGGTGGAAAGACTGGAGGAAGATTCTAAGATAGTTGGGGCTGTGGGGTTTTTTTGTACTCAACTGCCGAAGTCATTTATATTTCAAGTCCCCTTGCAATAATACACATTTTAATGTGCTTCTCTGCTTCTGCGTGGATTTTAATGTTAAAATCCTCCAAATTTCTTTTTAAAAATCATAGAACCTAAAGCAAATCTCTTTTTAAAAAATTGCAGGTTTTGAGGTGTTCTAAGACAAGGCAGAATAAATCTCTAAACTGAAAGGAATGTGGAATGTGCTTCCTAACACTGAATTTCTTTTGGGTAATTTTTTCTGGTGGAAAGCATGCTTTGTGATTTGGCTATAGGATGGCTAAGAATTTTGATTCTTACTTGTCTCTACAAGAGCATAAAAATTTAGTTTATTTTTTATTAAAACAACCGGATGTCAAACCACGCCTGAGTCTTCTTGGATAGCTCAGAAGACTGACAGTGAAATATTGACCCTTCTAGCTCCTTGTCCACCATTTAGAATCCACATCCAAAACAGTAGTAACCAAGACCTCTTGTTGATTGTTCTATGGACTACATGAAATAATTGGACTGTATCAAATACCAGTTAGACAGGCAAACAGACACATGTTAACAACAATCATCAATTATTAGCATTCACGTTGGCAATTTCAGAAGAAAGGTCAAGAACCGAGTCAACATGGACATTTTTATTCACTGATGTGCTAACTCCAGATTAGGATTTAAGCATGTTAGCAAATTATTTTGGAATGGAGTAGCCATATACTGACAGTTTCATGTGCTTACTTGGCAGATTTAACTTCTCTTTGCAATGTTGTCAATCCAATGCCTTTAATGGGCTCTGAAGTCAATTCAACATTTAAGCAAAAATATTCTACTAGTTCTGATATTTAGAACAAAGGAAGCAAAGCTCAAACTCTAAAAGAAATTTTATTTTATATTGGGTAATATAATCAAGACTAGCTGACCTCTTTTATTTATATAAAAGTATATATTAATATTCCACTGGGCTCAACATAAATCTCTTACATTGAATACATTTGGGATTCATCAAGTTCTTATTACAATCATTGAAAAATCTCTCTCTTCAAACTTCGTTTTTTATCCTAATAAGGTGTTCTTCAGCATGAATAAACTACAGTTACACAGTGATTACCACTGTGGCAACAAACTGTAATTCGCAGGTTAGTAAACTGACAAATCACATTCATGAGCAAAATTAATACGCAATCCAACTTTGCAAAAGTTTGTCAGTAATCAAGTCAATTTAAGTAATAAGTTAAAGTTAAATGTCAAATCTACTCGGAGCATGGAAATTAATATGTATAACAATTATTTTTAAATGGATAGCTGATTATCTTCTATTATTTGGGCAGATAGGCTAACACATAGTCAAAGCACAAACCACAGCATATTTTGTCCTGAATTAGCTAGTAAATCACTATTACAGTAGCTATTAACAATCATAAAGCCTTTTGAGTTTTACAGGGTGTTCATAATAGGCCATGCCATATGATTTATATGGGAAACATGAGTCAGCTCCTCAAAATGAGCTTGATCTGGGCTTGCTGGCCTTTCTGGGTGACCTCTTGTTATCTCAGAGATTACTTGTAAAACTTAGCGTTTCAGCAGCCATCCCTAATGTGAGCTAGTCAAACATGGTCATAAAATGCAAATCTCACAGTTCCTACTAGCTGTGTAATTTTTAAAAAGTTATATCCTGGTTCAACGAGAATAAAGACAGACCTTACAGAGAAAGACATTTTAAACAGAGCTAAAAATCCTACAATTATGAAATAAGATTAAATGCATACAAAAACTATCCAACTGAAAACATGAGGTGAGCACCTAAATGTACTGAGTGTCTGGACAGCCTCGCAGAGTCTCATCGGATACAAAACGCCACAACTCCACCAACTTCAACTGAGTTGCAAGAGTTGACACAAGCTGAGGAGCTGGCCCTGTTTCCCATGCATAGATATTGCCTTCATGTATTCCAAACGAGTGATGTGGTTGGGAAATACAATATGTCTCCAAGGAGGCCTGCGCTTTGTAGCAGCTAAAACGGTTTCAACAAAGACTTGTCCTGCTACTTAACCTTTCTCTGATGGAATCATTTTCTTTCCTTTCCATTTTCCACATGGTGAGCTAGCATTTTTGGATCCCCATGGAGAAATAAATTTAACTCCCTTTACGTTTTCTTACTGCCTCATTCCCAAATACAGTCCTGCCCTCTCCTCAACTTTCTACTAATGCTGGCCTAAGCAACCCTTCATGTCAATGCATTTTATAAAAAGGGAAAGTTTCTCATGTAGATTTATCTCCCCGCTTTAAATGGGAATTTCTCTTTTCTTGCCCCAAATGTCATAATTTAGAGCTTCCAAACAGGTACTGGTAAACTAAGGCTTCTGATCCTTGACTTTTGGAGGGATTTGACAACAGAAAACCCAGAGTTATTAGATACTACATTTAACTGGATTGTATGAACACATGGTTCACTATCCTGGAAAAAAATCCCTCACTCTCACAGGCCTTGGGAGACAGGCCAATCCTCGCCTACAGACAACCCCCAAACCTAAAGCAAATTCTTTCCAGCAGCTACATATCATACCTCAGACACACTCACCCAGGAACCTACCCCTACAATAAACCCCATTGTCAACTCTGTGCACGCATCTATACAAGTGACACCATCACAGGACCTAACCACATAAGCCACAACATTAGAGGCTCATACAACTGCACATCCTGTTATGTGATCAAGTGCCAGCAATGTCCCTCTGCAATGTATATTGGCCAAATTGGGCAGTCTCTTCAACAAGGATAAAAGGACACAAGTCAGATATCAGAAAGGGTAATAGTCAGAAACCTGTAGGGGGGACATTTTAACCTACCCAGGCACTCTATAACAGATTTAAAAGTAGCCATTCTTCTACAAAGGAATTTCAAAAGCCAATTACAGATATAGAGTGCAGAATTGGCCTTCATATGCAAATTTGACACTCTCTCTCCTGGCTTGAACAAAGACCTGAATTGGATGGACAGTTATAAAACCTGTTTTCTTTACATTCAACACCCAATTGACAGCAAAAGCTAAGTATGGGACACTTCCAGCCCACTCAATTAGCCTCATTAGCACCGGGACTACAATTGACAGGTACCTTTTTCCTCTCTGCTCCCTTTTTCTGTTGCAAATTGTGAGATTCCCTCCCCCCCCCCGGCTTTTCTTTCCACTCTGCTTATCTGAGGAAGTGGGATTTACCCACAAAAGCTCATGATATATATTGTTAGTCTCTAAAACATGAGACTACTCATCTCTAAAACATGAGACTACAGGACTACTCGTTTTGAAAGTTACAGACTAACACAACTACCCCTCTGAGACTTTGGTTCATTATGATTATGCAATATCACATGTTTGTCCTGCTTCTTTTTCTAAATTTCTTTAGCTCAGTTCAGAGACTTTTTGAAAAAGGCTCTCTCTTCTGAGTAACACCTACTTAACGAATTTCAATGACTTGGTCCAGTTTTCTAATGACATTTTCAAAAGCATTCAATGTTGGTCTCTCTCTGCTCCCACCATTTAAGTCAATATTAAATCTTCCATTGACTTCAATAGGACCAAAATTAGGCTGCTGAAAATCCTAGCCCTAAAGCGATGGTTACACAGAGAGAAAGTTATTATGATATTTTGTTGTTTCAGGACTATAGTCAAATATCTAAGGTCTGAAACGGGTTAAGTCACATAGGAGACAAAATATTTTATGAATAAAAACTTCATCAATAGTGGGGCATTCTTCTCAGTATATGCATATAGGAAGGGGGACCATCCCATGGTAAACTTGACATATAGAAGGAACTTTGATGTTCAAGGGCAAACACGCTAATCTGGCAGGAATGGAATGAATAATTTCTCTGACTGCCATGTCCATGAATTCTACGACAAGTTTAATTTGATAGTTAGACATCAATAAACCTTTTTCATGGATCCTAGCACTATCTGATGAAGGAGTGCTCTCTCTTTAATGTTATTATCAAATAGCCAGATAAAATTTGCTCTAAATAGGTTTCATGAGTGCTAATCTCAATCTAAAACATTCTAACAGGTCGTCTCTTCTTAATGGTGCTGTATAAATATTTATAAAGACTGTGCAAGAGAAGAAGAGTTGACAAAGGGTTTTTAAACACCCTTGCCATGTACAGAAACTGGGGGAAGAATATGAGAAACTGCAATGACTATACTGCTCTTATCTTCCCCTTCAAACAACCTCAAATCTAGAAGGAGTAACTTAATCCAAGAATATTTATGAATATACACAAGGAACATGCACTAGAATAATCCATTTCACAAAGAGATTAAACCATAACACCTTATAAAACAAAACAGAAAACAAGGTCTTGTCATGGAAAGTGATGGGAAATCGTACCTCCTAACCCCCAAGGTTAGACTACCAGCCCCCACCTGGAGCAGTAATGGTGCATTGCACCCCTGCGATATTTCACTGTCTTGAGATCTCAGTAGTAGCTGCAGGCCTTCCTGCATCCACTCCTCTTTTGGAAAGACTGCTGCCTTCCCCCATGCCCTTGACAAGAGAACGGTGGTCTAATTTATTCCCTCTTGTCCCCCTTTGAGAGGGGAGCGAAATCCATTTCCTTGTAAAGCTCCAGCATTTAATTCCCTCAGACCTGAAGAATCCACACGCGTTTAGGTTACACTAAACAAAAGCAGTATTTCTTGGCAATATGCAGGAAACCAAGCTGAAACAGAATGATGTTAGATATTAAACATCTGGGGTGAAATCCTGGTGCTACTGCTGTCAGTGGAAGGTTTGCTATGGCTAATTTCACCCCCACACATGGCAAAAAATGAGTAGCCCTAACACGTGAGTTACAGAAAAAAAAATGAATGGTTTACCTTTCTCCTAATGTATTACAAGCTGCTTGGCCTTCTGTCCACCACAGCTATGGATCTACCGTAACCTGTCAGAATTACACCTGGGAATAACATTGCTGAGTGTAATGTGACATTAGCCACTTATAGACTCTCCCTACAGGACAAAGGTGCTCCAATTTAATTTACATTGCATTTGATTACCATATCCTTTTTTTTTTTTTAAGTCACATAAAGTACAGAAACATAAGAGTCCCCCCTTTCTGAAATTGGACACAAATTCTCTCCATCTAGATGTAGCCCTCATCACGGTCTGTCTTATTGCTAGCTGTATACTCTATCATTGAGTCTGTGAGTGTTTATGTTCATTTTATATATTATCTTGAAGTATCTTTTCATGGGCAATACACAGCTAAATAAAAACTTTTAAAACTTCAATTATCCTTCCTTTCGGACTTCTTGAAGCTCCAGATTATAAAATAATTACTTCCAAAATCCCAATTACAAAAACATCTGCCATATGAGGAGAACTTAAGACTGGGACTTATTTAAAACAAACAAAAGGAAGTACTTCTCACAATACACAGTCAACCTGTGGAACTCCTTGCCAGAGGACATTGTAAAGTCCAAGGCTATAATAGGCTTCAAAAAAGTGCTAGATAAATTCATGGAGGATATGTCCATCAATGGCTATTAGCCAGGATGGACAAGGATGGTGACCCTAGACTCTGTTTGTCAGAAGCTAGGAATGGGCAACAGGGCATGGACGATTACCTGTTCTGTTTATTCCCTCTGGGGCATTCCCTGGCATTGGCTACTGTTGGAAGACAACATCCTGGGCTAGATGGCCCTTTCGTCTGACTCAGTATGGACTTTCTTATGTTCCAAACTGTACAGCACACTGTCTCTTGCATGAAAATTCATCATAGTGGGATTACTCAAGATGTATGGCTCTAATGAGATGTTAAAAAAAAAAAAAAAAAAAAAACCTATGGTGCCTTAACCACTGGCCTTTAATTCTCACGGATTTCTTGGCAGAAGCTAGAAGGCCAGTCTCTGAAGAAGAGGAGAACATTGGCTCTATATAAAGAAATTTTCAATGGCCAAGCCATATTCCACCAGGGTTTATTTAAAAAAAAAACATGCTTGGTGAAATATGCATGTCACTAATCTGCATCAAAAGAGGACTTCAGCTTTCCACAGTTGGTACTTAGTACCTTTTAAAAATGGGAGGAAAAATCCCAAGGAATTTGTCTTACAGAAAACAATTACAAATGCTTTCAATAGGCAACTAAGTTGTGTCAGGACAATAGTTTACCATCCATTTGTGAGCTATAGGTCTGATGGCTGATGACTAAGAAGCACTTACATGTGACAGTGAGATGTGCACTGTAGGAAAAAAAAAAAAAAAAGCAGGCAAGAGATACAAATGCAGAACTTCAGTCCAAAAATCTGTGGGGAAGGAGGCAACCTCCTTCAGCTCTTCCTGCCACTTGACTGAGATACTCCATAGCACCAGCCTGACAGTAAAGAGGAATAGCGAAGAAAACAATTTGCCAGCATCCAATAACAAAAAAGAGCAAGCAGTCCCACCTAGGTTGGAAAAAAGTTTCTTTTTAAAAAGCCCACTCTTCGGTTATCAGAATTACTGGTTAAACGTGGAGACTCATTTTGCATAGTGCTCATCATAGTTTGTTCCTGATTCCTCACATGTCAGGAGGCATTGTTAACAAAATTGTGTATAATTTCAATAGAGAATTTTTCTTCCCAACACACTCTCAATTTTTGTTAACTCCAATATTCTTTGATAAAAAAAACACCCAAGAAATGATTAGCTTTAATAGCTCTTCTATGAATAAAGCAGCACAACTGGATGGCAAATATAAATGAACGATCTACAGTAAAAATTTAAGTCTTCAAAAATTACACCAAAAAAGATTATAGGTTCTGGACTGCTCTGGGGGAAAAATGTACGCTTGTAATAAATATATCAAATCCTTTAAAAACTACACCCAATGGAATTTCATATTTAGACTGATTTGCTTTCCAAATCACATAGGCAGCGTAGTTACATGCAATCTTTAAACAAGTATAACCACAGAGCAATGCAGAGAGATTTAAGAGAAATAAAGCATGATCAGCTAGGTTGTAATCTTCTTTTCCTGCATTCTCGTCCCTATAGCTGCATTAAATTGCCTGTTGAGAACAATAAACATATTTGTGCTTTATAGGTAGAATGATTTGTATTATGTAAAGATTTGGCTAACAGACTAAAGACACATTCACACTGAAATGGATTACATGCTGTTAATTTTTGGATGCTCTCGGGAACTCATAATTCTGGAGGACTACAGCTTCACATTTGAATATACGTTGTGTGATTTCTCAAAACAGGCATTTTAGTCATTTTTCTAGAACCACGCTACCCAAAAAAAACCCGAATAGTTGAGTGTGTTCTAGAAGGGAAATGTACTGCAGTCCAGTGTTGTTTTTTCCCCACTCAAGAATAAGCATAAAATTTACATTTTTCCTATTAAACTGTATGACTTATCATACCAGTTCGACAGCTTTAATTCCAATGTTGTACTCCAGGAATATTTGGTTAGCATTATGCTAGCAGAAACCTGACGTGGTCTTTCTGCCACACAAGTGTGCAGAATTAGCAAGCAAGCCAGAATTGGTTGTTTTGAATAAAAGTTCAAGCTACCTATTCGGTTTGTAACTGTTTGGAGATTTCATGTTGATCTCAGTAAGCCCATTTCAAAAATATTGTTAAGAAATATCATTGTTAATAAATTAAATATCTAGTATTGCAAAGCAATACCCATCAATATGTTCACATTCTTTCATTATGAACTATAACATTCAGAATAAAGCGGATTCCCTTATTTCTGTTCTCATGAAACACTAAACTTACTTGGCCTCCATTAACTAAACACCAAAATCCTTTGTAAATTATGTGAAGATATTTCATAATTTCTGAAATACTAAGTAGTTCAGAACAATCTTAAAGGATAAGCTCACTAATAAATGGAATATCCCTGTACAAATACAACAGGGAAACACACTGTATTTCTTTATTAAATCACGTACTTTTCTTAACATGGGAAGGGTCACCTAACAAATATACATTGACTGGACATAGCACAAATACTTTTTATGACCTTTGGTCTCACGTTATAATTGGTTGTCTGGTCACAGTTGCTTACAGTGTAAACAAAGACTGATAAACCCATACTGGCGGCAAGTATTTATTACATTACAACACAGCTGCCAACTGTCTAACCGTTTTAATAAAAACCTATTTTCTAAGGTTTATGTTTTATTGCATGTATGACTCCCTTATTGGTTAGCATTTTGGAGTTGCGGAAAAGGTTATGAATTCAGAAACTGACTGCATTCATATTATATTTAAAACTTAATGCTATTTTATTAAAGACATATGGGCCTCCAAAGTACACATATTAAATGTCATGTAAGAAAAGTAGCAGTTTAAATCATGGTCAAATTCATTTTTGACGTGACTCCTGAGGCTTCCCAAGATCTGAACTATTTCTTTGTAAATCTGGCAGTTTAACCACACTCATAAATCACTTTCAAAGCATATTATTTCTTAATTTTACTGCATTAAAGAGCATTTGGCCTACACAGTGAACTGTTTGTAGCAGTTATGTGAACAAAGTTGTACATTTAGTCTTACAATGTGGGAAGGGGGGGAAGAGAGTCTGCTAATTTTTCAGTCTGAATTTACTTCCTTTTTCCATTTTAACTTAAATAAATACAATTGCCGGTGAAACCTGCTAGGGTGAGATTTACATGCAAGTTTGCTGGATATACATTAAATGAAGGTTCATTTCCGCTAGCTTTCGGACTATAATTAGAAACACAGAATCACAAAAGCAGGTGTAAGGATAATTTAATACTTGAGAAAATACCCCATAGATCTTTCCTGTGGAACACTATACTATGAAGGGTAGAACAGAGAATAATATTCCTGTAGGACAATGCTGGGTTTTTTTAATTTAGCACCTACATACTATGATGACTATGATAAACATATGTATAAAATATGTATTTTCAGTAAACATTTTAAAAATAAACTTCAAGCAGAACTAAGGGTCCTTATTGGGGTCCACAGGAAGATTGCCACTGAAAGGAAAGGGCTCTAGAAGTGATCCTAGCTCATAAAACTGTGATTGTTCCTAATTATCACATATTTTTGAAACATTATCGGTTTATTAGACAAATAACTCACAGATGTTGTGATTCTCAGGTCTTCCTATGCAAGTTTTGTACTAAGAAATGAATTTCAAAATAAATCAGGGTATGGTACCACCTCAGACTTAGGGTACAACTCCACTGCGGGGTAGATGGGCCAAATTTGGCCTAGTGTAGCCAGACCAGTTCAGATGGGCCAAATTTCGGAAAAGCCTCTTCCCCCCGCCCCCCCCCCAAAAAAAATCGGAAAAAGCTGTAGTGAAGACCTAGCCTTAAGGAATAGAATACTCTTTAAGGGTACGTCTACACAGCAGGGCTAAGCTTGAAATATACTATGCCACTTGATCTATGCAAATTAAGTAGCTTAAGTCGAAATAGCTTATTTCAAATTTGTGCATGTACACACAGCACTTACTTCGAAATAGAGCACTCTTCCTCCAACTTCCCATACTCCTCATACAATGGGGTTTACAGAAGTCAGAGTAAGAAGATCGTCATTTCGAATTTATTTCAAAATAACGGGTTTGCTGTGTAGACACGCAATACATTGTTTTGGAATAACTGACATTATTCCAAAATAAAGCTGCTGTGTAGATGTACCCTAAGTGTCTTCAAAGAACAATTAAGACTGCTCAGCACCTCAGATAGTCGCACTCTTTATCTATCCAGTCCAGTTTCTGGCATTTTTTCCTGAACGGAAAATTTACTCAAAGTTATGCAAATCATGACCCAGTTCATCCAGAGATGGAATTCAATGGAAAATCTTCTATTGAATTGAAGCTGGATTTAATAAAAGGCCTAATTATCTCAAACTGTAACTGGCCTTAGCCACTGCAACCAGGCACGAAATGGACACATTTATTTTCATTGAATTCCAACAAAACATGAGGCCACCAATAGCCCTCTCTAGCCTCTGGTTTCTGGGACTTTAGGCCAAACTTAGTCTTGGTGGAAACAGGTGCAGCCTAATGAAGAGAATCAATTTACATTAATTTATATCAGGTCTGCTCTCACCCCATCCCTTTTCTTTGCCAAAGTGAGCAGTAATGGAAGCTTTCTAGACATAAGCTAAAAGGACCATTATCATGGTTTATGCCTTAGAAAGAATCATATCAGCCTTAAAAAAAAAAGGCTCAGAGTTTTAGACTGGGAGGAGAAAAGAGTAGGGGAGTGCTTTTTAAAACTAAATTAGTAGCTGTTTTTTGGATAAAATAACCTATAAATCAAATTGTTTTTGTCCGGTGGACTAGTTCTTGTCTTCATCTTCACTAAGGAGAAAATGACTGATGCTTTGGAGCACATTCAGTGGTAGGCAGGCCTAACAACGAGGGGGGGAGGGAAAGGAGGCAGCTGCCCCGGAGCCCAGCAATATAAAAGGGCCCAGGGCTTTGGCCACCATTTCTACTGTGGCAGTAGTGCCAGCCAGAGCCCCAAGCCATTTAAATTTCCAACAGAGCACTGGGTGGTACATTCCAGACAGAACTAAGGGCTGGCAGGGGGGCACAGTGCACTCTGGGTGGCACTGAGGGCCAGCCCCGCCCCTTCCAACTGAGGCTCCACCCCCTTCCAGAAGCATGGAGCCCCACCCCACCTTGCCCAGGGTCCCTAGTAGTAGGGATGACACTATAATTCCGAGAGGTCATACACGTTGTTGGACTCTGCTGTAGGGAAGAATTATCACTTTTTCTCTCATGTTCTTTGGCCTAAGAATGTCTGAGACAAGGTTAGAACAACAAGCAGCAGGCCCCAAAATTCTGATGAATACAAGCCACAATACACTTTAATAGTCTTCTGCTCCATATATTTTGAGATTCACACATTTAATCCAGAGCAAAATTAGAACTGGTAGTCCACTCTGGCACACACCTCTCACCACAAGGGTCTGTGACATGTGCTATGTATATAGCACAATACACTCATTCTCCATTTTGCAGATAAATATAAAGACATGTCCCTTGGGTTTACAGTTTAAGGCCCCAATCCCACAACCTGTTGTGTGCAGAGGGACTGCTGCTTCGGAGCACACCCCTACTGACACCAGAGTCCACCTGCACAAAAGTGCGAAGATCAGGACCTAAAATTTTTCTAGAGACACAATAGTGACAGATAGAGATGGTCAATGGAAGACAATAGTAAACAAACAAAAAAAAAACCCCACAGCAACAACAAAAAAAGGAGGCAGATAATTGAACATTTAAAATACCCTGTCTGAAGAGAAGTAGAAACAAAAGCTGTTTGTACTTTGGTTTCTTTAGTTATCCTTTATACTGAATGTACAAATATCATTACCGTAAGTGAATGAAATACGTTTCATAGAAAGATTATACTTCATCAGCTCTGGAACAGATGTGAGCTGGAAGAGAAGGAGTTTTCAAGTAGATGAGAGTGTGGTCACTGAAACACAAGACCAAGTAGGATGCTCCAAGAATAATAGGCTGCATAAAAGACTGAGGCCAGGTATACTGGGGGAAAAAATTGACCTAAGATAGGCAACTCCAGCTACATGAATAGTGTAACTGAAGTCCATGTACCTTAAAGTCAAATTTCTGGGGCGTTCCCAATGCGGGATGTTGACGGGAGAAACACTTCCATCGACTTCCCTTACTCCTTGTGTCTCTGTGGACTACTGGAGTTGACGGGGGTGCCATCAGTGGTTGATTTAGCAGACTTACTAAAATCAAACCCCACTAGATCGATCTCTACAGCGTCCATCTTCCAATAAGTGGAGACAAGCCCTGATTGGAAACAAAGAACAGAAAAGTCAACAAAGGGAACAGGAAGTTTGTGGGAAAGGAACTAAAATATTCTGTGAAAACCCCGGACAAGTTCCCTGCACAAGTACCGGGTCATATTTCCAGCAACTTTAGGTTCCAGGTATTTTCCAATATTGACAGAAAAAAAAGACTCAAGATAGCAAAAAGATATGAAAGGGAAAGGCAATGGTGACTTACAATCCAATTTAACATTATAAAGAACAAAACATTTTTAAAAAAATCACTCTATATCAGGACAAAAACTGTAGCAATAAGGGAAGCCGCTTTGGTTCATTTTCCTACTTAGAAAAAATCTTCAAACTAAAAACATACGTGGCAGTGTTAGGTCTCTGGGCTGGTAAGAAATAATGCTTTCCAGCTCTAGGAACATAGCCAAAAACCCCATCATAGTTAAAAAGACACAGGAAAAATAAAATGATGTTAAAATACCCTTGCAGAAAACACTTGGTGTAATTGCTATCAGTGACAATGCCAGTGAACTTAGCTAAATTAACATCAAAGAAAGCTCTAATTATAGTGCGTCGCCTCCTTATTGATAGCACCCTGTCTGTTACTGTAAGACACCCCACTGTAAAGAACATAAAAGCAAACATAATATCTAATTGTGCTATCATTTCCAGTGCCCCTTGCAAGCAGGCTCATCTGCAATCCCTAGTAATTGCTGACCTTCTTGGTTGGTCAGTAGGGTGATGAAGGCAATTTAAGACAAAGTGTGTACATGCCCTGCAGAGCTAATTATGGCAGCCATATCACATCCCATCACAGTCAAAACAAATGAGATATGAAAACATAGTCATGGCAGTTCTCAACTTCAGAGCCAGATATTTCACATTTATCAAATACATGTAACTTTTTTTATTCTTGTTTTGCCATCAATTTTATCTCCCAAAATAAATAAGGCCACGATGTCGTATTGTGAAATTACACCAGCTTTGCTCTGTTGGTTGTAAACACATGTACCTCTCCACTCAAGAGTACTTCTCTTCCTGTGGGCAACCATTTAGAGACTATTTCGGGTCAAAGTCCAGGGAAAGCACCACCATGTGGAAGCAAGGATTCAGAGATGAACCGACTCAGAGTTCCACGAATGTCATATAAAAAGTGCCTTCGAAATAGAGTTGGTCTTTAATCGACATTACGATGTGCAGAGAAATTCCTACACTTGCTTTTGAGGTCTTCTGCAAACCAAAATTTATCCTGACTTCATTGACGTCAATGGGAACTTTTGCCTTAAGTAGAGTCAGAATTTCATCCCCAGTGCCTGCATATCAAGATTTCCATGGATAACCTCGTTAAATCTGGTGGATAAGTGGAATACTGGATAAGGTTCCACATTCTAAATCTGAAGAGTCTGATAAGACCTAGAAGATGCTCGTCATGGATACATTAGTGATAACCCACTGGGCCACACTGAAACTTGTGGGGCTGTGGAGCCCACAGGACTACCGCAGCCAGGGGCGGAGGGCAGTGGTGCAGGGAGTTGGGGAGAGAAGCCCAGTGGAGAGGCTGGTGCCCCTCCCCGCTTCCAGACCTTTCCTGGTCTGGCAAACTCCCTTGTCTGAGACCACTCAGGTCCTGAGGGAGCTGGGATGAGGGAGGTCCAATGTGTAATTGTCTATAATACATTATAAGATCCTTGGTCAGGGATGGCCTTTCTTATGTTCATAATTAGGGCAGTCAAGTGATTTAAAAAATCATGATTAATTGCACTGTTAAACAATAAGAGAATACCATCCATTTAAATATTTTGGATGTTTTCTACATTTTGAAATAAATTGAGCCCCTGTGCACTTTGTATTCTGGATTGTAATTGAAATCAATATAGTTCATTACAAATATTAGCCCTGTAAAAAACAAAAGAAATCATATTTTTCAATTCACCCCAAGCAAGTACTTGTAAGTGTAATCTTTTTATCACGAGAGTTCACCTTACAACTGTAGAATGATGTACAAAATAACTGCATTCAAAAATTAAACAACTCTGGCCGTATGAAAGGTTTCCTTTGAGCCCCACTTTCCTGAATCACAAGAGCAGGATTTCATCTTAAAAGAAAATTAAAAAGCAAATTCCTAATCCTCAGTTATGTAAAACAATTTGAACGTCACGTGCCTCATAAAGGCTTGAAAAACAGGAGGCAAAACCACAAAATAATCCAAAGAGCTTTTGAGGCTCGGATCATGATTTTTGAATGCTTGAATGGGGCAATGGTGTGCTCTTATCATTGTCTATTACCTGACTACACAGATGAGGGCACCCACTAAAGGGCAAGCCAAAACTTCCAATTCAAGCAAAAGCTGGTCAATCCACTTACTGTAATGCACAGGGAGATTATTTGAAGGAAGAGTGGTTGGATGCACCAATCTGCTCTCCAAAATCCCTTACATAATGATAGACATAATGGTCTAGCCAGGCAGACTAGAGACTCGGTCAAGGGATGTAAAGCAGCTCTGGGGAAATTCAGTAACCTTGATAGAAGGAAACGGAGAAGGTTGCATCTTCTGGTTCCAGAAGAGCATTCCAACATACATTTTGTTTTCCCTACTGGGCACAGAGTCCAAGATTGTGCATAAAGGTCTACAGCATGGGGAAGAACTTCATTTACACATTTTTCCCATTGGGTTTCAGTGGCTTGGGGAATTAGGACTACTTTACTTCTTAGCCATAATCCTTACATAAATCATCAAATGAGTACTGGGTTAATATGTTGCATTATTTTCCATTGGGGTTCTGGTACCAGCCAAAGGTGCCAGTGTTAAAATATTTACCCCTCTGCTATTCATCACTTAAATTTGGGTCTACACAAGATTAAATACCAAGCTGTTTTGCATCTTTGTAAGACTTACTTTTACAGCTCTTCAGTTCTATTCCACATGCATGTCCAAAGGTTTTATATTTTGCCATCACCACCACACTTTCTTTCCTCTGATGGGTTGTAAAGGAAGGAAGGAGAATGAGACCGTGGCCTTGTTTTTATTTTCCTTACTAAAATAGGCATTTAGTGGTCCTTGAGCTGCCGGCTCACTCTACTGTTGAAAGTCTCTAGGGCTCTTAGTGATTGTAGACTCATAGCACCTAGATTGGCTGCACCTATGGGCTTGTCTACATTGCCACTTTCCTGTGCTGTAACCATCTTGCTCAAAGGGTGTGAAAAAAACCATCCCACCAAGCATAGCAAGTTGCAGCATTGCAAACCAGCAGTGTAAACAGGATCCCAGCCCTGGGAGCCCTGCTCTCAGTGCTGCTACCTACTCCCCTCATGGAGGTGGTTTACCTTCAGCACTGGGAGACCTCTCTCCCAGTGCTGAAGCCATGGTCACACGGCAGCACTTTAAGCTCAACGGTGTAAACAAAGCCTACGTGTTGTAGAACCAACACAGGTGACAGCCATTAGGACAGAAGACCCAGCAGGGGCTGAGCCCCTTTCCTTTTCTTTTGTAGAACAGCTTTGTTTTGTTTTTGAGTATTACTGACCATTTATAGGGTATAGACAGAAACGAAGAAGAATCGTACATAGAGTTCAAACTTCCAATTCGGGCCAGTCATGGAGAGCAGGGTCTCCTGTCAGCAAAACATTTTCTGGTTGATTAGGAAAAAGTCCTTATGTTCAATACACTTCTTACCGGGGCATTAAATTACATTAACCAGATGTGAAACGACAAAAGCAATGATGGCTAATGATGGCTTTTAAAAGTAGCCATCCTGCAACAAAAAAACTTCAAAAACAGACTTCAAAGAGAAACTGCAGAGCTACAATTCATTTGCAAATTTGACACTATCAATTTAGGATTAAACAAAGACTGTGAATGACTTGCCAACTACAAAAGCAGTTTCTCTTGACTTGGTGTTCACACCTCCACATCAGCTGCTAGAAGTTGGCCACATCCTCCCTGACTGAATTGACCTCATTATCTCTGGCCTTCCTCTTGATTGGTACACCTTTCTTTTCATGTACCTGTATATTTATACCTGCCTCTGGAATTTCCACTACATGCATCTGATGAAGTGGATCTTTGTCCATGAAAGCTTATGCTCCAATACACCTGTTAGTCTATAAGGTGCCACAGGACTTCTCATTGTTTATACAAAAGCAAAGTAATTCTCAGATAAGGATAACACTCCCTCCTTAACTCAGCCCATTATGCCTCAGCATCACAGGAAGGTAAGTAAGATGTGTTTTGGTTCTAATAGTGAAATATTTTAAAATGGTAAATTTAAAATACTTTAACATTTGCAAATGTATCTTGGCCCAGGCAAGAATCACTATTAAAGGTGCAGATCCTTGATAAAAAAAGACAATAAGGGCTCCTTGCAAACCACTGTAGTTTGCCGTGTGAGTAGTATTTGGAGACTTTTTTTTTTTAAACCATCAAAGAGTTAAATACCCTATATTAAAGAATATGGATTATTGACTGAACTCTGTGTATTGGTCTCTTGTGTAAGTATATATTTAGGGATATATGCCTGATTGCAATGCCTTCTTTGAAGCCATTATTATTTACTTAATCACACAGTCAAGTTGGGAGTCTTCAATCTGCGATGGCTTACCATTTTAGGACATGGAACTCTGACACAATGGACCAGAATAAACTTTTACAGTCTATAGAGAGTTCTAACCAGCTGGCATGTCACTGACAATGGATCTTAACTTTTTTAGATCCTTTAGCTCTGTAGCTATTGCAGATGCTATGTGCTAGGTCCATATGCAATGAATCCTAGGAAGGTTTATTAAAATAAAAATAATGAGCATGCATAAGGGGAAAAAAGATTTCCAAATGGCCCTATTGTTCACCTTTTATTGTTCACCTTTTATTACTATTTTTATAAATGACTAATTTCCCTGGTTCAAGACAAAAGGGTACAGAAGACACATTAATACAGATGCCATATATCCAAGCAAAAGAATTATGCTTCATTCTTGGAAGCATATATATAGAGATATATAGATATAGATATATATTGATATAGATATATATCATACAAAAAGGGAAATTTGAGAGACTTTACTAGCAACCATTTTTATACCTGTACAGCATAATCACTCAAATTTCCCTTCATGTACGATTTCATTGTAATGGGTTTTGAGAAAGTAGATGATAAAACTATTAAGATAGCAAAATAATACCTGTGTGAGTGGCAAACAAACATGAAAACACTGATAAGGATAAAAAACTAACAGCTTCCCCCTCCCCCCCCCCCCAGTTTTGCTTAGCTGAGCTTGTTTTAGCTGCATTGCTGAATATCTACTTTTCCTAACATAATAAAACAACCGTGCACTTCCCTCTAAAAAGTTGGGGATCAAATACATAGCTCAGTGTGAACACAAGTTGGATGACATCACCCCATGAAATGCATCCCTAGCCTCAACCTGCCTTGCTGCTTAATTAGATTCTCTTAGGTATTTACAAAAAAATCAGTGTCAGCTTTCACAATTATAAATACTAGAACCACAGTGGGAAGAGTAAGATATTTGAAAAATCATCACAAAATAAAAGCCATTTTAAAATAAATGAATTTCAATCTTTAGAACATCATTAGCCGCATGATCAATTGGAATAATCTGGTTTAGCTCTATAGAAGGGATGTCACTTCACTGGGGCTATGCTCATCTATACCAGAGGAGTATTTGGTCCAACAAGCTTCAATCATGAGGCTCATTCTCATGCATCCTCTTCACATTATCGATTTTCTCAGTTTTGCTATACTAACAAAAGTAGGCAAAGTAAAAAATGTTGTAAGGGAAACAAACAGCACTGGTTTCACCATCAATTTGCTGGAATAGCAAAATGTGCACGGTGTGAAAAATAAACATAATATTTATGCCTCATATCCTAAAATGTGTGTTTTATATATATATATATATATATATATATATATATATATGTTATGAACTCAAATGTATACGTATATACATATACACAATGGCTGCGTCTAGACTGGCATGATTTTGTGCAAATACTTTTAACGGAAGAGTTTTTCCATTAAAAGTATTTCTGCAAAAGAGCATCTAGATTGGCACGGATGCTTTTGTGCAAAAAGTGCTTTTGCGCAAAAGCATCCGTGCCCAGTGTAGATGCGCTTTTGCGCAAGAAAGCTCCAATGGCCATTTTAGCCATCGGGCTTTCTTGCACAAAAAATTAAGGTGCCTGTCTACACTGGCCCTCTTGCGCAAGTATTCTTGCGCAAAAGGGCTTATCCCTGAGCAGGAGCGTCAAAGTATTTGCGCGAGAAGCACTGATTTTGTACATTACAAAGTCAGTGCTCTTGCGCAAATTCAAGCAGCCAGTGTAGACAGCTGGCAAGTTTTTGCGCAAAAGCGGATGCTTTTGTGCAAAATCTTGCCAGTCTAGACGCACCCATTCTGTGTGCATGTCTATGATCTATAAAATTTTAACCAATATGATATAAATTGGATGAATAGTTAAATAAGCAGATAGGCTTTTTTTTAAAATGAATATACCCCGTCTTCTAATGTGTCATCCATTCATTTTGTCTACTCATGCTGATAAGCAATGTACAAACAGAGGGACTCAAATGCAGGATTTTCCACTGTGGACATTTAACCCGGCCCTGTTTTGCATTCTTAAGTCCTTAAAGATGAAACACTTGGTAGCAAAATTCATAGTCAAGCAACAAACAGAAGAAGGGTACAGCTTTAAATAATTATGTCAAAGAAATGACATCTGAGCTCTTTGCAGGAGCAGGGATGAATAATTACAAAGCTGGGACATAATTAAGCAATTTTGACGGCCGTATTCTTAAGCTGTCGGGCTGATGAGAAGTGCTGTTCTGCCCAGCCACACACTTCACACGGGACAGGCATCTTCCACTTTGATCTACACTTATGCCAGTGAAAATGAGGTCACAGTCTGGTCATTAAATGAGGCTTCCTCGTCTAGCTCCACGTCCCTTATCCAGCCAGGCTTACAAGATTTTTATTAAAATCAAGCCTGATACAACCTTCAATATTTTGACAGAGGAAAATATAAACATCACAGAGTAATGAAGTTTCACTCACTTTACATGGGGAGATGGAACAGTGGCATTGTAACGTTAATGAATGGCTGCATCTCTCTATCAGACAATCACATTGCAAACAGATGCGTTTTAAACAACAAAGGATGAAATGAAGCAAAGCACAAGAAAGCGCAGTGTCTTCTTAAAAAAATAAAACAACTGAGACAAATGAAAGTGTTGGAATTCATACAATGTAAAATATTTAGTACTTGGCTAAGCCTGGTGATTGCCAGATGCTTTTGCATTTGTGTAAATAAAAAGCTAGTTGGAAGAAAGTGTCCTGACATCATTCTCATTTCTTGTATTGTTCTTGGTGGGTCATTCTGGTCTTCCAAATATTTTATGGAAAGAATAAAATGACACACTCTGCTTTTTGTCTCTGAATGTTTTCCATCTCCTGCTTACCATAACGAAAGGAACCTAACTATAATTTTGATTTGGTTATGAAAAATAAGTCTACCAGGCTCAGTATACTACAATACTCAGAAAAATTTTCCATATCGCGTTTATTCAAACCATTTCAATACATTCCAATTCCACTATTTACCACAAGCTAAAATATAAGTTAGCAGTGGAACATTTGTTGAGAAAACAAAAAAGTGATAATGATCCTGGGAGTATTAGAAGAACAGTTGTAAACAAGATACAAGAAGTGATTTCCCTGCCCCCGCTTCTACTCCATATTTATTAGGCCTCAACAGTAATATTGTGTTCATTTCTGGGCACTACATTTCAAGAAAGATGCAGACAAATTGGCAAAGAGCAGAGAAGATTCACAAAAATGATTCAAGATCTTGAAAATATTACCCATGAAGAAAGAGGGAGGAAAACTGGGTTTGTTTAGTATGGAGAAGACTGACAGGAGGAGACACTGTTAGTAGGAGAAAAAATGTTTTCCTTTAGTTCTGAGGATAGGACAACAAGCAATGGGCTTAAATTGTAGCAAGGGAGGTTTAGGTTGGATGTCAGAAAAATCTTCATAACTGTAAGGATGGCTAAGCACTGGAATAAATTTCCCAGGGAGGCTGTGGAATCTCCATCTCTATAGATTTTTAAGAGCAGGCTAGACAAAGGGATGCAGGGGACTGGACTAGATAAACTCTTGAGGTCCGTTCCAGTTCTATGATTGGATACACAAGTCCACTATAATTAATTCCCTTTGTCCCAAATCCTAGTTATCCAAATGCACAGTGTGCCTGCCATGCAGTACTGTACCGTTGATAGTACTTCCATTTATGTGACTACCCAGTTACCTGAAACTTTCAGATATCTCCAAGTCATTCAAATGAACTAGAATGTACTGTATATACTGACATATACACACAATGGTGGCTACTAAAAAGCTGCATTTTTCAATAATTTATTTCTATAATGCTACAGTTATTTCCCATTCTAAAGTACCATTTTTGTGGAAATTGTGTGCAAATGTTCCTTTTAATGGTTTTCACTATATTTGTATGTATATAGTTTGTCTCTTAATATACACAGCTACTGCATCTACAAGCACTTTCACCTATGAAAAAGATGCATAAATATTATGTCTGAACATCCATGGGGAAGGGAGGGAGGG
The DNA here is from genome assembly GCA_032595735.1 of Pelochelys cantorii. Lineage (NCBI taxonomy): Eukaryota > Metazoa > Chordata > Testudines > Trionychidae > Pelochelys > Pelochelys cantorii. The sequence continues at coordinate 7,555,826 of CM064333.1, read as the reverse complement.
AAACATGCACTCAGAGATACAGAGGATAAAGTTTGGATCCTATGTGCGAGAAGCACCTTATTTTTGCAGTTGGTTTAAGAGCAAAAACAAGTACCATCCAATAAAGTAGGTACAAATTTGAAAAACAGCTACTTTCTCTTGCACTAGTCAACATGCAAATGATAGATTTGTAAATGGAGGATTTAACTGTTAATAGCACTAGAATAAAGGTCCCTAATAATGGCCTATTAAAAGTAGTAGACAGACAATAATTATAAAAAGCAAATGACATAAACAACATAATTTACACATTTCAACAGTTGAATTTCGCAGGATTTAGTAAAGAATATGCTGTGAGGAAGCCTCTCCCAAAAGCTTAGAAATTAATGATTTCATTCATTTACACACTGTATTACAAAAGCTAAAATAGCTAAAGGTACTAGTAAACAATGTGTCAAACCGATGCCTGACTAAGAAGAACTGCTAGCATTTTAGTAGTTATAAAATGAATCAATCTGAATTAATTTGCCATCTGCTACAATTGTACTGGTGATAACGAATGTATCTAGTAACATTTATACCATCAAATACAGGTTTTGTTCCATTGCTGTTGCACTATTATTCAGCATTATTGGAAATCTGAAATACATTATTAGTGATGTATTGGAGAGAACAGCATACAACAACCTACCAGATTAAAAACTTGAAAAGAGTTTTAGATAGCTAATCATTTCAAGAGGTATTTGTGATGCTACAAATATACTGCTATACTAAAGGTGCTGTTATCTTGTACTGATCAATGATGAAAGCATGAGTCTGAATCATAGATTAGAGAAACTGTCTCTCCAACATCATCAACACTCATTAATATGACACCACATTAAATTACATTGTATCAACTAAAGGTCAATAAACACCATAGGTGTAAACTCTGAGACTGACATCTGTATACAACGTGCATGGCAGGAGACAAAGTGTCAGAGAAATTTCCTTCTTCCCTAACAACATATCACGGAGTTGTTATAAATCTTTATAAAGTGCAAAAACATTCTTTTGTTCCTGGTAACATTGGGGGGGGGGGGTTAGTTATGGTTCAAACCAGCATTTCAACTATGATGCAACAACCACAGTCCATTAATCAGATTTACCAGTAAAATATAGATTAAGATTTTTTTTTGTCCTGCACATAACTCAATAAGTAATACTGAGGCCTACGTCTCTGTCCATTGCTTAGACATAGCTTTAACCACACTTTCAGAATAGTTGTTTTAAAATATATCATTGTTTAACAAAGGCATGCACTGTTACTTTTTCTCTGATTTGCAAAGCAGTAGGCCCATGAGATCAATGAATGTTCAAATCTCCATTTAGCTTCCTACCTTAGCATCCTTGGGCTTCACCACTTTCATGAAGGCACCTCGTAACAAGGCTTCCTCACGTTCCCATTTGGTTACTTTCCGAGTGTCAAGAAATTTCAGGTTGGTCAGTTTGTGCAGAACAAAATACCTAAAACAAACAACAAAACATTTGGATTAAAATCCACACTGACATACAAATCCATCTTCACAAATTATACAATTTATAAAATATACAAATGCAATGACCTTTCCTTCCCCAAACTTTCACCCACTCCCTATAATCTAGCCTACTCTATGTCAGGAAACTGATCCCCTTCATGAATACAACCCTAAGTGGATCATAGATCCTCTCTTGTAGCTGCATACCCCAATAAAGCATTACTATGATGTACAGCACAACCATGAATGGGTTAAATTGAACAAGGCAGCTTTCTGAGAATATAAGTCAGATATTGAGAGTTGGATGATGATAAACACTGCTTCCAATTTTTTTTTTTTTTTTTTTTTTACATTTGTTAAGTGTAATGTTATCTGATACTCTGCTGGAAAATTTAGGCATGGAGTTACATGAAAAAAATAAAATCTCCCCCTGCTACGCCGTTCTGTAATGCTTAGGCCCGTAGTCACAAATTTGCCTTCAAACTGTTATTGACTTTTGCTACAAATGCAACAATCATCATCATTAGCAACAGCAGGGCTTAGCTTTCCACCACACATCCTAGAGCAGTGGTGGGTACCTTGAGGCCCATCAGAGTTCTGTGTGTGTGTCCTGTGAAACATTTTGTTTATCATTGCTCATGCACAGGGTTGCCAAATTCCACTGATTTTCATCCACGTAGGCTTTTATTATAAGAACCAGGGGCAGCCCGTGAACCTAGGCAAACTAGGCAGTTGCCTAGGGCACCGTCGGCAAGGTCACGGGGCACTGGGGCACCCTGTGATTACATCACAGCCATTGACGGCCGTGCAGGCAGGGGCGCCGATCGCGCCTTCCGCCTAGGGTGCCTGCTGCTGCAGCCAGCCTCAGGCCACTCCTGATAGGAACATGGACATAAACCAAGATTTACGTGGAGTGAAGTGCATGTTGATTACATACAATATTGCCTGAGCGAGCCATGTGCTCCCTTTGCATCCAATCAAAGTGCTGCTATAGTTCAATCAGCGCACCCCACAAATGATACGTACGCAAGTGCAGATAGCGAAACTACCCTGTCCCGGGAGACCATCGTGGCTATGACCATCTCGTGGCCCACTAAGGTGAAGGAGGGCCACTCATGCAGCCCACACACTAGCCTATGTTGCCCATCGTTGCCCTACAAAATCAGCTGCATTACAAATAATATTCAAGGTACATAGTGATGTATGCTGTGTATCAAACGGTGTTTAAGAGTCTTATTAAAACAAGACTTTATCTGGAGATGGTACTGATAAATAAAAGTTGGATCTACCTTCAAGATTTGAATTTTGACATAGCCACATTTTGGAGCAATGGCTCTGGTTTTGTCTTGTTACAAATATGGGCCCTATTCATGAAATTTAGATGCTGGTTCAGGTTCAGATTCCAAAGCATGCATGCACCCGCTTGTGTGCACACAAATTTTGGACAGGAGTTCAGACTGCAAGTTTTTATCCACACCCATTGCTAGTTCTCTGTAACCACATGTTTTGATCAGATAACAAATGCTTCTTTTGCCTGAAAAGTACCATTGGGCTCTTACATGGAGAAGTAGAAACCCTGGCATTGAATCAAAACCAAACCCAAACACACAAGCACAGAAAGTGATAATATCTGGCTACTTCAAGTACCTGCTATTTACATTCGGTCAAACAGATGGGAAACAGACTCTGCAAAGGGAGGAAGAGCCAGGCTCTTTCCTGGTAGGGGGTGGAAAGGTGATTGATAATATTCCCCACGCCTAGCTGCTTCCCATAACACCCAATCAGTCAGTCAGTCAAACTGGTAATCATAGTGACTCCCTCTGGCATTTGAAAGAACTCACACATAGCCAGAAGTGACACCCCCGAAAATCTTGCACAATGCATCTGACTGTATTTTAAAGAGAAAAACAGATTTATTATTTTAAAAGGGTCGAGTTATTCAAGAACTTTTCAGTCCTGCAATCTCCTTCACCAGAGGTTTCAAAAAGAGGCAGACTAGCCATCTACCTTCGATTGGTTAGACTCAACGTGATGGTGTGGGGGGTAGACTAGATGACCCTTGCTGTCCCTTCTCACCCTCAGGGTTCCAGGATTCTAAGACTACCTCAAAGCGATTCCATATCTGTTGTGGGAGCAACAGAGTTTGTGCACATCACATTCATGTTTTTATTAATTATTTAACCTTTCTACGAAAGCAGCCTTTCAGCTACGTACACCTTTGCTCTGAGGCAATGGCCTCGTAAATGTTTAAACAAGTGAATTGAGTACGATCACTGACACACATTCAATTGGTCTACAATTTTACTATGTAATTCAGTGAAATAATAATAATAAACTAAGCAAGATGAGAAGTAACTTTGCTAAGCAGAACATGTCCCGAGACAGACAATGCGTTCTGTTTAGCTAGATGTCAGAAGTACCACTCTACTCTCAAACATCTCCGGACTTCACCGGCTGCCCTTCCAGTCCTTTCTGACATTCTGCTGCCCCTTTTCTTTCACTGGAAGAGAATACATCCATCTTGTGTTACCGGTAGAAAAGCTCCGATGACAACAGATTCTTTCAAATGAAGACAAGTGCAGAAGGAAATAATATGTCAGGAGTGAAACTCTAAATGAGCAAAGACACCCACTAAGTGTAGGGTGAGAAAAGATGAATATTCAGGTGAAGAAAACATCAGTATTAGAAAATCAGCAAATGTTTAATGATGGAATGAAAGATGCCATCAAAAAGCAGGCAGCAACAAAACTGACAACAGATGAAGACAGCCCTGTCATTTTTGCTGACTTTGGATTACAGCCCTAAGCGTCAGTCTCTGTCATTTTAAGAGAACTTAAACTTGTAACAGAGTTGTTTCTATGGGAGCATTTTTCTTCTTTTCTCATCCCTGTTTTGTTTTGTTTTTTAAATTACAGAATTGGGGCCTTATCTTAAAAACAAAAAAACAAAACAAAAAAACCCCAGAAAATAAACAGCCCATTGTGTGTCAGAAGTATTTTCAGGATTCCTAGTGGGGCAGATATTCTGAAGGGGATAATAAAAGACAAAGGAAATCCGTAACAGATTTTTAAAAGCTATCAATCATTAGGAGTAAAGTATCCTAATTATCATGCAGTTTAAAAAGAGCCAAAATTAAATTCCACCTTAATTTTACTGATATAATTACACTGGTTTTTAATAAAACAATCATTTAAGGCTAAAGCTGCCAGGGTATATTTTAGTAAGCAATATACTTCATTTCAAGATACAACTTCAGCCTAAGCATAACACCAATTTGCCATAAAAATTCTAGAAAAGATTACTAAAGCCACGGAATGAACACTACAATATCAATTCAACCCTTGTAAATTTTATCCAGGGCTATTTGTTGCACAAAATCTTCTTACCCTGATGAATGACTTAGTTACTAAGGTTATCATAGCAGTATCCTAAAGTTGCATAGTACATAAAACATTTCAGTTAACAATGCAGGGAGGTTAACTCCCACAGATAACCTACTATCAGAAGGTTAGCCCAGATGACATGCCTCTGTCAGCTTCCAGGAGCTATTGATGGTTCAATCAGTTTGTTTTGAAGGTAAAGCACAACAAAAGGGCACTAAACTTATTCAAACTGTCAGCAGGGACTATCTGGAATGTTGCTTGCAGGTAAGTAATTTTGGGTGTTTTAAGACTATTATCAAACACCGATGGCTGCAGAAAAAGACAGCTACTAATAACAAAGAGTGCAGCTATCATAAAACACTTTATGGCAGGCACTGGGATCTATAAATTGCATGACACATTGCAACTGCTTTAGACTTATACAATTGTCAGTTAAAAGGACACCATTGAATGAAAAAAAAAATCTATCTACATTTTACAGTCTAAGGTTAAAATGTTTTGGTTTAGTTTGGTGGAGGGGGTGGCCATTTTAAATGTTTGCATTGCTGCAGGTGCCCCAGGACAGCTGTTGTGGGGGTCACCCTCTTTGCAACAACGTGAAAGAAGGTTATTATCTGTCATGAGGAGGAAAGCGTTGAGCTCAGGAGAGGGGGATGCCAGGAAAGTGTGTAAAGACCTATTTATCTCTGCCTGTAAGCCTCTCTTCCAGGTCATGATGGACAAAGGGAACTGGCTATGCAAGGAAACCAACATCCTCTTTTGTCCAAAACCTCCCCTCCACCCAAAAGGAAAATAAACTAACGAAGAGGACCCAACAGAGATCTAGAGCACTCGTAGCTGTAGATGGAAGGGGGGAAAAAAGAGCCTGCAGTATTGTATTTCATGTTATCTCGCCTTTAAATAAATGGAAATGACAATACGGATTAACAATTCATTTACCAATTTCATGAGTGCTCCATGTGATTAAGATTGTTTTAACAATTTTTACACAGACCTGTCAGGACATTCAAGGGACATTTTCAAAGGGATGCACGGGTTGGTGATTCAGTGATAAAACTTCACCGCCACCATTACTGAAAGTTGAGGAAGACAGTCACCATACAATACTTGAGAGAGATGTTGATGTCCGAGTACTGAATCCAGACTGGGGCAAATGTGAGCTGTAATACTAAATCTGCATACACACACTTACAGATGTATATGAATAATATGCAGATACTGAATAAACAAATAATATGGTTTCCAGTACGGACATGCTCTGGAGCCTTGAAAAATCACAGACAGGGGATCTGGAACAATTTGTACAGTGGGGGTGCTGAGATCCATTGAACTGAACTGTAAACCCTGTATATATATGATGAAAACCACTTCAAGCTAGGAGATTCGGCACTTCCTCCCCCACCTCTAGTTCCAGCAACTATGGTCACAGACTTCTATGTCGTTTCTTTCATCATTTTTTAGAATGGGGAGGGGGCACTCAGCTCCTTTGCAGGGATATTCTAGGTAATAATTAATGTTTAGAAAGTGATTTGCAAGTGGAAAGCTCTACATAATTTATTTTAAAATGCACTCCCTTACGGTACGTCTACGCTTACAGCGGCACAGAGCACAGACACGGACTCCCAGATAGTATGGTTATAAACAGCAACGACAAAGAGATACGGCTTAGATGAGTACAGCAAAGTGCTCTAGACACCTGACCCCAGAGGATACCTATCCTATACAGCTCTCTACATGCCCAAGCAGTGCCTGCCACATCTACGTGAGTATTTTTATCAGTACAGTGTCCCACCAGCAGTTTTCCCCACCACAGACAAAGGCAGCAGTGAGGGGAGGTAGTGGGGAAAGGTTCTCGAAGCAAGGGAAGAGCTCTGACAGGAAGCAGCTACCAGAGCCTTTCACTGCCCCTTATAGCTACATACTGCAGTGACACTGGAAGATGTAGCCTGTCACCACAACATGTAGCCAGGCGTGTCGTGCCAGTACTCTACCTGTTGTAAAGATATAACCTGTGTTTCGCAGGCTCACTACAGACGAGAGCCACCCCTCACAAAATCCTAGGACAGAGATGACAAATAAGCCAGCCACAAATGGAATTGGGCAAGAGGTTTTCATAAAAGCACTAGGCAGGAGGGGAAAGAAAGTTGTTTTGAACACATACATGAAATACCTGGATCCTGATCCAAAACTCGCTGAAGCAAATCAGGCCATGATGTGCTACATTAAATAACTAAAAGGTGACTGTTTATCCTTTATATTATTTGGAGGCATGTGTCATTAATTATGGGGGCAGAACTCAAGTGCCAGGCATTAACACACTATTCATTAGCACTCTTGGCAATTCTAGGAAATCTCTGTCCTAGAGTCAAGGCAACCCTAAGATGACAAGTCACACAATGTCATAGTATCTAGACCAGGGGCGGGCAATAATTTTTGACAGGGGGCCACTCCAATAATTGGGAAAGTGGTCGAGGGCCGCACTCTTCCATGATATTAATGGGGTCTGGGATGGAGGCGGGGTGCAGAGGGCAGCTTGGGGTAAGGGACTGGGGTGCAGGAAGGAGACTAGAGTTTGCGAGGAGTTTGGGTGAAGGAGGCAGTTATGACCTAGGGCAGGCAACTAGAGTGAAGAGATTTGGGATGTGACCTAGGGCAGAAGAGGATTGTGATTTGGGGCAGGAGCTTGGGGTGACAGATCTAGAAGGAGGTCTGACTGCAGGAGGGGGACAGAGTGTTTGGAGATGTTCAGTGGAGGGGCAGAGGGTTAGGGCAGGGAGGGGCTGGGGTGCCAGAGGCAGGCTGTGGCCAGGAGACTTACCAGCCAACAGCCAAACCAGCCTGCCTGCCTGCCTAGGTAAGGCTTTCAGAGCTTAAAACGTTTCCCAGGCAGCCACCCTGCCTGGCCATGTGCTTCAATTGAAGCCGAGGAGAGGGGGTCCAGTTCTTCTTGACTGCCTTTTATTCAAACAAGCAGCTCACACTGGCTGGTTAGGCTCCTACAACTTCCTCCCTTCCCTCAAGTTTTGAAAAAGAAAGGAAGCCCAGCAGCCGTGATTCTGTGTGGAGCTGCAGGACAAGCAGGAGAGCCGGACTGTGGCTTCCCACTGCCTCCATGGGCCAGATCCGGTGGCTTGGCGGGCCGGATTTGGCCTGTATTTTGCCCAGGCCTGATCTAGTCTCAATTGGATGCAGATCAATCATCTCCCATCATAAAGCAGATGCAACTTGGAGAATACGCTGCACTTTATGGCATTCAAAGAGAATACATTCACCCTTGCACCACACCGAAAAAGAAATGCCAATGAAACTGCCCATAGGAAAGAGGTCTTTCACTCTTCTTACATTACAGGGCAAGTGGATACAGAGCTTACATAATGGAAGGAAAAGCTGTCTCACTAAGCCTGTAATAAAGGAGCTAGGCAAAGTTAAACTATACAAAGACCCTTGTTTTTTCTCCCTTAATTTTTTTTTTTTTTTGGAAATAAAGGCAAAATATCATCAATACTAAAATGAGTAATGTTAACCTACACCTGCTTGCACCTGTTAATAGTTCATTATCCTTAGGGAACAAAGTTTCCACTCTCACCTTCTGAAATGCCTATTTGTGGAGTTTAATATTAGTTATTAAATACAATAAGTAAAATAATTAAAACAAAAAGGTAGTCTGTTCTTAGTATAGTTGACAAGAAGGGTAAAAACCTCACAAGAGGAGCTGGAATTTTGGAGGATCACATGTAAATATTTTGAGCAGTCGTTTAGTTCAACAAGCTAATCCATATAAAATGTACAAACTTCCTTTCTTAGGGTTGTATCTTAAGAGGACTCTATAAGATTATCACCATTTGCTCCTCTCTGCCAGAGATAGCATATTGTACTTTTAAAGCTAATTTAAAATAAACTCAGGGATTTATTTCCACTTGCCTTTGTTTCCATGTCAACAAGCGCTATTAATGAATGTACCATTCCAGGAAATGTCAATAAGGAGCAAAGAAGAATGAACAAGCACTAAAAACTTCACACACAGCACACACCCCTCACAATTATCTCGCTTTAATGAAAATAGGTGAGGTCACCTACAGCATTAACCAATGCTTGGTAACACATTTTGACCCAGATGACTCTTCACAGTTCAATAACAACATGTTTGAAGTTTTCACTGCAAACAATACACCCACAGGAGAGACCAAGTGTGGGTACAAGAGAAGCAACCAGCAATTATTGTGTTGACTTCTGTTCCTTTGATCTCTGGGTCATGACCTTTGCTTTCTTGCAATCTTCAAAGTAGAGATTGCAGATGAGGTTATTTAGAATGCACACTGTTTTTCAAGTCACTTTATCCCCCCCCCCCCCCCAGCTTCTTTTCTGTACTGGAATGTTTTCTGGTTTTCCTCCCTCCCCTATATTTTAATATACGTCTTTTAACTCCCAGTTATCCTGCACATTCCCATGAGCTGCTGTTCTTCCCCCTCCTCAAAGCATTAGAGAAAATATGTCTTTAAACAAAATCATACAAAAATGTAATGTTGGCCAACGTTTTAAATTACATCATTTTACGCAAAAAGGAAACAGAACACATTTTAAAAATACACACACTATTCACAAATACAAAACCACTCTGTTACAGAATTTTCAATGGTGCTAGTTTAGAGAGAAAGAGGTTTCCCTTCTGAAAAAAAAAACTGAATAGAAACATTAAAAAAATTACAAACAGTACAGTTTTTTTCCACACATTCAACACCACCAAGTATCAGAGGATCAGGGCCTTGCTGAAAGAATAATTGTATATGTAAAATTATGTCTAATATCCTATATGTATTTAAATACAGAATGACTTCAAAAATTGCATTAAAATTAATTTTGTACTACTAACAGAACTTTAGATCATTACAACTGAGAAGCTGAAAAAAAAATTTGACTTCGCCATGGTGTCAGGCTTTTAGCAAGTGTTTAGGTTGGTTTAGTTTTTGCATTTCCATTCAGCTTGTTACAGCAAAAATAAATGGTAAAGCCTGGATTTCTAGCCAGCTACTTGCTGGTTCTCACCCATCTGTAGGTTGCAGCAATGTTCAGGCTGTGACTACCAAGAGGTTTGAATTCCAAACAAAAAGCTCTGCTATGTATGCATGTGTGCACATGTGTGTGTGGAGGGAAGTGCTTTATTTTTTAAATTTCCTACAAGCTGTGTCAAACTTTTTTTGAAAAATTAGGGCCCAACTCTACAAGGCACTGAGTCTCAACTAAATATCCTGAAACGCCAATGGACTGGGATGGAGGTGAATAGGCTATGCATTTTGCAAGATGTTTCCCTTCAAATTTGTGTGTCCTGACCGCAGCACTTTAAATCAACACTTTGAAACTCTCACTTACGTATGTAGTTACCTAGTCAATATTCTCCCCACAATAGTAGCCATAATAAGTATGCATGCCAAGACCTTTTGATATTAATAGCGAATGTGCACTCTATATTGCGGTTAAAATCCTGTGGCTAGGCCATGCTAAAGGACTTGGGGTCAGGCTAATGGGCTGTTTGGCTGTGGTGGTGTTTTCCTGCAGTGTGGCTATTCAGATTCAGGCTCAGGCTAGAGTCCGGGATCCAGGCCCCGGGGCGGTGGAATCGTACCAGAACTTGAGTGGCAGCTTGAGCCCAAACATCTACACTGTAATTAAATACCCTCTTTGCTTGAGCCTGAGTCAGCCAGCCCAGGCCAGCCCAAGGTGTCTAATTGCTGTGTAGGTATGCATTAAAAGGGCTTGTCTACATGACTATGGTGATACGAACTGCAGAATGGTCCAACACAGAGGAGCTGACAGAATCTCCAGGCCCCTGGGCAACATATGGGAGGCACAGCTCCACATTCCCAAAAGGGGGGGGGCCCCACAGGTAAAAGGGGCAGGGCTGGGGCAGCCAATCCCCAACACCGCCCACATGGCCTTCAGAGCCAACCGGTGTGTGCACATGTGCATTGCAGGGCTCCTGTCATGATTCTAAAGGGCCCGAGGCTCTGACCGCAGCCTCTGCCGCTGTAGTAGGTAGGGTTGCCAGATGGTTTCACAAAAAATACCAACCCCCCCCCCTCCAAAAACCCCCAAAAACACCGGGAAAAAAATCTGTTGAGCAAAAAAGGCCACAGAAAAAGTTGCTGAGAAAAAAAAAAGACCAGGGCTGAAATGCAGTCGCGTCCCCTTGAATTCCCGGGCCGCTCCCCCTTCTCTCCACCCCAGCCAGCGCGAGCTGCACTGCACATCCCAAGTGGCCTTCCATCAGGCGCCCGAGCTGGGTCTTGGGAAAAAACAGAAAATACTGGACATTTTAGATGTAAGGTATTTTCTGAATTTTTTTTACCTGTTGAATAGAGGACACCTGGCACCCTAGTAGTGGGTGTGGCAGACGGGGGCTCCAGGTTCTTTAGAATTGCCCCTTAGCACACACCTTCCGCTTCTCTTTCTGGGGGGGGCCCCCCCCCCCCCCCCCCCCCCCAGCAGCATGGCCTAATATATTGTGCTCCAGCTGCTCTGTAAACTGTGCTGATGTGCACTGAAAGGTCACTAGTTCACACTGCTGTAGTCCCATTTCCAACAGGACTACATTAACATAAACGAAGTACTTTTTAGTTCTCTCACCAGCTGGGTTTACAAGGGCCAGTTAAAGTGTGACACTTCAGAGCAGCCTCAGCTAACACTTCTGTAGATCAAATTACAGTGACGTGCAGACAAGCATAGTTTATGAGATATAATGAATGCTTTTGGAAAAGTACCAGGAAGTTGCAGGGCTATAGGTTATTTAACTAATGAGTAGGCTATTCACATTAAAACTGGTTAATTAAAACTGTTTTTATAGAAGCCAAAGTTCCAAAAAAAAAATCTGGAAAGAGGGGGGGGAAAAAAAAAGCATAAAATGTTTCAGTTTTCAACAGATAGATAAATACAGTCACTTCACATTTCTGACACAGTGGTTTGACACAGCGTGACCTAAAACTACCTTGACCTCACAGAAATCAACATTTTGCACTGAAATGAAACAACAGACATGCCTTGTTTTGATGTATGGCAGGGCGACACATTATAAATATTACATCACATAACCACAGAGATTGTCAATCAATAAGATTTTTTTCAGACAGCACTAAATGAACCATGGGTCCTTGCCTCTGAATGGCTCCTTTAAGGTACTACTTTTGCTTAAATGATTAATAGGAGACATATTGTCAGAAAGTGTACTTAAAGTGAAAAACAGTAAACTGTAGAAATATCATTCATTTTTAAGCAATTCTCTAGTGAAAATGTCACATAAATTTACATAGAGACAGCACTATCAGGCTTTTTGTAAGCCGAGTATTAGACATACCTTCCACTTCAGGGTGAAAGTGATGGGAAAAATATTTTATAAAATCTAGGCCACGTTACTTAGTGAAAACCAAACTGCCACAGCTTGGCTGAATTCAAAAGCAGGATTGTTAAAAGTTAACATTGTTAGGCAAAAGATACACTGGAAACTATTATCAAAAGTTGGGAATACTGAATAGAGAATGTTCATACCCAAGAGAGCTGTGTTGCTGCCCAACTGCACATGTAAAATTTCAACCAACCACAGTATTAGCAATAAGCCACTCCTTCCGATCCACGCACCTTCCAAATAAACCTCCTTTCAGGCCTCCTATCCTTTCCACTCCACGTTTTAAGCTATACCTCACAGCTCCTATATAAGACTTTTGATTGTGTAAAGAGATAATCGTTTTATTTTATAAGTACATATATTTGCTAATATACTGAAGAAAAAGCTGTTTCTCACTCAGGTAGACAGCATACTGACCATGGTTTTTTGGCTCTTGTTTAGCACAGAGAGCGCTAATGTGGGAAATGCCAGTATCCTTGGTCTGAAATCCTGTATCGCATTTGACTGGGGCAAAGAAGCGCAGATGACCTCAAATAGAATTTTATTATAATAGCGTCTCACTGCCGGAGGGCAGCAGCTATGAAGAATGATGTCACTTCAGCAGTCATTCTGCAGAGTCTTGGATCTATATGCAATCACTGTGATCACCAATGACAATTAATCTTTATATTAGGTTTTGCTCTTCAAAACCATAAACCTATTTGCATATAACTAATTCCCAGCTATATTTCTGAAGGGCTAACCTCAAGGGGGGACACTTTACCGGGCTTCCACTTCCAAGCGGTTCTGTGGTCCTTGCCAAACTACCTTTGGTCTAACTTTGCCCAGGGAAAAACACATTCCAATGTCACGCAGATAGTTTGCTTATTTTCAGACTCATGGCGAGACGCTACAGACTGCTCTCTCTTTGAGCAGAGAAGTAGGATATTTAAAGAGGTGTCTTCTCTGTATTCCCAATGTACTTCTTCTCAAGTATGTTGAAAGAAGCAAGTCTACCATAAGCTAATGCTTTTAAATGGTCAGATGCTGCCACCCGTACTCTGGGCAGGACTGAAGAGAGCACTAAGCTCACCATCAGGGTCATCTCTATTCCAGAAAGCACTTAAGAACATGTTTCACTTCACCCATGTGCTTAACTGCTTTGACTTCAATGGGACTTAAGCACATGCTTATGTTCTTTCCTGAACCAGAGCCCCGCCCCCCCCCCTTCTGCAATTCCACCGAAATCAATGGGGTTATTCAAATACTAAGGCACTACACCGGGGTGGGCAATAATTTTTGATGGGAGGAGCCACACCAAGATTTCGGTAAGTGATCAAGAGCCACATCTGTGGAGGGGACAGCGGTTGGGTGCAGAAGGGAGTTTGAGGAAGGGGACTGGGATGCAGGAGAAGGTGTGGGGCCCGAGTGGGAGTTTGGGTGAAGGAGGGGGTTGCGATCTTGAGCAGGGGACCAGGGTGCAGGGTCCAGGAGGGATTATGGGTGCAGGAGAAAAAAGTCTAGCCTGGAAGAGATGTATAGGAGAGGATTTACGGTGTGGGAGGGAATTGTGACTTGGGGGAGGAGGGTGCAGAGGGTTTGGATGCTGACCTGGGGCAGGAGGAGCTGGTGACATGGGGCAGGGAGTTGGTAGGAGGGAGGGACTGAGGCAGGCTGTGGCCAGGAGGTTCTTATCTAGGTGGCTCCCCACCCACCACAGCCCCAGGCTGCTCAAAATGGCTGGCTGCTCCCTGTGGCTCTCTGCTTTGGGGACCAGGAGGAGGGGGAGACTTCTAAAGAGAGTAGGAAGGTTTATTATTTTTGAAGTATGTTCTAGTTTTATCCACCTCACTACACACAGTATTAAGAAATGGACTCATCTTATATTTTGGAGTGAAGATACTAACCTGTACCTCTGGTAGTCATCCTCATCCTTTTCCTTGCTGACCAGTTCGTTTGGGCAAGCCATGTTTCCTAGTAAACTGAGGTATTCCAAGGAGGGCACCACATCTGCCAAATGGTCCAGCAGATGTTCTAAATCTGTTATGTGTCAAAAACTGTGGGTTAAGGATTCAATGACATTAATGCAAAACAGGAAAGCATTTATAGTTGCACCACCACTGATTTAAAAAAATACATTTCAGTAACTGACCATCAAATTTACTTTGGCCCTCACGAAAATGCAAATTAATTACATTACATGCAAATTAATTACATTAACTACATAATTAGTTACAAAGACAAATCAGGATAAATTTAAGCTCGTTATTTGGCATAGATTGAAAGGATTTGGCTGTTGTGTCAATCTTTCCCCCTTTCTTTTCTTCTCCACGGAACTCACTGCAAAAACATGAAAACTTTGACAAAATGATGGCTACAGTATGGTAAAGTGGTTGTCCATTTCTGGAGCCCTGAAACTTTTCCCACATGGAAACAAACCATTACTTTCATAGCACATCCATCACACTATTCCTTTGTTGAAGTCAACTAAGATGATGATAGGTTGATAAGTAACCTACAGCATAGATTTGACAAGAACAAATGATGCCCAACAGACCTCATTGCCTTCTTTTAGAGAGTTACTGGCTTAGTGGTTGGGGGTAAGCAGTGGATGTGATATCTCAAGTTTAGTGAGGCTTTTCACACCATACCGTGACAGTTTCATAAGCAAATGAGAGTAATGCAGTCTAGATTCAATTATTATATAGAAGGTGCACAACTTGTTGAAAGACCATATTCAAAGAGCAGTTAGCAATGCTTCATTGTCAATCTGGGGAAGTGTATCTAGTGGAATCCCACAGAGGTTAATCCTAGATCTAGGACTATGCAATATTTTAATTAATGACTTGGATAATGGAGTTGGTAGTATGTTTATGAAATCCGTGGATGACATCAAGTTGTGGTGGGGAAGGGAGGTAGCCACCACATTATTTTGAATTTGAGCCCTGTCCTCCAATCTTAACAAATTAGAGAACCAGTCTCAAATCAACAAGATGAAAGTCACTAAAGATAATGCAAAACGGGGAAAAAAATCAAATGCACAACTACAAAATGGGGAATAAACAGCTAGAAAGTAGTACAGCTATAAAGAATAGGGATTCACAAATTAAAGAAGAGTCAACAATGCAATGAGTTGCAAAAAAGGCTAACATTCTGGGGTGCATTAGCAGGAGTATTGTATGTAACACATACAATGCAATTTTCCCACTCTACTCAGCCCTGCTATGTTCAATTCTGGGCATCACACCTTCAGAACAGTGTAGACAAATGAGAGAGAGCCCAGAGGAGTACAATAAAAAAAATTATAAAAGATTTAGAAAACTTGACCTATGAGGGAAAAAACAAACAGAGCATGTTTAGTCTTGAGAAAAGGACTACTGAGGGGGAACCTGCTAATAGTCTTCAGATATGTTAAGGACTATTATAAAAAGGATAGTAACAGGCTAGCCTAATAGCTGCCAGGTATGGTCTAGATTTACTTGGTCCTGCCTCAGGACATGGGTTGGACTGGATGACCTCTCAAGATCTCTTCCAGTCATAATGTTTCTATGATTTAGATATTTTAATTTTGCATGTGAACATCTGGACCAGCATGAAGGGAATCACACACAAACTCAGTTGATAGCCAGTTTTACGTGAAATCTCACCACATTCTTTACTGCAGGGGTGGGGAACCTAAGGCCTGGGGCCTGGATGCACCCCCTGGCTTGCCTGGGTCCAGCCCCCAAGGCTCAGGGCCCCCTCCCTTACAGCACTGGGCAGTCCGCTTTGAGACACACATTATTAGCAGTCTTTAATTTACCCTGTTCCAATGGACTACACGATGGTATCCTATAGATTTGTTTTTATTTATTTTCTTTAAAACAGTCATGTATGCAGTACTGCATTTTTTTCCCCTGGTGTTTTACAGAAACATAGAGTAAGACAAGTTCCCTGGCCTAAGAACTCCAAAAAAAGTATTTATTTATAGGAAAAAAAGGCTTTGTGGATTTTGGGACAGTAACAAGCAACATATGCTGATAGTGCTTCAAAAGAAATGCGTGGAATAAGATAGTAAGATTTGAATGCCAGAATCATTCATGTTAGCATCTGAGACCAAGTCATTACTAAAATGATTATGCCTTAGTTCATTAATTGAACTTCTGCTCTCTAGGACTCTAACCACTGAACTCCCTCCCCCAAATGAAAAATAGCCACGAACCCATCACAAGTACAGATTCCCTCCCTTAACTAGGAGACCCATCCATCTACTGTCACCGATTATTCTTTGCAGAGTATGTTGAAGTAACGTAGGGGCGCTCTCGTGATTAAGTGCTTCCCTGAGATGAATCATAGCTCCTGGTGCTCAGTGCACTGTTTCATTAATTGCCATATCATGTGCTTATTATAAAAGATCAACACTAGGCCACCAAAATAATGCATTAAAATATCTATCAGGCTGTGCTGAGAACAGACAAAGTAAGCAGAGTCAGAGGTGGGAATGAAAATCCATTCTCAGCTTCCCCATTGTGGTTTATTATTGCAGCCCAGAGGGTGTCATCATGATGTGATCTGAACCAAAGAGCTGCAAAATCCTTCTATAGCACTTTAAGGCCACAATTTTAGCCCTGTTCTCTGTAAAAAGTAAATCCACCATTAAATCCATAGACATTATTAGAGATTGCTTTTTTAAAAAAAGCATAGACATGCTAGTGCTGGACTGATGGAGTTTTTTTATTTGTATGTACTTTTTGACTGTTTAGATACTTGACTCCCCACTGCATGTGTGTAGCCTACAAATATGAACACCGCTGTCTCAGTTACTCAAAACCTGTTTTTAAAATAGCTCAGCTATGTCAATTAAGGTGCCTGAGGAAGTACTGACCCATCTCCTTATTGGTAGATCAATCATATTAATAATTTATGTTATTTCTAAGGACACTTACCAAAAACAAATCCCCACCACTACAAATAATGAGCAATCTGTCCTTTTATTTTATTTATTCAAACTGGTTAGATCCCAACTGTCGATACAGACTTATTGGGACAAAGCCCCTATGAAAACTCAGTGGGTCCTGCACTTCCTGGCGGATTTGCTTGCCTCAGAGGCTCACAGAAGCCCACAGTTTTAGGCACCATGCCCAGGGCTTTAGTTTGCTGTTTGTTGAGCTCTTCCCATCATTGGCCAGCGTAGGGTAAGAATGGAGAATAAACTTTTCCCCAAGTGGAAATGAGGATGTGGGTATGAGGGGAATCTGGGCCCATCCTCTACTCTGGGTTCCAGCCAAGGGCCCTGTAATAGTAGATGCCTATGCGAGACCGACACCTATTATAATACTGCTCCAAGACCCGTGGGCACCTTCCTTCTCTCTCCAGTTTGTCCTCTTATTGTTCAGTTGTTGTCTCCTTTCTTCCTATTCCCAGCAACTCTTTCCTCAGTCCTCTCAGCTACACATGCCCACATCAACTGGAGGCAAACTTCTTTTATAGCCAGTCTAAACTGCTTTCCTTAATTATCCCTAATTAGCCTACCCTGGCCTAACTCTGCAGGCCTGGTCAATTAGCCCCAGGCATTCCACTGCCTCGGATTGCCTCTGCTGGTTCTAAACCAACCCCTCCCTGTTACTCTGGGAACAGAAATCTCCTCAGGCTGAGGCTTATACACCTCCCCTCCACTACTTTTTTTTATAGCCTTCTGCTCTGACCCTGTCCCATTATACACATGTATACTTCCCAATAGAAACACACATGCACACACGCGCATACTTTAAAGTTTATGTTAGATCTAGAGATATTCCTGCTTCCTGCAGTGTTCCCCATTTTAAACAAGGGGAAATATCACTAAAATGAGTAATGTCTCTAAGCCTTTTAGCATCTGCTCATTTTGCGTAAAGGCATAGACAAAGTATGTGATACACATTGTGTCCCACCCATTGTATAAACACACAGATGCACATAAATAGATGATTTTCCCTCACTGATAAAAATCAACATATCACAACAGCAGAATATTCATCATACAATTGTTTACAAGAAGTGATGGTAAATTGAGGCTGCATGCATTGTTAGAATGAGGTTACCTTTTACAAACTAGACATAACCAAAAAAACCTACTTTCTATTTCCTTTTGTCATACTAACACGACTGTGCAATATGCCATGGAAAAAAACCCAAGAGGGGCTTATATTCTTTTTCACCTAATTTGACTATTTTCTTTTCTGGTGCATAACACCATAGTATCCAAGAACCTCTCATATTGAACAGGATCAAAAAGTGGACAAAACTTCACTCCTGACAGAGGAGAGAGAGAGTAAGAGCATTCACTTTATTTCGCCCTTACATTTTTTTCCCCTTTAGTAGTTGTTACTGTGATTACTGGAAGGGTTGGATTAAAGAGTTGTGAAAGTGACCAGTTCTACAGTATTTAAGACAGCTGCCAAGAAACCTTGATCTCTCAAGTTTTAACTCTGAAACTGACAGCTTAATTGTCCCTATGGAACACAACCAGGGAAGGATATTGTAATCACGGAACAAGAGGCATACTTTTAGTTAGCTTGGTCTATTAAAAGGAGACTCTCACAGATAGAGACAGATATCCTGATTTTCTCCATAGAATCACAGAAATATAGGACTGGAAAGGACCTCAACAGGTGGTATAGTCCAGTCCCTTGCACTTATGGCTATACATAAACTAGACCACTCTGACAGGTGATCGTTTAACCCCTTCTTAAAATCTTTCAATGATGGAGATTCCATAATCTCCCTTGACAATTGACTCCAGCACTTAACCACTCAGAGTGAGGAAATTTTTCCTAATGTCCAAAGTAAACCCCCTTGTTGCCATTTAAGCCCATTGCTTCTTGTCTTCTCCTCAGAGATTAAGGAGAACAACTTCTCCTGTCTCCTTGTAACAACCTTTTAGAGATCTGAAAACTGTTTTGTCCCCCCTTGGTCTTCTCCACCACAGACTAAACAAACCCATTTTTCTCAAACTTCCCTCATATATTGTTTTCTTGATCATTTAATTAGTTGACCATTATAATGACATCTCCCTTGTTTTTTGCCCCTTTTATCCTTAACCAGAGACTTTCAACAAGTCTACCTCCTATTTCCACCTCAATCTCGCTACAAGGGTACATAGGTTTGATATACAAGGCAGTACCTTCTCCCTTTTTTCATCTGCCTTTCCTTCCTGAGCAAACTCAGCGGTACCCTTTTATCTCACTATCCCACTCATATGTACTCGGAATAATATGCCATAGTTGTGTTTATTCATTAA
The DNA here is from genome assembly GCA_032595735.1 of Pelochelys cantorii. Taxonomy (NCBI): domain Eukaryota; kingdom Metazoa; phylum Chordata; order Testudines; family Trionychidae; genus Pelochelys; species Pelochelys cantorii. The sequence goes on along the minus strand of CM064333.1, from coordinate 7,536,317 downwards.
ATATTTCTAGTTCTTCCTGTGTATTCCTCATATTTCTTGCATTAGTTATACAGACATCTATGAGATGGATTTGATTTCTCCTTTATGTCTCTCTGTGGTCCCTGAGGGTATGTCTAGACTGCATCCCTCTGTCAGCAGAGGGATGCAGATTAAGCAGGTCGACATTGCAAATGAAGCGGGGATTTAAATATCCCGTGCTTAATTTGCATAAAAAATGGCTGCCGTTTTTGCCGACTCAGCACTTTGTATGCAGGAAGCATAAGGGATCTGTCGAAAAAGGCTTTCTTTCTTGACAGATCCCCCTCTAGACTGCCGCTTTTTGCCAACAAAGTGCTGAGCTGGCAAAAATGGTGGCCATTTTTATGCAAATTAAGCGCGGGATATTTAAATCCCCGCTTCATTTGCAATGTCAACCTGCCTAATCTGCATCCCTCTGCCGACAGAGGGATGCAGTCTAGACATACCCACAGAATTGCCCATGGTGTCCCAGTTTTCAATATTTCTTCTGACTCTTCTCCCAGGTCTCAATGATTTTGACTTATCTGCGAGCTTTGTCTTCCTGCCTCCATAGAACCTAGCTTAAAGTCCACCTTTTGCTAGTTTAGCCAGTCAGTATTCCAAAGATTCTCTTCCCCTTCCTTGCTAGGTGGATGCCATCTCTGCTCAGCAGTCTTTCTTCCCAGAACAGCACCCTGTTCTCCAGAAAGTAGAAGCCCTTCTGAAACTCACCATCTGGGCTATCATGCACTCACCTCCAAGATGCATCGGTCTCCCTACCCTTGATCAGAAGGACCAAAGAGACTGCCACCAGCATTCCTCAACTCCCTCACCCTTACTCACGGAGCTCTCTATCCACTTCTGATATGCTCAGATTCATACCTCACGGTAACATTCCGGCCCACATCCAATCACCAGTCTGGATGACTACAGCTCGTTGTATTTGGGAATGGCCGCACTGACCTTAAAATGAGGGAGCGCCCCCAAATGATCCAGAACGCAGCAGCCCAACTACTGAAGCTGCCAAAAACGTAACATGCTGGACACTGTTGCTGGTTACTTCCAGAGGCAAGCTGTGCTCCATCGCTGCTCCCAACCCCACCGACCACAGTGATGGAGCAAGTGCCTTTTTCTTGCAGTTTTCTTGCCAAGAGCAGATGGAGGAAGATATATATGGAAGTTGTCCCTATCTGAGCATCCAGAAGCTGTGAGGAATGTAAACTCCCAAGCTACAAACCAATTTGACTCTGTGAAGGCCAGTACTGTGGTGCCAAAACACCTCTCTCTTCCCTCTCAGCCTCAGCTCTGCCTTGCTCCGGCTTTGTCTCAACAATCTCCTTTCCACCCACCTTCTTGGCTTGGCCACAGTGCTACCAGAGACTGCAAAAAGCAAGAGTTAGGGCTACCCACTATTCCCACCTGAGGCCGAGATTGCTTCAATTTGCTGTGGATCAGGAGAGAGATTCCATGGGGAAATGCTGTGGTAAGAAAAGGGAAGTCACCCATTGCTTCTCCTTCAGAGGTGGTGTCTATATGGCAGCTGGGCGCGAGGTTCCTAATGCGGCAGAGAGTCAGGTGCAGTGGGTTAAAAATAGCCAGGTAGCTTGACCTACTGCCTTTGCTCCCCCTGGCTACACTTAGTCCACCACCTCAAGCGGAGCTATTGCATGCCTCGCTAGCCCCACTGGGAAGTACACTCAGGGCATGCCTACAACCACAGCCAAATGTGCAGTGAGGAAGAGTCTTGACTGCTTTCCCACTGCTAGGTATTCAAGGGGGGATAACTACAGAAATATCTAGAGATATGCCAGTAGATAGCCTCCTTCTCTGCGTGCAATATGAGGTCATCTGTCAGCACAAATACTGCCATTGCTGTTCTGTGTTCTGAACTCAAGCCTGACTGGCAGAGATACAGAACCCTGACAGCTGACACGGGCGCTGAAAATGGTTCTTTCCTTGTATTACATACAGCTGGATGAAGAGAGAGGCAGTAGATTAAAAGGCCCAAGGACTGCTACCTAAGGACTGATCAAACTCGCTGCATTTTTTGGGGAAGCAAGTGATCTTCCTAAGTGGCACTCAGGCATCTCTGTGTAGGTAGATTCCCAGGTGTTGCTCACAGATACAAAGGGCACAGATCTGAGCTCACCTTTCTGGTCGTGTTTCAAGTGTCTCTTCCTGTGCTCATGTGACAAAGGCTAGAAAAGGGAAGGGATTTTTCTAACCCTGGACTCAGTACAGTCCCTTGTGTCTGGAGAGCATACCCTGATCCTGCTTGTCAAAGATCTTGACCATTCCTCAGGACATGTGATGCTGGCTTCCTCCCGTGCAGCATTCAGTCAGTCCGGATGGAAGCAGCACTACTGTGCAGTTTCAAGATGGCCGCCGAAGTGCATTCATCACTGGTAAGGAACAGGACTGTGGGAAATTTTTTAGACTTCAAATCTACCTGCTTCTTATACAGATTTTCCACCATTAAAAACCTAAAATTTCCTGAAACACTGGAATGGGTTACCTAGGGAAGTAGTGGAGTCTCCATCCCTAGAGGTATTTAAGTCTCGGCTTGACAAAGCCCTGACTGGGTTGATCTAATTGGGATTGGTCCTGCCTAGAGCAGGGGGCTGGACTTGATGACCTCCTGAGGTCTCTTTCAACTCTATGGTTCTATGATTCCTTCCCTGCTACTCCATACGCCACAGGTGATCTCAGAACTCAAATGAACTGTGAGTATTTTCCTTTTGGAAAGAGAGACAGATTCCTGTTTTATTCTAGATGGGTCTTCTTCCCACTGTCATGTCCTTTTGCACAGTGCTACTGTACTTTGGCTTCTAGCACCAATGTGTTGTCCAATACGATCCCCTCTGGTGCACCTTTCATTATGCTATTAAATACCCATGGCCCCTTTGCAAATAGCCAGTACTTGATGTTCCAACTAATGTGCCGCAGGAGGCTCACATGAACTCTCATTCTTCAAATGTGCCAGCTAAACTTGAAGAGAAGCATAGGGGAGGTGTCCCTCCTCAGTATTCTCCCAGTTCTTCCCGGCCAAAGATCAACTATCTACAGAACTGAAAAATACAGCTGAAGAGCATTTTTTCCCCTTCTCTGCAAGTTCAGCGCCCCACCCCCAACTGTACTCAGGCTGCTTCACAATTTTGTGTAAGCCCTTTGTTAACTTATTGGCAGCACACTGCAAAGAATGTACACTGGTGTATGTAATTCCTTATCCCTCTGAACAGCTGAGTTCTCAGAGATACACCAGCACTAGTCTTCATAATATTAAAACTGCATTTTTAAAAATTTGCTGCATGGACCAAAGCTTGCTCGTCTTACTCACAATTTCTTTGCAGGACTGTTCGCTGGAGTACGGCAAGCAAATCGGTGCTATATACTGAATATCATTTTAATTCTAACAGAACCTCTTCAAATTGTACCAACAGTAGGGTGTATTTCCTTGTCTGATTCTGTTTAGTCTCAGTCCAGGAGTGTCCTCCACTTGGCAACAGGGGAACACTGCGCGCACACACACACACACACACACACACACACACACACACACACCCTGACTAGCAACACACTGGGGGAATGCTTTGTACCCTGGATAGGATCAGCGAGGACTTTTTTGATTTGTGCTGTGTTGTAGTGCGCTTGATCATGGTTTTACTCAAACAGCAAATAAGAAACCAAAATGTTTGTTTACATCCAACCCTCAGAACCCTGCCATTAACCAGAAACACAACTGAATTAAACTCAAGCAAAGGTGATGTTTGCAACACATGGCACTGGCAAGTTACTTGGACCTCGAGGTCCACCTAATTTTGCTCACCTATTTTCAGTATTTTTAAATTTTAAAAGTTAACAATAAACGTGTGCAGCTGTAATATTTGCAGCTAATTTTACGGGCCCTAACAGAGGATTTAAATTGCTTCTCTATTTGCACAGACTCTAAAAGCCTGAGCAGCTTTGTCCTTGTATTGCCATTATGAGGAAGGGGGTCTGCATTTCAGGACGCTGCAGGCTACATTTGACCTTCCAGCATGGGTGCCTGGTATGCTAGGTGGGAGGAGGTCCTGCCTTGCCAAACCACCAGCCTGGCCCCACACACGCTCCACCCTCAAAACACCTCCTGGAGGCATTCTGGGAGCAGAGTGCCCATGCCTTCCCTGTGCTCCAGGGCCAGGGAGGCTGGGGCTACGTTACGTCCTCCCTCCCCATGGTCCGGAGCCGGGGAGGCTGAGGCTGTGCACCACCCGCCCTCCCCGTGGTGCTGTGGGGGAGCAATAGCTTGGCTCCTATGGGGACCAGGGCCTGGGCAGAAGGAGCAGGGATGAGGACTTGCCTCACCCCAGCCTTATCTTCACCCCACCTCCCACGGCTTCCGGCCCCAGTTTGATTACCCCTAACTCTGGTGAGGTACACTGTGTGCGCATGCCTACACGCATGAAGACAGGCACCAAAATATTGCTTCTAATGGGACTAGCACATGCGCAAGTGCTTTGCTGGTTACCAATGAACTTAAGCCCATTCTAACATGCCATACTGAATTAGACAGCGGTTTGGAGTTCATGCAGTTTTTTTGGTTTTTGAGGTAGCTAATGGGAAAGTCCTAAATTCAGCGACTGACTCAGAAGTGCACATGCACGGCCACTACCTAACTGTTCGTACTGTCTAATGCACGGGCAGATCCCATTTGAGGGAGGGTTTTGTCTTAAAAAGAAGTATCCAAAGTATTAGAAGTTTATGCTGTTTCACTGCACGCTCGATTCCACTAGAGGTCAGCCTGCCACAAAACCCCAAGCAAACACAGGAGCTGCTGCTGCATGCTGGCAGCGCTGACATTATTTTCTTTCTCTATTTTATCTATTAAAAAAGATTCCTTCAGAGCCATAACTTAGATCTCATACTAAAATGGAGCAACAGGAAGATATAATGGTGCATTTCATTTATGAATGACCTATAATAAATTACTGTGAAGTATTCCAGGTGCCAAGAGAGAGGCTGCTTTGTCTGCACATGAGCTATATTTCACATACTTTAATTTGGCTGACACATAAAACTCATTTGACATTTTGCAGGTATTTCTTTGAAAGGATATTTGGTTCTTGTTGAGCGTTAAGGTATGGAGGTGAGGTAACCTGGGTAACCGAAGGTCATTTCCGAGGAGATTGTTGTCCAAGATCAACTCTTCCAGGCAACCGAATGTTTTTAGTCCTTCTAGTGACCTGCAAACGACAAAGACAACAGGAAAAATGATACTCCATTAAATCAGAGGGGCCATTATGAGCTGAAATAAATATTTTAACCTTCCCTTTCAAGAGTGGGAACAGTTTTGGTTTGGGCCTGTCAGGAGAGTGAATGACAAGAATTAGTGGCCAGGGGAATGCTGGCACGGCAACACATCCTTCACATGCTGGCAGGATGAAGGATGGGGGTCACTTAGTGAGTAGCCAGGATCCAAAACAAAAGGCTTCAGATATGGCGCCTGCAGGATGAATTTGTCAATGTCTTGTGCCTTCAGGCACCCAGCCTCGTCTGACCCTAACCTCCATTCCCAAGATAAATAACTCTGTCACAGTTCACCTTCATTCCCTGGACACAAATTTAAGTTGTCATCCATCATTTCTGCCAAGAAATATCATACCCCAATAACAATAATAAATACAACTTCAAGTATCCTTTCTTAGCAGTTACCCTGCATGCAATTATAGGGAAAGCAGAAAGGATTTTTGTTCTTTTTTTTATTAACCACTTAATTTGCTTCTGTTTGTGTCTCGGCGGCCAACGTAAAATGCTTCATATCTGCAGAATTGCTCCAGACACAGAAGCCGCAGGCTTTGATTTTAAAGCCTCCTGCCCCGAGCCAGGATGTAAACTGCAGAAAGCAGCTTTAAGAGGAAGAACTTTGCAGCATAAAAATGCAGCCGCCAGAGTTGTGAACAAACACGCATACTGAGGCGGCGGGGGGGTTCACCACCCATTTTGGAAAGTGGAGGAAGATACTGACAAGCTCTGCCAAGGCACTGATTCTGAAGTGAAATCTTAAATTCATAGGCTTGCACATTTCTTCAAGGGGGGAGAGGGGGGGCACATTAATCAAGAAAGACAGCATGGTATATTGCCGCAAAGGAACAGTCACACATTCACAGCTCATTCACCTACCAGACACCTAGAGAGATGCTGAGATTGCATGACTTGACAGCTGATCTACGGTGCGGACCAGTGGGAAGATCATCACTGTATCTCCTGGCTGTTTTATAAAATGTGACGAATAAGGGAGATGCAGTCGTCGCTATTTATTCCTTTTCTAATGACATGTATACAAGGGGGATTTCCCCCCTTCTGTGCCTCACTGTGTTTCGTTTTGGCAAAGAGCCATTTGAAAATAATCTAAGCCCTTTTTAGGGGGATACGGACCGTGTCACTGCTGGGGGAACCTTTAACCATTAATATGAAATGCCTTTTTTAATGCTATGGGTTAATTTAAAGTCCACCAAGTCAACAAAAACCCAGATGCTGCTTCTGCAGATGCATCTGTGCCTCCCCCCGTCGCCATTACAAAGCACAGCAAGAGCATGCAAAAGGAAAATTCTTATGTGGGACGTCAAACCCGCAACCTTCACACTAAAGTTTAAGGGCACCGCGGACTCTGTTATAAATATTCAAAAGTAAAAACCCAGCACTCAAGTACTTAACCAGCACCTTCCGTCTAAGGATCTCCCAGCACTTCAAACACTTACATTGCATTATCCGAGGGAAGTATAGTTAAGTATCATTAACCCCATTGTACTCATGGGTAACGGAGGTACATAGAGGTTAAGTGAATCTGCCCAAAGCCAGTCACTGGCTGGTGTTACACAACAACCTCTTGCTGGCATAGCTATGCCAATCAGGGGCATGATCTCTGACGGACATAGCTGTGTCAGCAAAGCCCCCAAGTGCAGATGTACAGCTTATTGTCTTTATGGTTGTGGAGGAGGGAGCAGGGAAGCATCTAGAAGGAGCTATCCTGGCAAAAAGCAGTTTTGCTAGCCTAAGCTACATCATACACACTAGGAAGATTTGGTTGGTATAGAGCAGTGTTTCTCAGCCAGTGGCACTAGTACCCTTAGGGGTACTTGAGAGAAGTCTGGGGGGGTACGTCAACACAACTGAAATTTGGAGAAAACTGAATTTTTGTTTTAAGTTTTAAACAGCACTTTATTATTTTTGTATTTTTATACCCAAAAATTTAATCGTCCGCCCGGCTACGATTAAGTTGTTTAAACAAATGTGTTGCAATGGTAGGAAAAAAACTGTGCGTGCCCAGATCAGGATCCAATCCCAGGTCTGCACCGATGCCTCTGCACAAGTACTAGTAAAGGGAAAGCAAGCGAGAAGAAGTAGGAGCTAATTTATTACACGGTTATGATTTTTAGTTCCGGTTTATTTGACACACCTCATTTGGAAAATCCCCCTTAACCACATTCTATTGTATAAATAGTTAACAGCAAAGTAAATCCAGTCCTCAACTTTTTAAATATAAGGCTTCAGCTTGCCAAAAGGAGTTCAAAATAGACCCCTTCCCTTGTCAGCACCACAGAGCCTTATGGGACGCTAATAGATCCTGTGTGAATAAACATTACTTGGGCTCTGGTCAGTGTCAGCCTCAAAATACACATTGTTCCTGAGTTATGTTATGCAAATAGAATACCCTTATCATGAGAATCAGCAAATGGTTGGCAACTGGCAAGGAGAAGAAAGCATACCTCCAAAACTGCTGCAGGGGAGGCATAAAACAAAATGACAAGGCATGGAGTGGGACAAAGGCCCTGGAACACTAGAGGGAGTTGCCTATTGAAATGGCCTCTCTCTAAATCTTAGACGGAGTACAGTGATACGAGCTGCATAGATGAGCCGAGAAAATGGTGCGCAAAAGCCCCTTACACCTGTCTGATTTTGATAATTTTTGCCATGTAATGTTATTAACTGCTCAGTTAAAAAGGAGCCGTGTTACACAGGGGGTTGCTTATTAATTGTTGTTTTCATGTCAGCAGCATGGCGTGCACTTGGTGATTTAATCAGCTAAATTCAGAGCCTAGGGACAGGGCAAGGATTGCTACAGTGCAGACAGGGTGACAATTAACATACATTTGCGTCCATATGTTATTTTGCAGTTTGCAGAATTGCCAGCTACCCCTCCACCACCTGCACTAAAGAATCAAAACCTACCTTTGTTTGAAAGTTATTAAGGATACAAGGAAGGAAGAAATTGTGTTTGCTACCATGAGGGATATAAGCGATCAAATCTATATAAAGGTGCAGATGTTTCCTCACAATAAGCTATGAGGGGAATGTTACCTATAGTAGTTATGCCCTGCGACTGAAAAGCACAAGATCCAAATGTGATTTCCAGAGCTGATTTGCCGCTGGAACGTCAAGTCACGCAACCCCTGCATGCCGTGGTTTCTTCACTGCCGAGTGGGGATAAAACCTGCCTACGTGACGCAGGTGCGCTGGTGAGGCTGAACAGATGTTTAGAACCCATTTTGAGGGGCTTGGTCGACAGGTGCCAGAGGAACACCTCACAGGGTATTACCCCTTTAATAGAGGGCCAGAAGGAATCCATGGCTTTATTCAAAATATTTTGTTAACGTGAAATAGGCAAAAGAGAATACAAAACCAGCAGGTATGTCACTGAGAAGAACGGTTCAAAAAACCAACCACCACCACGCCAGGCAGACAGAGAAAGCTGAAGGAATTTTCTGAGAAACAGACACATCTTAAAATGAAATCTCAGATGCTTCCTCATAGTTCATAGCAGGGAAGCAACTCCGTCGGGGTAAATTAACACATGCAACCTCGCCACTACAATAGAACCAGTAGGTAAAGGGTGGTGGCAGCTAGCTCTTTCCCCTAGTTGTTTTAGAAAGCTAATAAGCGTCACCCACTTGTATTGCAGGTTGCTTTCCCCCTGCTCTAATGACATGAAAGCTGCCCATTATCTCACCCATAGGTACCATCTCCATTACCTCATTGCAGGGCTCACACTCCACTCCCAGAGGAGAGCAAGAGCTGCCAGGAGATTTCCATTGCAATTTCCAAAGTCACATCAAAATGACAAAACATCACAATGTATTCAGCTTTGCCTGATGCGCACAGAAAGAACTTTAAGTTTCCACTGTAATTAACCCTATCCTCGTTAAGATAATTATGATCAAGCTCCCTGTCACAGCTAATATCACAGCATCATTGCCTATGGCTCATGCTTTGCCCTCATTAGCTTACAAAAACAGTGCGCTAAACAGGCAACGGACTCCCTCTGCAAAATGACTTCAGATGTTCTGTAACCAGACAGTAAATAATCCTTTACAATACAAAGGTCTCAGCAACGTCCTTTTATCCAAGTCCTTCAGCTAATCAGCCTGATTTCTCCCAGCTCGCTTTTCCATAATTCATTCATGATTTCCAGCAAAGTTTTAATCATAAAGGAATGTCATGTTAGGGATTTTTCTGTGCCTGCCCATGGTAATTGTCGACTATGCTATTTTATACAGCCCCTCTGGCTTGATGTGGAAATGGATTTGGTTACACTGAAATTAAATAGTAACTCCTCTTGTTGGCAATATTTGCTGTGCATCCACAGAATTTTGAGAGAGGGAGAGAAGCAATATTATTTCATCAGAGAATGACCAAACCTCCATATTATGCAGCTGTCCTTGTCCTGAAATAATAGTATGCTCAGAAGTATATTTAAAAGAGAACATGCCCCCCCCCCACACACACACACAGCTGACTCATTCCTAATTACTTTTTTCCCCCTGGTTTAACAGGAAAAAGAGGGGGAAGTTTACCATACGTAAATACGAGAGTTTGGCTTTTTCCCTTGAAACTGATTTGTACTCTGGCAACAACAGATAGCCATTACCAGAAGTTAAAAACAGGGTTGTTACAAGGGGAGAGCTCATTTCATCTCTCTCCCATTGACTTTCTAATTTTTTAGGAGATGGAAAAAAAAAGCAGCAGCACACTAATCATAATTTCAGTATTTAAATTAAAGAAAATAAGACAGATTTGCATTTCTATAGCACCAACTGTCCAAGGATCTTAAAGCATTTTATAAGTGTTAATGTATGAAGCCTCACAAAACTGCTCGGAGGTAGGAGACACCATTACACAGAGGGAAAAATAAGACAGAGTGAGATTAAAGTACTAGCTCAGTTGACACCCAATAATTTTTTGGGAGAGAAATGAAAAGAACCTAGTTCCCAACTTCCAGTCCTGCATTTTAACTACTACCACCACCACCACCACAACAAAAACCACAATACAAATGGAGACATTTGTAACTTGACACAGCAAATTTACACAGGGATTCCCCAAATCTTGCTCAGAGTTTCAGTTCCCCCTAGTCTGACTCCACATTCAGTTTCACTTTCAGTTTCAGTGAACCTGAAAACATGAAGCAAAACACTCACCCCAAACAATAAATCCCTTCCCAGCCCTTGTGGGACAAGAAGGGCTTTGCTTGAAACAAAGCTGGGCTGCTTACAATTCACAACGAGACCACAAACCAGATGTGGTTGCTTGGTTATCAGGTTTTATTCTGAACTTTTTTCCTCAACTACAAGTAATATGTAAGAAAAACCGAACTAACAAAAGTTGACCTTGCCTTCCAGTCCAACCACCTTTCCTCTCTCCATTCAAATCACTCTTCAAATCACAGTGTTGGGTTGTTACAGACCCCTTAACGATGAAAATCAAACCTACAAAATCTAAAAATCATCTCTCCCCCACTATCGTTCATAGCAGCCTGTGTATAGCTCACTCCCTTCCAGGCCAGGTTTGCCCTTAAAACATTTAGTAGGGATGATCATGTTGGTTAGAGGTGTGGTTTTGGTTGGGTGAGGGTTAGACTGACAGAAGAGTGCTTTTGCTGGTATAGGTTATTTTATATGGGGACCGGGCATAAGCTATACAGGCAATATAAACCATGTCTACCCAAGGAGGGTTTTAAAATAATGAAACCAGGCATAAAAATTCACCTTAGTGGTCTAAAGGGCAAATAAGTAGTATGAAGTATTAGATAGCATGGAACAGTAAAATAACAGTAATTTACAACATGGCTTAGAATTACTCACTAGATAAACTAGTAGCGAGTACTTTATCTAAGCTCATTTGTAACCAATTCAGACATCACCGTGGTCCACAAGGCACATCGCAACAGCAGCATTCCTAGGAGTGGGAACCTTAATATCCTTCTTCTAAAACCCCTGACGTGATTTGGCAAAGAACAATGCAGGGGGAGGTTGTTCAGTTGGTTTATTTTCAACCCATCTACCTTTACCAGTGCCTAACAAAAAACTTGATCATAACACCACAAATATTTGCAACCTTTATTGTAAAAGACACCTCCCTCCCATCATTTCCATAATTCTGCTAAACCAACAAAGGCTACTGATTACAACAGGTGAAGGAGCCATTCAGCCTTTCTAAAAGGACATATGCAAAAAGGATATGTTATTTTTACAAAACAAACACCAGATGCAAGTACTGTGGTTCAGCCCCGTCTGTAAAATGCTCTCATAACACAGATTACAATGAAAATAGGGAGAGCCACAAGTACGACCGCAAGGGCATTATGGAAGTTTTACTTGGAAGTATTTTGAATCACTTCTATCACACAGTAATTCAGTCACCTGACCCCTCCCCTTTTTGTACAGAAAAAGGGGAGTCAAAAGCCCATGGAGAGACTAAAGCCCATTTCAACTACTAAAGTCTGGTGAGAAGGGGGAAAGAAAAGTAATTTTTCTCCTATCTTCCACAACAACCAAGGCTGAGGATTGACAAGCAAATTGACGCACTGCTCAGAGGGCAAAAGATAAATGTTTGATGAATTGGCCATTGCTGGAGGAGTGATGGGCTTCATATGTGCATAATGGACTAGCTGCCGTTCAATTCAGATTGCCTGCCAAGATAAGAAACCATAATGAATGGACGAAGCAGAGCCTCTACCATAAGAAAGTGTAATCTGACTTGTTTTAATAAACTTAATAAAAAAGATGAAGCAGAGAGAGTCAAGGGGAGACTGGCCTTTGTGACCAGCTGTGAGAGGTGAGAACAAATAATAGATGCTTGAGAAGGATAGCAGAAGGGACGTGTTATGGATGTAGCATTTGAATTTCATTGTCAAGAGGTGTCTTTAGAACAACTAAAATAAACCACATGTGCAAAAATTAAACAACGCGTAATAATATTCATCATACACATTGTAAAAAAGGCTATTTTCACTCTTCCCACCCAACAGCTGCACATATATTGTCTCTTTTCCATGCACACACTTTCCCAATCTAGGCTAGATCGAAACACCCACTTGTATAATAACGTTGGTTGGGGTGTAATTCTTTTTTTACACTGGCCAAAAGCCCTAGTGTAAACACAGTTGCACCAATGTCCTTTTGCCTGTAGATCTTATTTCATCAGGGAATGAATACATCTATAGCCTCTACAGCACAGTATAAGCTGCATTTCCACTCCAGGAATTTGCTAGTAGAGCTATAACAACAAACCCTTGCCAGTGTAGGCCTCACTTCTGCTGGGTTGCCAATGACCTTTCTTTTGGTCCAGGTTTTGCCCTTTCAAGGGCCAGCTTCTAGTTCCCATTCAATTTGGGGCCACGGGTGGCTACCAATGTTGCTGGAGACAGCCGCTATTTCAAAGCAGGAAGTGCTTTTCATGTATTGATCATGTCCATCAGCAGGCAACTTTGACTTCCTTGTTAAGGAATTATAATGGAGTGATGAGCAGTCTTATTTATTCAATCAGGAAAGCAGAATGCAGAGAGCCTGAGCAGTTCCTCTGATTTGCGGCTCCAAAATCTTTATAGCCAAAGTTACTCCAGGATTCACTGTCTGATGTATCCTGACACTTACTCTTTGCATTAGCAATGGCCACACTAGAACCATGAAAAGCACTGGAGGGCTTTGTTTACTGTACATATATTTACAATATTGTTTTTGCTCCTCAATAATATAGTAGTCAATATGAAAAAAACAAACAAACCATCATTCCACAACATGGTGATGTCTGGGATTTTCCTTATGCTTGAGGAGCAAATGATCTCTCCATTGCTGTGGTGCAAAAGTTTATACTTATTGACATTTTAATGGTGACTGTTGTAAATGTGCAGGGCCATATTCATTTTTATGGCAAATCTTCCTTGATAGGACAGATGGGTTTCCACCAGTAGAAACCTACACTTGGAAGAGATCCTGCTGCAACTGAAGGGCATCCGAAACGTAACCTGATTTTAAGTGGCAGCAAGATTCTGCCTAGGTTCTGTCTTTACAGTTACTGGGGATGGGAATACACTTTGCCATAACACACAATACAGTAGACTTCCAATAATCCGGCACCTTTGGGACCTTGGTGGTGCCGGATTATCGGATATGCTGGAGTATCGGGAAGTACTCCGGTGGGGGGCTGTGACGGGTCTGCCGGGACCTGCACTGTGTCTGGGGGGGTGGGAGGGGAATGGCGCAGCGAGGGGTGAACTCTCCGCCGTTTTGCAGGAAGGGGGGGAAGCCCTGTGCAGCCGCCGAGAGTTTCCAGGAGGGGAGCGGGCTCCCCACGCCCCAGACTGCAGTAGTTATCACCGAGCAGGGGGGTGAGGGGCGGTGCTGCGGGACCAACCCAGCAGCACCCCAGCTGCTCTGCTCTGCAGCTTCCCCAAGGCCGCCGCTCATCAGTTTCAGCAGCGGCAGCGGCGGACTTGGGGAAGCGGCGCGGAGCAGAGCAGCTGGGGTGCTGCCAGGTTGGTCCCACAGTGCTGCCCCTCACCCCCCTGCTCGGTGATAACTGCTGCAGTCTGGGGGGTGGGGAGCCCGCTCCCCTCCCAGAAACTCTCGGCAGTGGCGCGGGGCTTCCCCCACCTTCCTGCAAAACGGCGGAGGGTTTGCCCCTCGCCATGCCATTCCCCACCCACCCGCCAGACACAGTGCGGGTCCCGGCAGACCCATCACAGGGGTATAATCCCCTTCCCTTCTTCTCCCCTTCCCTTTCCCAGCCGCGAGCTCCCATGGGGCTCACACTAGCTCCAACTGTCCGGCTGGCCAGAGCACTTCCAGGTTCCAGTTGGTGCCGGACTATCGGGAGTGCTGGACCACTGGATGCTGGACAATTGGAGTTTTACTGTATTTGGCCTCTAGAAGAGTCGTTTCCCCCCCCCCCCTTTTCTGATAGTGGGCAGGGATTAGAGGGGGGAAAAATAATCAATCTTACCAAGGGCAGCTGGAATGCACAATCTAGAATAATACGTTAGCGCTGTCCACATCCTCTCCCTTCTTTAAACTTTTCTTTTGATAATGAAAAATAAAGATAGGAATATTAAATTGTCTCCTTGTGTGAGTATTCAAATGACCATCCTCTCAATGCCTCTTCTGCAGCCTGCTTGATATTTTAACAGAAATGCTGACAAGCAAGAGGGATGTCTCATTTTCAGTAGAAATGTTGTATAACTGCAACAGGAAAGCAACTAATTATTGAGCAGCTCAATAAGGCTCCCACAACTGAAGAAACTAAAGTTTAATGACAAGAGGGTCTCTCCTCTCTCCCCCTCTGTATGTGAGTGAGGAAAGTGAGTGAGTGAGAGAGAAAGACAGAGAGGTAAGGCTCAGGAGTGCTGGGTGAATTATAGACTGCCTCTCAGGATTCACAGCTCTTCGTGGTAGGAGGTTAATATTCTCACATGTCATTAGGTCTGCTGGCTCTACTGATGGCTCATTGAATCAGGCAGCAAATTATTTCCTCATGCTGCAGAGGACACCACACTTCAAAGGGAAGGAGCCAGGGTCAGGACGGCTCTCCAGTTCGATTAATGAGTTGGGATCAGCAGAGGTTGCCTGTAGGTAAGAATGTGACTGAAGCTTTTGACAAAGCTGACTTCTTGAACAGGACTTGACCCAAGCCCCTTGCCCCCCTCACCACCAAATTTTATTTCCAACCATTGCCTCTGACTGACCTGCTCGGGCCTGTTGGGATAGTTTTGACCTCCTCCGTTTTTGTTACCAGACACAGGAGCTGTCTGCTTATATTTGATGCATCTCCCTAAAAAGGCCACATCCTCTTATCTGAGTCTAATCAGAATACTTCAGGTCTACACAGCAGCAGAAGAATAAGAGTCAAGAGAAATCATTTCAACTTTTTAATTTTCTTATGAAATTCATTTGGAAATCACTCAAACAGGAGCTTTCAGGATCATAAAGAAAGACTGATTTCTAAATGCCAGTAAATGCCGACAATAAAAACACAAAGATTTTTAAAAGCATACAGATTACATATTCAAATTATGGAAAAGCAGAAAATATACACTCCTGTCTGCATGGCTTTGCTGACTACGAAAATTCTCAGCAAATAACGTATTATATCAAATATTTCTGTACAAAGTTTTTATTTTTATTGCCTTAGTAGCAAGAGATAAGAGACAATTAAAATGTAACGGCTGTTACAGTCATCTCTCTCTAAAAGCTGAACTATATTCTCAGTTTGATATGTCCCTGAAATATTTTAATGCATATTTAAATAGATCTAATAAACCACTGAAGAGAGCTTCATCACACTAATGCAATGTTTCTGATCAGTTCTGCTTCTACTTGAGACTTTCTCCAGCAAGAACAAATAACGACGTGAGCATGTAAATTGTTGCACTTGTAAGCTGCTAAAATCATTCAGTTACTGTTTATTGAACCTAGGGCTTTACTAAGTAGACACTCATTCATTCAACTTAGGAGTTGAAGGAACTTTGCCATCCTTATATTAATATTATTTCTCTGATCATCTATATTGCCCTGCAATACATTAAAAAAAAAGAGAGAACACTTTCATTTCTGATTTACTTGCCCTTCACTCATTTTAAAAACTTATTTTGCAAACTTAATTTTGACAGACCTGATACTTCATTCCAAGAGCTTGATATGCCAGAGCAGATCAGTAAACAATTATTACATTGAGTTCATAGCACGTACAAAAGTTTAAGCGAAGAGATCAGGCCAGGGGCGTGGATTTGCTTCAGATTTTCAGGATATGGGATTCTTTGTTTTGTTTTGTTTAAAATAGGACAAGAGTTTTTAAAAAACACATGTGATTGAAATTATGCTCATGTATTAGACGTGTATAGAGCTGAGTGCATGGACTTCAACCGAAGTACTTCTGAAAATCAGGCCACTTATTTAGAACTGAATTTTGGGCATACTTTCAAAAATCTTGGCATAATCTCAGTTTCCTGACAGATTCATTCTTCTGTTGTATATACATTCTGTTATGTTTGCTTTCCCAGTTTGAATCTCCATCTTTCCTCCAAGTTCAAAGGCATATTATTATCATCAACATCATCATCCTTATTCTGGATTTCCGTAATGTTTTTTTTTTTCAGCCAAAAAAGCTGATAAGCAGATAACTAAGTCTATGGAACTGGAATTAGGATAGGCATGATCTGTGTGTAACTGAACCAGCTTGTAAGAGTGATCAGAATTCTTCTAGACGGGATATCTACCTGGATAAAAGCACATTTTTCACACATGAGTATCATTCAAAAATGTACATACACAAGAAATAGACCAAATCTTCGTATGGTTGCAACCATGGTATGGTTACACCCATACCATGATAACATTGTGAAAGTGGCAACAAATAAGTAACTTTACTCCCATTAGGATGGATCACGCAAACATATGTACATGTGAGCTCAATGGTACTACTCCGTATGTATAAAGTTTAGTACATGCATAATTCTTTCCAGGGTAAGGGCTTTACATTACAGATCTCTATCGTCTATGCAGTGGCCAGTAGTCATCTTGATTTTTTTTTTCCATTTTATTGAAACTAATTCACCCTGTATTTTCTCTCTCACAACTAACTCACAAAACTTCCATCCAAAAAAAGGAATTACTTTACCTATATCAAGTAAATAAAAATATAAATGTTTGCTAAAAGAGGGAGTTTTTAAATGTTCATCTTCACTTAAGCATCCTTCTTCCCTCTTTTATTTTGAATATTTTTCTATTGTTCATATAGCTCAAAAAATGAAGGTCTTGCTGCTGTAGTATCAGATGGAGCAAGTGAAAAATAGTGAGTATGGTTAGTCGAAATAACACTCTCGAGTGACGCCTCCAGAATGACACCAAGTGTCACTCTGCCATGTGAACTGCAGAAGTTTCCCAGAAACATATGTGATTGACAACAGATGTGTCTCCTCTACTTCCAACGTTATTTGAAAGGAAAGGAATAAGCACATCACAGGGAATGTTAGATGCTGTCCCCTTGTCAGTGTGTTGACATTCCATTATTAATCAACCTTATATTCAAAATTAGACTGGACAAAACAATGAAGAAAAAAACAGTAACAAACATTCCTACAATGAAGAAGAATTGTTTAGAGGATCTAATAGGTTTGTTTCTTAATCACTGATTGATAGGATTTGGCCAGCCAAGCTCATGTGGTATTCAGCAAAAATGCCCTCTCTGCGTGGCTCTTTGAACATACCAACCACAATTCTATAGATAATACTCTATTTGATGCACCTTTAATAGATGTGCCTCTCTATATGCTTGCTGTAATAAGGATGGGGAAAAGGAGAAAGAAAAAATTAGCATAGGTACCATGAACACAATACTAGTTTCACTGCACTCTATGTATTTACATGTCTCATCAAAACATCTAATGAAACATTTTAGCTCCATCGTTATTTAAGTAAACAAACATCTTAATTTCCACTTTAAAATTGTGCCGTCAGATCTCATAAGCAACTTCACCCGGGTAGTCTCCGCATGTTGCGATCAACAGGCTGACCTAGTGTTAAGGCCTCTGCACCATATGAGAAGTTGTAATTGGGCCTTCATTTTCCGTGCCTATGGAAAGTGCTGGATGAGTGACGTAGCATGTCCCTTCATATCACGAAAGGGCAAATCCCTTTCATTGCTTAGGAAAAAATACTGATGTGGGTACTGAGCCTTGTATTTCTTTGGTGAAGGTGGGGTACCATTTTCGTTAAGTCTCACCTCCCCATCTCAAAAAGTACATGGCCTCAAAAGAGACCAGACGTGCCCGAAGGAGAAACAATAAATCAAGGAGTATTAGATTCAAAACAGAATGAGATTTGCAACAAGGTCAGTGTACTGACAGTCAGAACACACACACTGAAAAACATGGAGGGCAGGGGGAGAACAGAGAGAAAGTAATTCAGGATGCCACTGCAGAATATAGTGAATGAAATTTTGTATGCATTTGATGCAACCCCTTTCAGACTACTAACTCAACTTCTCTTTTCCTAGCCAGGTACTTGATTCAAAATGTACTTCAGGACTTGTTCATTCAAGAGAGAGAATATAAAATAATGAGCCCAATGAAGGGCTACCATTTCCCCCCAGTTTTCAAACGGAATACCTCCACACACAAAGGCTATGTCTAGACTACATCTCTCTTTTGAAAGAGGGATGTAAATTAGACACATCAAAATTGCAAGCGAAGCTGGGATTTGAATTTCCCGTGTTTCATTTGCACAATGGCAGCCCCGCTTTCTTTCGAAAATGGGTATTTCAAAAGTGAAACCACCGTCTAGACGCGGTTCTTTCGAAAAAAACCCTTTTGCAAAAGCTCCTGTAAACCTCATTTTTTTAAAAGTACAGGAGCTTTCACAAAAGGTTTTTTTTTTTTTTCCCAACACCTGTGTCTAGACGGCGGTTTCACTTTTGAAATACCCGTTTTCAAAAACGCGTGGCCGCCATTATGCAAATGAAGCGTGGGAAATTCAAATCCTGGCTTCATTTGCAATTTTGATATGCCTAATTTACATCCCTCTTTCGAAAGAGAGAGACATGCCCTTAGAGGTGGTTTGCTACCTACTCTCTGTGAACCCTTCCAGAATGTAAATAACCATTTGTCTCTGGTATTCCTCTTTCCGCCCTCCCCCTGTCCCCCCAAAACTCTCAACTCACTGCTAGAGAACATGTGAGTGCATGTGCTGAATTATAAACCAACTGGGACGTCAGTTCAAGACTTCCTCCCTCCCCCTATGGCTGGTGAAATTTTTGGCTCTTACTACAAGAAGGTACCTGAAGATTCCAAGACATTAAATTCTCCCATCTGCTGACCAGGTTTCAGTGGCTTATTCTGAGAATGCCCTAGGCCTGAGCTCACACTGTGTACACAGAGGGAGTTTGTTTCTGGGGCTGTCGTATATCTGGGCTGGGCGGCTGCAAGTCTCACTCATCATGTTACCAAATTCCTCAGTAACTGTCACAGTGAATGATCAATGGGACTCCATAGATGTCTGCAACATAGGTGCCCCAATGGCCTATATTAAACCACTCCCTCTTCCACAGACCACATCAAAGCACTTTTGCTGCCTCATGGCCTTTGATATAGTCATTTTTGGCCCCTGCTGTAAAATTTGCTCATAAAAGCCTTGGGTTTAAAACATTAAAAGAAATAAATGGAGAAGGATTTTATCCTTGAAAACCTCATCTTGTCATTACTGAAGGGTAAAAAAATAAAACCCTTAATTTTTGTTAAAATTAAAGCAAAAAATTAAATCATCTTATTATGTAATTGGAACTAGGCTTCAGGCGTTAGCAGTAAAGAAGGGATTAAGGCTCAACCACCTGGGTTGTCATTCTCCTGGGCCCCATTACCACCCCCTTATTCGTTTTTATAGCCAACAGATTAAAATGCGAGCGCCGCAATCTTTGATCTTTCACTTGCTGACACAAATCCTTTCAAGCCTCCAACGTTTTCTGCTGAGGTAATTAGTACTAATTAAAAGGTTTCCAACAGCCTTTGCTCTAGTTTTTTCCCCTCCAAAGAAATTGCTTTTACAAGTGCCTTCCATCTTTGAAATGTATGCATCGCTCACTTTCTTCTTTATCTGACTCCGAGAGATCAAGTGGATTAGTGACTCCATTATTCCCCAAGACAAAGCCAAACAACAGGTTTTTACTATCTCTCTGACCTGTTGAGGTGCAGGGTGTATATTCAGAAACAAGTGCCTCTGCTTGTATACAAAAGACAGTCCAATTATGCACTAAGAGACACAATGCAGGGTTTCTGCATTTAAGAATGGACATCCTTTAATGATGCAGTGTTCGTTCAGAACTGATAGAGGCAACTGGTTTGCTAATCAAACTGACAAGTTGTAGAACTAATAATAGGGTCCTCTTTGTTTGCATTCTCTGTGTGTGTGTCTGTGTGTGAGAGAGAGAGAGAGAGAGAGAGTGTGTGTGAGAGAGAGTGTGAGAGGGTACAAACAACTTCTTTTCTGATAATCCCAACTTTGTCATTGACTCGTATTTGCTACTGAGTTAAGAAAAGTTGAAGAAATATCACCATGAAGGTAATTTGAAGGAGATGAAAGCCTTCTCTGCAAAAGTTTCTGACACTGTAATTAAGCAGCATGCACTGTTATAAGGTAGATTGATAGCTGACTAAAATATTACTGTGAATAAAACAGTGTTTGATGGAGTGACTGAAGTATTATGGAGGACCCAACTTTAAAAAAAAAAAGTTGTAACAAAAAGAAACAATAGTTTGCATTGAGAAAGGTTTATGTTTTGAATGTCTAGGTTTTCAAATGATTGCTCCATTGACATGGACCCTATTTGGATCATTTTTCTTTATGAAAACCTGGAAGCTTTGTACCTGCTGTGATAAAAATAAATTATACTTCATGCAGCAAAAGCGCTATTCAGAAAAGAGGACAGTTTTCTAGCTTTTAAAGTCCTCACTTCCTATTGAAAAATGACAGCAGCGCTCTCTCATGCTGTAGTATCTCTGGAACAATAGATCAGGAATCATACACACAGCCAACAAGAGGCTATCTAACTTATCATTATATGCACAGGAGTCTATTCTCCTCTTGCAATGCCAGCACAAAACTCCTGCTGGCACTAATCAGAGCTGCCTGTGCATATCAAGAGGAGAAATGAACCCAGAGAGTATATCAGAATTTCTAACTTGAAGAACGTTTGAAAGTTTTTGAATTAGCGGTAGAGTCAATCAATTTCTGCCTCCTCTTCCTCTTCTATGTTCCTTGCAACAACTGCTCTGCTATGGTAGCAATTTCTTTACATTTAGCCTCTCAGAGGATCTAAAAGCACTACAAGCTTTAATCATCTGAGCCATATTCCACAGGGATAGATCAGACACATTTTGCCAAGACCAAATGGAAAAAGCCAAGAATCAAACATTGACTTGTATCCTAGTTCCCTAATCTAAGCACAAGACCATACTCCAACACTAGGCATGCACGTGAAACACATGTCAGAAGCAGCTAGGTTAAGCCTTTCATATTTGCAAGCTTAAATAGGGAGGAGCAAAAGGATACGTCGTAACACAACCCTTTCAAATAATTTCCTTGTCACAATGCTTTGTATTAAATGCGCACTGCTAGATGAGGCAAGAAACCCAGGTAATGCAAAACCTCTATGCAAACAGACCTAACACATTTAATTTCCTCAACTTGCAACTAGGAAGTGAGATAAAAGTTTGGCACAACTGCATTACAGGCTGAATCTCTCTAGTACAGCACCCTTGGGAACTGACAAATGCCAAACCAGCAGAACCTCCGAGGTTTCTCTTAACTCTGGAGGTTTCTTGCAACTCTGAACAAAACATTATGGTTGTTCTTTCAAAAGTTTACAACTGAACATTGGCTTAATACAGCTTTGAAACTTTGTGGAGGAAAAATGCTGCTTTTAACCATCTGAATTTAAATAAAAACAAAATTTAAATAAAACAAAAACAGAAACAGTTTCCTTACCATGTCAATTTCTTTACACTGTCCCTTCTGTATTATTAGTGGTTTATGTTACAGTATTTGTTTTAGTCGCTGTTGCTGTGAATTACCAGTTTCACGTCAGGATGACACGTCAGTTTGTAACTCTCTGATGTTCGTAATTCTGAGGTTCTACTGCAAACAGAATCGCAAACAACTATCTGTCTTAGGGTTTTATACTATCACCCAACCACTCTTCTCTCTGAGCATCTTCCGTGTAAAATCAATACCACCTGTTGAGTCCCTACTGGATTTCATGGCGTGTCTGGCACTTC
This sequence comes from Pelochelys cantorii, assembly GCA_032595735.1. NCBI lineage: Eukaryota > Metazoa > Chordata > Testudines > Trionychidae > Pelochelys > Pelochelys cantorii. Next base: position 7,514,245 of record CM064333.1, on the reverse strand, counting down.
TCCCTTTATGGGGTCAGAATCGTGCTTGGGCTAGGGTTTGGGCATAAAAGAGGGTTTTGAATTGTGAAATACTGACCTGAGTGTCACTGACAACACTAGGTGTTCACAATTGACTTACAAATCATGAACATTTCACAGTAATTTTTTGGATTCTTTTTATTTGCCCTCTTATGTTTGAGCCTTTATGGCTTTTCATTTGTAAGATGTCCTGCACAATCATCAGGACCAGAAGCCCCCCCCCCCTTTTTTTGTTTTGGGGTGTGTTTTTGTATGTGTGTAAAATGACCACTGAGATTCTCACGTGATCAAATGAATCTACAAGCTTAGCACTTTAAGAAAAGCCCCCAAAATTACATGACTCAAAATAGGGTAAGTAGACAACATGGTGTAAATCAAATATAGACTTAGCCATGGTAGAAGAAAAATGAGTTCCATATATAATATTTTAGAAAAATATAGGCATTGCATCTCACTTTGAATGCCTACTAACTGAGGCCTTAACAAACAAGTAAAAGGAGATTCTTATTGGTGAAAACAATTTACATAAACAAAACCTTACGCCCTGGCCCAGCTTTCTTCTTTTTGGAAGCCAGAGGAAGCTACAATTCTCAGGTCAAGAGAGGACAGGGAGATCAGAGAAAATCACCATCCTCATGTGGTCTTTCAGGGTAGCTCTCACCAGACCGTGAACAGTTGTTGTGACCCTAGGGGCTCATTATTCAGCAACTATGGGAAAACAGCTGGCCATTTGAGATCTAGGGGGGAGGGAAGGTGACAGAACTTTCTGACAGAGGGATATCAGTCCTGATCAGCAAGCCCTAAATTTATAAGTTTCTTTTAATTTGCTTGCACTAATCCTGCAAAACCTTTCCATGCGGTATCTGTCCCAGCCCAATAATAATTATTTGAATAACCTGCAAAAGAAACCTTGCGATCACAATCCACTGGGTACATGCATGAGGAAGGGGAGAGGACGGGAAATGATTTCAGTTTGAGTTTCCAAAAAGTGCTTCGAAACAAGAGGGAGAGAAGAGAATTCTTGAAATGCTGACAAATACTTCAATTGTGTCTTTGTTCGACTCATATTGAGCCCTTGAAAAATAGCCCGCCAAAAGGTGCCTTTTGACAGAGGAAAGATGTTTCACTTTAACATGAAATGGAAAATCCAGATAAAAAGATCATTTGCAAACATCTGCATTTAGGTTGTTTGCTGCCCGCTTAATAATATATTATGTACAGGGGCTAGCTGGCTTAGGCCTCAGGAGCACCCAGCTCAGGGGTCTCAAACTCAGTTTAACTTAGGGCCAGTGCTCAAAGCTCCCTCGTGGGCCGGGGGCACCCCCCTCTCTAGCAAGGCTCAGAAGTTCGGGTGAGGGGCCTTTGCACATCACCCTCCCACACATTTCCTGGCCCTCCTGTTAGCCTGCATGATAGCCTCCTCCCATGTGTCCCCCCACCACCACCACGATTTAAAACCTACCGGGGGTCCCCAGGCACCAGCAGCAGTGCAGCGGGGTAGTGTGGCTTCCTGCTGCTAGCTCCATGCAGCTACCAGCATGTCCCTGTGTGATCACAAGCCTCCTGATAACTTTTTTTGTTTTTCTGGAAAGTCCAAACAATGTTATTAGAATTAAGCCAGATCTGGGAACTTCACTGCCTGATGCCTCATGCACCTCCATCAGCTGTGATCATTCTGACTTAGTAGATTATTTTTGTTTGTTGATGCATGGTGTTAGAAAAGAATCCCAGCCATCTTTTCTCTCTCTCTCTCTCCTTTTAAAGAAAGACTTTAGGTCTTTTGTGGAGAAAAGCTAGAAAACGTGCCCTGAGTTCAGTCAAAGACCTCAAACACCAGATGCCAAATAAAAAGATTCCCAAGTGTATTTATCTGTGATTTCAAGAAGCTGTTCTCTTTTTTTGGAGGGGTGCCTCATTCACGAGCTTTGAATGCTTGGAGTTAGCAATACAGTACATGCAAGCGGACAGTGTCTCTCCATGTCCCGGAGCCCAGACAGAAACCAGGATCCTTCAAAAAAATCTGAAATTGAGTCCTCACCCTGACACCCCATGTCCTCACACTGGGAGTGTCCCCACCAAGTTAACATTGTGGCATGAGAAGCCAGCGCAGCTTCCCAAATCGACTGGTGCCCTCTGCGTACGGGACTTCGTGGGCACTGGGGGCTTGGGTGCTGCTAGGAGCTATGTGCGAGGGTGAGGCCCTCTGTGCCACCCACCTCCCCCGCCCTCACAAGCCGACAGCCAGGCAGGCCTGATTAAATAACTCTCTCAAAATATTTTGTGGGCTTGTGCTCAGGCCGTAGATGGGCCTTGGGCTGGGAATTTGTGGCCTCTGGCCTAGGTGATCAGTTGACATTCATGCCAGGACAGTAGTGCCTAATAGGCTGCTACCATATGGAGGCTGCTCAGTGGCCAACACGAAGCAAGTTTCATCGGTCTCGATCCAGCTCCCAGTGATTAGGTAACAACATTATAAAAATGCATCATCACTGGCACTTCTGTCCTATTCGTTTCAGAGAAACCAGAAACCAAACCAACCTCTCACTGAGAGCAGTGATCCCTCTGGGGCTCGGGCTGAGGTGAGCTGGCAAGCCAAAGTAAGGAAGCCATTACTTCTGATGCTTGTTCTTGTACCTGTTCTGCAGATAGCCCCAGAGGATGTCAATGTGGCACCTTTCACAAACACTACATTCACACATTACTAAGACAAACACAACCATCCTCTCCTCAAACAATGTGAGATACACACGTCTAGCTATTCAAACAACACCCAAGCAACTCGGCGATGTCTGTTAGAAACGGATGCAACTGCACAATCCCTCATTCGGGGATTGATCCAACTTCCAGTGAAACCCATGGATCTCTTTCCATAGGCTTCAACTGGAGCTGATTGGGCTAATATTATCATGCTATGGGCATGAGTCTGTGGTTAATTTGATGATGAGCTTTTCACTGGTTGAATTTAGTCTTCACATTTACCATACTATCCATGCAGAGGACAACGCATTTGCTGAGATGTAGCTTGGACTAAAATAGACAGGAATTTTTTAAAATGAAATTAAAACATACCTCCCTATAGCTAAAGAACATGTTACCAGAATTCACAACTTCAGTACAGTCCAGATATAGGGCATTTTCTGAAACGTTAACACAAACCTGAGATAAGAAGTTGTTGCCTTAATTCTAACAACTGTTTAATGTGTATAAGCAAACTGCCGATGAGTCAATATCTACTGTGGGATTACTTCTGCTGATGCCATCCAGCTTAATTCTGCACAGAGTTCAACGAACAACTCCCCTATCTCTGGGGATCTGGCGAGGCCGGCTGGGGTGTCATGCCCGAGAGGCAACAATGAAGAAAAGTAGTACATGGCAGATGTCTATTCCACAGCCTCACACCATACAGCTCTGATGTTGAGCCTGCTGTTCTGTTGTCTGGCTAGGCTGCTTCATACAGGACCCCAATCCGCCAACCCACATTGTACTTTGTTTCTTTAGTCTCCCAATGCCCCAAACCTGGCCCCAAACAAACAGGTTTAGTAGAGAAATCCCCAGGCTAAAAAACCCACCCTAGCCCACCCAATCAGAGGCTCAACTTTAGCAAGCCACAAGAGGTTTAAGAGATGAAGAAGCTGCCTCTGTATTTAGAACTATTTCAATAAAAAAAAAAATCCAGAATACATCTAAATTCTGCCTTTTTACCCTTTATGGTGTAAGATACCTATCCCATTGGTGCCATATTTTTAAGGACTTTCAACGAATTCTAAATGGAGTAGGGAGGTGAAAGGTTAACCTTACATTGCCAGGTTAAATTCTATATTTGGCAGGCAGTGCAATGTGAATACATTTACCTCTTTGACTAATGTAAGGGACACTAACTAACTGAAGTAAAGTAGTTATGGGGCATTCGGAAAGTTAATGTTGGTGATCTAATATTTTAAAAGTAATGTTTGCAAACAAGATTGGGGTGTTGTGTGTCAAGGAAACCTATTATAGAAACACGTGGCGTTCATATTGCTATTTTAGAAGATGAATATAAACGGTGCATCAATTTTTATATTGTCATCCAGCAACTAATATTTGTGAAGCGGTGAGAAATACAGCAGCATTGCTCATTGCATTGTGTGTTCCAAATGATGTTTCCATTTTTGTCAGCCTGTTCCAGTATAATTCTATACATACATGAAAGGGCATGTTAGTAGCTTAAAAGAGATCAAAGGAAAATTAATTTTCTGTTATTGAGTCACATTTCTCCAATAAAATTCCCCATGTGTCCTCTTTAAAAGTGATACACAGCTGTATTTCATAAAATCTTTTTTGTCCAAAAAGTTATTTAAAAGAATGTCTCTTTTCACTTTATTAAAAAAACCCTAACAAGCAAAACAAATGATGGTGAAATAAGGCATAACAGAAACACCAAATCCACAAAACACATTTCACAGACTGTACTAAAATATCTCAGGGGAGTAGCCATGTTAGTCTGTAACTTTAAAAACAACTAGTAGTCTTGTGGCATCTTGGAGACTAACAAAAATATATACTATCATGAGCTTACCCATGGAAGCTCATAATAGTATATATTTTTGTTAGTCTCCAAGGTGCCACACGACTACTCGTTGTACTAAAATGTGTCTATTATCATAAAAAATGACTGCATATATTCCTTATCTAAACTCATTATGATAGTATCATAATGAGAATGTGCTTTAAAAGTAAGATAGTAACAGAATTATTTTGATTGCATTTTTTGGGTGTGAAAAAAATATTTGGTGGATTTTTTAGTGAACGAATGAAGATACCAGGGATGAACAGAACCAAAATGTCTGTAGGAGTGCTTGTGTGCATGCACTACAGGTACTGTAAACCTGTTCTAAGCTCCTAAGTAAAGGGCATTCTGTTTGACTTTGGTTACTTGAATTTTACTGTCTATTACTTTAAATTCTAAGAGGATTTTCTTTAATCCATTATTCTTGATAATGGAATGATTCTTTTGTATGTTATCATCTGACCATGTTGCCTTTTTTAGGCAAGAAAACAAGGGATGTTTTTCCAGTCATATTTGCATTTGACAAGTAAAATTGTTCTTGGTGCCACCCGCAACCAAGCTATGCAAGTCAGCTGTGCAGTTTCCTTTGTGAGTCATTGGTAAGAAGGTGCAGGCTCTCTCAGATACATATGAGAAATGTTTATTGATTGCACGTTAGCCTTTTAAAAATTATGAAGAACTAAGTAATAACAGTAAAGTATATTTATTTAATGCTAAAAGACATCATCAGTAGCCTGCTGCAATGGAAATTTTCTTCAAAAATGATTTAATATATTTCAAGGTCAATTGAAACAAGGGTGCACTAGGAAAAAAAGTGTTTAAACTGCAGCAGATTTAACAGCTTAACCAATAAAGCTACTCTAGCCTTCAGTCAATGGAAATCAAAACAATGATTTCAAACTATTTTATTCAATCTGCAGAGAGGATTACTAGGTGACAGCGCATTTTTTTTCCTTCCTTCCAGTACCGAAGAAAGCCTTTTCTCTCATTTTTAAAGATTCCTTTTAGCAGAGTAAATTATACACCCTTTTCAGGGCTTCTGCCACAAAGATGCAGATGTACATTTTTTTTTAAATGTTTTATATTTAAATTCTGCCACTTACTAAACACTGGTTTTCAGAGCTTGAGTAAGACCTCAAACACATAAATAGTTCAAAATGGTATATTTTTAAATGAAGCCATTTGCCGCCATAAGCAAACCAAGGGTTAATGACCCAACACAGAATAATTTGCTATATTCAGATTCTTTATCATCACTGGGTATTTTTAAAAAAATAATCTGAAAAGTATGCATGTGGAATTCAAACCATCACATAGACTAAAACTTCCCCCTCCCCCCAACACACACACACACACACACACACACACACACACACACACACACACTCACACTCACTCCTGCTTAAGTCTATAAATTCTTTAGAATAACATTTCAGGCTTTAATAGCAATTAACATATTTCATAGCCATGTACAAGGGGGCTGTACAAAGCGATTCTATAGTAAATTAGTCTGAAAATTGCCTTAATTGTTACGCTAGAAGATGTCCTCTACGTTTTGTCTTGGGAAAAAGATCTTTCTGTCTAAATGCCATTATGTGTCATCCCAGCTGAGCCTCCTGCCTAGCGGGGACACTGAAGTTGTTCAGCAGGAGCGGCTTCTCAGGCTTTAAGAACTACAGTAAATCTTCAAACAATTTATCCAAACAAAGGCCAGTGTGTGGGGAGAAAAATACACGGGAAGCAGATGAATAAGCAACATCAATTATGGGGGGGTTGACCTCTCTGCCCCACACCATGGCACAGATTTCACACCAAATCGCAGCAGATTGAAGTTGACATGCCTGGAGTGAAAACACTGGTCCTCACAATGTTGCCACTCTACATTCACAGAGCTGTAGAAAACGAGAAGGAGAAAATGAAGGGCAGGGGAGGGGTGTGTGAATGAAAAATCACGCATAATGGGCCTGGGTTTATTTTACAGAGAACAAAATGGCTCAATTTGAGCACTTAGACTGTTGAAATTGGCTAGCGTGAGATACAAGAGGTACATCCAAGGGGACAGTTGAATCAGGTGGCTTCACTGATGAGACCAACGAGGAAGGCAGCAAGGAATTAAATACAGTTCCTACAAACTCATCAATATCATTAAAGATTTAAAGTGATAGCTATAGATAATCTCTGTGAATTATTCTACACATCTTCTAAGAAATAACTTTTCAGAAATAAAGTTTACAGGTTCAAGGACATACATATGTAACCTGGACTTAGTTAGTTTAAAATGTAGCCTAACGTTATCAGGGATATATTTTTAAAAAATTACATCACCTCACAAAATGAAAATTACACTCACATCAAGTCATACTGACTAATATGCATTCAATATTACGAATTCCTGATTTTAAAATTTGCACTTTGGCCTGTCAGAGAGTCCGTTTAAAGATTTTTTTTTTCTAGATTGGTTGTAGACAGATGTTTATTAAATATTCATAATCCTGTGAAAGGAATTGAGATCTTTTGCTTTGATTCTTGTGGAGATTTTTTTTGGGGGGGGGGGGGGGGAATCTATGAGCGATCATTTTATTTAGGTGCTTCATAATCTGGTTGGTGTCAAGGCAGGTCAGACTACTTGACACAGCCTAGTCTTTTGATGTCAGCTGAATCTGTTAACACTGCAGTAATAAGATCTTACGGTTTAGTAGTGAATAAGATCAACATCTGAACACAATCATATATAGATTGCTAATACTTCATATTAAATACCATTTCTGTTTTTGGATTCAAGAAGATAAGCTAATATTGTAACTGATTGCTAATCTATTTTCCAGAAATTTCGCAGGCAAATATCAATTTACCCAGTGTACTTTATTGCTCACTACAAGATGAAGGTGTAAGGTATAACATCTTGAGTCTTGAGATTCAGACCTGGGAAAAGTAGTCCTTTAGTTTGTGATGGTGACAGTCATACACAGGGGCCAGATTTTAAGCCCAGATATACAGGGCTTACCACTGTCAAACACAACACTTGTTAATATTCTCCCAGTTACTGAATATACAAGAACGAGGCTTCCAGATTTATGCACATCAGAAAACTCCCAGTCCCAGGTGGAATGGAAATGGAAAGGAAAACTTACAGCACCCATATTAGCACGTGCACACATACGCACTTTCAAGTCTGGAGTATTCTACTCTGCTTGACTGGGTGACGACCAGGAATAGTTCTAGAATTGGCCAAAAGCAAGTCCAAGCAATGAAACCAACATTTTGAATTTAAATCCATGTTGGGAGACAACCTGCAAAATGATCACCCTTTTGGATCGACCCTCTTGTTATTTTAATTTCATGTAGTACAACAAAAGGGCTCACGGTGAATAGAATGAAACATACCGTGCCCTTGATGCACAAACATAACCCTGAAGCATAACCTGGAAATCAGAGAGCAGCGTTAGGTGAGTTAATGGACTATGAGGCTGACCACCAAGATTTCATTGCCTCTAAATATGCAACTTGATGAGCTACTGCGATATTTCAATGCATTTATGATGAACATTTTGAGAGCCCAGAGCCTTGTCATTATCTCAAATATGTAGGGAGTATAGCCAACCTCAGACAAGGCATCTTTATGCTATAAAGGCTCACCATTAGAGAACTGATCTTTCAGTTACTAGAAAATACTACAATGGCAGGGCAGTTAAACTCTAATTTCTGGATACAAAGTTTATTCAAGTCTTCTGATTTCTTCCTCCCACATCTTCCTGCGAACCAGCCTGAGCTTTCAGCTTGTTATTAGGTCCTGAGATGCCTGAGTACCATTAGCTGAAGAGGCTGATTACTTCATGTCTCACAAGAATGGACTCATTCATTCGTCTGTTCCAACCAGTTCCTTTCTACCCTCACTGACTCCCAACCAGTCTCCTCTTCTTTTGCTACTGTCCAAAGTAAGGTAAAGAGAATGAGTCTAATCATCAGGAAAGTGGAAACAAGGCAGACATTCTGTACAAGATCAATCCCTGTGAGTCACCGTCCAGTGAGATGGTTTAAGATCAGCTCTGAGGGATCTCACCTGTTTTCCCAGATTTTGAAAAAGTGCGAAGGAGTTGCCATTGGCAAAACTGAAACTCATGGGCGAAACAACAAAGAAAGAAAAATGTTGAGTGTGAGTGCTTCAAAGCTCTTAGTCGTCCTGTGAAGATCCTCATCTAAAATACCTCTGATGAAAAGCATAATATTTTAATTTTAAATCCATCAGAGTCACTTTCTATCAAGCTCCTCAAAAAACACCTCTAAAATTGGCATGCCCAATAGATACACTCATGGCTGGCTAAAAAATACTAGAGAAAACTCCCCAACGGACAGATGCCTGCATGGTAATATAATACTATTATAGAGAACCCTTAGTATATAAAAGATTCCATACTAGCTGCAGCACAGATTAAGAGTGCCAAGTTTTGAGGAGAGGAATTTAATTTTTTTAACAAAGATCCCATGCCCACTGAAATAATCTCAAGCCACATCAATATGATGGACACAATAATGGCACGACTAGGCCAGTATAACTTCATTGCATAGATGTGGTCTATACCAATTAAAGAGGTTTCTCTCTCAGGCCAGGTCTACACTAGACCTGAAAGGTCAACTTAAAGTACACAACTCCAGCTGCATAGAATATGTAGCTAGAGTTGCCTTACCTTAAACCAAGATGGGTCTCATCCACACAGTGGGAGGCCGATGGGAGCAAACGGTTCAGTTGGCTTCCCTTATTCCTCGCAACTGTCCTCAGCATTCTATTTACGGGTCTATACTAGAACTGCTAAGTTGAATGTCAGAAGATCAACCTCTCAAGCATCGGTTCGCTGATCAGTATAGACGTGGCCTCAGAATAGGAACATGCTCCCTCAGAATAGCCACCTTTACACTAATGGCTGGCCTAGCTAGGTCAGTCAGTCAGGTTTCTTTCATGTCACTGATTGGCATAGCTACGTCAGCCTAATTTTCCAGTCTAGACCATGGCCAAATTATTCTAACATCTTAGAGTAATCTCTGTGGAATCAAGAAAATAAAGAAACATGAAAGAAAGATCCTCCAGAAACACAAGATGATTGCTACCACTCATCTTTACTAAGGACACCCCACAACAGTCGCAGCCCGGGTGAAATACCAACATGCACACACATATTGACATGTAGGTAGTTATAAATTCTTATGTATGAATAATCACATATTTGTATGTGCATGCATATTTTTGTTGCACAAACACAGAAGACATAGGCCTATAACCTCAGACAGTGCTAGATCATTTATAGTCCATTATTTTAAAATTACTATACATTTGACAAGAAAAATACTTACCCAAGGTAAAGGAGTAGAAAAACTCTTTATTTCCAAGATTTCACACATGTCCTAATTAATTCAAGGGGACTTATACTTTTAGGTAATATTTTTCCTTTCATCACTTGCCACCTAACAGTTGGTATAATGTCAACACTTACATCTTTTTTCCTAACCAAAAATCATTTTAAAAACATTTTTATCCTAAAATGCTCACCTCGATTTTTCAAAAATTATCTTAAAGATAAGAGATTTCTTTCCATTTCAGTCCCACAACAAGGAAAATGTCAGCACAGCTTTTTTGACAGACAAATTATTGAATCAAAGTAAGAATATGCCATTAAGCCCACAGGTTAGGAAGTGTCAGGAATGGTTTAAAGAGATATCCCATTTATCTTCAAAACATGCACGGAATGTCACTAATGTGTGTTTATCATGTATAATCAGACAAAGAAAATATCGAAATAAAGTACTCCTGCATACAATAGAAGTCTCCTTCCATCTCTCAAGATATCAGTGCTATTCAAATAGAATAATAATGATGAAACCTCTTTCTTGAAAATGGAAATCAAGTGAAATGTAGATAGAAATGATTTTTTGTAGTTGATGTACATTTCTAAAGTGCATTAACAGGAAATCCAGAACTTTTTAGGTCAATTATATTGTCAGTATTGTCAATGCCACTGAAATGAATACCTAAGCAGTGTATATTCCTGATGGAACAGAGTTAGAGAAGAAATCCTGTATTCTATTACTTGGAGGATAGAAACGAGAGATACACATTTGAAGGTTTACTTTGTTACAAATTCTGGGGCTTTTTCTTCCCTTAATCAGACAAAAACAGACAATTCTACTTATTGTAGGATACAACAAAAATTGATCTGAAGTCCTTGGTCCCTTTTTTTTTTTTTTTTTAAGCAGCCCTTTGGCTTCAATTTCTGGACATTTCTTTCTGGTAGTCAGGTATACGACAAATACTAATTCATTGCTTTTGGGAGAGGTTTTCCGAGATAAGATGCAACAGGTCTATAAAATACACTAAAAGGTAGGTGGAGAGTGAAAATACTAGGCAGCTTGTGTCCCACATACCTAAATTATACCAGTAAACAAAACTATGACAACATATTGCTGGGGGAGTGGTTTTGCTAGGTGAGCTAAATACATGCCTCTTTGGTATAATTTTGAAGAGGCTACTACTCACTTGAACAGAATTTGAAACAAAAATAGTTACTTTTAAAGTTTAAAGACAAGGATCTCATTGACAACAGGAAAAAAAAACCCCACAACTCTCTCCTCCTTTGCACTGCCTACTAAAATTGTACTGATGGAACAGAAAATGTTCTGCCATGCAAATTAAGAGATGTTGTAGACAGAATTTTTTTCATGCAAGATAAACAGAAGTGGAAGGAATTTTTTTTGGGGGGGGGAGGGAAACTATTATAAAAACATTATAATGAAAATCTAAAATATTTTCAATTTTTTAGCCATAGTGAAATTGGAGATTAAAGGGGGCAAAACTACCAATGAATCTCATACATTAAGTGGGGTGGGGAGGAATTGGAGGGGGTCTAAGGAGTAGTGTTCTGCTGAAGAAAGGAAGAAGGGGTGGGAAGACATTCACCGGGTAAGGAACAGTGTTTTTAAGGAACTCAAGCCTTATCTCAGAGAACAACAGGAAAAAAGAAAATCAAAGGAGATCTGAGAACACAGGAAGAGAGAAGAACGAGGAAGAGAGAGATGAAGGAGTCAAATGCAAGTGTCCATAAAAGATTTATTAAGTTCAAGATTATCCCCTAGGTCTCTAACCCTTAGAGATGTTACCAGACAAGAGTGTGCAGCAATTTCTATGTATTTGTTCATACCAGATGATGTGGACTATACCCAGTTAAATTTTTCACACTGAATTCTGAGAAACATTCCAAAATCAACTATAAAATGACTCAGCATATATAGCAGGTATTAGGGTGTTTAATTGTCCTGAAATCTGTAAGCAGTTTGTGAAAATATTCAAATTGTATTAGAGAGAGATCTAAGTCTGTATTGCAATATTCATGAGACAATGCTAGAGTTTCATTTACCTATTCCCTATCCTTCCAAGGATTGGCATGCTGCTGAAAAGGGGAACTACTCAGAGTAGAAGGAGATGGTCCCAAGAGGGCTTTGGTGCATCTGGACTGATGTGATAGCAATAGGATATGTGCACGGCGTGTGGGTATGTATATAGAGTTTAAAAAAAACCCCAAACCATGAGTTTTAAAAGGGTTCCTTGTCAGGGAATGTAACATTCTTGCTAGTTCTTTGGTCCATGCATGTTGATGTCAATTCTTCTGGCCAACAGAATTGGTATGACTTTCAAAAGCTTTCTGGGTTTCCCTATACTAATAGTCAAAACCAATCAGACATAGTTCAAGTTCTTTTCTTGGATAGGCATACTGACTTTGTTGCAAATGCAGAATGCATATCTGAGGACAGAATCTGGCCCTTAATCTTTAATTTGTACCAAAATCTACCATATTAATTCTCCTAATTAATAACCTAACATTGTTTGCAATTTTCCCACGCTGTTAAAGAAGTGTCAGATTTCTCTTGCCAAAAAACTAAAGCATACAGTGCTCTGGTCCATCTGGAAAGTCCAGAAAATGAACTTGGACATGAATAGGATGTCCCATTCATTGTGCAAGAAAATATAAATGGTGTTATTTGTTGAACAAGTAGGCCCTGATCCGGTATCCACTGAAGTCAATGCAACTACTTCAAGAATGACAGGACTTAAAATACGCCTAAGGTTAAGGCAGTGTTTCAAAGCCCCCAAAATTAAAACCCATATAAGATTAGTGTTACCTTACGAAAGACCGGCATTCAAGGGTAAAACGTTGAGCATCCCAGCTTTGTACAATAGATTTTGTTTCATCTAAAATTAGATCAACTTTTCCCAAAGGGAACTTTACATTTTCCTGTAAGCTGTTCAAGAATTCATTATATCTGTATTTCTGTTACCACCACTGCCTGTAAAGTACAGGTGAAGCTTGTCTATGCTATGCCCCGTGCTATGCCCCTTGCTATGCAAGGTAGGCTGTTAATACTCAGAGCTTTCACTTCTTCAAAAAGCTGAGGGGTAGACAAACATTTTTAGCTGCTGAAAAGTTGCAGGTTAAAAAAAATACAGCAGGATAAAAAAGGCAACACACTAGAAAAGTAAATAAAAAAATCAAAAGAGATGTAAGGCAGCATTCAACTCTTTGCCTCTTGAAAATTTAAATGAATACTCCTTGAGAGCAAACTACAAAATGCTAACCTTGAAGTGTTGAGTGGCAGAAAGAATTATGGGTTATTGTACTGTCAAAATGCCAGACAGCTGTATGTTGAGTTACTGTGTTATTTAGACAATCAGAAACTTGGAAGCTAATGTGACATATTTTTTTCAGTGTGAAAGCTCCTGACACACGTCATGATAATTTCTAAAGGGACAAAATGTTATATAAAAAACATAGTGCCTTTATGAAACAGCCTCACAGGTACAACACCACTGCAAGTAGAATTCATGTTAGCTATATATATGAATATATAGTTACATAGAGATTCAGGATACTAACAATTAAAATCACTAATAGATGGTTTATTTGTTTTCATAGATTTTAATATGCCAGGCCCTTCATTCTGGGTCCACACACTTTAATTTAGTTCTGACTTTGCTCCAACCCTCTCACAGTAGGCTACTATTAAGCAGGCTCTCCCTCCACCATGCTACCTTAGCTGAGACTGATATTAACAGCTACCTTGTAAAATGATGTGAAGACCCACCCAGAAACAGATATAACATTATATCTCAATCCAGTCCTAAATACCTCAAACATTCCTTGGATTCAAGGTACATTCAAGCATCCACAAGGAGATGTACTCAGAATTCCCTTAAATGCAGGTATCTCCCTTTACATCTTGATATGTTCCCAGCCTAATCTTACTGGGCCAAAACCCTTATTGATTTTCTTAGCTCTTAACAACACAGGAATTGCCATACTAGTTCAAACACATGGTCCATGAATTAGAGTATCCTGTCTCGGACACTGGTAAGCACCAGATGCCTCAGAGGAAGATGAAGAAACCATTACAGTAGGAAAAGGCTGTATAAACTGCCCCCATAAAGGTTTCATCCTAATCCTTAATAGTTGTAGATTGGTTTGTCCCCTCAAAGATGCTGTTTTATCCCTTCTATGATACTTTGTTTAATCACAAACTGTAGAGATGCTTGTTATCCACATAAATAGCCAATCCTATTCTTAATGTCCTGAATTCTTAATCTCAAAAACACTCCACATCATTGAATTCCAGGTTACTGTGCTGTGTATGAAAAGGGATTTCTTGTTATCAGTGTTGAATTTGATACCTTTCAGTTTTATTGAATGTCCCCTTGTTTTTGTGATGTGAGATGGAGCACACAAACTCCCAGTACTCCTCTAAACCATTCATTTTTATATACTTTTATCATCTGCCCTTTTATTAGTCTCTTTTCTAAAATAAACAATCCCAGACTTTTCAATCTCCAGCCATGCGAGTTTTTTTTTCATGCCTCTAATCACTTTGAACAACCTTCTCTGAACCAACTCTGCTTCTGCAATAACCTTCTAGAGGTAGTATGATCAGTACTAAGCAGAGCATTCTAGATGAGGGTGCACCATTTATTTCCATAAACGTGTAATATTTTCTGTATTATTCCCTATCCCCCTCCTCATTTTAAGGAATGGCTTGACAAAGCCTTGACTAGGATGATTTTGTTGGGGTTGGTCCTGCTTTGAGCAGGAGGTTGGACTAGGTTGTGGTAGAAGCTCTTCTAACCTTCTACCACAATGCATCCTAAAATCTTGTTTGGTTTTTTGACCACAGGTATACATGAAGCAGAACTCTTCATAGAACTACACACTGTGATGTCAAAGCCCATTTCCTGACTTTTGAACCTGTAAGATGCAAGAGCAGTTCACATTCCCAATCCAATGTACATTACCTCAATCAATATTGAGTTTCATCTGCCATTGTGTTGACCATTCATCTAGTTTGGTTAAGACCCCGTGAAGTATCTCCGAGCCTTCTCTGGGTAAATCTCTCTACCTTTCAACCCACCCCTAAATCATACAATCAATAAATGTATTTTAAAAGGCCTAGCACGAGACACTTCATTGTTAATATTTTGCTCTGATAAAGACTGACCATTTATTCTTACTCCTTTCTCTGCATGTTACTTAGCCATTTTTTTAATCCAGACTGATATTTTGCCTTTCATTCTGTAACTACCTAAGTTCTTTCACAAAAGAATGCAAAGGGAATTGTCAAAATACAATATAAACAAGAAAAATGAATGACAAACAGACAGATTTGAGAGCAACCAATAGGCAAATAAAATAATTGAGATATTACATAAAGTAGAGCCCTGAAACTAGTATTTTCAAGATTGCTCAGTCCTAGATGTTAAAGCAAATTTTCCTGTAGCCTGCAGTATGTTGCAGCCCATTGTTCTCTTTCTATATATACACACATTGAGAGAACATTTATGACATTAATGCATTAGACATTTCCATTAGAAATGGGTTTGGTCTTTGGTTTTCATACTTAAAAGAACAACCCTTAGAATTTACAGTATCATGTTAAGTAACTTGTTTAGCAGTGAGTCCTATCCTTTTATAGTGGCTTCAAAACTATTCAGTGTTGTACTTGATTTTTTAAAATGGTGTCCCATTATCAGTCCATGCATAACCTAAAGCTCTTTTCTGCCCAATCTGCACTTTATTGACCATCAATGAAGAAATCTGTGCATCCATTCTCAAAGTACTGATGTCAGGACACTTTATGTGTTTGCATGCTCCCATACCTACACATCTTTAGAAGTTTAGCTTGATAATTTTCAACAAAATGTATTAGAAATAAAATATAGAATGTTTTTTGTTTCTTCTCAGTAACACAGGGAAGGGCTAGAGGGGGAGAAAGGATCATTTTAATTTAAATATTCACCACTTCAGCACGCATTGACAGGACACAGATCTGTGTTGTTTCACTGTCCAAACTGAGCCAAGGTCAGAAAGCAACCAGATGGTAGAAACAGTGACAAGTTGATCAGTAACAAAGTTATAAGATGTTATTAATAACAAAAAGCCGCTTTTTGTTTCATTTTTTCCTTTAAAAACAATTAACTATGACCTTAAAAATGTATTTTAAGGTAGCAGATCATGCAGAACTCTGATGATTAATTCTTTTCTTGTTCCACATGGGGATTTTTATTTTGTCCTTTGAATTAAATTTGTTCTGGACAAATATTAAGAGGGGAAAAATGGCCAGCATGGATTTTATTTAATGGCAAAGAGGAGGAAGAACAGCAGCATTGTTTTAATTTATTTCAGTAAGGTCTTTAGCCCTTGGCACCACAAACAATACCATAAAATGCTGTGATGTATCAATAAACTTAATGCTGGTAAATTCAGCCCTATTTAGACTATGTAAGGCACACTGACCAAAAAATATTTAAGAAATCATAAAGGTCAAAGTACCATGCACCAAAATAACCTCAAACACTATATATCGTACCTTCAAGTTCTGTTAGAAATGAAAATCAAGGATCCTATCAGCATAAATGAGCAAATCAGAAGGATGTGCAATTCATAAGGCTACGATTATATCACAGTGGTCATGGAATCTGTGACTTCCATTGACCTCCATGATGTTTTCTGCCCCAGGGCTAGAACTTTCGGCCAGCCCCACTGCAGTTCCCAAGCCCCACCACAGTGGCAGCTGTGGTGGGGGAAGTCTTCAGCAGACCAACCCCCAGGACAGCAGGGAACCCCAGAGCTCCCCCTTGCCGTAGATGGTGCGGAACGCCCTGGAATTCCCTGCTACCATGGATTAGGGTTGTAAGAATTTAACCGGTTAACTGATAAGTTCATGTTTATCGGTTACTATTAACGGTTAAACTTTGCATGGGTCTGCCTGCAGCTTCCGCAGCCCCATAGGGCCGGGAGCCAGCAGTCCCATGTGTGGTTAACCATGTAACTGATAAAAATTCTATTGGTTACATGGTTAATATTTTTATTCATTTTTACATCTCTACAGTGGATGGTGGGGACCCGCCAGAGTTTCTGTCCCTATGGGGGCACCCTGGAGCTCCTATTAATCACAGAAGCAGGGGTTAATAGGTAGTAGGTTTAAAATAAATGAAAGGAAGTTTTTCTTCACACAGAACACAGTCAACCTGTGGAACTCCTTGCCAGAGGATGCTGTGACGGGCAGGACTTTAACAAAAAAGGTCCAAAAAATAACTAGATAATTTCATAGAGGTTAGGTCCATCAATGGCTATTACTCTGGATGGGTAGGAATGGTGTGCATACCCTCTGTCAGAAACTGGGAATGGGCAACAGGGCATGGATCACTTGACGATTCCCTTTTCTGTTCAGTCCCTCTGGGGCACCTGGCATTAGCCACTGTCAGAGGAGAGGATACTGGTCTGACCCAGTATGGCTGGTCTTATGTTCTGATGACCCCAGAACTCTAGCTGCAGGGGATGCTGAACCCAAGTCTCCATTTTGTCAGGGATAAAAATCCAGGACAGATCATGGGCTTCCATAAATCTTTGTTTCTTGCTGGTGACTTAATCATGAGTTTTACTAAAACTATCCATGACAAAATCCTAGCAATCAACAATGATAAATCCTAGAATCATAGAGCTGGGAGAGACCTCAGGAGGTCATCAAGTCCAGCCCCCTGCCCAAGGCAGGACCCATCCCAACTAATGGACCAGAGCTGCTAAGGTAATGGCTGCACTGCAGCTGGGACCATGCCTCCCAGCCTGGGTAAATGGACATGTGCTAACTCTGCCTTAAGGCAGAATTACTTCAAGAGTTATCTGAGTTTGGAGCCAAGTACTTGAGAAGGGCTGGACATGGGTGGCTAACCGGAGCTGCTTCCCATGACACATCATCCACATTGTAAGCTGGGAGCTACCCTAAGAGGCTCCAAAAATGACCATAGCTTTGATTAGTATTTCATTGCATAAAAACAGTTTAATTGTTGTTAAAACAGTTCAAAGAACAGCTGAAAATCCCTATTGGAAGTGCATTTACAGAGTGCATTTCCAGGATGTTTTATCTTGGATTTGCTTAATGCAAACAATGATGCACACAGCTGAGCACTCAGGAATGTAGCATTAATACTGTTGCTTTTCTTAGCTTACTGTACTAGCACAATAAAAACGCATTATTTGGACCACCTAGAAAACAAACTTTTTATTTCTATTCAGCAGTGATAGCCTTTGATCCCCAATTCTGGCCTGACAGCCACTCAACCCAGAAGTAAACATCACTTTAAATACAAATAAAGTTATTGGCTTGAAAGGCACACACAAGCACCTATGTTACACAAACTAAGTGCAGACCAGGAGTTCCCATCTCAGCCAGGTCCTTAAAGAGATCAAGAAATAGCATGGCAGCAGGCGTTTCAACTCCCACATGTGCAGTGAACTCTGAAAATGTCTCTACCATCTCCGTATGAAGATGGAGAGCTCTGAGCCTTGATGGGTATTATCAAACTCTGAACAGATGCTGCACATCGGTGAGTTGGGAAGGCCATGTTTGACCTGTATAGGAGTTTTGCACCTAGGAAATACTGCACTATCATTAAAATGGTGTAAACTCTGATCCCTCATCAAATTAAAGCTAACGTTTGTGCTAAAAAGGCATTTCAATTATGCTAGGTCTGATCAGGATTTTAAATGTGGAATGCCTTCTCTTTTTTTTCCAGCTTATTAATTTTTATTTTTATTTGACAGTTAACCTAATGCTAAGATAATATAGTATAACTTTAATGCTTAAAATTGATACATTGCCATTCTGCATGCTTTGTGCTGGATGGGCTCTGACTTTCTATAAGGAGCCATGCAAACTGATTACTCCTGTTCTTGTTTAGCACTGGCAAAGAATACTTTATAGATTAACATTAAACTAAACAGCAAATAATAAAAATAGGGTTATATTAGTCTTAAAAAAATAAGAATATAGTTTACTTCAAAGCATTTCCTTTGCAATCTTAGCGGTGTGAAAACCACAGCCAGATAAACAGAAGCCAAGGTAGCATTTACGTTGTATGCCATTATTCCATTTTGGGAATGATTTCTTCGTTTGAATCATTTTCACAACTTTCAAAAATTAGCAGCTATGGAATGGATTCTTCCAAAAAAAAATCTCCGTCCTGTCTCCGTTCATCTTATCGATTATTTACAGAGAGCTCATGGCATGATTTTCTGCACTATGGCCATATTAATGGCATGTGTTTCAAATGTACCAACCCGTCTTCCATAACCTACATATACAATAAATTAAAGGAAAACAAACCAATTTCACTGGTCAAGACCTAAGTTCAGAGTTCCTGCAACAGGAAGTAACAAGGATGAGTCACTGACACTGTTCTTACACTAATTCAATCCCAATTATGAGAGTGTAGGAGAGATTAGAGTCAAGCCCTTTCTCACAAAGCAAACAGTGTATGATTTACATGCCTTGCATTGCAGCAGGTCTTCAGGTTGCCATCAGTTCTTGCAGGAGATGCCCAAAAACACAGCAAATGACCTAATTCAGTACTCTTGGGACTTGACTAGTGACAAACAGTGTTCCCTCTAAGCTAGGGTTGCCAGATGGTTTAAACCTCCCCAAACACACACACACACACACACACACACACACACACACACACCGGGGAAAAAATTCTGTTGAGGAAAAAAAGAGGGAGACAAAGTTGTTGAGCAAAAAAAGGACCCTGAGAGTTA
The DNA here is from genome assembly GCA_032595735.1 of Pelochelys cantorii. Taxonomy (NCBI): domain Eukaryota; kingdom Metazoa; phylum Chordata; order Testudines; family Trionychidae; genus Pelochelys; species Pelochelys cantorii. Next base: position 7,494,559 of record CM064333.1, on the reverse strand, counting down.
AGCAAAAAAAAAAAACAAAAAACAAAAAACACAAAAAATAAAACAGCATGGCCCCTTTAAGAAAGTCTTTAGGCTTTTTGCCAGCGGCCATCTTGTTTTCTTGATCGGAGCCAGAAGGCAGCTTCCCTGTGGAACCAAGTAAGAGGGGGCAGGGCCAGGGGCCCGAGGGTGGGGGCTGGGCCCAGTTGCTGAGTGTGTGTAGGGTTGCCAGGTGTCTGGTATTTTCACCTCCTGGCAGGGGAAAAAAAAAATCAGAAAATACCGGACACCTAAAATGTCCGGTATTTTCTGATTTTTTTTTTTTACTGGACAGGAGGCGAAAATACCAGACTACCCGGGTCAATACCGGATACCTGGCAACCCTATTCTAAGCTGCGCAACAGCACAACTTCACAGGTGATTAATCAGCCCCACCCCATCAGCCAGCTTCATGGGAGCCCTGAGCCTCTGACTGGGCAGGGCTGATTAATTACCTGTGAAGCTGTGCTGCCATGCAGCTTAGAGGGAACACTGGTGATGAACCAGAAAATGTGTCTAACAGCAGCATTATTTGTCAATATTTGTCTAGCAGCATTAACAACATGTCCACTGCCTACTGGGATGTTAGAAGACATGTAGAGGTAAATCAGAGCTAACAGCACAGCACAGAACACTGAAAGCCAGGACTGGTGGCTTCAAACAAACTTTATAGGACCACGTGAAACTTGATCATACCTATGATAAGTGGACATGTGGCTTACTAAAATCATTCTAGACTTTGGATATTCCCGGACCAGAGAGTGCAGTCCTAGAGAGTTTCAACCTATATTTTATGCAAGAACAAGTTTTGAACTTCTAGTGAACAGGCACTCTTATCTGGCAACTTAAATCCCTACTTATTCTATTTATTTTCAAGTGCATTAGCTTACCATCTGCCCTGTAATCTGTGTGAAAAAAATCTGTATCCTAAGGCGTTCCTGCTCTAAATAGCAATACATTCCTATAGTCTTCAATTCTGGCCCATTCTCAACCAAAGTCTGCCTAACATTACAAAATGACTTGCTCTACTAAAAACACATTCATTTACCACAACTTCACTGTGGGATATGTACTATTGTCATTCCATTTTCTAAACACCAGGCTCTACAACAGTATACCAAATACATAGTTCATTGAATGAGGTTATTTACTCTTTATTATCTACACAAATATTCTTAATCATTTCCCTTCACATGCAAAGCGTTTCTTATTTATAGTTATAAATAAAAGGCTGGTAAGATATTTTACAGGCAGTTGTCCTAATGGTACAAGATGCTTTCCAACTTTAAAAATCAGCATTCCTCTTTCTACACACATTTCATTATAAAGAGGTTTACCATAAATATTGGAATTTGAATTCTACCCAAGTAATGCATTAATAGATACTAAACCATTAATAATTTCTGTACTTTTTCATAAATGGGCAAAGTCCAATAAATAAACGATAACCCTGCTCTTATATGTAAGAGCTAACAAGTACCAAGGAGATTTCAAAGACAAACTACTTGCAGGGGCTGCCAGTAGGAAAGATACATAATGATGCCACAAATTCTGGGGACCCATTTTTTACTATCCACTCTGGCAAGTATCTAAAATTAAATGCAAAGCAGAAATTCACCCTGAGCTCTGACATATAGTAGTTTAGGTAAACAATCTTTAAAATTAAAAACAGATTCTTGATACTAAACTCTAACATATATCTCTTGGCAACAGACAACCTCCATTATAAATCAACAGCTCTACTGCCCCCTGAAAACTTTTCAAATTAGACCAGAGGATTCACCAGAAATATTTCAGCTCTCTCACCTGTTTAATAAAGGCCAGTATGTAATGCCTATTTTGGAGGGTGAAGACGGTGGGACATTCAAACATTAAACCCAAACTGAAAGCAACTGGGATAATCCACAAAAGGGTCCAAAAAATGGCCCAACGGGTCAAGATATTGTATTTTCACTGTTTTCAGCTGCCCTTGGCCTGCAGGATTCTTTTGATTCCTGCCTTTTCCCTGGAACCTGAAAAGGTATGGTATGAATATGCCATACTGACTGGAAGAACTACCAAGGTATTTTATCAGGCAGTTCTGTGTTCCTATTGAAATTAGGTGTGCCTTGAAAATGCATACACTTTACTATGCCTTATAGCTTGAATCCAAAACACCAATTGATTTTTTTAATGATTGGTGACATTATTTGTTACATGTAATAAATAGGCAAGACCATCACCTTAGCTACAGTAATTTGTCAGCAGTCCACATGCCAAAACAGCTGCACAATGTTAGCTGGTGCTACAAGGGGCTTGTCTTCACTAAGCAGAAGATCAATGCTGCCACGAGTGATCTTCCAGAGTTCGACCAGACCCACTAAATCAAACTCAGAGGGCACCCCCATTGGCAGCTGGTACTCACGCTCCTGCAAGGAGTAAGTGAAGCTGTTGCTGTAGGGACAGTAGGGAAACTCAAATTAATGCACGTTGACTCCAGCTACATAAAGAACATAGCTGACATTGCATATCTTGATAAAACCTTCCCCTTTAATATAGACCTGGGCAAGGATTCCCTAGCTGGTAGGGGGCCAACATTTCACATCTTCCAATATTCTAACCACCAACTGTCAGCTTCTAGAATAGACCATCAGAGGGTCATCACATGGAGGCGCACGGTGATACAGTCATAGAATGAGAAAAGTGGACTTCATTGGGAAGGGAACTATGAATGAAACCTGGTATAACTTAAGTCCTTTGATCACCTACTTCGTCTGCATGGTGCCCTGCATCAAAGCTGTGGACAAACAAAAAAAATTGGCCAAACACGAGTCAGTGTGATGAAAAAAAAAAAAAAGCCAAAGATCAACCATCCATTAGAGAAAAAGGAGAGAAAAAGAAAAAAGGTGTAACTGTAGTAGGGGAACAATATTTTATATGAAAATTATATTCACAAGTAATGACAAATACAACTGAACATGAAGAACAATCTTGTCTCGGGCTTCTTAACAGATAATGACTTCAAGGTCATTCCATTAGTGATCACTGCAGCTTTTAAATGAAACACATATAACCCTGATCCAATTAATGAAAGTATCCTACATTTCTTATACATGCTAATGTTGAATGAATGTTTAAACCTTGGTCATTCACCAGTGCATGGACTATAACTCAAAATCAGAGAAGCACAATAACATTACTGAGGGAAAAAGGGCCTTAGCATCTTTACACTGATTTAATTTTACTTTGTGTTTGTCCCAGGATTATAAGGATAAGCAGGTTTTCTTGTGTAAGTGCCAAAAATATTTTTGAAACAAAAGTAATTCTTTTAAGTTCACATTTCAAACATTTTTCTCTTGTTTTTAGTTCTTTTCTTCTTTGCATGTTTTCTCAGTTTCTCTCTTTCCCCCCCCTTCTCTTCACTTATATCCTTTTTTGTGTGTTTTCCCCAAACACCACTGCCTCTTCTGGCCTCTTTCCCATCCCCACCATCTCTCTCCTGTTCTCAACTCTTTCCTCCTTATTAAATCCCTTTCTATCCTTGCATTCTATCCCCTCTCCTCTCTTTTACTACTCTTATTTGACTTCTCCGAATTCATCTTCCTCATTCTGTTGCTCCATTCCAAGTAAAAGTTGAGCAGAGTACCAAAGTGAAACTGACAATGAGTAAAATTTTCAAAGACATCTAAACACAATAGGATCCTAAGCAATATTCTCCAAGGTGATGGGGGCACTGAATAGCCCGTTTATTGACAGTCAAAGAGATTTAGACTCCTAAGTGACCAAGTCACTTCTGAAATTGAAATTTAGCTGATGTTAGAGTTTTATTTCTGGTCTTTTAAATACTCTACTAACTTCACTACTAACATGGGCACCAATATTCCTTGTATGCTGTGTGCTTGTATAATCGCTCAGGAAAGATTCACATCACCCAGCTGATTAGCAGAACATCCACAGCTGGGTTTGTTTTGATTAGTGGTGCACATTTACAAATGCCTCTGTGCACATAAAATTATTCTGCTAATGGATGGAAAAGATTAGAGGGAATACTGATAGACATCAGGGCAAATACTGTCAATTTCATTTTCTGCTTTGTTTCTAACTCTCTCACAAGTTTCATAGAATTCAGGGAACAGGGATGGCCCTTTTTTAAACCAATTTTCATAATTAAACGAGATTGCCGTCCCTGCTATCAAATTCATAGGTTAACTTAAAAAGTATACAGGAAGGATATTATTCTCTCCTATTTTGTGTAGAATTTCTCCATAAAGGGAGCCAGAAGAAACTACTCTGCTACCATGCCAGTAGGACTTTGTTCACACCAGCTTCTGGGACATGCACCAAAAGTTTGCTCCATCCATCACTGTATTCTTGCAAGTTGGCTGTCAGTCTTGCACTTTTCTCAGCAAGATGTGAGAGTCACTCAGGTTGAGATGTCTAAAGTCATTCAAATTGAAATGGATTAGCAGCATCAGGACCTTGTACTCTTTTCAATGGCCCTAGTGAAAAACAACCTGAGGCTTCTAGTATGAATTCAACTTTCTAGATGAATGAATATCCGCAAAAGCAAGGCTCATTATGATCCAAGTTACCTTAATTCAATTGTTCCCACTGCTTTCAGCAGCACTGAAATATTTATTTCCCTGCCTCAACAAATAGATTTGATTCCCCTAAACATTTGGAATCAATTATACTACCTCAAACTATCTTTTGTACATAATCTTCAGAAGAGGATAGATTATGCTAAATTATGAAATTAATAATGATCTCTGAGATCAGTGATCCTCATAGCTACAGTGGCTAAAAATAGCCAAGCTGCCCTCCCCCCCCCGCCCCCCCAAAAAAGCACTTCCTCTCCTTTTTTCCTTCCCTTGCTAATCAATTGTGAAGAGTATAAAACCCCAACCTTTCAATCACCTACACTCAAGACCTTAACTTGACTATTGCCTTCAATTGGACTACAGGTGTCTGCAAAGTTAAGTACCTGACTTAAAATGTCTACAGGATCAGGGCCTTAATTTTTCAGAGGCTCATTTCATTCATAGCACACACCATTGGGAGCTCTTCATGCAGCCCTTTATAGCCCTAAAGTATTCCATGTAATGAGAGTCCAGGTTTCTGCACTGTACATGTGGCTAAAATTGGGAAGCTAAACTCTAATTGTGAGGTGCACTTCCAGAAGCAGGACCAGTGACAATCTATTAAATTTTAGAGAGTTTGTCTTTTTGTCTGTCTGATCAAGAACTCCTCCTAAACGGTAAGAGTTAGGACCGCCAAATTCAGTATGCAGCTTACTCTTATCCTAACTTAAAGCAAGGTAAGAGTTTGGTTGTGCCAGGAAAATGCAATGTGCCTGGAATAGGATTGCTTCTCACAAATCAAAACAGAAAAAAAAAATGACCAAAGCAAGAACAGACCTCAAAACTGAGACAATTGAGCTAATGTGTAAAGAGACTGAACTAAGATGAAACAGAAAAAGTAGGATGAACTTGGAACAGCACAGCTCCTCAATAAACCATACAGAAAAAAGATAAAACAGAGAAATTGGGAGTAATGCTCTGTTTTGCCACTGTTGGGCAACACCAGGTAAACCTGCTAGTGAATAATATTATGTTACTACTCTGCACTGTAAACACATTTACTAATAAAGGATGGTGGCACAGTTCTCAGACTTTTGGGTTGTGTCTAGACTGGCGCGATCTTGCGCCAGAGCTATGCAAATGAGGCTCAGCGTGGAATATCGCCGAGCCTCATTTGCATGACTAATGAGCCGCCATTCTTGCGGAAGAGGCTCTTGCGCAAGACGGAGCTGTCTACACGGCCCCTTCTTGCGCAAGAAAAACCCTCTTGTGCAAAGCCGTTATGCCTGAAAATAATCAGCATAACAGCTTTGCACAAGAGGGTTTTTCTTGCGCAAGAAGGGGCAGTATAGACAGTTCCGTCTTGCGCAAGAGCCTCTTCCGCAAAAATGGCGGCTCATTAGTCATGCAAATGAGGCTCAGCGATATTCCACGCTGAGCCTCATTTGCATAGCTCTGGCGCAAGATTGCGCCAGTCTAGACACAGCCCCCGTGTAAGAAGTGATACCCACTAAATTAAGAGGCAGCTTTGTAAGATGGCAAAAATGAAGATCTCTGCTGCCCAATATGCAAGCGACAGCAATGCTTATATAGCATGAAACATGTTAATGCCTTCTCTCTCTCTCTTTGCGTCCCCTCCTGTAGAAATCTGTACATCAAGACAATGACTAATAACAGTACTTGTCAAAGCAGCAGGACCATCAGGTCCTATCCACCTCATTGCACGTGGGCTAGGCCTTGTGAAGAATGCATTTTTTGCCCTGGCTGGACTTACATTTATTTCTTCCTCACTCCATGAGTGAAACTTCCATTGCCAAGGCAGTTCAGGAAACCATGGCTCTCTTGTTCTTCTAGCTGTTTTGCAACCTGTTGGTTTGGATCCAGAACTCACCACAAGGTTTAACTGCTTGTCTTTAGAACTCGACAGATAGGTTATATAACAATGTGTTTCATGCGTGCGTTTCTACTCCAGGTATGGAAATCAGTAAATTAACCATCAGGTGATTTTTTTAATGCCATAATGGTAAGTGTCTGTGAATTCTCAATTCCTGACAGCACGCGCTGGCAGATGACTCAGGAATTAAACAGCAATTCACCATTAATCAATACAGGAAACTCAAATTCAAGGTAAAACCATTTCCTCTAACATGTTTAAGAATTTATTTTTCAACAACCTCTTTTTTTACCTAATGCAACAGTGGTAGTGATGAAATCTCCCCAGATAGCACTTCTGGTTAATGTATTAGAAAGTCAAGAAATATGGAAAACAAAAAATATGATGGTTTATAAAGCTAGCCAAATTCCTAACAATCATGATGCACAACATTTAACATCTAGCAAATGGTGAAAATTCTAATAAAAGATGTACCAACAAAAAAAACCAAGCATTACAAAGAAATATCAAGGATTAGACGGCTGAAAATAATAGTTTCCCCAAATGCATAATTTTTTATTTGTATTAGATTTGTAGGAATTTGTAAAATTGCATTTTGTGGGTGCTTGTAATAAGAGTGCAAATATATTTTCTTCCTATTCGGGCATATGATGGCAAAAACATAACTCAACAATGAATATCTTGAATAAAATACAAGTCACCTAGGTTATAAGATTATTTTCCAAAGATCTATTTTTTTTGGAAATTCTTCTTTCCTGACAAATGGTATGTTGCCCTAAAATAAAAATATTTGTACACAGACTGTTCGACTGCTTTCTTAATATACAGTAAAGTTTTTGAGGTTGCTCTAACCAATGAATGGTCAGCACACAGATTTTGTACATGCTGAAAGAGGATATAAAGTCAACTTATTCCAACAAAAAAATCACTGATTGGGAAAGGACACAGGAAAGCATGCAGGAAAATGTGTTCTCTCTAAAAAACAACCCAGGCTACAGAAAATCTTATGGTACAAAGAAATTCTGCTCCAAAAGAAGATCTATGTGTACAAAACATCTTTTTTCCTACTTTGGGTACCCATTTTAACAAAAGTTACTTAATCTGGTAATTGATCTATCCTACTCCTATTATTCTCAACTTAATCACAGGGAACTATGAGATTTAAAAAGATTCTTTTTTAGCCCTATACAGACACAAATGCATTTTTCTTAAGTAAAAGCCTTTTATTTACAAATTTAAGACACTTAGGCCCTGATCCAGGAAACAGTTATGCATTTACTTAACTTTATGCACTTGACATTTTACAAGTGTTAACTTCACATAAGCTTTATAGGAATACATTGTAATAAGATCAAATTTATTTTTAAACAAATTAATCTTTCTCCCTAGTCTTTTTAAAATTGTCTCCACACTTTTTATTCCTCTCTTAAGTAATAGAGTAATTACATCAGTTACTGCATTAAGCAACTCTCCTCTTGGCAAATACATTCAAGCCTCATCTACATTTTTATATCCCTATTATATTTCTGTTTCAACAACCGAATGATGGCTTAGTGAGGATCAAGGTGTAACTCTCTCTCTCAAAAAAAGGCTTTTCTTTATTTCAGAACTATGGTGAATAGCAAAACTCACCGAGCTGTAATTCCAAGCAGTGTATGGATGGTTCAGCTACTTCTTATGTTTCTAATTAAAACAAATGTAATTTAGCAACATGAAAACTCACACACATTATTGAGTTATAAGTTGCAGCACTAGGGAGAAGCAATTTACCTTTGAATACGAATCCTGTAGGTTAGAGTCAGATAAACCAGGTAAATTGGTTGGGTGGTCACATCTCTATAATAAATACCTCTCAGAAACAGTTTCAAAATGCCACGATATCCATCAAAATTAGTAGGTTATCTTTCAAAAAGCACTGTATTAGGGAACCTTGAATATTCTCATCTCCCTGTTATAGACTAAATAGGAGAGGAATTGCATATATAATAAATGATAAACAAGTTATGCCAGGAGCAACTCCTGTTTAAAGTTACTGGCATAACTACAGGCATGCCATTTTTTGATTACTTTTCCAATGTATGTATACTTCAGTGAAATGCAGAATGCTTAGATTATGAATACTTTTTTTTTTGCCCGGGGGGGGGGGGGTGTCAGCAAAGTTAGTTTCTATTCCCAATGACCTCCTAAGATCGTTCTTTTTCCCAATGAAAAATAGTTTGGAAATACTGAAAGTGGCTCTAAATTTCTTTCATGTGCCTTTTTTTTTTTTTTTTTTTTCAGTTTAGCAGGCACCATTTATTACTATATGTTTGTACGGTGACTAACACAGGAAGGCTCTGAAGTCATTTGGGTTCTTTGGGCACTACATCAATACAAGGAATAAATTATATAAAAACATGTTTACGTTTTCAAGACTTTTGATTTAAATTTGAGAGAGCAGTCCACAAAGGCTGCATATGGTTTTATGTTCCCCGAGTACTCCACTGCTGGACTTCATGTGTACTATAACAGGAATGCCTCATCAGGAGACAGACAATGGTTTAGGCAGTGATTTTTCAAGCTAAAATAATATATGAATCATAGCACATTTCCAAATTAAGTGCAATAGTATGTTCTTTTCCACGGCAGACTGGTGGTTGATTAGTTGATAAATAAAACTTCCTGTGCTATAATAAATAGTTTTAGAAGACTAATGCATTGCACGTTTTTATGCTGTTCCATCAGAAGTTCTCAAAGCACTTTATGAGCATTAAGTTGTATAACATGCCTGTGAGATGGATCTGAAGTGAGGATGAAGTTCGAGGCATTCATCATTAATACCGCCTAGAGCCCTCGCTTAGGTGCTGCACATTATGCAGAAAGAGACTCTGACCAAAAAAGAGTCTACCATCTTGCTCCCCAACACTACAATGGAGTTCTAGTTGGGCAGATCCATGTACAGGACACAGTCCTCGGTAGAGCTAATGAAGTATATTTTACCATCTCAGTGGAAACCTGAGTCAGAGAAATTAAATGGTTTTCCCAGGAGCCAAGAGCTCTGAAAAATCAGGGAACAAATATTCAAAATCACACGCCTAAAGATAAGAACTAGCTATGTATCCTTAGTGTTATTTAAATGACTGAACATGGATTGAAATGCCCAACTTTAGAACACCAAGACTGAAAATGTTGTCCTCATTGTAGTCCAGGCTATAGCTGTGCCCCCAACATTTTCAAGAGAAAAAAATATTCCCCAACTAGAAAAAGTTCTAAAATCAAAAAGGACTTCCATTACCAAAGTTGGGGAGGAGCCAATATTTACAACTGTATCGACACAGTTCATTCTAGTTGCTAAGCAACATTCCTCCTTTTTCTTTCTACAATCTCATGGGGGGCAAGCAGAAAGTGAGAATATTGGGGGAAAATTCAATTGGTCATCAAGCACTATTTTTAAGACAGTAAATAGGCACATAATTCTTGCAGGATATACTAAGACATCAGTTGCTTTATTACATCACAATAGTAACACTACATGCCTTTAGCATAAGAGAGATAAAGAATCCAATATCAATTTTTCAAAGAATCTCAACATTGGCAACCTTCCCGGTTGTGTTAATTTACTCAGAAGTCTAAAAAGTAACTTTTCCAAGTTCATATATTTGTACCTTTTGGTTTTTTTTAAGTAGATGATGCACGATGCTGTGACCTGAGATGAAATTAAAAATTATACTACAACTCTATTCTGCCAACGATAGCCCATTTTTCCTAGTTTGTTACACCGTTAAGGTATTCAACACAGTGTCTCTTCACAAATGAGGGACCTTGTGGAAGTGACAGCATGATGAAATGAACTTGAGGAATCAAAGAGCAGATTACTCATGAAGAATCACTGACTGACCTACTGTCTTCATTTTATTTAATTTCAGCACATTGCTAGCTACATATCACAAGACCTTTTGGAAAGCAGTGTCTGACACAAGGGGGAAAAATGAAACATGTACAGACAATGAAAGAGACCAGGATGGTTCAGTGAATTAGAAATGGGATATGGAATTTTTCACTGCTCTATCACCTGTTGAAACCTAACCCAGTTCAATAAGGACCAAAAGCTACTAAAATTCCACCTCGTTTAGGGATTATCACTACAAAAAAAGTATTTACCTGAAACAGGGTAGTGACTCCTGATGCAAATTAAACATTTTTTTTTTTCAGGTTGCAAAGACAAGCTCTCAAAATTAGGAAACAACAAATCAAATTGTCCATGTAACCTTAATTCTTCCTTCTATCTCATGTATATTATGATACAGCGTTCAATTACATGATCGAATACTGTTTTTCCCCCAATTGAATCCTCTTTATTTCAGCGCACAGGATGAGCAAAATGAGGAAACTGTTCAACATTTATTTTTTATCCTCATCGTTCAGTGCATGACTCCATGCTAAATTTCCTGCACATTATCAAAACCCTGAACTGAATACAGAACTATCAATTTCCTCATGAGCTTTTCTACAGCGCTTATTCTCACAGTATTTGAAGATCTCACAGATATTAAATTTATCTTTACAGATAAGAAATTTGAAATACGAATACTTATTAAGATAACCTTTTTTTAAAATGTTCAAATAAAGTTTTGGGAACACTAGATTTTCTTCACAGCCACTTGCTTTGATTGCAGCTACATGCTAACAGAAAGGATAATTTAATTTGAGAAGATTAAACTTCAGAAGAAAAAAAAACACTAAAAAGATATTCCAGCAAATTCCTCTGTCCTGTTTTATGCCTCATATCATATGCCATTTGCTCAGATCCTTTTGAATGAAGTAAGCCAAGTATTGCCCAATGGTCATTAGAGAGTTAACTAATATTTCCAAGAGTTGGCAAATGTTCAGTCAAAAACCTGGCCAAATGCCTGTTGTTTACTGAAGCTAGGGAAGAAGCATCTGCAACATTACGAAAAGCATATTGTAAAAGGCAACACATGCAAATTAAACCTCTTGAGCTATGAGTAAATTGCTGGGAAAATTTATAACTCATTTAATAAAGCTTGAAGTAAATACATAGCCCTGGCTCACAGGGAAAACAAAGTATTTCCCATGATTCCCTTTCCAAAAGGATCATCAACCCAGACTGCCACAATATTGAATACAAAAGGAATTAATATCAAATGAAACCCCCTCCTTTTGCATATCAACATGGTTACATATGTCCTAGTATTAACACATTTAAAGTCAGAGAAACTTGATGATTCATGTGTCTTAGCCAGTATTATACACTCGCTCACTAAGCCAGGGGTGGGGAACCTTTTCTCAAGTGGGAGCCACTGGTGCACAGAAAAATCAGTCAGGATCCACATACAAGTGAGAAAAAACCTGGAGTGCAAGCACCAACTAACCGCGCCTCAGATCGGATCAACACAAGGAAGGGCCGCATCCACCCTTCCTCGAAACAAACAGCTATGAATGCAAGATCTATTTAACATTCAGCAAACTTTTACTTTAGTTCTGATTTGAACCCCCATTTTCTAAGTGTTCCACAGAAAGGGAGCACTGCAAGTCCTCGGAAGCATTTTTTGCTGTCACAGACAGCGCCTCCAGCAATGACACAAAGACCTCTAGAGCATGGTAAAAAAAATTTCCGCTAAAGGCATAAACCTTGGGACAACAACACTACTATACGGCTCAGAATGCTGGCAGATGATAGAGTGCGACCGTGCCAAGCTCTCATCCTTTCACGCCACCACCCTTCGTAAGATACTTCGCATCTTTTGGCCGAAAACAATCTCCAACCACAACCTGCTCCTGTGATGCCACCAGGAGGACATGACCACTATCATTATGAGAAGATGCTAGAGATGGATAGGGCACGTGATGAGAAGGGAGGCAGACGCCATTGTAAAGATGGCACTTCACTGGACGCCTGAAGGACGACAGAAATGTGGGAGGCCCAAGACAACATGGCGGCGTACTATTGAGGCAGACATGAATTACAGGCAGAGAATGAATTACAACTAAGACACACTGGAGAAAATGTCCAAAGACAAACAAAGATGGAGAACCTTCGTTGCTGCCCTACATGCCAGCGGGCATAACAGGCATTAACTAACTAACTCTGCAACCTGAATACATTCAGCACAGTTGTGTGTATGTTACTAGGAGCAGGATATGGTCTTAGATTTATTGTGTAGTGTCACAATAAGCTGTTTCAGTTTGCAAACACAGCAGCTTTTTTCACTTGAGACCAGGTCTGGAGTCATGTTGCCCCAGGACAGCTCTGGGGGAGACTGTGCTGGAGGAAGGCAGGACAACTCCTGTAGCTCCCCAGCATGCATGCAAAGTGTGCTCACTGCTATACTCCCTTAAGGCTTACTGCCCCCAAGACATCCAGCAAGGTCTGGTGGATAGTGTGGGGATGAGACCCTACTCTTCACTGTCTATTTCAGGTGCACAAGGTCCAAAGTGAAACTCAGAGGTTGCGATTCCCAAAGGGTATGCAAGGAAAAGAGGGTTTTGTGCCCTTCTCCCTATTTTCTTCACATTCGTTCACCATGGCCAGACACAATCTGACCCACCATCTTTAATAGGTGAGATTTTTCCTTTTCTTAGTAGATGACAGTCATAGTGGTATTAGATGTACTGTGGTAGTGCCTGGCCACCGCTGGTGGTAGAGGGAAGGTGCAACTGCCCTGGGCCCTTTAAATCACCGCTGGAGTCCCATACAGCACACTTTAGGAAGCACTGAGGACTGCCTAGGGTAGGCACAGCATGTTCTGGGTAGAAGTGAGGGCTGCCTGGGTGAAGCTAGCCCCAGCTCCGCCCCTTCCACCTGAGGCTCCGCCCCTTCCAGGGATGCTGATCCCTCTCTCCCCTCCCCCCCCCCCAACTTTTCCCCAGGGCCTGGCGTGTCCGTTGACACCACTGGATAGTGCCAAAAAGCTACTGTGCTAGATCAGGGCCCCATTGCACCAGGTACTGTCCCCATACAGAACAAAAAGACAGGCTCAACCCCAAAGAATCTAGGTACAAAATAGTGAGAAACACCAGATGAATATAACAGATGCGGGGAGTATAAGGCAACAGTGAGATGTTACTGGTCAGCACAGTCAGCGGTCACTGAACGCCAGCTGCCTTAACATTGTCAAGTTTTATTTATCTACAGTATCAGTGTTCACTAACTGCTGGTAAAGGTTGCCTTTCCAGTTGCAGGAGATGATTACTTCCTATAAATGAAAAACCTAAAAGCAGCTCCACTATGGTTAGGCTCACACAACGTTCTCCTTTCTTTATTAGGAATAAGACATAGCAAACTGCACACAAGGAACTGATTTGAGAATCTCCTTTCTTGGTATTTCCCACCACTGTTATGTACAGAACTTGTGCTCATCTGGAAAAAAAAAACCATTAAAAATCTTTTCAAAAATTCTGTTTTATTTACTTATGATGTAATTGATGTGTGTGAGACTCATTTTCTGAGAAACAATACAGGTCTTTCAAGGAAAACATGACTCATATTCTTTTCCCTATTCATACTAGCTCCTTTTTTGTCACTTAAGCTGTGGGACTTGATGGAAAATTAGCCATTTGAATACAAATGGAGAGAGATTAGCAGAATTTAGCAGGATTTAACTGTGGCAAATATCTAACCACTAAACTGAGCAAGTGATTTACTGTAGAAATATATACACCTAACACAAATATACAGATTTTAATATATGCAGTTATATAGATTATGATGGCACTACAAATATGCAGTCACATACTTTCCTAGCTTCTTATAGTCCATATAAAAATCAGAGTAAAAAATGATGGTTTTAGACATAATGTTCAATGCCCTTTCTGCATTGCTCATATATTTTGCCATCAATCACAATCATCAGAATTCTGTGACTGCTGTCTGCTGACTGACAACAGAAGGAGAAATTTAGAGGTGTGAGGGAAATGACAGAGCTGTCATGGCTGCCTCAAAAATTACTCTTCTTAAAGAAAGAAGAGATAATACTTAAAAAAAAAAATGCAGACAGCATTGATGCCCCTGTCAGCGCCAGTGGTAGGGGTTACGAAAAGCCTGAGGGGAAAAAAAAAGTTGTCCAAAAGTTTAGCTCCAAGCTGTCTTACTTAATACAAGTAATTAATTTTTTGTAATGAGGTTTCCTCTTTTGAAAGCCACACATATTACAGCAATAGCACTCTGCCAATCCCAGGACTTTATTCTGGAAATTAGTGAGAGTCTTCTACTAAAGTGCTCAGTGTTTTCAATGCCCACGGAGTACAATGGGAAGTGAGGATGTTCAGCACCTATCGGGATTAGACCAGTATTTTCCTGATGTGCAGATAAGAAAATGTAACTCTGTTGCACTTGGGTATTAAAAACTCAAAACGAAAAAACTGACTTCATTAGGCTTTAGTGTCCCAGATTTTACATTAGCAGCAAAATCTACACAGAACACAAATCATCACTTAACATCATTAGTGTATTGCCTTATGTGCTGCTTTATTCAAGAGGCCTGTAATATCATACTTTTGTCTTTCTTCTGCCCCAAAGACGTATATAGCACTATATTCATGTAACAATAATAATAATAGATTTTTTTCCTGGCATTTTACCTTACATACAAGAGTAACTTCTTAAATGTCAACTTTCCATCAGCTTTAAAATCAAAGATTTTCCATGGATAGGTCTACACCTGGCAGAGAAAATCAATGCAAGACACGCAACTTCAGCTATGTGAACTGCATAGCTGGAGTCGATATAACTTGTATCGATTTTATGAGGGCAACCCCACAGTGCAAGGTTGACGGGAGAAACTCTCCCATCAACTTCCTTTACTCCTCACTGTTGTGGTTAACAGAGGTATCCTCAGCATTCGACTGAGCAGGTCTTTCCTAAGCCTGCTAAATCGAATGCCAGATCAATTGCCAGCATGTCAATTCTCCAGTAAGTGAAGATGTGGTCTATCTAATAAGCTTGCATTTGTGAGTCTCTTTCCATGGAAACTCTTTGCATATTTTACTGATGGTTCAAGGCTTATATATGTAAAATGTTTTAATGTACATCTAAATTGATTATAACCACTTTGTCCACCACTGAATGGCAGCCACCTGAGAGGTGAAAGACACCAACCATGTAACAGAGCACAAAAATGTTCCCCGAGAAAATGTTTATCTAATAGGTGGTTTTGAAAGGCAAGAGTGCCACCTATGACACTGCCAACACCACTACCTGCGGCGTGCTCCCCCTCATCAGGTTTTCATCAAAATACTTGTCAGGATGCTATCAAAATGAAGAGCAGACATATATATGAGAGAGGGGGGTATATATTTAATAAACTACTTTAAAAAACAAGATTACTAAAATTTTCAACGAGGTAATAGGGCCTAGTGGCTAGAACAGTAGACCTGGGTGCTGTCTCCAATTCAGCCTCTGCTGGGTGACCTTGGATAAATTACATCACCACTCTGTGCCTTAGTTTCTCCATCTGTAAAACATGATATGATTAACCTTTGTAAAGCACTTTGAAACTTATTGATAGAAGGTGTTACCTTAAAACTAGGCCTCACCATTTTTTTCCTCCAGGGATTGTTATTGGATTACTTGTAAACTGGTTTACATCTATATTTTAATGCCTCACAAGAAAAAACAGATTGTTGACTTCATCCACAGGTCAAGCACAACCCAAAGAGGAATTCTTGTTGTTATTCTTGTTGTCACTGAAAGCCAGCTGTAGAAATGAGTTTAATATCAAGTAGGAAAAGTTGAGCATAATAAATTGTAGGTAAGTTCCAGTTCAAGTATTTTCCACAGAAGTCTAGGATAGACATATAAGCCAGACCAGGAAACCCCTCCACAGCATGTAAAATGCTCTTTTTGTTAGAACCACAAACTTCTACTAGATTGTTGATTGATGTAACACTTGGATTAGAAATACACAGCATGAAATACAGTTTCCAGAGAGGAAAGGGAAGTTCTTGATGAGACTGGTGAAAGAGTGATAAAAGCTTCACTCAAGGCCTCCCCTTTAGAAGGAGATTGTGGGAAACTTTCATTTACACAGCCCAACAAAGTCCATTAGCCATAAATCTACAAGCACTAAATAAACCCTTAACACCTCTTCCAAGAGGCTGCAACATAATCATCCAACCAGTCCTGCTAGAATGACTGACAAAAGGGCTGATAAAGATTGGAAGAAGTTTGTCTCGGGAAAAGAAATTTCCTCTCAAAAGAGCTCAAGGTGTGTCTGCAATGTAATCCCGCAATATTTCCCCCCCCCCCCCGCCAATTTTATGCATTGGAAATGGGGGAGGGAGGAGTCCTGCTCAACAGAAAGAAAGAAAAAAAGAAATGAATAGTACAAAAAGGTTTCTGTCAAACTTTCCATAATTTACTAAGAACTATACCATTGAACCCTCTCTCAGTGGGCTACATTACTAGTCCTACTTGGGAGTTAGTTACCCAGAAATGAATTTCTTTCGATTTCTGTCAGTCGTTTTTAAACAATGCTGGGAAGGCTATGGTCTATGGATACGGTCTATGGCTGTGGTCTGTCTTTTGGATAGGGGGCATACTTGAAAGAAGCATTTTCTATTCCTATAGAAGCAAAACATATTTGAGATGGGAGGTACGCAGAGTAGCAATAAAGGTCAGGTTAGAAATATTTATTATGCTTAGTGATTTACATTCAAATTTAGGCAGGGTTGTTCAAATCTTCATCCTTAAGGTTTAGTAGATTTGTGAGTGCTAGGAAATTTATGGTGAGGGAACCTAAAGAGAAGACCTTAAAAAAATAGAACTCTGCTCTACATGAACTTGAAAGGGTAGGGGATTAAACCTTGTCAATATGAAAACATCTACACCCAGCAGTCGGTCAGCACCTGTTGTGAGACTCTGCTCTGTCTGTTCACTAGGAAATTGACTAAAATTACTATTCATTCCATATGCCACCAAAACAGTCATTACATGGTACTGATGTTAGTCACTACCAAAGCTATGCGATATTAGCCATTTAAAAAACTTTATTGTTGTTGTTATGTTAGAGATTCACAACAAGCTTTAAGTGTTCACGTGGCACAGCTTCATACTGGATTTTGTCACAACAAAAAACAAAAATTTAACTCTTATTTAGATGTGTGCCTTATACAAGTTTATATCTATTGTTCAGTTGCTTTAAGTTGTTCTCTCTCCTTAGGGAATAGTCATTCTACCAGATTCTCTATTATATACACTTTTGTATGATGGCACACAATTAAAAAAAATGGTTGCTTCCTTTTGTAATGGTACATGTAATTTCCTGTTAGAACTGCAACCTTTTCCTCTGTATGTGCTTGCCTAAATATCTGTCACACTGGGTTTTGTCAATCCATCATGTTCTGAATATTCAATAAATGAAGCCAGATTCAGTATTGCATCTCTTTCCCCCAATTCATCAAAGCTACTTTTGTTGGTACCTCTCAGATTTTTGGAAAGCTAATTTTCCAAAGTCCAGAGGTCAGCTTGTCTTGTTTTTGGCATTGAATATGTTGGAGCAACTTCTTACTGCTTTCATCAAACCAACAGATTCTTCCTCTACAGAAAAAAAACTGGCAGAAGCCAAATGTCATAATTCAGAGATGGGGCCAGTGTGCCAAAATGCCCATGCGCCGCTATGAGGCACAGCCAAGATATCATTTGCTGTATGTTACAAGACCAGCATAAGCACACTAACCCAATGGAAAGCTAGCTTTCTAAGAGTGCCAATAGGCATACCTACTATTGAAGGATATCAACAGTTATTAACTGGATGGTTTGATGTAAAAGCATAACCGTTCAAGTGGTTAACCGATAAGCTGGGCTTATTAGTTACTGTTAATGGATACATGCAGATTCCCACCCCACTCTTACAAAAGCCTGTGGGGGCACACTTTAATCTCCCTAGGCATGCATTAACAGATCTTCAAGTGGCTGTTTTGTTACAAACCAATTACAGGAGCCAAATACACAGGGAAGGACTGGAGCTTCAGCTCATTGGCAAGTTCAATTCTCACCCCTCTGGATTAAACAAAGATACTGGATGGTTAGGTCATTACCTACCTATCAAAAAATGAGGGCAACAATGGTTCTTTGTCTTTGAAGAATCTCAGGATACCATCTAGATGTTTCATCAGTCTTTAAAGTGTTTCCTGACTCTTTGTTGTTTGCTAATTAATAGTTCTTATCTGCCCCCTTTGACTATCTAGTCTTTAGGTGCTTATAGACTAGGCTTTCCCTTGATATATTTTTTACCTGCTGCCTTTTCCTGTCCCGCCCCAATCTCTCCTATTTATTTTGGTCCTAGACATCCAACACTCCCGTCATCCGAAGAAGTAGGCTGTGCCCACGAAAGCTCATGATACCATCTACATGTTTTGTTAGTCTATAAAGTGCTACCAGACTATTTGTTGTTTTTTCAGTTTACCCCACTCTTGGAGAGCCAGCTGCTGTATCAGAACCAGCAGCTTGGGGGCAGCAGCCAGTTTCCCGGGAGCAGGACTGCAAGCGGGAGCCAGTATGTGCTGGGAGCTGAGTTAAAAGCTGGTTCACGGCATGCACCAGCTCCCAGGGAGCCAGCTACTGCCTCTAGGGGTACGTCTAGACTACAAGTCTCTTTCAAAAGAGGCGAAAGGCATTCTTCCTTGTAAAAGTAGGTTTACCAATATAAAAAAAAACCGCCGCGTTCTTCTGATTTAATTTCGAAAGAATATGACGGCAATCTAGATGCAGGTGAAGTTTTTTCGAAAAAAGACCACTTTTTTCGAAAAAACTCCATAGTCTAGACGCACCTTAGTACAGAGAAAGCAGCGCGGGATGACAACAAATGCATGCCAGGAACTTGCTTAAAAGCTAGCTCCGGGGGAGCCAGCTGCCACTCTGTGCTGCAGGTGCACGTAACCGTGTAAGCACCGAGATTTTCAGCAGTTACACAATTACCCATTTTTAACATCCCCAGTTGCAGTAGCCACCATAGGATTAGTTGTGGTAATTTCCCAAAGCACAATATCGTTTTACAGGCACATCAGTTAAAACACGTACCGGTGTTCAGTTTGGATGGGAATGCCATTTTCAGTGTGTGCTTGGCATGGGAACTCATTGGATGGCTACT